>OY728125.1:970795040-973295040 GCA_963277665.1 Viscum album
AGATTTTTTTCATGTGTTTCTAGGATGAATGGATCATTTGTGTTATCCAATTTATTCAAATTAACTAGTATCATTCCAAATTAATCGTGTCCAAAACTATTTTTACAAATAAACCATTTACCCTTAAACACTGGAACATGAAGTTTATGGTAATAAACCTCTCATATTTCTTTAATGAAACCATAATATTCATTTGATCCATATATCAGGGTTTTTTCATTGGAACTTGAAAAATGCATTGCTTCTGAGAACAACGACACATGGTTATTCTGTACTTCACTTCTATTGTCCTGATATTTTATATGAAAAGTAAATATATTAATGTCAGACTTGGACCATGTTATGAAATTGAAACATATACCACCCACTAAGCATCTCAATGTTTCGGATTCATCTAGTTTTATGGTCTCTTTAAACCATGGAAAAAATGTTCTGTTACGCTCATTCAAAATCCACATATTTTTCTTCTTTTGATAACATTATTTCAACTAATTCATATATATTGTTATATATAATTGAGAATAATCTATGTTATTTAGGATGAATAACTATATCTTCTTTATCTATTCACCTTTCAACGATTCGAGTTTCTACCCACGAATCCCCTTTCTTATAAAATTAATGCTTCCATGGAGAGATGTATGCAAACTTAAGTGCTCTATGTCAGACAAATAGATTTTTACAAAACTATGCATCCCCTTTATAAATATAATTCTCAATAATGGATACACGTTCAATATCTTCATATAATGTTTCAAAGAATAACCCAACATAGATATATATGTTCACAAAGCATTTTTTTGGCACAAAATGAACCATTAAATGTACCATGATATCAATAAAATAAATGAAAATTTATTTAAAGATGAAAAATTATGCAAACCACATCATTCCCCCATAAATGTTCAATGAAATCAAATTAATCACCAAATTTCCAATTGAGTTTAAAAATAACACACCTTCATGATAGTCATTTTGGCACCATTGGGCATTATTCCATAAAATGAAACTGGTAGAAGTTTCTTTATCATGATGTGTTCATCATGATATTTCACACATGTCAACTTCAAATCCATTAAATACACAATTTTTTTTACATTTGAAAAATAACCATATCTCACATTGATATCAAGGAGAAATTGACATAATATAGTTTTCTCCCTCTTAGATAATGTCTGAAAAGATGGGGGTAATAATGTTCTCCTACTATATGAAGTGGGATCCAAATCCAAACTTATTCCTAATGCGAGTAAATCCACTATTTCATTCATCCCATATTTAATCTTTCTATTAATATCCAACAATGTTCCAATCAAACATTCATATATATTCTATCACTATAAAATATTTCACTTTTTCCAACAAGGACATATCTGTAACACCCCAGGTAAATAAAGAATGTGACATTTTTACATTTATCCATATTTGTGAATAAAATATTAATATAACTTTAAAGGGGATTCTATGCTCGATGGTGTACCCAATACGCAACAACGAGTTTCTTGGGAATCTTACGTTGCACTCTAATGATAAAATAATATTATTTTAAATTGTAGTTAACGCATAACCGTTGTAATGGCGGGAATGAACAAAACTAACTACAAAATGATTATATATGTTTGCCAAATATTTTTACTTTTTACAATAAATGTTAGAGTATTAAAAATGCGAATGAATCCAATTTTAAGCGTAAACATTCTAATATTCTTTAAAAGGTCGATTAACCACCTTTTTATGAAGAACCACATTTAAGTCCACTTTTTGACAATTTTTTGTGTTATATTTGACAAAATAAAATTCTTCTTTAGAATTGGGACATCAAAATTTACTTTGTGTAAATTTTTGGTATTTTTCTGATAATGATCAATTTTTAATGAATAGTGAAAAAAGTTGTATTTTAATTCCAAACCACTTTTTAAAATAATTTATTTATATGATTAGATTATCTTTTGAATTGGTTTCAAAGTGAAATTAGAATATATTTTTACCATTTAATCCAATTGTGGTAGTTGGAATTAATTTCATCTTGAAATTGGACTTAAACTAGTGTCAATCTTTTGAGACTTATTGTTTCATAAAAACACGTTATTTGCTCTGACAGCGGGAATTAATTATTAAATAAATTAATGTAAATTATATGTTTTGAATTTTGTAAAATAGACATCATTTTTGAATTTGGAATATCAAACATAGCCTAGGGTTAATTTTTGGTAATTTTCTGAAAAACATCAATTTTTGATGAATAGTGAAACCACTAAGTGTTAGTTAAAGAAACTGATTTTTCGTTTAAATGAAACTTTACCAATTCTATGATTTGAATTTCCCAAATCTTACATACATGGTTGTCATTAAGAATTAAAATGTGGTTCAATGGGATTAAAATAATTTTTTGGTGAATAGTAACTTTTATGTTTATTAATCGCGATTAGAGGTAATTAGTGTAATTTAAGGTAAAAATAATGTTTTCATAATATGAAATGACCTATAAATATGTCCTACCCTCATTGTATGTGTCATGGCCGACCATGTCAATCCATGGGTCAACTTGGGGACCCCCGTGAGCCACTTTGGTAGGAAAATGACATTAATACCTTTTTTTAAATTTAAAGTTAAAATGTCACAAACATGTATTGTTTTAATAAAACAATTGTTATATGGGGTTATACAAGTCATATATTTGACTATAAATATTAATTAGAAAGATAATAAGATTTCCTACATCATTATATTTTTTTATAATTTTTATACACTAAATAAATTAAATTATTTATGACACCATGATGATGTACCGATTACCTCATTATTTAATGATTTAAATAAAATGAAACGATAATAAAAAATCTAAGACCTAAACATGTCAAAAACATATTGGATGTGTCAAATTAAAAACCCTATCACCTTATCCTAGAAATATATCCTTTTGGGACCTTTAAAATCCGAAAATAATTATATAATAATGTAATATTTTATAACTTTCCAAGAGTTCCCCTCCTCTCCTCTTATAAAAGGCCCCACCTCTACCACCTTACCCACACCTCTCAAGCCTTTGGCTCGGCCTAACCCTGACCATTCCATCTCTCCACATCCCTATCATCATCATTGAAGCCTCACATTTGGGCAGAATCCTTTCTAAGGAAGCCTTTGATCTCAAATAAAAAAGAGTTACCCGATTTAAAGGTAATGTCTTCCCTTGTGTTATTTTGATTTATTTTACTTCTCCAAAACCCTAAACTCTTTTTATTCCTTTATTTTGTAACAAAAACAGTTTCTAAAATATACTAAGATTTTGTTATGTTAAGGATTATAGCTATACTTACACACACCTACGTCTAATTGTCAATGAACATACTGTTTCTCTGGATGGCGAATTTCTACCTCATTAAACGATGATTGTTCAATCTCCTCTTAACACCTTTCATGGTGGCCATTATGATCTCACAATATTTTATATATGATTTATATGGTATTTATGTTTTCTATATGATTCTTATTTTTATATTTAAATCATTCATTTATGCTTTTCATGTTGTGAAAATGCGATAATTTCATATGAGGAAATGTGGACTACCGCCCCCTCAAGTGATGTGACCCGTTCATGCAATACATGGAATGTATAAAGAATGAAATTAATGAACATATTTGACCTATATAACATATATATTATAATTGAATTATAATATATATATCTCTCAATTATTTTTAATTACATTAATATGACAAAGAAATGAAATTAGTGTTCATGCGTACGTACGGCCTACCGTCTCCATGAACGGTGCATTTCATTTCTTACCTCTAAATGATTATGTAATATTATAAATACATGTATATGATGGATATATATTATATATATGATATCCAAATCATTAATACCATTCTGGATATATTGAAACTTTGACCACACGAACAACATGTAATTGTAAGAAGTCCACTTTCGACTTAAGAACCAAATATCGAGAAAACAAAATTTATTAACTTAAATGATTACATAATGTTTATAACATGTCAATAAGTGATATAAAATGAGTAATGAACTTGAAAAAGTTTATTAATAAAGTATAAATTAACTCATGTTTATTATTCAGGACGTTAAAGAACGATTGAGTCAAGTCGGACCCGAGCTAAGGGATCCTACCCCTCTCTTTCTTTTTAAGTACACTCTTTTATGTCATTTATTTTAAGCTCTACATTCTTATTATTGGGATTTTCTTTTATATTACTCTTAATTTAAATACTTTTTTAATATTATGAAATACCCTATTTGATCTAATCAATCCTTTTTGATGTTTTAAGTGGCGTCGTTAGGCGGCCGTGTTTTCGTAGGGGATTTTTTTCATCTCACTTTTATTCCCGTGACATTTATGCTATGTTATCCACTAGTTCCTTTGAGTGATGAATGTACTGACCATTATTATACACTTTTTTTAGTATAATTTCATTTATGGGTATTTACATCTTCATTGTATGACCCTTCTTCCACTGGGTGTACGTTTCGAAAGTTACCCAACTCAGTAAGGGAACCTTTCACCCTCCTATTTTTAAAAGACTTCTTTTGTTATGTCTTTTAATTCACATAATATTATGTTGGTATATGCTCTTCTATATCCTTATTTATGTAAATTTTATGTCCAGGTTATGAGATACCATTTTATCTCTCATCAACTCATTTTTTGAATTTTAAAGTGACGTCGTTAGGCTGTCGGATTTCTGTAAGGGAGCTTCTTAACCCACGTTCAATTCTTTGGGATAAACCTCTACTTCTTGATATTATTATGCCAAGATTATGTGTGGAATCTCTATGTTGTAATTTCCACAAAACGTTTTGTGGATATAGTATTTCTACACATAATCATCTCATTGATAAATTCTTACGAACTTGTATGGGAAATCATAACTCAATCTCATTTCATTGAGTTTAATATCTATGTCATTGGTTTTGTTTTTCCAAGATTATGTGTGAATGACCTCTGATTTTTTTCACACATAATATCCACTTATATTGGGTGTATTTATTTTTCTCACACATAATTATGTGATATATTTATCCTTAATTTAAGGATACCATCTTTATAATGGATTTTATCTCAATTTACATTTCCATTGAGACTTCATTGTTGTTATGCACCAATTCACTCTTATATGGTGTATATACTGTCCTTTGACATATTATATCATGAAATCATTTAATCTAATGATATTATAAAGCTCGAATTACATGTTATTTTTCAATTATTTGTATTCAAGAGTCTCTCATTTTGTTAAAAACTTTTTAACAAAAATATCATTTTAAATGTTTTAAAGATTAATTATTCTAAATCATTATCTTTAATGTCCATGTTTTCAAAATGGTTTTAATTATTTATTTATATGGACATTAATGTTTTAAAATTATAATTCATTAAAATCTTCAAAGTGGTATGGGACACATTGATTCAAAAATCTCTTTTAAATGGTTTTTGAAAATGGATTTCTTAATTCAATATCTTGGAATTACTTATTGTGATTGAAAATGAAATGTTGTTATTGAAATGTTTATATTTTAAATATTTTATGTCTAATGTTAGTACATGGACATTTTACGGGTGGTTACATGATAAACCATATGACGGGTGGTGTCGTGAATACCAGGACGGGTGGTTACGTTATAACCTCCAGTGCATTGGGTGTGGAAGTCGGCCGTATAGCTATTCCATTAAGTATGTGTGGAATTCAACCGTATTTCTATTCCATTAAGGATGTGTGGAAGTCAACCGTATGGTTATTCCATTTAAGTATGTTTATGTCCCAAGTTACCTTTATATGTTATGTGTTCTTTATATGGGTTTTATGGTAATATTTTGGTTACAAAAGGGTAAGTAATGGTCTTTTCTTCAGTGAAGGGTTTTTACTACTTCATAAACGTGAAAAGTATTACTTTGGTAAAGTATTCATGGTTTAGTTGTTGTTTTGAAAAACTAACAATTTTCCTTCTTTGTGTATCCTTTACTATGCTTTTTATGCTCATCCCAAGTTTTTGAAATGTTTTCCACAGGACATAAAGATCAATAGGGTCAAGGATGGGATCAAGGAAAGATATTCTATCTAAGACATGGAACTAGACATGTTTCTTTTTAATTGTTTTATTTTATTTTATGGAAACATAGTAGAAGTGTCTACTATGTAATCTTTTGAGATGTAATAGTTATATCCTAATTCTATAAAACAATAAACCTGAAAAGATCATCTATGTGAATTATTCGTTTAATTCATGATTAAGTATTGTTTAAGGTTGGGGACTTATAATATCTATTGGTAAAAGTGTATTTTCTGTTGGTAAAACGTTTTACCAACATATATGTCCATGTCACTAAACTGTTGGTAAAAACTCTGTCGCTAAATGTTTTTGTGAAAGTTAAAATTATTCTGTTGAAATTATAATAATACCAACAAATAATATATATGTAGGTTAAAGTGTTTAGCAACAGGTTCTGGTGACAAATTTATCTATTGGTAATAATATTACTATTATATAATATTTGATTATAAATTTCATTTACATAAAAATTACAATCTTTTTATTGTGAGTAAAATTTCATATTTTATTTATTAATTTATCATATATAATATATATGTTTGAATTATTAAATCAATGGAAATTTTAACACATGTTCAAAACTTGACAAGAATTAATTATATTAATAAATAAATTTATTACCAACAGAACATGTTGGATCCCCACCATAAACAATCCTGGATAACCCTGCCCCCCCTAAATAATTCCGTTACAAAATTCTAGCACTCAACTACCCTACCCATGCCCCCACACCACGTTGGATCCCCCCCCAAACCAGATCAATCACCCCAACAACTCCATCCCAACATCACCAGTGACTCCCGCACTAGCCCATATATGCCAGCTCAAACATCATCAATGCCATATCCAGTCTATGTCAGCACATCCAGCCCTAGCCCCATCCAAGCCAACTCTAGTCTATTCCAGCTCCAGATCGAGCCCATCCATGCCAGCGCTAGTATATGCCTGCTCTAGCTCCATCCCCATACATACCATCTCGAGTCTATGCACAAACATATGCGCAAAAAAAAAGAGGAAATACCTCATATAGATTTGAGGGACGTAAAGAGACAAGTGATAGAAATAACATACACAATAAGGTTTACATTATTACTTTCACAACAAGAATAAATATTTGTGTTGAACTTATTACAATTCTGTTAAACTTCCTTTTGACTTTGAAAAAATAAGGTAGAACCTACACAATAATGAAATAAAAATTTAAATACAACCTTTTATTTAAAAAATAAATCATTAAAAATGAAGAGTAACAAAAAATGAAATTGAAAATCAAACAAAAAATATAAGCAGAAAGGCCAAAAACTAGAATAAAATAAAATACAATAAGAAACATTTGGTGTAAGAAAAAAAGGAAAACAAAAATAGAACAAGGAAAAAGGGGGAGAATATGAAAGCATGAAAATATATTAAAAAGAGAGAAAAAATATGGATCAGAAAAATATACATAACTGGATGTATGATGGAGGAACAATAATTATCCATATAAAATCAGTTAAAGAAAAAAAATCAATGGAAGAATGATTTGCATTTGTGATTGGGTATAGTTTCGAGGGTGGAGGTAAAAGAGGGGAATGAGTAGTGAATCCAAAATTTTTAAATTTACTACCATACAGAAGTTTTCAATTGTGAAATAAACAAATAATGAAACCCTCAAGGAACAGGTCAGCTAACTCAAAATGAAAACATCAAGAGCACAACATACATAGGTCCACATCAATCAAATTGTCGAATATTTATCATGGGAAGATGCTGGAGGGTTCCACCTAGATTACAGGGAACTAAATTTGATTCCCCTTTTATTTTGAATATAATTAACAACTTCTTTTATAACCCCAAGGGGACCATATTCCTCTACTGCTACCTTGTTCTCCTGAATCCTATTATTATGAAGACTATTTTACTTGATTAGTTTTATTCTATCCAACTATTTTATCTCCTAATTTCTATTCTAATTCCATCAACAAAATTTATAAAAGATAAAATAAATTAGTTAATGATTTTTAATGTAATGTGCACAAAAATGTGACTACATTAAAAATATGAATAAATTAACGGTAGGAAAAACACATTAGAATATCCCACCATTATCCAAAGAAACCTTCATAAAACAGTTGAAGACATTAAAAAAACTAAAATTTCATGGGTTTAGGAAGAATTTTTTTGGTAAGATTCTACAAGATACATGGGCTATCCACCATCAAATAAAATGACAAGTACATGTATGTCGTGCAACTGGAATTCCAAAAAATAAGTTTGGAATCAAGGAAGAGAAATGAAGACGTACAATGATGGGTCACAAAATTCATTAGTACACGAACCTAGATGATACCTTTGAAACTGGTATTGTTACGCCATGGGTTAGACCATGTGGGTTTGGACGTCGATGCTCACGCTCTCCCAAGAATAAAAATTCTAGATTTCACAAATAGTACATATATTCTTGATTTCACACACACAATAATAAACATAACTGTCTTCTACTTTGATTGCACACCTGGATGAGAAATATATTGAATAAATGAACAAGGCTGTTGAGTCAATAAGGTTTTCCTTTTGAATTTTCCATTCGTTCTTGTTTTGAAAATCACAAACACCTTATACTTAAGCAAATATTATTTTTACCCCTATAAGGAAAATTTACTTATTTAAGGAAATTTACCTTAACCTATATTTTCTTATACATAGCAATATTATTCATAAATTCAAAAATAGGATTCATAACCAAATTTATGGAGCCATATAATGAAAAGATTTGGAGTATTCTGTTTTTAGGATCCGAATTCTGGACTCCAAACTCTGAAGAAGTTCGACTCTGAACTCTCAAGTAGTTCGACTCCGAACTCTCAAGTAGTTCGACTCCGAACTCTCAAGGAGTTAGACTCCGAACTCTTTAGAAGTTTGAATCCGAACTCCTTAAGTGGTTCGACTCCGAACTCTGCATGTTCAGAATCCGATCTCTGATGAAACCAGACTTCGAATTCCTATAAAACAGAATCCGAATATTTCTTAACATAGACTCCGAAATTCTTTTTGGTTAGACTCTAATATTTTAATTTTCCTACACTCCGAACTATTGAATAGATTTTACTTACATATTCTTTTTTTCAAAACAATGTCGTGCCTTCAGTTATACATGGTTTGTTATAAAAATTTTTCATCTATTCTGTTTCTAATTAACCGTTGGTTAAGTTACACGTGTATAGGTCCCTCCGAATTTCATGGAAAATAGGACTGTTGGAAGAGTGAGTCGACCGTTGGAAATTTTCCTATAAATAAGAGCTCATTTAAAAGATCACAAAAAAATGAAATGAACAAGTTGATCGATCTAGAGAACACATGTTGCTGAGGTGATTTCTAGAGGGAGAAGCTTTTCATGCCTTGTGCGTACTGAACCGCTCATTCAGACTGCTCTGTGTGACTCTGGATGTTGGTGATTACATTAGAGGGCTTCTGGGGATAGGATGACAGAGGTGCCGACTACCTTGATGTTCGAGGGCTTCCTTGCTGAGGAAGACAGAGGTTCCAACTACCTTGAAGTTGAGGGCTTGCAGAGATAGCAAGACATAGATTCCGATCTTCGTATCGAGGGCTTACCCTGGTGTGGGTAAGACAGACTTTCTTGAACGTATAAATCAAGGGACCATTATCCAAGGTTGTTGGATAACCTTCTCTTTGGGTTAAAAGACTTATATCTTGTTACTTTTAGTTTTTCTACTTGTTTGTTTCCGCTGCATATTGTATTGTAAGGAAAGTATAAACTTCTTGCATTTCCATACACTTGTACTCTGATTAGTTTAAGATTCTATACGCTTTAAGGTAGAATATTATATTGTAAACCTCGGTTCCTATATTCCAGTTTGTGATTAGAGGTGTTGGGAATTTGCTTTGTTTAACTTTGTTAAACTTAGTATTTTCCTTGTCTAAGGAAAACATAGTAATTTGTTACCAACTTTAATGGTTGAAAAGGTTTTTTTAATGTGTACAATTCACCTCCCTCTTTTATATTGAGCATCTAGATAGTTATTTCGATCCTACAATTGGTATCAGAGCAGGTATCTGAAACACTCATACTCACGTATAAGTTTTTCTTGCTCATTTTTCAATCCGAACTTTTTCATTCCGAACATTTTCATGCCAAAATTTTTCATTCTAAACTTTTTCATTCCGAACTTTTTCATTCTGAACTTCTTCATTCCAAACTTTGTCATTCTGAACTTTGTAATTCCGAACCTTGTGGTTACGAACATTTTCTACTAACTTGTTTACTTACCCAAGTTGTTTTTGTATGGCAGGAATCAATGTTGGTTCTATTGATATTCTAAATCCTACAAGACCACCAATCCTTGACGGTAATGACTATGAATACTAGAGATATCGAATGAATACTTTTGTCATCAACACTGGAGTGTAAAATTTTGTTATGCTTACTAGAGATTATAAAATTCCCGATAAGTTAAAACTTTCACTAACCAGGAAAAGCAAGAGTATCAACTCATGCTTAAGGTGCGCAATACGTTACTATGTTCAATGAATAGAAATATATATAGCCAAATTTCTTCTTGTGAAGCAGCTAATTGTATCTGGAAGAATTTAGAAGTTACACACTTTGGCACTTCTAAAGTGATTGAGACTAGGAGAGTTATTCTTAGAGCTGAAAACCATGGATTCAATTTTCTGTATGGTGAACCAATCTGCAAATTTCAACAGAGTTTTATGACTATAGTCAATAGCTTACAGTCTATGGGATAAAAAGGGTTAGATGATGAAGCCTTTGTAGATAAAATAATTGATATTATGCCCAATGAGTGGGAATCAAAGAGAACTGCCATAGATGAGAACAGGAAGGTCACTCAAATTTCTCTTGATGACCTATTCAGAACTCTTCTCCAACATGAAACCAGAATGAAGAGAGATGCTGACAACATCAAAAAGAATAATGGGAATGGTACTGTTGCTTTTAGAACTATGTCAAATCATATGAAATCCAAGACTCCTAAGAGAGTAACTAGGTCCAGGTCTAAGAAGGTTGTCGTTCAATAATATTCTAGAGAAAGTGAAATCTCGGAAAATGAGTTAGCAAATCTTGCTCGAAGGATGAACAAGATAGCTGGCCAGAGAAATTTCCAATCCAAGTATAAGAAAGAGGAAAGGAAATAAAGGAAAGATTGGGAAGTTACTTGTTACGAATGTAAGAGAGCTGGACATATTAGACCAGATTACCCTCTACTCAAAAAGAAATAAAGGAAAAAAAGGCATTATGAAAGGAGCAGGAAGAAGTATTACAAAAGAAAAGCTAAGAGGGTTCTTAAAGCAAATGAAACCTGGAGTGCCAGTGGTGGTGGAAATTCAGATTAATCTTCTGATTATGAATCTTCAGGAAAGAAGAATCTTGGTCTTATAGCCAGATTATCTCTTGAAAATCATTGCTTTATGGATAAGGTACGAAATACTGAATCATTGAACAATTTATATTTAATTCATAATGGTAGTAAGTATTATAACTCATCAGATGAAGAATCCTCTTCTGATGAAGAAAATACTTCACCTACCTATGAAGAAGTTTCTAGGTTTGCTGAACTTCTTGAGATTGAGTACTCTAAACTCAATAAGAAACTTGACAAGGAAAACTCTAAACATTCTATTCTTACAAAAGAGATATCAGATCTTTCTAAAGATCTTGATAACAAAAATGATGATTTTATAAGTATTTCGAAAAATCATGAGGAAGTAAGTTCTGAGAGGAACAAACATTCTAAAGAGTTAGAAAAAGTAATTTCTAAGAAATATGTTTTCGAGCCTAGCTCTAGTTCTAAATCTAATGATTTCAAAGATAAACACTTGGTTATCAAACTCAAGTCCGAAATCTTTTCCTTAATGAAGTGTTTATCAAACATTACCCATGGTAAGGAAAATTTTGATAAAATATATTCCTAAATAAAACCTTTAAGAAATAAATCTGGATCTGGTTATACGAATTCCAAAACAATTTTCAGTAACAATTATTTTGTTCCTCAAAGTTCCCCATTTTGTACCAAGTGTCAATGTGGGGGTCACTGAGAAAATAATTGTTCCTTAAACAAAACCCAATCTCTAGGATTTCACCAAGCATATTTCTCTAAGAAGATGCGGGTTCCTAAAATTTGGTTTTCTGGAAATTTCGGATCCAAGCAAGTTTGGATTCCGAAAGTTTAATACTTTTCATGTTTTTGGGAAAATAGAGGAAGTACCAAAAACAATACATGGTACATGTATAGTGGATGTTCCCGGCACATGACTGGTAACAACAGCTATTTTGAAAAGATTATCAAAACGAAAGGAGGAAAGGTAACTTTTGGAGATAATGCACAAGGAGAAATTGTTGGTATTGGTAATATTGTTCTTCTAGATAAATCTTTGATTTCAAATTTTTTATTTGTTAATGGTCTTAATCACAACCTCATTAGAATAGGTCAGTTATGTGATGAAGGGTACCTTGTGAATTTTAGGAATGATAAGTTCTTAGTACAAAATTCCAAGGGAGAATTTATTCTCTCATCCAATAGGCAAGAGAATGTTTACACTTTGAACTTATAAGACCTATTGAGCCAAGATTTACCTTTCCTAAGTGCAATGGAAGATCATTCCTAGTTTTGGCATCGAATACTAGGACATTGTATCCTTAGAAATTTATGTAAACTCTCTAAGTAGAAACTAGTTAAGGATCTACAATAGCGTAGATTTGATTCTTCAAAAGTTAGAAATTTATGTAAACTCTCTATGAAGAAACTAGTTAAGGATCTACTGGAGCTTAGATTTGATTCTTCAAAAGTTTGTGATCCTTGTCAATATGGGAAGCTACATAAATCTATTTTTAAATCAATCAGTGAAGTCTCAACAACTGATGCATTACAGTTATTTTACATGGATCTTTTTGGTCCAACACAAACTGGAAGTATTGGAGACAAATTATATGTGTTTGTTCTAGTTGATGATTACACTAGATTTACTTGGGTTTATTTTCTAGAAAAAAAAGTCTGAAGATTTTTTTTATTTTAAAAGTTTTAGAGCTCAAGTTAAAAATGAGAAAAACCTTCCATTGAAAACTATTCATAGTGATCATGGAGGAGAATTTCAAAATTATGATTTTGAAACTTTTTGTAGTAGGAAAGGTATTACTCAAAAATTTTCAGCACCTAGAACTCCTCAACAAAATGGTGTAGTTGAGAGAAGAAATATAATTCTTCAAGAGGTAACTAGAACCATGTTGAGTGAATATTCTATAGCTAGACATTTCTAGGTTGAAGCTGTAAGTACTTCTTGTTATACTATCAATCGAGTTTTGATTAGACCTTTTCTTAATAAAACTCCTTATGAGTTATGGAATGGTAGAAAACCAAGACTATCCTACTTCAAGGTTTTTGGTTGCAAAGTATTCATTCTGAATACTAAATATAACATACTTAAATTCACACCAAAATCTGATGAAGGAATTTTCTTAGGTTTTTCCCCAACTTCTAAGGCTTATAGAGTTTTTATTAAAAATACTTGTACTGTTGAAGAAATAGTGCGTGTAAAATTTGATGAGTTTGATCCTTTTGTTTTTAAACTATCACAACCTACATCCTCAGATGTGTTTTCAAAAATTTATTTTCAACCCCTGATAGAAGAACCTTATGATAAGAAAAATGTTCAAGAGGATACTTCTGAAACATTTACCCCAGAATATTTTCTACCCTATGTTGATGAACAGGTTTTACAAAACCAAAATCAGGTGTTTCTCAAGAATCATCTCAGTGATAGTATCATTGGTGATGTAAATAAACCTGTAAGAACTATAAATTCCTTAAGAAATTAAGTAGAACATCTAACATTTCATTCCCAATTAGAACCAAAAAGAACTGATGAAGCATTAGGTGATGGTGATTGGATCAAATCCATGCAAGATGAACTAAATGAATTTGAGAAAAATAAAGTCTAGACCTTGGTTGAAAGACCTAAGGAAACTTCTGTTTTTGGAGTAAAATGGGTTTTCAGAAACAAATGAGATGAAAATGGAGTCATAGTAAGAAATAAATCTAGACTTGTTGCTAAAGGCTATAATCAGCAAGAGGGAATAGACTATGAAGAAACCTATGCTCCAGTAGCTAGACATTAATCTATTCTCATTCTACTTGCCTTTTCAGCATTCTTAAATTTTAAACTATTTCAAATGGATGTGAAATGTGCTTTTCTTAACGGTTATGTTCAAGAGGAAGTCTTTGTTGAACAACCTCTTAGTTTTGAAGATACAAAATATCTTGATCATGTTATTAGACTTACCAAAGCTTTGTATGGTCTTAAACAAGCCCCATGAGCATGGTATGATAGACTAACATGATTTTTGCTTCAAAATAACTATGTTAAGGGAAATGCAGATCCAACCCTTTTTATAAAGAAAGATAAGAAAAATGTTTTTATTGTTCAGATTTATGTTGATGACATCATATTTGGTTCAACTCAGCAATCTTTAACTGATTCTTTTGCAAGTCTGATGAAGTATGAGTTTGAAATGAGTATGATGGGTGAGTTAACTTTTTTCCTTGGTTTTCAATTTTCTTCAAAAACCAAAAGGAACCTATATATCACAACAAAAGTATATAAAAGATCTTATCAAAAAGTATGGTTATGACAACACTAAGAGTATAAGTAATCCCATCGGTACCTAAAATTCTTTAGATCTTGATGAAGGTGGGAAACCAGTAGATTAAACATCTTTTAGAGGTATGATAGGAAGTCTACTTTACTTAACAGCTAGTCGACCAAACTTAATGTTATCGGTGTTCTTATGTGAAAGATATCGATCCAATCCTAAGGAATCTCACCTAAAGGTTGTGAAAATAATTTTTCACTACCTAATAGGAACCATGGATCTAGGATTATATTATACTTCTGGAAATGATTTTGTTCTAAAAAGCTTTTGTGCTGCTGACTATGGTGGATGTAGAATGGATAGAAAAAGTACATCTGGAACTTGTCATTTATTAGGATATTCATTAGTTTTTTGGTCCTACAAAAAGAAACATTCTGTAGCACTTTCCACTACTGAAGCCGAATATGTGGCAGCTGGAAGTTGTTTTGCTCAAGTGTTGTGGATGCAACACACACTCACTGACTATGGCCGGAGTTTTACTAAGACTCAAATATTGTGTGATAACACAAGTGATATTGCCCTAATTAAGAATCCTTCACATCACTCTCATGAAAAGAATATAGATATTATTCATCACTTTCTTAGGGATCACACACTTAAAGAAGATATCATTCTTCAGTTTATCAGAACGCAAGATCAACTTGCTGATATTTTCACAAAATCTTTACCCTCCTATAGATTTGAATACATTAAGCAAAAGTTAGGAATGATAACTATAAGGTAATCATTCTTCATTAACTTCTACATAAAAAATTCTCCTAACAGTAATAAACTCCTCTTTATAGGGGGTGTACATTTGATTGATAGTGTAACTATTTTTTTATTTTAAAAAACCTTTCGGAACTGAACATCCGGAATGGAAATTTCTGAAACTAAAATTTCCGGAATGGGAATTTCCAGAACTGAAATTTTCAGGACTGAAATTCTTGGAATGAGAACTTCCGGAATGGAAGCCTTCATACTGAAAACTTCCCGAATGGAATTTTCGTACTGATAAATTTCGTAATGAGATTTTTGGACTGGAGTTTTTGTAACAAGGTTTTGGTAATGAAGTTTTTTTTGGGAAGAATATTACCAATTACGAATAATATTTCTTGTTAATCTGTATGTTATGATTTTCTTACTTATAATTTTTTAATCAAATTTTTCTTACAGGTATTTTCCTTGTTTTTAAAAAAGTTTGGATTCTTGTTTTTCCTCAAATCCGAATGATTTCTTTAAAAAGCTCAAAAGATCAGAGTCAAATTTTTCTTGCGGGATTGTTCTCAACCGTCAGATCAGATCATAGCTGTTTCAACCGCTAGATGGCTTTTGGAAGACCAACGGTCAAATTATTTGCCTACATGAAGGGGACCCCGAGACTCGTCCCACATCGATTTTTCAAGCTTTTGCGTCTTGAAGCTCTGATGCTCCTCTTAAGGCCAGTTCCAAAACTTGTGAAGCTGATCTGAATCCTACAGTTTACTTCACTCCAAATGTCTGTTGAGGGAACTTCTCAAGATATGTCAATATGAAACCTATCTCAAAGTGGATAGTTTTCAGGGAAAGGTAGGTTCACCCAGATTTATATAATCTTGATTCTCTTATTTCGAAGAATATTAGACTGAATGGAAGGGAATATTTATGCATAGCGAAGTCAGATAAACAGGATCCGGTTTATACTGATTCATTGATAGAGTTTTATGAGTCTGTTTACTTCCTGGTGGAATATGGCAGAGAAAGGGTTTCTTTCAAGTCTTATGGGAAGACTTATAAACATTCTTACACTAAGGCAGCGAGCCTGGTTGGTTTAGCATATGAGGGAGAAGCTGAATTCTGTTCTCACAAACTTCCCGATGTGCAAGGTAGTTTCAATAAGGATAATTCACTGAAGTGTCTTGGGCTTAAGGATAATTCAACAATTAAGATTGCTCGGCTCACTCCGAACTATAGAATACCTCAATTATGGGTGCATGGTTTTCTGGTTCTGAGAAGAGGAGATAAAGACAATCTGAAGAAGAGTGATATCTATGTCTTAGATTTTTTGGTAAATCTATGAAAGATAAATCTGAGGAGGCATGTCTTGGTTACGATCAAGAATATCAAAGAAGGAAATTTGAGATCTCATATTATTATGTTTCCTGACTTATTGTCTAATTTGATAGTTCAATGCTTAGAATCCTTCAATGTTGCATGCAAATCAAAGATCTGGAATTGAAAACTCATGCTTGTCAGTGATGATACTCTTAAGAGGATGAATATGGGATTTTCCAGTGAATCTAGAGAATTATACCCCTTATCTGTGGAGGAGTTTGAAGAATCTAAAAAAGGAACACAATCTCCAGAACCTTCAAAAAATCAAAAGGAAGAAGAGAAAGGCTAAAGAAGTGGTCACTGATAAAGAAGTGCCTCAGTCTAAGGAAACTCAATCTGCTCCTCCCAAGCCGACGAAGTAGAAAACATTTACAGATGAATTAGCAGCAAAGTGGAGGGAAGATAAAGAAACGAGGAAGGAAGGGGATCCTCAATTAGTACTAGACCATGATGAGGCTAAAGCATTAAAGGAAAAAGCTTTTGAGGAGTTAGAGAGAAAAGCGATGGAAAAGAAATTGAGAAAGAAGATGGATGAAGCTGAACTAGTGTGATCTTTGCTAAAAGATAGAGAGTTGGAATCCAAAAGGCTTTCAATTCCAGAAACGTTCAGTGTTGAACCTTTTTTACCAGAAACTACATCAAAAAACTATGTCACTTCGGAAAAGGACAAGGGTAAAGAACTAGTAGTAGAATCTGAGAAAGAAGTTGCTGAAGCAGTAGAGGAGGAAGTTGAGGAAGAAAAAGAATAAGAGGAGAGTGAAGATATGGATACTTTGATCAAGAAAGTCTAGAATCATAAAGATAAGGATGAATCCACAATGATAGTTACCTCAGGTAAGTGAGATGAGGAAGCCAACAAGAAACATCAAGAAGAAGAAGACGAAAATGTGTTGTATGATGATGAAGAATCCTATGAGATGAATTTTCATGAGGAAGGTCAAGAAAGACGGAAACCAGATGAAGATCAGATCGTTCAAGTTTCTGAATCTGAGGAAGTATCGCTTAATAAGTAACATGTTCCGAGAGTTGATAAAGGTAAGCAAACTCTCATGGAGACGCCTATTAAATATGTCATCAGAAGGAAAGAGGTTGGTGGTACCTCTAGAAGGAAGTTGATGTCAGTTGAAGAAGAGGAATCTCAAAAAGAAGTTTCTGATTCGGAATCATCATAAAAAGGGCATGATTTTTTGGTACAATCTCTGAGAATGCTGGTGGACACAATTCTGATTATTCCAACAATAGATTCTAGATGTCAATTGCTGCAACAATCTCTGAATCAGAAATCGGATTCTTTATCCATGGTAATGGATAATTTTGTGAAGTTGGAAGCTGAACAGAAATGTTTTCTGATCAATTATGATGTGCATATGATGTCCTGCAGTAAGGTAACCATGTGGTCTAAGAGAGTTGATGAATATTTAGTTCACTTTGAGAATTTTCAGGCTGAAGTTCAAAATGCTTTTGAAATGGAGGATAAAATGGTTAATGAGATTTCTAAGAAGTTGACCCAGGAACAAAATTTCCGGAATCAATAGGTCAGGGATCTGAATAGTAAGCTTATCTCAGTATCTCAAAATTGGAAAATTGAAAGGGATTTCCGGATTGAGTTTCAGCAGATGATGGAAAAGCAAGATTAGTTGTTGAAGTTGCAGAAAGAATCCTTGGAGGCTCAGGTAGAGGCTTTAAAAGCTCAAGAAGAAAAGGTAAAAGTATTGTAAAGGCAACGAGAGGAAGATCAAAGAGACTTGAAGAAACTCAAATCCTTGTTAAAGAAGCTCATTCTAAAGGAAAAGGAAGTCAAATGATCCCACTCTTATCTTTTGTTGTATTTGCCTTTCCTTGTAATTTTTTTTGTTTCCTCAACTCTAATGAAATGGTTATCCAGTTGGTTTGTATATTGTTATATACTAATGTTTCAGGTACCATACTTTGTTTTCCATTCCCATAAATTATTTTTGAAAATCACAATGGGGGAGAAGGAAAAATAACTACTCCTAAGGAGGAGAAAGGAAAAAATTCTAAGAGAAATATACTTAATGAAAGAGGGAGTTTCACACTACGATGTTTTACATACTTACAATAATGAAAATTCCACTCCGGAAACTCAAAATACAATCCTTAGAGTTTCAATACCTAAGGGGGAGTTAGTTGTATTCACTTCTATCCATGAACAAAGGGAGATAAGTTTTAATTTTCAAAGTCTAATGAAGTTTTTGAAAATCCTTATATGCTTTTTCGAAAGGATGTTTGTTCTTTCCAAAAGGGGGAGATTGTTGAGTCAATATTGTTTTCCTTATGAATTTTTCATTCCTTCTTGTTTTGAAAATCACAAACACCTTATACTTATGAAAATATTATTTTTACCCCCATAAGGAAAATTTACTTCTTTAAAAAAATTTACCTTAAACTAGATTTTCTTATACATAGAAATATTATTCTTAAATTCAAAAAATGGATTCTTAACCAAATTTCCAGAGCCATATAACCAAAAGATTTGGAGCATTCTATTTTTAGGATCCGAATTCTGGACTCTGAACTCTGAAGAAGTTTGACTCCGAACACTCAAGTAGTTCGACTCCGAACTCTTAAGCAGTTCGACTCCGAACTCCTTAAGTGGTTCGACTCCGAACTCTGTAAGTTCAGAATCTGATCTCCGATGAAACCAGACGTTGAATTCCTATAAAACAGAATCTGAATATTTCATAACATAGACTCCGAAATTATTTTTGGTTGGACTCTGAAATTTTAATTTGACTACACTCCGAACTATTGATTAGCTTTTACTTACATATGATTTGTTTAAAAACGATGTCATGCATTCAGTTATACATGGTTTGTTATAAAATGATGTCGTCTATTCTATTTCTAATTAATCGTTGGTTGAGTTACACATGTACAGGTCCCTCCGAACATCATGGAAAATATGACTGTTGGAAGAGGGAGCCGACCGTTGGAAATTTTCCTATAAATAGGAGCTCATTTGACAGAGCTCAAAAAAATGAAATGAACAAGTTGATCGATCTAGAGAACACATGCTGTTGAGGTTATTTCTAGAGAGAGAATATTTTCATGCCTTGTGCGTACTGAACCGCTCGTTCAGATTTCTCTGTGCGACTCTGGATGTTGGTGATTACATTCAAGGACTTTCGAGTATAGGAAGACAGAGGTGCTGATTACCTTGAAGTTTCAGGGCTTCCTTGCTGAGGAAGACAGAGGTTCCAACTAACTTGAAGTTTAGGGCTTGCGGGGATAGCAAGACAGAGATTCTGATCTTCGTATCGAGGGATTATCCTAGTGTGGGTAAAACATACTTTCTTGAAAGTATAAATCATGGGACCTTTATCCAATGTTGTTTGATACCCTTCTCTTTGGGTTAAAAGACTTATATCTTGTTACTTCTAGTTTTTCTACTTGTTTTTTTCCACTGCATATTGTATTGTATGGAATGTATAACCTTCTTTCATTTCCTTATAGTTGTACTCTGATTAGTTTAAGTTTCTATACGCTTTAAGGTAGAATCTTATATTGTAAACCTTGGTTCCTATATTCCAGTTGGTGATTATAGGTGTTGTGAATTTTCTTAGTTTAACTTTTTTAAAGTTAGTATTTTCCTTTTCTAAGGAAAACATAGTAATCTGTAACCAACTTTAAAGGTTGCAAAGGTTTTTTTAAATTGTACAATTCACCCCCCCTCTTGTATATTGAGCATCTACATTGTTTTTTCTATCCTACAAAGGCATCAATAATTTTGTTCGTGATAACACTAAAACTGATTCCAGGTGTCAAAAAAAGTATTATAAATAGGTGATGGGAATTAATATGTTAGTGAGAACACTAAACCAATAAGGAGCCATCAATGTATTACCTTAAACATGTCGTCCTGAATACTCCCCACATTCCATGAAAAACTATAGATGAAGTAACACCTTTCAACTCTCCATGTTAAACATTATCATGGAATAAATAGAATACTACTTGTCCATGTCAACTTCTCTGGAAACATTATTCTTTTCATCGACAAGAGGTAGGGGAATCTTCAAGTATAAACACAAGTAAAAAGGACACCATTCCTATATTTAATATCAATACTGGGCACATTGAAAATATTTTTAATAAAAATAATAATTTTATAAAATGCTTGTAAATGTGAATGATCATTTTGTAATGCATGTCAATGTGAATGATCATTTTGTAATTCTTTTACTAGTGAAGAGTTGCATTGGTACAAAATTTACTAGCCAATTCAAGGATCTAATATCAGATTTAGCACCCGATGTTATGACAATTTTTGGCATGGACCTTCCTCGAGGTTTTTAAGAGTATGAAATTATATATACAAAGGATGTAAAATTTTGGCTTCCAATTTGAGGATTTAAAGGTTCTTAAATATGTAATTTTCAATAAATACTTTATTACCTCAGAAAAAATTATACAATACTTTGTTACCCCTGAAAAAATGAGAAAATGGTTGTGAACCCTTGCATCATTCTTCTTGATTTTCCTCTTGAGTAGAAGAATTTAAAGAACCAAAAAAATGTAGAGTTGTTGAAAGACGATGATTAGAGATTATGAAAAATGAAAAGTACATTGAGAATATTGATATACATATTGAAATGTTAGAAATTGATTTGGCTATAAATGAGAGAGTGTTGAGTGATTTTCCATGCCTTTACTTAAGAAAATATCAAGTGAGTACCTTCATATGATTTAGAAAATAATATGACAAGGTAGTGCAGTCCTGTGGAAATGTTTTTTTAGATAGATACAATGAACATTAGGAATCCAATATGGGAACAAAAGATGGTATTTTTTTAGGTCAACTGTATCTGTGACTATTTTTTTATTTCATCGTTGAGCGTTCGGAGCCAAAATCTTGGAAGGTTTTACCAATGGGTGTTATAAAGGATTTTCTAAATAAATTGTAATGTAATTTTCTTGTTTTTATAACCTAGGAAGAAATATTCTCAATAATTAAATTTTTATACCTGGTGTTAGTGCTACTAGGATTACCATGTATTCCACATTGAAGTATAAGAGCTCGTATATTGAAGTCATTGAGAAGTGGCATTACAAAGCTGGTACTATTTCTTTTGAGGCATTACCCAGAACCCTAGACCAAAAAAGTGGTGTTAATGTGATTAGGACTATGAATTCCTTAAAAGTAAACACGTAAAAGGTTAAATTTTATGGATTGGAAAACTATTTCTTAGGGTGTCATTTCTGATATGAAAGAACATATGATTTGTGATTCTTATAACCTTAAGGAGGAAAAGACATGGGATGATTTCAAAGAAAAATGTTCTAAAAATGTAAAATAACAATTATATGATAGTATTGAATAATGAAGTGCTTAACAGGCGAGTCCAGTGAATATGAGCCTTAATGTTTCCAATTCTGGGAAACTATAACACTATGATAGAATGATCAAAAAACACCTTGAAGAACATTATATAGGACATCCTCTATCATCCTTTTATTACTATCATAAAAAAGACATCAAATTAACTCTCCTCTAGCATCTACACCATTTCAATGACCACCTCTGATGAACTCTGCATAAAACCCCTAATTCCTAAAATTCACACTCACAAATGAGCTAAAAATATCCAACAAGAAAATAACTAAAAAATAAAAATAGAACTAGATAACAAAGGTGTTCTAATCTTAATCTTCTAATAAAATATCTATAGAGAACAAGATGTCATCATCCCCAATACCCCACCAAAAGTACCATAATTAAAACGCATGAAAAATCATAACAAAATCAAAATAAAGGAATAAACATGTATAAAACCCTAACAACCATAAAAAAAATTTGAATGAAACAAAAAGTAAGAAAAATAAAAATATGAATCGCTATTAAGGTTCCCATTTTCATTGACAAGTAGAGGATATACTAATTATTTTATTGTAATAGAATGTTGAACACATGTCCATCACAATGCATTGACCTTCCAGAGAAGACAAATCTATCCCAGGATCACTTCCATATTCAATTTTTAGTATATTCTTTGTTGGTCAAAAAACATGGGAACTGGAAAAAGAACCCAAAAGAGGGAACGGAACTATCCGAATCATCTCATTCAATAGACAATTGGGAGAAAAAAAACTCAAACAAACACCAGCTCCATTACATCCACCTACAAAATACATAGTGAGAAATAGAAGAATAGCAATGAACTAACCACCATTCGCTGCCAGGGAGCACGATCGTGAAGAAGCATATCGTGCCCATTGGATCAAGATTGACAAACCACCACTACCCTGGGCATGGAGGGATGTCTTCAAGACCTAGATAGACCACCAAAGATGACACCTGAATCAACCCTTAATGAAAGGGGGTCGAATCCATTTGAAGCATAAATCAATACAACCCCAATGGAAATAGAGAAAGGGATAATACAATCCAACCTAGGGTCGATTCGAAATGAGTCGGAATAAACCCTAAAAATAAAACACCAGCAGAATCCTAAAAAACACCGAAATCACCATACAAGATTGACCCTACACAACATCACATTCAAGAATAAGAACACTTCACGGAACGTGAACAAAGAGAGAACTAAGGAAGAAGTGGAAATCCACGAGAGGGAGATCCTTTACTGGGTAGAATGACAATGAACTGAGTTTTTGAGTGTAGGAATAGATTGCCCGTGCGGAGGCAGTGGGTAAAAAATAATTGGGGAGAATGGAGGTATTAGGGAAGACCCGAGGATTAAGGGATGCGAGGGTGATGAGAGGCGGGGTGGGGTAGTGGGAGGCAATGCGGTGTGGTGGGAGGAAAGGTGGGGCGGCATGACGATGGTGCAGTGAAGACATGAGGATTGTGGGATTAGGGTTGTTTTTTTTATAAAAAGTATTTTAATTTTTATTAAATAAATAATATTGAAAAATATAAAAATAATTAATATTTAGAGAAAATTGAATAAATAGTATTGAAAAATAAAAAACATATAATATTTCAAGAAATGTGAAAAACTGAAATCAATTATGATATATTTTTAATAAAACATCAGGAAAAAAATTACTTTGGTCGCAAAAAATTATATATATATATATAAGAACTGGGTTTTTATTAATTTATTATTGATAAAATAATTTTGTTTTTGTTATTGAATGGTTTCTTATAACATTTTTTATTGAGGGAAAAAGATTTTTTGGTAATAGTCATTATTAATAACAGATTCATGTGTTTGTAAAAAAATGTTGGTATTAGTATGCTAAAGTAATAGATTCAACTATTGGTAAAATATATGTTGGTATTGATCAACCAATACCGATAGATATATCTATTGGTAAATGTGATTATTGGAATTAAAAATTAATACCAATAAAATATAATATCTGTTGGAAATGCTAATTTTTTCCGTAGATATATTATCTGTCAATAAATTTCTATTGGTATAATCCATTTTATTTGTAGTGTATTCCACGTGCATGAAATCAATGTTAGGTTTCACCTCATGATGTCTCAAATATGGTAGCTAAACAAAATTGAAATTTTCTCCAAAATATTTCTATCATTACTAGATTTATGTGCCTTTCTAAATGTCCCATCATTGTTTTCACTCTCTCAAAATATTAATCAGTGGATAAAGGTTTTAGAGAAATATCAAATTCACGTGAGGCGCTGAAAGAATTTTTCTCTCTTGAATGAAATAATTCCATAAGAAAAAACCATCAATGAAACATGTATATTGTTTTTTTTCTCATGACGTAGCTGACAATATAAAGTTTTTTGTTCACAAATTGGAAATGTTATATGCCTCTTAACACTGTATCTTGACAAATTTCTATATGCTAGTAAGTCATTTATAATGACAATAATCATTGAATGCAGTTGAAAAAAATCCAATTTATAAGAATCATAGACCATATAACTTCTTCCTATAGTAGTTTCAAATCATCAATTAATGGTGTCAAGAAAACATAAATATCATTTTAGGGTTGTTTTGGTCCACTGATAAATAAACTCAACATTACATATTTCCTATTCATTCAAAATTTAGTAGATAAGTTCTAAATTACCAAGAAAAAATTCCATTAACTATGTGTGCTACTGAGGCTTCGATATGGATTCATTCCATCTTTTCATAGTCTAAGTTTGAAATTTCAAAAGTCATTTACAAATTTAGGAAACTTTTAATGAATGTACTTCTACTGTAGACAATCATTTGGATGACGTATTTTTCCATCACATATCCACTCATTATAATTCCATCATAGCCTCTATGCATCATGTGAATTATAAGATAAATTCCTCAAATGAATAACTATAGGAAGATACCAAAATTATAGTGACCCGTCATTTTCTTACATTACTATTACATCATTTTAAAGATAAACAACATAATAGTTTGACACATAGAGGATCAAAAGTTTTAGTGTCTTTGAAAAATGAGGACCATACATTACTATTAAAACATGAAGCATAAATGTTTACTTAATTCCTCCTTCTTCTGAATGCCTTGAAGACCTTTTTTAATATATTATAGATAATCCTCCTTTTAAAGGATGAAGTGGAACACGTACATGACCCGTAGGCACAAGGATCAAGGCCCAACATGACCCGTAAAAAATCACACGAAGGCCTAGAGGCATACCATGCCCATTACATGACCCATAGGCCCAACCCACTAGAACTTTTACTCCCTAGAATCTTGCATCATTGATCTCCTTACCAACCCACCTTGCATTGCTGATCGGCTAGCATTTCCATGTACAAAGATGCAAGGTTCCTTGTCCCGATGGCGGCTGCCATACCCTCCAATTCTTCTAATCCGGTTAGATCTGCATCTGGTGGCTACTACTCTTGTTTCTATGATCCTCTTCTGGGGAATGTTCTTTGTGAACCAGGCTACTCCATGGTCTACCTGACCCGAAGGCCCTGTGGCCCGAAGGCCTTTGATGACCCAAAGGCCCTGGAGACCCGGAGGCCCAAACCGGTGGCCCGAAGGCCCAAATCGGGTGAATAGTTCTAGCTACTACATTTCTGAATAGTAACTGCTATAGTGAGTGCTACAATGACTACTATAGTAACCCAGAAATTCACATCCACCCAGTTTTGAACTGGGGTCTCTTGGATGGAATGCAGGAGCCCTTACCACTCAGGTACTGGCTCGTTGGCTAATTCCTTCTTCACTATCTTTTTATTGGCACATGACATCTCCTTATCATATATAGACACCTAAGGATATAAAAACAATGGGTGATCTAAAATCCCAATAAGAGTGAAGTTAATAACAATATGGCATGGGGTGAGCCAAATCATAACATCATCATCAAAATCAATAGAGGAAAATTTAATAAAAGACTTGAATTGTGGAAATGTATAAAAAAATGAAAAAATATTTTCTTATTGGTTAACTACAATACATAGTTATTAAAAAATATAGCATCATGTTTACCCATCATTCGAATTTAACTCAAGAGGTTCATCACTTTACCCAATTCATTGGAGCGCTGTATAATTCTAGGTGCACCAGTGACATTCAAACTTTCATATTGCACTATATAATTCAGCGTACACCCATCAAATCATAATATTTTACTTATCATTCTTGCCACATAGAACATATATCAATCAAAAACATATAAATCAATTGGTTTCAACTCATAAGAACACATTCATAAACTTAGGGTTCCCAAAAGAAGAGGGAATAACATACATGTTACAAGAACCGTCAACCCTGAATGAGAAGTAAATGACGTGTTCTTAAATGAAGAGTTTCTTTGGAAAATTTTTATTTTGACATAATCTTCAGTTTCAAAAATGTATATCCCATAAAATTAAATATAATTATTAATTATCTATATCAAAAAAGTAGTGAAAGATGGAGAACCTGAAGGATCAATGTTGGGTTCGAGAATTTCACCTAACCTTGTATCTGAACACATTATTTTCTTTAATGACCAGTATAAGCACATTAGATTAATTAATTAACACATAAAAAACATATTTTACATAAATATTGTTCATTATAGTTTCATTAATTTATTTTATTTTCCTTTGGATGAGTTATAGAGTTTAAAAACATTGTTTGGGAATGTTTGTTTTTATGATTTTCTTAACCGGTTTACTTGTATTCATAAATTGATTTTTTGGTAGAACATGAGTACTAATATAACATGTTTTTATTTATCTTACAGTAGTTTAAATTATCATATAATTTATTACCTTATATTCCATGTGGTTGATTCATTAGATAACAATTAAATGATGATTCTTGGGGTTAATTTGGGCGGTTTTTCGACCACAACGATCTTGTTTTGTTTAATCATTTAGCAATATGTACATAAGTTAGATCTAAAAATTTAAATAAGATAATATAAATATATCTTGTTCTGGTTGAAAAAAAATGGTTTCATGAAAATATCTAAATGCATAAATGGAAGATGAAAACATTTCATTCTTTACGGTGATAAATTAACACCTCAAGAACAACGTTATCTTTTATAACATAAAAAGGAATAAAAGAAGGGGGGGATGATATAATATCCCATTAGTATCATAAAATTATTTTATATGTATAATAATGGTGTTACCACTTTATGTGGATGTATATAGGTGGGGGAGATTAAGGAATGAACTTGAAATTGAAAGGAATTTAATGGGAAAAGGGAGAGAGTGGAATTACCTCTTGAATCCTCCTATTGAGATCCTCATTATTGAAGCTAGGCATGGAGTTTTGATGAGACCAGAAGCTTTTAGATGTGGTAGAAGGGATATGGAAGAATATTTTGTAGAGTTTAGGCCAGGCGAGAAGCTTGAAAGAAGTTAAGAAATGAGGGTGTGAAGGGTGGTATTTATAGTGGAGGGGAGAGGGTATTTCTCAATATAAAATTCAATAGTTTATTATTTCCCCACAATACAAGGAATAGTGAGTCTTCCATGACAAATAATAGTAATTCTATCATGTGAACCCAAACCAATTTCCCTTATATCAGAAGAACACCATGCATGACTCTATAATTAGCTTATTTGGCTTATTTTGTAAATTATGGTATTTCAGTATTCATAAAAAATGAATTATTTCAGAAAATCCCAAATATTCACCCCAACCATTAATCGATGTGTAGAATACAAAAAAGGAAGTACATTTTAAAAAAAATAATTTTCTAAATATGGTTAATTTAATTTTTAATTAAAAACATAATTTGCTTGAAATTTAATGTTTTTAAAATTAAAAATGATTTTTTAATGCTTTCAAAAATTACGCAAGGTATTATAAAATTATATTAAAACTAGAGGAAATATAATTGGTAATTAATGAACACGTTTAAAAAAATATTTTCTTTTAAATTAATTAATTATTTATAATTAATTATTTATGACTTACAATACTACCAAAACATTTACTATGGTCAAATTGTCACTTCTAAGATGTCTAAATTTTATTCAATCATTCATGGGTAAGGATACTCTTATTTTAAATGATTTACTATCCATAAGGATCATATTACTTTTCCTAAGGGTAGGTTACTATTTATAAGGTTAGGTTACTATTCGTCAAAAATATTTTTGTTATACTAGACTCCAAAAATCATCCTGAACACAACCATGTATGTCAGATTTTTAAAATTCAAACCATAGAAGTGGAAAATTTATGTTTAATGATCACATAGTATTTAGTATCGTAATATTTCATTGTTCTTTCTAATGATATTTTACTATAAATAATTATTTTAAGAATGTAATTACATTGATAAAACATTAGGTCGTTACATTCTTCCCCCTTATGAAATTTCACCCTCAAAATTTCATTTTACCTAAATAGGTGTGGGTACTCTTCCATGATTGCATCCTCTGGTTCTGATGTAGCTTCTTCAAACATTTGGTTCCTCCACAACACTTTGACAAGGTTGGTTTTCATGTTGCGTTGAACCTTATCTCTCCGATCTAGAATATATACTAGCTTCTCTTCATAGGAGATATCATTTTCCAGTTGTAGAACCTATGAGTTTAGTACATGTGAGGGATCATGTATGTATATCTTCAGGAGTGATACGTGAAACACATCATGAACATAAGACATATTCGGTGGAAGTGCAGTCTGATAGGCCATTGCTCCTATGCAGTCAAGGATCCCAAATAGGCTAATGTACATTGGTTTTAGCTTCACTTTCTTTCCAAACTACATGACTCTCATTCATAGTGATATTAGAATGAAGACATTATCTCCAATGTCGAACTACAAGCCCCTTTAACAGTTGTCAGAGTAGATATTTTTCTAATTTTGAGCAGCTTTGATATGTTTTTTTGGATGACTTGAACCTTCTCTATCATCTCTTGAACAAGATCAGGTCATAATAGATTTTTTCTCCAAATTCATCCCAACAGGTTGGAGTTATACCTCGCTTTCCATACAAAGCTTCATATGAAGACTTTTGAATACATGAGTGGAAGTTATTGTTTTATGAGAACGCAACCAATGGAAAATGAAGATCACATCCACCTTTGAATTATAGACGTCATGGTCTTATCATATATTCAAGCGTCTGGATAGACCTTTCAGATTGGACATCTGTTTGGGGGTGATAGGTCGTGATGAAATTATATTTAGTACTCAATACATGTTGAACACTCCTATTGAATTTAGAGGTGAACCTTGGATCAAGGTCATAGAATATCCAGAGTGGATCTCCATGCAGTATCACCACTTCCTTCACATATATCATTGCAAGTGGTTCATGAAAGAGGTCTTCTCGAATAGCGATAAAATGGGAAGTCATGGTGAGTCGGTCAACCAAAACCCATATCAAAGAATTTCCCTTAAACATCTTCTGGAGACCTGTGACAAAGTTCATAGTAACATTATCTCATTTCGACATGGTTATAGGTAATGGATGCATCAACCCTTTGGACTTTTTTCACTCTGCTTTAATTTTCTAACATACTAAGCACCTTGAGATATATTCTGCAATCTTATTCTTCACGTTATCCCACCAGATGTGTTCTCGAAGATCATGGTACATCTTGGTACTCCTTGTATGGAGAGAGAATTTTGAGTTATGTGCATTTTCAAATGGAACATTCTTTATCCCAGGTGATGAAGTCACACAAAGCCGGGCTCCAAACCAAATCACCCCATCATTGCCGATATAGAACTCTTGTAGCTTCCCTTCCTTTATATCATTCACCCACTTTTTCAACTCAAGATCATCATTTTGCACCTCCTTAATTATCTCTTGGATGGATGGTTGCACAATTATTAGGGAAATGTATGATGTATCCCATGCCCTTATGATTTCTAAATCCATCCTTTTCATATCCAAGAAGATAGGGTCTTTCTCAATCCGTAACATTGATAGAGTAGAAGGTTATTTTCTACATAGAGCATCAGCTAACTTTTTTTCCACTCCAGGATGATAGTGAATAGATCAATATTAATCCTTGATTAGCTCTAAAAATCTCCTTTCAAGAATTTTTATCTCCTTTTTGTGAATATATAATTTAGGCTCTTGTTGTCGGTGTATATGTCACACTTCTTTCCATAATGGTAGTGTCGTCAGAGTTTCAAGGAAAAAATCACGACTGCTATATGTAGATCATGCGTCGGGTAGTTTTTCTTAATTATCTTCAACTATCATGAGGCGTAGGCTATCACATTATCATTTTTAAAGATTAAAATACCCAATCCTTTCTTTTATGAATCATTGTATATCACAAAACATTCTCCACATTTAAATACTGTTAGTATAGGTGCAGTGACTAGCCTTATCTTTATCTCCTTGAAGCTCCCTCATATTCTTCCGTCTTGACATACGTTACCCCATTCCTTATTATATTAGTTAGTGGCCGCAAAAATCCTGAGAATTTTCTCAAAAAACGTCAGTAGTACCTAGCTAATCCATGAAAAATATAGATTTATGTGACACTAGAGGGCATGTCCCCTTCCTCAAATGCCATTTTTTTTGCAAGGGTCCATAGAAATATCTTCACTTGTGATCACATGTCCGAAATATGTGAATTTCTTCATCCAAAAGTCTGACTTTCTGAACATGGCGTACAACCTCCACTTTCTCAATGTCACCAACACATGTCTTAGATGTTCTTCATGTTTCTCCTTACTCTTGGATTACATGACAATATCATCAATATTCACTACCACATATTTTCCAAGGTAATGTCTAAAGACTCTATTAATCAAATCCTAGAAGATTTCAGGTGCATTAGTATGTCTGAAGGGAATCACTAGAAACTCATAGTGCACATACATTATATGGAACGTAGTCTTTCGAATATCTACCTTCTTCACCTTTAACTAGTGATATCTAGAATTAAGATCCCTCTTTGATAAGTATTGAGCTTCTCTTAAATGATCAAACAAGTCTTCAATCCTTGTAAGTGGATACATTTTTTTATGGTGATCTTATTGAGTTCCCAATAATCGATTCACAACCATATTGTTCCATCCCCCTTCTTCACAAAGAGCACTGGCGAACCCCATGGGGATGCACTAGGGAATATGAAACCTTTGTCCAGATGCTCTTGTAGCTTCTTCATTAACTCCTCTAGTTTGATAGGATCCATCCTATAGGGACATAGTGACATAGGATTAGCTCCGGGTATGAGTTAAATTGAGAACTCTACCTCATGATCTAGGGGATGTACAAGTAAGTGGTTATGAAATATATCACTGCATTCTCTCATGACAGGAATTTTCACATGTTCGGCACTTTTCTTCAACCCCGCCATTTGGGAGAGGTATGGTTCTTCATAGGGAATCAACACCCACAAAGTTGAAGGATTTTTCAAAGGAGATTCATGATCACCCTTTCATTTTTTGAACAGCATGGGATGGTTAAGAATATGATAAGATATTTCTTTTCCAAAGAGTTGATATGTGCTCTATATAACGAGGTCCAATCCATTCCCAATATATTATTGAATTCCACTAATAGAAGTATTACATGATTCTCTGTAATAATAATCCCCCATATTCCAAAAAGAGAAGCTTCAAACACTTGTGTTGCAATGATTTCACCACTTGTGGTTTTTACATATATCTCTACTTCATGGTTTCAGGGCATTGATTCTATAGTTCTAGAAAACATTCATGATATAAAGTAATGTGTATAACCATAATGAAATAAAACTTTTTACATTATTGAGTGAATAAGAAGTGTACCTTGTATGACAACATTATGTTGCTCCACATCCACAGTAGTGAAGGAATAATCCTTCCCTTGTTCCTTTGGATTTGGTGGCTACTGATGCTGATTACCCCCAAGAACTCGAGGTTTAGTGCACTAGTAAGCATAGTGCCCCATCTCCCAATAGTTGTAGCATTGATCCATGTGTGGTTCTCTATTTTCTTTCACCACATTCTCTTTTCTTTTCATGTATTTTCAACACTCTTGAGCGTGGTATCCTTCTTTACCACACTTGAATCACGTTCCCATCCATTTGAGGCAGTTTCCATGGTGAAACTAGCCAAATTTTTGGCATGTGGTTCGTTGAGTATTCTTCCCACCTTTTCCATTAGATCCTCCATATTGAAACATCATCTTTCATTTATTTTCACCATTGATGTGGGACCATTCTCCAAACCCCATATCCACTTTTAGATCACATTGAACAACATATTCATAACTCACAATGTCTAGAATTGGAAGAGCCTTTCGAATGTGTGGTTTTAATCCACTAAAAATCTATCAATTTTGTTATCATTGTTGATAATGAATCCCGAATCATAACTTTCAAGCCTTGTGAAATTCTCTTCATGGGTTGTGATAGATTATTATTCTTTTTGATTGAGCTTAATGAATTCTCTCTTCACCTTCGTGAAAAGTGTTATTGGGGAATACATGTTAAGAAACATTATCATAATGTCTTCCCATTCCATATCATTAATTTCCACCCTTGGCTTGGTGTTCTTAATAAAATCCCACCATTGATCAGCATATCAATCAAGATGATAAATGGCTACAGTCACCTTCTCTATCTCAGAATAGTGGAGAACCAAAGAGATCTTCTCCATAGAGTTCACCCGCCAAACTGCAACTAGTGGACCAGAAGATCCACAAAATGTCGGTGGTCATTGCATCATAAAACATTTGATTTCCAGTTTCTCCATCATTGGTGAAGTAATACATTCTGAATTATAATGGTTATTGTTCATAACATAATATTGTTCGATAATCATGGACATAATGTTTTGAACTCCACCTCCCAAATCATTGGGGATGTCGATCGGTCAATAGTTGCATTGGCCCTCTCATGAGTTGTTAGCCTAGTTTCTTCTAGTTCCCACAATTTTCTAAATGATAAAAGGTTATAACAAAACATAAGTCAAAAATCCATGAATAATATATTTTTTTGTATGATTTTCACTAAAAGAATAACATATGGGATCTCTATATAAAGATTTGTGTGTGCATATTTGTTCTTAGTCTCAAGATAGAGGTTTTCTCTAGGCTTCACTAATCATAATTCCAAAATCAACTAAACCTTTCCTCTGATACCAACTATAGAAACCAAGCATTTTCTTACATTAATATTACATAATTTTAAAGATAAACATAATAGTTTTACACATAGATGATCCAAAGGTTTAGTGTATTGGGGAAAACAAGGACCGTACATAACTATTACAATATGAAGAATAAACATTTCTTTAATTACATCTTCTCGAACTTATTATTTTTAATTGACATATCCACAGTACATGAAGTCACTTGAGAATATAAATAAAATATGGGTGATCAAAAATCCTAGAAGGGGGTGATAGAAACAATATGGCATGTGGTGATCATAATCATAACATCAACATCAAAATCAAGAGAGAAAACATTAATTAAAGACTTGAAATGTGGAAATGCATAAAAAATTAAAACATCGTGTCTTAGTGGTTAAATAACACACATAGTTGTGACAACATATAGCATAATGTTCGCCCATAATTTAACTTTAACTCATGAGTTTCATCACTTTACCTAATGTGTAACAACCCGAAATTTTGAATAAATCATGTTTCCTAATTTTGTGTGTTATTTTTTTTATACTCAACAAATTTTTTTTCATTTGATAATATGAGTATAATTAAAATGAGACCGTTGGGTTTTGTACTGTTATATGACCATTGGTCAATATGACTGCTGGAAACTAAACGTTTTGATTATTGTCTCTAAATACAAGTAATCTTGGTTAATTAATATAGAAAGAAGATTTGATGGCCCCACCCAGTAGTCTTGGACCGATCGAAGCCCATCTAACAGAACTTGGGAAGGAGGTAGCACCACTGGGCTTTGCTCTGGACCAAACCCAAGCTGAACTTCATCGTGTGAAGCTAGAACGGAATCGCCTATATGAGAAGTTCAAACTGATAGAAATTACTACTCGTGCGATGTTGGCCGAGCCTCCCTCAGATTCTCTCACCTTAGCACACATTACACTTAGGTCCTATGCTAGTGTGATAAGGCGTTATGTAAGGAGATCGTAACTACCTTGTGTAATCCTTTGTTTTAAATAAAAATTGGGATTTCTTTTTATGATGAGGTTTATGAATTTTCAAATGTCTGGATAAATATAGTATGCATATTTTTGATGAATTTTAGAGAAAGTATATTTTAAAAATGTTTATGTAAACCTTAAATAAATAAAAATGTGTAATGATTTTTAAAAAAATGGTCTTCTACAATTATGTTCGGTAAGAAATTTTGAGTCTAATAAAATCAACTTGATTTTTGATGAATTGTAAATTATGAATAGTGATTTTATGCTAAGGATTAGTAATGTGACCAAATGGATTAGTAATTTCACTCAAATAAAGTTTTAATATAATTTAGACACCTAGATTATGTAATGAGATTCAATAAAATGGGTAAATAACAGTTTCATAAATTATTATTCAAGTATTAGTTTTTTCGGATGAATAGTGTTTTTAATTAAAAATTAAATTAAAAATATTTAGAAAATTATTTTTATAAAATGGATTTCATTTTTGAACTCAGAGCATCGATATTATGTTAAGGTAATTTTTGGGGATTTTTCGGAAAAAAATGAATTTTCAGTGAATAGTGTATTTATAAAAAAAATGATTTAATAATATTTAGAAAATTATTTTTATAAAATGGAGTTAATTTTTGAAATCAGAGCATTTTTATTTGGTTAATGTGAAATTTTTCGATTTTTCTGAGATAGTTGAATTTTCAGTGAATAGTAAAAATACAGTTTTAGGGTTTTGGTATGTTTAATGACATCATAACTGTGTCATGATGATGTCATTAGATATTTTAAGGGATGATAGACTAAAGAGGATGAAATATTGTGTGTGGGTCCCCATGTGGCCTAACTCTATTGGAAGTACCATGGGAGGGCCCATGCTTTTGAGAAATCTACTTTTGAGGTGTCCCTTTGCCATTAATGCCTTGTCCCCTCACTTTCCCTATAAATACCAATCCCTCCTCTCAGATTCTCGAATCCAAAACCATCCTCAAAGAAGTTATGGTCTCATTACCTCCCAAGGAGTCCTCCCAAGGTTCCCCCAAGCCCTCAAGGTCCCAACCTTTGAGTTTTAAGAGTTACGTTTTAAGGTAAGGGATCTGATCTCTCTCTTTCTTTTCAAGAAATCTCTTTTATGTAATTTATTTTATGCTCCATGTTCTTATGTTAATGGGTGTTATTTTATACTCCTCTTACTTCACGTTTCATGTTCACATAATGATATATCCCCTCTTACTCTCGTTATTTCGTTTTATGAAGTTTTAAGTGGCGCCGTTAGGCTGCCGAAATTTTTGTAACAGATTCTTTCTCCTTTCTCATTTTTTTTCAAGATCTATTTTCCATGTAAGGTATTTCAAGTTCCTTTTTATTATTTTGGGTTATGATCTATAAATTTATCATACTGATATTTTATGATCATATGATGAGATACCCAATTTGATCTCTTCAATTCAGTATTTTGAAGTTTTAAGTGGCGTCGTTAGGCTGCCGAATTTTTAAGTGGTTCTTCACCCTTCTCGTTTTGATGTTCTACTTTCATGTCAGTTATTTCAAGTTCCTTTTTGTAATGTTGGGGTATGATCTATATATCTATCATACTGGAATATTATGTTCATATGATGAGATACCCCATTTGATCTCATCCATTCATTTTTTTTTTGAAGTTTAAGTGACACCGTTAGGCTGCCGAATTTTTAAGGGATTCTTTCACCCTTCTCCTTTTCAAAGTTATAATTCCATGTCAAGTCTTGCAAGTTCCTATAGAAATGTTTATATATAACAAATCTTCCTGGTATTTTGGTGAGTATTGAGTAAGGGGTTTCCTAGCAAATACATCCCTATCTGGATACGAGCAGGTAGAGGTGGCTCTGGCACAGATGTACATAGGGGTAAAACCCAAAAACACCGCTTTGAGCTAGACTCGAACGGGAACGGGTACACGACAACGGGCCTTGCTGCACTCTTGGTTACGACACTCCCGGGGGATATGCTTTGGTAAATTCATAAGCTTAGTATGAACCATTATTAAAGGAACAAAGATAAAATAAAATAAAGATTCACATAAGGATATATGATCATGGATAACCTAGTTTTAAATCTAGGGGATCAAAAGTTAGGGTATAATTTTCTTCTAAAAGTTATCCTTATATGTGTTAAGTTACTTTTCATGATTATTGGCTAAGTATTAAAGCCCCTAATTGTACTTTGTTTTCATAGTTAATGGCGGGAAATGTAAGAACATGTCCCAACAACCAATGTGATAAGAAATGTGATGATTTCCATATTAATATGAAAGATGTGATTAGGGTATTAAAAGATGATTATTATTTTGGAATATGTTCACTATTTTGGGGACCCTATATGATCTAGGTAAATAGATTACTACGTTATTTTCATTGAGAAGTAAGGTTGACTTATATTTTGAAGAATCGATGAATTTAAGGTGGACTTATAGTAATTTAGGTTACTTATGGGAATGATTAACCTATCTTGGGTAAAATATGTTTAGGTTAGCTACTTTTGTTATAAGATGTTAGGAGTGGATGATGTTGTTTGGAGATGAACAATGAAGATTATTTTGGAGGACTATGTTATCAAATCCATCTTGTATTTGGGTTTCAATCTTAGTTTGGTTTATTTTGAGGAATTTTAAGGACCGTTATTTATGGAATGGTCTATGATGAAATTTGAGTAGTACCATGGAACATTGAAGATTTTAAAGTAGTTTCCATTCCTATGGGATTCTTTCTTTTTGAAGAGTTGTTTTACCTTACCATTTCTGTTTTTTGGATAATGTTTAAAGATAGATGAAATAGATAGTTAATCTTTTGTGGATTATGTGATTCTCTAGAAGATGATTCTTGTGTTTTGATGAGACCAAGTAGTTTTGAATGCTCATCGTTTGGAGAAAAGATTAGTTTTGGTAGAAACATATTAAAGGATGAAACTCTACATGAAGTTAGGTATATTTTCTTATGTTTTTGTTATATTTAGTAAATGAATTCCTCAAAATTATGAAAAGGAATGTAAAACAAAAACGTTGTTGGTTTACGTTTCCTACTAGGTAATCAAAGACCGTTTACACAAATCATAAGTTTGGGATTTTATTATGGTTAACTTTCTCCTAATCATGTTTTCTATCACTCTCCCTCAGAACATGACCCTTTGTTTTCTCCTCCATGTCCATGTTTTCCTACATGGAATCCTAGTGTGGGTTAACTCAGGTGACCTTTGTACTTCCCTTTCTTTCTTTTAAAGTAATAGTTTTACTAAATCCTTTTCCGATGTGGGAGTTTAAATGAAATTTCAAAACCCTTTTTAAAAATTGCGATGATACAATTTCATAAAGGGGGAAGATGATAACGACCCGAAATTTTGAATAAATCTTGTTTCCTAATTTTTTTTGTTATTTTATTTATTTATTTTTTTTATACTCAACAATATTTTTTTTCATTTGATAATATGAGTATAATTAAAATGAGATCGTTGGGTTTTGGACTGTTATATGACCATTGGTCAATATGACCACTGGAAACTAAACATTTTGATTATTGTCTCTAAATAGATGTAATCATGGTTAATTAATATAGAAAGAAGATTTCATGGCCTCACCCAGTAGTCTTGGACCGATCGAAGCCCATCTAACAGAACATGGGAAGGAGGTAGCACCACTGGGCTTTGCTCTGGACCAAACCCAAGCTGAACTTCATCGTGTGAAGCTAGAACGAAATCGCCTTTGTGAGAAGTTCAAACTGATAGAAATTACTACTCGTGCGATGTTGGTCGAGCCTCCCTCAGATTCTATCACCTTAGCACACCTTACTCTTAGGTCCTATGCTGGTGTGATAAGGTGTTATGTAAGGAGACTGTAACTGCCTTGTGTAATCCTTTGTTTTAAATAAAAATTGGGATTTCTTCTTATGATGAAGTTTATGAATTTTCAAATGTCCGGATAAATATAGTATGCATATTTTTGATGAATTTTAGAGAAATGATATTTTAAAAATGATTATTTAAACTTAAATAAATAAAAATGTGTAATGATTTTCAAAAAATGGTCTTCTACAATTATGTTCAGTACGAAATTTCGAGTCTAATAAGATCAACTTGATTTTTGATGAATAGTAAATTATGAATAGTGATTTTATGCTTAGGATTAGTAATGTGACCAAATGGATTATTAATTCCACTCAAATAAAGTTTTAATATAATTTAGACACCTAGATTAAGTAATGAGATTCAATAAAATTGGTAAATAACAGTTTCATAAATTATTATTCAAGTATTGGTTTTTTCAGGTGAATAGTGTTTTTTAATTAAAAATTAAATTAAAAATATTTAGAAAATTATTTTTATAAAATGGATTTCATTTTTGAACTCAGAGCATCGATATTATGTTAAGGTAATTTTTGGGAATTTTTCTGAAAAAAATGAATTTTTGGTGAATAGTGTATTTATAAAAAAATGAATTAAAAATATTTAGAAAATTATTTTTATAAAATGGTGTTCATTTTTGAAATCAGATCATTTATATTTGGTTAATGTAAAATTTTGTGATTTTTCTGAGAAAGTTGAATTTTCAGTGAATAGTAAAAATACAGTTTTAGGGTTTCGGTATATTTAATGACATCATATGTGTGTCATGATGATGTCATGATATATTTTAAGGGATGGTCTACTAAAGAGGATGAATTATTGTGTGGGAGTTCCCATGTGGCCTAACTCTATGGGAAGTACCATGGGAGGGCCCATGCTTTTGAGAAATCCACTTTTGAGGTGTCCCTTGGCCATTAATGCCTTTTCCCCTCACATTCCCTGTAAATACCAAGCCCTCCTCTTATCCTTTCGACTCCAAAACCATCCTCAACAACGTTCTGGTATCCTTACCTCCCAAGGAGTCCTCCCAAGGTTCCCCCAAGCTCTCAAGGTCCCAACCTTTGAGTTTTAAGAGTTACGTTTTAAGGTAAGGGATCCGATCTCTTTCTTTCATTTCAAGAAATCTCTTTTATGTAATTTCTTTTATTCTCCATGTTCTTATGTTAAAGGGTGTTTTTTATACTCCTCTTACTGCCCTTTTCATTTTCACATAATGAGAGATCCCCTCTTACTCCCATTATTTCGTTTTATGAAGTTTTAAGTCGCGTCGTTAGGCTGCCGAAATTTTTGTAACGGATTCTTTCTCCCTTCTCATTTTTTTCAAGATCTATTTTCCATGTAAAGTATTTCAAGTTCATTTTTTTTATGTTGGGGTATGATCTCTAAATTTATCATACTGATCTTTTATGATCATATGATGAGATACCCCATTTGATATCTTCAATTCAGTATTTTGAAGTTTTAAGAGGCGCCGTTAGGCTGCCGAATTTTTAAGTGGTTCTTCACCCTTCTCGTTTTGAAGTTCTACTTTCATGTCAGTTATTTCAAGTTCCTTTTTGTAATGTTGGGGTATGATATATATATCTATCATACTGGACTCTTATTTTCATATGATGAGAGACCCCATTTGATCTCATCAATTCATTTTTTTGTTGAAGTTCAAGTGACGACGTTAGGCTGCCGAATTTTTAAGGGATTCTTTCACCCTTCTCCTTTTCAAAGTTCTAATTCCAGGTCAAGTCTTTCATGTTCCTTTTTATTATGTTGGGGTATGATCTCTATATCTATCATTATGATCTTTTATGTTTATATGATGAGAGACCCTATTTAATATCATCAATTCTTTTTTGGTTGAAGTTTATGTAACGCTGTTAGGCTGCCGAATGTTCATAAGAGAAATCTTATTTTTGTCTTCCTTTCATGTTCTTCCTTTCATATGGTATATTTTCAAATTTCATTACCATGTTCTTAAATCCCTTATATTCTGTCCCTATACTGTGCTATGGGTCATTTATCATTGTTTGACCCATGTCCCCTCTGTTTTCAACGTTTTCTAAAACCTTGTAACGTAGCCGTTGTGCTGCAGAATTTTCATCTCAAAATGCCTCTCTCTTTCTTCTCAAAATTACTTCATGTTATTAAGTGAATACTCATTGCTATTATTTCTACAAGGTTATTCACATATATACAAAAATGTTCTATTTTAAATTCTGGGATTTACATACATGATACCCGCTTTCCCTTTCTGTGGGTTTTAAGTGATGTAAAGATCATGTCTTTAAGCAGTTTTTAAAACGTTATGATTATGAAATGAAACCCATTTCTTTTATGCTATATTGGTTGTTTATGAAATTATTTATGATTATATATGTGTCACACATGATTGTAAAGGAAAATTTAAGGGTGCACCCTGATATCGCTCTAATAAATTGGGTAAAGACTTAATCTCTAGAGATGACCATTTTTAACGACGCCTTGGTGAATAACCTTGGTAATTTTTAACGACACCTTGGGGATGGACCTTGGTGGAAAAAAAATGATTGTCAACATTAAATGTTGTAGCCACATCTTCAAGTTATGAAAAATGTTATTTTTATTATGATGTATCTCAACATTTCTTTATCATGCCTTAAAGTACTTTTCATGTCCTTATTGAATTATCTCAAGTTCAGATGTAAAATGTTTCTCTTGTTTCCCTTACTGGGCCTTCTTCTCACCCTTTATTTTGATGTATGTCCCCAGATTATGAGATGCAGTAATGAACCTAGGATGAACATGAGGATAATCCTTTCACGTGTTTAAGAAGAATGTTTTATGTTTTCATGTTTTATGTTCCTGGTTTCCAAGACACTAAACCTTAAAGATCCTCAGTTTTGTGTAATGAAATGAAAGTTTATGTTATAAAAAGGCGGGATGCTATAGTTGGTATGAATGGATGGTTTAGTTATTTGTTGAAATTAGGATATGAAAACATTAGGAAGAGGCCTATAGAAATGTTTATATATAAGAAATCTTCCTGGTATTTTGGTGAGTATTGAGTAAGGGGTTGCCAAGAAAATACATCCCTGTCTGGATACGAGCAGGTAGAGGTGGCTCTGGCACAGATGTACATAGGGGTAAAACCCGAAAACACCGCTTTGAGCTAGACTCGAACGGGAACTGGTACACAACAACAGGCCTTGCTTCACTCTTGGTTACGATACTCCCGGGGGATATGCTTTGGTAAATTCATAAGCTTAGTATGAACCATTATTAAAGGAACAAAGATAAAATAAAATAAAGATTCACATAAGGATATATGATCATGGATAACCTAGTTTGAAATATAGGGGATCACAAGTCAGTGTATACTTTTCTTCTAAAAGTTATCCTTATATGTGTTAAGTTCCTTTTCATGATTATTGGCTAAGTATTAAAGCCCCTAATTGTACATTGTTTTCGTAGTTAATGGCGGGAAATGGAAGAACATGTCCCAACAACCGATGTGATAAGAAATGTGACGATTGCCATATTAATATGAAAGAGGTGATTAGGGGATTAAAAGATGATTATTATTTTGGAATACATTCACTATTTTGGAGACCCTATATGATCGAGGTAAATAGATTACAACGTTATTTTCATTGAGAAGTAAGGTTGACATATATTTTGAATAATCGATGAATTTAAGGTGGACTTATAGTAATTTAGGTTACTTATGGGAATGATTAACCTATCTTGGGTAAAATATGTTTAGGTTAGATACTTTTTTTAATATGATGTTAGGAGTGGTTGATGTTGTTTGGAGATGAACAATGAAGTTTATTTTGGAGGACTATGTTATCAAATCCCTCTTGTATTTGGGTTTCAATCTTAGTTTGGTTTATTTTGAGGAATTTTAAGGACCGTTATTTATGGAATGGTCTATGATGATCTTTGGGTAGTACCATGGAACATTGAAGATTTAAAAGTAGTTTCCATTCCTATGAGATTCTTTCTTTTTGAAGAGTTGTTTTACCTTACCCTTTCTATTTTCGGGATAATGTTTAAAGATAGATGAAATAGATAGTTAATCTTTTTTGGATTATGTGATTCTCTAGAAGATGATTCTTGTGTTTTGATGAGACCAAGTAGTTTTGAATGCTCATTGTTTGGAGAAAAGATTAGTTTTGGTAGAAACTTATTAAAGGATGAAACTCTACATGAAGGTAGGTATATTTTCTTATGTTTTTGTTCTATTTAGTAAATGAATTCCTCAAAATTATGAAAAGGAACGTAAAACAAAAACGTTGTTGGTTTAAGTTTCATACTCGGTAATCAAAGACCATTTACACACATCATAAGTTTGGGATTTTCTTATGGTTAACTTTCTCCTAATATTATTTTCTATCACTCTCCCACAGAACGTGGCCCTTTTCTTTCTCCTCCATGTCCATGTTTTCCTACATGGAATCCTAGTGTGGGTTAACTCGGGTGACCTTTGTACTTTCCTTTCTTTCTTTTAAAGTAATAGTTTTACTGACTCCTTTTCCGATGTGGGACTTTCAATGAAATTTCAAAACCCTTTTTAGAAATTGCGAGGATGCAATTTCTTAAGGGGGGAAGATTGTAACGACCCGAAATTTTGAATAAATCACGTTTCCTAATTTTGTGTGTTATTTTATTTATTTATTTATTTTTATACTCAACAAATTTTTTTTCCATTTGATAATATGAGTATAATTAAACTGAGACCGTTGGGTTTTGGACTGTTATATGACCATTGGTCAATATGACCGTTGGAAACTAAACGTTTTGACTATTGTCTCTAAATACAAGTAATCTTGGTTAATTAATATAGAAAGAAGATTTGATGGCCTCACCCAGTAGTCTTGGACCGATCAAAGCCAATCTAACAGAACTTGGGAAGGAGGTAGCACCACTGGGATTTTCTATGGACCAAAACCAAGCTGAACTTCATCATGTGAAGCAAGAACGGAATCGCCTTTCCGAGAAGTTCAAACTGATAGAAATTACTACTCGTGCGATGTTGGCCGAGCCTCCCTCAGATTCTCTCACCTTAGCACACCTTACACTTAGGTCCTATGCTGGTGTGATAAGGGGCTATGTAAGGAGACCGTAACTGCCTTGTGTAATCCTTTTTTTTAAATAAAAATTGGGATTTCTTCTTATGATGATGTTTATGAATTTTGAAATTTCAGATAAATATAATATGCATATTTTTGATGAATTTTAGAGAAAGGATATTTTAAATATGTTTATGTAAACCTTAAATAAATAAAAATGCCTAATGATTTTCAAAAAAATGTCTTCTACAATTATGTTCAGTACGAAATTTCGAGTCTAATAAGATCAACTTGATTTTTGATGAATAGTAAATTATGAATAGTGATTTTATGCTTAGGATTAGTAATGTGACCAAATGGATTAGTAATTTCACTCAAATAAAGTTTTAATATAATTTAGACACCTAGATTAAGTAATGAGATTTAATAAAATGGGTAAATAACAGTTTCATAAATTATTATTCAAGTATTAGTTTTTTCGGGTGAATAGTGTTTTTTATTTAAAAATTAAATTAAAAATATTTAGAAAATTATTTTTATAAAATGGATTTCATTTTTGAACTCAGATCATCGATATTATGTTAAGGTAATATTTGGGGATTTTTCTGAAAAAAATGAATTTTCGGTGAATAGTGTATTTATAAAAAAATGATTTAATAATATTTAGAAAATTATTTTTATAAAATGGAGTTCATTTTTGAAATCAGAGCATTTATATTTGGTTAATGTGAAATTTTGCGATTTTTCTGAGAAAGTTATATTCTCAGTGAATAGTAAAAATACAGTTTTAGGGCTTCGGTATGTTTAATGACATCATAACTGTGTCATGATGATGTCATGAGATATTTTAAGGGATTGTCGAATAAAGAGGCTGAATTATTGTGTGGGGGTCCCCATGTGGCCTAACTCTATGGGAAGTACCGTGGGAGGGCCCATGCATTTGAGAAATCCACTTTTGAGTTGTCCCTTGGCCATTAATGCCTTGTCCCCTCACTTTCCCTATAAATACCAAGCCCTCCTCTCATCTTTTCGAATCCAAAACCATACTCAACGAAGATCGGGTCTCATTACCTCCAAAGGAGTCCTCCCATGGTGCCCCCAAGCCCTCAAGGTCCCAACCTTTGAGTTTTAAGAGTTACGTTTTAAGGTAAGGGATCTGATCTCTCTCTTTCTTTTCAAGAAATCTATTTTATGTAATTTTTTTTATGCTCCATGTTCTTATGTTAAAGGGTGGTTTTTTATACTCCTATTACTTCCCTTTTCATGTTCACATAATGATATATCCCCTCTTACTCTCATTATTTCGTTTTATGAAGTTTTAAGTGGCGCCGTTAGGCTGCCGAAATTTTTGTAACGGATTCTTTCTCCCTTCTCATTTTTTTCAAGATCTATTTTCCATGTAAAGTATTTAAAGTTCCTTTTTATTATGTTGGGGTATGATCTCTATATTTATCATACTGATATTTTATGATCATATGATGAGAGACCCCATTTGATCTCTTCAATTCAGTATTTTGACGTTTTAGGTGGCGCCATTAGGCTGCCGATGATTTAAGTGTTTCTTCACCCTTCTCGTTTTGAAGTTCTACTTTCATGTCAGTTATTTCAAGTTCATTTTTGTAATGTTGGGGTATGATCTATATATCTATAATACTGGACTCTTATGTTCATATGATGAGAGACCCCATTTGATCTCATCAATTCATTTTTTTTGTTGAAGTTTAAGTGACGCCGTTAGGCTGCCGAATTTTTAAGGGATTCTTTCACCCTTCTCCTTTTCAAAGTTCTGATTCCATGTCAAGTCTGGAAAGTTCCTTTTTATTATGTTGGGGTATGATCTCTATATATTTCATACTGATCTTTTATGTTCATATGATGAGAGACCCTATTTGATATCATCAATTCTTTTTTGGTTGAAGTTTATGTAACACTGTTAGGCTGTCGAATTTTCATAAGAGAAATCTTATTTTTGTCTTCCTTTCATGTTCTTCATTTCATATGGTATATTTTCAAATTTCATTACCATGTTATTAAATCCCTTATATTCTATCCCTCTCTTGTTTTATGGGTCATTTATCATTGTTTGACCCATGTCCCCTCTCTTTTCAACATTTTCTAAAACCTTGTAACGTAGTCGTTGTGCTGCAGAATTTTCGTCTCAAAATGCCTCTCTCTTTTTCTCAAAATTACTTCATGTTATTAAGTAAATACTCAAATCTCTTATTTATACAGGTTTATTCACATATATACAAAAAATTTCTATTTTAAATTCTTGTATTTACATACATGATACCCGCTTTCCCTTTTCGTGGGTTTTAAGTGATTTAAAGATCATGTCTTTAAGCAGTTTTTAAAACGTTATGATTATGAAATGATTACCATTTCTTTTATGCTATATGGGTTGTTTATGAAATTATTTATGATGATATATGTGCATCACATGATAAGAAAGGAAAATTTAAGGGTGCGCCCTGATAGCGCTCCAATTCATTGGGTAAAGACTTAATCTCTAGAGATGACCATTTTTAACGACGCATTGGTGAATAACCTTGGTAATTTTTAACGACACCTTGGGGATGGACCTTGGTGAAACGAAAAGATTGTCAACATTAAATGTTGTATCCACATCTTCAAGTTATGAAAAATTTTATTTTTATTATGATGTATCTCATGATTTCTTTCTCATGCCTTAAAGTTCTTTTCATGTCCTTATTGAAGTATCTCAAGTTCACATGTAAAATGTATCTCTTGTTTCCCTTACTGGGCCTTCTGCTCACACTTTCTTTTGATGTATGTCCCCAGGTTATGAGATGCAGTAATGAACCAAGGATGAACATGAGGAGAATCCTTTCAAGTGTTTAAGAAGAATGTTTTATGTTTTCATGTTTTATGTTCCTGGTTTCCAATACACTAAACCTTAAAGATCCTCAGTTTTGTGTAATGAAATTAATTTTTATGTTATAAAAAGGCGGGATGCAGTAGTTGGTATCAAAGTATGGTTTAGTTATTTGTGGAAATTAGGATATGATAACTTTAGGAAGAAGCTTATATAAATGTTTATATATAGTAAATCTTCCTAGTATTTTGGTGAGTATTGAGTAAGGGGTTGCCAAGCAAATACATCCCTGTCTGGATACGTGCAGGTAGAGGTGTCTCTGGCACAGATGTACATAGGGGTAAAACCCAAAAACACCGCTTTGAGCTAGACTCGAACGGGAACTGGTACACAACAACGGGCCTTGCTGCACTCTTGGTTACGACACTCCCGGGGGATATGCTTTGGTAAATTCATAAGCTTAGTATGAACCATTATTAAAGGAACAAAGATAAAATAAAATAAAGATTCACATAAGGATATAAGATCATGGATAACCTAGTTTTAAATCTAGGGGATCAAAAGTTAGGGTATACTTTTCTTCTAAAAGTTATCCTTATATGTGTTAAGTTACTTTTCATGATTATTGGCTAAGTATTAAAGCCCCAAATTGTACTTTGTTTTCGTAGTTAATGGCGGGAAATGTAAGAACATGTCCCAACAACCAATGTGATAAGAAATGTGATGATTTCCATATTAATATGAAAGATGTGATTAGGGGATTAAAAGATGATTATTATTTTGGAATACGTTCACTATTTTGGGGACCCTACATGATCTAGGTAAATAGATTACTACGTTATTTTCATTGAGAAGTATGGTTGACTTATATTTTGAAGAATCGATGAATTTAAGGTGGACTTATAGTAATTTAGGTTACTTATGGGAATGATTAACCTATCTTGGGTAAAATATGTTTAGGTTAGCTACTTTTGTTATAAGATGTTAGGAGTGGATGATGTTGTTTGGAGATGAAAAATGATGATTATTTTGGGGGACTATGTTATCAAATCCCTCTTGTATTTGAGTTTCAATCGTAGTTTGGTTTATTTTGAGGAATTTTAAGGACCGTTATTTATGGAATGGTCTATGATGAACTTTGAGTAGTACCATGGAACTTTGAAGATTTAAAAGTAGTTTCCATTCCTATGGGATTCTTTCTTTTTGAAGAGTTGTTTTACCTTACCATTTCTATTTTTTGGATAATGTTTAAAGATAGATGAAATAGATAGTTAATCTTTTGTGGATTATGTGATTCTCTAGAAGATGATTCTTGTGTTTTGATGAGACCAAGTAGTTTTGAATGCTCATAGTTTGGAGAAAAGATTAGTTTTGGTAGAAACATATTAAAGGATGAAACTCTACATGAAGTTAGGTATATTTTCTTATGTTTTTGTTATATTTAGTAAATGAATTCCTCAAAATTATGAAAAGGAATGTAAAACAAAAACGTTGTTGGTTTACGTTTCCTACTAGGTAATCAAAGACCGTTTACACACATCATGAGTTTGGGATTTTCTTATGGTTAAATTTCTCCTAATCATGTTTTCTATCACTCTCCCTTAGAACATGACCCTTTGTTTTCTCCTCCATGTCCATGTTTTCCTACATGGAATCCTAGTGTGGGTTAACTCAGGTGACCTTTGTACTTCCCTTTCTTTCTTTTAAAGTAATAGTTTTACTGAATCCTATTCCGATGTGGGACTTTAAATGAAATTTCAAAACCCTTTTTAAAAATTGTGATGATACAATTTCTTAATGGGGGAAGATGATAACAACCCGAAATTTTGAATAAATCTTGTTTCCTAATTTTGTGTGTTATTTTATTTATTTATTTTTTTTATACTCAACAATATTTTTTTTCATTTGATAATATGAGTATAATTAAAATGAGATCGTTGGGTTTTGGACTGTTATATGACCATTGGTCAATATGACCACTGGAAACTAAACATTTTGATTATTGTCTCTAAATACATGTAATCATGGTTAATTAATATAGAAAGAAGATTCCATGGCCTCACCCAGTAGTCTTGGACCGATCGAAGCCCATCTAACAGAACTTGGGAAGGAGGTAGCACCACTAGATTTTGCTCTGGACCAAACCCAAGCTGAACTTCATCATGTGAAGCTAGAACGGAATCTCCTTTGTGAGAAGTTCAAACTGATAGAAATTACTACTCGTGCGATTTTGGCCGAGCCTCCCTCAGATTCTATCACCTTAGAACACCTTACTCTTAGGTCCTATGCTGGTGTGATATGGTGTTATGTAAGGAGACTGTAACTGCCTTGTGTAATCCTTTGTTTTAAATAAAAATTGGGATTTCTTCTTATGATGAAGTTTATGAATTTTCAAATGTCCGGATAAATATAGTATGCATATTTTTGATGAATTTTAGAGAAATGATATTTTAAAAATGATTATTTAAACTTAAATAAATAAAAATGTGTAATGATTTTCAAAAAATGGTCTTCTACAATTATGTTCATTACGAAATTTCGAGTCTAATAAGATCAACTTGATTTTTGATGAATAGTAAATTATGAATAGTGATTTTATGCTTAGGATTAGTAATGTGACAAAATGGATTATTAATTCCACTCAAATAAAGTTTTAATATAATTTAGACACCTAGATTAAGTAATGAGATTCAATAAAATGGGTAAATAACAGTTTCATAAATTATTATTCAAGTATTGGTTTTTTCGAGTGAATAGTGTTTTTAAATTATAAATTAAATTAAAAATATTTAGAAAATTATTTTTATAAAATGGATTTCATTTTTGAACTCAGAGCATCGATATTAATGTAAGGTAATTTTTGGGGATTTTTTTGAAAAAAATGAATTTTCGGTGAATAGTGTATTTATAAAAAAATGAATTATTAATATTTAGAAAATTATTTTTATAAAATGGTGTTCATTTTTGAAATCAGATCATTTATATTTGGTTAATGTAAATTTTTTTGATTTTTCTGAGAAAGTTGAATTTTCAGTGAATAGTAAAAATACAGTTTTAGGGTTTCGGTATATTTAATGACATCATATGTGTGTCATGATGATGTCATGAAATATTTTAAGGGATGGTCGACTAAAGAGGATGAATTATTGTGTGGGAGTTCCCATGTGGCCTAACTCTATGGGAAGTACCATGGGAGGGCCCATGCTTTTGAGAAATCCACTTTTGAGGTGTCCCTTGGCCATTAATGCCTTGTCCCCTCACTTTCCCTGTAAATACCAGGCCCTCCTCTTATCTTTTCGACTCCAAAACCATCCTCAACAATGTTCTGGTATCCTTACCTCCCAAGGAGTCCTCCCAAGGTTCCCCCAAACTCTCAAGGTCCCAACCTTTGAGTTTTAAGAGTTACGTTTTAAGGTAAGGGATCTGATCTCTCTCTTTCTTTTCAAGAAATCTCTTTTATGTAATTTCTTTTATTCTCCATGTTCTTATGTTAAAGGGTGTTTTTTTATACTCCTATTACTGCCCTTTTATATTCACATAATGAGAGATCCCCTCTTACTCTTATTATTTCGTTTTATGAAGTTTTAAGTGGCGTCGTTAGGCTGCCGAAATTTTTGTAACGGATTCTTTCTCCCTTCTCATTTTTTTCAAGATCTATTTTCCATGTAAAGTATTTCAAGTTCATTTTTATTATGTTGGGGTATGATCTCTAAATTTATCATACTGATCTTTTATGATCATATGATGAGATACCCCATTTGATATCTTCAATTCAGTATTTTGAAGTTTTAAGAGGCGCCGTTAGGCTGCCGAATTTTTAAGTGGTTCTTCACCCTTCTCGTTTTGAAGTTCTACTTTCTTGTCAGTTATTTCAAGTTCCTTTTTGTAATGTTGGGGTATGATATATATATCTATCATACTGGACTCTTATGTTCATATTATTAGAGACCCCATTTGATCTCATCAATTCATTTTTTTGTTGAAGTTTAAGTGACGACGTTAGGCTGGCGAATTTTTAAGGGATTCTTTCACCCTTCTCCTTTTCAAAGTTCTAATTCTAGGTCAAGTCTTTAATGTTCCTTTTTATTATTTTGGGGTATGATCTCTATATCTATCATACTGATCTTTTATGTTTATATGATGAGAGACCATATTTAATATCATCAATTCGTTTTTGGTTGAAGTTTATGTAACGCTGTTAGGCTGCCGAATTTTCATAAGAGAAATCTTATTTTTGTCTTCCTTTAATGTTCTTCATTTCATATGGTATATTTTCAAATTTCATTACCATGTTCTTAAATCCCTTATATTCTGTCCCTATACTGTTTTATGGGTCATTTATCATTGTTTGACCCATGTCCCCTCTGTTTTCAACGTTTTCTAAAACCTTGTAACGTAGCCGTTGTGCTGCAGAATTTTCATCTCAAAATGCCTCTCTCTTTCTTCTCAAAATTACTTCATGTTATTAAGTGAATACTCATTGCTATTATTTCTACAGGGTTATTCACATAGATACAAAAATGTTCTATTTTAAATTCTGGGATTTACATACATGATACCCGCTTTCCCTTTCTGTGGGTTTTAAGTGATGTAAAGATCATGTCTTTAAGCAGTTTTTAAAACATTATGATTATGAAATGAAACCCATTTCTTTTATGCTATATTGGTTGTTTATGAAATTATTTATTATTATATATGTGGCTCACATGATTATAAAGTAAAATTTAAGGGTGCACCCTGATATCTCTCTAATAAATTGGGTAAAGACTTAATCTCTAGAGATGACCATATTTAACGACGCCTTGGTGAATAACCTTGGTAATTTTTAACGACAACTTGGGGATGGACCTTGGTGGAAAAAAATGATTGTCAATATTAAATGTTGTAGCCACATCTTCAAGTTATGAAAAATGTTATTTTTATTATGATGTATCTCAAGATTTCTTTATCATTCCTTAAAGTTCTTTTCATGTCCTTATTGAATTATCTCAAGTTCAGATGTAAAATGTTTCTCTTGTTTCCCTTACTGGGCCTTCTGCTCACCCTTTCTTTTGATGTATGTCCCCAGGTTATGAGATGCAGTAATGAACCTAGGATGAACATGAGGATAATCCTTTCAAATGTTTAAGAAGAATGTTTTATGTTTTCATGTTTTATGTTCCTGGTTTCCAAGACACTAAACCTTAAAGATCCTCAGTTTTGTGTAATGAAATGAAAGTTTATGTTATAAAAATGCGTGATTCTATATAATGTATTGGAGGGATATATAATATTAGGTGCACCTATCACATCATAAAATTTTCACTATCATGCTTCCCACATAGAACATATATCAATCATTACCATGGAATGGAATGGGTTTATACTCATAATAACACATTTATAACTTTTCGTTTCCCAATATAAATAGGGAATACCATACATATAAGAAGAACCATCATCCTTGAATGAGAAGTAAAAGATGTGTTCTTAAAAGAAGAGTTCATTTGGAAAATATTTTTTCTGAAATAATCACTAGTTACTAACACGTATATCTTCGAAAAATAAATACAGTTATTAGAAAATAATTTTTACGGAGTAACAATATCAAAAAAATAGTGAAATAGGGAGAACCCAAAGGATGATTGTTGGGTTTGAGAATATCCCCTTACCTTGTATCTGAATGATTTCTTTTCTTGAATGTCATGTATACCAACATTATATTCATTAATTTACAATTCTAGAACCTTATGTACATGAATATAGATAATTATGGTTGCATAAAATTATTTTTTGTGTCTTTGGTTGAGTTATACAGTATAAAAACATTGTTTGAGGATGTTCGTTTTTATGGTTTTCTTGAGCAATTCATTTATATTCATAAATTGAAGTTCAAGTAGAACATTTGTTAACATACAAAACTAATATTACATGTTATTAAATATATTCCAGGATTTTAAATGTTCTTATAATTAATTATAATATATACCTTGTGTATGAACCATTAGATAATAATTATATGATGATTGTTTAGGTTAATTTGGACGGTCACTACTGGAAATGGGGTTTATCCCCACGTATCTATTCCCACTATTTAAAGAATAGTGTGGGTAGATTATTTTTAGTTTTCTATACCCACAAGTTTATTAAAACCATGGGTATTCAACCCCTAACTATAGGGCTCCTCCTCAATATTCCATCCCCCCCCCACTTCAACCCCAAATCCCCGACCTCTGACTCTCGGCCCTATCCTCCCCTCCTCAAAAACCGCTTCCCGGTCATCCGACCTACGCCTCACGGCCCTATACTCCCCTCTCAAACCTCTCCCTTCCGGCCATCCGACCTCCACCTCCCGGCCATTACATCCCTTCCCAGGCCTCCCCCTCCCGGCTCTGCCTCCGCGCCCGACCTGGAACTCATGGCCTTCGCCTCTGCCACAACATCCCGGCCTTCGCCTCTTAAATAATGTAATATTGTAAATCTTACAGCTAATCAGAATGTAATTTTGAAATGATTCAATATCTATTGGTATTTGTTAATTTCCCAGCTAGTTCATCCTATTGGAAATAAGTTCTGGAGTATACAAAAATTTGTCAATCAATTATCGAACTTTTAGGGTTTTAGAAACTTAAATTAATCACTATGGGGTGTGGATAATTTCAGATACTATTTTCTTATCATCAGCTAAAGAAAAAGGAATGATTATTTTGATATATTGTGTCAATTCTGAGAATAATGTTCTTGTAAGAGTGAGATCACATATTTAATCATATTGAGGTGATGAATTCGAGGGCTTAGGTTTGTTTGAAAATATTTGGGATTTATTAGATTTTATGTATTAAAAAAAATCTCTATAAAATTGATGCTACTATGGGTTTTCCCATTAAAATGGACAAAGAAATAGAGGAATCTATGTTTGGATTCTATGCTTGTATCTTGGTCGAAGTGAACCTAATCCTCCTTCACATTGAGAAAGTAGCATTCTGTATGGTGGATCATTATTTCGGTTTGAGAATTGAATATGAGGATACCCCACTTTTGTCAGGGTGTCAAGCCATTGGGATTGTTAAGGATAATTATCATAGTGATTTGTCATGATATTTTTATTCTAATAAGAGGAATGATATAAAATGCTATTTCAGGAATATGAATGGTGTTGAGTCTTGTCGACTCGAATTAGATAATTGACATGGGTTGTGAGTGAAGGTCAGATGGTACCTCATCAAAGGATGATCAGGACTACCCAGGTTAGGGGAAGGAGATTTCCTTAAGGGACCAACCTTGTTGAATAATGGTGGTTCATGACACGGCTGATGGTGATGATATGGTTAGGTTATGGGTAGATGGAAACTCTTCCATTTCAAGATGGGCATGTTTGTGGTGAGAAAGATTGTAAGTGAAACTAGTATTATAAGGATATTGTGGTCCTATATTCATAGGAAATGGATCAAAAAACATGGTATGATGTAATGGAGGGGGATTATAATTATGTATAGGGTCTTGATATAGTAATATTCTTTGGTTACTAAATTGTCATTTTCACCAGTATTTTTAGGTTCTACTTAAGAAAATAATGATGTTTGATTTGTTATCTTTAATGTTCTCATACATTGTACTTATTGTATTTTGTCTTTAATGATATTTTGATATTTTAGAGCTTCACTTAAATTCTATACCTTGTATAATATGAATTATATTGTTCCCCATCACTTGAAATTGATGAATCTTCTTCTCCAACATGTATACTCTCAACACCTTTGTGTCATAATTTGATTGTTATGATCACGTCTCACTTATTAATATTCTTCTTGTAATTTGTCACTGTAAAGCCCCATTTATGAAAATTCACTCCCAAGATCAGATTACTATGTTTCAAAAATGTTATTTCCTACCAGTTGAGGCCATCATTTACCACAATATATAAATTATCTCTCATCATTACCAGTAACATGCACCTATTCTAATTATCACATTCTAACAAATACATCTATAATGTATATAATGACCAATGATCATATTATGGACATGTAATGTTCTGAATTTCTAATAATCATTTGTTTATTTTTTATGAAATATCAAACATATAAGTTATTCACTGGTAAATTCCCATATAAAAAGTAGGGGTCATTACAACCATGATGTAGACATGGAATTTTATGGATTTTCATTATTAATTTTTCTCAAACTTATCTCGAATTCACTTATTACCCATCAATGAGTAAGATTCCAATAAATAAAACATAAAATTTCATTAACAATTTCATAGTAATAAAACAATAAAAATGTTTTTTAAACACTAAACTGTTATAATGAATAATGGTTTTCCTAATTATATAACCCTCAGAGTAAAGATCAACACTATACTAGCAATGTTTTAATTAAGATCTAATCACCAACCCCTTAACCAATTAACGTAATGAGGGATCCTAGGCTCTAAGACATGTTATGTTTTCTGATTATCAAGGGCTCTTCAATTTCCTCCTTTTTATTTTTCCAAAACATGGGAACAACACATGAACTCTTCTCTAAGATTCAACCGCCAACTCCCTATGTCTCCCTAATAAATAAAACCCTCTATATATTCTCCATTTATCATCTCCAATAAAAATAAAAAGATATTCCATATCCTTTTTAAAAATTACGAACATTTATATTCTCCAATCTTACGGTACTATAATTCATTCTCTTCATTCATGCTAAGAAAACATGAATTTTCAACATCACCCACTTGGAATAAATTGCCTCTAGCACTCTTATCCTCTTTTAAACACTCTTTTATCCTCACTGTTCTCAACCAATAACCCATAATTCCTAAAAATATATATATTTCCTTTATCATGAAGCTGAGAAACACTTAATAGATTGTGTTTTAATCCATCGATATAAAGCATGTTTTTTTATTTAAGCCTCTCTTTCCCAGTAACAATTAAACCAACTCCTTCAACCCTTAGTGACCTATCATTTATGAAGGTAACTAAGAATCCATTTAATTTTCCTATAGATTTCATTGATTTGAAATCTTTTATCATGTGATCAGAACATCCACTATCCAGCATCCATGGACTTTCCCATTTGGATACATTGGGTGATACTTCAACAACTAAATCATTCTTCTTCACTTTTTTATTCTTCTTTTGTGCATTTTGAGTATTAAAACTCAAATTTTTTCAGGATGGTATACTGATGAGGCATTAATTTTAATAATTAATAGGATGGTCACACCTTCTATAGACTTATTCAATAATATCAAACATGTTCTGTGATTTCTATATAAAATTTACAATACGTTTCAAAATTTTATTCCTTTAAAGGCGTTGAAACCCCCAAACATTGATTCTCAATACTCCCAAGTATATCATGATGTCTATTTTAAAAAACTTATCTTTCCCATATGGAAATTTTTTCCAAATTTCCAATAGAATCCATAAAAACTATATCTTTTAATCATCATGTTATAAAAAATTTGTAGGATACCTTGAAACATTTTTTCAATATTAATTACAAAACATTAAATTTATAACTACTTTATTTTCCTTGAATGTTTTATTCCCTGTCAAATAACCCCTACCAAATAATCTATAAAATTATAAATTCATATTATTAAAATAAAATTTCCTCCCATGTGTATAATGCCTCTATATCTATAAAGAAGTATTTTACATTGAAGTTTTCTTTTTTATTACCCATGAATGACCACTTGGGAGTGTATTTTTTAAATTTTTTCTTTAGTTTACATCTCAAAGAAGACCTTTTTCCCTTTTTTCCTACTTATTCAATCATGGACTCCTCTTTTCATTTAATATGTTTTTCTAGCTACTAATATGCTTTGATTAATTTAATAATAACATTAATTGTAATGAATTTTTTAAATATGATTTACATTGTTGATTGAATAATAATTATTTTCTTGTTATAGAATAGATAGAAGCTGGATGTATCGTACCGATCAAATTTCAACCAATTTTCAAAATAATTTGAAGAATTTTTTAGATTATGCATTTAACATTGCATCTGATAGAGGTTGTATAAAGTGTCCCTTCTATAATTGTGTTCGAAGACTATGGTTAAGACAAGAAAAATTTAGTTACTGTTTAATAAAATTTGTATTTCAAGAAAACTAATATGTTTTTCTTCACCATGGAAAGACGTGTCAATATTCAACTGTTTATAAACAAAATGAACGAAGTGACATGGAGAATTTGATATTTCATCGGTTTCCATATGTGCATCATTCTGAGAGAGATAGAATGCCAGTGCAAGAAGAAAATGATATCAATACACGTGAAGAAAATGATGAACATGATGATGTTGAGAGAGTGAAAAAATTATTGGATGATCCTAGAACTCCAGTATATCAAAAATGTACTAAAATGACCAAGTGGGAATTTTTAATGCGGTTATATCATGGGAAAACCATTTATGCGATTTCTAATACCACTATTGATTATATTCTTACATTTTTGAAGGACTTGATTCCTGATGGTGTAGATATTCCCTCAAATCTTTACATGGAATGGATGTTAATTACGCATCCTGGATTTTCGACTAATAAAGTCCATGGTTGTCCGAAATATTGTTGTTTATTTTTGGAGGAAATAGATGACCGTAATGACTATAAATAATGTGGTACATCTTGATGGAAGACAAATGCAGATGAAACATCATTTCGTGTGCCATAAAAAGTCATGTGGAACTTTCCATTAATTCAGAGACTTCAAAATCTATTCATGTCTCAAGAAATCTCAATCAATATGCGATGACACGATGTTGAGGGAATTAAAGGTAATGATGAACTATTCGATCCTGCAGAAGGATTAGCATGGTAGACATTTGATGCACAACATCCTGATTTTGTAGTTGAGGTGTGTAATGCCATATTGGGCCTATCATGTGATGGTTTCAATCTGTTTGGTCAGATTCTTGCTGCTCATAGCACGTGGCCAGTTTTTATACATATATATAAATTTCCTCCATGGATGTGTATGAAAAATATTTTCATTTTCTTCAGTATACTGATATATGGACCTTCTTATCCTGGTAATGATATAGATGTCTACTAGAAGCCTTTAATAAAAGAGTTGAAACAACTCTGGGATTTAGGTGTGAAGACATTTGATGCTTCTTCAATGAATATGTTTCATATGTGTGTTTCCATTCCATAAAAAATAAATGATTTCCCTTCCTATGCAATGATTTCTATGTGTCGCACGGAGGGAATACTATCATGTCCTGTTTGTATGAAGAATACACGATCGAGAAGTCTAAAATATCATCATAGTTTCAGTCTCATGAGGAATCGCCGATACTTTCCAATGAATCATCAATACAAGAAGAATCGTCAGAGGTTTGATAATAATGATGACACTGAAGAACCACCTCAATGTAAGTTAGGAATTGATGAGCTTGATGAATTGAAAGATTTTAGCATTTCATTAGGGAAATTTCAGTTGAAATCTCGAAAGAGGAAGAATGCTGATACTGAAGTCGCTTACAATTGGGAAAAGAGAGATATTTTTTTTTCTGTTTCAATATTCATCTACTAATTTGTTACGTCATTGTTTAGATGTAATGCATATTGAAAAACATATATGTGAAATTTTGCTTTCAATTATTTTGAATATTAAGGGGAAGACCAAAGATAACTTCTGATCTCATCAGGATTTATTGGATTGGGGTATTCGACCAGAACTACATCCTATTTGTATCGGTGAAAACAAGTGGAAATTTCCTTGTGCTACTTATGTGATTACACCGGACGGTAAAGATCAATTTCTGGAAATATTGGAGAATATCAAGGTTCCAGATTGCTTTTCCAGCAATATATCAAAACAATTCAATAGAAGACATTTGAAATTGAAATCCCTAAAAACTCATGATTATCACATCCTTCTTCATGAATTGATTCCAATAGCAATTAGGCATTTGCTATCCAATAATGTATGGGTGTAAGTTATTCAGTTGAGTCATTTTTTTAGAGACCCTTGTGCTAAAAGGTTATCCAAATCATTGTTGATAAAAATGATGCAAGAGGCACCGTTAATTCTATGTGAGTTGGAAAAAAAATTTCTTCCATCCTTTTTCACTACAATGCTGCATTTAATAGTTCATCTTCTAACTAAGACAATTCTTGGGGGACCAGTCACTTTTTAGTGGATGTATCCCACTAAAATAAATATGTGCACAATGAAATCATATGTCAAAAATAAGAATTATCCTGAAGGTTCCATTGTGAGGAGTTATCTGGCCCAAGAATGTATGGATTTTTGATCAATGTATTTGTCTAATGTCTGCACAAGAAATAATCTACCAATGAGAAATGAAGATGATCAAATTGAGGAAATCAAACCCTTGTTTCCATATCTTCCCCAAACAGGTGGAATTATCGGGTCATATACATTAGTTACATTGAGCTTTGAAGAGAGGAATATCGCACATCGTGCAGTCTTGTTTAATTGAGGTTTGTTCGATTCCTATATAAAGTAAGTAATTTGAATATATATATATATGTGTGTGTTTTATCATACTATATAATATCACATATAACTTATAATTTTATTTTCATTTTATGTAGAGAACATAAACAAATTATAATTAGAGTTCAGCAGTCTTTACCATTGAGAAACAGAGAGGCTGTGCATAACAAAGAGTTCCCAGCTTGGTTGAAATCAAAGGTATTACCATTACATTAAATTCCCTAAAATATAGATATATATTTAATTATATTACTCATATGTATTCGAGGTATTGAGTTTACCTATTGACATTATTTCTCAAGAATTAATAGTGTTGGATTTTGGTCCCAATTCTTTGGTTCGTGACTGAAAATATTTAATAATCTGTTGATATAAGTTTGTTACAACTGATAAAGAGGTGAAAATGAGAACCAAACATGATGGCATTATGTTAGCTGCTAGAATGGATTTTTATGCCGGTTTATCAGATAGACGACCTCGATATGAATATGTGTATTACTATGGACTGGTTGACAAAATATTGTTATTGGATTACTACTCTCAAGGTTGAGTCACTATGATGGGATGTAATTGGTTTGATTCAATGACACAACATGGTACATTTATTTATGATTGCGGATTTAGAGTTATTGACATGAGTCAATTCCTGCGCATAGATGAACCATACATTTTGGCATCAATGGAAAAACAAGTGTTTTATGTGAATGATCATATTAAACCTGATTACAGTGTCATTAATGATGTAATCCAAAGGCATATTTTTCATGATGCTGGGGATGAAATATTTACCATTGACTCCCTCATCGGTGTTAGCCAAAATATTTTATTTGATGACACAAATTTACCCATTGTGAGAGATGATGTTGAACCTGAGGTAGTGGAGGGTAATATATAAAAGCAACCATAAATATTCAGAGTTTATTTGGTTTACCTTGACTTGAGTTTCTTATGTTGGTAATAATGTAATTACTTTAATTTAGTTTTTTTTGAATGATATGTCTATTTTAGTATTGTATGGTTTCATTTCATTTAATTATATTTATTTCATTTCAGAAAACCGGGTTTAAAATGTGGTTTTAAAAATTTAATAACATGGTTTTAAATTATCATTAATGAAAGATGTTATGAAATTTTTTGTCTTATTTGGAATATAAGTTGTATGTATGATTTGTAAAAATTGTTGCTAAATAATATTTATTTCATTCTTATGCAGATTATGAAGAAAACTATAGAAGCTCACAAGAAGATATTATTTGATGTCGATCATGTTAGACGTGAGTGTGAGTTGTCTTCAATGAGTATAATAATTCTAATATTTATGTTCTCCATTACATATAATATCAAGTTCATATTTCTAATCAATTGTTTTTAGGGATATGTAACTCCATAGTTTCCTCTTCCTGGTATGGGACCGAGCTGAGATCCTTCTAGACCTAGGTGGAGTTCCCATCATACCACTCCCCACACTGACCCATCATTGGACATCCCATCTACTACACATGTCCTCCCTCTTCCGGAGACCCCTATGATGTTCCCATACATTCCACCATCATCATCCCATTTACCCTATTTTTTCAATTCCATGTCCACGCCGACTCAACCGATGTTCTCACCTTCACAATTTCTATATCCATTCATGTATCCCCATACCTACTACGCATATTCTGACATGTATATGCCACATCCTTTTCCTACCATCTATCGTACACATATTGAGTCTATTCATTCAGTTTCCACTCCTGTTCATGAAGATCAGCTGGGGCATGATATAGAACAAATACTTCCTTCTGATGATGCTGATCCTGCATAGTCCACGGATGCCTCACAACCTATCTAAGAGCCTGTATCAAGTTTTTTATTATAAATATTTTAAATAATAGCATTTCACTTCTTTCCTATTTTATTGTCACTTAACGGTTCTCTTTTCACCTCTTATCTTATTTAGTGAGATCTTCTAGTAGGCGACATGGGCACACTCAAATGGGGGATTCCTAGAATCGTGAAAATCAGATTACGGTGGATTACAATTATCAAAATGAAATGGTAGGTAAAAATTCTAAGGATTGTAGAAGTTCCATGGATACTTTATCCAAATATCATGATATCGTTCTGGTGGAACCTGTCTCGTGGAGACATATCAGTGCTGACATCAAGGATAGGGCATGGGCACATATATGGGTACCAAAAATTTATAAATTTATATTTATATTAGTAATGTATTTATATGACTTAACATGTTCATTGCAGAGTAGATTTATCTTTCCTAATGGTGAAGCTACCAAATCTTCTAGGTTGAGTGATCTTGGAGAGTATTGGAGATCATATAAGTATGAGTTACATATTTTTTGGAGGAGTAGAGTGTGTACTGAGTTAGAGGGTGTACCCACAAACCCTTACTATCCAAAAAGTCAATATCGAAAAATGATCGCACATTGGAAGAACGAACAATATGAGGTACTACCCATATATAATGGTTTTTATATAAAATTTAATTCTTATTACATGTATTGTTTTTTTGTTTCTATGTAAGTTTCAGTGAAAATAAAAAAAACAAAGATGAAATGACATATCTACACACATTGGGGTGCACTACAATGCCTGAGAATGAGAAGCGGCTAGTACATTCATCTGAATTAAAATAATTTCCTTATTAATAACATGTAATCATAACTTATTCATGACTTCTCTTGGTTAGTCCATTTATCCTAGAAGTCACAAATTATACTTGGAGATGGCTTGTCTATTTTTCCTAAACAAGTAGTATATTTCCTTGAAACCCACTTCAAAAAACCATTTCAGAGAACCACCAATCAGTTATGACTGTCATATACCTCAATGTTTGAAGGTCTTTGTTGCAAATCACTTCAATCCAATGTTTAGAATTTTTTATATGTGTTTGTAATCCAAATTTGTGCATTTCTCATATGCAGCAAGCTGTATTGGGCATTAAAGTTCATGTACCTCATGCCAAATTATTCTTCTTCGGTAGGGAAAAAAAGATGGAACTGTAGTTAATTCACAAACACAAGATAAAATTTTATGTTTTTTTATTTATATTTAAATCATTTATACAAAATTCATAATTTAATATGTTTATAATTTCAACAGTCTTCTTTAGAGGCCATGGATGATAAGGAAGCTGACAACTTAGGGCCAAATGATCATTTGAGTCAGGTGTTAGGTGTGGAGCATCCAGGAAGATTCCATTATAGACTAGGAAAAAACATTGTCCCCTATAGGTATTGGTCATCACCGGACTCCTATAAAGCCTCTATGGCCTCTGAGTTGGAATCTTCATGTGATGAATTAGTTGCGATAAAGAAAATAGTATTAGAGTAGTGTGAATAAAGTAAGACAATGAATGAATATTTCATGAAAGCTATGTCATTTTTGAGTCAGTCACTACCATTAGATGTTTCTTCCACTTTTCATTCATGTATGAAATCAATTTTTTCTTTAGATAATGCCTTCGGTGATTCCCATGAGGTTCCTAGTGGTGATGATGGTGGTGGTGATAGAGCTGGTGAGGATGTTGTTGATGTTGTTTTTGGTGATGAGATTGCTGATGATGATGATGATGGTGTGATTGATGATGATGTTGCTGATGATGTTGCTGCCGATATTACTGCTGATGATGATGATGCTGGATATGGGGGTGATGATGATGGTGACGAGGGGGATATTAATCCCCTCCATTTTTTACTTAGTAGAGAGACTTGTGTTGGAGTTTTAATTTATTTTTTTATTGGTGGACTACTTGTATGTGAATTTTTTTATGTAATTAAATTCATTTTGGATTATGTTTTCATCAGGGGTGTTATTTTACAATTCATTAGGTAATTTTTATAGGCCATATATTTTTTTATGGTTTGTTGTGTTTATTATTATCTCTCCGTCTAATCATAGCCTTAGCATTAGAGGGGAGGCATGGGATGGGGGGATGTAGTGGATGGTTGGGAGGGGGGTTGTGAGGGGAAGGTTGTGAGGGGGGTGTAGTGGAGGTATCGGAGGGGAGGGGGCATCATTGGCTTAATCTCATTTTCATATACTCGGCATGCAGAGGATGTTCACCAAGTGAGTATGAACGTGTCCTCCACTTTGAAGGAGAAGAGCTCATCTATTGAAGGCTTTGAGAAGGTTTAGTTTCTTTTGATCTTTTTCTTTAAACGTGAAGGCATTGATTTTTAGTTCTTGGAATGATTCATATTTTTTGTGTTTGTTTTCTTTCTAAACAGTGGCCTTACGAAGCTGCTGCAGTTTCTTTTGAGGCAACACCTCGATCCATGGCACAAAATTGTGGTGTTAATGTGATTCGGACTATGATTTCTCTACATGGAAAGGCATGTAACCTGTGCTCATATCCCCTTTCCCCTTTCGATCATCGATTTATGATTATATTGTTACACAGATCAGTCATAACACAAAAAACTAAAACACTTTCCCTGTGTATTTTATTTTCCTAAAAAACTATATTCCTTGGGATGTGAATGAATCTCATCATTGATTGGTATACAATAAATATGGGGGAGGATAAGGGCATGGGAAGGTGGAGGGGGAGGAGGAGGGGCTGGGCAGGGGGAGCTGGGGATGAGAGAGGGGGATGGGGAGGGGATTGGCTAGGTAGGGGGAGCTTGGCATGAGGGAGGGGGAGGGGAGGGGCTGTGTAGGGGAGATGGGCATGAGGGATGAGGAGGGGGAGGGGATGGGCATGAGGGGATGCTGGGTATGAGGTAAGAGGGGGAGGGGCTAGGAAGGGGGGAGATGGGCATGAGGGAGGGGGAGGGGGTGGGCTGGGTAGGGGGAGCTGAGCATGAGGGAGGAGGGTGAGGGGCTGGGCATGAGGGAGGGGGAGGGGGAGGGGCTGGGTAGGGGGAGCTGGGCATGAGGGAGGGGGAGGTGGAGGGGTTGGGAATAAGGGAAATATGGTCATGAGGGGGGAGGAGGAGGGGCAGGGTAGGGGGAGCTGGGCATGAGGGTGGGGGAGGGGTAGGGGCTGGGTAGGGGGAGTTGGGCATGAGGGAGGAGCTAGGTAGGGGGGAGCTGGGCATGAGGGTGGGGCTTGGTATAGGGTAGGGGGAGGGTGAGGGGAATATATTGGGAATGGGTGAAATGAGGGGCTGCTTTTTTAATCTTATTAACGTGAAAAAGCCTTGAATAATGATAAAAAAATTTATTTCTAGTTGTTACTTTATATTTATATCAATTGTTGAATGACATTGAAATATATGTTTGTGTATTTTATATCATGTGTTATTATCCAAAATGTTCTCTAAATATGTCATTGTACTTGACAGATTGGTATGTGATCTAACAGTTATATGAATATTCAGAGTTGACTAACTGATTTATATGTTTCATATGCTTTTTGTGGTTTTCAGCTTTCCTTTATCTGAATTTTTAATGTGGTATTTGTGTTTTAGGAAGACTCCAAACACAAAAGAAAAAGCTTGTTCAATTTAATTTTGATTCAAGTTTTACTCCAACATTTTAATTTTAATATTAAGCTGTAGATTTGTGTATGTTTTGGATATATTGAATTGTCATTGCATTTGAAAAGGCTCAGTATGTTATTCAGAAATCATGGATCACAGTGTACTTTCAGGAGGTATGCACCCTTATTAATTATATGGATTTTTTAATCTCTTAACATGAGAAATTCTTGAATATTGATAACATTGTCTGTTTATGATGGATACTCTCTATTTATATCAATTTTTGAATGTAATTTCAATACATGTTTGTTTATGTTATTTAATGTTTTTTTATCCAAATGTCTCTATAAATATGCCATTCAACTTGACTGTGCAGGGGGCAGGGGCTGGGCAGGGGGGAGGAGGAGGGAGAAGAGGAGGGTGAGGGGGAGGAGCTGGGCAGTGGGGAGGGAGGGGGAGGGGCTGGGCAGTGGGGAGTGGGAGGGGCTGGGTAGTGGGGGGGAGGGGGGGAGGGGGAGGGGGAGGAGCTGGGTTGTGGGGACAGAGGGGCTGGGCATGGGGGAGGGGGAGGGTTTGGGGGAAGAGATGGGAATTGAAAAGGGTGAAATTGCTATATCATCTTATTTTCTAGATTAAAATTAACATGTATTATCTTGTAATTAATGATCACATGGTATAGTTATCATTTCATTAATGTGATTTATGCTTTTCTGACAAGAATCATTGGAAATATTATTGACAATGCTATTTCAATGTGCCTTACAAAATGGTTGTGTGGGGAGAATTGTATAATAGGTTTCTAGTTTGATTATTTCTTAAAATTCTCTAGGATTCATTTATTATTTTATTTTTTTCCAAATCCATTTTAATTTATTTCATTTGTTAAATCTATAACTTTCATGTTTAATTCTAAAAATTATTCTTTTATGTACATTATTTTTTATTTAGTTATAGATTTTCTATTGTTGTTTTCTTGTATTTTGTTGTCTGTAAATTATCATTTTTATATAAAAGACTATTATGTCACCTATGTTAATTTTTTTTCTTATTTCATTAAACACAAAGTTTAATTACTGAATTCCTTCAATAAAATATGTTTATTCATAGGTTATAAACCCTATATTAATTATAATGATATGCTAGGAAAGAGTCACAATTCAAATGTGTTTACGTGGCTGTATTTTTTCCTCTTGACATTTTGGTTTTGTCGCTTCTTAATATAGGTCCTCAATTGGAATTTCCTATCTTCATTATTATTTTTCCAAAATTTATTGGAATTTTATATGTTTCTAAAGTTAATTGAAATTATAATGAATATGAATTATTCCAATGTTATATTAAGATTCTAAATTTTATGCTTTAAGTTTGATCATTTTTTATCACGGTTTTTATTAGCATTGTTATTCAATTCTGTTTTTTATGTTTTTTCTTGTGAATCAGATGATTACAAATTATTAAAAATTTCATTTCTTTAATGATTTTACTTTTATATTCTATTCATGAAACACATCAAGATGTGCACCGAAATTTAAAATTTGTACCTATTTTCACTACATCTTCAGGTTAGGTCACTTCTTTTTTTTTGTACATTTATTACATTGGGTCCGAACTTTTATATTAATTGATTTTAAACAATATAAATCATGATATTCTATAAGAGTTCATTTTATGTCAGGAACCTGAAGTAACTCGCATTTACAAAATTATACTATTTGCCTAAAAAATATTAAATGATGCTTTAATGTGAGGTTCTCAATTGGAATTTCATATATTCATTATTATTTTTCATAAATTTATTTGAATAATATATTTTGATAATGTTAAGAACGGAAATACCTTTCAAGTTGAATTTTTCAAAAGTTATATTTACACTCTAAATTAAAAGCTTTGATCCATTTTTATCATTGTTTTTATTATCATTGTAATTAAATTGTAAGTTTATGATTGTTCTCATGGGAATCTGAAGAGTATAAATTATTAAGAATTTAATTGTTTTAATGATTTCAAGTTGATATTCTATTTGATAAACACATCAAAATGTGCCCAGAAATCTGAAATATGTACTTATTTTCGATGTTTCATCAGGTTAGGTCACTTCTTTAATTTGTACATCTATTAGTTTTGGTTTTCACTATTATATACATTTATTTTGAACAATTTAATTCATGATAGGCCGCCAGAGTTCATTTTGTGTCAGTAACATGAAGAAAATGACATTTACAATATTATACTATTTTCCTGAATACAATCTTATATTATGCTAACATGTTAGGAGGCTTTAACACCATATACATGTACAGATATTGACTATCCAGAATGTGTACATATAAATACATTTGTATTTATATTGTTTAATTTATGGGTACATATATTGAACTTTATTCCAGAAATTTACATAATATCTATGAACAGATTAACACAGTGGGGATTTTAGAAATTAAATGCATCTATTTTTTGATATGATATGGTTCCAAATTTCATAACCAATGTAATAATTCATTGTCACTACGGTAGTTGTGTGGATGGACAACTATTAGAAAGGCATCACTATATTTAGGGGTATCCCTGTATTTTATAGTGTTTTACTTCAAGTGGTGGATTCATTTTAGGAGTAGGAGATGCTGCATGATTAAGAATAACTCTAGATGGATAATGTTTCAATCAAATCACACCACCGGATATAGGTAGTCTATTCCGAACTCATGGTTCCATTTTTTGGGACTATATGATGATGCATACGAGGGATGGACATGATTAGGTACTGCTTGAGATAGTTTCAGGTATGATATGTGTATTATGTATATTCTCACATATACATATCAATATAGTTTTGACCCTTCCTTTTCTTATTGTATATTTCAATTGGGACATAGAGGTACCAGTGGATTCCCTAGCTTATCTCCATCTAATAAAGAATCATATTGGGGGTTTTAATCTTCTCATCTGCATTCTCTTTTAGTGTGATTTTACTACAGGGAAATAGAGGTTCTATATGTGTTTAACCAGAAATAATGTGTTCCAGCCACTCTCGATGCACGGATCTGGAAATTTTGAAGTAGTAATTATCCAAATCAAATTTTCCATCAAATTGAATAAGAGCTGAATTGTATACATATTGGTTCGTTATTTAATATATATCATACTTTTGGGTTTCATGCATTGTGTTCATAGAATATTGGGATTCTAATTGTTTCCTATAAGATAAATAAGGTTCATCTAATCATTTGAAACCCCTTAGTGGTATTAGACCTATGTTGTGTGCATGGTTCACAAGATCATGTTCTAAAATGAAGAAATTGTTTTAATCGTTCATGATTTTGAAAAATAGAGCACCATGTTTTATAAGAGATATGGTGCATATTGTTAAATATGACTAGAAGTTTCAGTAGTTGGTTTTATGACATTATAGTTGGTGGTTAATGATTATTACATGGTCTAACCGCATAACACACAAGATTATCCTAATGTTAATGTCACACAAGTAGTGTGCACTGAACATAATTAGACATAGTGACTTTTCATAAGCCGACATTTTTTTCTCACCTTATACATGCCCACACATAGATAATTATAGGTAGTGTGTAAAATAATTTGTAATTTTTTCAGCACTATATTTCTATAGTTTTTACCACAAATTTATGTTTTCAATATATTTAGTATAATCAATATTCATTCAGGGTTTTGATCCTTCTTACAAGGTGACATGATGGAGTAACACTCGATTTTGAAGAAAAAATACATCACGAAAGACCAGAGAAAGGGTATATTTTCAAGCAGCGTGTCATTTTTTCAGTGAATAGTTTATTTTACTTGTATTAAATATGAAATGTGATATATTTTTTAGACTGCATATACTCTCATTGAGTAGTGGATGATGTATTTAATTTGAGAATTGAATAGTTTTTCTGACCTTTAGAACATGTATTTAATTAGGGCATCGAATCATGTTTTTTTATTAAATAGTGGGTTATTTATTAGAGCCTTAAATGATATATCATATTTATCTCACCTTATATAGGCCCACACATAGATAATTTGAGTATTGAATCATGTTTTCTAGGAATCAGCTTTTGAAAATGTATCTACATTCTTTCTTCATTTCAATATATCTTCTAATTTTTCACCTTCCTTCATCTATTATTATCTATAATGCTTCATCTGTAGCAACCCAATGTAGGATGTCTGTATTTTTTTACAAATAGTGGATCTATAACTAGCCAAAGTATAGACTCAAGAATTTAATTCCAGTTATGTTTTGGTAAGATAATTTTCATTTCTAATGCAGATTCAGTTTTCGTTTTTATCACACATTCTTGTAGATTTCATTAGTAATGAGTGTTCAGTTTGTTTTTGTTTTGGTATTCTATTCTCGTTTGTTTTTATGGGTTCACTAGAAGTAGGAAGCAGGAAGGCAACGGGTAGCAGCTTGGTGCACTGGAAGTAGGAGGCTACGTGTAGCAACTACTGTGCTTGAGAGAAGCATCTATGCCCAAGGTTCGATGAACCATGGGTATATTAGTTTGTCCAATAAGAATCTATTCACACGGTTCATTGAACCGTGGTTATGTTATATTTTTTGTGAAAATCTATTCCTACGGTTTTGAAAACCTTGAGAATAGATTTATACCCACGGTTTAGGCAAACCGTGGGTATTACGAAATTTCCATTGGATATGCCAATAGTTTTATAAAAATTGTGGGTATAGTGGTATACCGATTCCACTGCATCCCATGGATCATGAAACCTTGGGTATATCCTATACCCATAGATTAATGGGCTATACCCACGGTTTTAAACCGTGGGTATATGTGATATTTCCAGTACTGGGTTTTTCAACCACAATGATCTTGTTTTGTTTAATCATTTAGTAATATGTACATAAGTTAGATCCATAATAATAAATAAGAGATTATACATATAACATGTTTGGGTTAAACCAGATAAATAGTTTCATGAACATATATGAATTTAGAAATGGAAGAAGAAAACTTGTCATTCTTGAAATTGATAAATTAACACATCATGAACAATGTTCTCTTATAAAATAAAAATAAGAGAAGGAGGGGGTTGGATGATATAATATTCCATTAGTATCATAACATTAAATTATATGTATACTAATGGGGTTACCATACCATGTGTATGAAGATAAGTGGGGAGACATTACGAAATGAACATGAAATTAAAAGGAATTTAAAAGAAAATGGGAGAGAGAAGAATTACCACTTGAATCCTCCTCTTAAGATCCTTTTTAAGGAAAAATGGCTTGGTATTGTGATGAGACCAGAAGATCTTGGATGTGGGGGAGGGGCTATGGAAGCTATTTTTTCAGTGTTTAGACAATAATTGAAGCCTGATAGGTGTGGGGAAATGAGGGTGTGAAGGGTGGTATTTATAGGGGAGGGGAGGGGGGATTTCTCAAAATAAAATTCTTTATCCTATTATTTCCCCACAAGAAAAGGGATAGTGAGTCTTACATGACCAAGAACAATAGTTTTATCATGTCAACCGAACCAGTTGGGTTTACATCAGCAGAACAACTTGTATGACTCTATAATTAGATTATTTACCTTATTTTGTAAATTATGGTATTTCAGTGTTCATAAAAAAATAATACATTTCAGAAAAAACCCAAAATCTGATCCCAACAATTTTATTATGTGTAGAATCTAAAAATGAATTAAATTTTTAAAAAATAATTTTCTAGATATGATTAATTGAATTTTTAATTAAAATCATAATATCATTGAAAAATACATATTTTAAAATTAAAACTGATTTTTAATGATATCAAAAGTAATGTAATGTCTTATAAAAATACATTAAAAATAGAGTAAATATAATTTTTAATTTATGAACACATTTTAATAAAATATATTTTCTTTTATATTAATTAATTAATTATAACTATTTATTTATGACTTACAAAAATACCAATACTTTAACTATGGTCAAATTGTCACTTATAAGATGCCTAAATTTTATTTAATCATTCATGGGTATGTTTACTCTTATTTTGGATGATTTACAATTTATAAGGGTAATACTACTATTCATAAGGGTAGGTTACTATTCATAAGGGTAGGTTACTATTCACCAAAAATTATGTTTGTTCTGTTAGACTCCAAAAATCATCCTGAACACAACCGTGTATATCTGATTTTCGAAATTCAAACCATAAAAGTGGAAAAATTATGTTTAATGATCATATAGTATTTAGTATCATAATATGTCATTGTTATTCTTAATGATATTATACTATAAGAAATAATTATAAGAATGTAATTTCATTGATAAAACATTGGGTCGTTACAAAAATGAATTGGAAGGGGTTTCTGAAACTTCTGAGTCATGAAGTGATTTTTCCTTCAACTTATAACATGATATCCCATATTTTGGAAACTCTAACCAAAATTCATATTATTTCCTATATATAAAACAATCATTTGAGCATGCATGCATTTTATTTTACTCTAATACAATTAGGCATACTATTTCAATTGTAATTATAATACTAATCTGGAAGATCGTTGTCTTTATGAAAAATGTATTTCAAAAATTGTAGTATCTATGTAAAACAATTTTCACTCCATCCATGAGTCGAATTCAGGTTTATTAATTCTATCACTGTTGATAAAACTATTTATTTCATAAAACGTACATTCAATGTATTTTTAACATCACCAAAAAAACAAAAAATAATTATTATCTGTTAATTGTATCTACCCCAATATCATGAATCATTTAGTCATGTTTATCTAATTTATCATCTTTAAAAGAACCATCATCAATAGATCTGAAATTATGAATGGTTTTACAATGCCAAATCAATAGGTTGTCGTTTGAATTAAAAACATAAAAAATTAAATGAACATTGATCTGACTTATTTCAACTTCTTCAAATAATCATTTCAGGCATGAACTGAAAAACATGTCCTTGTTTGGAACAATACATTAAGAAAATTCCAAAATTGTATCGACACCTTCCTCATATTCACCACTTATTCGAGGAGAATTAATCTAACTTCAATTAATAAAATATAAAAAATATCAAAAATAAATATAAAAATCAAATGTAAAAATTTATAAAATATAGGGATAAGAAATGACATCTAAAAAAATATAAAACCACGAATGGAAATAATAGAAGGAAAATAGAAAATATTGATGAGAAAATTCATTCATACAGAACGAATTAAAAAATAGATTCTTATAAAAAAATAATGAAGTAAAAATAAATAAATATGAAATTATGAAATTATTAGAAAATATGTACAATGATATCCATAAAAAAACATCAATAAAAATATATATATAATGATATCAACTAATTCGTAGTTTATTATTAATGAATATAAATAATTTATTCTATATTGTAATTGAAAATATAATATAATCATAAATGGAGTCTCAGTTTAGATAAATGACATATTAAATAAAATTAGTAACTAATTAACACATTATAATGTATGAAGTTGAATATACAGTCTCAATCATATGAGGCATGCATGGAGAATTTATCTTTAACTTGATCCATCAAGCTACAGACCAAAAAAATAGCTACCATGTTTTATTTTATAATTATTTTACATTATTATAATGTTACATTAATATAATTGAATAAATCAACTTGGCAAACAAAAAATGGAATTATAATTTAAAATATAATTTATATTTCACCAATATCCATGCTACCAGTATTTCAAATTCTATATGTCATAACACCTTATATTAGAACTATATTTCATTTTATTCTATCCAGACAACATTTCATACTAGAAAAAATATAGAATATGTCTACATAGAACATGAATATGGGTTATTAAAACTAATTAAGGACAAAATGGTATCAATGTTTCTGAATCCATTTAGGAGTCAAATAAATCATCATAATCAAAAAATATGATATATGAGGCTGCTTGAGTGTTTGGTTTTATTATGAATGAAAATGATCCAACCAATAATATTCTATTAGTTGAGTGAATCTTATATATGGGCTACTAAGAACTCTTATGTATCCCAATACTTTTTCAAATATAATAAATTGCATCCTCCTATTGGACTATTCATAAGATTTTACCCCTTCAATGAAAAGTTCTCAAAAAATTATAAAAACTTATGAATTTCACATATACCACCACTTTTATAAATTTATTGATCTTATAGATGTTCATCACATTAAATAAAGAAATATATTCTTTTAGGTAACTTAAATTCAGTAGACAAGATTAACTGTTTTGTAAAAAATAATGGACACACTAATTAATACTTCATTTAAGTACTAAATAACTTCTTATCATTTATCTTTATATAAAAATGAGAGATCATTAAAGGTAATAACTATCAATGGTGGTGCAATCTTAGGGAAATCAGACATGATTCTATTATAATAAATAGATAGATCCTATGAACTATTCCCCACTATAAGCTTCATTTGTCCCACTAATTATATAATCACCTCTATCATTGATGGTTATATGAGTACCCTATATTAATATTCTAAATCACCAATGAAATTTAACTCATTGTTTTTTATATAACATACTCTAAATCAAACACCATAAATTCAAAAAAAACACCTAAATTACATAGAGACATGTATATCAAAGTAAAAATTAAAATCATGAAACAACAAATTAACATAATACAATATATATTAAAACCATCGTGTGAGGGAATTGGAGACGAGAAGATCTATAAATGAATGTGAAACAATGATGTTGAAAACCCCAATGTTTAAAGATGGTAATTCCATAATATAGTACACAACATTGAAAATATTCGATGAGATATGAAAAGCCAAAGAATGAACAAAAAGGGAGAAATGAAATAGTTTTAGTCGTACGTCAAATACGTAAACCAAAGATGATGAAACCCTATGGTAATAATTATATCCTAAGCCAAGATTTTGAAAACAAAATTGAGGAAACCAGAAATTTACATCATCAGTGAGAGTGGAAGGAGAGGTCTATCATGAAACATGAAAACTTTGTAATGAAATCATTGAGTGGTAAGTAAATTTGTAAAAGGTATTTTGTGTCAGTAATATTTTAAACGAGGTGAAAATTGAATTGTCAAGGTTTTTTATGTCGATCATACTTTAACCAATGTAAAAACCCACACTTTCACATCAGTTAAATTATAAAACCGACTTGAAAGAGTGAAGAATGTGAACGTTTTAACAATGTTTTGAGAAAAATCAATGAAACAAATGACATTTCACATTATTTATTTATAACTGACAAGAAAACTACATTAAAAAAATTGTTTTTATTCTAGTGAAGGAGGTACTAGTTTCCAATAATCATGTTTCAATCAGTAGGAAAATTACTTTAGATATGTGATGATTGACCCCAGGATTTGGAAATCAAGAACACAGGGCCACAGGCATGCATATCCATTATGATGTGATCCTTGTCCATGTCACATGTTGGAGAAATTGATACACAACAACCTAGTGATGAAATATTAGGTAGAAAATACATTTTTTATGAAGGATCATTGAGTTATGATACAACTTAGGATTGAGAGGGATCATATATTCATGGATCTAGAATTTATGTACATGGGAAATAATAATGACGGAGACACACCACGTCTTTTTAAACAATTTGGAGATAGTATTTATTTGAAAATATAAAAAATATTCAATCCTATGATGATAACATTCAAAATAACATAAAATATGGGAATGAATGCGGTTTTGTATACTTCCATTTTTTAAATAGTGTTCTAAATCTTGAAATTATTTAATTTGTTCCATATATACCTAATCTAAAAATGTAATTATATGATGAAATTCATAGATTGAAATTCTTTATACACCCTCATAGCACAAAGATATAATGTAATTTGAGGGAACATTTTTTTTGTTTGATAACATGTTTCCCAAAATATCAAATTATGTATCTATGTGATTTCTTATCAACAAGTGGATGTTGTGAGATAGTATCCTAGATGATTTATGTAACCTATTACTATGGATATGTGTAAATGAGATAATATTACTACATACTTTTTCACTGGACTAGCAAAGTCTCAATGGAAGAAGGATATAATATGGACTATCATTGATCAACAAAAAATATATTTTGGATTCCTCTCTATAAGAGAATATTTTCCACTTTTTCACCTCATAAGGATATATATTAATGATGTTGTAAGACTTTATCGTGCGACACCTTGAATCATATCTGATGATGATGCCCATTTTACATCGAAATACTGGACAATTATTCAGAAGGCTCTAGATATTGAGTGTCATTTGATCTCTCCCTACTATCCTAAAGAAGATGAATAGTCTGAAAAGACTATTCAAACAACGGAATATATGTTCAATTCATTCTCACATGAAATTTATTGTATGTTGTTTTATTATTTACTTGTAGAATAGTTTTCATATAAAAGTGATTCCCATTCAAATATTAAAATGGTTCAATATAAATAATTATATGGAAATATATTTCTTACAACAACATTTTTAGAAGAAATTGGGGAAATAAAACATGTATAAGGAAATATTGTCGATGAGATTGCAAAGTAGGTAAACACTATCTAGTCTCATGTTAAAGTAGCTCAAAGTACAGAAAATATTTATTCTTGAATTTTTGAAGAATAATTTTGAATCCCATGTTGTAAAAAAAATTTATTGACATTTTCTATATAGATTTCTCTCATTGGGATTGGTATAGAAGGGAAAATAATCCCCAGGTACATCAAACCCTTAGAAATCCTTAAATTAATTGGAGTTGTTTCTTACATTTTTTAGATTAATCCATATCTCATAAATTTGAATGATGTGTTCCATATATCAATGTTAAGGAAGTACATGTCAAACCCAACTCATGTGATAACCTATGATGAAAAAATAGAAACCCAATATATCTTACTATCAAGAACCCATAAAATGTTTTTATTATAGAGATCATATATTGAATAATCATAGGAGTTGAATATTAAATGTACATTGGAGAATTCACATAATAGAGGATAAATTGTGGGAACTAGAGGATGTTATCAAAAAAATTAACCTCATTTTTATATAAAGTAACATCTATCAAATTTCAAGGAATAAATAATTATAGGTGGTAAAATGTGAAAACCTAGGAATTTGTGAGTTACTTCTATTAAAATCAATTTAATCTCTTCAATATACTGTGATGCACACAACACTAGGTTTAAATGGAAAATGATACTCTATTAAAATATTTTTTAAAACACGATCATTTTTACCATGTTGTAATATTTTTTGTTATAGAAAAGGATAAAAAAATTATGAAAGTTTAATATTTTACAATTTATTAGAGGTTTTCTACTGATTATAAACCAAAATAATAATCTTTTGAATGTAAAATAATTTTTTTCATAGAAACTATAATTTTTCAAATAAAATGGGTTTTTCAATTCATGTCCACATATGATGAAATAATTTTTTCCAAAATTAAGAAATTGTATATGATAAGTTATAAATTATTTATGAAAAAAATATAAAAATATTTACATAGAGTTCTTTTTGGAATTTTTTTGAAATGATTTATTTTTTCGACTAATAGTTGAAAATACTAATTTTTATATAATATTGGTTTTTCATTTAAATTATTTGAAAATTAATGTTATAAATTATATTAAATTTGATGAAAAATTGGTTTAATATATTATAGTAAATACGATTTTGGTTATTGGAACCAATTTTAAAATTATTTTTTATATGAATACCATATATAATTATGAGAATTTCATCTTTGCAAATCAACTTGTTAGTTGCATCGACGAGTATAATATTAAGGTCGATTCCATCAATTTTTTTGATTGAATTTGAAAAAATGGATTCAAAATATTTATTTATAATTATTTACATTATATAATAAGTTTCAATTAATTTTTTACCTTTATTAATAAAAAAACTAATAAAAATTAATTATCGTGGTTATGGTTAAAAATGTTTTACTGGAGGATAATCTAAAAATTTAAGTGTTAGAATGAAATAAAAACATGTTAAAACCAGTTATATGGACATATTTATACCATTTATCCTACAAGGGTTTGTAATTACCAATTTTCATGGCTATTGATATGATAAAAATGTAGGTTTAATTGAATATTTTAAAAAATTATATTTTTATTCCCTCACCCAGTTTTTGGAAGCCACCCCCTATCCTCTTTAATTCACACATAAAAAGACATTTTTATTAACAATACCAACCCAAATACAATATTTATTTATATTAAAACATTTTATTGGAACCTTTTGATAATAATTACATTACAAGAATAATTGTTATGAAATAGTAAAGATATTCAACAAAAATGAGGTTATAATTTTTAACCATCATTTTCATTTTAATTATTCTTCCACCCACCTCAATTATTATTTAATAATGAAAATATAGTAATACCAGTAGACATAAAATAATGAAATTTTATTATTTTATTGTAATAACCTTTATACTTGTCTACATACAATAAATGGAAAATGAAATTATTGACCGTGTCTCCATTTGGATACCACCTCACTAACCGATGGAACTCATTTTCCATGAAAAACTATCGCAGTTTTATATAATGATGGATTTTATTTAAAAATATAATATTTAGGAGATAATTATAATTTTTGATTTATAATTTTTCATATTACTTCTTAATTTACATTCCATTTAAAATATGATAACATCACACATGCATGTGACGGACAACCGTCTTTAGAAGCGATTTGATTCATTTTTCAATTATGATTTACATGGAAGGTAATGAGGATAATAATAATGAATATATAAAATATATGTGGAATTATATAAATTATGGGAATTATTATATCATACTCCCTAAAACCCTTTCACCTGATAAGGTAATGACATCATTGGTCGTGCGTATGTACGACATTCTGTCTCTAGGAAGCGATGCAAATCATTTTCCATGAAAACATTTAATAATTTTCTATTAATTTACTTATTGATAAAATATGATATTTATAAATTTATTATAATTCTTAAGATAATTTATTTATATCCACTATACATTAACTAGAACACAGATGTCAAATCACAGATGAGAAAAAATTGAAATTAACACCTCAAAAAAGTAAAAAATTAGATATTATTAAACAAATAAGGGTAAAATAAGATCATAGGATTATCTATGATATTATAAATATTATTATGATTATAGTGTAAATTTTTGACATGATTAAAAATAATATATTCGAGGTTAAATAATGTTCAGCTAATGAAAACCATGAGGTAAGTGATTTTTTCTCAACATCCATTTAATTGTGACATATTTGTTAATTAGATCCTTTTCATTTTTGTGTGGTGTATATACTACCCCTTTAATTTATTTAACAAAATTAAATATTTATTAATGATAATAATTTTTTTTTCATGTTTATCTTTCAAGGGGTTAAAATTAAAATGAAACCGAAGAGGTTAAAAAATATTTTAAAATCTCACTTTTTGTGATTGTTTACATTATCATGAAACAATAAATTTCAAACAATTAATTTTTATTTGAAATTACATTTATATAAAATTAAAATATTACATTATTATGGATTTTATTATTTCACTATCTATATACTATTTTTATATATGGTGTTTAGTTTTAATGTTATTTGATTGACCAAGGAAATATTGATAAATTTGTATCTTTTACCCAATACAGATATTTAAAGATAAGGAATATTTTTCATGAATTAAATTTACTATTTAATATATGAGGGATGGTTTGTAGATGAATATATGGTTGCAGAAAATTTATAGGTATCCCCTAGATTAATTTATATGTCTAATTAAATAAATAAGTTGGACAAATAAGATGGATTTTTACCCATAACATTAAACAGTCATGTGAAAAGTCTTGAATGTAGAGGTATCAAGATTCATAGAATTAGGAAGATTAATAATTATGATATTTAATCATTGAGATTTTAGTTATTGTTATTATAACAAATACTTTATCAATTATATTATCTATTGACGCATTTCATTCACTATATAATGATTAAATGACATGTCTGTTTAATTATATATCTTTCCATATTTCTTATGTCTTATTAATTCATGATACCTTCAGCAATATATATCCCTTAGTTAATATTTGAGATCATTTTTTTATTCCATTTCCAAGGATTTGAACAATAAATCAATGAATTATTTCAAGGTTATCAAAAAATTTCCATTACTACCAATTTTATTTTATTCCCCTTTATGAAATGGGTATCGTGTATTTATCTTGTTCTCCAAAACATCTAAACTTATCTGGCCATTAGAATTTGACCACATGTATCTAGTATAATGTAATTATGTTTTTAATGACTCTATGTTAGAATAATTTTAATCATTATGCAATTCTAGGTTAGTGGTTAATGGATTAAATCATAAAAAATAAGATGAATTTGATATTATTTATCACCCATCTTGATGATTGCTTCAATTTGAATCATTTTTTAATTAGTGCGTTGTTTGGAAGTAGAGCCTGAATATATGGATGTAATGAAAACTCTTCTTTAGGTGAAACTCATATTGAAAATTTTAATGAAAATTCATCAATGGTTTGAGGTATCTAGAAGATAAAAAATAACATGAAAGTTGAATAAGATCTTTTACAGACTAAAATAATCTATAAAACATTGGTACATGAATTTTTACCCTTTCATGGTGTTTTATGGAAACAAATAAGATTCAATGAGACTATTGTGTTCACTTAAAGTTATTTAAATATTTTAAATTCATTAATATTATACTTTACATTGATGGTATTGTTTTATTTGGTAATGATGTATGAAAGATCATCTAGTAAAATGAGAAGTTGTAAACCAATTTTTATATAATGCACATGGGATAAAATCAATATATTTTATGGATTCAATTCACTCATAATATAAATAGTTGGTTGTTATGGCTATCTTAGAAGATGTATGTTGAACATTTTATGAATATTTCCAACATAGATAGAACCATACATTGGTGAAACCCTCTTAATAGTCATTTAATGTTCAACTATAATTTAATCAAACAATAAATAGAAGAATCATGCTGAAAAAGATGATACCACACACCTAAATGGTTAGAATACTAGTGTATTTTATGGTGTATATTATCATTAAAATTTCTCATGTTGTGTCTACCATGAATCAATTCTCTCAAATCCTTGGAAGAAATAATAAGATGTTGTCCGGTGGAGTTTTAGGTATAATTAAGGACATTGAATCTTTTTTTGTGCTATGGGGGAGATATTCCTCTCTTATAAGGAGATAAAAAAGTATATATACTAATGATTTTGATAGTAGGAAGTCAACATCCTGACCCATCTATATATTTACCTGATGATATGTATCATAGATGTTAAGGTTGAATAAGTGAGCCACTATATCAAAGAAATATACATATCATATTATTATTATAGATTATGGAAATGAGATATCATGGATGAATTAATTTCCCTATGAGCATTGATTAAACAAAAATATTAAAAGGTTATTTTTGAATTCTAATGTGATATAGTCATGATCAATAACTCCATGTATCATTTCTGGAATAATCTCATCATTATTTTATAATCATTGGATATGGGAGGTGACCAATCAACTTCTATTATGACATGTAAATATCCACATGAATTAAAACTCAGAATATATACTAGAAATTGTTATAGGACAAGAGAAGCTATTATTTTATAATTTTTCTAGTGTATTATATATGGAGATAGAGAATTGAAGTGTTCTTCTATCTGGAATATTCATAGAATATTTTGGTGATTGAAATCATTTTATTAAATAACCCTATTATTCAATGAAAATGTGTTAATAAATAAAATTATATTCAATGTGAAAAACATGACTCTCATTAAATTAAATGACTTATTCATTCTTACAAAAGATGGAATTGAGGAGAATCATTTGTCGTCAAATGAAATACAATGTAAATATTTTCATTAAGATATCCTTCAGTGATTTACACGAAAAATAATTTTAGTTGAATATTGGGAAAACTCATGTTATCGTTCTTCTCTATGAAATAGAATTTATTTCTCAATAACCATTCTATTTTATAGTGATTAGGGAATCAAAATAATAAATGAATTTTTAGGATGTATTATTAATTGGAATGATATTTTTGTGCGGATTTATATCCATTAGATGGTTCTTTAGAATTATTTTGAAGATAGATATTATGTTATTGTATTTTAGTTGATATTGATATATATGAATAATTTTCGACTTTTAATGATTGTAGAATAAATATCATTTTTCTTAATACATATTCTAATTATAGTCAGAGAATGATTTTTTTCATGTTAGAACATGTTATGAGTTACCATTATTGGATGTATTTGAATGATGATAAAATACTTTATGATGATTTAAAGATGATGATATATGGAATTTATATGGTAAAATTACAAGAAATAAAAAAAATATGATAATTGTTATGAATAAAAATGTTTTATGAGATCATTTTCTTCATAGAATAACAATTTACTTTTTTATTAGTAGCGAATCCACATCTCAAACATTACTGAATTATAACATGGATGTATTCACCCACCATGGTGGTGAAATTCAATATTTGGTTCCATATATCAAACTGCAATGTACCTAATATTATTTGCATATGAATGAATTTAAATATTATTGAATAGTTTAAAAATCAAATATTATTCTTCTTAGTATCATTAATGTGATAATTTATATAAGAAAATCTCACATAAAAAGAACATAACAGTGACACATTATAAAAAAATACTTGAAATTACATGATGAAATTTTTTTAATTAGTTCCACTATCAAATAAAATTCTATGATAAGGAACACAGTTTAGTGACTGCCATTCACATGTACTCAGACACAGATGATACTTCTTAAAGTAATGTGTTCACTAGGTAAACTCTATATTGGGAGATTATGAGAAAATACCAACATCTGTGAATTTGAATTATTTATATGGAATATAATATACCTATCAATAGTCATTTATTATGGTTCTTAGATATTAAAATTTTTATTAAAGGATTTCATGACCTAGGAACTTAGATGTATTGTTTTATAATGTGATGAAAATAGTTCATGGGAAGCTGGTTACATTGAGTGAGATATGAATACCATGTCATTAATCAATAAATTTATAAATATATTTTCCCTTCCATATTTATGGATATTGAAACATTGACATTTCATTGAAATCTAATAGTTGTATTAAATGTTAGAACCTGATTTTTTACTCAGTTATAGATTCCTTTAGATTTTTTCTAATTATTAATAATGGGCATAATACAGATACCTAGTGAGCTTACGATGATTTCATGGTTTTATGAATTTTTTGGAGATCCAAACCCTATATTGTAGAGGAAAAATTATAGTCGCAAAGTTAGTTAAAACAATTTGAGCTAGGACATTGGCTTTCTCTTACCATGTGATGTTGGAATTTGCGGTGTAATAGAGAACATGGTTTCCCCTAAATTTGTTATAGAGGTTCCACAACCATTCAATAAACTATATAAATAATATAAAGGTGTTTCACATGGTAGGAACAAGGTTTCCATGACCATTATTCCTAAACGTGTAAAATCCCCCTTCTTACACTAGATACAGCTCGGTTGGAACATGGTTTGGAAAATTGTGCGATGCCAATTTTTCGGAAAAATTAACAAAATTCCCTTAAAGTATCTAATTAGACTCACCCCTTATTTTTTTATTCTCTAATGTGGAAATAAACCCCTTCCTTCACTCATTTTATATCCCCAAATCCATCTTTGATAGTAATTGACCCTGATCGTATTTATGGACTATGATCATAGAATTTTTCATCTCATTGGATATACACAGGTGATATCTTAATTCATTTTCAGTTGTTCTTCGTTCTTCTTTTTCTCGATGCTGCCATTTAGATGCGTGATCATATGTCTAATTTTGGGGGTATTGATCCATTTGTCAAATATACTCTAATTTAGTACAAAATAGATTCTAATACTATATGAGGATTGTCGTTCTATTATGGTGTAGGTGATAGATAAATTATCTCCCAATATTCATCATTTTATAAAATTTAGTTTGTGCTCACCGATTTCATCAGGAATCGACTATTTAATTAATATCCATTACTTATAGTAGTTATAACGATATTCTATGAATCTCATTTAATATTTTTACCATTGTTAGAGGTTGTGACTTCAATGATTTCCATCCTTTGTAGGATGATTTCAAAATTAATGTTTTTTGTGGATTGAAATGTTTTTCTGCACCAAAATTTGGGTGTTTCTTGATTTGACCTTGATAATGGTAATTTTTTAATTAAAATAACGAATTATTGATTTCAAGAACATTTATGGTTAACACTTGAACCTCCTAAGGTAAGTGCTTCAATTCTATCAATCATTTTAAAATGGAAATCGAATGTATATTGTATGTACATGACTTTTCATAATTGAATATCATCTAATGGATTGGATTATCATCCATAGAACCCCTATAAATATCTAATGAAACGAATCAGATCTAACCCTGTTTCATGATTATGACTTGTTTTAAATGAATTACATTTTTTCGTACCCCTTGGACTTGTCACACTAATGAATGAAAAGGATAAAACAAAATGAACGTACTAAATAGCATGACCATTATTTGGATTAATAAATTTAATGAATCCAATTTTGTGTGATTTGTATAAAGACATTGTCAATATTATAGGAGTGGTCAAAATCAAGATAGAGTTTTGGTTACATAGGTAATTCTTTTATCACTCATGCATTTCATTATGATTTAGAAATTTCATTTTCTAAAGGCGAGACCAAACCTAGAATAAGATATTTGTCTATTAGTTGATAGATCTAATGACACCAAAATATAACTCCATTACTATTACAAGATACTTTTGATACACTCCTTATATAGTACTCGGGATTTACTAACATGAGGTTCCTTGGTTACATCATTTGGCACAACCATTACTTATCCTTTTATACCTTGTTTATTTTCCATGGACTGAATTTGAGTCAATATTGTTGAATTCATTAGATGATGATCCTTGGAATAATAAATTACTCCTATAACTACACTATTATTGTTACCTAAGCTTTATTGGCCCTTGAGTTCATGGTTTTTTAGTTATACCTAGAAATTTATTCATTATTATTAACATTACAGTTTCCCTTATTATACATTGGTTCATTAGTTATCTTTTGAATATTTTAGTTCTCGTCACACCTCGTGTGAATTATAAAATAAACTAGAAATAAAATAATTAAAGAACTAGTCTAACATCCAAACACCAACAGAGGGATGAAGATGGTACTTGGATTTTTACATGAGAGTACTAGTATACTTTTATATATGAAATCATGCACTTTTTTTAGTTCGTATTACACGGAGAAGATGTTATAGATTATATATGGTGTGGCCTACTAGGATTGATCCCTCTCCTTATTCGGTCTACTATTGGGACTTGAGAAGTCTACATGTAGTCCGATGTTGAAAAATGGAAGCATCTGGCTATAAACCATTGATTCATTTCCTAAATTGGATGGAGTTGGTAGCATTCGACAAAGCTAATCTCAGGATGATTAGGAAAGTTATTGGAGTCTTTTTTTGTAATTTTATATGTAATTTAATTCCTACTAAATTGTATCCATGTTTTCTATATTTACATATACATGACGTTACATCATCACATTTGAATATTTATATCATTGATTTTGTTATTTATTATTTCAATCTGCTTTTCATTACTATCTATTTATTTTTATTTATTTCACTATTTATCGGTTATCTTATTTATCCACTGTGGTGCACTCTGTTTATGAGGGAATAGTATCCCAACAGATTCACTATATTCCCTCACTTCTAGTTGGGAACCTCTAGCATTCAGGGAGATTCTATTGAGAACTTTGTGTTCCATCAGGATCAGGTCACTACTGGGTGGCATCAGGGTTTGTGAAATAACAATTTTATATTAGAGAGGTTACATTGATGCATTAATATTTGAAGAAAACATAATAGATATTTTGAATGATTGGAACTTGTTTATAATCTGTAATTGGGCATAGCTAATCAAATATTGAGGTAAACACTATGTTTCATGAATTATAATTTTTGTACTATATTTTTCTATTACATTTGATATCATTTCACCATTAGGTGACACAAATGATGTATGATGGTTATTATGAATTTTTTGAAGAAGTATTTATTTCATCATTGGCCTGATCATATGAGGGAAAGTAAAATTCGTTCATTCCTCATTATAGAAACAGTTAATTAACATTCAATTCATATTATTATTCTATATAGTTATAGATCATTGCTATAATTATCTTTTTTATGCCTATGGTTTTTGTGTGAGCTGTGTTTACATATTACTTTATGATGTCCATGGATTTGATTGAGTGATTTTCTACTTCAATTCATGAGGTGTGAGGGTGCTCATGTGTTGTAATTAGTAATTTATTAATCCAATCCATAAGAATTAAATTAAATGCATATTGATTTAATTTATTTCGTTTATGGGTCTTAATTCCCAATCAATGATGATACATTTTAAATGAATGGTGATTATGAAAACAATAAAACATAAATTGAAAATGTGGAAGATGACCTACAAAATGAAATGGATAACCGTAAATTATTAGGCAATGTATATTTGAACCTTCATATACTAGAACTATTGAAATTAAAACTATGATAACATACCAATACCTATCCTTCTAACAGGATAGTTGGGGTAGTATAAAATGGGAATCGATCCCTTTGTAAATGTTCTTCTTTATGTAGTGTTTGATTTTAATTACAGAATGTCCAGTGACATGATCATGGAACTTACTGACCAATGTATCCACAATCCCCTCATGTAGTACACTCTGAGGGTAGATATGACCATACTACAAAAAATGTAGTCCATAATATTCAATAATTTATTCCATTAGTTCCACTTGATGCACCTCAGGTGATACCTAATCTGGGATCTGACACTCAGATTCATGATAACTTCATTCTTCATGTGTAGTCCATGAAAGGTTCTCCATGACCTATACATATGATTGATGATCTGACACATTATTTCTAATAGAACCATGATACCATTGTCTCGAGGAATTATACTCTATAGATATTGATTCTTCTCTACAATTATCCCTTTCTATCATTGTGAATTTAGTGATTCCTCTGGAGTGTATGGTCAAGCATGAGACTTACATGCTATAGGATGCAACCAACTATTGTTGGGATGTAATTACCCTAGATGGTCTTCATCAATGCATGGTATGTGATGATTTACTCACTATATTCCATGATAAATTATTTTCTCATATGGTGAGAAGTGACCAGGCCATAGAGTTTGTGCATCTCATGAAGGATTCAATGTCATTGATAGAGTATTCAATGGTTTCATTAGGTTATGACTCTTGGCATAACTTCTTGCCATTCAGGAGCTACCATGTGTGGGAAACTATGATGATGCGATAATATATTCTATATATAATCATGTGAGTTTATTTCACCTAACTAAAATTTATAAAATATTCAATTAATATATTATTAATTAGCACATCTTGAAGGGCGGTGAAAGCACCAGAACTAGATAATCAGTGTCGTGGTAGGACATATGATATTTTTATTAGAAAAACAATTCCCTCAATTTTTCTCACCAGGAAAATAGAATCCAATGTATCTGTACTAGTTACTCTATGGTGTTCCAACAATGTGGATGATATATGAACCTAAATACTCAGTGTGATAGGTACCCTCTGGTGTTCCATGATTGTGGTTGTATGAAGAATTTTCAAATATGCTTTCAACCAATTACATTAGCTTCTATTGGAAGAGGATTTTCACAAGCTCCACCCTCAGAGGAAGTATATGTGAAACCGCATCAAGTGGGGATTTGGAGTAGAGTCAGGAGGACATTATAGAATTCATATTTTTGAATGTTCCATCAGATCATTCAGGAACGTGGTAATATATTTATTTAATTCGGTTCAGTATTAGGTTAGTTTCATTCTTTATAGTTGATACTTAATGATCAGGCAACTAGACCATTTAATGTACAAGTTACTCTTCTAATAGCCTCCACTATAGTATCTACATTATTGTATACTCATGCTTCACACTCTTCCATCTCTTAATCTATTGTTGATGGTCTCGAACTTGAAATAAAATTATAATATTGTGTAATTACTCAAGATACATAGTTAGGAGAATGGTTATAGGGAATACACTGATGTACGGACTATCCCCTTGAGTTAAGAAATTTCAAATTCTTGTGTTACATCTGTGTTCTCGACATAATGGGATCTGATGTCATTATGCGGATGCAATGGTCGATTTTGTAACTTTCATTTGTGGACTTCTATCATCATATTTTATCATTTATATCACTAGATGAAAGAATTTATCAATATAAGTGTGATTGGGATTTATAGGAAGGTGGATCTAGACCAGAAAATCATGGTCCTAGTGGAGTGACTTCCCATATTGCTAAACTCTTTATGGAGGATAAGGGTTTACATATGGATGAAATTCCTCCAGTAGTAGATAATTGTAGTAATATCATATATGAAAATTTTTCTATATTATGTCTAAATAGATAGTTAGTGTTTATGATTTATCTCATTCCATGAGCAGAAAAATTATACATTTCTCCATATAGAATGGAAACTACTGAGCTCACTGAGCTCAAGCGTCAGTGAAAGGATCTAGAGGATAAATGTTTTATATGTAATATGAATTTCTATTGGGTTTATCCTGTGTTATTATCCAGAAAAAAAGATGATATCATTTATTCATTCATTGATTACAGACTTTTGAACTATATTATATTCAGTAACTAGTATCAACTACCTCAAATATATGATCTCGTTGACTAGCTCTAAGGAGCTTGTGTTTTCTAAATGATCTACCTCAGATCGATGTATCGTCAAGTATGATTCTGGACATCATAATTACATCATAAAATATTCATTAGTTGGTGGGTATGTTTGAGAATCTCATAATGTCATTTCTTCTTACAAATACTCCTTATATTTTTCTAGATCATATGAATAGTGTTTTACATCCCAATCTAGATTCTTTTGTAAAAGTCATTATGAATAACATATTGGTGTATTCTCACCCTCATAGTGAACATACTATGCATCTTGATAATTTTTTGAGTACATTTATATATCATCAACTATATACCATGATTTTTGTCTGCCACCTCTAGATCGACAATGTTCACATCATGGGCCATATTATCTTTGAATCAGTGATCTCTGTTGACATTGAGAAGGTGAGTGTTTTGGTATACTAGAAGCATCCAAAGAACACATTTGATATATGGAGTTACATGGGTGGATGCATATTACAATAATTTAATAAAAGTACTTCTCATGCATTGTATCACCTCTTTCTAGTCTTAAAAAAGGTTTTCATGTTATTTTTTTTATAAGGGTGTGAGAATTCCTTTTAGGAGGTGAAATAGAGGTCTGTATCGACACTGATTTGCATTCTTTGAGAGATTTTTAGTGGCTATACAATTTGTTTGATGCATCTTGCATCAAGTTTTGTGTAGTTCTTGTGTAGGAGGAAATAGTTGTTGTGTATAGATATCGACTATTTTGGCCTCATAAGAAAAATTACCTGACACATAACCTTGATTTAGTAGTTGTTTCCTTTCCTTTCATTGTTGGAGACACTATCAACATAGTGAATGACTTGTGGGTATAATAACAACAATTGACTTAAATATATCATTTTATAGTGTGAATTTAACCTCAGATAGTGGATATGGGTCAAATATCTTCAGTCCATTGATTTTTAGATATCCTGTAAGACAAGAAAAGGAAATATAATAGAGGATGTGCTTAGTCAAAAAACATAGGCACTTGGCATATGGTAAGATAGTGAGGAATATAAATTAATGTACCTATTTATATATATGGATCTAGATTTTCATAACATACACAAGATTTCATATCTCTCATCCTTAATAGCTACCTCTTCCCTCATTATGATATTGAAGAGTGTGATTTTTTTTTTGATCTTAAGGGATTGATTCTCCAAGAGAGTATTTCAGTATATGAACTGTCTCAAGATTAGTCTGTGGAAAAAGATGATATCGTAAGTGTACATGGGTGTATTTGGGTTTCACCTAATGTGATAGATGAACTGATATGGGTGTCCCATGTTTCTTAGTGGGAAATTCATTAAGTAATATTCAATATGTATCAAGATATGTGATTCCAGTACTGGTGGAATGGGATGACACATAACATACAAGGAAATATTACTAGGAGTTCCAGATATTAGAAATTTAATTTAATGCACTAGTGACATACATAATTTTTATGGTCACATCAAATCCAAAAGTGAAAATGGGTAGGTGTTTACATTAATTTTTTATTCGTATTACCTATATCTTCTAGAGGTAGTGACATTGTATGTGATTTCATTAATCAACTAAAAAAGTATCTCACTTCCTATATATCTGATAGAAATTATTAGTTTATGAGATGGTATTATTATAATTTTTTTGAGATTATTCGACTACATAGGATCCACAATACTGTTATTTTAGATGGGGAAGATTTATTCCCATCATGGTTCAAGTATGGGTTTCAGAAGGATATGGTTAAACTGGAGATTCTATTAGCAACTTTTCTCCCTAAAAAAATGGAAGGTCAAAATAGACGATACAAGTTTTAGATGACTTGTTCTAGGAATGCATCCTTGATTTTAGTGGTTCATGGGAGAAAAATATCCCTCTCACAGAGATCTCCTATAACAATATCATTCTAGTTAAAATTTAGATGGATCCTTTTGAGGACATTTATGGTTGGTCATGGCGTTCTCCCCTGGACTGACAAGATGTAGGAGAGGCACCTATATGTGGTCATCATGTCATACAAGAGACATTATACAAGGATTAGCTAATCCGATATTGTAAGTAGTCAATTTAGTCTTGAAAAAAACCTTTAATGATCATCATCGACGAACACTGGAGTTTGAGGTCAGGGATTCTGTTATCCAGTAGGTTTCACCCATGATTGAGAATTGATGTATACAGATTAATGAGAAGTTGTTTGTACATTATACAGGGTCATTTTAGATTCTGGAAAGATTTTTGATGACATCTTATCAGTTTCTACTACCTCAATGGTTCATTTACAAGAATGAAATCTTCCACGTTTCACACGTTCACCTTTATCATTTTGATCCATCTCATACTTTTTATCCTAATGATGTTGTGATAGATATGTAATATTTATATTAAGAGTATCCTATATGCATCTTTGAATGGAGCATGAAGGCTCTCAAAGGTAGTATATCCCATTATTGTGTCTGTTATGGTAGCACATGAATGTATGTGATATGAAAAAAGAGTGGTAGGTGGATATACATTCCTAGTGGAAAGAGTTGCTCATAGAATGTGTTCCAATTCCCTTATAAGGTAAACTTGGGATGAGTTCCTTTATGGGTAAAATACTATATGAACCTAGTTTTTTAATCATGTATAGATCCTTTTAATTAGGTTCTGATTCTTTATTGTGACTTAATTTTGATTCCTATTGAGTTCAAGAAGGTTTCATGGGTGTCAAGTGCTTGTTCGGAGCTCATAACCCTATAAAGTAGAAGAAAAGGACTTGCCTCAGGGTTGGTAAAAACCCTGAATACTTGGATACATGGTCTCTAATAACTGTGTGGTGCTCGATAGTGTAGTGAAATAGGGTACATGGATTTTTATAACCATGTGCCATTGGATCCACGAATATTATATAAACTATCGAAAAAATGCATAGGTGTTTAGCATTAATAATCCCGATTTACCTGACTGTATGGTATAACTGTGCAGAATAACTATGTGAATTTCCCATTCCTACATTAGATGGTACACTGTTGGTGCATGGTTTGGAAAATAATGTGGACAAACCATGTGATTACAATATTAGTGAATAATGTTGAAAATTCCCTTAAATGCACAAATCAAAATGACCCCTTCATTCTTATTTTCTTTTGTAGGAAGCCACCCCTTTATTCACCCATTTGAGATTCCAAATACCTATTCGATAGTAATTAATCTCAATCCTCAGTCTGGAGTCCAGTCGGATCACTATTCTTTTTATTGTATCCATGCTGATAATATCTCAATTCATTTTTATCCAGTCATCATTCCACATTCTCTCAAGGATGCTATTTAGATGCGAGTTCATATGAACTATATTATGGGCATTGATTCATTCTTGGGATCTCTTCCAATATAATAAAAACTAGTGTATGATACTAGATGATGAGTTTCATACGAGTACTAGGCATGTAGTTTATAGGTCATCCAACAATGTTCATCATTTTATAAATTACTGTGTCTATGTGATGATTTCATCGGTAATTGCAAGTTTAAAAAATACCCACTAATTAAAGTAACTAGACCAGTATTATACACATTTAATTAAATATTTTAACCATCGTTGGAGGTTGGACCTCAACAATGAGCACTCCATGTTGGGAGATTTACATTTTTTTTGTAGTTTGACATATTTGTGTCCCCCACTTTCCTGGTGGGTCTTTACTTTACGATGATACTAGTAAGTGATTAACTTAATCAATGAATTGAGAATATATTACATTTGTATTATTATCACATGACCCTCTTCAGTTAACATATTCAATTTGAAAAATAAATTTATAATTTAAATGGAATATATATTGTGTATATGTGACATGGCCAAATTGAATTCAATATAATGGCTAGGTTTCATATCTGTAGCACCACATTCCATGTCTAATTGAAGTTATGATAGTGAAATTTATTAAATTATTATAACTTATATGAAATAAATTAAACGGTTTCCTGACCCATAGACTTTTCATAGTAATCAAAGATGAGGTATTATCCAAAATAACTTATTAAATTAGATGATCATTACATTTATTAATTAATTGAATTAATACATTCTAAGGTTCCTCTTATATGGATGTAAAAATTATTATAAGAGTGTTAAGACATGATTCAGCATTAGGATTCCAAAAGGAATGACATGTTCACTCTTGGATTCCATTATGATTTAGAGATGCTGGTTTCTAAGGGTGATTCCCACCTTGGAACCTGGTCTTATTCTATCAGCAGATGCAAATTATGACACCATAGGATCTATTTATTTTGATTAAAGGATTACATCCCCTTAGATTCATCATGGATTCTATACACATGAGGTTCCTCGGTTAAATCGTTTGTCCTTGATATTTGTTATCTTTTTTTACCTCGGAGGTTTCCCATAGGCTCGGTCATATTCAATATTCTGGAATTCCTTAGATGGTGATCCTTGAATTAAAATCATACCCTTATAGTAGGGATATAGTTATTACTAGATTTGGTTAAACCCCTGAGGTCACAATTTTATTTGGTTATACCATGGAACCTATTCATTATTAATAACATTACTTGATTCCATGTTATATCTTGATACATCATTTCCATGTTAGGATGTCTTTTCAGGATACACCTCACGACACTTATTATATAATATATAACATAAATAATTAAGAAACTTGTTACATGTTCAGAAACAAATCGATGGATGAAGCAGGTACAAAGTTATTTATATTAATGTACTATGTTACTTTTATATATATATGCTTAAATAGTATTTTAGATTACATTACACAAATATGATTTTTTAGTCTCTATTGGTGGTGGACTACTGATATTTATATCATACCCTATATAGGCTTCCATTATCACCCGGATAGACAACATGTATATATGTGTTGATAAATGGATGTTTCTGACTTCTAAAAAATTATTTATTTCATTATTAGGATGGATCTACTAGAAGACGATTAAAGTGAGATCGTGTTGTTGGGGATAGTTTTTGGATTCCTTTTTTCCAATTCATACCGCATGTATTCCCTATGACATTATATCTATATTTTCATGGTTTATAGATACAGAACTGATAGTCATACCAATTTTATATTTATATAAATTGTTCATTTATTTATTATTTATGTCTACTTTTTTACTCCATTTATTTATTAATGTTTCTCTATATATTTATATGTTATCTTATTTATCAATTGTGGTAAAATCTATTAATTAGTGTATAATCTATTTATAGACACAGTTGTGGCCCTAGTTGATAGTTGGTAGCCTCTGGCATTTTTTGGGAGATAGTCTTTTGTCATAGTGACCACCCATGTCAGGGCACCCTTTAGTGGCATCCAGGTCTGGGAAATCAAATTAAATTACATTTTCATGGTGTAAAGGTGATTTTATTTTAGATATTCAAAAATGATGAAGTAGGGAGTAATTTGATGAAAAAAGTGTGGAAACTTCTTATTGAGATAGTTAAAAATGATTATATTACACTATAAGAATTATGGTATGGTTATAAATGTTGTGACATTAACACCATTATCATGGGTTCATATAACGACCTGTACTTTACATACATTGTTAATAATTCAAAATTTAAGCACACTTATTACAACATATAACAAAACCATGAGAGGACCGTATAAGTATTGTGTCTTTAGAAACTGGGAATCATAAACAACTGGTTCATAAAGCGTCTACATTGTCTCCCATTTATTTCATCATATCTAGAGTCAATTTTGGCATATCCTACTTAATAACCTTCTTCCTGGCCTGGGGGAAAGAAAACATCCAAAAGGGTGAGCTAAAATGCTCATTAAGGGTAAACAAAAGAAATATCAATCACATCATATTCATAGAACAAAACATTTTGGAAATCTTACCCTGAAAAAGAGATCATAATTTCATAACATGGGATAAATCATGGTAGTGAAATGTAATCACAATAATCATAACATTAAACATGAATCTTTTTGGAATACACACATAATCATAGAGAATCATTTCTTATTAGTCAAGACTCATTTCCAAGACTATCTTAGTAGACAAAGTCCATTTCTGAACTGAGTTCACTCCTCGTTTCAGTCTTGTTTCAATGAACCGGTTTAACCTGCCATTCCAGCCATGTCTATCTCATGAGATATAAAATCATTACCCAATGCATTAAAGGGATATATAGGTCCCACCCATCTCATTATGATACCATTCTTATGTGTGAAAAAAAATCCTAAACCATACATCATAGCATAACCCATTTAATAAAAATGGGATTCTTAAACATCATGAAATCATAAAACAATTCATATAAGATAAAGGAATTCATAAAAATAATTACATCACAACATAATAAAATAAATGTAATAATAGGGATATAAATAGAACCCTTTATTATCTTAGATGTAAAAGAATTTTGATAAAACACTTGAACTCCATTCTTGGGGAAAATACCCTTTCTACTTCAAAAACACTTTTCCTTTCTTAACATGTCATACAATTCTAAACTAAAAGAAGTTGATTAAAAATAAACTTGAAAACATGTAAAGTAAGCTTCTTGGAAATAATGTTTTAAAAATCCATTCATTCCGTATAAGTTAAAAAAACATTCTTCTCGTACTTTTGTCAGAAAAGTCAAAAAAGTACCTCGTACGAAAAACGACAAAAGATTCCTTTCATATCTTTTAATAAAAACTCACCGAAGGGTAAAAGAGGATTTAAAAAATTTTAGGTGGATGGAAATAATATTAAATATTTAGGAAACATGGATGTGGATGATAAAATACACCCCAGTAAATACCAAAGTATAAACAATCTCGGATAAAAATGAGATTGTGATATTTTCCCTTACCTTATGTCCGATTTGCTTCGTAAGTGTCTGAACCTCCTGTATATTTATTTAAATAAAGTTATTGACTTATTCCAGAATCATACATATTTTCATGATATCATATATGTTCATATTCTTAGCTTCTTATTAGTAATATTTCATTACTGCTTGTTATTCGGGTGTTTATTACTTTTTGTTCTTATGCGTGTTTTGTCAAATAATTTCTTATCCTTCTTTTTAGGTTATAGATACCTCATTTACAGAATGGTATTAGTGTAATATATATCAAATTTATTCACTCAATTCATTTATATAATCATTATTCAATAAAGATCATGTAGAACGAGTCGCATCACATCGTGGAAACGTTATTCCGTACGTACGCACGAGCGATGATATTGTTCCCATGATCGTGTAATTTAATTGGAGTGTATGTATACTATTTAAGAATAAATATCACTTTAAAATAATCATATATAGTCATTATTTACACAATTATACCCATCCAAGTATGGTGGTGGTGGAAAATAGATTACACCACGGCGTGGAGACGGTATTCCGTACGTACGCACGCATGGTGATTTTGTTTTCCGTAGGATGGATAGATGGAGAAATAGGGTTGTTTCATACTTATAATAAAATATAAGTATATTAGTGATACTGATGTTATTACTTCATAATGAAACAACTAAATAAGAAGAAGTGGAAGAAGAAATAAAGTTGAAAGAATTGGTAACAGACATTACCTCGCCTTTGAAGTGCCTCTTTGAAATCTACTTTTAGGGCAATAAAATTGGTCTTTTAAGAAGAACATGACCTCTAGGATGTCTATAGAGAAGTGGAGAGGAGAAAGTGGAAGGTTTTGGCCGAGCTTGAAGGCTGAAAGTGGTGTGAGGAAGAGGGGGAGGAGGTTCCCTTTTATAAGGGAGGAGAGGGGCTCCTTTGAAAAAACTAAAAATATTATTTTATTATAAAGTCAAATTCGGTTTTAAATAGCTAAAAATTGATTTATTTCGAAGCTATGTTGGGGGTGGGTAGAAATCCTCTCATAAAATAGAATTTAGACAAGTTTAGGTTCCTATTTTAACCTTATAATTTAGATTTAACATTAAGTTAAATAATTTTACTTTTACCGTGTCTTCTTGTGTTCTTATACTATAAGGTTAATAAACTTACTATAAGCAGCCAAAAGAACCCCAAGTTGTTTATTATTAATATATATAACCTTATCTAAGTCATTTGGCAGAACCTTATATTTTTAGGAATAAAATAACAATTAATAATATAATATTTTCTTTAAATACTATTTTATGTCAATTTTGACACAATTTTGTAATTGATTTTTTGTGAAACTCATAACAGAATTATTATTTCGAAAAAAGTTAATTAAATCAATACTAATATGTCATATTAACCTATAAAATTAGTTTAATTCATAAGAAGTCTCAAATTATATTTATTTGTGTATTTATAACATCAATTATGTCAATATTTATTTAATAAGATAATTTCTGCATCATCTTTGTGTCATAAATAAATTAACTTATTTAAAGTATAAAAATTAAAAATAAAATATGATTATGTAGTAAATCGTTTTATATTTATAATGAATATTTATAGTCGAATTTATCGTATGTATAACCCTATATTAAAAATTATGTTCTTATTAAACATTGATTGTAACTATTTTAACCCTTCTTTAAATAAATTAATAATAAATGTCCTAATGTAATCCAAGTGGACCTAAATGGTCATATTTTATTCCTAAGGTTGTTTTTGGTCGAATTACACTTATAAAATAGAATTATGACATGTGTTAGTGTAATAATAATATCATTTTTACCCTTAATTACCATATTTACTTTTAACAGTTGTAAAAAAAAAGTAAAAAGTTACTATTCATAAAAAATTATGTTCAACTCATTGAACCAAATTTTACTTACTGACATCAACCGTGTCTCTCGGAATTTTGAAATTCCACTCACAGAAGTGGTAAAATTATGTTTTATGAAAATTTCACTTTTTTAACTACCACTTAGTGGTTTCACTATTCATCAAAAATTGTAAGTTTTCAGAAAAATACCAAAATTTCACCCTAGGCTAATTTTGATATTCCGAATCCAAAAATGAAGTCCATTTTGAAAAATAAAATTTATAATATTTCAAAAAGTAGTTAATTCTATTCATAACGGCTAGTTTTAATAATATTTTAATAGCATATCGTTGTTTAGTGAAACTCGGTATTGCGTACGACGCAAGCTATCAAGGAAGGTCGCGATTTCGTGTAAAGAAAGCCATGAAAGTGATGTGTGTAGTGATAGATTCCTTTGATTATTTATATAAAATAAAAACAAAATATATCTCATAAAAGTCTCGGGTGTTACATTCTACCCCCCTTAAAATGAATTTCGCACTCGAAATTCGTCGCTTTGTAAAAAACAAATGAGGATACCTCTGCCACATCATATCCTCATGATCCCATGTCGCTTCTTCTAATTGGTGGTTCCTCCATAAATAATTCACCAATCGAGTGGTCTTGTTTCATAGGACTTTTTCTCTATGATCCAGAATCTCTATCGATTGTTCTTCATAAGAAAGATCATGCTCCAGTGGTAAAACTTCTGAGCTGAGTACATGTGAAGGATCAGGTATGTACTTTCTCAGGAGAGATACATGGAACACATCGTGAACTTGAGAGAGATTCGGTGGAAGCACCAATCGGTAAGATACCTTCCCAACATGATCCAGTATTTCGAATGGACCAATATATCTAGGGCTCAACTTCCCCTTCTTTCCAAATCTCATGACCCTCTTCTAGGGAGATATTCGTAAGAACACTTTATCACCCACTTCAAAATATAGGTCTTTTCTTTGGTTGTCCGCATAACTTTTCTGTCGAATCTGAGCTGCACTTATGTGTTTTTGAATAGATCTGCCCTTTTATGCCATTTCATCAATGAGATCAGGTCATAATATCTTTCTTTCCCCAACTTTATCCCAGCAAGTTGGAGTCCTGCATTTCTTTCCAAAGAGAGCTTCATAATGATCCATCTGAATACTAGAGTGAAAGCTATTATTATATGAAAATTCCACCAAAGGTAGGTGTTGATCCCAACCCACTTTGAAATCCATAGAGCAAGCTCTCAACATATCTTCTAGAGTTTGAATTGTTCTCTCAGACTGACCGTCTTTGTAAGGATGATAAGCAGTGTTGAAACTCATCTCTGTATCTAGAGTATGCTGAAGACTTCGCCAGAACTTTGAGGTAAACCTCGGATCCGGATCAGATATAATTGAAAGTGTTACTCCATGCAATCTTACCACTTCCTTCACATATATCCTGGAAAGCTGATCCAGAGAGAAATCCTCTCTAATATCAATGAAGTGTGCGGACATTGTAAGACGATCAACTATGACCCAGATAGCATTATTTCCTTTGGATGTTTTAGGAAGTCCAGTGACAAAGTCCATAGTGATGTTTTCCCATTTCCATTCGGGTAAGGGTAATGGTTGTAACATACCCTTAGACTTCTGTCTCTCATCTTTAACTTGCTGACAAACCAAGCATCGAGAGACATATTCAGCAACATCTCTTTTCATGCTATCCCACCAGAAGTACTCTGTAAGGTCCATATACATCTTCGTGCTTCCAGGATGAATAGAGAATGAAGAACTATAAGCCTCATCCAGCAGCTCCTTCTTTAATTCGGGGATGGGAGGAACACAAACCCGATTCCTGAACTTTATTATCCCATCATAATTAAGGTTGAATTCAGGAACATTTCTCACCTTCTTTTGTAACTCTACATCTTCTTTTGGTGCCTCTTTAATCATCACATGTATAGATGGTTGAACATTAATTTGAGAAAGATACGACTTTTCCCCTTTCATTATAATTCCAAGATCCATCCTTTGTAAATCCATAAATATTGGATCTTTTGTGAACCTCATCATGGATAAACTGGCATGGTCTTTTCGACTTAATGCATTTTCCACCTTGTTTGCTTTCCCAGGGTGGTAATGGATTGAGCAGTCGTAATCCTTAATCAGCTCCAACCATATTCTTTGGCACATATTCAGCTCCTTTTGTGTGAAAATATACTTTAAACTTTTATGATCAGTATAAATGTCACACCGTTCTCCATAAAGATAATGCCTCCAAATCTTTATTGAAAATATTACTGCAGCTAACTCCAAATCATGAGTTGGGTAATTTTTCTCATGGATTTTTAACTGTCGTGAGGCATAAGCTATCACCATATCATTTTGCATAAGAAAACACCCCAATCCCTTCTTGGATGAATCATTGTAGATCAGAAACCTTTCTCCACTACAAGGCAATGTGAGCACAGGTGCACTGGATAACCTTCTCATCAACTCCCTGAAATTCTCTTCACATTCCTCCGTCCAGACAAACTTAACTCCTTTCCAAGTCAACTTGGTGATTGGATTAGATAATTGTGAAAAATCATTCACAAAATGTCGATAATATCCTACCAAACCAAGAAAACTTTGGATCTCAGTTACTTTTGTTGGTCTCGACCATCTTTCAATAACCTCTGTTTTTGCTGGATCCACAGATATCCCCTCTTTCGAGATTATGTGACCCAAAAAATGAAACTTTTTGAAGCCAAAATTCACACATGGTAAATTTGGCATAATGCTTCTCTTTTCCCAGGGTCTTCAATATAATTCTCAATTGATCTTCTTGTTCTTCCTTGCTCTTTGAATAGAAAAGAATATCGTCTATAAAGACTACCACAAACTGATCAAGATAGTCTCTAAAGACTCTATTCATCAAATCCATGAAGATAGCAGGGGCATTAGTAAGACCAAATGGCGTCACTATAAATTCATAATTTCCATACCTCGTATGGAAAGCTGCCTTTGGTATATCCTCCCTTTTGACTCTTAATTGATGATACCCAGAATGAAGATCAATCTTGGAAAAGTATTGAGCTCCACGTTGTTGGTCAAATAAGTCATCAATGTGTAGGAGAGGATATTTGTTCTTGATAGTGATCTTGTTAAGTTCTGGATAATCAATGCAGAGTCTCATTGATCCATATTTCTACTTAACAAATAGAACAAGTGCTCCCCAAGGTGACGCACTAGGGTGTATGAATCCCTTATCATGGTTTTCTTGGAGTTTCTTCTTCAATTCCTGCAACTCAATTGGGGCCATTCTATATGGTGTCTTTCAAATAGGCAAAACACCCGGTACGAGTTCTATTGAAAACTCAACTTCACGATTTGGTGGAAGACCCGGTAATTCCTCCGGAAAGACATCATTAAACTCCCATACAATGGGAATATTCTTAATCGTGAGTTTCTCACCAACCATTTGAGATAAATAACCTTAATTTAGTAGAATCAAGACCCATAAGATGGAAGAAATTTCCACTGGAAGGTTATGCTCATCCTTGCATCGATAGACGATCATAGATTGATCCGGAATATAAAATGTGACTTCCATTCTTTGTAAATTGATATGAGCTCCATGTAGAGAAAGCCAATCCATGCCAGGAATCACATCAAATTCCACTATAGGAAGGATCACAAGATTTGCAGGAAGCACTTTCCCACAAACTTCAACCAGAGAAGAATTATAAACTTTTAATGCGACGGTTGTGCCATTAGGGGTGGTCACAGCTAACTCAACATCTAATTGTTGAGGTAATATGGTGATATCCTCAGAAAAGTTTTCAGAAATAAAGGAGTGGGTGGATCCAGAATCAAATAAAACATTTTCTACTTTAGAGTGGATGATAAGTGTAACTTTCACCACATCGTGAACATACTCCACATCGCTGATAGAAATTTCATGTGACTTTCCTTTGTCTTTATCCTTAAGAGTTTTTTGTCGTCGACCATCATCATCAACCCTTGGATTTGGGCATTGATTGGCATAATGCCCCATCTCCTTGCACTTGAAACATTGAAGTGTAGTAGGTTCATTGTACATATCCCTTCCTTTGTTTGCATCATTAGACATCTTATTCCCATCATTGCGACATTCAAATGCCCTGTGACCTTCCTTTCCACATTTGAAACATTTACTTGTCCCTTTAAGAAAACTCCCTCCATGTTTCTTTCCACACTTTGAGCATAAGGGGAAGCTCGTCTTCTTTTCAGTGTGCACTTTATATTTTCCTTTGAATTCCATTTTCCTCTTATTATCAAACCCATATGACTGATGGGTTACTCCAATCTAAATCTCGACTTTGAGAGCACATCGAACAATTTCCTCATAGCTATTAAAGTCACTTATGGATAGCGCCCTTCGAAGACTTGGTTTTAAGCCACTAAGGAATCAATCGATCTTACTCTCAGGTTGGTTAATAATACCAGAAGCGTACCTTGCAAGTCTTGTAAAATTTGCATCATAGGTACCAAAACATTCATCATCATTTTTCTTCAGTTCAAGAAACTCCTTCTCCATCTTTGTTCGGAGAATACTAGGGAAGTACTTATTGAAAAATATGTTTTTGAACTCGTCCCATTCCATGGACTCAATTTCATCACTTTGCCTCGTATTCTTGATAAGATTCCACCATTGATCAGCATCACCTTCCAAACGATACACTGCTAAGATGACTTTATCATGTTCAGAACATTGAAGAACTGAAAATATCTTTTCAGTAGTACTAATCCATAGTTCAGCAACTAATGGATCAGTAGACCCGCTGAATGAAGGTGGACGCTGCCTCATGAAGGATTCAACAGAATGTTTCTCTTTCCTTTTCTTGTTTGGATGTCCTGCATGATTCATAGCTTGAGAAAGTTGTGTGAACATGGATACAATATTTTTCATTCCATCTCCCATAATGTTTGGTTTCTCAGGGGGAAAATCATTGCATTTCCCGTCGCATTCTGCATTAACACGGTTCCTTCGGGTTCCATCCATTGACTAAAACCAAGAAGAATGTTGTGATAAACACTATTTATAATAGGAAAACTACATAATAAAGAATAAAATTTCACACTTAAGGTATTATCCTAGGTTATTCATGGCCATTTCAAAAACACTAAAATTGTGTTCTATGCTTAGAATTATCCTTAGGGTTTTTACTCAGGCTTTTACATCCTAGTTTCCAAAGGTTGACTATACATTTCCTCTGATACCAACTATAATGACCCGTACTTTACATACATTGTTAATACTTCAAAATTGAAGCACACATATTACAACATACAACAAAACCATGAAAGGACCGTATAGGTATAGTGTCTTTAGAAACTGGGAATCATAAAAAACTGGTTCATAAAGCGTCTACATTGTCTCCCATTTATTTCGTCATATCTAGAGTCCATTTTGGCATATCCTACTTAATAACCTTCTTCCTGACTTGGGAGAAAGAAAACATACAAAAGGGTGAGCTCAAATGCTCAGTAGGGGTAAACAAAAGAAATATCAATCACATCATATTCATAGAACATAACATTTTGGAAATCTTACCCTGCAAAAGAGAACATAATTTCATAACATGGGATAAATCATGGTAGTGAAATGTAATCACAATAATCATAACATAAAACATGAAGAGTTGTGTAATACACACATAATCATAGAGAATCATTTATTATTAGTCAAGACTCATTTCCAAGACTATCTTAGTGGACAAAGTCCATTTCTGAACCGAGTTCACTCCTCGTTTCAGTCCTGTTTCACTAAACCGGTTTAACCTGCCGTTCCAGCCATGTCTATCTCATGAGATATAAAATTTTACCCAATGAATTGGAGGGAGATATAGGTCCCACCCATCTCATAATGATACCATTCTTATGTGTTCCACAAAATCAAAATCCATACATCATAGCATAACCCATGTAATAAAAATGGGATTCTTAAACATCATGAAATCATAAAACAATTCATATAAGATAAAGGAATTCATAAAAATAATTCCATCACAACATAATCAAATCAATGTAATAATAGGGATTTAAATAGAACACTTTATTATCTTATATGGAAAATAATTATGATAAAACACTTGAACTCCATTCTTGAGTAAAATATCCTTTCTACTTCAAAAAAAATTTTACTTTCTTAACATGTCATACAATTATAAACTAAAAGAAGTTTATTAAAAATAAACTTGGAAACTTTTGAAGGAAACTTCTTGGAAGTAATTTTTTAAAAATCCATTCATGCCATATAAGTTAAAAAAACATTCTTCTCGTACTTTTTTCAGAAAAGTCAAAAAAGTACCTCGTAAGAAAAACGACAAAAGATTCCTTTCATATCTTTTACTAAAAACTCACCAAAGTGTAAAATAGGAATTAAAAAATTTTAGGTGGATGGAAATAATATTACATATTTAGGAATCATGGATGTGGATGATAAAATACACCCCAGTAAATACCAAAGTATAAACAATCTCAGATAAAATGAGATTGTGATATTTTCCCTTACTTTATGTCCTATTTTCTTCAAAAGTGTCCGAACGTCCTGTATAATGATTTAAATAATGTTATTGTCTTATTCCAGAATCATAATTATTTATATGATATCATATATGGACATATTCTTAGCTTCTTATTAGTAATATTTCATTACTACTTGTTATTTGGGTGTTTATTACTTTTTGTTCTTATGCTTGTTTTGTCGAATAAATTTTTATCCTTATTTATAGGTTATAGATACCTCATTTCCAGAATGTTATTACTGTAATATATATCATATTTATTCACTCAATTCATTTATATAATCATTATGCAATAAATATCATGTAGAACGAGTCACATCACATCATGGAGACGGTATTCCGTACGTACGCACGAGCGATGATATCATTCCCATGATCGTGTAATTGTATTGGAGTGTATGTATACTATTTCAGAATCAATATAACTTTACAATAATCATATATAGTCATTATTTACACCATTATACCCATCCAAGTAAGGTGGTGGTGGAAAATAGATTACACCACGGCTTGGAGATTGTATTCCATACGTACGCACGCGCAGTGATTTCATTTTCCATAGGATGGATAGATGGGGAAATAGGGTTGTTTCATAATTATAATAACATATAAGTATATGAGTGATACTGATGTTATTACTTCATAATGAAACAACTAAAGAAGAATAAGTGTAAGAAGAAATAAAGTTGAAAGAATTGGTAACGGACATTACCTCTTCTTTGAAGCGCCTCTTTGAAATCTCCTTTTAGGGCAATAAAATTGGTCTTTTAAGAAGACCAGGACCTCTAGGATGTCTCTAGGGAAGTGGAGAAAAGAACTTGGAAGGGTTTTTCCGACCTTTAAGGCTCAAAGTGGTGTGACGAAGAGGGAGAGGATGTGCCATTTTATAAGGGAGGAGAGGGGCTCCTTTTGATAAACTAAAAATATTATTTTATTATAAAGTCAAATTCGGTTTTAAATAGATCCAAATTGATTTATTTCTAAGCTAAGGTGTGGATGGGTCAAAATAATCTCATCCAATATAATTTAGACAAGTTTAGGTTCCTATTTTAACCTTATCATTTAGATTTAACATTAAGTTAAATAATTTTACTTTTACCCTGTCTTCTTGTGTTATTGTACTATAAGGCTAATAAACATACTATAAGCAGCCAAACGAACCCCAAGTTGGTTATTATTAATATATATAACCTTATCTAAGTCATTTGGATGAACCTTAGATTTTTAGGAATAAAATAACAATTAATAATATAATATTTTCTTTAAATACTATTCAATTTTGACACTATTTAGTAATTGATTTTTGTGAAAATCATAACAGAATGATTATTTCAAAAAACGTTAATTAAATCAATAATAACATGTCATATTAAACTATAAAAATTGTTTAATTCATAAAAAGGCTCAAATTATATTTATTTGGGTATTTATAACATCAATTATGTCAATATTTCATTAATAAGATAATTACTGCATCATCTTTGTAACATAAATAAATTAACTTATTTAAAGTCTAAAATTTACAAATAAAATATCATTATGTAGGGAATCTTTTTTGATTTCTAATTAATATTTATAGTCGAATTTACCTTATGTATAACCCTATATTAAACATTATTTTTTATTAAAGTTTGATTTTAACTATTTTAACCCTTTTTTAAATAAATTAATAATAAATGTCCTAATCTAATCCAAGTGGGCCTAAATGGTCATATTTTATTCCTAAGGTTGTTTCTGGTAGAATTAAAGTTATCCAATAGAATTAGTACATGTTTTATGGTAATAATAATATCATTTTTACCCTTAATTACCATATTTACTTTTAACCGTGGGGAAAAAAAGTTAAAAGTTACTATTCACCACAAATTATTTTCATCTCATTTAACCACATTTTACTTAATAACATCAACCATGTCTCTCGTATTTTTGAAATTACACTGACATATGTGGTTAAATTATGTTTTATGAAAATTTCAGTTTTTTTACTACCACTTAGTGGTTTCACTATTCATCAAAAACTGAAAGTTTTCAGACAAATACCAAAATTTCACCCTAGGATAATTTCGATATTCCGAATACAAAAATGAAGTCCATTTTGAAAAATAAAATTTATAAAATTTCAAAAAAAAAATATTACTATTCATAACGACTAGTTTTAAAAATATTTTAATAGCATATCGTTGTTTTGTGAAACTCAGTATTGCGTACGACGCAAGCTATCGAGGAAGGTCGCGATTTCATGTAAAGAAAGAAAGAAAGTTATTTGTATAGTGAAAGATTACTTTGATGATTTATATAACATAAAAACAAAATATTTCTCATAAAAGTCTTGGGTGTTACAGTTCATTACACTGTTTCTATAAAATCCCATTGGGATTTTAGAAATATTACCTAATTTCAATAAGAAAGAATCCAAGAGGGTGACACACTACGCATTTCCATTGATATTTGTAAAATTATAATTTAAATTTATTATAGGAATTATTAATAATCTCAAGACTAAGGATTAATTTCTTCTATTAATTATTGATCCTTAATATATAATTAAAATTTATTCAGAAGGTTTTTTTAATTATGTGAATATAAAATTTTTATTTTTTTATTTTTATACCAATATATAATATTATTAATATATTTGGTAATATAAATTATATTTAATTCTGTGGATATCTAATTAATATTTATTTATCATGATTGGAATAAAATAATTACTTTATTTCTCAGTTATTTAGTAAATATATTTTTTTCCATACTTTGAATAGTGTTTTTTTGTTATGGATAAATATTTATTTAGGTATTTGATAAATTTAATGAAATATGGGTTGAGAAATATTTTGTATTGTGACCAATATTAATATAAAAGTAATTAAAGTTATATTTATCATTGCACAAGTTTTCACACAGAATGAATAATAATAATAATACATGTGATGGGGTAAGTTTGGTTTCCATATATTACTCTTCGGGTATTGTGTAATTAAATAATATTTTAACACTATCCTAAAGTCTATATATGAATGATTACATATATTGTATATAGATCAGTTGAGATTGGCCAAGATTAAGAATATATGTTCCAAAAAAATCTATAGTGCACTCTTAAGACTAAATAATTATCTTGATATTCTCATTCATACTCCACACTATCAAGATCAAGGGTGTGTAGATAAATATTCAATATTGAAGTAATTGTTACAGCAATCAAGGTGAAATCTGTATAATAATATATCTAACACCCTAGCACCCAAAACTGAATCTTCATTATTTGGAGATCATAGGAGAATGTGTGGATATCCACAAAAGGGACCCTAAACTTGGATCCAATAAGACCAAAAATAATTGATGGATATGGGTTTCAGACAATCAATAACTTCATCAAAGAATGATTTCAAGTATACGGTATAATTTCTTTAGTTAAATATAAATTTTTTATAAATTTATCTTGAATATATATAAATATTTATTTATTTATTTTCACTTTGAAACTTTTATTTTGAATATTATTAGAAAACATTTCATGAGTCTCGATGATTATGCCTTCTAAAAATAAAAATAATACATCAAATATGGAATTTTTTATGTTGGGATAGGACTTGATAAGTACATATACTATGATAATAACCATAAAGTTTCATCATAGGGGGGGTACATTATATTTTATTATTATTTATTTTATTTTTAATCATGTTTTACAAAATAATGGTTAATTCATTATTTGTAATTTATTTTTATATGGTAGAAGATAAATTAAAATTACATTCATATATTAATTTTCATTATTTTGGTTACATATTTTGTTAAAGATATAAATACTGATATGAAAGATTATTGGAGATTTTATAGGGTGTTGTTGATGATTTTTTTTCATTAAATATGGTTATATGGAATATCTCAATATTACATCATTCGTAGTGTTTCTCGGTAAACCTAGACTTTTTTGATAATACATGATTTACCAAGTAGTAATAACACATCATGAAATTATTATAAAATATATTTTGACCAAGATAAATTGTCACACTATTAGCTGAACTATATTTCATGTAACAACAGAACACATTGTGTAGTATACATTCTCTAATGGTTAAATTAACACTAACAATATGGTCAAATACAATATTTATACCACATGATATTGGTAAAATATATAATTAATGTGAAAAATGACATGTAGCTTGTGTATAATTCGACAGACCAATAATTTTCATGTTTGGAGTAAACACTGAGTAAATAGGTGAGTTACATTGATACATATCATGTGGAACATATAAAATATAACACAATAGTACATTCCATGTAATCTGTCTGAGATGCAAACTGTTTACCTATTCATTTATCCATGATACATTGGAAAGGATGATCATGGAATGTTACTCATTAGTACATTTTTTTGTAGTTTCATGGTAAATAAAAGAATTATATTATGTAAAAATAATAATTTAATCATTATAAATATTTTTACCCTATTTGATCTAGATTTTTTCATTGTGTAAAATGTTTTAAATAATTAATAAATTATCAATTATTTCAATGTAATTATATATACTTATTGGTCAATCCATTTAATTTCCATGTATTTATTTTTAATAGGTATCACCATGAAACAACATATGGTCATTAAGATATGGTGAAATAAATAAATAAATCAATCAATCAATTCAAACATTCATTTATTAATAATAAATAATCAATTGATGTGAAATATTACAAGTGTAATTTTTTATATTCATTTTTGGTGTCTGAATGATCACATTACTCCACATTTTCATGGTTATCTACCCACTTTTTCCCACTCAACTCTCTCCGAGTTCTCCCCTCTCTCTCACTAATTCTATTCTCATTTCCTCTAGGGTTTTGTCATTAAATCCCCATTTACTTAGGGCTTATTCTCCCTATTTTGACTCCCTCATCTTTCTCCTTTTCCCCATTATGGAATCCTTATGGGTTCTTCCTCATTTTCCGTCTCCCCATTAGTCTGGTCCTTGTCAAATTATTCAATTTTTCTTTGATGAATGAACAATGGTTTGTTCCCCTCAAACATAAACCACACTCTAACCTCATGTTCCACAATACCTCAAAATTTAAAATATATATTTCTTAATAATCATAGGTTTTAGGATAAACAATTTAGTGGTCATGGGTCATCTAAGCATCTCCTTCGCATTTCTTTTAGGGGTTCTTCCATATATTTCAACGTTCGGTTTTTTAGGCTTTCTTCCCTAGTTTCTTCTTTGGTAGTATGATGTTTTTTCTTATCAGTTATTGTATTTTATCGATGGATCTGGTTTTGTTTTTTTAATCTTTGACATCATTGTATGGTTTTAATTATTGTTCGGTGATGGATCGATTTAGGGTTTTTCTTTATTCATGTTTATGGGTTTGATGCGTTATGATGGCCGAGTGAATATCTAAAATGTGGTGTTTGGATGGTGGTGATGAAGATGTTGATAGAATTTTTAGTATTTTAGTGTATTTTATAGATTAAGAGTAATGAATTTATTGAGACATGATCGGGTCTTTGATGATAATGGGATTGGTTCAATGATGATGGTGTTTATTGTAAATGGTGTGCATATTGAGGAGGCATGTAGCCCATGATGATTATTATGTGTATTGAAATTGAAATTGTAATTGTTTTTGAATATGTTGGTGCACTGTGATGCATGAATCTTTGAAATGGTGGATGTTGGGAGGTTCCCAATCATCAATAAAAGTGGGTTTCATTCATAAAATTAAAAATGTGATTCAGAGGATGACTGACGATTATTATTTAATATTTTAATGTATGTATTCATTTTTATTAATTAAATATTTCAAAATTGGTTTGCAATAACATATGATTAAATTTAATATGATGGCAAAATTTCATTCATCCCTTATGCATACCATGCATGTTAGTGGTTTTTTTGTAATTTCCCTGAACCATTTTTTTGGTTCTCATAACATACATGTTAATTAGAATAATATATAATAAAATGAGTATATTAAGGTGAATAGAGGTGTATCAAGATGACACTAATATGAAATAATCGTGGATGATACCTAGTTATGTAGGTGGAATACTACAACTCATGCTAAGACTGAAATAAAGAGTTTTCTCCTATGATCAAATGATGAATAATTATCCATTAATTAAATCAACCACTACATAAAATCAAGAACCATTTATTAATTAATTTATTTTGTTTATATATTATTCATGATCCATTTTATGAACACAATACCAAGATCTCAAATATAAATGGACTAATATTTAATGATATAATTATTGTAAATGGATTATAAAAAACTATTTTATCAGAAGATTGATAATTTATTAATTTCAATCCACTTGTTATTAGTAATACATGTTGAAGATAAAATATTAAAAAATTATATATATTGAATAAAATCCTTCAATATAAAAAAATTACACATTCAATATTTTTAATTAATATAAAACCGATGTTAAAGTGACCTTTTCGACTCCATTGAGGGAACAATAAATTATTCAGAAGTCCTAAATAAGATAGTAGGTTATCTTAAATAAATCATTATTAGTTGAAATGGCCTCCATCGATCCAGTAAAAATACGGAGGCATGTGTTAATGAAATTTGAATCATGACTAGATTAAGTTTACACTGAAAGGACAAAGGAGATTCTAGTTTGTGATTGGAAGTATAACATATATAAATAATTTATTATAATTCCCATATAATACCTATGTATTATATGAAGTTAAATATGGTTGATTTTTAATAAAATTTCTATGAAACAATACATGAAAAGGTCAATGATGATGGATATTGAGACTTGACAAAATATTCAGTGACTGAAAAAAAAATTATTAGTATGCATCACATAATTTCTAATTATGTAATCTACTAACCATCAATTATAATTATTTATATAAAAATGGAAAGAAAAACCATCAACATAGTACCACTATTCCTTAACATAAAGAATTTTTGTAAAAATAAATATATTAGGACATGATATATTCTTTTATGTGATGCATTATTATCAAAAAAATAAGTATTGGAATCCCTGATTCTTCTTCTAGTACCCTAGTTTGTGAGAAAATGTGAAACAAATTCTGACTAGAGTTATATAATGGATTATTATAATATAGGTTTCACTACATAACTAACATTTTTTCGTTAATTGATGAAACAACATAATGAAATGGATAGATACACAATCATATCTCATCTTGCTTTTCTTGAGAAAGAGAATAAAATTATTCAAATAAATATGTTTTTAATGAACTATATCTGTGTAAAAAAATATGTTAATATTATTACTAAATATTATTTTACAAATATATGGTATATATATCATTTAGAACAATTGGGTATCCACATGGATAATAAGTTATCCATTAATATTACTTCATTATCCCTATAATCATAGACATCCTTATTCATAAAATCTTGGATAAATTAAATGTATAATCCACTCCAGAATATATTGAAGAATGGTCAAAAGTGGACACATTTTGGGTGAAAATTATTTCTCCACCCTCTATGGTGGAAATTTTGAAATAAAATGATAATTATCCTTTGAATAATATAAATCCAAAATATCCTTTATAGTGATATTTAAATAGGGAATTGTTTCAATGGAATAAAAAAGTAAAATACACTATTTTCTTCATATGTGTAATGAATGGAAATTGAAAAAAATGTAATGAATAAAAGAAACAAGAAGATAAATAAACTCAATGTATATTCATGAAGTTTCTTTTAACCAATTATTTATTAAAATAGAATATACTTATAACATTTTTGTATTTAACTACATGAAATGTGTTATAATATAATATCATTGCAGGGAAATGAAAAGTTTCTATGAAAGGGAGATTCCTACATTAGACAAGGAGACCACATAACTTGTCATCAGAAAATGGATTGTTTCATATTTCTAAATAGTGTTACTAAAAAATTTATATCATTATCCAGATCGAAATGATAATACATTTTTTTTCCTATCGTATTATGTTTTATATTTTTATTAAAATCAAAATTAATGGTTAATTAAATATTTAGTTATATACCTCAATAAAAAGTATTGATGAATATAAAATATAATAAAGTTACATGATTATGGAAGGATAATTAATTTTCAAGTGAAAATAAATGTTATTCAATTTCTTGTACCCATAAAAATGTGTAGCTCTAATTGTTTTTCAAAACTTGATATAAAAAAAACTAATTATTTTATTTATTTAAATAATTCATTATAAATAAATGTATTCAAAAAATATTTTATTGGTTTGGTCAATATAGAAACATGTACTATTATATGTTTAAAAGTTTCATTTTATACATCATAAATTTATTTTATGAAATTTTTTAAATGATAGGTGATGTAAATGAAAACCCTAAGTAAGTATTTAGGAGTCTCTGATATGTATTACTAATGAACATATTATCCATGTAATCAATGAGCATACATTTTGTGTAAAGGAATTATAATTCTCACATTTATATAAAAACATTAATATCAAGATTCTTGTAAAAGGAAGATCAATGATGACTCTTGTATATATTTCAGATATTCTATAATTGTTTTGTAGACATGTTTTACAAATATAAGTAAAACAATTAACAATATAACAATTCTATTTTATAATGAATATTAAACAAATTGTGATATAATAATATTCTTCTAGGACAATACCAAAGTATTTTTTGGAAAATCATTTGTTGAAAAATGGATTTCAATAAAAATGATAATAAAAAACTGAGGTGAATTAGAGTTAATAATTATTTAGAATTTAAGGATAATAAATCCCAGTCAATTCTACATTTTTTTCCATAATAGAATATTATCTCTTTAATGATAGTGAGAGTATTCCAAACATCTAATGGTTGTGTATATAGATGCTCGTGGGTTGATATGGGAACAATAGACTATATTATAAATATTAAGAAGAGTAGTTCTAGAGACACATACTACATATTAATTCAAAAAAAATAAAAGTGATTTATTATCATTATGTTGGTGATATATATATTATACAATTAATATAGTTATTTAAAAGAAAAACCAATAAATGAAAACATTATGTGTTTGTTAATTATGTATAAATTCAAGTAATTGGCCTCATGTATTAGGATTTGAGGACTCTATGTGTTGAATGTTTTAATGACATGATATTAATAAATATAATTTTTATGAAAATAGAAATTGTTTGTACAGGATGGTACATATAATAATTATTGATTGTTGAGTGGTTTAGTGTATAAAAAAACTATACAAAAATCAACATGAAAATAATCCTTTCGAATTTTACATATCAAACAATCGTTTAATGATAATCATATAATGATATATATAGTCAAGGAAAACTCATTTAGATGAATCATTTTGTGAGATGTACATATGAAACATATAATATGAGAAACGTGGGTATGTGTCTACATTTCATATATATAATGTTTTATTAATTTAAATAAGTGTTAGTGACATATGTTCATTCCAACAAGTCATTTATCAATAAATCATTCATTGTAATAATTGAATATTAGTTTGGAGAAAATGAATGAAATGTGTCTCCAAATATATAGTGGGAGTATTATACATTTCAGGATAAATATAATGACAACATATGAAAATTTTTTGCGTAATAATGGATTTTTTAGACTAGAGAATGAAATTTATCCATGTGTTACGTTAAGATGAAACCACCTTCATGGGAAGATGTTTTCAAAATAGATCCATGGGTTTGCAGAATCTCGTCTATGTACAAATTAACAATCTGTGGAAATGTACAAGGAGAAAACAAATATTGAATTATTTTTAGAAAATAATCCTTCTAGTATAAAAATCATGGGAATATGAAGAGATTATTGATATTAAAAGAATTTCAAAATGTAATCTATGTGAATATAAAATATATCCATGACATTTAATGACATTATATATTACTAATTATTAATGTAAACTAGGTATATATCAAATATATCAAGAATAACTACATCGACATATAGTTATAACTACCCAAAACTACTCAGAAATGTATTATTGGATGAGTTACAAGTTTCCTGAGAAGCTGGAATACTAATGATAATGGGAATTTAACACTTCTCTACACATAGTTCAATTTTATCTTTTTTTTATAAAATTATATGGTAATAAAATTTAAAAACACATTATATTAAGAAATTTATATATATATATATATATATATATATTATGTTAGTGCGTTTCAGATTCTCATGCATCTTAAAGGGTTATTTTATAGAATCATCTTCTAATTAGTATATTTTCCCAAAACAAAGAGTTTTATAATCATTTTGATACTAATTTATTGTAGTAGTAGAAAGGATTTTAGTATTTAGATACATGAATAATATTTGAATACGAGGTTTTGACACTAGTTGAGGTACATTCAAAATTTAGTAATGCAATAGTAAGAATATTTTTACACATACATATGACTTTTCCAACCATATAAATAGACACATGGTCTCTACAGTTTTTTTTGAGACACTCTATAAAAACATGTTAAACATTTGAGAACATAATAGTGGTTAGTATTGTGATGTAGTTAAAGTGAATATTTATTAGATTTATAGCCCTAGAATAATCTACATTGTAATTTAGATTTATTTTATATGTATAAATTTTAATATTAATCAATTATTTACCACATATTGATTGATCTTTTGAATATAATTAAAGTGATAGTGTCATATGGTTTCTATTTCCTTAAAAGGTCATAATAGTTCCCCTCAAAAATGAGAATCTTGGAATTCCTTAAAGATGTTCTGATAAATTACTCTATGATTATATAATATTATATTATGGGGAACATAGTATGTTGACAACCAAGAGTGTTTACTCATATGAATATGTGACTTTTGTTAATTATATTTTTTCTTGGTATTATCCAAGACTAGAGTTTATGAGAACATAACTTCTGAAAAGAATTTTTTGATTATGTGTAACCATATATTCCAATCTATAAGAATTTGTAATGGTCTATATAATTTAAGAATAATCATAATGCATGTCATGACATGAAAACATATATGTGTATTCATAAAAAAATAGAAATTCTATATTATATATTTGATATGTGGGGTGTATGAAGAGTAACATATAATTATTCACATTATCGTGGAAATAATTTTCCCTCCAATATTTATGAAATTAAATATTTTTGTTCTTTGATTAAATTAAAAATGTCACATTAAATTTAATGGCCAATGTGTAGTGACTATTTTACTTTATATAGCAGTTAAAATATGTATTAATCCTATAGTTTGAGGAAATATGTGTGAAACCTACATGGTGAGATATTATGAAAAATGGATTATATTACAGTGTAATAATTTGTGTCTCGTTGTTGATGCCAGGAAATTGACATCTTTCTCTTGAGTTCCTAGACCCGTTATTTTATACTAATCATATAATTTTGTTAAAGAATTATAATTTAAATGATAAAGAAACCTATAATGTCACACACTGACTATTTCCAATAATTTAAATTAAATGATATCAAAAACTATTTTATGGAATAAATGAATTTTAACAAGGCCATGAAATAATTTTATTTTGTATTTATTGAATAAAAACATTAAGTGAATATTTATTAATAAGGTAATTATTTCTTTACATTAGCATTTAATATAAATTAATTTCATTTGAATAATAAGATAATAAAAAATTATTTATTCATAAAAGAATTATAATTACCGGAATAATTAATAAATTTTAATTCACATGACTGTGAATATAATATTTATTTTATTTATTGAATATTGGTCTACTATTTTATTCATTTATGTTAATAGAAGTTTTTTTATTTATGAATAATATTTAATTAAACATTTATTTGGAAATTTTATAAATGCTATGAAGGATGAGAGAAAAAATATTGTGTCTGGTGATAAAAATTAATTTTCAAGATGGTAAAATAATACTTATCATTGCACTACTTTCAACAAACCATGAAAAATAATAACAATATAATTATTACAACAAATGGGGTTATATGAGGTCTATTATAATTTTAGGTCATATTGTTCAATTAAATAATATTTTAACCTTATCATAATCTCTACAAATATAATACCATGTCTATGGTATAATGATCAATCTATATTGACCAGGATTGAGAATAATTGTGGACAACAAATTCTACATCCCTCTTTGGAAATCGTAAAATGGTCGAGAGATTCCCCACACTCCTACAATCTATCAAGAGTAATAGTTCAAGGATGACTCTTCAAGACTCATAGAATCATAAGAGTGATCAAGAAAAACAACATAAGAAAATTGATCCACTGCACTAGCACCGATAATTTAATCATCTTTTATCAAAGATCATAGGATTCCCTATGGAACACAACTAGAGGTATTATACACATTGATCAAATAAGAATAACAATTGTAGTAATAATATTTATTACATGATCAAAATCATTATTAAAGAATTATCTCCAGTATGAGTTTTTTCTTATTTATTTAACTTAACTATAAATTTAATAGTAATTGAAATTTCAATTCTTCTATAAACCTATGTTTTTCATATTATTTTGAATCATTTTACTCATCATCACATTTACATCATTTATAACATGTGAATGGTGCATCAAATACAATATTTGATAAGCTATAATATTCCCCAAGAAGTTCTTCATTTATGATAAAAACCATCAAGAACATTGTAAAAATACCATGTGTTATAATTGATTTCCTTTTTTTCTTGCATGTGGATTTTTAATGTTTAATAACATACCAAATCCATTCATCCTAATAGGTGGAATAAGTGATTTGTAATAATTTCTTAAAACATGTGTACACAGATTCATCACACTTCATTGTACATATATGATCTACTGGGAACGTCACACAAGAATAGGTAGTTATAGAGATGCCAAAAATGGAATCACGGTTAGAATAAAAACATGATGGTTAACAAAGTTATGTAATTGAAGAACATGGAACATGTTAAGATCCTAAAAAAATACCCTTGAAAAATAATTCATATAGTAGAATCCCAAGAAATATATATTCAGAAAATTTACAGATAAATAAATTGAATGAGTATCATATGTAAAATAAAAATAGTATAATTTTGAAAAATTATTATATAAAAAAAAACTCAGAAGCATCGATAATTTTTATATAAAAGTTTCACTGTTTTTATAGTTAGTGTTTCTGAGTTAGATCTAAATTAAACATATCATACCAATGTTTTAATTGTGATAAAAATATAGGATAATTTAAAATATTGAAAAGGTTATTATTAGTGTGTATCTTATTGAAAATCATTATTACTAATAAAATCATTTCTCTAATAATGTGGAGCCTAATATCTATGTGATTGAAACTACCATGGGAAAATAATTTTTTTGATTATTATAAAGAAGATTACATTTCAAAATATATAGTTATAACATAAATATATTGATAAATTTATAAAACTAGACCATTATGTCTGATAAACGTTTTTAGAGCCTTTGTTAAATTCATATATTTAGCCTCATTGGTATAAAGAGCCACAACAGACTGCATATTTCACTTCTATGAAATGGGACATCTATGTGCATTAAAAAAATATTCTACAGGGGACCTTCAGGTATAAATATTACCAAAATAGACCGAATATACCTATCCAGTTACAATATCATTTCAATTAACATTTAATATAAACCTAAATATAATGATAATTTATTTGAAATGTACCAAATAATCCATCTATGTATATTATGATGTCACTTACCCATATTAGATATAAATTTACTAAGGGTGTAAACAAAAATAAGAAACATTTTCAATGATTAATTTCATAGAACACGTGATTCTTCAAAAAATTTAGTATTAATTGATTTTAAATATTTATTAAAAATTATAGTTTCAATAGGTGAATTAGAGAGTGAAATGTTAATGTGCTATGTAATACGGACATATTCATGCTTAGTGGATACAAGAAATTACATCTTATAAAAAATTAATATTTATGAACAACGAGAACAATATAAAAAATTATTATTCATGTCACTTAAAATATATTTTACTATAATTTATATGAAATTACCAATAAATTTCATTTCAATACCATTCTTCAGTTATAACTTCACAATAATAATGATACTCATATATTTTTATATCATCAAGATATCATGACCATATATTATAATTTAAAACATTAAATTTTTTATATATTTCATATAAACCTATTAATATTTGTTTACTTATACAAAATAATTGTTAATAATGATGGAATAATATTATTCACACAATTTCTATGAGGATAATGTAAATACATAAAACAATTTCTTTGATATGCATTACGTATTAGATGTTCATAGAACCATCATGTGGAATCCTCTAGAACTAAAAATAAATATCTCCATGAATAAAGGTAGTTTTAACAATAATGTAATCCATATTAAAGTTATATTATTCATATTAATGAAACCCTTAGTCCGATAGGTGAGTGATTAAGAATAGGATGGATGATTTCAGAATAATAAATTACCTCTCATTAGAGGAAAACAATGTCCATTTTTGTATATGTAAATATAATAATTTATCTCCAATATTTTTCTATTTCCTTGTTTATTTCCGCTTATAAATTATTACATTGTCATTTAATTGATTAATACAAATGAATGATGTGTTATTATTTTTCATGGATTTACACTCATCAATAATGGAATAGATCAAATTTATGGTGTCTATGTCATTGATATCATACTTATTGTTCTATTGATCCTTATATATATGTTCCTATGAAATATAGAAATCAAATGAGGTCAAATCATATTTGCTAAAATGAGAAGCAGAATAGTAACAATCCTAGAATAATCAATGGTAGGAATTTATTAACATGAATCCATAGGAGGATCATTAGCCAACATTTAATTACATTTTCACTCCTATTTCACCATATGATAAGATTTCGGTGGGGAGGGTTTTGATTAGATCCACAAATTTTTGTTCTTGTATAGTCTCAATAATCATAAATTGAGGTATATTATCACAATATTTACTGAAATAATTGTGTTTATTAGAAAACATTTGAATCCATATTACATATCATGGTATTATTTTTTAAAAATAGACAATAGCTTTCCCATAAAATCAAGGCTCCATTATAGAACAAAAACAAACAACTTACACCAGTATAAAAATAAGATTCCTATAAAAATATCTCTTACAAAGTTATAAAACTCACCAAAAGATGATCATACCAAATAAAATCAAGATCCCCAACACCATTACTATCAAGGTCATATTCCACCAAGTTTTCATCTTGATATGTGTGAGTGATGATGTGATTCTTTTAATAAAGAGAATATGAGCAATTTAACCAACGACTAGTGAGGTTCCTAGATAGGTGAAGAGATCCCAACCTGATAGCTGAATCAATATTTATAGAATCACTCTCAAGATAGAGATTATTCCACACATTTTTCGTAGCTTGTTCTTCCACAACAATAACAACAAGAAACTCAACTTTAGTTGAAGAGGTGACGCCACAAGAACCATGAAATCTACCAAGAACACTACCTTGGAAATCTATGGAGATAGCACTATAGCTGGAGGTACCCCGGTTTCCTCGAGAAGCCCCATCACAATTGACATTAATCTAACCAAAAAAGTGGATGATGATAAAAAACATCCAAAGTATAATATGGAGTCCAGAAAAAACCATTAACTCCAAGACGTTTAAGAACAGTGAAGTCATGAATTGAATTGGAGCAGAAGTATTTACATGGAATGTTAGCCTCCAAAATAGCAGCAAGAATGCGAGCTAGACCATTGTGGGTGGAGAATGTAACACAAGAATTAATAATAGAATTGTGGATTACCATATATAATGTAGCAATTCTGATGCTACCACTAGGAATAAATCAGACTGTTGTATGGAAAGAGAGAGGGACCCCCCAACTCTAAATGAAATATTGAATGAGAGTTGTATGCGGAAATGAGATTTAAAAAAATCTCCCATGGAATTACACATTGTTGTAGTGGAAACAAATCTATGAGAAAGATGATCTAAATCCTCCTGATGATGATGGAAAATAGCACATGATGAAGAAAAAGACACACCATAGTTTTGAAAATAATAGTCTGTTTAAATTTTTCGATGAGAAACTCTCTAAAACAATATATATCATGATGGTCTAATGAAATTCTTGTGCAACCACTTCATCCACCGATATTCCACATTGAAATTAAAATAGAACCTGTAAAATAACTTAGAAGAAAGCAACCCATTAATAGTAGTTTGAAAATCCCATAAATTTTCCCTGTTAGAGAAACAATACTCATTAATATGATTCATTATTTTCTCTGGGAGATCCTCCATATTAACCAGGTGGTCCCTAATAGAAATATTTTAATCCATTTTAGTGTCTTCACCCCCAAACAAATAACAAGAAGAGTTTAACACCAATTTTCATTTAAAAAATCACGAGAGGAATCCTTAGAAACAAGTCATCTGGAATGACGATCAATATAGGAATTTTTTTGAAGGCATGCCAAATAGATGAATCAAGATGATTAAAAGAACCCTTCATAATATTTTTCATAAATTTATCCCGAAAAAAATAGAGTACTTTAGAGTTTTTATTGCAGAGCCTCCACATAAAAGAAACTTGCAGAAAATCATTGAATATCTGAAGATTTTTTATATTTAAACCCCCATCATCACAGGGTTTACAACCATTTCTTCAGGAAACCATTGCCATTTCCTCTAAATAAAGTTTCTACTCCAGATTTTGTTCTTGAGAGAAACATTGATATTTCTTAGAAGAGAAATAAGTCATTTGTACACCATAAAATAATAAAAAAACATGGAGAAAATAACATAATTAACCAGGAAAACCCTACCAACCATGGAGACCATTTTTCCATTCTAAGAAAAAATTTGTCTTCTAACCTTGCTCATAATCTTTGAGAAGTAGCAGGCCATAGGCCTTCCCCGAAACAAATGCACCCCCAAATAATTGAAAAGAAGACATCCCTCAAGAGTTTCCAACTCTCTAACAAAATCATTCTTCCTATAAATAGAGATGTTCCTACCAAAGTAAACAAAATATTTTTTCAAACTTATTTCTTGACCAGAGGTGGTGGATTAGTGATAAAAGGATATTGTGATATTATTGATATTATCTTATCCCCCATGGTGAAAAGAATAATTTCATCGGCAAATAACATGAGAGTGGGAGAAACCAAACCGCGACCATCATTCATCGCCTTCATTTTCCCATTACCTTCCATGATAGAGAGAAGTACGCTTAGGTAATCCTCCACAATTGAAAAAACAATAGCATAAAGGGGGACACCTGGTCTGACCCATCTATAAAAATAAAAAAACCCCTTGGGGATCCATTGATAAGGACATAGAATTGTGCAGATCATAAAATGGAAATAACCTAATCAGTAAAGAAACCATTAAACCCAAAAATTTCCAGATCCTTGCAAATGAATCTTCAGATCATTATGTTAAAGGAATTTTTGACATCAATTTTGAGAGAAATGTTTCCACCCCTCATGGATTTCATTAGCAGATTAACACATTTATAAGCGGTGATAAGAAAATCTTGAATCGATCTCCCTTTGATAAAACAAAACTGATTTTGAGAAACAATCTTGGCACCAATCAAAGATAACCTTGTGGCCAAAATTTTACAAATGATCTTATAGATAGAATTAACTAAATAAATCGGCCTGAAGAGATGTATTTCATTGGCCTTCTTCACCTTTGGAATCAGAGCAAAAAACTGGCCATTTAAATCATGTTATTATATATAGTTGATAACTGGGTTAGTCAGCACATAATTTATTTCCTTTAACCCTTTCAAGGATGCCCAAAAATATGAATTTAATATCTCAAACTTCTAATATATCAGTTTTAATGTGGGAAAAATATATACACTGAAAAAAAAATTATGTTTGATTATTATAAGGACTTTGAAGGACTTTGATTGTCCCAATCATACTAGGATGTTATAGCCTCACTCTTATATGTTCTAGTTCATAAACTTAGGTAGCACATTCTATTGTAGAATATCCCTAACCATGTTGTGTGAAATAGTTCCATCAAATTCTTATAATTTATGAAATCATTTTAAAATTTTTCTGACACATTATTTATCATCAAGGACTAAATATTTATGCTAATTTGATTTTTGGTATGGTATTTCTAGGTTCTGAATGTTTTTTAACACAACTGATTTATTTATAAGTATATAAATAAAATATTTTCTGGGACACCATAAGTTATAAATGATTTATTCTAACGGGTCTTCTACCCTAAAAGATGACTTATTGAAACTACAATTTTTATATTTTCATACAATGTAATTCTAATTGACTGTTAAATTACTAGGTTTTATATCATTCAATAGACATTGTTTATCTTATATTATATAACCCATGGAGGTTAATTATATTCCCTAACATCCCATTCCAAGACATGTTGTTATCAATTTTTGTTTCATAAAAAAATTTTAGATATATTTAATGGTTTTTCCAATCTATCACATCAATCAAGTTCACATGGTAACTTGTGATAATTATTTTAGAGACTTTGGATATCTTAACACAACTCCATTTAAACTTGAATGTAAACTCTAAATGGTCTAAAACACTATGGGAAATAACTTTCCTCTACAAGTTGTAGACCCAGAATAGATCAAGATAGGTGAGAATAAAATGGTTATTAATCTAAATCAAAATAGGGTATCTACCCCAGAACTGACCCGTCGTGTTATTTCTATTAATAAACTATCATTCTATTCTTTTTAACATATCATGAAATTGAATTACACTAGGACACATGCGAATGGAACAACCAAACTCCATGATCCACTCATTATTATGGTGATAAAAAAAGTAACTCATTACTATCATACCCCTCATATATAAATAAAGGATATATATTCATCTATTAATTTATTATGATTAGGCTAATAGCATTCCAGAGAAATATGACCATGTTTTCCACAATTGTAAGAGGTCACATTTTTATTCCAGGACTAATAACAATTAAATCTAGTTTATTTATTTACATTTCTATTTACTTTACTATTATATTTCATTTTTTGTTTTTATAAATTCTTCTACAATTATAAATGTTGTCAATTTCTGACATAACAATTGGGATTTTGGGGATGTTCACTAGAAGGTAAAGCTAACATAACCACTTCTAGTTATAATAATTCAACAAAATATATCATAATTTTAATGAGATATCTATATTTTTTTATTTATATGATAAATATAATATCATGATATTAATCAATATCGAAAAAATTAATATTTTAATAACAAAGAATAATTTTATGGATTTAATCGGTATGTGATTTAATGGAAGTACTAAAACACATCTTAAGTGAAAATAATAATTATTTGTTTACAAATAAGTTCAACCAACAAAAAATATACCATGATATTTTTTATTGGTCTGTAAATGATAATATTGGGTAATCATAGGTTTCCCAGGGCCTTTTATGGTATCGATGATCCATATATGGACTAGTACATAACACATCTCGATTCTAAAAAAATTAACATCATTGCCATGATGATACTTTTTAATTTAACTATTTATAGTTTATATTGTTTATTTAAGTGATCTAATAAAATAATGTGGGGTTATATTGACTGTAAAAACCCTAATAAAATTAATGTAACAACTTATATACATCTAGATTCTACATAGTATTCTAAACAGAATAAGAAATATAGATTATTAGTAAAATAGTCGCAATAAGGGAGAGAATATGATTTTATGATCCCATGATTATTAAATAGAAAAATATAATTAAATAATCATTATGTAGAAAATATTATTTGACTTTAATATATTCATTATTTTGGCCCTACCATTTTACACATATTTATAGAACATTTTTATTTTAATTAACCATAAAATAAAAAACAATTATTATATGGTTTAGTGTATTTGGAAGATTAGGTATATAATTTTTAACCATTAAAACATAAATATAATTTTTTTTATTGAGATATTAACTCTATTTGAGCTCCTACACTTATATAGGAAAACCTGGGAAATACATAAACATTATTTTTGACCAACAATCCTAATAAGGTGGAAAATATCAAAATATATCATGTCACATGGATTAGAATTTATAACATTATAACATAAATTAAATTGAACATGAAGAATCATATTTAACCATAGCACATAAAACATGGAATCACATGGTCATGGAAACTTAAAAATGTGGATGAAATACACAACATGACATAAACTTGAGTCTTGGCTAATTTCAATAACTATAACACATGGTGGAAAAGTACCTTAGTGGATTAGTTTTACTCCCTAATCCCATTAATGATGTCTCAGGAGACTGAGAATTACACATTAAAATGGGTCAATATCTGGAAAAAATATTCATCACATGTTCATGAATATATTTGTCACATGAATAACTAAACATAATGAATAAACGTTAGGTTTCCCATGTAATGAAATCAGTATCATAATCATGTCACAATGCATTAACAATGGGCGTATCATAAAGGTGTGAATGATAGAAGGTATTTAAATAATAATTATACCTTCATAAGGGAAAAAAGAATAAATTAGAAAATAATCCATCCATCTGATGTAAAAACATAAGTAATAGTGTTTAATTAGCATTAGGAATGGGCCAATTAAGTGCATTTTAAGGGAATATGTTAATGATAATTTGAAGAGGATAAATGATTAGTTTTTTCAATTAAAAAGTAAATGAATTAAAATTATTTTTTCATGATTATATATGTGAAATTATAAAAAAAGTGTATTAAAATAGACAACGGATTTTACCTTAAAAGTGGTATGAAATTATGAAGTGCCCTTTAATTAGGTATTTTTATAGGGGGAATTGAAAAGGTATCCTTCTAAAATGTGTTTTCACAAAAATAATAATGAATAGATTTTGATACATATGTATGGAGAGTATACATAGAGTTTAAAAGCTATAAATAATAATAATAAATAAATACATTTATTTACAAAGAGATAATGTGTAACTCGAAAGAGAAAATGGTGGTTCCGAGAGATCCCTTACCATATGTCTGAAACTATTCTCCACTTTAACTTAATGACATCGATAGTAAAATGATATTAATTAATTTATTAATTCAAAAAAAACTTCTACATATATTTGATATATTATATTTCCATTAAATTCATTCATTCATATTTTGATGAGTTATAATGTTTAATTTGTTTTTCTAGGACTGTGTTTTTTATGGATTTATGATGGATTCTCTTGTGTATAATTGTGAGAGTTCATTTAATATTGGAATTATTCTTTATAATGGAATTTATATTTTATTAATTAACTTTAATATATTAAAATTCTCTCATATATCATTTTATTTGTTTACATGATTATGATTCATTGGATAAAACTCAAATCATAAAAGTTTATATTATTTTGGCTGTTTTTCAATCCTCATGAACATGTTTTGTTTTATTATTTAATATTTTGAATATATAGTAGTTATATAGAATTAATAAATTTAAAATATAAATTTTAAAATCTTTTTTAACCATTATAATAGTTTTATGACCATTTATGAATGATGTAACATCCCAGTTCTGGAAGCCACCCGGAGGTGCCCTGTACCTGGTTGGTCACAAGTCCTGAAGTGAATTTCCACGAATGCCATAGGTTGCGAACTAGAAATAAAGGCCTTGGGTATGATAGTTGGGAAACTATGCCCTTATTGGTAGAGTACACATCATAAGTGAGCAAATACATATAAGAGAAGACGTAGTAATAATAGCATACAATAATAAAAGAAGAAGACTGTATGTATAAACTAGGGAACACATATATAAAATGATGCATGATACATATGTCTAGGAAAACAGCCAAACAAGTCACAATGTTGGAATACAATAGTGATAAACCAATTTGAAAATGAAAGGAGATAATCTCCTCAGTATCGCAAGCCATAGCTTGGTCCCAAGCTGTCCATCTCCACAGAAAATAAAGTACCTGAAATAGAAGGGTGATTTCCCATGTCTATACCAGCAACAATAATATCTCCATGGGCCCAAAAGCATTACCCAAACAGGGTGTGAGACTAAATACCAGTAGGAAACCACCCAAAGATCTATTCCTAACATTCAGAGAGTATATGACAGGTAAAAGTACAAATAACAGTAAATAGGAAAGCACTAAGCATTAAGAGATCCACAGTTTTAATCATTCAAAACACCACACAACATGAAACATCAAAACATATAACACAAAAGGTAACCCTATGGGAAGTACCCATATCCTATCCCCTCTGGTCATACCTATCAAGTAAAATCAACCCTCTGGCAGCACACACAGTCTCACCACTCTGGTTCAGCTAAAGTGTTGACTCTCGGAGGAAGCACTCACCGTCAATTCCCCTTTAGTCTCATATCATAGTAAAGGCGCTCTGGAGAAGCACTCAACGTAAATTCTCCATGTGGCCCCTGTTGAAGAACTATAGACACTCTAGGGAAGCACTTAACTTCAATTCCACCAGTGGTCTCGCATCGTATAATTATAAAGACACTCTGGAGAAGCCCTCAACTTCAATTCATCATATGGTCTATAAACCAGGTTCTCATGGCCTTGTGTAATTAAAGAAAGTATATCATCGTGTATCATCCCGAGTAATCCTCAAGAACTACTTGGCTAGCATTCTGCAGCTCAACAGCATAACATGACAACATTCACACCATCCTACAATAGTAGGCTTGGGAAAGTAAATAGTGGCCTAACAGGCAAGCAAGACTCAAAGGTCAAGAAAATAAAAAACATGCATGGGAAATACATCCAAAGCACAAAAATTCACCCTATTCAGAAAAAATAATCATCTAATCAGGCATACCAGCATAGTAGTGAAGTAATAGGACCAAAATGGTAAATGTGTAATACCTCATTCATCGGTATTGGGAAACTTTGATCATAAAACTCAAAGACATACTACAAAAAGGCACAAACCACCTACCTTGGGGTTAGGAGATCAATATACTTGAACCATGAGGCCTGAATCACCTTAGAACACCGTAGATCTATGAAAATGTACAAGGCGTTCAACCCACGATAACTCACGGAAGAGAATAAATCAAGGAATGGCGCTCTAGGATAAGAGAGAAATCACTGATGTGATTCCAAAGCAACCAACGGTGTTCGATTCAGAGGAAGGATGAAGGCTCGGGGTCTCATCGAAGATCCGCGACTGCTAGGTGCTCTCGGATGAACTAGGTTGAGTAGTAGGGTGTTCTGTCTGTCATATGTGACCACTGTGTGTTTAATGAAAAAAAATAAAGTAAACAACGTTTACATTTGAAGTACACGGCATGTACTTGCCTTTTCCGTACTCCACTTTAAGCAGCCTCCATGTCACTCTCACACAGTCGTGTGTGTGGCTACTACACAGCCAGAAAATGGCCTCTTGTGGCAAGGCAGTACACGACGTATACTCATAAATTACATGACATGTACATAGAAAATTTCCAAAAACTCATCTTTTCTCAAAAACACCATGAAAAAGAAAAACATACCTGAAAAAAGATCTGGGTTCTTACATACATCCCTAATTAAAGAAATTCATCCCCCAAATTTCCCTAGCAAGGTTTCATAGAGGACGAAACCCTGAATAGCTCCGGCCACTGTGATCGCACATCGGCCTCCCTCTCCAAAGTCTCATCATATACCCACCTGTGTGGAAATATCACTCGTGCCACGGGGAAGGACCAGCCACAGAGAACCTTTGTACTACGATCCACAATTCGGATAGGATGCTATTCAAACGACTAATCCACTTTGAGCTCAACCTCCTCAGGTTGAAAGACCTGAGACGGGTCTGAAAAGTAACTTTGGAGGTGAGAAACATGAAAAACATAGTGCATAGCTTGGTACCTCGGAGGTAAGTGCTACTGATAGGCAACTAGCCCAAATCTCTCCAACACCTCAAATGGCCCGACATACCTTAGAAAAAACATACCCTATCTCTTAATCCTCTTGTGTCGCAACCTCAGTGTGATGCATAATAAAACCTTATCCTCGACCACAAACACCAAAGATCATCTCCGCTAATTAGTATAAGACTTCTATCAATACTGTTGTTAGGTCCACAAGGCTAAATACCCTGAGAGGGGTGGTTAATCAGTGTATGACTAATTTAAAATTAAATCTTATTCTGATCTTGTTTCTCAATTAAGAAAAACACACTTCTATCTCTTTCTTGTTGCACAATATAAACATAAAGTAAAGCTAGCACAGGACACATCAATTTTTACTTGGTTCACCACTAAGGGCTACGTCCAAGGAGCATATGCCGACAGGTTATCGGTCATACCAAATTCCACTAAACTTCACTAGATGTGGATTACAAGGTTCGGGCACAGTCACTATGTCCTAGGCTCACTGCCTTTATAAGGTTTAGGGTCAGCTCACTGCTTTTCCTAGGGTCACTCCCTATTTCTCTTTCTCTGGCTCACTGCTATTGGAGGGGATCACCTTCTTCCTCTTCCTTTGCTAACTGCTCCAGAAAGGATCCACTCACAGTTTATAGACTTCTAGTTATCTTATTTATCTCTAATAAATATATCCTATGTTTTATGTGGATACTCTATTGAAGTCCATCTTTCACTCGTAGATGAATCTCTCTTTTCACCGAAGGTATTGGGAAAACATAAATCTTCCACGCAGCCCGAAAACACATCCGGAAAATCAACCTTACATGGCGTGCAAGTCTTATCCGGTGCCCGCGTATCGGTGCACAAGTCACAACTAGCGTGAAAGTCTTCCTCAACCACTTATGCGACAAAAGATTCTGCAACTCCAAACTACCACGACTCACTTCCCTTTACGCCCAAACCAATATTAGCGCGCAACTAGAAACAACTGCACGTCTTCAAAATAGGCACGCAAGTCCCACTTGCGTGACCCACCACCACTTGCACGACCTCCACACCTGCACAACGGGAGATTCTAATTTTATAAGTGTTGAACTCCATTCAGAATGAGGAGGGGTGGTGTTGTATTTATAGGAATTTGGTCAACCTACACGGCAGTGCGCAAGTCACCCCTCGCTACACAAGTCTCGGTGCACATGTCTCTTCCCCTTCAAGTCACTTGCACGAACAAACCAAATACCTGCACAACCCTTTTTCCGTTGCCATATTTTGATCTTCAGATCTTGAAAAACAACAGGCGCGCTAGTTTCCAATCATCCTTGGCACCAGCGCGCAAGTCCTTTTCCGGCGCACAAGTCACCTGTGTGACCGACCCAATACTTGCACGACCCTTATCCCTTTGCCATATTTTGATGATTTGACATAGAAAAACAAATGGTGCACAAGTTTCTTCTATTTCAATTCAATGATGTGCAGGTCTCTTTTCCAAAATCCAATTTTCTTCATTTTTTGATTTTCAAGCCTAAAAATTCTACAAACACTAGAAAACGGCGCCACCTTGTATCTATTCTTTTTGTACCGCCTCCATATAATCCATTCCCTTGTCGACATTCTTGAATCAAACATGGATCATTGACCACATCTCTTGAACTCTACATTCCATCATGAAATCCCCTTTGTCAACAAATTTGTATGTCATTGTTTTTCTTTGTCAACAATTACAACACTGATGTCCACTTTTTCATCAAACACAATCACCTCAAAAATGTTTCAATGATTCTTTGATGGGTTTTCCCAACAATATCCCCCTTTGGGTTTGTGGACAACTCGTCCATAAAAGGATACATCGTTAACTCTTCATCCACCATTCGCCTATTACGATTCCGGATAGCAATCAAGGATTTACACAACACATACTCTAATCCCACATGAGAAATGCTCGGCATGAGAAATAAGAGTAAATGAAAAGTTCATCAAGGAATATCTTCATCTCTGACACCCAGTATTGATACCAAACTAATACCAATTTTTACCAAACTGATACCAATTTTTGGAAATAATCTTACCACATTCCAACACCACTCTTCTGCTTTTATTACGATCCTCAGCTGTCGTGATATCTATTCTTTGATCGATCACTTCTAGAATCGTCATATTTAATACTCTCCCCTTTTCTCATTGCTCCCCCTATCTCGTTGTTTCACTTTTCAGCTTCTCCCCATATATATCATGATTTTCCATATAGCCACACTATCTCCCCCTTGAACAAATCACTATTTTCTCCCCCTTTGTCAATGTACCTAAAGGTCATGCCTTTGCAGTCTGTAACAGAGTAGAGAACCCATATTAGCACATTAGGGAAAAACACATCATCCCTCGGGGAGAGGGGTGGTTCCACATCCACCATATTTCAAGTGTGGGGAGTCGACTGAACTACCAGACCAAGTCGATGCCTCTCAAAAGCTTCATTGGATAAGTCCTTTGTCAGAATGTCTGCAACCTGTAACTCTGTAGGTACATACTCCAACTTCATGATTCTCTGCTCAACCTTATCCTTGATAAAATGATACTTTATATCAATGTTCTTTGTCCTTGAATGATGGATGATAACTTTGCAGTTATTGATAGCACTTGACTTATCGCACTGCATTCAGATCATATACTTCACTTCAAATCCCATATCTTTAAGTTGTTGCTTCATCCTCAATAATTGTGTGCATGCTTGAGTGGCCGCAATATACATAGCTTTTGTGGTGCTCAATGAAATGAAATATTTCTTCTTGCTTAGCCTATAAATACACAATCCACTAAGATAGAATGCACCTCCTGACGTTGATTTTCTGTCATCTACTGATCTGGCCCAATCTGCATCTGTGTAACCCAATAACACTGATTGAGATTTTTCATTATACATCAGACTGAAATCGATGGTGCCTTTGATATACCGAAGTACTATTTTTAGGGAAATCATGTGTATTTCCTTTGGATTACTCTAATATCTCGCTTCTTGGCATGTGGGGAAAACAATATCAGGCCTTATCACAGTCAAGTACAACAAACTTCCAATGATTTTCCTGTATTCTGTGATATTAACTACCTTTCCATCCACATCTTTTGTTAATTTCATCCGGGTAGCAACTGAAGACTTCATCTCCTTGGAATTCTCCATGTCAAACCTTCTTGAAACCTCCTTGGCAGATTTGGATTGGGAAATGAATGTTGCATTCCTTCCTTGTGTCACCTGTAGACCAAGGAAAAACGTTAGCTCACCAATCATAGACATTTCAAACTCATTTTTCATAAATTCGGAAAATTTTATGAACTAATCTTCGTCTGATCTTCCAAATATTATGTCATCGAAATAAACCAACACCATCATCCATTAATTACTATCATTGCTGAAATATATATTATAATCAACTCCTCCATGTTGGAAACCAAGCTTCTTCAAGTACTGATCAAGCCTTGAGTACCATGCACTTGGTGCTTGTTTCAGTCCATACAATGCCTTCTCCATTATGAAATCCTTGTTCTCATCCTCATAAATGAGAAAACCATCTGGTTGCTCAATATAAACGTCCTCCTCCAGAACCCCATTCAAGAATGCAGATTTGGCATCTATCTAGAACACTTTGAACTTTATTTGCACTACTATGGATAAAAATAATCGGATTATCTCCAGCCTTGCAACCGGCGAAAATGTCTCATCAAAATCAATTCCCTCTATATGGGAGTACCCTTTGCATAGTATTTGTGCTTTGTTTCGAACCACAACACATTCTTCATTAATCTTGTTGCGATAGACCCATTTAGTCTCGATGACATTCTTATCTGTTGGTCTCGAAACAATCTCCCATGTCTTGTTCTTCTCAATTTGATCAAGATCTTCATTCATAGCCTGAAATCAGTTTTCATCTTCAGTTGCATTAGAAAAACATTTCAGCTCTACCTGAGATTGGAAAGATGTCTGCTGTAGTGACTTCATTCTTCTTGTCTGAACTGGTGATGTCTGATCACCAATGATATTCTTCCTATCAATGTCAGCTCAACTCTTTGGCTTCCTTGCAGACAAATACTTGACACTTTCTTGTTCATCATCAGTATCTTCTTCTGAGTCATCCTTTTCCACTTCTTATCCCCCTATGTTTCTTACCTCATCGTCACTTTTATCCAGAAACTGTTCACTGGGTCATTGAGTATTCTATTCATTTTCAACTATAGTGACATCATTCTAGTCAATAATTTTTCACAGCCTTTTGTTGAAACATTTATATGCTTTTCTTTTCTCGAAGTAGCCAATGAATATCACCTCATCTCCTCGTGACTCAAACTTCCTGTGATTTTATTTGTTGAGAATGAGAAATTTACTTCCAAAGATTCGAATATATTTCAACATTGGCTTCTTTTCGTACCACATTTCATATCGAGTCTTCCCTTACTTCAGACACAACAGAGACCTGTTCGAAATATAGACCGATGTCAAAACTGCTTCCTTCCAAAATTTATCTGGTAGGTCATTTTCAATAAGAAATTTTCCGACCATGTTGTTGATGAACCGATTTCTCCTTTCAACTACTCTATTCTGTTGGAGAGTTCTCACTGATGAAACTTGATGCCTTATCCCGTGGTTATCAAGATAGTCTTCCAATTCACTGTTTGTGAATTATGTACTGTTATCTGTATGAAACTTCAAATTTTTTTGCACAAGCATCCTTTTTGATTCCCTCTTATACTGATTGATACAACTGAACACTTCTGTCTTATGGGTAATGAAAAATACCTAATCAATTATTCTATAATCATCAATGAAAAAGACATAGTACCTTTTCCCATTTATGGCTCGTGGTGATATAGGTCCACATATATCAGCATGCACCAATTCAAGCACTCTGTTTGATTTCATTTCCTTTGGGTTATATGTCATTTTGATGATCTTCTCTTGTTGAAAATCATCACATGTATGAGTATTATAGTGTGATAGTTTGGGAAGGTCTCTAGAAGCATCCCATTTTACGAGATCTTCCATGGATGGTTGACATAGGTGACCAAGTCGCTTATGACACAGCTTGTTTTCTTTCTCTCTAGATAAAAGGCACATATCTTCTTCCCCGCTTACAAGGAAAAGATTTCCCTTTTTCATTTATCCTTGAAGAACAACTTCTCCATCTTTTGCTTTCACAACACACATATTCTTGGTAAATCAGATAGAGTTACCAGAGTCACATAGTTGACTGACACTGAGTAAGTTATGACTAAGACTCTCTACTACCAAGACATCAGCACGACTCATTTCTTTTCCCCCAAATTTATCCATTTTGGAACCAACAATCTTCAGCCCTTCATCATTCCCAAATTTGACAACTCCTTCTTTGCCATATTTTATTCCTGTATTGAGATCCTTGCTCCCTATCATATGGGATGTGCAACCACTATCAAGGATCCATATTCCTGGATGATCTAAAGCTTTAAGGGAAATTTCCACAACTACTGTCGTTTCATCCTTTTTCTTTTTGATCCCTGTCTTCAACTTCAAACTTGGTGTGTTTTGGAGAACATAATATTCCCTAGAGTGTGACGGACCAGTGTCATCTTGAAACACTGAAAACCTATTTTGAACTTTTAACTCACATGTTGGTTTATTGATCTGCTACTTGCAAACATTTTGATTCGACATTGGCACATTCCATTGTATAGTTGAAGTGCAGTACCTAGCCTTGTGCCCTAATCCTCTACACTAAAAAAAGTGTCCTTCGAAATATGTTCTGGATAACCGTTCTCTATTTTACTTCCACCTTTGTTCTTGTTTTCTTTGAAATCTTTTGGATGGAAAACGCATACTGTGAATGTACCATCTTCCCGCAACAATAACACCTGATATATGGTGGATTCCTTAGTGGTACTTCAACACTACGAGTTTACCATTGGGATCTTTGAATACTCTGATTCTTCTTTGTGCCTAAATCAACCTTCAATCTAGGCACTGGTGCTTGCGGTCTGACTTCAATTGTCACAAATTTTTGTTTTTGATTAATCCCAAAAACAACCTTAACGTCTGAGCTCAATTTCTGCTTCTTCCCTGCTGAACTACTAGGCTTTTCATTCATCTTATCAGTCTTTGTAATAACCTTATTTCCCTAGAATGTGTTATCAATGAAAGGTTTTTCCTGGTCTTTGACTTTTCTTATCAGACCGACAACTTCCTCTTCAAGCTCTTCGATACGCTTGACGTGATCTTTAAATTATCCATTCATGCCATCGATCTCCCTTTTTTGTTATTCAATATTGACCTTATGCTCATCAACCTTTTCTGTGCTCTCTTTCCTAGAAGAATTAAGTTTTTCTATTTCTTTTACTAGCTCAGACTTCTCTTCTTCCTACTATTTCATGTAGAGTTTGTCATCATGTACCACCTTGTTGGAATCCTTTGTTTTTTCTCTCCAAATATCTGTCTCTACAAGTGATGTTTCTAATTAATCTTCCATGTCAACTCTCCGTTCAATTTCTTCTTCTTCTTTATCAACGTTGGTTTCTTACTTTTCTTGAGAACTACCGACAACAGCCACGATTGCATTTTGTCCACTATCATTACAATTTTCAAACTCCTCAACCTCTTCATCCTTAGACTCATCTGAACTATATATTTCTTATGAAATAAGATTCTTCTTTTTGATGAAATTTCTCTTGAACTACTTCTTCCCTTTCACATAGGCTGAATATTTCTTCTTGATATTTTCAACATCATCTTCATCATTTTCTACGTGAATCTTTTTGGGACATCTTGAAATAATATGGCCAACTTTTCCACATCTAAAGAAAGAAAGTGGAAGTTTTCCTTTGAACTTTCCTTTTTCTATTTGATGATTTGAGGAAAGGAATGACATAACCTCATTTGTCTCTTATTCTTCCTGAGAATCTTCAATGGTGAGCTTCTTCATGGCCTTAAATTCCATCTCTTTGAATTTCCCCTTTTCCACGGCCTCATTATCATCATTCCTCATCTCATATGAAACCAAGGTACTGTGCAAATTGTCCAGTGTCAGTTCTTTGGGATCTTTATCTTCTAGTACTAAAACATTCAGATTGAACCGAGGTGGAAGCTTCCTCAAGATGCGCTTTACTATCTTTATGTCTTCAATGACATCACCAAGTCCTCTCATATCTTTGACAGCAATATTTACCCTGTCAATGAATGCATCAACAGACTTATTCGGGTTCATCTTCAATATTCATACTTATTCCACAACACTTGCATCTTTGCCTCTATGTCCTTTTTATCTACTTCATATATATTCATTTTTTCTTCCCACATGGCATGTGACATTTTTCAAGACATCACCTTTGTATATATGGATTTTAAAGGGCTCTCCCTAAGGCATTGATTTCTTTGGCATCAGCATCAAACTCTCTATGCACAGCTTCTGATAATGCACCACTATTAATATCAGTTGTGATACCATGCATAACAGTGGACAACACATTCATTCCTAAAGATCGAAAATAGTGTTGCATTCGATTCTTCCATATCTGAAAATTACATCCGTCCAAGATCGGAATCCCTTTATGATTAGTGACCTCCATTGAGAGAAGCACTAATATCATTATTTCCCTCTGATACCAATTTTTAGGTCCACCAGGCTGAATACCCTGATAGGGGGGGTGAATCAGGGTATGACTAATTTAAAAATAAATCCCATTCTGATCTTGTTTCTCTGTTAAGAAAAACACTCATCTCTCTCTTTCCTATTTCACAATATAAAATGAAAGTAAAGAAAGCACAAGACACAACAATTTTTACTTGGTTCGTCACTAAGCGATACGTCCAAGGAGCATATGCCGACAGGTTGTCGGTCGTACTGAATTCCACTAAAATACACTAGCTATGGATTACAAGGTTCAGGCACAGTCACTCAATCTCAGGATCATTGCCTTTACAAGGTTTAAGGTTAGCTCACAACTTTCCCAACAGTCACCCCCTATTTCTCTTTCTCTGGCTCACTGCCAGTTGAGAGGATCACCTTCTTCCTCTTCCTTTACTCACTACTCTAGAAGGGATCCACTCACATTTTATAGACTTGTAGGTCTCTTAATTATCTCTAATGAATACATCCTCTGTTGTATGTGGATGCTCTATTTAATTCCAACTATAACCCGTATATGAATCTCTCTTTACACTCAATGTATCGGGGAATATTCCAGCTTCCACGCAGCCCAAAAACACTACCAAAAAATCAACCTTACTTGACGTGAATGTCTAATCCGGTGTGCAAGTATTGGCGCACAAGTCACAATTGGCGCACAAGTCTTCCTCAAACACCTGCGTGACACAAGCTTTTGCAACTCCAAACTTGCGCGACTCACTTTCATTTATGCCCAAACCAATATTGGTGTGAAACTATCAACAACCTCGGTTCTTCAAATCATATGTGCAAGTCCAACATGCGCGACCCACCACAATTTGTGCAACCACCACACCTGTGCGACGGGAGTTCTGAATTTTCTAACTGTTGAACTCCATTCAGAATGAGGAGGGGTGGTGTATTATTTATAGGCATTTGTTTAACCTACGCGGCGGTGCGCAAGTCACCCCTCAGCGCGCAAGTCTCGGCGTGCAGGTATCTTCCCCTGAAAGTCACTTGCACGACCAAACCAAACAAATACACGACCCTTTTTTCCTTTAAAATATTTTGATCTTTTGATATTGAAAAACAATAGGCACACAAGTTTCTAATCCTCCATGGCACCGGCATGCAAGTCCATTCTCGGCGTGCAAGTCACCTGTGCGACCGACCCAATACTTATGCGGCCCTTATTCCTTTGCCATATTTTGATGGTCAGATCTTGAAAAAAATATGGCGCGCAAGTTTCTTCTACTTAATGTCAACAGCACATAGGTCCCTTTTCCAAAATCCACAGTTATATGTTCTTTTTGTACTGCCTCCAGATCATCCATTCCCTTGTAGATGTTCTTGAATCAAACATGGATCATTGACCATAGCTCTTGAACTCGACATTCCATCATGATATCCCCTTTTTCAAAAAATTAGAATGTAATTGTTTTTCTTTTTCAACAATCACAACACTTATGTCCACATTGTCATCAAACACAACCACCTCAAAAATTCTGCAATGATGCCTTGATGGATTTTTTCCCAACAAATGTGCAGTATCCATCCTCTTCCAAATTATCTCTATCTTCGCTATGGTCTCCTGGAAAAGACTAGGAACCTTTAAAGCTACCTCTCCTTCCTCCAGCCAACATAAGGGTGATCATCTTGTCCTAACGTCAAAGCCTTATAAGGTGCCATCTGAATTAGTTCTTGAAAACTATTATTGTAGGAAAACTCCACAAGATGTATATGCTTCTCCCAAGAACCTCCAAAATCCAGAATGCATGCTCGGATCATGTCCTCAAGCACTTGACTTGTACACTCGGACTGGCCATTTGTTTGGGTATGGTACGTTGTACTCAAAAGTACCTGTGTACTTAAGTCTTTCTATAGCCCCTGCCAGACCCAAGATGTAAAAAAATCATACCTTTATGAAACAATGGAGTGTGGAACTCCATACAAACATACAATCTCTTATATTTACAACAATCCCAGGTCATCAACACTGATGGTCTCCTTGATCAGCAAGAAGTGATCAACCTTAGTCAGTCTGTCAATGAAAATGAAAAAAAACATCATTCCCTCGGGGAGACCTCGGCAAAACAGTCACGAAGTCCATCGTGATGTCATTCCACTTACACTCAGGAATGGGTAACTATTGTAAAATACCTACTAGTCGTTGAAGATCCGCCCTCACCTGTTGACAAGTGGAAAACCTCATGAAGAAACCAGGAACGTCCCTCTTCATACCCGGCCACCAATACCGATGGTGTAGATCACGATACATCTTGGTGATGCCAAGATGAACTGTCCAAACTGAGGAATTAAAGTTCTGCATCAGCTCCTTAGGTAATTCTTGTTGGCACCCATATGCGCCCCTGGAAATTCAATATCTCATCCTCGCCTACTGTCCATCTAGGAATAGGTTCCTCTCTTGACATGCTTCCCTATAGGACTAGGCCTTCCGAATCTGATAACTGCCTCATTCGTACTCAATCAAGAAGGGTAGATGTAACATCTACAGAAGAAAGGAACAACTGCCTCTGTCATTCGTGCACCTCCAAATGAATCTTATAGAACAGGGACATAAGCTTCCACTCACAACTGGCCTCCTGAATTGCCTATATCTGAGTCATCTTTCTCAACGCATCAGCCACTACGTTGCCTTTCTCAGGCGTATAAAAAAGCTCAAAGTCAAAAGACTATAGTTACTCAACCCACCTGCGATGTCTCAAATTCAGATCTCACTAAGTGAAGTTGTACTTGATACTTTTGTGGTCTGTGAAAACAATACAATGCACTCTCAGAAGATAATGTCTCCAACATTGTTGGGTATGAAAAATAGCTGCCAACTCTAGATCGTGCGTCAGGTAATTCCTCTCATGTGGCCTCATCTACCGAGACCTATACGCAATGACTCTATCTCCCTTCATAATAACAACACCCAGTCCGATACTTGAAGAATTGTAGTAAATAGTATAGCTCTTTCCTGGCACTGGCAGTACTAGTATTGGTGTGGATGTCAACCTCCCTTTTAGCTCCTGAAAGGCTGACTCATAAGAATCATACCATAAGAACTTTTAACCCTTCATATTCAAACTCGTCAACGGTGCTGCTAAGCATGTAAAGTCTTGTATGAAGCATCTGTAGTATCCATCCATCCCTAGAAAACTCCATACCTCAATGAAGTTCTTCAGATTCCCCCAGGAAACTACTTCTTTCGCTTTCTCTGGGTCTATAAAGACTCCTTTCTCTGAGATAACATGACCCTAGAAGTGAATCTGATCGATCTAAAAGTGTCACTTTGGGAGCATAGCATATAACTGATGCCCTCTCAGTGTACTAAAAAATATCTCAAGATGTGTTTCATGGTCGTGTCGAGTGTGAGAGTACACAAATATATCATCCATGAAGACCACAACAAAGGAATACAAGTATAGATAGAACACTCAGTTCATCAGTGCAATGAAAACTGCAGGCGCATTCGTGAGACCGAACGACATAACCTTATATTTGTATAGACCATACATACTACATAATGTAGTGAGAGGAATATCTGATGGTCTAACATGCAACTGATGATAACTGGACCTCAATTCAATCTTCGAGAACACCCGGGCTTTTTGAAGTTGATCAAAGAGATCATCAATCCTTGGTAAGGGATATCGGTTCTTGACCATAAACGGGGTCAACTTCCAATAATCCACACAAAGCCTTAGGGTACCGTCCTATTTATTTGAAAAAAATATTAGTGAACCCCAAGGAGAAGAATTGGGTCAGATGAAACCCTTTGGCTTCAACTCCTCCAACTACTTCTTGAGCTCCTGCAACTCAGGTGTGGTCATCCTATACGGAGTAATGGACACTATTTCCACACTTAGAACAAGCTCAATAGAAAAGTATACCACATTCTTTGGAGGAAAACGTTAAATGTATTTTGGAAATACATCCCTGAAACTATCCACCACTGGAAGAATGTCTAACTGAGAAGTCCCCTAATCCTCCAGATATAAACTAGCAATCTGGGTTGTACCTCCTCCAAACCTCTGATGCTCTGGTCCCGCTCTGCTTTCCTGGACATCCCATTCACCCTTATGAATAAAATATTCACCTTCTTGTGATGTGAAACTAACCTTGTGGCGATAATATTCGACGACTTCCTGGAAGGGAACTAACCATTCCATTCTAAGAATGACATCATAGCGTGTCATATCTATGTCATAGAGGCCCCTTAAGAAGTGACACCCACCAACCACATTGGGGAACTTCTTTCACTAATGTACACTCGTCATTATAGTCCCCAATGGAGTGTCTAGTATCAAGGTAGCACCTGAAGTAAAGATGAGGGGCCAAAGTCTCTCAACAACGACAACATATATAAAGCTATGGGAAGCCCCGGTATCGAAAAGAGAAGAAGATAAAAATGTGGCAACTAAGATTGTACCTCGAACTGTACAAGGTACGGGATCCTTCTCTTTCTAGGTCTACTCCACTGCAAAATTATAGCCTACACAATGACCCTGTGACCCTACCTGACCACTTTGAGTTGATCCATTCTACTGTTCCTGAAAGACCGGTGACTGACCACCATGAACACAACCTCCACCTTGGCCTGAATAGCTAGAAGATCTCTAGTTCCCTAACGGGTGAGAAACTGTTGGTGATTCTCCCGAACACAAAGTCATAAAAGAACCCATTTCCCTAGCTACTTGGGAGAAAATCATATAGAAGCGCTAAAGTTGACCCAACTTTATGCATGATCGACACTCCACTGGGTATCTCGGGCAGTGTGTCCTCGTATTCATGTTCTTTCCGCACTTGTAGCACACCACCTGGCCACTGGAAGAAGTGTCTCGTATCCTTGAATCTTCACGCGAAGACTCCCTGTGGTGCTTTCTACTATCATTAGGAGGAATTCCAACTCCAGATGTCGAGCCGTCCTGGCTCACTACCCTAGAATCCCTTAGATTGCGCACCGTGATCAGTTCCTGGTTGACGATGGAAGCAATGGAAGTCAACCTTAAGATATTAACCTAAGGGATTATGTCCTTTCTGAGGCCATCCTCGAACTTGATTTCCAGGAATAACCAATATCTTCCCAGGAAGGGTGTCAAACATTGAAGCTCGGTGAATTGAGAGGAATACTCCATAACAGAAAGAGTATCCTACCCCATACTCATAAACTCTCGGGCTCAATCGGAACTCAAGGTCTCTGGATAAAATTAGTCATATAAGATGTGCTGAAACTTGTCTCATGCCATAACATGCTGGCGTCCCAGCTCTGAGATCACATCCCAGAACCTTTTGGTGGAGAACCAAAGCATATAGGTATCGAGCTTGGCCCTCCTCTCTATAGGCATCTCTAGATGCTCAATGATCATCATCATGGATTCTAGACCGAAATCTGTATCATGGGGTCCTCTATCCCTAGAGAAAGTAGGAGGATTCTAATAAAGAAAGACCCACGTCAAATCAGTCATTGACGGGGCAGGAGGCGGTGCTCCCTGAAAGGTCTCCATCATCCTCAGCAAGCCCTCCCTAAACTGTGAATCTGCAGCTATGTCAGGTACAATGGATGGTGGCATGGTTGGCACAACTGGAGGATCTGCAGGTTGTCCCTAATCAGCCATGTTCGGTGTTTGATCACCATCTAGAAACTGGGGAACAACCGGAGGATGTCTCAGTGGCATGACTCTGCAAAGTCAAGTGCACACCTTAGATCAAGGTTATCAAGGACTGAAAATGAGGAGTGTATGAAGGGACCATGAGAAAAAAAGCATTAAAATTTTACAAAACATGACTATAGGTAGTGTAAATTTCCTACACAACATTTTCCCTTAAGTCATTCAAATGGGCATGTACTCCTACCTAACTGGTCGTGTAACACCCCAAACACATGGCGTATTGTCTTAACACACAGCATGTACTTGATTCCTCTTCCCATGCCCGATTCCATCTACATTGTTAAGCAAGATGGCTCTCCTAAGCCAAGACTACACAGCATGTACAAGATAAACACGGCGTGTAATAGACAAGCCTCACCTAGTCCGTGTTGTTAGTGACACGACCTGACACATGGCTCAACCTACATGGCGTGTTCATGATGGACACAACGTGAAAATGAAAGGATACACTGAACCATGTTGTTCGTGAAACGACTGGGTACCTAGTTCAGACAACACGGCATGTTTAATGCAGACAGGGCATGTATAGCTTAATGTTTTATCCGTCTGTGTTTTTAGTTATATGGGCGGACACTGAGTCGACATGACACGGCATGTTCAACTGGTACATGGTGTGTTCCCACCGGACCTTCCCCATCCCGTGTCTCTGCCCACATGACCTACGACATGGTCAGAGACTACACGACGTGTATATAAAGTACAAGGTGTGTACTTAATAAAAAAATAATTCCTGAATAGAAGAACACATGGCCTATACTTAACATTACACAATGTGTATTATGGGTTTCTCCGAACAGTAAGCCTTAGAAAATACTCAGGAACCCATAAAACACTAAAACGAACACTACAAGTGCCAAATTCCGATCTGTGAAGGCCCATACTCCCCAAGAATCATATCATGGAATCATAAACATGTTATAACAATGAAAACAGTTAAATATCCACCAAATTACGGTTCATGAGGGCCCATAACACCTCAAGAATGAACATTTGGAGTTCATTCAATGAAAACCTTACACAACAATACCCTATCAAATAGTTGGTATTTTATCAAGGAATATATCACAATAGAATGTGCACTCTACACAACATCTGTCAAAACAAAATGAAATCACTAATGCACCCTAAATGGAATGGAAATAATGCATGAAATTTGATTTTTAACAAGTGCGTATATGATGCATGAGATAGCATACCCTCATCTCATCGGGTTGCGATAGAAATAGAACCTTAATATCTTAAAAATAACAGAACAAATAATGTGAATTACTCAAGGTTAAATTAAATCAACTGTAATCTTGCAAAACAAGAAAATTGAAATAAATGAGGTAGGTTGGCTTTTCCCTACACACGGGTTAGCTACTCCCGGGCACAACATATTACCAAGTACCTTTTCATTCCTATCACTGGCTAAAGGTTCCAAAAGGTAATTCAAGGGAAATGAATCCCTCAGATACCACATTGTAACGTCCCGGTTCTGGAATCCACCTAGAGGCTCCCCGTACAGGGTCGGTCAAATGGCCTCAAGTGCATTTCTTCGAACGCTAGAGGAAACCAACTAGCAGTGAGAGCCTTGGGTGTGATAGTGGGGAAATTATGCCCTCATTGGAAGATTACGCATCAGAAGTAAGAAAATAAATAAAATAGCGGAAGCAATAATAATAGCATACAACAGTAAGAGGAGATGATTGTAAGTATAAACTGGGGAACACATATATAAAATGACTTATGATACCTATGTCTAGGAAAACAACCAAACAAGTCACAATGAAACAATATAATAGTGCTAAACCATAGTGCAAAAGAAAGAACATAAACTCCTATGCATTACAATCCATAGCTTGGCTTAATTCTCTCCATCTACACACCAAATCATGTACCTGAAATAGAAGGGCTCTTTCCCTTGTCTATACCTACAACAATATAATCTGTTTGGGCCCAAAAGCATGACCCAAACAGGATGTGAGACTAAATCATCATAGGAAACCACCCAAAGATCTGTGCCTAACAGTCAGTGAGTATATGGCAGGTAAAATTATAGATAGCGGTAAATAATAAAGCACTAAGCAGTAATTAATACACAGTTATGAGCATTCAAAACACCACAAATCATGCAACAGAAAAACGAATAACACAGTAGGTAGCCCTCTAGGAAGAACGCACAACCTATCCCCTCTTGTCCTACATATCAAGTACAGGAAACCCTCTAGGAAGCACACATAGTGTCACCCCTCTGGTTCAGATAAAGTGTACACTCTCAGAGGAATCAATCACTATCAATTCCCCCTATAGTCTCACATCATACTAAAGGCACTCTGGAGAAGCACTCAACGTCAATTATCCCTGTGGCCCATGTCGAGGAACTACAGACACTCTTGGGAAGAACTCAATGTCAATTACCTCTGTGGTCTCGCATCTTATAATTATAAAGACATTCTGAAGAAGCCCTCAACATCAATTCTCTCTAAGGTCTATACACTATATTCACACAGCCATGTGTAATTCAAGAAAGTATAGCTTCACATATCGGTCTATGCAATCCTCAAGAACTACTTAGCTATAATTCTATAGATCAACAGCATAACATGACAATTATCACACCATCCTACAATACTAGGCATGGGAAAGTAAATAGTAACCTAATAGGCAAGCAAGACCCAAAGGTCAAAACATGAAAAAACATGCATGGGAAATACATCCAAATCACAACAATTAACCCTATTCACAAACAATAATTATCTACTCAGGCATACCAGCATTGTAGAGAAATATTTGGGCCAAAAAAATAATGTACAATACCCCATTCATAGGTATTGGGAAAATTTGCACATAAAACTCAAATACATCCTAAAAAAAGGCACAAACCACCTACCTCAGGGTTAGGAGATAAATATACTTGAACCATGAGGCTTGAATTGCCTTAAAACATTGTAGATATAGGAAAACATACAAAGAGTTCAACCCACAATAACTCATGAAAGAGGAGAAATCAAGGAATGGTGATCTAGAAGAAGAGAGAACTAACTGATGCGATTCCAACGCAAAAAACCATGTTCGATTTGGAGAACGGACGGAGGCTCGGGGGATCATCAAAGATCGGTACCTTCTCGATGCTCTTGGATGAACTAGGCTGAGAAGGAGGGTGTTCTGTCCTTCAGATGCGACCCTGGTGCGTTTAATGAAAAAAAGAACACGGTGTGTACTCTCTTTTTCTGTACTCTACTTTAGGCGTCCTCCAAATGACTCCCACACTGCTGTGTGTTTGGATTCTACACGGCCAGCACAAGGCCTCATGCGGCAAGGTAGTACACAGCATGTACTCATAAGGTACATGACGTGTACATTGAAAATTTCTAGAAACTCCTCCTTTCTCAAAAACACCAAGAAAAAAGAAAAACATACCAGAAAAGAAGATCTAGGTTCTTATAAATGAAGTAATGGAAAATACCAAAACGTCGTCTATGAAGGTAGTGAGTCCACTTATCACTAATAATGTTTTCATTTTTATGAAAAATGAGTAAGAGAAGAGTTCTAAAGATAGATATTTTTCTAATACAATAAAATTGTTGTATATATATTATAATGTGTTTACCAATTTATTTTGGACTGGGTATGTGAGGGGGGACAAGAAAAGAAAAGAAATTAAAAGTTAAAGAAGTATGATTTTATCTCTTCAATATCATCTTAGTGATAACGTAATTAAGGAACATAGTATTGTCCTTTTATAGAGAATAGAAATACATGGACAAGGGGAAGAGGCTTGGGAGTGAAACTGGATAGAATATTAGTTATATCCAAATCTTATAATGTTTGATTATAAGTGGTTTTGATGGTGGTATTTATAGTGTTAGGGGAGGGGTGTTATCATTATTTTAGTTATTCGTTTATTATTTTGGATCATGAATATTAATAGTATTGATTCCTATGAAACATTATAGTAAATTATTCTAGAATTTTTAAATCAATAGTTTATATTCTTTTCCAAACATTAGGTATTACTCAAAAGTTCATGTATTTCCTAAATAGTATAAAATACTAAATTTCATAATTCACCTAAAATGAAATTATTTTATAAAAAGACCCATATTTAATCCTATCCATTTTTAATGTATATATTTTAAAAAATGGACTAAAATTTATCAAATATTTTTATAAATATAATGAATTTAATTATTAATTAAAATCATCTTTTATTCAAAAAATACCAATTTTAATAATATTACCAATTTTATGAAACATTTAAAATTAATCAAAGGTCTCATAAAATTATATTATAATTATAAAACGAAAAAATGTTATATTATTAATCAATTTTTTTGGAAATAAATTTTCCTTTATTTAATAATATTAATTTCTAAATTCTAAATAAACATTTATTTTTTGAAAAAATACCACCTATTAATTAACAATTTTTATAACATGTATTTACATATTACAAGATATCAACATATCGTACAATAAATTATAAGATACCTAAATTTATTTTACACATTCTTAGGTGAGGTTACTATTGTAAATGTCAGATGGAAAATCTTAATGATCACATTACTATCCCAATGGTCAGGTAATTATTCCAATGATAATATTTATAATGATCATAAGGATTTTATACATAAAATAAATATATATTATTCCATTGATTTGTGACGTTAAATTTTTTCCAAGGTTATATATACATTTATTATATAATTTAATATTTTATTAGTAACTTTTTGTTTTATTTTTAGTTCTCTGTTCATGTGTGTGGTAATTCTAGTCGATCTAGAAAATCCAATTTTTTTATTTTATATTAATTTCCATGTTATAATATTTGGAAATATTATATGATGGTTTACCGAAAAATGTATTAATATTCATTTATAAGAATAATTTTTCTATTTGGGTCTCTATTTGATGTTTTTTCAATATACTACATGACATAATTATATGATGTGAAATTTCATTATTCAAATTCTAGTTATTTTCACTCATTCGTCTTAGGAAATATCACGCTTGAAATTTCATTCTACACACTATGGTGAAAATAGGTGAGGTTACATCCCATTCATCTATTCCTCTATTTCTGGGTTTTCCTCATCATATTTTTGGTTCCCCCTAAGTTTTTTGACCAGGTGATTGGTCTTTTTGTGTGTAAATTGATCTCTATGATACAAGATAGTCACCGACTTCTCCTCATAAGGTAGGTCATTTTCTAGATATCTCACCGCTGGATTTAGTGCATGTAAGTGTTCTAGTATGTAATTTTTTTAATGTGATATGTGGAATACATCATGCACATTACACATGGTTGGTGAATGTGGTAGTAGATGGGCCAAAACTCTGACACGATGAAGTATCTTTATGGGGTCGATGTACTAGGGACTTACTTTCCATTCTTCCCCAATATTTGGAGGAAACAGTTTTCACCAACCACAAACTCTGTATTTGATCGATAATTAACAATATAATTCTTCTATCAAAATTTGGTAGTATTGCTGTGGAAATCAATTTTTTTCACCATTTATGTCATTTCATTAACCAATTGATTCCCTAATAGGTTACATTAACCATAATTATACTAATATGTCTATGATATATATAACTTCCAATCAAGGTCTTCATAACGGGTCAATTGGATGCCCGAGTGGAAACTATTTTTGTAAGATAACCTAACTAGAGGTAAATGTTAGTCCCTTCCTCATTTATTTCCATTGAAGACACCCTCAACATATCTTCATGTTTCAAAATTGTTTGCTTTGATTGGCTATCAGTTTGAGGATGACTGACCAAACTATTGTTCATCTCAATATTCAAAACATGTTGGAGCCTTTTCCTAAAATTGGTCGTAAATCATGGATCTCAATTGAATAAAATTTATAGTGGTACTCTATAAATCCTCACAACATCTTTGATATATATCTAATTTAGTTGATAGAGTGATAAGTTCTTTCAAATTAAATTAATATGAGATGCCTTTTCATGATGATCCACAATTATCCATATAGAATTATTTCAACTAGAAGTCTTTGGATGTCAAGTGACAAAATCCATAGTGTTTATCCCATTTACATATTGGTATGGTTAATGGTTACATCACCCCCTTATAGTATTTTATATCATCCTTATCTTGCTAAAATACCAGGCCCATTTTTGTATATTAAGTGATCTCCTTCATCATATTATCCCAACAGTGGTTCTCTTTGAGATATCAATATATATTTCGTGTCCCTCTATGAATAGAGAGGCTTGAGTTATGTGAATCATTCATAATCTCTCTCTTTATCTTCATATTAATTGGTACAAATATCTTTGACCCAAATCTTATTACTCATTCTAAATCAAATTTTTTTCCTAGGATTTCCCCTTAATTAATGTTTCTACTTTTTTCTGAATTTTCACATCATCTCTTGGAGAAACCATTATTTTCTCAAAAACTAATGGTTCAACAATCATTTGAAAAATTATTTATTAGGTTCCTTAATTAATTATTCTCTTGTACATATATTATATTTCTATGACGATTGTATCCTTCTCATTTATCATCATTGATAATGTTACAGTATCTTTTCTATATATTGCATCATCCTCTATAATTGGTTTATTTGAATGATGGTGGATTTAGTAGTAATTATCCATCATGAGTCTAACCATATTTTACAACACATAATATTCTCAATATAAATTGAATATATATCTTAGGATCTTGTAATTAGAATATATCTCACACATTTACCCAAAATGTTAATGATTCTAGATTTTCATTGACAATATAACTGTAGGTTCCGGGCGCAGCAGATGCAAGTTGGTGGGTTTTCCCAACTTTAATTTTAACGTTAAACAATGTTCAATCCGAGATCTGTCATGATTTAAAATGCCGAATCTTCGAAATAGAACGAATAATGAAAAAAGAAAAGAAGAGTCCCAGAACCCTTGAGATAGGATCATCATATATTGTATATAATTAATTTAATTAATTCATAAGAATTACCTCGATGGAATTATTTTTTCGTTGGAGTCTCTGGTGATGATCATCTGATCCGTCGTTGCATCATAGAATCCAAGTATAGGATTCCTCTAGTGGTGATCCACACGTGCTCCACGTATCTGTGGACGTCGTCTATGGGATCTCTGGGTGCTAGCGTGGAAGTGCCTTCGCTTGTGATGTCTGCCTTCAACCGCATTGATCCGGTGGAGGATCTCGCTCTCGTAACTTGAGGGCGTTCTTGGTGGAAAAATGATTTATTTCTTGGCATGAGAGTATTTCCAAATCCGTTGTGCACAACCAAAAAAATGGCTAACCTTCATGAGAATAATGTAATTGGGATTTATATTACTTAGACTTAATAAAATGAATCAATTTCCCAAAAGAATTTCATTAATTCATTTAATTCTTAGTAATACCCCGTGTCTTAATAATGACAGTTGATCATCATCATTATTTGACATGCATACAATGTATCACATTTAATATCATTTAATTAAATAAACAATATTTTCTCACGAATCCCGAAAAACAAACTACACGACATGTATGTATAAACATAAACGTTGTGTACTTTTATTTTTCCAGTTTTATTTATTTCCTCCACCACATTTATTAGACCTTGAGTAATGGCTATTTATTTCTTAAATAAATGTAATTGCATTACTCTCTAATAAATATATATATTATTTCACCCACAATATATTCTCTCGAATAACTAGTGTCAAAATAAATGTGATCAGAAACCCTAAAATAATTATTAAACCAGATACAGGAATAATATTTATTTAACTTGTTAAATTAATATTTAACTGAGTTACGTGGACACACATAGTGTGTGACCTGGGCCTCTTTCTCAGTGGCATTAGGAGGATCCTGGATAAAGTCCACAGATATCGTCTACCAATATGCCAGGGAAACCATAGAGAAAGAAGTTAACACCGTAATGACGTGTCACCTCCTATGAATTCTTACTTTATAATATAATCCCTTTGTCTCAATATCTCCAATCAAGCGGGTTTCATGCTAGTGTCATCAACCCATGTGCTCGATTATTCTTTCTTTGACTTCACGGAATTGAACTCTCCCATACCTTACCATGGCCATGGATTTATTTAGGCTATATCAATTCCACCAAAGGGCCTGAGATATCTACTTCTGTTATGGAATAGAAGGGACAAATCCTTTCTTGCATTATCTATTAATGCGGTATTACTCGTGACACACCCAACGTATCCGACGTCACTACAAACAGTGTGTCGTCACAGTTTTCGTCAATACATCTAAGTGTGTGAGTTGTAATACCCATTAATAATAATCTTAAAGTCTAAGGAACAATACACATGTCCGTAGATAGGAACATCCAATGACACTATGAAATGTTGATTTCTTACTGGCGGGTCTCGTTCTCATAAAATCCTCCTGGATATTACCAAGGGCACACACCATGAGATGGTGACTCAATGTTTTATGAGTCCTCATCCCTAATAACCTGTATTATTTGTTCCCATCAAATAATATCATTCGGCGATAGAAAATTCTTTCAAGAACAGTGTTATGGCACTTCTGGTTTGTCCTCATAGCAGGGATCCATTATGACCCATTAATACAACATTTGTCCTTAAGACATTATCACATGCATTGTCTTGCAGAAGAACAATCAAGATGTAATAAGAAATTTTTTAATGAATAAAGTACAATGTAGTTGCTTCTAGGACACCAACTTCAACATACTCCCACTTGGACTAGAGACAACTACTAACAACCTTTAAACCTCTATCTCTCACATGATATTCATGCTTCTACTGAGATAGGCCTTTAGTCATGGGGTCTTCCACGTTCTCTTCCGTGGACACTCTGCTCACTGCAACTTCACCCCTTTGATATAAATCCCTCAATAGGTGATACTTTCGGAGTATGTGCTTTGTCCGTTGATGTGACCTTGGTTCTTTTTCAAGAGCCACCACTGTAGTATTATCACAATACAGTGTAATGGGATCTTTACTGCTAGGAACAACATCAAGCTCCAGGACAAAGTTCTGAATCCAAATGGCTTCTTTGGCTGCATCAGAAGCCACTATATATTTAGAATCGTCTGTAGAATCGACGACAACTGGCTGATTTGAACTCTTCCAGCTCACAGCTCCTCCATTGAGACAGAAAACATATCTAGATTGTGACTTCAGATAATTCTGATATGTCTGAAAACCAGCATCAGCATACCCTCTGATGACAAGCTCCTCGTCTCCACCATACACCAGGACCATATCCTTAGTTATTCTCAGATACATAATGATAGTCTTAATAGTAGTCCAATGTTGTTCTCTTGGATCTTCTTGATATCTGCCTACCATGCTCAGTGCATAGGCAACATCAAGCCTGGTACATAACATGTCATACATGATTGATCCTATAGCCGAAGCGTATGGGATCTTACTCATCCTATCATTCTCCTGTTGTGTCTGGGGACACATTTTCTTATAATTATGTAATCCATGTGACATTGGAACCAATACCCTCTTGGATTTTTCCATACTAAATCTCTTTAGTATCTGGTCAATGTATGTACCCTGACTTAGTCCAAGCAGCCTCTTGGATCTATCACAAATGATCTTGATACCTAGAATATAGGCTGATTCTCCTATGTCCTTTATGGAGAAACACTTGTTCAAGCAGTCCTAAACTGACTGTATGTCTGGTACATCGTTTCCAACAAGTAATATGTCATCAACATATACCACTAGGATGATGACCGCATTCCCATTAAACCGCTTATAAACACATGGCTCACATTCATTCTAAATGAAACCAAATTCCTTTATGGCTTCATCAAATCGAATTTTCCATGACCTGGATGATTACATCAATCCATAAATTGATTTATGCAACTTGGAAACCCGTTTGGCTTTACCTGGTGTCACAAACCCTTCTGGTTGTGTCATATAGACTTCTTCCTAAAGGTTCCCATTAGGGAATGCTGTTTTGACATCCATTTGCCAAATCACATAATCTTGGTAAGCTGTTATGGAAAGTATGATTCTTATGGATTTAAACATGGTAACTGGAAAGAAGGTTTCATCATAGTAAATTCCTTGGAGTAGTCTAAATCCTTTAGCTGCTAGCCTTGATTTATAGGTGCTAAATTGACCTTCCATGTCTAGCTTTCTTTTGAATACCCATTTGCATCCAATAGAATTTACATCAACTGGCTCATCGAACAGAACCCAAACTTGGTTTTGATACATGGAATCCATCTCAGAATTCATAGATTCTAGCCATCTTGTATCTTCTAATCTTTCTACTGCTTCCTTGTAGGAGAGAGGTTCATCATTTTCCAACAATAATGATTCACCATCCTCGGTGACTAGGAAACCAAATCGCTCTGGTTCCCTTACCTCCCTTGAGCTCCTACGTAGTACTTGTGTTTCTGGAACCTCTTCCACAGGGACCTGTGGAACTTGTTCTTGTACCAAATCCTGGGTATCTTTAGCATCAACTTAGTCGAAGTCAATCTTGCTCCAACTATCCTTCTTGAGGATGTGCTCCCTCTTATGATAGATGGCTTGTCTGGCGACAGTCACTTTCTTGTCTTGAGGGTTATATATGTAATATCCTTTAGTTTCCTTGGGATATCCTATAAAGATACACTTCGTGCCCCGGGGTGCTAGTTTTTTTCCTGAGAAGTCCTTAACAAATTCATTGCATCCCCATACACGTGTATGCGACAAAATGTGTTTCCTTCCATTCCATAACTCAGAGGTAATTCCATTTTCCGCCTTAAATGGTACTCGGTTTAATGTGTATGTTGCAGTTTGTAATGCGTAACCCCAAAAGGATAATTGAAGATCTGCATGACTCATCATCGACCTCACGATGTCCAAAAAGGCATGTTTCCTCCTTTCACTAACACCATTCCACAGTGGTGTATAAGGAGGAGTGAGCTGAGATAGAATCCCAGACTCCCGTAGAAGATCGATGAAATATTGGTTCGGATATTCTCCACCTCGATCCGATCAAAGTATCTTTATCTTCTTACCAAGATTATTCTCTACATCATTCTGGAATTCCTTAAATATCTCTAAGGCTTCTGACTTATACCTCATTAAGTATACAAATCAGTATCTACTCAAATCATCAGTAAAATTAATGAAGTAAGAATATCCACCTCTAGCTTCTACAGGAAATGGTCCACATGAATCTGTGTGTACCAATCCTAGAAGCTCTGTATCCCTTTTCAACCTGTCCACCAAATGGCAGCTTGGTCATTTTTTCTTGTAAACAAGCATGACATCTGTCAAGTGGTTTTAGCTTAGTAGAGACTAAATAGCCATCCTGGCAGAGCTTTGTCAAGCAATTCTCATTCACATGACCAAGGCAGCGATGCCATAACTGGGTGATGTATGAGTCATGTGAGTTTGTTTCATTATCAATTTCCAAGACTTGGTTTCCGTAATTTAATACATACAAACCATTATTAAAATGTTCCATACCATAAAATACATTGTTTTTATAAAATAGACAAACCTTATTTCCAAACATGAAAACAAATACATCCATATGAAAACAAGATACATAAATTATGATCTTGGTAATAGAAGGCACAAAATAACAGTTTTGTAAAACCAAAATCATGCCAGTTGGAAATGAGAGGTGATAGTCACCAATAGCCAATGCAGCCAGCTTTGTTCAATTGGTAGCTCAGAGATCCACCTCTCCTCTGGAGATCTATCTAAATCTACATGGTTCCTGCATTTGAATACAGATGTGATCCCCAAAAGCTGTATCTAATACCCAATGTGTAGAAATAGAAATATTGCACTCGATAACGAACACACCTTTAGCGTCCCCACTCTTCTGGGTGCATTTCCTCTTCCAGTGGCCCTAATTGCCACTTGAAAAACACATTGCCTTTCGTTCCTTGCCCTGCCTCTGGATCTTCCCCTTCATGGAGGGACGGTGCTCGGGGGATTCAGACCGTTTATAAGTCTTTGGCCCCTTTTCCGTGTCCTTCCTTTTCTTGTTCACCATAAGGAACGCGGGTTTGTCACGCCCCATATCCTTATCTACCAAGAGAATCAAGGTCAGAATCTCTGATAGACTCTTCTCATTGCTACTCATGTTATAGTTGACAATGAAGCTAGAGAATGTCTTGGGCAGTGATGATAGGATGAGTTCTGTATGCAACTCATCCGGGAATTTAATCCCTAAGATGTCCTGGCATTCAATGTAGCCAAGAATCTTGATAACATGAGGCCCAGCTGGCGCAGAATCTCCATGATTAGTTGTAAACAAAGCATTGGAGATCTCATACCTCTCCTGTCTCGCCTACTCTTGGTAGAGATCCTTAAGGTGAGACATCATGCTATATGCGTCCATGTTTTCATGTTGCTTCAAGAGCTCATTAGACATGTCCGATATCATGAAACACTCGACATATGTGGAATCATCCATGTGTTTCATGTAGAGAGATAATTCCTCATCACTAGCCTCTTTCCCAGGCACAACTGGAATAGGCTCTTCCAGCACATATAATTTCCTTTCATGGGGAAGGACGACGCGTAAACGCCTCTGCCACTCATGGAAATTGGTGCCTGTGAGAAGGTTTTCTTTTTCAATTATGGTGTGCAATGATATGTTTGAAGTCATTTTCTTTCTATTTCTACAAATTAATATGAGAAAAGTTTTAGCACTTTATTAAAAAATTGAGACAAATAAATAAATTAATACTTATTAGTCTCTCACTATTTTAACGAAATCCAATAGCCCTCACCATTGACTTCAGAATATTCTGTTGCCTGAATATTCTAGTGGAAAGGAACCATATTTCCCCTTGAATTACCCCAACTAGGTTTGGTCAATAAACTTGAAGGGTTTTAGGTAGGAATTCCAAATTCCAACTACATTAACTCGTAACTCCGTGATCCGCTGAGTGGACTCCCCAGTCCTAAAATCTTTTATTTTGGATTTCCTCAACCTTTACCTATTGGTCACACCAATTCATGTTGTGGCAGTCAACCCATGATGCAAACCAAGTCAAGTCAACCCAAAACCTTGAATTAGAATTCCCTGATAATTGAAAGCACCCCAACTAGGGTTGGTCAAGAACTTTGAACTATGGTTCGATTCTAACTAAGATTATGGAAGGCTATACCGGCTTAATATTTCTTTTGAGGGATTTTATCCTTATATGTAAATTTCAATTTTATTATCTTTGATTACATGATTTTTAATATTAAGTGGGATATACTTAAGTTATTAACCATGTCTAAGATACTATTTACGTATAAGCCGATTTTATTTTAGTTCCATCTTGCATGCTCGTTTAATTCATTTATTTTCGTGATCGTGACAACACACCCACAATAAATAAACCATGAAACTGACAGAAATAAAATAAATGGTATGATCATGAGCATTTATATTGGTTAGTTTATCTAGAGGTTGATAAACTAACCCCTGAACTGGGGGAGAAACACCTTAAACCTTTAGGGTTCGTGTTTACAGCCTTCCACCTATCCACCTTTGTATCTCCTTGGATTGGTTTCGCCTTGACTCTTTACTTGAGCTGTCTCCATTAACTTGGGTGATCCATCCATTACATATGCATTTATCTCACACGCAGGTGAGGGGTAAAAAGGGGGTTTTACATAAAAGAATCCTTGGGCGCGCAGGCCCTACATATTAATGAGGAGATGGCTCGCATGCCAACAAATTTAATTTAAATAAATAATTTAAAAGAAACCATTCACATACAAAGGTCTCAGTCTAGCTCATGATCATCCAAACATGCAACGATATTTATGCATAAATAAAACTATAATTCAATTATATAATCATTCTTTTTTACGATAAATCATGCTCGAATCAATTAATTATCTTTAATTAATCAATCCTTTTATCTCAAATCCTTTTTCTGAATTTCCTTGAGATTCCGATCCATCATAATTTTAAACAAATAAATTCATTTAAAATTATCCTTGTACATAACTTGTACCTTGGAGGCAACCTGGTGAATTCCCATTTATTACACAGATGTTAAATTAAAAACATATATATAAAATACATATCACGTGTTGTTCCTTTTCTTTACACCTACACCATGGTACACGTCTCAAGGGTTTGTATAATATAATAATAAATTTTAATAAATATGTGTAATTTGGGTGAGTACACGGCGTGTAGTTCCGACTACATGGCATGTACTTTTTTTCACCGTCCATCTGAAGTACACACCTGGGGACATGGCGTGTTTATGTGCTTCGGAAATTTTCAGAGTACACGGTGTGTTCTGTGGTAAATAGGCCGTGTAGTTTCGACGTTACACGGTTTCCAGCCAGGCAAGCTGTGTACGGGGTACACAGTCCAACCCTAACCCAAAGGGACTACACACCGTGTTCATTGGACCACACGTCGTGTAATCCGGAAACCGTGTGCCACCTGTTTCTGGACAACACACGGTGTCATAAATGACTTCAATACATGGCCTGATTTGGCAGATCGGTCAATGCATTGCACCTAGACTACACGACATGTACTTCTGAATACACTCCCTTTATTCTGGTTTTGTACGGCCAGAAACGTTTGGCTCCTCTGGATGAGTTCCTATATTTTATTTTCATTAAAATTAAAATACAAAATTCTTTTTTGTGAGGTGAACGAGAAATGAGGGAGGAGGAACAAATCTCGATATTCATATTTCCATAACGATTAAACTTGAATTGAAATAACTAAACTATTAAATGTGTAAATTACCAACGAAAAACTAAATAATTATAATCAACGACATGACCCCTCTGATACCACTTGTAGGTTCCAGGCGTAGCGGAAGCGCGTTGGTGGGTTTGCCCAACTATAATTTTAACGTTAAACAACGTTCAATCCGAGATCCGTCACGATTTAAAACGGCGAATCTTCGGAATAGAATGAAGAATGAAAAAAGAATAGAAGAGTCCTGGAACCCTTCAGATAGGATCATCATATGTTGGTTATAATTAATTTAATTAATTCATAAGAATTACCTCGATGGAATTATTTCTTCCTTGGAGTCTCTGGTCACGATCTTGTGATCCATCGTTGAGTCGTAGAATCCATGTATAGGATTCCTCTAGCGGTGATCCGCACGTGCTCCACGTATCTCTGGACGTCGCCGAAGGGATCTCCGGGGACTAGCGCAGAAGAGCCTTCGCTTGCGATCTCCGCCTTCAACCGCCTTGATCTTGTGGAGGATCTTGCTCTCGTAACTTGAGGGTGTTCTTAGTGGAAAAATGAATTCTCTCTTGGCTTGAGAGTATTTCCAAATCCGTTGTGCACAGCCAAAAAAATGTCTAACCTTTATGAGAATAATGTAATTGGGATTTATAATACTTATAATTAATAAAATGAATTAATTGCCCTAAAGCATTTAATTATTTCATTTAATTCTTAGTAATACCTCATGTCTTAATAATGGCAGTTGATCATCATTATTACTTGACATGCATCCAATGTATAACATTTAATATCATTTAATGAAATAAACAATATTTTTCTCACGAATCCTAAAAAACAAACTACACGACGTGTATGTATAAACATACATGGAGTTTACTTTTATTTTTCCTGGTTTATTTATTTCCACCACCATATTTATTAGACCTTGAGTAATGGCTATTTATTTCTAAATAAATGTAACTGTTTTACTCACTAATATATATATATTATTTCACCCACAATATATTCTCTCGAATAACTAGTGTCGAAATAAATGCGATCATACATCCTTAAATAATTATTAAACCACAGCCGATAATAATATTTATTTAACTTGTTAAATAAATATTTAACTAAGATACAAGGACACACTTAGTGTGTGACCCTCTAGGCCTCTTTCTCAGTGGCATTAGGTGGATCCTACCTAATGTCCAAGGTTAGCGTCTAGAAACATGCCAAGGAACCCATAGAGAAATAAGTTAATGCTGCAATGACGTGTCACCTCCTACGAACGCTTACCAAATAATATAATCCCTTTTTCTCGATATCTCCAATCAAGCGGGTTGCAAGCTAGTGCCATCAACCCATGTGCTCGATTATTCATTCTTTGACTTCCCGGAATTGGAATCACCCATACCTTACCATAGACATGGATTTATTTAGGATATATCAATTTCATAAAAGGAAATAGGATATCTACTTATGTTATGGAACAGAAGGTACAAATCCTTTCTCGCATTATCTATTAATGCGGTATTACTCGTGACGCACCCAACGTATCCTACCTCACTGCGAACAGTGTGTCGTCATAGTTTTTTTCAATACATATAAGTGCGCGATTTGTAATACCCATTAATAATAATCTTAAAGTCTAACGACCATTACACACGTCCGCAAATAGGAACATCCAATGACACTATGAAATGTGGATTTCCTACTTGCGGGTCTCATTCTCATAATATCTTCTTGGATATTACCAAAGGAGCACACCATGAGAAGGTGCCTCAATGTTTTATGAGTCCTCACCCCTAATGACCTGTATTATTTGTGCCCCTCAAATAATATCATCCGGCCATAGAAAATTCTTTCAATAACATTGTTATGGAACTTCTGGTTTCTCATCATAGTAGGGATCCACTCTGACCCATTAATGCAACAGATGTCCTTAAAACATTATCACATGCATTTTCATGCAGAAGAACAATCAAGATGTGATAAGGAATTTATTAATGAATAAAGTCAAAGTAGTTGGTTCTAGGCCACCAACTCCAACAATAACACCCACTAACTCCAAATCATGTGTGGGATAGTTTTTCATGAATTTTAATCATTCTTATGTCATATAAAATTAAATTATAAATTATAACCTTCACACAACATAATAAATTCTATAATGTATCATTTTATACCCCTAAGAGTTCCAAAATTATCATTATTGTGAGTACAAGTTGAGTGATAATCTTATTTAAAAAATCGCTGATGTAGTCCTCACATTCACTAGTCCAGACAAACTTCACTCCCTTTTGAGTTATCATGGTTATGAACTTTGAAAATCACGATATGTTCTTTAAAAATCATTTTTAATACCTAGTGAGACCATGAAAAATAGGCATATAAATTCTAGATGTTGGTCTAAGACACTCATATGTTGACATTCTATTAAAAGAGTCCACAAATATTGCGCTTCTAGTGATAACATGACCCAATAATGATTTTTACTCATTATTAATCTTAATTTACTATACATTGAATATTTTTTATCCTATCACAATGTATTTATCATAGAATTCATATTCTCCTAGTATTCCTCATTACTATTGGTTTATATAAAAAATTCAATGATAAATTTGACAAAACTATGTTTATGTAATCTATAATGACAATATTCAGGAAGACCATGATTATTATTAGAGAAATAGTGAGTCTGAATTGCATTGCTATTAACATATAATTTCTAGAACTCATTCAAAAGTCAGTATTGGGAAAATATTTCTTCCTCTATTATAATTATTGATATCTCAACCGAAGGTTGACCTGGGAGAAACACATAGACTCAAATACTTGATCAAAAAAATAATTTATTCATTTAAACATATAATTTTTCATTATCTTTATTTGGTTCAGATCATGATAATAAATGCGTTGGTGTCTTGGTCTACACTTTTTCTCGATGAAGAGGAATGGTGCTCCTGATGATAAGGCACTCAATTGAATGAAACCATTATCTATATTCTCTTGAAAATTTATCTTATGTTATTCCTACTTAATACTTTTCAATATGTAAGGATGCCTTGATATAGGATGAGATCTAGTGTAAGTTCAATTTATAACTCAAACGTCTAATTTAGAATTATGAGTATGAAATTATTTCAAGAATACATTATTGTAGTCCCTCACAATGGCATGCCTTCAAGTATTAATCTTCCCTTTTCTCGTACATTTTATCGATATATGATTTCTAATATTGAAATAATATCCCCAATAGATAAAATTATTCTAAATTATATTCCATATCTTTATAATTGGAGAATTCTTTAGGATGTGAATAGTGATATCCATTTATGGATAGTTAACTTTTGATTTATATAAAGAAATAAAATCCATGACCAATATAGTATCAAAATCCCAAAAAGGATGTAAGAAAATATTTTCTAGAATATTTAACACCAAAACTTTAAATGAGAGGAATTATATACTTTGGATGCAAAACTTTCCATAAAAATGGTTATAATAGAAAACTCAACCATCATATTTTAAAGTGTTTTTTGATAGATATGTCAAAAAATCATGATGTGAAAGAATGTGTAGAACTAGAATCAAATATTAAATTCTATATTATTGAATAAATAACCATCATTCCTATAACAATGTCATTTTCATGATCCACCTCAATAGTAGGTATAGAATATTTCATTCATTTCTAACTTGGAAGTTGTTGTTGTTTATTTACTCAGATAAGCCTTGACATAGGGAATTTGATTGAATAAATATCATGTAAATTTTTTGTTGAGCCACTACACTACAGTTTTATTGTTTTTTGAAACATCCTTTCTTGTTATAAATTAATGGTCTTATTTAAATACCTTTAGGAAAAATTATCATTGTAACCCTCTCTTCCACATTTTAAGCATCTCCTTGACCCCCTTATGTAGTTTCTAGGATGAATTATCTCAAATTGTTGACATGTTGGTTGTTATGTTTTTATTTCATTATGAGATTTTTCTATTGACACACCCATATTAAAATCCATTTCATGTTTTTAACTTTTGGATAATGAGCCCACTTTAAGCGTCTAATAAATATTTCAACATTAAGTTCAAAATAGAGAATCTTCCCATAGCTATCAATTACTGAAATCCCAAAGTATTTTTTTATACATGGTATTTCTATAAAAATGACTTATTCCACTTTACTTTTGGTGTTCATGAAAAATCCATATGTGTACCATGAAATCCTGTTAACATTTTCCCATACACATTAAAAAACTCAACTTTTCTTTTAATCATTCTGAGATTCCATTTCTATCTTAAGATAGATAGTTTGGTGGAAATTTTTTGATAAACATTTTCACGAATTTGAGTCATTACATGTAATCATGTTCGTCCATATACATTATATTTTTATTCGGTTTCCACCCCTTATCAACTACACGATTAAAATGGTATATGAACAACATAATTTTCGCTTCTTCTGAGCACTGGTGAAATAAAATATCTTCTTAATAGTACTAATCCATTATTCTGTGATTACAAGATCATAAGACACACTTAATATTGGAGGCATTTGTCACATAAAAAATTAGACAAAAAAATCTATTTCATATGAGAATTAGAGAGTTCCATATGATTCAAGTTTTTATTCAAAACATGATTTGGTTGAGCCATTACTATAATGATGTCCGGGTCTTTTGTTCCCATAATATTTTTCATCTCATTAATTAAATCATAAAATTTCATATCACATTTGGTATTTGAACAAGTTCTCTTATTCATATCTATTGTCTAAAAAATAATGTATTATATTTGGGGATTGAAAAATTAGCTGAGAAAAATATAAAAAGAAAACATTGAACATTGATGGATGAACTTGTAAAAGGAAAGTATACCCCAAATTGTGATTCTGTAATATTCAATACATGTTATCAAGGATAATAAAATTATCCATCAACTTCGTACTAATATTTTATTTCTATAATCCCAAAAATTAATTTTTCTATTATCTGATACCAACTATACTGAACCAAGAATTTTACATATATTATTACATGATTTGATGTATAATTAACCATCAAATACAATACAAAGATCATAGTTTCATGTGCCTCTAGATGATTCGGTACATAATTTGAAAACATTAAAAGAAAAAATATAACATATTTTACATATTAATCTCCTAACTCTATTTGAGATCTTTAATATACATAGGATAACATGGGAAAAATTAGATAAAATTGATTAGATAAATATCCCAGTAGGAGAATAAACATGAGAACATAGAAACACACATGTGTTAGAAGAAAAAATGAGATAACATAAAAGGAATGGAACATGAGAAATAATATATAATAATATCACATATAATATATAGTAATATGACCTTGAAATACATGAATATGTTAGAAACATACACCATGATATAAAATGATTCAAGGAGAAATTCTAATATTATATCACATGGTTACCAAAGCCTCATATTGGATTATGTTTACTCCCTAACCCTTTACCTGATGTCTCATTATACTAAACATTACATATTTCTATGGATAATTATCTTGAGACACCCATCATAACATGTTCATTGACATGTTCATTAACATGGTTTCCTCTGTAATAATCAATCACAAAGAATAAACATATGGGTTGCCCACGGAAACACATGACTATAATAATCATGTCATAAGGAACAACCAATGGGTGTCTCATAATGGTGTCTGTTAAGTAATATATTTAAATCATACATGGACATTAATAAGCTAAAATAAGAAAATATCATCAAAAATAATAACCATCATAAGTGAAAACATGAAAAATGTGTTCCTAAGAAACTCTATTAATAATCCACTTATGTGTATTTTAAGGGAACATATTGAAGAATCTTTAAATAGGTTAATGGAATTATTTTTGGAATAAAACAAGAAAAGAACATATATAGTTTTTATTATATAAATTAATTATATAAAAAAATTTACCGAGTATTAAATTAGAATAAGGAGTGTACTTGAAAATGTGTAATAAATTGGGATATTTCCCTTAATAAATCATTCTTATCGGGGTAAAATGAAAGGGGATGTTTTTAATATATGCATTTCCCCTTAAAATATGGATTAATTGATCTGGATATATATATATATATTTGTAATATATACAAAATATTCATAATATGTACATAATAATAATTAATAAATACACTTATATAATGATAAATATTGTGTTACCCATAGGAAAAAATAGAGGTTCAGAAAGATCCTAAACCTTATGTTTGAAAGTGTTATCCACTCGCACTTATTGTCCTGTAAATTTGAATTACATCCATTAATTTATTTATTCATAACCAATTACACCTTTATCTAAAATATTATAGTTCTATTAAGTTCATTTATGGATATTTTTGTGAGTTAAAATGTTTAATTTATTAGTTCTAGGAGCGTTCATTTCATGGTTTCAAAGTGGGGTCACTTGTGTAAAATTATGGATGTTTTTGTAAAATTGGAATAATTCTCTATAATTTTTATTATATTGTATTTATTTATTTTTAAAATTCTAAATGATCCCATATATAATTTTATTCAACAGTATGAGTATGATTAATTTGATAAAACATTAATGCTAAATATTAAGACTTTTATTGGTGGTTTTTTAATTATCATGAACTACTTTCGTTTTATTATTTTATAATATATATAAATATATTAGTTCTAGAACCTAAAAAAATTATAATAAAATTTTAAATCTAGTTTAACAATTATAGTGGTTTTATAAAAATTTGTAATGGTGGTAATGGAAAACAACAAATCACAATCAATTTAGGCGGTGAATTGACATATCAAATATTATGTTTTTAGTTTTAAGTTAAAATTTGAAGTGAAGAGTATCGATGATGGATATTAGATTAAAAAATTAAAATTATTAAGAAAAAATGATACTAGATTTATAATTTTGTTATGTATAAGAAATTTTATGGGAGGATAAGAATTGAATATAAATTAAAGTAAAAAGGATGACGATTTTACCTTTTGAATATCGTCTCCTTGAAAACTTCTTTAAGCCATTGGGAATTATTCTTTTTGTGAGAAAATAATGACTAGACTATGTGGATGATTCATGGGATAGAAATTTTTCAGAATACTAAAATGATTCTGAGCATAGAAGGTGAAAGGATAAGGGGTGGTGAGGGTTATATTAATAGGAAGGGGGAGAGGGTTGTTTTTGATTATTTTGTTTAGTTTTTTATTATTTTCTCGCACGACAGTCAATATTGGTGATTAGAATGACTAAACATATTAAATGGTTACTTTTTTGAACCAATGGTTTGTTACCTCATCCATACATAATCAGTCACTTGGTAATTCACTGTTTTTGTTAAGTACTGTAAATTACTGAATTCCACTATTCACCAAAATACATCTATTTTTAAAAAATCCCAAAAATTCATTGAAATTTTTTCGATGTGTATATTTCCACAAATTGGATTATTTTTTTTAAGAAAAATGTATATGTATGATAAATATAATTTCTTATGAAAATCATATTTTCTTTGAAAAATTGAAATTTAAATAGTTTAACCAAATTTATGATGCTGAAAAATTATATATGGACATGTGAATTTATCTTATAATTATAATAATACAAAATATTAATTTATAAATCTATTTTATGAAAATATTTTTTCATTTAAACCATTATAATAATTATAAAATTTAAAATAATCCTTTACAATTCACAAAAATACTAACACATAATTTATCATTTCTAAACCACTTCTTTTCTTATCCCATGATATAAATATATCATAATTTTATTTATAATATAAAAAATATATTAATAATTCCCTAGGTGTGGTTAATATTATAATGGCTAGATATCTATTCATAATAGTTAAATCATTATTCCAAAAGTTAAGATATTATTTCAATAATCATATTTCTAATAGTCACATGGGTTTAATACTTCGTATAAATTACTGTAATTTCATTGATTAGACACTAATATTTTTACACAAGTTTATTATACATTCATGATTTAAATGAATATTTTACTAATAAAAGTATGTTGTATTAATACCTATTTGTTCAGTATTGTAGTTATTCTAGTGGACCAACTAGATCTAAATTTATACATTCTTGTTATTGTATTTTATATTTTTTATCCCTATAATTTTTCACATTTTTATAGGTTTGTTTTTTGAATAAGTTGTCATTATTAATTTTTGATAATAATATTTTTATTATTTTATACATGTTAACTATGTTTATTATACTATATGACATAATTATAAGTACTAAAATTCCATTGATAAAATTCTAGGTAGCTATAATCAAACGTTTATTTTCCTTCAATATTTACGTGAAGAACACCCAAATCACATATTTTATTAATTCTAAAAATCATATTTCCATGTATAATACATTATAAATTTATGGATTTGATATTAATTTTAATGAAAAAATAATTGAAATGATGGAATTAAAGGATGTCCTATAAGGATAAATTGTTTTCAACTATTCAGGGGTACATTTTTATTTATTATAAAGAAGAATTCATTTATCCTAAATTAATAATATCTTAAAAACTATTCCCCTCATCTTAGTATCTATCCCATATCTTCAAAGTAATCAAACAAATTTTTAGTATATTGATATGACATCAATACTCTACCGAGAACAATAAAGCAGCAATAGCTCAGAGGACGTTGAGATTCTTCTATAATCATTATTTGATGACCAATTAAAAAAAATCAAGGTTACACAAAAACTGAACGATTTGATGACAAGGGAGAGTAATTTATGGAATAATATTACCAAATGAATATTTTTGTTGAAATAAATTGAATTGAATTAAATTTGTGGTATAATAGCAAGTTCGGACCAGTAAGAACCATATGATGGTTCTAAATAACCCATGCACTAAGACAGGTCACATCTATATAAAATATGCATCTAGACATCAATAAAATAAAAGTAACATATAATCCATAACAATAAAATATTGTATTGTGGTCCAAGATGAAAATGGGTGTAGATAAATTTCATCAAGTGGAAAAAAGTGTCCCAATAGAAGAACAAATCTTGGGTCAATATAACATAATTAGAGACAAAACCATGACATTTATAAGATCTAACCTAGAAAAAACAATGGAAAAAATATTAATTAATATTTATGGGAATCATATTTAAAATAAAATTGATGAATTTAATATAAAATTTTAATATGTAAATAAAAATAAACCTTTGTTAATTATATGGTGTTGGAGTGATTTCAATTACATTAATTTTTAATAAAAAAAGATTTAAAAGGAAATATATTTAAAAATTATACATGTATTCATTTTTTATACAAAGAAATGGATAATTTTGATATGTAATAATGGTGTAAATGTCATTAAATAACCTTGGTAGAACCTCTTGTTTTCCATTAGTTACTTTTAGCGTGACCCCCAAAATGAATCTTAAATATTCTAGGAGTTAGATATTTGAATTGGGAGTATTTAACACACATAATAAGAGATATCATCCTAAAAATCATAAGGAACTAAATATTAATAATACAATCAACATTATTAATATAAAAAAATACATCAATGTCATAGATTTGTTAAATAAATAAGGGTCTCTAAATAAATACCCAAAATAAGAAACACATAGAAAATCAATTATATAAACACCATCCAATTCTTCAACATGAGTTAGTAATTTATTAAAAAAATCACCAATTTCATCTTAATAATATATAAAAACAATATAGAATATATGAGTTGGAAAATAGGTATACTCTATAGGATCATCCTCATGCATTTTTATATAAACATGAATAAAGAATGTAAATTCTATATTGGATCAATAGTGAAGAACAAATGTCACATATTCTAGATCATCTACATCCATACCTTTCATGGACTCACTCTACTTGTCCACATGCAAGAATAATAAAATAAAAATATTGTAAATATAATGTTACACCATCACCATGTACACATTTAACTAATAATAGGAACAACCCCAAAAAATATGTATTTATACTCATATAAATTTCATTGAAAACCCACATAACAGAAAAACTTCACCAAAGAGTCATCACACAATTCACAAAACTACATTATATTATATACCATAGGCACATACAATAATAATATTGGGACTCATATGGTAAAATAAATATTATTATAGAGGAAAAAACCATCCTGGAATCCTGAGAAATTATCTTCATTCTAGGAAACTAATGCTGTGAATATGGTAAAATAATGAACCTCGGTGTACCATACAATGATATTATAAAAATATCGGGTATTTAACCCTATGTTTTCTGATAATCTCTGAGATCCAAGTGAATTTTTCATCTTATTTGTATCCATAGTTCTATGAAACATCCAACCCTTAGAAGGGATCCTCCTTGATTCAATGGTATATAAATCCCACTTAATACAAAGAAATAATGAGAAAATGGATTTAGTGGAATCGATGGAAAATACTAATAAGTTGTGGAAAAAATTTCATGGCCTTCAACCTCCTTATTTTAGATTCATGAATTATCTCAAGTATTAATAGAATTTACTATAATATTATGAAGTGACTAAGTAAGTTCATTAATTAAAAGTTATTCATAACCTTAGTTCAAACTATTTAACATTTTGAAACACCTTTATTTCCCCAAAATGATCCATTTAATCTATTATTGTTTTGATTTATCTAAAACTAAAACGTAGAAACTAGTATGAAAGGAATACAAAATGGTTTCTATTAAATTCGTGAAATTATAATCGATCGTTGAAAAAGAAAAAGGTAGATGCAATGATAATGATTCAATATATGAATGAAGAATATAAATAATGATTTAATGATATAATAAATTCATTTAATGTGATTTTGAACATATGGACATTAAATTAATGATGAAAAACCACTCGTAATAACACATTGTTATTTCTAATATAATGTTGAATAACCAATGAAAAAGGGTATAAAAATAACTAAAATACTTTACATAGATGAAATAATCAATTATAATATCTCAAAAAAAATAACGAATCACTAAAAATTGAATGAAGTGAAGATAATATATAGTGATGTAATGAATAATTTCAAGCCATTATCCATTACCACCAAATCCACTATTATTTAAAAAATAAATTTTCAAATTTTAGTAGATTAAATGAAAATGTCTCGTGTGTTATCCATTATCCTAATAAGATATATGTTTAATGAGTTATGTACATCATGTCACTACCATGGAATTACTATGGGGTATGATTTTCCCAAAAGAATATAAATCAATAGGGTGAAAATAAGGCAAAATAACACAAAGTTATAATGGTCTACAAATATCTAAATCTCTCTTTTTAATTTTCCATCCAGAATTACTCAAGAGGTGAGGGATTAAATACCCAGGGGAATGACTCCTCAAGAATTATTATTTTAATGTAAATCTAATGGTTCAAATTAAATAGTCCATGAGAATCACAACATGGGTGGAAAATCCATATATAATAGACCCCTTTGTGTTTCATCTAATGGAATACTATATCAGACGCATGATTTCATCTATTTTTTAAGAAAATTTTCTAATATAAAATAACACAAATGAAATAAATGGAAATAATAATAACATAAAAAATAATGGCGTATATTGTTTTTGAATTTATGGGATGGTTGATCCAATTTAGGGTCATAGTTACTAGCTTATAAAAAAATCCTGAAGAAAAAAAACCTCGTGGAGACCTAAATATTGAGTCCCATTTAAATACATTTAATGATAAAACTAGGAAAATTAATAATATTAATGGTAGTTAAAATATTATTAAATGAAAAAATATATTTTCTATAATTATAAATCAATATGGAATTAAATAAAGAAATATCTACACTTTTAATATAAAACTAAAAATATAAACTTCACCAAAAAAGTATCAAATCGATATAGTATATAAAATATCTAAAACATTAAAAAATTTAACTAATGTCAGATTCTATAATAAACTATTTAATGAGATTTAATCAGTTTGTATCTAAAAACCACATAAATCCAAGGATGTAGTTATTTCACTAATAAATAGAAGTAGTGTTACCATATGTTTATCCCCACCATAAAAAACTATGTTTTGAAATACATGCATTACATATTGTCTATTAGAAAAGATCATATTACAATATAGAAAAAATGATTGCCAATATAATAAATGATTAAGCCAATTATCATCACTAAAAGAACCAATAAATGTTATAGGATTAACATCATCACCTTATAGATCCACTAATAAGTTCATATTAAATTTCTAGGACCAAAATACCATAATCAATAATATCATGCATCAAATATACTCATTTTACAACTAACATATAGCATGAAAAAAAATTTCTTATACTGCTAGAATGAAACCAATATTAATTCATAATGTATTTTACTGTGAATTTAAAAATAATATATTTTTTATTAAATAGAGAAAACTATCAAGATACGTTATGTATAATTTCTAATCATGACCACCAAAAAATGATGTTTTAAGTTCCTATTGTTTAATATAAAACTCCTAGAATAAAAAATAAAAGTAATAATTAGAAAATGTTTATAACTCTAGATATTTATTTGAATAGATAATCACTTTATATTTAATGATTCCATTGGAGACCAACATTGATTTCTATTTGACCTTATCATCTCAAGTGTTATCTTCTCTTTTCACAATGATTGACACTTTTTCACTAAGTGGTTCAGTCATAATGAACTGACTAAGGTTATATCCTTAAAATATAATATAATCACTCATAGTAGTGATCCAAAATTTATAATTACTATTATTAAAAACATTGTTATATGTTTCAGGATAATTAGTAAAAACTTCATGAGAAACATCAATTTCAGAGGTAGCCATATCAATAACCACCATCATGGTGGACCCATCACATATTATTGTACCTTACCTCTATGGTGAGTCAATCCTACTTCCCAAATCAAAAGTCTATGTAGGTTTAAGGTTAGTATATTGGTTTGACCACACACATTTCACTTTTTAACCACCCACCATAAAAAAATATATCTTTTAATTTTGTTCTTCCCATTTATAATGTCATATCTTTCACTAGGACACAAAAATTGTGGATTCACGGTTCATCATGCCACATCACCCCATATTGGAAACCTATGCATTGTGCTTCCAACAAATATGTTGCTAAAGGGTAACCCTCCATCCCATTTCAAAAACCCGAGTGGGAAGAGAATTGTATGATAAATGGTAATATAGTCATCATCCATTTTGAGTCTACCCACCCATTAGATATTTTGATGGTTTTATGTCATTTTTCGTTGCTATTCATGTCATGTCTTCCTAAAATTTCCAATTGTATCACCAAAATACCTCAAATCTATTGGACATAGACAGTGTCGATGAAATCCCATATAATGTGAATCAATTTTTTGTTATAGGACCTATAATTGTACCTACTACGAAACCATTATTGTGCCTATAGAAATCATTCCTCATCACAAAATTTTAAACTAGGGTTTTCAAGCCACATTATTGGATATGTACAACTTATCCAATGACATCATAATTTTACTTATTTTTATAATTAACAAATACATTTTGAATTAAACATTGAATATTCAAAAAATATTTTAATATTTATTTAATATAATATGACTCATTATTTTTGAAATGGTATTTTAATAAATACAAATAATATTTATTAATATTTATTAATAAGTGTTACATAAAAATAAAATAAATTATTTATAATTATTTATAATTATTTATTTTATAAAAAGTTATAAATTAATAAATATCCCAATATATCATTTATTATAATTCATAAATTATAAAATTCAATTCATATATAAAAATAAAGAAAAATATTTTATCGCAACTAATATATTTTAGTGAATTGGGAAATAATATTGGATATTATTGATCTGTTTCGGATTACAAAACCATTCCATGATATTACATGTATATTATATTTCACTGAATAATTATAATATAATGACAAAGTCAAAATTTATTATTCATTGAGTTAATGAAATAGAAATATGACACATTATTTTTTTGAAACCCGTGAAATCTCACCATCATAGGATAAAATATACAGATGATGTATTCTATGACCTATATAAAAAATATAAATTTCTACTGAAAAAAAAATTATTATAACAAACAATGAAAGTAACAATTTAATTTGGAAGAATAAATTCTATGTAATAATTTATGACCAAACATCCAATAATCATTATGATTTCATATAGCCACATATCTCAAATTACTTTCTGAATCAAAAATCATAGAAAAGATTTGATATAATAGATAGGTTTATAACAAAAAAATTAATGATTCAAATATATATTGAAATATAAAATAAAAAATGAAAAATATGTGATTTCCTTAAAGTTTGTTGAAGACACATGAGAGGTAGGAGGATGAATTAGATGTCTTGTACTTGTTTAACATTATTATTTTTTCCAGGAATCATTAACCTTCAATGGTATTTATATATTTATTTCAAGTAGTTCAATTGAATCTATTTATATTTCAAAAATAAAATCATATTCAGGAATTCATGTAAATCATTAAAGAGTCACAATGTATTTTAATAATTTTTAGTACAATTACCTGAACCATTCCATGGTTGGTTCTTCACCCCAATTTTGGATTATCCGCTTCAATTTATTATTTATTACAATCACTGATCTATCCATATTAGTCATTTATAGAGTGTCAATAGTCATACAAATTCCTAATCCACATGATATATACTTCAACATATTGATATAATGATTTTTGAGAAGATGTCATGTGTCACACGATATATGCTTTCAGATAGAGAAAAGTTAGAATAAAATGAATATATTGAAAAAGGACCCGGAAACATATATTTTTGTTTTTTGGGAGTAATCCCTTTTCTTTTTATGTAGAAAAATCACTTCAACATATTTAGGATCACAATTTCATGGAGATCATAGATTCACACACACTCACAAAACCATATCTCGAATGAGCTAATAATGATGAAGAAGCCTTATTCTCCCAACCACATAGTGAGTCTACTATGATATAGTGAATGGTGGAAGAATGAACAGCTACATTTCTATAGCCACTCATTTTCGAGATGTTGTAGTGTTGGGTGAAAAAAAGTACATTGAGCTATTGTACCATTGTCTTCAGATTCCTAGATTCTATAGTAAGAATTAAAATTTCTTCCCTATAACAATGCCCTATCGGTACCATCTGGTTAATTCAGATATACTAAGTCGGAGTTTTGGTAGTTCCCCAACAAAATTGGTTCGGTGTCCTTTAGACCTAGGACCCCCGTTATAGGGGCATATTTTCCCTAAAAAACGCCAACGAATTGTCTGTAGATATTAACTTGTGAGTGTTGTGTCCTAGTGGGTAATATGAGATTCTAGCATTCAGCCCAACATCATAGAAATTGATCGGTCTAGAGCAATAAAAAAATTTAAATAGACATATACAATGATATTATTACATACCATATGTTTAATAGGTCTAATGGAGTCCCACTATATATATGAATGTGTTTGTATGATATATTACATTGGAATAAGATCAAATATTTTCATATAATTATTTTTCAGAAAGTAGATGGATCACATTCCCTCGTCATAAAGACATTAGATGAAATGAAATTTTCAACATGGGTCCATACAATTTGTTCCATTTTTTCTGAGTTTCATAGGTCTTCACATATCATGCTCACCCCTAAATATCATTAATTACCTAAAATTATTGAGTCAATTTGATAATATCTAATCAAATTCATTCAATATTTTCTCTTTTTTTCTAATAGCCGTAAAAAACATTATCTAAAATTAAAAAGAGGTTATATTTTTATTCTTTTTTCATCATCCATATCAAGAAGATTTTTATATTAAATATTGTATAATATTCTCTTTATTCATTATAGGTTGCATTGGTACATTATTCATCATTCTCTTATTCATCATTGAGAGTGATCTCTCATCAGTTATTTATTATCTATTTTACACATATACCTTAACTACAATAATGACTCCTACTATTTATTTTATTATTTAGTACTTTATCTTCTCTATCTCATAAGAGATTTGGTTAAATGAATCATTAGTTTCTAATATACATAAATTGAATTATATTATAACATTATTCTTCCGTCAAAAAATCGGTATTATCAAATAAGAGCTTCTTCCAAATGACTTTTCTTCATTTATTTATCACCTAAAATGAAAAAAACAATTTTTCCTCATTAAATATATCCTATATTTTATTCTTCGTTAAATATATCTCTCAATATTGTAGTAAAATTTATGTTTTATCATCTATTTGAACTCAAAATATTTCTACTAAAAATTAAATTTCATTTACTATATCTATATATAAATGTTTTGCACAAAATATTTGACATATATCTCATTATAAAATGTGAAAAATTCTCATGGAAATAGCATTATCTCAGTTTGAGTATGTATAATTAGTATTATAAAATCAACTCTTTTTTGTTCATTCTCTAACATTATAGGATCTCACTGATTTAGTCTTTGATAAAAATAAGTAAGGGTTGTTATTTTTATATATCTAAATTATTCATGACAACCAAAAGATAATTTATAAAAATACATATAGCTGAAGTATAATTTAATTATTTCTCAAAATAATCTCAAATAATGGATTCTCTAATCGTACTGATATTTGAAACTCATATGCACATCACAACCATCAACTAATTTATTTTTCGTCAAAATAATATAATTCTAGAAACTCTCTTATTAGTCAATTTTGATATTCACTTTTTATTTATGAAAATTAACTTATCTTTATTCTCATTCTTGGAATAAAAACCCTTCCATGAGTTCTTTATGTTAATAATATGATTGAACTGATTGGACATCAACCTCAATCATTATTTCATAATAATATGTTTTTGGACATTATATAATTTTCACCAGAAACTTATAAAATATCACTAGTTTGAATATTAGTATGGAATTTATGTGCTTTGATAGTAGGTATATAGGGATATGCTAATGTTTCATTAAATTTACATATGTATTTTGAAATTTCTTATTTTTTTTAAATCAACAATATAAAATTTAAATGTTTCCCAAAATCTTATGTGTCTATTTATATATCAAAATCTGATTATATTATTCCCATCAATAAATAATCTTTCATAGATCTATATTTGGGTATGAGATTCATGGATTCTCATATGTACATAAATTTAGATATCATAAATTGAGACTTGTAATTACGTAGCAAAAATATGCTTCATGGAATTTTGTATACATTATCCCAAACCCTTACATTGAAATTCACTTATAAAAATTTCATTATGTAGTGGATTCATATATTTGGGATTAAGTTACATGAATTGTTGACTTTTATTTTTTTTAGGTTGATTAAATTAAATTGCAAAGATAAATTATATAAAATTAGTACTCATCCAATTCAACTATAGAAACTATCATCAACTCACAAACACCTCAAATAACTTTTTTTATTTTCTTAATTGGACATAAATTTTTTGGATGATTCCCAAGGAATATTACCCTTATAATACACACTCCTTTGAGTTATTTGATATATCACATTTCATTAATCACTTACACCTTAACTCATCCTTCATGTAAATGTTTCTCATTGCAGATTTCAATAGTTACATCCATAGTTTCATAAAAAATTATTCTTTAAGTATAAGCTAGATTCCACTCCAAACATTTAACATATTTTGAGAATATTATTCCCAGATATCTTAGATGTCTAATATAGGTGTTCCATCAATCCCACCATTTTTATTTCTTAACATATTCTAAAAGATATTGATGGTTCTTACAACCACAACATCAATTCTCATGGACATATAAACAATCCCTAAAATCATCAGATGTATGGGTTACTTACTTTAATTAGTATATCAAGGTGTTTAAGTGTAATCCATTCCACTTTTCTCTTTAACTAATATATTGGAAAAAACTTCATTAATCACATTTTCCATGTACCCAATATTGAATAACATAACAAACCCTTCAACAAATGTCATTAGAATATTGATTTCTTATTTTTCCTATTGAATAATCTAATACATTACCTATAGTCTCTATTAATACATTAATTTCATTTTTATTGAAATAATACACAATCTACATTCCTTCAAGTCTATGTGTGCTTTACTAAATAACATCCTTCCATTGAAACTGAAATCATACATAAATTGAAAACAATGTGTGTATACCTTAAACCATATTATTTTTATTATTATTGTTTCCATCATTTTAGGATTATTATATATTGACATGAAATAATAAAAACTTCATTATTTACATGTTTTATCTATGGGTTGCATCATATTACCCTAAATCTTTGGGCTTTACCTTCATATTCATTATTATATTCTACTATCCCATAAAAATATAATAAAAATATTGATGGAACATAGTGGAAGGGATAGTTTTTATTTCTGATCGTTTTTAGAGAACTCAATCCAAGTCTCAATAGCTTAATATCTATTATATACACTATTGAAGTGATAGGTGGGATATGCCTATACATATACATTACATAAATGAATGAGTAAATCCCTTAATCAAATATTATGTATTGATTGGACATAATATCCAATGACATTCATATTATGGAACATTTAGTGATTGATATTTATATTTTATATATATTCACAACCAATTGATGTGTCAAAATAGTTTTTAATAAATAATACCTTATGACTGATGATACTATGATCCACCCATAGTTAAAAAAATATGAAACTCTAAGGTAGTGGATAAGAAAACACAATATCATCAAATTCAAAATAGTTTTAGGAATAAATAAAAACAATTTTTATTATTTTTTTCATTTCCATGGATAATTCATATCATAATATACTATATTTTTATAATTAGGGAATATTCATTTCAATAACCTTGATAATGATATAATTATTATTTTTATTCTACCTAAAAAATTAAGAGAAATATTTTTTAGTGAATATGATAGTGGAAATAGTTTCTTAACATATTTATATAATGACCTATCTTTTCATGATTTTATGACTCACTAGTTTATTAGTAAAAATAAACTGTTTAATATTGTTAAACATGAAATAAGGCATATGTATGGTTCAAGGAGTGTCATTGGATTTCTCGGTGCGTGAAGTTACCAAAAATGGGAAAAATGGCTCTGCTGCACGGTAGCTACTAGGTTAGTACAAACTGTGCAGTGTAATATAATGGGGGTCTTTTTGAGAACCAAGGCCCACATTATTTTCCTATACCTGTGTCACCTGATGTGCAAGAACACCCATGTTTTTTTTGACATTCATAAAAGAGTAATTATTAAGGTTTATAGACTGTTATAGAATCCATGCTCCTTAACCATGTGTGGTCCCTCTTTAGACAGTGATTTGAGAATGGTTTATGAATGGTTTTTCCAATCCATGTAACCAAACCACTCACCCCTGTATTTAGGGTGGAATTACAGTTTTTTCCATAATCAAACATAAAAAGAAATTTACTTTTTCCTGCTCCCCTTTTAATTGGATGGACATCATTCCATCCACCTGTGAGATCACTCCTCCCTCCATGGTTCCACATTGATGAAATTTTCTTATTGAAGTGTTGGATAGCTCTTTGTAAGATCTCCAATTCTCTGGCTTCGTATCTCAGTTTATCTTCATATATGTTGTGCTATTTTTTGTATCATCATTCATTCTATTTTCATGGAAATGAAACATTCCTTGTTTTTCATTCAATTTACATTGAATAAATTTCTATAATTGGATAAGTATTCATTAAATACCATAAGGTAGGTGTTCTAGTTTTTTTTTGAAGAAGTTATGATGTTTTTATATCTGATTTGTTGTGCCTCATTCTAGCCACAACAACATGTAGCATTAAAATGATTTAATTGAATATAAGTTTATACAAATGTGTAATTATACTTGAAAGGATCATTATTATATAACTAGAGGATGTCAACCTTATACATATTCCCCCATTAGGTGTGATGGACTGAAATTACCCATTCTATATAATTTATTAAATGACTAAAACACCTCATAAGTGTTCGGTTTGGGTTTTAAATGGCTTCTTCAACTCTTATACATGATTTATTATTTTCCAATGCACCTCTTAATTGAATGGATTATAATGTAAATTGAATTACTCTTAAGGGTAATTACCTAAATTATGCAATCAACTTCTAATTTCATTATTGAATCTATGAATTAAGATTACATGTTTTGTCTCATTAAATTACTTGTATAAAATTTTTGACTTGTTTCATGATGGATTTACTTTCATAAATTGATGTAATGGAATAATTGATATAATATTAAAGGATGTAAATTCCAATCTAGTAGGTTCATATTTAATATATTGATTTCATGAATGTGGAACCCAATTATATATGGGGTTTGATGAACATTATTATAAAATTGGTTATCAGACATGATATTATTATTATTATCACTATGCCATTGAGAGTGGATGTGGAATAATTGTTAAGGGACTTAATGGGTATGATGATTAAATCTAGAATATATCAGGTGTTCAACCTAATGTATCTCCCTGTTATATTGTTTTCTGGGTGACTGGAATAATGTTTATCATTCTTCTACTAAGTATTTTTAGAATAAATTCCCACTTAACCTATCTCGAGTGTTGAGCATAAAGACTCTCACTCATTATGAGATTCAGGGAATGTACCTTCTTGTATGAGATTATATGCCTATATTCGATAGTTATGGATTCCAATGTTACACCTCTGTCCAACCAACAACTAGTATCTAGGTATATAGATTATTATGTCTTCGTGAACTTAGTCCATATTGGTGGAAATGTTATATAACTTTATATAATACAATTTATTAATAAATACATGTTTATATATCAGTATCTTTATGACCTATGCGGAAGTGGGTAGATCCACCAGGTGCCCTTTAAGAACATGAGGTGGCTGGAATTTATTTGTTCAGAATTGCTTACAATTTCATACACCTGTACGCAGTTGTTTCTATGTACATTGCTTGGATTACAAATAAACACCATTAGTGGTGGACTATTTTAATTTTACCTCACACCCTACTCAGGCCACCTTCGGTACATGGGTAGATTAATTGTCTACAGTTATGTATTTTGGAAAGCACGCAGTTGTCGAAAATTGATATGATTTAATATATCTGGGTCATAGGGGTAGATGATGAGCATATTCTCATGATGCTACTCTAGCATTATTTTTTACATTTTTTTTATATAATGTTTTATATATATGTCTTATATTCCCTTTTTGTATATCATATTTCCATGACATCATGTGTTTAACATGGCCTTAGGATTTTAATATTATTATTTTTTGTTCACAACACTCCAGCGGGTTACTGGTATATAATTTTTAGTGACATTTATATCACACAAATTCTATTGTATGATTATTTTTGTTACCCACTATTACACTCTTACATGAGATTATAGTCTCCCCACTCAACCAACTAATACCATCCCCTATAGTTTAAAACAACTTGTGTATGGATAGGTGGGATTCAGTCTATATGACCCACCAGATCGAGGCCCCACTTTACTGGATGTTGGGTTAAGAAGTTATAAAGAAGCATCATAGAATTACTTTTCCTTTATATTTCTATTTTTTATTAGAAAAGATACTATGAATTAATAAGATTTGGTAATGAGACTATTCTCAATTGTAGCTTACCCACATATAGGGGGAAACCAAAATACCTAGGATTGAAAATTACAGTTATTGATTGTGCCTTTTACAGATGATACAACTTCACCGTTGTGTGATACACATGTTTTTTATGCTACTATTATTTTTATTACCATAATTATTGTTTTTTTACTATGACCTATTGAAATGAAGGTAAATGCATCATCATAAGCACAATTTGATTGATAAACCATTAATTTTCAATTCCACATTTATTCTCATTGTGAATTTTCCTATTTTATATTATTGGTTCCTTAATTATTTTATTGAAATATGCTGATATTCCATACAGGAATGGGAAATAAATAATTGATTCTTTTTATGCATTCCTTATGTTAATAATATTTTTCTTCATACGTCAAACCATACAACTTATTCATACAGTTGTGGAAGATTGATCCGTGGACGCTTGAACGAATGGCATGAACCATGTTATTGATAGAATAAAGTAAACTCCACATTCCAATTTATGAAGAGTATGTTACCTAGAAAATAGAAATGGTGATCCATTTGAATTGACCATTTATAGATATATACATGCATAAATGAGTATGAATTTTGAAAGGAATATCACTTATAAATCAAAATAGTCATCTTGTAAGTGTGGTATGAAACCTAGACCCGAGCTCGGCCTTAGTTGTGGGTAGTTAGGTGTCTTTTGAATTCTTATAGCCTTATTTCATCATTGCTTTCCAAAAATTCTTAAAGATTGTAAAATGAAGAGAGGTGAGAAAAGATGATATGAAGGATATGTTTAGATCCTGGTTTACTATTGGAAACAATTTTTATTGTTATGTTCTATTCATATGGGTTTGTTTGGAAATGTAGCATCATGTCTCTATGCAGTCCTCTAGTCGTACGCCCTGACACTAGTGAATACGTTACATTGGAGGTGGTGGGCCCAAGGATTCTATTGATTATTTTTGAAATTCCATGTTTTTCAAATCTTTTTATTCCTGATATGGGAACTAATTCTAGGTTCCATGAGGGTTTCTTCCACATGATAAAAATTAGGAATTTTTCCTCTTGACCCACCCTTACTATAGAAGAGTTAACTTTGGAGTTTCAAAAGTAGAAACATCCCACCTTTCTACGCCGTGTAGGACCACATTATACTAATTCGTGACTCGAAGCTATTATTTCTATATTTGAGGATCCATATATTCCTCCAGATAATAGGGTCACACCCGTTTATTCTATGATTTTTGTTTTTTACAAGAGATAGTGGGATGTTATTTCCCCAGAAGATGGATATCTTTATATGTTATGGGAATCTTCCAAATGATCTTTTGTTATTACTTCTTCACAAAAAATCCTTTTTTTAGTAGTATAAAGTTTTATGAACCTGAAATAGGGAGCCATTTATATAATTGAGTATTCCTACAACTTTACCGAGTGTCAGTAGTTCACACCAACTCTATGGGTGATGGTCTTATGACAACTAGGAGATTCATAGACGGTCCAGTATATGCTATCGGGTTTAGCTCATCATTTATTGATTGCTTATTATTTATATGATAGTGAATCAGTCTTTCATTTATAAAAGAAATATATGGGAATTGGATGATGTGAGTGAGGGTATTTAGTGACTTATTCCTCCTAGTGTATAATCAAATTAGTTCAGCTGTCTCTTTTAGACTACTCACGATGGTGGTACCTTTAAGACTCCTCAAGCTGATAGTTTCTTTATATCTCACTAGTGCATAAATATGAGACATATAAAACCTTAGTTCATACATTATCTATCATAATGAATAGAATTAGAAAATATTATCCACATGAAATGGTACTTCAAGACTTTTCTCTCAATTCATAGTGAGGGGAATCTATATGGACCCCAACTTCTGGGCCGACGGTATAATTCTAGGAAAAAAAGAATAACACTAGAAACTCAAGATAAGGTGTTGGTAGAGGAAGTGGTAGTGATGATCTTAATTATCAATCCCATCTGAGCAGGCTTGCTAAGGGTAGTCAGGCTATGACTTAGTACTAAATAATCGACAATTTACATGTATCACAACCTATAATGTTGGATCATAGCACCATACCTCCAATATATTGATGTATATTTTTGTAGTTTCTACATAGTTTTCTAAATTATTTCACATAGGTGAATCTCACTCATATATTTCTATGACTATTATTGATATTTTGGGCCTCCATATAGAACATTTTCGTGGTGTGATGATGTTTAATACACTACAACATATCAGATCCAAGATTTTCCTGTGTTTTAATTATTCTACCATTGAAATAGATATATATGTCTTTGTGTGGGATATTTTTTTAATCAACCGGGTAGTGTTCAATGTAGTAATTTGGTGGGATTGGTTAGTTCACTGTCGAGACCATATCGATTACAATCGGTAGAGGGTGATGTTTACACAACCATAGGAAATTAGGCTCGTGCATAAGAAAGAATGGGATTATGTGTGTCTGAAGTGAGCAATGAGAAGTAAAGGAGGTGTAGTGTAATAGATAATATCAATAGTCTCTTCATGGGTGGTTATGGTATATGGCCCACTATTTTCTCTCTTTTCATGAATCATCTTATGGATTTGTTTAGAGATGACATTTCTAGGATACCTCTAGTGTGAGAGGTTGAATTTACAATTGATATAATGTTAGGAGTAGGACCATTTATAATTATTTATTATATGATTACACTAATAGAGCTTCTATAGATGAAAAAATAGTTTGAAGATCTTGAGCCTAAATGACTTTTTTCCCCTAGAACATCTCCTCGGTGTTGAATGGTTTCATTTTCCAAGGAAGATGGTTTCTTCAGGCTTTGTGTGTAATTGTGATGGATAAATGAGATTATGATGAAGAATAATTGTCCAGTAACTCAAATAGATGGATTTTGGTGAGATTAGTGGAGTTAGAGTGTTTTCAAGAATTGATATGACGTTGATCTATCATTAGTTATGTTTTAAATAATTACACATACCTTTCATAACTTTAAAAAAAGGTATGGTCTATATGAGTACCTACCTCCAATGGCCCGAAGGCCTTCCTTTTTTATTGATTTTAATAATCCACCTTTCAAGGGATATGGTGTAACCCTTACGAGGCCCATAGGCATAAGTATTACATGGCTTGTAGGCCTTATAGAAATTCATTTCCCATAGGTTTCAAACATTACATACAACCCAGACTATCTACTTGTAATTGCTCATCCCCAGCTTCTTTATCATGAAATTATCTCTCCAACTTCACATGGTTGTTTGGATAGGCTTTCCTGTGCATGCACAGGCTTGTCCTGGTGGCAGGTTCCATACCCACTCATTCTTTCAATCCTTTTAGCTTCTATTATGGTGAAAGCTCCTTGCTCCCCCTCCTTCAAAAACATGTTCCTTGTAGATTGTTCGGTTTTCATCTGCACTTAATGTGGCCCAAAGGCCTTGAGGTGGCCCGAAGGCCTTACTGACCCGAAGGTCTGGGTAGCTCGAAGTCCTTAAAGGACATTGGGACCAAATCGGAGGCCCAAAGGCCCAGACATGGGAATATTCATGGCTTCTACAGTGCCAAATAGTTCCTGCTACAGTTCTGTTACAGTTCTGAACAGTTCCTACTAAAGTACTGCTACAGTTCCTACTACAGTACTACTACAGTACCCCCGGAAAACAGCCTCGACCGGGATTTGATCTCTTGTCTCTTTCATGCACTTAAGGATCCCTCACCAACTGGGTTGAGGCAAATGTTCTATATATGAGTATCTAGTAATGTTTTTCTCTCTAATGTACACATCTATGATCATGTTGGATACTATAAATCAGGTTTTACAACCATATCTAGATTACACTGCGATAGTATTTTTTTGATAACATCTTAGTGTATTCACAATCTTGACATGACCATGAAAACTATCTTGAGATCGTGCCGAATTCCAAAAGATATAACCAAATTCTTTCTAAGCTCCACAAATCCGACTTTCAGATAAAAAATATATTTCATTGTTCATATAATATCATAGTAATTTGTTATAGAATACCCATAGATCTATGAATTATTTGGAGTAGTCTAAGAAAATCTATGACATAATGATTTTATTAAAGCTATCAGGATGTTACAGACTCTTCATCTATGGTTTCTCATGCCTTTCAATTCTTCTTAAAGGGTTGAAAAAGAAGGGTGTGAAATTCTTTGGTCTAGAAACCATTAACTCATTCTTTTAGGAGCTATAGGGATTATTGAGTTTCACAATGATCCTAATTCTGTTCAAACCTAGATGGAGTCATACAGTATACTATGTCCCATCATGTGATTGGTTGGGAACTATTCAAATGTAGGATATGAGAATTGTAGCATACATGTCTCATTAGTTGAGCCCTCATGGGTAGAATTAACTAATATATGACCTTGTGATAAATGTTGTAGTTAATTTTCTACAATATTGGAGACACTATCTACATGGGAAGTTTTTTGGGATATTCAAAAATCACAAAATCATTATGTAAATCTTTTTGCAACAAAGAATCTCTTTCACAGGATTCACTAATGGGTTGAGTTTGGTCAATCCTATGATTTTTTAAAATTCCAACACACATGGGTATGATAATTTTTTAGTCAATAATCTGAGATGAAATACATATACCTGGGACATTGAATAGACAAGTGATGATTGGATGATCATGGATTATTTTAGAGAACCAAATTGAGGTATAGTGCGATCAGCGATAAACCATTCTCTTATCCTTAGTAGTGACCTCTACCCTTTTAGAGTGGATGAGAATCGTGCCTCTTTTATATTTTGAGGCTTTATTCCTTAGAGATATTATCTCAATTGATGATTCATTTTCTATTTGTACTATGGATGGGGATGATACATTGTATATTTATTCTTACTTATGGTTCCTATAAGACATCATAGAAGATATTATGTTGGAATTTCATGCCTTAGCATACATCCCAGTGTCCCCAAAATGAATCATGTCTTACGACACCAGTATTGGTGGCCTACTATAAAATAGGGTATTGTTATATTTATCAATTTATGTTCCAATATTCAACATGTGAAGTAGTTACATCAGTTAATATTAAATATTTTAAAAATGTTTCCCATTCATGAGTGGAAATGGGAGGAATTTTTTGGATATAATGATTGGTTATCTAAATCACCACATAGCTAAGACATGGTGTGGGTATTTGTTGATCATTTAATGATGGCGGAACATTTCATATACAGATGGGAGACCTTTTTAGTATATGATATAGGGAGGATATGTGTCATGGAGGAAATGAAACTTCATAGAGCTCCTTGTTCTATTATTTCTGATAGAGATGGTCAATTCGTGTCTCAGTTCTGGAAGGGATTGTAGAAGGCCTTGGGCACATAGGTTCTTCTTAGCATGGCCTATAATCCATGGAATAAAGGATAGGAATATCATACAATTTAGATGTTATGGGCTTGGTTATTATTTCTCATCCCATCGATCTAATTGTTGTGCATGATGACCCTCACTAATTGTGAGATTCAGGGAATGTTCCCTTTTTCTTGAACTTATAGGCTTGTTTTCACAGCTTATATTTATCTTGAGTTACACTCTTGTCTAAAAATCCCATAGTAACAAGGTATATGTCTAAATACATCCACACATACATATTTAATGTATTTTGATATTATATGTAACCATATACATGTTATTTATTACTATATTGTTGATTACTAATTGAACTCATTATAGCTTATTCTCAAGCATGTAAAGCTCTTAGGTGTCCTTTAGGGAACCAATATTACTGGTATTTATTTTTTAAGAATTTTTTACTATTACATATACCCAAACAAGCTAGTTTCTATATATACTACTTGGATTACATATAGAATTAATTATTTTGGACTAATTGGATTGTATATCATACCATAGTGGAGCAACATTTCCTTCCGTAGTACATTAATTGTCTTTAAATATGGATAAGGGAAAGAGTTGAGTGACATATTCCTAATATTATTTATTTATAGTTCGAGCATAAGAGAAATGGAATGATCAAATTCTTTAGTTTCAAGTATAGAAATCTTTTTCCCTTTCTATCCTTTTTTATAGCATGTTGTATTTTCTTGTCCATTATTTCATTTTTTGTATAATCATTCCATGAAATCATGTATCTTACTCAGATATTGTATTTTTATATTATTATTCATTTTCACACTTATTAATACTTCCTCATATTATTATTATTTATTTTTTATATGATTATACTACATAGGGTTAATATTCCAATATTTTTAGAATCTGTTATATATTGATTCCTATATTGTATGATTATTGTTTTTACCCACTCTACCATTCTGATACGAGCATATAGTATGATAAATGTTCTACTATAGACCCCAACTACTAATTAGCAGCCTCTGGAATATGGGGAGGTGCGCTTGAGGCCATGTGAGCCACTACCTTGGGGCCTCAGTTTAGTGGAAACCATGTAAAGATGTTACAATTAAATTAACATCATGTCACATGTTGTATACTCAATATACTCTACCTCATAGTGAGAATATATCCTCAGATTTTATGTCAATTAAATTATTTAATAAAATCAGGATATAATTTAATATTAATCTTATTTAAAAATAAAAGCATTAATGTTTGTAGATATAAATTTATCATAACCTGTAAAATATATCATATTCTACTATGGGTATCTATAAATGTATCAATAATTTGTGATCATTATGTTTGAAATAAATGATAAAATGTATCAATGACATATGAGTCTTCCACACTTGATATTCAAACATTATATCTATTATATTATATAAGTATCATCAGGACCAGATGACACATGTTTATTAATATTGATGTATTAACTCTATATTCTCATTATAGTAGTGGATTACATTAAAATTTATATATGATAAATACATTATGGATATTTTTCCAATAATTTTACATTGGAGAAAATTTAATAAATTTCATTATATTAATTATTATTTTAATAATCGAATATAATTTCATTCTATTTTAATGAAATTGGTTCCAAAAATGTTTTTTGATTCATATAAAAGTATGTAGAATGCTTTGTTGATTTGTTCTCCAAATTGGAAACACACATTAATCACCTAAACATAGTCAATGTGATGGGATATTTAACCAAAAAAATGTCAATCCACTGAGTATTTCAATATAGATGATATTTTGTTTATAAAAATTATTTCTAAGATATTTAATATCAATTCACAACATGGTCGGGGTGTTCCCTATACATTCATCTCCGACTCATAATATGTTTTATAAAATATAGTATAAAGATTTATTTATCAGATAATTACTTTTACGATTCTTTTTATTATTTTTGGGATTGATGGAAAATAATTTTTATTTTATGAAAGAAATTATAAAAATTTATTTCAATTAACATCCCTTGATGCCAACCATTCAAAATGGTCATTACTACATGATTTATGAATTATATTATCATATATGAACATTTGAGTGTTTCCTGATAATATTTATTAGTAAATTACAGTTTATTTGTTCATTTTGTATTTTGACCTGACTTTTCCATTATATAACTATTACATCATCATTACTATAAAAAAACATCATTGTGAAACAATACATGATCAAAATTTTTATTATACATGGAAAATTAGGATCAAACATAACTTTTACATAATACAATGAAAACATTTTATAATACCTTTTTCTCTATCCTCTTATTGGCCTTCATATTCTCCTATATAAAATTAATCACCTATAAATATATATCAATGAAAGGTGTGAGCTAATAGAACTATAAGGTGAGGTATATCATAGTGTGAATAATGGTCATTAATAAAAAGTAAATTTCTGTGAATAATCATATCATATGAATATGATCATGACCCAGATCACGATGGAAAAAATTTATAATGGTATAAAATGTGTAAATGTTTGAAAAAGAATCTGCATGTAGTAGTGGTCAACTACAAGGAACTATTCTTAATAAATCTAGAATCATGTTCAAGAATAAAAAAATCTGCATAAATTATAACAACATAATTGTTAGAATGGTAGTAAGATGGTCTTATATAGGCTACTCAGGCCAAGCAGGTCACTATGGCCAAAGATTTGAACCAATAAAGTTCAATAATTGGTAGAATGGAACTGCACATAGTACTCAGAAAGCATCTCATGAACATGGTTCATTAGTTATCAATGATGTAAAACCTACACCATAACAATAGAGTCTAGGGCCATCTATAGTTATAGGTATTATTCTGTTAGCTTTTACACTAGTATATACCTTATATGATAGATATGCATCAAACTCCTTCGTATCTTCAAACACCATGGGAATTATGAGCTGAGTGATAGATTACTCAAGTGGTGTTCTGACGCATGAAATTCCCCTAGGATTTTGATCAGAGGGGATAATCCAGTAAAAGGAGTTCCCACTTTAAATGTTTGGGTACCATTTTCTATGTATTTTTTTTCTCCCTAGAGATGAGTCTCATGGACATCATTTTCAGAATAGGTTGTCATGTTCCATAAATAGTCCATGTGGATTTCTATAATTTGTGGATATCATTCACACCATCTGAGGGAAACATGTGTATAAATAAGAGAGTGTGAGATCTTCATGAAATACGAGCTGGACTCAAGCATACTCGGTAAGGCGAGGTCACAACCGAGATGGATAGTCTCATAAGTAACGAGTAGGGATTAAAAATCATGTATTTTGGTCTATTTTTATATTATTTTAGTGGTTTATTCCCTAGAGACTTCTTCATATTTCTTTCAGTGAAAACAGCTAAGTTAACTATAGTGCTAGTTCCATGTGTGTCACTATTGTTAATTCATTCATATAGTATGGTCACTGTAGAGCTCCAAGAAAAAAATAACCATCATGATGACTTAGAGAATAAAGGTTTTATCTGAACGAGAACATATCCACGGGGTTAACCTATTCTTTTCAACATTAAGGGGTGGTAACCATTGATTGTGCATGGATTACTACTGACTCAACCATATCCCATTAAAGAATATACATCCAGTTCCCCAGATAGATGTAATCTTTGACCATCGTAGTGGATAAAATATTTTCTCCAAGATCAATTTGAGATCAGGATTACATCAGTAATGAATGAGGATATTAGAAATAACATGTAGAACATTGAAGAGAAGATACGGTCTGGATAAACCTATGCGCGTACCTTTCAGTCTGAAAAACACATCGCTAGATTTCATGGCTTTGAAAAATTGATGTTTCCACTCATACGTTGACACCATTTTTTGGGTCTTCGTAGATGGAATCATAGTGTAATTGGGCAATAGACACGACCATTAAAACCATATTGGGAACATTCTGAGTACACTAATAAAGAACTGGCTATATGAGAAGATCATTAAATGCTACCTTTGGATCAGTATGTTTCAATTCATGGGTTATATCATATCAGATGTAAGATTGTCTCTTGATATAAATAATGTGATCATTGTGGTTTTCATAAGAGAAGCCAAATAATTTGTTCAACATACATGAATTATTATGGTTTACATTCTATTATAGGTGTTAATACAGGATTTATCACACCTTTCAGTTCTACTTGTGGGTATATCCAATAGGTGAGTGAAATTCGGCAGTACAAAGGCTTGTGATACTACATTTTTGGAGTTAATGGGGTGACTCACTTTAGTGTCAATACTGATTCATCTTGATCTATGAAGAATATGTATTGTGTGTCTTGATACATCAGGAATAATAATGGGTTCAGTTATGATGCAAGGTGATCGTGTATTGACATATGGATCTATCCAACTAATGAATATTGATTAGAACTATTATATGCATGGCCTCCATCTAGTGGCCGTGGATTATGCACTACATTGATGGTGGAACTATCTATTGGGATATTGATTCATTATATTCATAGATTAATAAATTCCAAAATAATTCTATTCTCATAGAGACTTGAATCCGAGGAAACATCGGTGGGTGGAATAAGTACAATTTTTCAACTTTGATATTTCTTACACAACTAGAAAGGTAACTTTTATTGTTGATTCCTTGAATCAGAATAATAAAATGAAATCCATAAATAAGGCCACTATTGAGTGGCAGTTTATGGATCTATTCTCTGAGATGTATATTGTGGTTCACAAACAACATGGGAATCAATTCTTGGAAGCTCTAGTAGTGACATCCTCTATTCTGGAGCTGGGATGGATGGGGAAGGTACCCAATTCCGAAAACCGCATCTTGATAGAGTGCATCACATGAGTGAATTCACCACCTAGATGGATTGTTGATGGTAGTGAATCCCTAATCATACATGGATGGGTATGGCTTCTGTAATGTCCCAGATCCAGGTTCCACCCAAAAGGTGCCCTGAACCTGATTGGTCATATGACCAAAAGAGTATTTCCCAAAACACATGAGGCTGCAAAATAAAAGCAAGGGCTATGTATAATAATGGGGAAACTATTCCCACATTGTAAATTTATACACAGCAGAATACAAGTAGTAAACTACATCAGAAGCAGTAATACCATATAGCAGAAGTAAACAGTGGAAGTATGAGAGCAATAAAACAAATAGTTCACATATATAAATGATGCATGTCACATGTGTATAAGAATGAAGACAAATAAGTTAAAATGCAGGAAATACAATTCTAAAAATATTATTGAAAAGTAGAAAATTCTAATAGAATTTCAAGGCTCATCTTGGTCACAATCTCTCTAGCTCTAATAGAAATCAAGTACCTGATGAAGAAAGGTGATTTACTTTATCTATACCAGCAACCACATAATATTTTTGGGTCCAACTGCATTACTAAAATAAGGGGTGAGACTAATACCAGAAGGAACCCACCAAAATATTTTTCCCTAATATTAAATGAATATATATAGAATGAAATATGATGAAATAAAATTAAAGTCATGGAAACAAGGAATGCCTTATAGGCAACCTAGTCCAAATGACCACAAATAGTGAATCTAGGGAAACACACCCATGGGTTGTCTCGTAAAAAAGGACTCTAACGTTACACATAAGAAATACCATTTCCCCAAAAAACAAACCCTAGTAGTTATTAAACAGGGGTAATTCCAAAATATGCAATTCCCCAAACATGCTTATACGGCATGTTAAGCATATATAATCAAAATATAATCAATGAAAGGCACAAACCTCTTACCTTGATGTTGAATAAATAACACTCTAGAACTTGGGTCCTTGAATCATCCTAAAATGACATAGATATAAAAAAAGGGTAAAAATATTCATCCATGAAATACTCATGAGAGATGATCAATCAAGAATAAGGGCTCTAGGGAAAGCAATAAATAACTAGTGTGAATCCAACAAACACATAAGTGTCTCAATCGGGGCTCAAACAAAAAATCATGGTGGGGGGGGGGCTTGAAGTTCTTCGGCATTCTGTCGCTCTCTTGTACGAACTGAGGGGAGAAGAAGAGTTTTCCAGATATGAGATGTGACCCCTCACCGAATCATCAATTAAAAAAGAAAAGTACATGGAATGTTAATTTAATGTACACTCTATGTACTAGCCTCAACTGAACCCCATTTTATGTGGTCTTCCATGTCACTTACACAACCACATACTCAGCCGTCACATAGCCAGTACATGTCTACACCTAGAAACCGGGTACACAATTTATACTTAGAAAATTTCTTATTTCTTCATTTTTAATCAATAACATCCAAAATAAAGATCCATACCTGAAATGATGATCTGGGTTCATTCAAACGTCCCCCTTAAAGATATTATCACACAAATTTTTCTTCTAAAGGTGGTGAAGAAGAAACTTCAAAAAACTCTGGACACATGGATCATACGTCGACCTCCATATCCCAAGTCTCATCCTGTACTCCCACATGCTTCCATAACACCCATACCATAGGAATAAACTGGACATAGATAACATTCATGTTGTGATCCACAATCCGAATAGGGTACTCCTCAAAGGATGCATCAACCTCCACCTCATCCTCCTCAGGTTGAAAAAATGAGACAATTCCAAAATTTAAAATTATAGCTGATAAATTTGAATGAAGTCATCCATAGCCTTGTACCTCTGAGGTAACTAAAAACGATTGGAAACATGCCCGACTCTCTCCAAAACCTCAAATGGAACGATGTCTCTAGGTGAAAGCTTAATATGTCTGTTAATCCTCTTGTTTTCCAACATCAGTGTGACACATAAGAAAACCTAATCTCCGACATCAAACTCTAGAGGTCGTCTCCATCGACCAGGATAAGATTTCTGTCAATACTATGTAGTATCCATCCTCATCCAAATCAACTCCACCTACTCAGTGGTCTCCTTGACAAGATGAGGTCCCAGTGTAGCTGCCTCTCTAGCCTCCAGCCAACACAGGGGTGATTGGCATGGCCCACTGTAAAACACCTCATAATTTTCCATCTAAATCATTGCCAGAAAATTTGTATTGTTGGAAAATTACACTAGGGGTATTTATTTCACCCAAGAACCCCCAAAATCCATGACTCATTCTCAAATCATGTCCTCTAAAACCTAAATTGTGCACTTGGACTAGCCATCTGTCTAGGGATGGTAAGCTGTACTCAAAAGTACAAGTGTACCCAAATCCCTATGTAGTCCCTTCTAGACTTGAGAAGCAAAATGGGTGTCCCTATCTAAAAAAATAGAGTTTTAGACCCCATAAAAATGTACAAAATATTTGATCTAAAACCATCCAATATCATCATCTCTAATGGTTTCCATAATCAGCAAAAAGTGAGGAGCCTTTCTCAGTCAATGAACAACAACGCAAACTGCACCATTCCCTCGAAGAGACCTTCATAATCTCATCTTGAAATCCAATGCGACATCCTTCCACTTAATCTTGGGAATGGGTAACATCTACAAAAGACATGTTGATAGTTAATGCTCTACCTTCACCTTATAATAGGTGGAACATCTCAGAACAAAACAAACTACATCCTTCTTCATACCCATCCATCAATACTGATGGAGTAGATCTCGATACAACTGGTAACACCAGGATGAACTACCCAAAATGAGGAATTAAAATCTCACATCCACTCCTCATGTATTTCTACCAACACCCTAACACATCCATGAAAATTAAAGTTCTCATCATCGCCTATGGTACACCCAGGAGTAGGTTCTTATCCTAACACACACTCTTGTTTGACTAGGCCTTCGAAATCTAATAACTTCCTCATTTTCACTCAACCCAGCAGAGTAGATTTAATAGATAAAGAATAAAGAAACATCTTCTCTTATTTGTCGTGCACCTACAAATGAATCTCAGAGAATAGAGTCATAATCATCCGCTCACTACTGGCCTCCTAGACTACCAATATATGAGTCCTAATGATCAACACATCCGCCATTACATTGTTATTCCCAGGTACTTAGGGGAGCTCAACGTCAAAATTTTGAAGGTTATCAACCCACCATCATTGTCTCAAATTCAAATCATGATGAGTAAAGATATATTTGAGTATGTTTTGGTTAGTTTATACCAGAAAATTCTCTCCCGAAATATAATGTCTCCAACAGATAGAAAAATGCCAAATGACTGCTAACTCGAGATCATGTGATGGATAATTCCTCTCATGTGGCCTCAAATTCTGAGACCCATAAGATACAACTCCTTCCCCCTACACAAGAACTTCTTCTAGACTGATACCCTATGCATCGTATTAAATAGTGTAGCTATTGTTTGGCTCTAGAAAAATAAGTATCGGTGATGAATTCAATCTCCCTTCCACCTCTAGAAAGGCTAAATATAAGGAATATATCCACAAGTACTTTTCATTTTTCTTAGTCAGGCATGTCAGTGGCACTATTTACCATAAAAATTCATGTATAAAGAACATATAGTAACCTTCCAACCCCATAAAACTTTGAACCTCAAGGATGTTCTTCGACTTCTCCCAGGAAACTATTACTCTCACATTCTGTAGGCATATTTATAATCTTGTCTCTAAGATCACATAATCCATGTAGTGAATCTGATCCATCCAAATGTGGAAATTTGAGGGTGTAGCATATAACAGATTCTCTATCTGCATACTCAAAATGATCTAATGAATGATGGCATGGTCGTTTCGAGTGTGAGAGCACAGCAAGATATCTTTCTTGAAGACTACAACAAAATAATTGGAACACTAAGTTAATTAGTGCCACCAAAATTGTTGTCATGTTCGTGAGATAGAATGGAATAACCATGTATTCATTTAGAACATACCAGATCCAAAGGCTTAAAAATGGTATAGCTGATGGTCTAATGTGTAGCTGATGATAACCGGATATCAAGTCAATCTTCAACAACACCCAGGATCCTCGAAGCTGATCAAAGTGTTCATCAATCCTCAGTAAGGATATCATTTCTTAAACTTCATATTGTTCAACTTCTGATAATCCCCACAAAATCAGAGGGTACAGTCCATCTTTTTTTCAAAAAAACATGGACGAGTCCCAATGAGAAGTACTAGGTCAGATGAAATTCTTTTCCTGAACTCCTCTAACTGCTTCTTGAGCTCCTATAAATCTGGTGTAGCCATCGTATACCGAGAAATAGACATATGTGCTGCACCTGGAACAAGCTCAATAGAGAAATCTACCTCTCACTCCAGAGGTAAAACAAAGAATACATCTCGAAACATATCCCTGAAAAGATCCACTACTGGAGGAACGTCCATCTAGGAAGTTCCCTTGTCATTCAGATATAAACTAGTGATCTTTGTTGTAACTCCTCCCAACCTCCGATACGTGGGGCTAGCTCTACTCACATAGACATCCAATTCTACCTTGGGAAGAAAAGACCTTCCCTATAGTGATTTAAAACATACCTTGTAGAGATCGGAGTCAGTAGAGGCCTGAAAGGTGACCAACCAGTCCATTATCAGAATGAAATTGAAGCATGTCATCTCTATGACATATAAGTACCATATGAAGTGACACCCCACAAACTTAAGAGGTAACTCCTTTCACTCACATACCATAGCCATACTAAACCCGGATAGAGTTTCTAGTGTCCTAACATCCTCAAAAGTAATGATACATATCCCGAGGCTCTATACAATGGAAACCAATATGAATTAGTGGGAAAAACCTCTATCAAAAATAGAAGAAGCTAAAACTGAGGCAACTAGAATCATACCTCAAATTGTAGAGGGTTCGGGATCCTCATCTGACTATGCATACTCCACTACAAAAGTTTGACCTGTATTGTGGCCCTATGACCCTACTTGACTACCCTGAGTTGATCCACCCTACTATCGCTGAAACCATGAAGCCTGAATACCATGGCCAAGACAACCTCCTCGACTTGAATGTCCAGAAAAATACTAGTTCCCTGACTGAGGAGAAACCGGTGGTCCTCCTTTTGAATGTTGAGTCACAAGTGATCCCCTCTCACTAGAAACTAGTGAGAAAACTAGGAAAAAATGATGAATATGACCCATCTCCCCGCAAGATCGGCAGTAAACTAAGTCTCTCAGGCACTACAGTCTTGTGTTCCCACACATCCCGCAATATTAGTACCTCACCTAGCTGGCTGTAGATACATCTCATCTACTGGAATCACTAAATTAATGATCCCTACGGCGCTTCCTTCTATCAAACGATAGGGTACCCACCGTGGATGTTGATCTGGCCTAGCTCATAGCTTATAACTCCCTCAGATTAGGCTCGTATTTCATACGTGAGACCATCCTCAAATCCCCTATCCAAAAATAGATTGTCACATAATTGAATAGGTGGGAATCCCTGAAGCTCTATTTAATGATATTAGTAATTCATCCCTGAAAGAGCACCCAGCTCCAAGTGCATGAAATCTCAGGATTGGTCATCCCTCAACATCTCGAGGTAGAAGTAGTCATAGAGGGTCTAGTAAAACTTTTACCAAGACATATCCCGTTGACGTCCCACCTATGTGAAAAAATCCAACCATCTCTTGGTGAAATCACATAGAATGTACATAAGAATCTTTTCCCTACTATCCGGAGGTGTCTTTAGATGATTTAATATGGAATTTTTGGCCTTCAATCATTAATCTATAGTCAGTGGTCCTCCATCCCCAAAGAAATTGGAAGAATGTTACTACTGGAAAACCCACGTCAACTCTTCCATAGGTGGGGAAGGATGTAGTACTCCCTGAGAGGTCTACATCATCCTCAAAAAGGCATCCTGGAACATTGTATCTGCACCTATTTTTAATATTAGAGCTAGTTCCCAAATTCTCATGAAAGTAAGATCATATGGGGGTCCCTGATCTTCCATTTCTGGTGTCTGATTGTATCCCTATATCTAACGTAAAACTAAAGGATGTCATGGTTTCATGACTCTTCATGGTCAAGCGCGCACCTTGGTAAAATATTATCATGGACAAAAAATTTGATCTTAAAGAACAAAATAGTAGAAGGGAAACATTCTATTTTTACAAAAAAAAGTTACCCAGGGTTTAAAAACACCACACGGTGTGTTTCCTCATGATTTTAACATTCTGAGTTCCTATACCAATTCTGGTCATGTGAAACCTTTACACACAACATGATCCTCCTTATACATGGAGTGTACTTGAATTTTAATTCCTTCCCAAGTACTTTTACATAGCTAGAACAATACATTTCTCTCTTGGGTAACACTACATGGAGTCTTTACCGTAGACCCAGTGTGTACCACTTATTATCTAACCACCGGTGTCACTGGTAACACTTCCAGATACAGGTTTCATTATAACATTGTGTATACAAGCTAAGGATGATGTCTTCTATCAAATGTTTCCCAACCCTATGTATCTGCTCACATAGTCAGTCACACAGTTGAACACTACATGCTAGGTACTTCATGTACACAAAATGTACTTGATAATAGTTTCTTCTTCCAGAACAAAAGAACACATGGCATGTGTTCATAACATCACACACTATGTTGTTTGGGTTTCAAAATAATAATACTCTAAAACATCTCATGAACCCTTAAAACATTAAAATTATGTCCAATGCATGAAAACTTCTAACCCATGAGAGACCATACTCCCACGAACCAGTGTTGGGAATTCTTATTCATCTCTTAACATAAAAAAATACAATTATATTTTAATCATGATCCACCAATTTTGAATCCAAGAGGGCCTATAACACCTCAGGGACAAAATTTTGGCATACAACCAAATGAAACATTAGAATTTCAAATACTCTATCAAAATAGTCAATATTATATCAAAGAATATATCACAACAATATGAATATCTAGGAAAACATATATCACAACAACATGGAATCGGTAATGCATCCTAAATGGAATCACATTCTTAACCTCAGCTCATCAAGTCTTAGCATAAATAATTCCCCAATGATATCAATGATAACATCAAAATACAAGTGAATCATCCAACGGTTAAATCAAATCAACTATAACAATTGAAAAACCAGAAAATTGAAATATTCAAGGTAACATTGATTTTCTATATACAAGGGTTATCTACTCTTAGGAACAACTTATTACCAACTACCCATTCATTCCTATCCCTGTTTATATGTTCTAAATAATAAAACAAATAATAAAATAATCCCCTATAACACCACTTTGTAACATCCTGGATCCTGGTGCCACACAAAGGTGCCCCGAACACGGTAAGTCACATGACTTCAAGCACATTTCCCCAAACACCAAAGGCTATCAACTAGTAGTGGGGGACAATGTCTAATAATGGGGAAACTATGACCTCATTGTAAAAGTATACAGAGTGTAAAACAAGTATTTCATAATAGAAAATGCAGCAATACCATATAAAAACAAGAAAACAGTGGAAGACTAATTGCAAAACAATAGCTTAGGCATGCATATAAATGATGCATGTCACATGTGTCTAGGAAAGTAGGAAAAAAAGTCAAAATTCTGGAAATACAATACTATACCAATGTCTAGAAAATATGTAAACTATAATAGCATTGTGAGCCTCAGCTTGGTCCCATGATATCCAGAACCAACATCATTCAAGTACCTCATGAAGAAATGAACATGCCCTTATATATACCTGCAACCACATAATCTATTTGGGTCTAAACGAATTACCCAAATATGGTGTGAGAATAATTCCTATAGGCAGCCACCGAAAGATTTGTTCCTAAGAGTCAATGAATATATATAGTAAGAAATATACTGGAATGAAGCAATATACTATGAATTACTCAAAAGTAATCAATCCAATAGTTTCTAGTTACATTCATTTACATTTATTAATTATTAAATCAATTCAATAATGTAACCTTGCGATCTATCCTAATCTCTCTCTCCAGTTATATAATTGTAACATCAAACGTCTTAGAAGTCCATCTAAACAACAATGTAGGACGAAGACCAAGCTTGTGTTTGGATTGTCAGGCTCATCACAATCCATCGATTATTCACAAACACCCTCTCAGAAATCTCTCATGGTATAACCTCTTTTGTGTAACATAGCAAAAATCAAATAAAAATTACCACTTGAGAATCTCTCATGGTCAAAATCCATGGATCATTATGGCATCAATATATTATCAACAGCCTTTCGGTATCTCTCATGGTCAATACAACTAGGTAAACATAGTATAAATAATCATTAATGACCTCCTGGGTATATCTCATAGTCAAAACATCATGGTTGAAGTCTACACCAAGGATCTCATAATCCTTTTTAATAAACAGAGAAACCCCCACAGTTTTCTGGTCCAAGGATCTCATAGTCCATTAGAATACTAGTGTTCATATCATAACAATGTAGCACATGTAAACTATATCTACTACATGGATAACATTATCAAGAATAACAGATGAAATTCATACAATCAATCAAATCCTTCTTAAAAAATTAAAGTAATGGAAACAACGTATTCTTCGTAGGCAACCTAGGCCAAAGGCCATAAACAGTGAAAATAGGGAAATTCACCCATGGGGTGTCCTGTAAACAAGGAATCCAACCTTACACATAAAAAATAACCATATCCCTAAAAAAACTATATTTGGTATTAAACATGGTCAAAATAAAATATATTCAATACCCCAAACATGGATATTCGGCACGTTAATCATATATAATCTGAAGACAATCATGGAAAGACCCAAACCACCAACCTTGATTTTGTATGATGAACACTCATGAACGTCGACCCCTTAATTGGACTAGAAATATGTAGATCTAAAGAATGGTAAAAAAACTTCATCCATGAAATAATCATGAGAGATATGGAATTAGGAACAAAGGATCCAGGGAAATACAGAACACACTGGTGGGAATCCAATGCACCCGACAAAGTCTTAATCTGAGATCGGATAATTAATCGAGAGGGGACCAAAGTTATTTGGTGTTCTCTTTCTCTCCTATATGAACCTAAGGGAGAATAATCATTTTCTATTGAAGATACAAAACCCCACTTCAACACATAAATTAAGAAGAAAAGTACATGACATGTTAATTTAATGTACACATCATGCACTAGCCTCAATCCGCCCCTGCTTTTTGTGGTCTGTGTAACACCCCAACTGTAATGCCCTGACCCTAGTTACCTAGAGTCGATTCATTATTAAATATAATTGGATTGGTAAAATGAATCATGTCCCGAATGACTGATCAGTTTAGTAGCCTTATAAGTACTATATACATTCATAAGTTTTACATTAAATATTGAAATAAAAACATCAAAAACATTTTGTACTCTTTTTTAACACACTTATATCCTTAGCCTATCCATGCATGTCAACCATTAAATACATATTCACCACCTGATAAAAATAAAACATAGAACGGGGTGAGCTCAGATGCTCAGTAAAGATAACAATGTGGTGGAAAACTTCATAAACAAGAATAAACATTTAAGGAAATGTATAAGAGTAAAAAAAATTCTTTTTAACATAATCTTAATAATAATATGGAAAAGATAAAATAAAATAATTCTCTTTAATTATTCACATTAATATTCTACTAGTTGAATAATCACATGCAATTTCAATACCAGTTTCATAATGATGGAATGCATAATTCCAGACATCATAACCACATTGTCAAGGCCTTAATCCAACACTACAAGTATGATTTTTCCATGTCATTATGCCAAGACACTAGTTTGTCTTTTGAGACCTACCAATGCATCGGGGAGCTATAACAATCTCCACCAGTCACTTACTATGTCCAATTCATTAGTCATATGAAAAGTTTTTATCATAACATAAACATTTGTATTAAAACTAGCAAATGAAATGTCAATAATTTTTCCATAAAAAATGAATGGTATAAAAATAACACATCCACATTAAAACATATAACAAATCCTTCAATACAGTATGGATGATTTGTATCATAATAAATCTACTTCAAACATGCTTAAAATCCATCAAAAGGATGTTGACATAGATGATATCAAAACCTTTTTTAGAGAAATATTTATTTCTATTTTAAAAAAAATATAAAATTAATATAATTATAAAAGAAAACATATATTTTGAAAATATAATTATAATATTTTAAGGGAAGCTTCAATGATGTTATAACGGCAGAAAATAGCTCCACCCACCATATAAGTTAAATAAACATTCTTACCTTAATTTTGTCAAAAAGGTCATAAATTACCTTGTTTGGAAAACGATGGAATGATTCCTTTCAAAACATAAAGGGAAAATAATTGTATAAATGACTTTGATGAATAGTATAGTAAATAGGAAGAATGTTTTAAATTATATTTTTAAGAAAACATAGATGTGGATGATAAAGAGGTCTTGGTAGATACTTACGTATTAACAACCTTAGATATGTAAAGAGATTATAGAATTAACCCTTACCTTGTAGTTTTCCTTGGTAGAGGGTAAGTTAATATCTTTTATAATAGTTAAATAATTTTTATTAAATTATACAGGAACTATATACATAAATATGATATCATGTATTATCTTTTAATATTTCATTGTTAATAATATTTCAGTAGTATCATCGTTTTGGGTGATAACTGATTCATTTTCCTTTATATGCTTGGATACGGAAGCCATGTTTTTTTATGGATAAGATGTATTTGATTCATATAAATAATGATATTATGTTCATAAATATTATTTTTATTCATCAAATAAAAATTATTCTTGAATGTTTACGATGGGGAAATGAATCTCATCACGTTCATGGAGACGGCAATTCGTACGTATGAACGGGTGACAATATCATTATATTGATTGAGAAATATTATGTAATTGGAAGGTATATAATATATAAAGACTCATTAAAATTTTATATTTATTATTTTTATCATTTATACTCATTATTATTCCCATCCAAAGAATGAAGTGTTCGAATAACAAACTACACCACGTCGTGGAGACGGTAAGCCATACGTATGCACGTATGGTGAATTTTTCATTCATATGATGGATAGATAAATAAATATGGTTGTACCAATTTTATAATAACATCACGGTATATAGAATATAGTGAAGTAATTATTTTAGAATGGAAACAACAAAGAAAGAGGAAGTGGAAGAAGAAAATAACTTGAAGAGGGTGATGAAATAATTCCTTCTTCTTTGGGTTCATTCATTGATTTGATCAAAATGACTCCATAGGTTGGATTTCTGACCAAAGTAAGGAATCTAGGATGAAGGGAGGAATGTTGGGAGGATATTTGGGTAGGGGTTGGCCGATCCAAATGGCTTTGGATGTGTCATTTTGAGGGAATGGGATGTTCCCTTTTATAAGAGAGGCGACAACCACTTTAGAAAAATCATGAAATATTATTTTATATTAAAATCATTTTAGATTAATAATGGCTCAAAATTTGATTTATTTAGAGTATAAGGTCGGTATGGGTCAAAATCGTTTAAAAAAAATTGGTTTTAGATAGGTTTATGTCACCATATTATCTTTATCTAATGGATTTAACTCTTAGTTAAATAGTTTGACATTTACCATGTCTCTTGGTATTTTTATATTATATGGTAAATAAACATACAATAAACTACCAAAGGAACCCCCATTGGTTAAATATTAATATTTGTATCCTAATTAAGTCATTTGGCCAATCCATATATCTTATGTAATGTTTTAACAATTAATAGTTTAAAACTTGTTTTAAAAACACAATTATGTCAATTTTGACACTATTTAGTTTTTGTTTTTTTAATCCATGAAAACTTTATAACTTCTAATAAAATTTATTTAACCAACAATAACATGTTATATTAACCTATAAAATTAGTGGAATTCATCAGATGTCTCAATTTACATTTATTTGGATATTTATAATATAAATTATTTTAATATTTCATTAATAAGGTAATTACAACATCATCATGTGTCATAAATAAATATAATTATTTAACATATAAAAATTATAAATAAAATACCCTTATGTAGGAAATAACTTTATCATTCTAATGAATATTTATTGTCAAATTTATATTATCTGTAACCCTATATTAAAAATTCTTTAGTTATTAATCTTTGAATTTAACTCTTTTAACTCTTCCTTAAATAAAATAATAATAAATTTCTTAATCAAATCCAAATGGACCAAAGAGAATCATATTTTATTCCTACGGTTATTTTTTGTCTAATTATACTTATCCAATATAATTAGGACATGTGTCAGGGTAATTATGATATCATTTTTACCCTTAATTACCCTATTTACATTTAACCGTGGTAAATAAAAGTCAAAAGTTAGTATTCACCAAAAATTATTTTCATTTGATTTAACTGCATTTTACTTACATATATTAACCATGTCTCTCAGAATTTTGAAATTCAACTCCCAGAAGCAGAAAAATTACATTTTATGAAAATTTGAAAATGCTCCTAAGAGGTGGGTAAAAGACGGTAAAAAGTTCAATAAATTTTTTATATATCTGAACTTATTATAAAATGACTTCACTAAATTAAATTTTACATATATAGGTATGATGAATATATTTTGACCTAATTGAAATTTAAATAAAATAAATAATTATTTAATCAAAAATTCGTTTTTAACCAATAACAGTGTTTTTTCACTATTCATCAAAAATTGAATGTTTTTATAAAAATACACAAAAATAACCCTAAGCTAATTTCCTTATTCTGAATCCAAAAAATGAAGTCCATTTTAAATGATAAAAAATAAAATCTAAAAAAGTGGGTATTACTATTCATAATGGCTTGTTTGATTGGTTGTGGTGTGTTTGAACCCGAAGTTGCGTACAACCCAAGTTATTATATTATTCAAAGGAAAACATACCATGGAATCTTGGGATGTTAGATTCTACCCTCATTAAATAATTTCATCCTTGAAATTTTGAAGAATATTTTATTATAAAAGGATTCGTGTGGTTCTTCATCATAAGTTCCTCGGGTTCCCACATTGCCTCTTCCATCTTATGGTTTTTCCATAGATCATTTACCAGGCGAGTCTTCCGGGTTCTCAGCACTTCTTCTCGTGTATCAAGAACCATGACCAGCTCTTCAAAATAATAATGATCTGGTTCTAGTACAATTTCTTCATAGGTTAGTACATGCCTTGGGTCAGGGATGCATTTTGTCAACAGTGATATGTGGAAGACATCGTGAACTTTTGAATGACTTGTTGGCATTGAAAAATGGTAATCTACAACCCAAATTCATTCTAGAATTTTTAATGGTTCGATGTACCTAAGACTTAATTTACCCTTATTACTAAATCATATAACTCCCTTCCATGGTGATACCTTCAAGAAAACATGATCTCCTACTTGAAATACCAAATCCTTCCTTCGTTTATCATCATAGCTCTTCTGCCTACTTTGAGCTGCTTTGATGTGGGTTTGGATAACCATTACCTTTTCCATCATTTCCTCAACAAGTTCTAGGCCTATGATTTTTCATTCACCAATTTCATCCCAATAAGTTGGTGTGTGGCATCTTTTTCCATAAAATGTTTCATATAGTTCCAACTGAATACTTGAATGGAATCTATTCTTATAAGAAAACTCAACCAAAGGTAAATATTGATTCCACATACCTTGAAAGTCAAGTGAGAAAGATCTCAACATTTCTTCTAAGGGTTGAATAGTCTATTTTGATTGTCCATCAGTTTGAGGGTGGTAGGCAGTTCTCAAACAAAGTTCAATATCCTGAGCCTTCTAAAGAATTTTCTAAAATCCTGATGTAAAATGAGGATCACTATCAGAAAAAATCAATAGTGGTACACCATGGAATCTTACAACATCGTTAATATACAGTTTTGATAAATGTTCAAGTGGTGAATCTTCTCTTATAAAAAGAAAATGTGCTAACATGGTAAGACGATCAACAATGACCCATATTTCATCTTTTCTTCTAGGAGTCTTTGGTATCCCCATGAAAAGTCCCATCATAATATTATCTCATTTCCACTTAGGTATGGGAAGAGGTTGCATGACTCCTCTAGGTTGTTTCCTTCCATCATTAACTTGTGGAAAAACCATACATCTTGGCACAAAATCAAAAATCTCCCTCTTCATGTTGTCCCACCAAAAATGTTCTATAAAATCTATATACATCTTGGTGCTCCTAGTCTTTATAGATAAATTGGAGCTATGAGAATCATCCAACAATTCAATTTTCTGATTGGGTATGTTAAGAACACAAAGTCTCTTCTCAAATTTCAAAATTCTATCTTCATATACGAAGTCACTCGTTATCCCATCATTCGCAACATTAATGTTCTTTTGAAACATGTCATCATCAGTATGAGAACTCTTTATCCTTTCTAGATAAGATGTTTTGTAAACCATTTAAAAAAGTATTATTGTTTCACATTTCATGTTTATTCCCATATTCATATTTACTAGATCAATAAAAATGGGATCCCTTTCACATCTCATCATGTTCAAAACTCCATGATCCTTTCTACTCAAAGCATTTTCCACCTTATTTTCCTTCCCCGGGTGGTAGTGTATAGTGAAATCATAATCCTTGAGTAGTTCAAGCTATCATCTTTTCCTCATGTTGAGTTATTTCTATGATAAAATATACTTCAAACTCTTGTGATTAGTATAAATCTCACATTTTTTACCATAGAGATAGTGTGTCCATATTTTCAGAGAAAATATTATAGCTGGTAACTCATGATCATGAGTAGGATAGTTTTTCTCATGAATTTTTAGCTATCGTAATGCATAAGAAATAACTCTATCATTATGCATATGGACACAACTAAGTCCTTTCATTAAATCATCACTATAAATAACAAACCCATAGTTTTATGATGGTAGAGTCAAGATAGAAGCATTGACTACTATTCTATTTAGTTCTTCAAAACATTCTTCACACTCTTTTGTCTAAACAAATTTATCCCTTTACGAGTGAGCTTGGTTAATGGGATAACCAATCGGGGAAAATTTAGGACAAAATGCTGATAATAACTTGCTAAACATATAAGACAACATACCTTTTTTATAATCGTTTGTGCTACCCATTATTGGATTTCCTTGGTTTTTGAAGGATCAATAGAGATTCCATCCATAGAGACAATATTGCCAAGAAAAGATATCTCTTGAAGCTTTAATTCACACTTTCAAAATATCCTATATAATTCATTTCTTCTAAGAGTTTTAGAATAAGACTAGGGTGATTTTCATGATCTTCATAGCTTTTGGATTATACAAAGATATCATCAATAAATACCACTACCAATTCATTAAGATATTCCTAGAAAACACTATTAATTTTTTCCATGAAGACATAGGGTGCATTATTCAGGCCAAAATGTGTTACTGTAATCTCGTAATGCTCATACATGGTTTGAAATGCGGTTTTCAGAATGTCTTCCTTATTCAAACACAACTGATGACATCCAGATCGATGGTCAGTCTTTGAATAATATTGATCTTGATGAAGTTGGTCGAATAAATCATCAATGCGAGGTAGCGGATACTTTTTATTAATTATTATAGCATTTATCTCCCTGTAGTCAATGCACAACCTCATAGATCCATCTTTCATCATAAAAAAATGACAGGGGATCCCTATGGAGACACACTAGGGAAAATAAATCTATTGTTACTCAATTACACTAGTTTTTTCTTCAGTTAAACTACTTCCACAATGGTCAATAATAAGAGGTATTCGATATGGGACTTGAGCCAGGAATTAAATCAATGGAAAACTCAATTTCTTGTTCTGGAGGATTCCTGGTAAATCATTTGGAAAGACATCAACATATTCATTCACAATAGGTATTTCCTCTATTAAAACAATCTTTTCCTCTCCCATAGTTATTACATTCTATTCTTCCCTAATAATTGAATTTAGTAGAGCTACTGCGGGTGGATTTAGATAAGAATAAGGTGGATATGTTTCTTCTCTAAAGAAAAATGTACTTCTTATCATCATTGAAAATTGAAACCTCATTCTTCTTACTATAAATTTCCACATCATGGTCGAAAGATAATCCATTTCGAGGATTATATCAAATTTAATCATATGTATGACGATTAAATCAGTAGATAAATAACATTTATATTATCTAATGGGAACTGATTCACAAAACATTATTGTGATGATACTTCCCTTAGGTGTTTTGATAGACAACTCCCTTGTTATGAAAAATTGAAAATATCTATTTTCATAGCCAAATGGGAAGATATGAAATAATGCGATGATCTGGAATCAAATAAAGCATTGGATAAACATGAGGAAACTATTAAATTACCTTCCACCAAGTCTTTTGGAGCTTCAACCTCCGCAGTAGTGATCATATAAGCTTCTCATATCTCCCTTGGCCTTTTCTGAGGAATGTTACCTTAGAGCTCAGGACATTTATTTTTATAATTCCCATTTTCTCTAAAATTGTAGCATTCAACATTGACAACCTCTTTCTTCCCCTTGAAATCAGAGCTTGGTGTCCTTTGTCACCACACTTGTAACACACTCCCATTACCTTTAGGAATGTACCAAGGTGTTTCCTCCCATATTTACCATGGGATAAATATTCAACTTTTCCCTTCTTCCCCTTATTTCCATTTCTAGAGTGTTCAATAGATCAATTCTTCTCTTACTTTGCTTAAGAGTCATAAAACATAGATAATTCTTTTTCGGTCTAGATAGCACATGAGAAAATATATTTATATGATAAGAAGGATTATGAGACTAATGCTTTATGGAGATACAGTTTTAACATATCAAAGAATCAATCAATCTTACTCCTTGGGTTACATATATAATATGATGCATGCCATGCTAACCATATAAAGTCAACCTCATAATTTGCAACATTCTCATCCTCCTTTTGCCTCAGACTCAAAAATTGTCTTTCCATATCTGCTCGATGGCTACGAGGAATGTATTTTTTCAAGAAATCTCTTTAAACTTCCTACATTACATTTTTAACACTTCTTCATCTCCCTTTGTGTTTTGGATTAATGATCACCATTGATCTGCATCTCTTGTGAGGCCATAAACTACCATGACAACTTTTTCCCTTTCTCTACTCCCCAAAGCTTGAAATATATTCTCTAAGTATCTTATCTATTTCTCAACTACTAATGGATTTGTACTCTCGTTGAATTTTTTTGGTTGTTTCCTCATTAGTAGGTCTAACATTGGTCCTCCGCATTCGGGATTAGGGTGCTCCATACAGGTAAGGTTATTATTCATAACCTGAGTGAATTGTCCCAGTATGGTGATAAACTGATCAGCACCAGTTTCATCACTAACTCCACTATAATTATCTTTAGTAGAAGGATAATCCAAACATGGATTACATGTGTTGAAACGGTTTATATTACAACCACTAGGTGCCATTTCTAAACAATGACATACACTATATTACTTTATGAATTAAAATTCATAATTCCAAACTTTTAAAACACTTAACATTAATTAAACAGTTTATGGATATAATCTATAATAATAAAAATGTTTTCATTGAGGAATTATATACTTATAAAAACATTATAATTGTTTCTAAAGAAAATTAGAAATATCCTAAGAATATCCCCCAGAGTGTCATAACCAAGAGTGTAGGATGGCTCGTTGTCATGCACCAGTTCCCATTCAAGTCTAGCACAAAGCGGTGTTTTCGGGTTTTACCCCTGGGTACATCTATTCCAGATCCTCCTCTACCAGGTCTTATCCAGATTGGGATTTATTTCTTGGAAAACTCATAAAATCTATACATTACTAAAATTCTAGGAAGTTCATCTATACTAATCCTCAAAGTCTATCTTTGGGTAATGTTCTCTAATCAATGTTTTTCTATATCTAGATTCCAAGGATTGTATTAAACATCTTATGATATGAACTATAAAACCCTGACCCTAGTAACCCAAATTTGATGCATTATTTCATAACATTTTCATGATACAAATAATCATGTCCTGAAAGACCGATCAGTTTAGTAGCCTTGGAAGTACTAGATACATTCATAAGTTTTACATTACATCATGAAAAAAAACATCAACAACATTTTTTCCCATTTTTGAACACACATATATCCTTAGCCTATCCCTACAGGTCAACCATTAAATACTTCTTCACCTCCTATAAAAAATAAAACATAGAAAGGGGTGAGATCAGATTCTCATTAAGGAAATAAATATGGAAAAAACATTCATAAATAACATAAACATTTAAGGAAATGTATAATACTAAAACAAAATCCTTTAAAATGTAAACTTCAGAATAATATGGAAAAAATAAAATAAAATAATTCCATTTACTTATTCACATTGATATTCTAATAGTGGAATAATCCCATGCATTTTCAATATCCAATTACATAATGATGAAATGCATAATTCCAGACTTCATAACCACATAGTCAAGGACTTGTGCCCAGAATACAAATAAGATTTGTCTATGTCCTTGTGCCAAGAAACTATTTTGTCTCATTAGACCTACCGATGCATCGAGTTTCTATAGCAGGCTCCACCTGTCACTTACTAAGTCTAATTCATTCCTCATATGAAAAGGTTTAAACATAACATAAACATTTGTATTAAAAATAGCATACGAAATGTCAATACATTATCCATAAACCATGAATGGTATAAAAATAACACATCCAAAGTAAAACATATCACAAAACCTTCAATACAATATGGATGATTTGTATCACAATAAATTAACTTCAAATAAGATTAAAATCCATCGAAAGTATGTTGTCCTAGATGAAATCAAATCATTTTTAGAGAAATATCTCTTTTTATTTTGAAATCATTTAAAAATCATATAATTATAAAAGAAAACATTTATTTTTAAGATATTCTTATAATCTTGTAAGGGAATCTTTGATAAAGTTATAATGGAGGAAAATAACCGCACCCACTGTATAAGTTAAACAAAATTCTTACCTTAATTTTTTCAAAAAGTTCATAAAGTACCTTATTTGGAAAACAAAAGAAAGATTCATTTCAAAACATATAAGGTAAAATAAGGGTATAAATGACATTTACAAATAGAATAGTAAATATGAATAATTTTTGGAATTAATTTTTTATGAAAACACGGATGGGGATGATAATGAGGTCCCAGTAGATACTTACGTATTTACTACATCTGATAAGTAAAGAGATTGTAGAATTGACCCTTACCTTGTACTTTTCCTTAGTAGATGGCATGTTAAACTCTTGTATAATATTTAAATCATTTTTATTAAATTATACAAGAACTATATACATAAATATGATATCATATATGATACTCTAATAGTGATTTGTTAATAATATTTCAGAAGTATCATCATTTCAGGTGTTAACTAGTTCGTTTTACTTTATATGCTTGGTTACGCAAGCCATGTTTTTTATGGATAGGATGTCTTGGATTCATATACAGAATGAGATTATGTTCATAAAAATTATTTTTAATAATCAAATTAATGTTATTCTTGAATGGTTACGATGGATAAATGAATCTCATCGCGTTCGTGGAGACGATAATTCGTACATATGCATGAGCGAAAATATCATTATATTAACAGAGAAATCGTATGTAATTGGATGTAATATCATATATAAAGAATAATTAACATGTTATATTTATTATTTACATAAGTTATACTCATAATTATACTCATCCAAATAATTAAGTGTTTGAATAACAAACTATATCACGGCGTAGAGACGGTAAGCTGTACGTACGCACGTATGGTGACTTTGTCAATAATATGATGGATATAATAAAGAATATGGTTGTACCATTTTATAATAAATAATATTATATAGAAAATAATGGATTTATTATTTTAGAATGGAAACCACAAATAACAAGGAAGAGGAAGAAGAAAAGAACCTGAAAGAGTTGATGAGATATTTACCTCTTCTTTGGGTTCTTCCTTTTGAATTGATCAAAAAAGCTTCTTAGAATGTCTTTCTGACCAAAGGAAGGCCTCTAGGATGAAGGGAGGATAGTTGGGAGGATATATGGATATATTTTGGCCAAGAGAAATGGATTTAGAGGTTTTATGTTTAGGTAAGGTGAAGTTCCCTTTTATAAGAGAGGTGAGGGTCACATTAGGAATAGCTTGAAATATTATTTTATAATAAAATTATTTTTAGTTTCTAATAGCTCTAAAATGATTTATTTAGAGTATAAGGTGATTATGGGTCGAAAACCTCTCAAATAATTGGATTTAGACTGGTTTGGGTCACCATATTAACCTTATCTTTTTTATTTAACTCTTAGTTAAATAGTTTGACATATACCATGCCTCTTTTTATTTTTATATAATATGGTTAGTAAATATACTATAAACTGCAAAGAGAACCCCAAGTATGTCATTTTTAATATATATTACCTTATCTATGTATTTTGGCCAAACCATAGATTTTTAGGAATAATATATCAATTAATAATATAGTATTCGTTTTAAAAACTCAATTATGTCAATTTTGACACTAGTTAGTATTTGATTTTTTTGAAATTCATGAAAACATTAGCACTTCAAATTAAATTGATTTAAATAACCCTAACATGTCATATTAACCTAGACAATTAGTGGAATTCATCATAAGTCTAAATATACATTTATTTGGATTTTTATAATATCAATTATTTTAATATTTCATTAATAATGTAATTACTGCATCATCATTGTCTCATAAATAAATTAAATTATATAATGTTGAAAAATTATAAATAAAATACCATTATGTAGGAAATCACTTTATCATTATAATGAATTTTTATTGTCTAATTTATATTATGTATAACCATATATTAAAAATGGTTTAGTTATTAATCTTTGAATTTAACTCTTTTAACTCTTCTTTAAATAAAATAATAATAAATGTCTTAATCAAATCCAAGTGGACCAAAGAGAATAATATTTTATTCCTACGGTTATTTTTGGTCTAATTATACTTATCCAATATAATTAGGACTTGTTTTAGGGTAATTATGATATCATTTTTACCCTTAATTACCCTATTTACTTTTAACCGTGATAAATAATAGTCAAAAGTTAATTTTCACCAAAAATTATCTCCATCTTATTGAACCAAATTTTACTTAGTGATATTAACTGTGACTCTCGGATATTTTAAATTCAACTCACATAAGTGGTAAAATTATGTTTTATGAAAATTTGCAAATGCTCCTAGGAGGTGGGTTAACGACGGTAAAAAGTTCAATAAAATTTTTATATATCTAAACATATTATAAAATGACTCTAATGAATTAAATTCAACTTATATAAGTATTATGTATCTATTTTTATGTAAAATAAATTTAAATAAAATAAATAATTTTTTAAAAATTCATTTTTAGCCAATAACGCGGTGTTTTTCACTATTCATAAAAAATTGAATGTTATTATAAAAATACCAAAAATTCACCCTATGATAATTTCGATATTAGAAATCTAAAAATGAAGTCCATTTTGAATGATAAAATTTATAAAATTTCAAAAACTGGGTATTACTATTCATAAAGGCTAGTTTGATTTGTTGTGGTGTGTTTGAACTCGAAGTTGTGTACAACACAACTTATTTTATTATTCAATGGAAAACGTACCGTGGATGCTTGGAGTGTTAAAATTTACCAGGTCACCTACACGGCCATGTGCTCAGCCATTACCAGGCCAGTACACGACTACATGTGGAAACCAGGTACACATCTTTTAATAAAAAGTATGTGGAATGTACTTCATAAATTTCCCATTTCTTTCTTTTTCCACATAAAATTCCGAAAATAACGATCCGTACCTAAAATGAAGATCTGATTTTTTATAGGTACTTTTAGATTTATAGGGAAAGATAAAGAAAGAATCACATGCCTCGGTTTGGGAATTTCTTCCTTTAATTAATAGGATGTAAAAAATACATTGTCAATATTGGTGGTCATATAATAAGAGACAAATCGAATGAATTATCACTCAGTGCTCCACCTTCCCGAAGATGAAGTTAGATAATGAGTGAAATGGAAGAGTTTAATATCCTATATCAATTCTTATTTTGAAATGGAATTATGTCACCAGGTATTTCATGATATGCTTGTTGAGATCTCCTTGAAGTAGTGATTTTATATGGTGATTGTCAACTGCATGACCATGTACACACACTGCCTATCGATTCAAGAAAGCTTTTCTATTTATCAGTTAGTAAGGATATACATCTAGAGATAAAGAATCTTCGTGGGGTACCACATTCTATTATTCCATGTGTACCGCCTAGAATGTGTTAGAAATGAATCATCATGCTTGGAAAGTTATTACCTTGATATGTCGGTCCCTTCTAGACAGTGGAGCGAGTCATGCCAGTAGCCTATCCATCGTAGTTACCTCAGAGGTAGCATTCAATACACGATGTCTTCCATGTTTCATATCATCTACTGCACCATTCCAATGTGTCTCATTCATTAGACTTATATGATATAGAGCTGGAAGAGGATGCATCTTTTGTGGAGCATCTAATAATAATCTTGTATTGGACCACGAGGTACCTCTGTGGAATGTCAATTTCACTTGATTGTGTATTACAAAATCATAGATGAAAATAGTATAAGAAATGGGACATAGAAGCCGATGTGCATTAATATTTTCCAAAACTCTTATTAAAAGTTGTTCTACCACCATTGAATGCGACACTCGGGATGAGATTCAAAAAAATGGGAGTTTAAAATGTCACATAATTTTAAAATGGTATGGGCCATTTGTTTTCTATTTAAATTTCATTTAATGATCCTAAATATTATTTGTAATCTTGTTACAGAGGGATCAGGTTCCTATGAGTATTATTCGATTCCCAGAGGGCTGGCATGAGGAGAAAATACCGGACATATAGATATGAGAATTGTGCTACCCCACTCACATGGTTCCCCTAAATAGTGTGGTTGTAGAATATGGGAAATTAGGGGCCACATATTTTTTCTGAAACCATGCGACCAAGAGTAAAATACAATAATTAATGTCTGTAATTCTTGATTGATATTTTCCCATGATTTCAACAAAATCAAAAAAAAATTAGAAAACACTGTGAGGTTGTGCTAATAAGAGTTTCTTAGTGCATGGTCGGTGCACAATATGGCCAACCATACTGCAAAACTGTGTGACAATTTCTAAGTGGCTGAATTTACCAAAATACCCCTCTCAAATGATTGGAACCAAATTTCTATTCGATTCCCTCTCATTTCTGGTGGCACCCTTCCCATTCTTCAGGTAGAGCTCTCATCTCCCTAAATTTGGGGAATCAATATGTCTTCTATATTCATGGTCTGTTTTTCTCACCATTAGAAGAATTACATCAATATTGGTATGCTTATATTTCCTCTTAATATTATTTCATTTTAATTGTCCCATTTATTGTGATACCATGGTGGAAGATCATTTTCCCCATTTTCTGGGTTATTGATAGTTTCTCAATTTTTTACAACTTAGATCAAATAAATGGTAGACACTAGATGATGGGTGATCTATGAGGTTAATGTATGTTGTAAATTTCTTGTTCCATCATTTATTTGTGTTGTATAAAATATTTCTTTGTGTTATGAGCTAGATCCTTCTAACATCACCGCAAATTTTTGATATTAAATTTAATAGATTGATTACCATAACCTTGAATACCCAAACTATTAGTGAAACAACTCGTGGGTTTATTTACTTGAGTAATTTTATCTAATCAGTTCTGCTCTACCTTAGAGTAAAAATATCCCCTTTTTCCTAAATTATCCTCAAACCATTGTGCTTTGTCTTCACATAATTAATTCATAGGATAGTTGTTTTAATTTAATTACTAGTTGAACCATGGAATTAGGCCATGAGACTCATGATTGTAGAACACATGTTCTACCTACTTCATAGCCTTGATCGATATACCCACCCTGATAAAAATGATAATTTAATTGAGATGAACTCTTTTTTTAGAAAATATATATATTATTTGATTTTAATTCATTCAATTTAGTGTCGAGGTATAACTAATGAGTACTGATTTAAAGACCATGTTGAAAGACTCTTCTGCCTTCGGGGTAGAATTAATAATTATCTATAAACCTGGGAGGGGATATATCAGTTATTCCAATTATAGTCTCACCGAGAATTTATTTTTTACCTCCAGATGAGTGACATAAGTTCTCTTAGGGGTACCTCATGGATGTGCTCGATAGCCTGGTTGGATCTATCGTTCCATGTGAGAGATGATGGATGTTATGTATGATACTTGGTATGGTCTCATATGTTTTTTAGTACATTGGATTATAACACCATTAATGGAGTAACACATCAAAAATCATACATGGGTCACCATGGACAGATTTCATGGAATTGGTTTAGAACTGATCCCCTCAAGAGATACTTAAAAAGTCCATCCGAATTCCCCCGGATGGGCTCATGGAATCTCTCTAAATTTCCTAAAAAATTTTAATGATAAATTAAATTTAAAAGGATCTTTTTTCAAATGATAGTGGATCCTTCAGTTTTAGAAATGTAGTGATGTGTCCTCCAAGTGTAATCATAGTCTTGGATACATTCCACCTTATCACATGTTATACCTCTCAATTTAACGTTTCGGGTTCCTTTGGGTCAGACTCACCCACATAGGAAAAACTATGTAAATTTCCTGGGTATACAATAGAATCCTAGTATAATGTATTTTATTATTTAATTCTATTCTCAATTGAATTGTAAAGTCAAAGTTCTTATCTTATATTCCATGAAATGGAATCCCCTATCCACCATGGGTGATGGCCAACTATGATTATATCTCACACTATCCATAGATGTGATTGAAACCTACAATGACTCTATGGTTGTAGATATAGACAAATTGAAGCTTCCAGCCTCCAATTCTAGGTTAACATGCATTACTATGATTGAGTAGGAAGTAGAGGACAAAGACTATGAAATAGATGGTAGACCTATTAATTTTTTTCATTTTTATATTTTTATTTTAGCATATTGTATATTATACTCTCCAATTCTCCTTAAATAATTATTTTTATAGAAACTATACAATGATCATCAAATTGTATTTTCAAATTATTCATCTTATTATTATATAATTATTTACCATGCTTGTTTTTGTAATTAGTTTCCACTATTTTCTATTGTTTTTTTCATTGTTGAGATTATATGTAAATATATATATATATATATATATATATATGTATATGTATATGTATATGTATATATATTGTTGCACTCCACTCTAAACAATGAGGTAATAGTATCCCCATAGACAAAGGCAAAGACTCCACTACTAGTCAGCATCCTCTGGTGTTTGGGAGGTGCACATGAGGTCTTTTGGCCACCTGTATCAGGGAAACAGTGAGTGGCATTTGGGGTGGGATTCTACATAAGGATTTCTATCAAGATCTTGAGATGGAGTCTAGATATGTTTCCCATGTTATATGATGACACCATTTTATGTTAGCTTGGTATTGTGAATCCCTCAGGGATTTCCAACCAGACCATGTGACACCGAATAAGCATGTCTTCTTGGTTTCAAGATTACAACGGGACATGTGGGATAGTTCAAGTGGAAAACTCAACAAATGTCATCTCGGATCTCATGTTTCCCTATAAAAATTTCAAAAAGATCTTGTGATACCCTGTAGATATTTCATCATTGATTACAAAATGTTATCCTGACACATCATTCAAGCTAGGAAAAGCCCTATAGACACATTTTCTAGATCATGATATTGTATATATATATTCCTACTATGTACCTGGAACACATCTATAATAATAAAACATGTCTGGTAGATAATAAATCCATTAACAAATTTTTCTTCTGACATGATTAAATTATACATTGGATATAATATGGCTACCTAAGAGTGTATGCCCTAATTATATATGGAATATGACATGTCTTCTCATATAAGGGCAGTCTGAATGTGTGATCCAAGATCAAACTAATCTAAGAGGTAATTGATTCCTTTCATAACCATGATATGTATGAATACATCCAATGGATTTAGCTAAAATTGATATCTACCATATTTATACCATTCTATATCTATGACATTCCAACCATCATGACCAAATATCTCTAATGGGTTGATAATTCTTCTTTATCCACTAGTGGAATGAAAATTTAACTAAAATATGAGAACACTAATTTCTTTCATAACCAAGATTGCTAGGAATTATTTATAAGGCCCGAACTCAATTGGTAATCAACCTCTGTTTAAGACCTGCCATTTCTCAAACATTTCAACTGCCAGGACTGAATATATCCCATATGATAATCATTCCTCCTCATAAACTAAAATAATGAGAAGATTAAAAAACTATTATAACTCTAAGTACTATAATAACTAGGATAAGTTGGAAAAATTTATAATTCGTGAGATTTAAAAGGGATCCTCCTCAGTTTACATCATACCACATCATAGACACTCTAACCACCGGGACCCAGTCTCTCCCATGTGATGATTATTAAGCGTCTTCCACAAACAAACAGAGGTTTTAATTGAAATATGAGAAATACGATTCCTCTCATAACCATCGTGTATAAGAAACCTCTATAAGGCCTCATATAAAATATGCATCCACATTAGCATAAGTCCATCCATGTTGCCGACATTACTACTATTGGGACCCAATATCTCTTATGGGGTGATCATTCTACCTCATCCACCAGTGATATAAGGTTATAATAGAACTATGATGTCTCGGATTACTATTATAACCATGATACATAGGATGATTTCCTAAGGCCTTATCTCTATATTAAGCATACAAAGGGTTTCACCGTCCAATAAGTATCTCGTCCATATGTAGTGAGACTAGTTATAAACAATAAATATTTTATCAAACCATGGTTGGATCATGTGGGATTAATGATTTGGAATGAAAATATAATTCACATCATGAATCTCCAACAGTCAAGGAATCTTTAGTTTGTATGCCTCAAGTAGTGGCGTGATATGACATTCCAGAAACAAGGGAAACGTCCACAAAGAATTTCCCAAGGTTGTGATTTAACTTTGATTAACTTAATTTAGGACATAACTATGATATGTATGATTAATAAATAAGGATGAATCTCAATATCATGTGCATAAATTCCCACATATATTTCTATTCTGTAGTATTTTATTCTTCCAAATATTAACAAACTATGGTGGTTTTTTATCCTATTACAAAAAAAATACACAGGACACCTCATAAGGGTTCATTACCCTCCTCAAAATGATATCGCATCCATAGATGATAACATACTTAATTGTTATTGGTTATACAATGACTTCATCTGATAAGAAGCTGCACACCAATAGGAAAATATAAAGAACCTAGGATATATAATGATTTATCAACTAATAAGATTACCCTTTTTATATAATAGGTTATATCTTATGATTATTTTTAAGGCAATCATTCATATACCTGGATTATGAATTGACTCACAGACATGTCGTAAATCTATGATAGAGTCTCAAAGTTGGAGAAATTCCCCATAAAAGGGTGTGATAAGCCTAACATCCCATACTCTCAACCACTGTGAGTTCATAAGAATAATTGGGCCTAAATCCCAAATACACAACCTCCCAATAGAAATTCAGTTAATACTCTATAATGAATGTAGGAGTAGATTGAAGTTTCAATTATATATAAGGAATAGTAAAACTGATATTAATGATTTCACAACACACATAACCCTCCCACATCAAAAAAACCATCAGAAAAAAACAAACACATCATTTTGAAGAAAAAAATATTAAACCTGACCTGAAATAATTTTACAATGCCACATCCTTCACAAGATAAAATTTATAGATTTCTCAGTCATTATTGAACAATTTTTTTTCTATTATATGTGTGGTCCTATCCTTTTTATGAAGAAGAAAAAATGGTCAACAAGACATGAATATCTCAAATTACAAAATGATCTGTTGATAACGCATCATGTAATATTGTACATATTTCCTAAAAAACAAAAGTGGGGAACATGAAATGGGTCATATGGAAAATCATCTATAGTATATGTTTTTATGAAATATTTATAACATTTCATTGACAAGTCCACACAAGTGGAAATGTAAGACTATGAATAAGAAATGAATATTTTGTTAACCATGCATATCTTTCTGTGCACATAACATGCCAGTAATGATGCATTGATCAGTGACCTTGTTCCTTATTGTCTTCATGAATGTAGACACCGCTCCCACAATTGACCCCTAAAATGAGATAATTTATTCATCATGTGACCATTATGGAAAATCATATATGGAATAATCCCTCGAAAGAATCAATATGGCCTCACATTCCTAACACATTTAACATTAGAAAGAAAATTAAATGGGTTTGGAATACCATTTACATGGTACAATCCTAAAACGTAAGGTTACCTATGAGGGTCTATAAATGATAAAACCAAGAATTCTATATCTTCTGAATAAATCTACTAGAAATAAAGTCTAACTCATTATCATAGTAAACCATGTCAAAAGAACATTAATGTCTTCAACCTAGATGCAACAAAACTATTCCCCGAACCTAGTTGCCCACATGGCCTCAAGTGAATCTCCCCAAACATCAGAGGCTACCGACTAGTATTTAGGGCCATGATGAGTTAGTGGGGATACAATTACTTTATTACTAGAGTGTCGCAGCTGATGTCAAACACATTAAATAATGGAATAATTACAAACACTAGTCAATTGAAACTAAGGAAAGAATATATAACAATAATAAGAATATCCTCCCATACAAAATTATGAAGATGATACATATATCTTGAAAGCACCCAAAGCAGTACATGGAATTACAACATAAACAAATTATCCCTAAAAAAGAATAAAATGTTCCCATGTCATTGAAAACCACTTCTTGGTCCTATGATCCTCAGATTTAATGCCACAGTCAACAACCTATACCAGGGAACTTGTCCCTATCATCACCCACAACCATGTAATCTGTTAGGCTCTTCGAGGAGTAGCAAATAGGATGGGAGATAAACATCCTTGTAGGGAACCACCCATTTCTATATAGTTATAAAAAAATTCTATAAGTTATATCATGTGTAAGGAAATCATTAATGAAAATAGTGTATGGACATAGTATAACTATACTACAAAGTAAAACCAATAGCCCCCATGCTACCTACAAGAAGATTAAACTCTTAACAAGGCATCTATTGAAATGTAAAAAAAATCCTATATCCATGTCGTACATATATCCATGTCATGTTACCCACAACCATGCCATATAATGAAGTGTAAATCCCATAACCATGCCCTATTGTGAAGCATATACCACATGGTTTGGATACAAGGTATCATGTTCCAGGACATCCCAAGAATTTATCTATTCCATGAATGGATGGATCCAAGGAACCCATATAAGGTATCCCGATCATATGCTATGGACATCTATGTGGAAACTCAGTCAAGGCATTGGTTGGCATCTTATGAACATGTGTACCAACATGTCATATGCAAGTCCTAGAAATCCAGATCCACAAGGTAGAATGGCCACAGGCATCGCACAAAATCAAGACACAAGGGGAAGATTCATCCCAAGGAATCCACTACTATGTTCTAGATCCATGGTGAGCAGTCCATTGAATGTTTCAAATCATTAAATTAATTTATTCTATTATAACAATTCAATTCCACATGAATATACCAAATCACATAAACAATCACAACCCATTAGTATACCCACTCGTGTTAACCATTTATCATTTAAAAATCATATGAGAAAACCCTCCCATATAAAACATTCAAAATTTCAATAATAAAATAGTGTAGGTATACCCACCCATATAATCAATTTCATTTAACTCAAACCATCCGAATAGGAATGACATAACAAGACGTAACAACGCATAGTGTAACACCCTAGGTAAATAAAGAATATGACATTTTCATATTTATCCATATTTTTGAATAAAATATTAATATGACTTTAAAGGTAACGCTATTCTTGATGGCGTACCCAACATGAAACAACGAGTTTCTTAGGAATCTTACGTTGCACTCTAATAATAAAATAATATTATTTTAAATGGTAGCTAACATGTAGCCGTTGTATTGGAGGGAATGGATAGAAATAACTAAAATATGATTATATATATTTTTAAATGTTTTTACATTTATCCGATAAAATATAAAGGCTTAAAATACAAAAAGAATTCGATTTTAGGCGTATATGCCCTAGTTTTCACTAAAGGTTCACTTATCGCCTTTTGATGGAGAACCGTCATTAAATATAGTTTTTTTCACTCTTATACATCCATTTGGACCAAATAAAACTCTTATTATGGATTGGGACATCAAAATTTACTTTGTGTAAATATTTGGTATCTTTCCGATAAAGTTATTTTTTTAATGAATAGTGTAGAATGTTGTATTTTAATTCAAAACCTCTTTTAAATCTAATTTATTTATATGATTAGATTATCATTTGAATTGGTTTTAAAGTGGAATTAGAATATATTTTTACCATTTAATCCAATAGTGGTCGTTGGAATTAATTTCACTTTGAAATCAGACTTAAACTAGTGTCAATCTTTTGATACTTATTGTTTCATAAAAACACGCTATTTGATCTGACAACGGAAATTAATTATTAAATTAATTAATGTGACTTATATGTTTTGAATTTTGTAATATATACTTCATTTTTTGAATTTGTAATATTAAATATAGCTTAGGGTGAATTTTTGGGATTTTTCTGAAAAACTTCAATTTTTGATGAATAGTGAAACCACTAAGTGGTACTTATAAAAACTGTTTTTTCCGTTTAAATGAAATTTTTCCATCTTTGTGTTTTGAATTTCAAAAATCCGACATACATGGTTGTCATTAAGAAGTAAAATGTGGTTCAATGGGATAAAAATAATTGTTTGTGAATAGTAACTTATTAGGTTTTTAATCGCGATTAGAGGTAATTAGTGTAGTTTAAGGTAAAAATAATGTTTTAAAAATATGAAATGAACTTGACACATGTCCTAACCTCATTGGATTTGTCATGGCCGACCAAGACAACACATGGGTCAACTTGGGGACCCCATGAAGCCACTTTGGTTGGAAAATGACATTAATATCTTTTTATTTAAAGTTAATGTAAAAATGAGACGAACATGAAATGTTTTACTAAAACAATTTTTACATGGGGTTATACAAATCCGATTTTTTACTATAAATATTAATTGGAAATATAAAAAAAATTCCTACATTATAGTATTTTTTTATAATTTTTAGACATTAAATAAATTATATTATTTATGACATCATGATGATGCAGCGATGACCTCATTATTTAACGATTTAAATAAAATGGAAAGATAATGTAATATATAAGACCTAAACATGTCCAAAACCTATTGGATGAGTGGATTTAGAACCCTTATCACCTTATCCTCGAATTATATCAATGTGGGACCTCTTAAATCCGAATATCATTTTAAAATAAAGTGACTTTTCGTTACTTTCCAAGAGTGCCCCTCCTCTCCTCTTATAAAAGGCTCCCAACTCTACCTACTTACCCACACTACCAAAGCCTTTGGCTCAGCCAACCCCTGATCATTTTGTCTCTCCACTTCCCTCTCTTACTCATTGAAGCCTCACTTTGGGAAGAAGTCTTTCCAAGGAAGCCTTTGAGCTCAAACCAAAGAGAGTTACCCGATTTTAAGGTAATTCTTCACTTGAGTCCTTTTGTTTTATTTTGCTTCTCCAACCCCCTAATCTCTTTTTATTCATTTATTTTATAACAACTTCAGTATCATCAATATAATAGGATGTTGTTATAATAAGGATTATAGATACACTAGCACACACCTACATGTAATGGTTAAAGAACATACTGTTTCCGTGATTGGCGAATTTCAGCCTCCTGAAATGATGATTGTTCAACATTCTATTAACACCTTAAAAGGTGGCCTTTAAGATGCCACTATATTAATATATGATATATAATATGTTTATGATTTCCTTAAGCTTCTGTATTTTTCATTTTGGGCATAACTTTATGGTTTCCATTATGGGTAAACGTGATATCTTCATTTAAGGAAGTGCGGACTACCGCCCCCTCAAAGTGATTTGATTCGTTAATACCATATGTGGTACGTATAAAGGATATATTTAATGATATTATATATGATACCATACTGGAATTAAAATACTATTATGTATCATTATGTTTTAATTCCATTAAATATGAAATAGAAATGGAAGTACTGTTCATGCGTACGTACGGCTTACCATCTCCATGAACGGTACATTTCATTTCTTATCTCAAAATGTTATCTAATACTATAAGTACATATATATAATGGATATATATGTAATATATTACATAGAAATTATGGATATCATTATGGAATTATAACATATATATATCTCTCTCATTTTTTTTAATTCCATTAATATAACAAAAAATTAAAGTAGCGTTAATGCTTACGTACGGCCTACCGTCTCCATGAACGGTGCTTTTCGTTTTTTATCTCCAAATGATATGGAATAGTATAAAATTAATATTTACTAGATATATATGATATTTTAATCATTAATACTATTCTGGAAATTATTTACTTATAACTACATGGGCAATCTTTTCTCAAACAAGTTCATTTCTGACTCATGTACCAAACATCAGCAAAAACGTCTGATATGAACTAACATTATTAAAAAATTATTATAACATTATAATATGTGATATGAACTGAATATTAATCTCTAAAGGAGGTACTTAGGCAATTATTAATTGACCAAAGTTTATTATTCAGGAATATAAAGAAACGAACAAGACAAGTTGGACTTGAGGTAAGGGATCTTACTCCTCTCTTTCTTTTTAAGTACACTCTTTTATGTCATTCCCTTGAAAGATCATCTTTCCTGTTATTGGGATGTTATTTTATATTACACTTACTGTAATTTTTATGTTCATTTGATGAGGGACCCTATTCTCTCTCATCAATCCATTTTGGAAGTTTTGAGTGGCACCGTTAGGATGCCGAATTTTCATAAGAGATCAAACCTCTCTCTTTCTTTTTAAGTACTCTCCTTTATGTCACTTCTTTTAAGCTCCACTTTCTTATGTTGGGGGATTTTCTTTTATATTCCACTTTCTATAAACTTTATTTTAATATGATGAGATACCCTATTTGATCTCATCAATCCATTTTTGTATGTTTTATGTGGCGTCGTTAGGCTGCCAAGTTTTCGTAAGGGATTTTTTCATCTCACTTTTATTCCCGTCAGATTTATGCTACATTTGCCACAATTTCCTTTGAGTGGTGTATTTACTTCCCATTATTTTACTCATTGTGTAATATACTTTCTTCTATGAGTATTTACATCAATTTTGTATTTTCCTTCTTTCACGAGGTGTATGTTTCGAAAGTTACCCATGTCGGTAAGGGGACCTTTCACCCTCCTCTTTTTAAAAGACTTCTTTTGTTATGTATTTTAATTCACATACTATTATGTTGGGATATGTCCTTATATATCCTTATTGATTTAAATTTTATGTCCATGTGATGAGATACCCTTTTTATCTCTCATCAACTCATTTTCTGAATTTTGTATTGACGTCGTTAGGCTGTCAAATTTTTGCAAGGGAACTTCTTATCCCAAATTTGATTATTTGGGATAAAAATGTAGTCCATGAATATGTCGTTCTATGAATATGTGTGAATATACTCTGATTGTTTTACACTTAATATCCACTTATATTTGGTGTTTTCGTTTGGCACACATAATTATGTAATTGATTTATCCTTAAACCAAGCATACCGTCTTTGTAAGGGACTTCGTCTCAATCTCATTTCATTGAGGCATATTTTGTTTTATACACAACTTTCTTTTATACGGTCTTTAAAAACCTTTGAAATTTACGTTTATCCAAAAGTAATCTTTTTATACTAAGCGTTTTACAAAACGACAAAAGGTAATGTTTTTGTCATACGTATGCGGCGACAATGACTTCTCCGCCGCCGTGACCATTATTTGAGTTTCGGCTTCCTCTACAAGACATACCTTCTTTTTAAAAGAAAAATAAATACCATGTTTTACCATTATTTAATTTTGGTATTGGAAATGGTTTTCATAAGGTTTTTTATATCAATGTGTTTTATTGATATCTTGTGATTGAAATGTGGAAATGTTATGTTTCCTTTATGCATTTTTTATGTGATACTATTATGTTATGGTTCTTGGGAATTGTTATGAAGAACGGGTGGTTCCGTGATAAAATAACGGCGGGTGAGCCCGATATAGATCTCCAATGCATTGGGTAACGTGAAGGAGTGAAACGTTAAGGTTTCACCGAAGAGAATTATGGAATATACTGTGATGGGTATTCCAAACGTAACCATGAGGGTTACTCCCTACGTAAGAATGTTATGAATGCCTCAAGTAACCTTTATGTCTTATGTTTTCTATGATTTATTCATGGTTTGATGAGGTATGTTAAAGTGCCTATGTTTTATGGGTAAAGTATGATTTCATTCTTATGTATGTATGAACTCATGTTTCCTTTCCATATTTTTATAACCCTTACTGATCTTTTTATGCTCAAACCAAGTTTTTGAAATGTTTTTCACAGGTAAAGGGAAAGGTACATGATGTGATGATAGTGTCAAAGATGTTTCAAGAAAGAATCCATGTTTTATTTTCAATATGTTTCCGTTGATGGGAATAATGAATACTGTCTTTTATGTAACCACTTTGTTTAAATGTGGAATGTAATGCAAGTTTCATGATCTAATTCTCTAAAACTCTAAACCTGAAAAGATCCTCAATGTGTAATCTTGTAATAACTCAAGATTATGTAAGGTTTAAGGCTGGGGCCTTATAGTTGGTATCAATGGTCGGTTTAGATAACTTTAGAGGTTAGGGTATTCTCTAAGCATAAGTGACAGGATTTCAGAAAGAGTCCTAGTTTTAGATAAAGTGAATGAGTAAGTATATCTTGGTGTTTATCATCCTCGTTATTACATGATGGTTCTGTTGATATACTTACACTGACATTTCTGTTTTTAGTGAATGGATGGATCTAGCAGGCACCAAAGAGACAACAGGTTTGAAGGAAACTGTGGTGATTCTCTGATTAAGATACTAGATAAAATGAGGGATTCAATGAGGAAACTCGTGGTTGTTCTAAACCAACTATCAAGGAGTCATGATCAACCACTTGAACCTTGGTATGATCTTTAATGCATCATGTACGAGATGACCAATCGATGTGGAAGTTCAGGTAATAATTATAAAGGTAACCATTAGAGTTTATATGATCCTTACTTTTGAGGTAATTATGGGTTATTATATGATATGCTGGAAAATGAAAGGCATGAGATAAACTTGAGGTTAAAATATGTTATGATAATTTTTGACGATTTTATCTCTTTTTGGGGAATGATTTAAGAATTATAGAGTTTTGGAAAAAGGACAACACACAGACCGTGTGACAACCCGTCGCATCGGACAAAGATGCGGGAATCGAACCCCCAACCAAAGTGCGACTGGTATTTATCGCCTACCACTGGACTACATGAAGTCCCTGGTTAGTTTGACCTATTCTTTTTAGTTAGATGATTTTATGAATTAAGAGTAAGTTGATTTTGGGATATTTATGAAAATTATTAACCTATCATGGAGGATATGTGATTAGGTTAATTACTTTTCTATACGAGACTTTAGGAGCAACTGATATTGTTTGGAGATAAATGTTACAATTTAACATGGAAGACTATGTGACTAAATCCTTCAAATATTTTTGTTTCAATCTTATAATGGTTTACATTGAAGAATTTTATGGACAAATTGGTTATCAAATGGTTCTCGTTGAACTTTGGGTTTTGTTGGAAAAATTTTGAGATTAAGAATAGATTTTCTTTTTATAAAGGGTTATCTTTTTTTTGATTATCTGACCTTGTACTAGCCTTTCTGGTTTTGGTTTTGGTTAAAGCCTAAATACATGGGATGTATATAGTCCTCGTTTTTTGGATTAGGTGATTCTCTAGAAATTGAATATAGTACTCTTAATGTGAACAAGTCTTCCTAAATACTCGTCTTTTGGAGAAAATATGAGTTTGTGTAAGGAATCTAATAAAATTTGAATGTCAACATGATAAGTGATTATGTTTCCTTATGAATAAATTCCTCAATAAAAAGTAACTTAAAACAAAAAGGTTGTCTATTAACTTTTCCTACTGGGGAATCGAATACCATTTAATCCATCACATGTTTCTGATTTTCTTATGGTTAACTTTCTCCTAGACATGTTTACTATCACTCTCCATCAGAACATTGTAACAACCTGAGATTTTATGAAAAATATTCTTTTTAATTTTATTAATGTCTTGTGTTGTATGCTACACCAAAAGGAGCTTGCACAACACGCATCTTTGACTTTCCTTGCATTACACGCAATCGCAACCTTCCTCGATAGCGTGTGTAGTACGCAATACCGAATTTCACTAAACAACGATATGCTATTAAAATATTATTATAACTAGCCGTTATGAATAGTAATAACCACCTTTTAAAATTATAGAAATTTTAGCTCTCAAAATGGACTTCATTTTTGGATTCGGAGTATCGAAGTTAGCCTAAGGTGAAATTTTGGTACTTTTCGGATCACTTTCATATTCTGATGAATAGTGAAAATTGCTAAATTATAATTAAAAACAACTTTTTTAATCGAAATAATTAATAGTGATAAATTATTAATTTGAGTGGTTTTAAAGTATATTTAGAATATATTTTTACAATTTAATACAATGTTGGTCATTGGATGTAATTTCACATTTAAACCAGACATAATCAAGTGTCAATCTTTTGATAGATATTGTTTCTTAAAAACACGCTATTTGTTTTAACAGCGGGATTTAATTATAAAATTAATTAATGAAAATTCTATGATATTAATTTGGTAAAATAGACTTCATTTTTAAATTCGTAATATGAAATATAGCTTAAGATGAAATTTTGGCATTGTTCTGAAAAACATCAATTTTTGATGAATAGTGAAACTACTAAGTGGTAGTTAAAAAAATTAATTTCTTCATAAATCTTAATTTTACCACTTCTGTGAATGGAATTTCAAAAATCCAAGAGACACGGTTGATGTCAGTAAGTAAAATGTGGTTCAATGAGATGAAAATAATTTTTGGTGAATAGTAACTTTTTACTTTTTTTTACCACGGTTAATAGTAAATAGGGTAACTAAGGGTAAATATGATATTACTATTACCCTAACACATGTCCTAATTCTATTGGATAAGTGTAATTCGACCAAAAACAACCTTATGAATATAATATGACCATTTAGGTCCACTTGGATTAGATTATGACATTTAATATTATATTATTTAATGAATAGTTAAAATAGTTAAAATCAAAGTTTAATAACTAAAACATTTTTAATATGGCGTTATACATAAGATAAATTCGACTATGAATATTCATTAGAAAGATAAAAAGATTTCCTACATAATGATATTTTATTTATAATTTTTAAACTTTAAATAAATTAATTTATTTATGACACAACGATGATGCAGTAATTACCCTTTTAAGGAAATATTAACATAATTGATGTTATAAATGCTCCAATGAATGTAATTTGAGACTTTTTATGAATTCCACTAATTTTCTAGGTTACTATGATATATTAGTGTTGATTTAATCAACTTGGTTCGAACATATAATTCTGTTATGACTTTCACAAAAATCATATATCAAATAGTGTCAAAATTGACACAAAATAGTTTTTAAATAAAATATTATATTATTAATTGTTATTTTATTCCTAAAAATCTAATGTTTGGCCAAATGACTTAGATAAGGATATGTATATTAATAATAAACAATTTGGGGTTCGTTTGGCATGATATAGTAAGTGTATTAACCATATAGTGAAAGAAAACTAAAAGACACGGTAAAAGTTAAATTATTTAACTTAGAGTTAAATCTAATTGATAAGGTTAAAATAAGTACCTAAACTTGTCTAAATACTATTGGTTGATAGTAGTTCGACCCATCCCCACTTTAGCTTCGAAATAAGACCCTTTGGAATCATTATAAACCGATTTTTACTTTAATATAAAATAATATTTTGAGATATTCCTAAGGTGCCCCTCTCCTCCCTTATAAAAGGGCACCTCCTCCCCCTCCTCCTCACACCAATTTGAGCACTCAAGCTCGGCCAAACCCTGCCAAAATCTCTTCTCCACTTCTCTATCAACATCCTATAGGTTCTGGTCTTCCTCAAAGACCAATTGTAGTTCCCTAATAGGAGGTCTCAAAGAGGCGCTCCAAAGAAGAGGTAATTACCGTTACCAATTCTTTCATCTTTATTTCTTCTTCCACTTCTTCTTCTTAGGTTTTTTCATTATGAAGTAATAACATCAGTATAACTCATATACTGATATGTTATTATAAGTATGAAACAACCCTATTTCACCATCTATCTATCCTATGGAAAAAGAAATCACCGCGCGTGCGTACGTACGGAATAACGTCTCCACGCCGTGGTGTAATATATTTTCCACCACCACCTTACATGGATGGGTATAATGGTGTAAAGAATAACTATACATAGTTATTAAAACATCATATTGATTCTGATATATTGTATAATCCACTCCAATTCAATTCAATATTTATGGAAATGATATCATCGCTCGTGCGTACGTACGGACTACCGTCTCCACGACGCGATGAGATTCATTCTCCATGTTAACCATTTAAGAATGATTATAAAGTATATATAAGAAATAATAATGAAATATATGACATTATAAAGCTACTGGATTTATGTATATATATATATGTATGTCATCTACTTACTTCCATTCAAGACAATAGGGAAAGGAAAACAGCGTTCATGCGTACGTACGGACTACCGTCTCCATGAACGGTGTTTTTCATTTCATTTATCTATCTATTATATATATATATATACTGAATATATATGATATATAAATCATATTTTATATTCTGGAAGTATGTAAATCATGATATAAGTAATAATAATGTCAATAACAACAAGTCAAAACACCTACGATAAAAGAAACAATTTTACCCAAAACGCTTCTTTAACATGGAATTTACAAAAGAACGGTTAATATAATGTCATAAGTGAACCATATATGATATCATAACAATTAATATGATTCTTTAATAAGTCAATGAAATTATTTAAACCATTATACAGGAGCTTCGGACACGTACAAAGCAAATCGGACCTAAGGTAAGGGAAATATCACAATCTCATTTTTATCCGAGATTGTTTATTCATAAGTATTTACTGGGGTGTATTTTATCATCCACATCCATGTTTCATCAATATGTAATATTATTTCCATCCACCTACAATTGTTTAAATCCATTTTTACCCTTCGGTGAGTTTTTAGTAAAAGATATGAAAGGAATCTTTTGTTGTTTTTCATATGAGGTACTTTTTTGACTTTTCCGACAAAAGTACGAAGAATGTTTTTTTAATCTTATACGGCATGAATGGATTTTTAAAACATTATTTCCAAGAAGCTTCCTTTAAAAGTTTTCAAGTTTATTTTTAATCAACTTCTTTTAGTTTAAAATTGTATGACATGTTAAGAAAAGAAAAATGTTTTTTAAGTAGAAAGGATATTTTCCTCAAGAATGAAGTTCAAGTGTTTTATCAAAATTATTTTCCATATAAGATAATAAATAGTTCTTTTTTTATCCCTATTATTACAATTGATTTGATTATGTTTTGAGGGAATTATTTTTATGAAGTCATTTACCTTATATGATTTGTTTTATGATGTCATGATGTTTGAAGAATCCCATTTTTGTTACATGTGTTATGCGATGATGTATGATTTATGATTATGTGGAACACATAAGAAAGGATTCATTATAAGATGGGTGGGACCTATATCTCCCTACAATGCATTGGGTAAAGATTTTATATCTCATGAGATAGACAGGGCTGGAACGGTAGGTTATACCGGTTCAGTGAAACAGGACTGAAACGAGGGTTACTCGATTCAGAAAGGGACTTTGTCCACTAAGATAGTCTTGGCAATGAGTCTTGACTAACAAGAAATGATTCTCTATGATTATGTGTGAATGCCACAAAGTTTGATGTTTTAAGTTATGATTATTGTGATTACATTTCACTGCCATGATTTATCCCATGTTATGAAATTGTGCTCTCTTTTGCAGGTTAAGATTTCCAAAATGTTATGTTCTTTTGAATACGACGTGGTTGATATTTCTTTTGTTTACCCTTACTGAGCATTTGAACTCACCCTTTTATGTTTTCTTTTCCCCAGGATATAAAGAAAGGTTTTAGGTAAGAAAAAAAAGGGGAAGATCTTTATGGGAGATATTGAAGATCTTTCACCACGATTAGAAGATTACGTTCCGAGTTTCCAAAGACACTAAACTATTACGATCCATGTGTGTGTGTTTTTGTTATGTACTAAGTATTCCGAAAATGTAATGTAATGTCCATGTACGTCAGGCTTCGGGTATCTACAGTTGGTATCAGAGGAAAGGTTTAGTCAACCTTTGGAAACTAGGATGCGAAAACGTTAGTGAGATCCCTAGAGATATTTCTAAGGTATGTCTAGGGATGTCTCTAAGGTTAAGTATACGTATAGGTTATAGTCCTAGAATTGCTCTAACGATCTTAGAATTTAAACTAAGATGTTAGATATTGAGGGTACTACCCCTTTATTATGTTGTTTTCCCTAGCATGATTTTTGCCTCTCACACTATTCTTTTGGGGTTTTAGACGATGGCTGGAACCCGAAGGAACCGTGTTGATCAATGCAATGGACAATGCAATGATTGTCCCCCTGAGCAACCAAACGATATGGGAGCTGGAATGCAAAATCTTGTAGCCATGATCACACAACTTTCTCAAGCTATGAATCATGCAGGACTTCCAAACGAGCAAAGGAAGGAGCAACATTCTGTTGAATCCTTCATGAGGCAGCGTCTGCCTTCTTTCAGTGGGTCTACTGATCCATTAGTTGCTGAACAATGGATTAGTACTACTGAAAAGATATTTTCAGTTCTTCAATGTTCTGAACATGATAAAGTCATCTTAGCAGTATATCGTTTGGAAGGTGAAGCTGATCAATGGTGGAATCTTATCAAGAATACGAGGCAAAGAGATGAAATTGATTCCATGAAATGGGATGAGTTCAAGAACTTTTTTTTCAATAAGTACTTCCCTCGTATTCTCCGAACAATGATGGAGAAGGAGTTTCTTGAACTAAAGAAAAAGGATGATGAATCTGTTGGTATATACGAAGCGAATTTTACAAGACTTGCAAGGTATGCATCTGGGATTATCATCCAACCTGAAAGTAAAGTTGATCGATTTTTCAGTGGCTTAAAACCAAGTCTTCGAAGGGCATTAGATATAAGAGACTTCAGTAGCTATGAAGAAATTGTGCGTTGTGCTATCAAGGTTGAAATGGAAGTTGGTGTTACATATCCATCTCATGGGTTTGACAAGAAACGAAAGATGGAGTTCAAGTAGAAAACTCAAAATAATGGTGAAAAGAAGATGAATGTTTCCTTATGCACAAAGTGTGGAAAGAAGCATGGTGGAGATTGTCTTAAAGGGACTAGAAAATGTTTTAAGTGTGGAAAAGAAGGTCATCGAGCAGCTGAGTGTCGAAGTAATGGAAAATGGGATTCTAATGAAGTGAATAAAGCAAACACTGCAGAGAACGTACAACCAACACTTCAATGCTTCAAGTGCAAGGAAATGGGGCATTATGCTAATAAATGCCCTAATCCAAGGGTTAGTGATGATCGACATGAGAAACCGCTTAAGGCAAAGGACAAAGGGAAGTCACATGCGATCACTATTGGCAATGTTGAATATGACAACGATGTGGTGGAATGATTAAGTTTTTATGTAATGGGATTCCAAAATAATGTTGTATCATGGAATATTGGAATATTTATGTATTGGTCTAATGTGGTATTCAAAGTGATTGAGATATTATGCGCATAATGAAGGGAAAACGAGAAAATGAAATGTTTAACAGTATTCATGAGCTCATGATTGATATAAGGACTAAGTGATATCATGGTTTGAGTATATAGAATTTTGAGGATTTTAGTATGTGGAAGGTGTTAACTTTTAACAGCATTCATGTTTTCACTAAGGTATTCAAGAGAATACACGATTAAGGACTTTGAATGTTTGGAATGTGACCAACAAAACATATCTTATGATATATGGGGATCGATGATGGTGTTAAATCTCTGGTAATCATTTTCACTATATTATGAGAGTCGACTGCAGTATTATGGATAAGCCTAAAAGATTGGAATGGATTATGTTGGACATAAGTTAGTATTGTTTTTTATTTCGATATTATTGATGGGATGTTATATAGTTTTGGAAAAAGGACAACCTGCAGGACGGGCGACAGACCATCGCTTCGGACAAGGCTGTGGGAATCGAACCCACAACCGAAGTGCGACTGGCCTTTATCGCCTACCACTGGCCTACAGGAAGTCCCTGTTTAGTAGAAACTAGTTTTAAAGTATAAGTCCATTTTAGGATCTATATATGATTAATCTCACTATAGATCGACTTATGTATATAATTTTTGCTAACCTTTTGTTTGAGACAGATGGAATGACCCGTCATTCTATCACATGATCTGCTAACACATCACGAATAACAAATTCAACTTCATTTAAGAGATGAAGTGGAAATTGTTCTAGGCACGAACAATAGTGAGATTGTACCAAAATAAAGAAAGTATTTATTCCAATTCAAATTTTCAACTTTAGGGAAATGATCTTGAAAACCAAAAATGTTGTCCTAGTGATCTTATACCTGATGAATCGGATGGTACCATAGATCGTCACAAATTTATGGATTTGTGATTATTGGCTTTTCCATAGGCATGTTCTCTACCACTCTCTATCAGAACATGATGGTTAGATTTCTCTTCCATATCCATATTTTCACCTATGTGGAAACCCAGTGATTAGTTTATTTGGGTAACCGTTACATTTCATACTTTTGTTCTTAAAGATTGGTTTTGATATTCCTTTTTACGATGTGGGTTTCTATTAAAGAAACTTTCGAATAGTAAACTATTTATAATCCCGACGAATTTCGAGGGCGAAATTCATTTTAAGGGGGGTAGAATGTAACAACCCGAGATTTTATGAAAAATATTCTTTTTAATTTTATTAATGTCTTGTGTTGTACGCTACACCAAAAGGAGCTTGCACAACACGCATCTTTGACTTTCCGTGCATTACACACAATCGCAACCTTCCTCGATAGCGTGTGTAGTACGCAATACCGAGTTTCACTAAACAACGATATGCTATTAAAATATTATTATAACTAGCCGTTATGAATAGTAATAACCACCTTTTAAAATTATAGAAATTTTAGCTCTCAAAATGGACTTCATTTTTGGATTCGGAGTATCGAATTTAGCCTAAGGTGAAATTTTGGTACTTTTCGGATCACTTTCATATTCTGATGAATAGTGAAAATTACTAAATTATAATTAAAAACAACTTTTTTAATCGAAATAATTAATAGTGATAAATTATTAATTTGAGTGGTTTTAAAGTATATTTAGAATATATTTTTACAATTTAGTACAATGTTGGTCATTGGATGTAATTTCACATTTAAACCAGACATAATCAAGTGTCAATCTTAAGATAGATATTGTTTCTTAAAAACACGCCATTTGTTTTAACAGCGGGATATAATTATAAAATTAATTAATGCAAATTCTATGATATGAATTTGGTAAAATAGACTTCATTTTTAAATTCGGAATATGAAATATAGCTTAGGATGAAATTTTGGCATTGTTCTGAAAAACATCAATTTTTGATGAATAGTGAAACTACTAAGTGGTAGTTAAAAAAATTAATTTCTTCATAAATCTTAATTTTACCACTTCTGTGAATGGAATTTCAAAAATCCGAGAGACACGGTTGATGTCAGTAAGTAAAATGTGGTTCAATGAGATGAAAATAATTTTTGGTGAATAGTAACTTTTTACTTTTTTTACCACGGTTAATAGTAAATAGGGTAACTAAGGGTAAATATGATATTACTATTACCCTAACACATGTCCTAATTCTATTGGATTAGTGTAATTCGACCAAAAACAACCTTATGAATATAATATGACCATTTAGGTCCACTTGGATTAGATTATGACATTTAATATTATATTATTTAATGAATAGTTAAAATAGTTAAAATCAAAGTTTAATAACTAAAACATTTTTAATATGGGGTTATACATAAGATAAATTAGACTATAAATATTCATTAGAAATCTAAAATGATTTCCAACATAATGATATTTTATTTATAATTTTTAGACTTTAAATAAATTAATTTATTTATGACACAACGATGATGCAGTAATTACCCTTTTAAGGAAATATTAACATAATTAATGTTATAAATGCTCAAATGAATGTAATTTGAGACTTTTTATGGATTCCACTAATTTTCTAGGTTACTATGATATATTAGTATTGATTTAATCAACTTGGTTCGAACATATAATTCTGTTATGACTTTCACAAAAATAATATATCAAATAGTGTCAAAATTGACACAAAATAGTTTTTAAATCAAATATTATATTATTAATTGTTATTTTATTCCTAAAAATCTAAGGTTCGGCCAAATGACATAGATAAGGATATGTATATTAATAATAAATAATTTGGGGTTCTTTTGGCATGTTATAGTAAGTGTATTAACCATATAGTGAAAGAAAACAAAAAGACACGGTAAAAGTTAAATTATTTAACTTAGAGTTAAATCTAATTGATAAGGTTAAAATAAGAACCTAAACATGTCTAAATCCTATTGGTTGATATGATTGCGACCCATCCCCACTTTATCTTCGAAATAAGACCCTTTGGAACCATTATAAACCGATTTTTACTTTAATATAAAATAATATGTTGAGATATTCCTAAGGTGCCCCTCTCCTCCCTTATAAAAGGGCACCTCCTCCCCCTCCTCCTCACACCAATTTGAGCACTCAAGCTCGGCCAACCCCTGCCAAAATCTCTTCTCCACTTCTCTAGCAACATCCTATAGGTTCTGGTCTTCCTCAAAGACCAATTGTAGTTCCCTAAGAGGAGGTCTCAAAGAGGCGCTTCAAAGAAGAGGTAATTACCGTTACCAATTCTTTCATCTTTATTTCTTCTTCCACTTCTTCTTCTTAGGTTTTTTCATTATGAAGTAATAACATAAGTATCACTCATATAATGATATGTTATTATATGTATGAAACAACCCTATTTCACCATCTATCTATCCTACGGAAAAAGAAATCACCACGCGTGCGTACGTACGGAATACCGTCTCCACGCCGTGGTGTAATCTATTTTCCACCACCACCTTACATGGATGGGTATAATGGTGTAAAGAATAACTATACATAGTTATTAAAACATCATATTTATTCTGATATATTGTATAATCCACTCCAATTCAATTCAATATTTATGTAAATGATATCATCGCTCGTGCGTACGTACGGACTACTGTCTCCACGACGCGATGAGATTCATTCTCCTTGTTAACCATTTAAGAATGATTATAAAGTATATATAAGAAATAATAATGAAATATATGACATTATAAAGCTACTGTATTTATGTATATATATATGTATGTCATCTACTTACTTCCATTCAAGACAATAGGGAAAGGAAAACAGCGTTCATGCGTACGTACGGACTACCGTCTCCATGAACGGTGTTTTTCATTTCATTTATCAATCTATTATATATATATATATATACTGAATATATATGATATATAAATCATATTTTATATTCTGGAAGTAAGTAAATCATGATATAAGTAATAATAATGTCAATAACAACAAGTCAAAACACCTACGATAAAAGAAACGATTTTACCCAAAACGCTTCTTTAACATGGAATTTACAAAAGAACGGGTAATATAATGTCATAAGTGAACCATATATGATATCATAACAATGAATATGATTCTTTAATAAGTCAATGACATTATTTAAACCATTATACAGGAGCTTCGGACACGTACAAAGCAAATCGGACCTAAGGTAAGGGAAATATCACAATCTCATTTTTATCCGAGATTGTTTATTCATAAGTATTTACTGGGGTGTATTTTATCATCCACATCCATGTTTCATCAATATGTAATATTATTTCCATCCACCTACAATTCTTTAAATCCATTTTTACCCTTCGGTGAGTTTTTAGTAAAAGATATGAAAGGAATCTTTTGTTGTTTTTCATACGAGGTACTTTTTTGACTTTTCCGACAAAAGTACGAAGAATGTTTTTTTTTCACTTATACGGCATGAATGGATTTTTAAAACATTATTTCCAAGAAACTTCCTTTAAAAGTTTTCAAGTTTATTTTTAATCAAATTCTTTTAGTTTAAAATTGTATGACATGTTAAGAAAGGAAAAATGTTTTTTAAGTAGAAAGGATATTTTCCTCAAGAATGAAGTTCAAGTGTTTTATCAAAATTATTTTCCATCTAAGATAATAAATAGTTCTGTTTTTATCCCTATTATTACAATTGATTTGATTATGTTTTGATGGAATTATTTTTATGAAGTCATTTACCTTATATGATTTGTTTTATGATGTCATGATGTTTGAAGAATCCCATTTTTGTTACATGTGTTATGCGATGATGTATGATTTATGATTATGTGGCACACATAAGAAAGGATTCATTATAAGATGGGTGGGACCTATATCTCCCTCCAATGCATTGGGTAATGATTTTATATCTCATGAGATAGACAGGGCTGGAACGGTAGGTTATACCGGTTCAGTGAAACAGGACTGAAACGAGGGTTACTCGATTCAGAAAGGGACTTTGTCCACTAAGATAGTCTTGGCAATGAGTCTTGACTAACAAGAAATTATTCTCTATGATTATGTGTGAATGCCACAAAGTTTCATGTTTTAAGTTATGATTTTTGTGATTACATTTCACTACCATGATTTATCCCATGTTATGAAATTATGATCTCTTTTGCAGGTTAAGATTTCCAAAATGTTATGTTCTTATGAATACGATGTGATTTATATTTCTTTTGTTTACCCTTACTGAGCATTTGAACTCACCCATTTATGTTTTCTTTTCCCCAGGATATAAAGAAAGGTTTTAGGTAAGAAAAAAAAGGGGAAGATCTTTATGGGAGATATTGAAGATCTTTCACCACGATTAGAAGATTACGTTCCGAGTTTCCAAAGACACTAAACTATTACGATCCTTGTGTGTGTGTTTTTGTTATGTACTAAGTATTCCGCAAATGTAATGTAATGTCCATGTACGTCAGGCTTCGGGTCTCTACAAACATGACCCTTTGTTTTTTCCTCTATATCCATATTTTAATACTTGGAATCCTAGTATGGGTTAACCCGGGTGACCTTTGAACTTATCTTTATTTATTTTAAAGTGATTGTTTTACCGACTCTTGTTTCGATGTGGGATTTTCAATGAAGTTTCCAAGACCAATTTTAAAATTGTGAGGACGCAATTCCCAAAATGGGGGAAGGATGTAACACCCTAGGAAAATAAAGAATATGACATTTTCATATTTATCCATATTTTTGAATAAAATATTAATATTACTTTAAAGGGGACTCTATGCTCGATGGCGTACCCTACATGCAACAACGAGTTTCTTGGGAATCTTACGTTGCACTCTAATAATAAAATAATATTATTTTAAATGGTAGCTAACATGTAGCTATTGTATTGGAGGGAATGGATAAAAATAACTAAAATGTGATTATATATATTTTTAAATGTTTTTACATTTATCCAATAAAATATAAAGGCTTAAAATACAGAAAGAATTCGATTTTAGGCGTATATTCCCTGGTTTTCACTAAAAGTTCACTTATCGCCTTTTGATGGAAAACCGTCATTAAATATAGTTTTGTTCACTCTTATAAATCCTTTTGGACCAAAAAAAACTCTTCTTAAGAATTGGGACAACAAAATTTACTTTTGTGTAAATTTTTGGTATCTTTCCGATAAACTTCATTTTTTTAATGAATAGTGTAAAATGTTGTATTTTAATTCAAACCCACTTTTTAATATAATTTATTTATATGATTAGATTATCTTTTGAATTGGTTTTAATGTGGAATTAGAATATATTTTTACCATTTAATCCAATAGTGGTCGTTGGAATTAATTTCACTTTGAAATCGGACTTAAACTAGTGTCAATCTTTTGATACTTATTATTTCATAAAAACACGCTATTTGATCTGACAGCGGGAAGTAATTATTAAATTAATTAATGTGACTTATATTTTTTGAATTTTTTAAAATAGACTTCATTTTTGAATTCAGAATATCAAATATAGCTTAGGGTGAATTTTTGGGATTTTTCTGAAAAACTTCAATTTTTGATGAATAGTGAAACCACTAAGTGGTACTTATAAAAACTGATTTTTCCGTATAAATGAAATTTTTCCATATTTGTGTTTTGAATTTAAAAAATCCGAAATACATGGTTGTCATTAAGAAGTAAAATGTGGTTCAAGGGGATACAAATAATTTTTTGGTGAATAGTAACTTATTAAGTTTTTAATCGCGATTAGAGGTAATTAGTGTAGTTTAAGGTAAAAATAATGTTTTAATAATATGAAATGAACTTGACACATGTACTAACCTCAATGGATGTGTCATGGCCGACCAAGACAACCCATGGGTCAACTTGGGGACCCCATGAAGCCACTTTGGTTGGAAAATGACATTAATATCTTTTTATTTAAAGTTAAAGTAAAAATGAGACAAACATGAAATGTTTTACTAAAACAATTTTTACATGGGGTTATACAAATTAGATTTTTGAATATAAATATTAATTGAAAGATAATAATATTTCCTACATTATAGTATTTTTTTTATATTTTTTATACATTAAATAAATTAAATTATTTATGACATCATAATGATGCAGCGATGACCTCATTATTTAACGATTTAAATAAAATGGAATGATAATGTAAATCTAAGGCCTAAACATGTACAAAACCTTTTGGATGAGTGGATTTCGAACCCTTATCATCTTACCCTCGAATTATATAAATGTGGGACCTCTAAAATCCTAATATCATTTTAAAATAAAGTGACTTTTCTTTACTTTCCAAGAGTGCCCCTCCTCTCCTCTTATAAAAGGCCCCCACCTCTACCTCCTTACCCACACTACCAAAGCCTTTGGCTCGGCCAACCCCAGCCCATTTTGTCTCTCCACTTCCCTCTCTTACTCCTTGAATCCTCACATTGGGCAGAAGTCTTCCCAAGGAATCCTTTGAGCTCAAACCAAAGGGAGTTACACGATTTTAAGGTAATGTCTTCACTTGAGTCCTTTTGTTTAATTTTGCTTCTCCAACCCCCTAAACTCTTTTTATTCATTTATTTTGTAAAAAACTCCAGTATCATCAATATACAAGGATGTTTTTATAAGAAGGATTCGATATACACTTGCACACACCTACATCTAATTGTTAAAGAACATATTGTTTTCGTGGATGGTGAATTTCGGCCTCCCGAAATGATGATTGTTCAATATTCTTTTAACACCTTCAAAGGTGGCCATTAAGATGACACTATATTTTCATATGATATATAATATGTTTATGATTTTCTTAAGCTTTTTTATTTTTCATTTTGGGAATACCTTTATGGTTTCCATTATGGGTAAACGCGATATCTTCATTTAAGGAAGTGCGGACTACCGCCCCCTCAAAGTGATTTGATTCGTTAATACCATATGTGGTACGTATAAAGGATATATTTAATGATATTATATATGATACCATACTGGAATTAAAATACTATTATGTATCATTATGTTTTAATTCCATTAAATATGAAATAGAAATGGAAGTAGCGTTCATGCGTACGTACGGCTTACCATCTCCATGAACGGTACATTTCATTTCTTATCTCAAAATGTTATGTAATACTATAAGTACATATATATAATGTTTATATATGTAATATATTACATAAAAATTATGGATATCATTCTGTAATTATAACATATATATATATCTCTCTCATTTTGTTTTAATTCCATTAATATGACAAAAAATGAAAGTAGCGTTCATGCGTACGTACAGCCTACCGTCTCCATGAACGGTGCTTTTCGTTTTTTATCTCCAAATGATATGGAATAGTATAAAATGGATATTTACTGGATCTATATGATATTTTAATCATTAATACTATTCTGGAAATTATTTACTTATAACTACATGGGAAATCTTTTTTCAGACAAGTACATTTTTGACTCATGTACCAAACGTCGACAAAAACATCTGATATGAACTAACATTATTAAACAATTATTATAAAATTATAATATGGGATATGAAATAAATAATAATCTAAAAAGGAGGTACTTAGGAAATTATTAATTGACCAAAGTTTATTATTCAGGAATGTAAAGAAACGAACAAGACAAGTTGGACTTGAGGTAAGGGATCTTACTCCTCTCTTTCTTTTTAAGTACACTCTTTTATGTCATTCCCTCTAAAGCTCATATTTCTTGTTATTGGGATGTTATTTTATATTAAACTTACTGTAATTTTTATGTTCATGTGATGAAAGACCCTATTATCTCTCATCAATCCATTTTGGAAGTTTTGAGTGGCGTCGTTAGGCTGCCGAATTTTCGTAAGAGATCTAACCTATCTCTTTCTTTTTAAGTACTCTCCTTTATGTCACTTCTTTTATTCTCCAATTTGTTATGTTGGGGGATGTTCTTTTATATTCCTCTTTCTATAAACGTTATGTTAATATGATGAGATACCCTATTTGATCTCATCAATCGATTTTTGTAAGTTTCATGTGGCGCCGTTAGGCTGCCGAGTTTTCGTAAGGGATTTTTTCATCTCACTTTTATTCCCATGAGATTTATGCTACATTTGCCAAAATTTCCATTTGAGTGGTGTATGTACTGCCCATTATTTTACTCATTGTGTATTATACTTTCTTCTATGAGTATTTACATCAATGTTTTATTGTCCTTCTTTCACGAGGTGTATGTTTCGAAAGATACCCATATCGGTAAGGGGACCTTTCACCCTCCTCTTTTTAAAAGACTTCTTTTGTTACGTCTCTTAATTCAAATACTATTATCTTGGGATATGTACTTATATATCCTTATTGATTTAAATTTTATGTCTATGTGATGAGATACCCTTTTTATCTCTCATCAACTCATTTTCTGAATTTTGTAGGGACGTCGTTAGGCTGTCAAATTTTTGCAAGGGAACTTCTTATCCCAAATTTGATTCTTTGGGATAAAAATGTAGTCCATGAATATGTCGTTCTATGAATATGTGTGAATATCCTCTGATTTTTTTACACTTAATATCCACTTATATTTGGTGTTTTCGTTTGTCACACATAATTATGTAATTGATTTATCTTTAAACCAAGGATACCGTCTTTGTAAGGTACTTCGTCTCAATCTCATTTCATTGAGACATATTTTTTTTATACACAACTTTATTTTATACGGTGTATAAACCCCTTTGACTTTTATGTTTATCCAAAAGGAATATTTTTATACTAAGCGTTTTACAAAACGACAAAAGGGAATTTTTTTTTCATACGTATGCGGCGACAATGACTTCTCCTCTGCCGTGACCATTATTTGAGTTTTGGCTTCCTCTACAAGCCATACCTTCTTTTTAAAAGAAAAATAAATACCATGTTTTACCTTTTTTTATTTTTGTATTGAAAATGGTTTTCATAAGGTTTTTTATATCAATGTGTTTTATTGATATCTTGTGATTGAAATGTGGAAATGTTATATTTCTTTTATGCATGTTTTATGTGATATTATTATGTTATGGTTCTTGGGAATTGTTATGAATAACGAGTGGTTCTGTAATAAACTAAGGGCGGGTGAGCCCGATATAGCTCTCCAATGCATTGGGTAACGTGAAGGAGTGAAACGTTAAAGTTTTTTCGAAGAGATTTAGGGAATATACTGTGATGGGTATTCCAAACGTAACCAAGAGGGTTACTCCCTACGTAAGAATGTTATGAATGCCTCAAGTTACCTTTATGTCTTATGTTTTCTATGATTTATTCATGGTTTGATGAGGTATGTTAAAGTATCTATGTTTTATGTGTAAAGTATGATTTCATTCTTATGTATATATGAACCCATGTTTCCTTTCCATATTTTTATAACCCTTACTGAGCTTTTTATGCTCATCCCAAGTTTTTGAAATGTTTTTCAATGGTCAAGGAAAAGGTACATGATGTGATGATAGTGTCAAAGATGTGTCAAGAAAGAATCCATGTTTTATTTTCAATATGTTTCCGTTGATGGGAAGAATGAATACTGTCTTTTATGTAACCACTTTGTTTAAATGTGGAATGTAATGAATGTTTCATGATCTAATTCTCTAAAACTCTAAACCTGAAAAGATCCTCAATGTGTAATATTGTGATAACTCAAGATTAAGTAAGGTTTAAGGCTGGGTCCTTATACATAGAGGCATTAAATATCCTAAAAATGCTATTAAATCCCATTAAGGAATCAATGAGCTTATTATGACTAGGAAATCACAATCACACACACCATGGGTAGTTTGAACAGGCATAAACATGTTAATTATATAAGAAGCACACCAGGGATAACCTCGAAATGAGAAAAATGTGTCAATGCACCATAATAGAACCTATGAGCATCCTAACTAGGTCTGACTAAAACAACTACAAGAAACTCACTCAAAAAATATTCCTCTCTAGAACGTTGAATAGGAAGTTAAAAGGCCAAATGCTTGAAAAGTACACAAAAAGAAGAAAAAAAGTATAGACTACCTACCTTAGCTCGTTAGTATAGATCTCTTTCAGACTCATGTCCAGATTCGTCCTGATTTAATAGAGATATGAGAAACTGACGAAGAACAAGAAATTTGGGCATATGAGACTAAAATAAATTACCTCAATTGATCACCTGAAGAACTGAATATGGATAAAAAAGAATGTAGGAATTATTGGTACAAATCTGATGAGATGATAGGCAATCGAAACAGAGGTTGAATAGATGACCAGGCTCAATACCTGTCTTACGTACCAAAGGGGAGATCCTACTTGAGGGGAGTACTATGCGTTTAAGGGGAAACCAAAAAAATATTAAAAATAAAATTTAGCCTAAATTATATTTTTTAAAATAACGTACACAATAGGATCACGTGGTTTAGAAGAACGATTTTTGAAACCATTCAAAAACTGTGTGTAGCTCACTACCTCTATGGGGAAAATCATATGGTTACTCAATACGATCTGACTAATCGTGTGGTAACCATGCGAAACAATCTATTAAAAACATATATAATTTTCAGATTATCACACAGTAATGAGGCATTTATCAAACTGTTTCGCAAACAATGAAGATGCTACGACCTCCCCTCACATGGTTACCTTAACTGTCTACAGGCCGGGAAAAAAAATTGTGTGACAATGAATTTCCATCCAAAAACTTAGTTTGATCTGTTAACAAGCCCCATAAACATCTGAAACACCTTTGATCAAGAGGGGTACATATGTATGGCCAAAACAACACATTTAATTTAAGAAATAATATATTTATACTTAATATGAAAACCCAGGTTCTTCCAATCATCTCCCTTATAGCAATTCTTTTCCCAACTTCCCTCTAAAGGGTGGTTATGATTTGCATGAGAACTACTCTAGCCACCAAGTACGTACATCGAACTCCCTCTCCCAAGTCTCATTTTATAAATGGTTTTTCTTCCAAAAAACCCATACTATAGGAACTGACCGTCCTTGGAGAACCTTTGTGATCATATCAATGATACATATTAAGTTCTCCTCAAAGGATGCATCAACTTCAAACTCAGCATCCTCAGGCTGAAATTCTTGAGATTAGTCCATATGAAAAAATAATTTAAAAGATACCTAGAAGAATTCATTCATGGCCTTATACCAAGGAGGTACCTGAAAATGATAGCATACCGACCCGACTCTCTCCTAAATCTTGATTGGACCAATATATCATAGTGAATGTTTACACTATCTTCCAATCTGCATGTGTCCCAACCTATGTGAATCAAAAAATAAAACATGATCCCAACATAAAACTCTATGTGTCTTCTACAGTGATTGATCTATGATCTCATAAGAGACTATGTTGTGGAAAAATACTTATTAATCAACTTGACCTGCTAATAAGTCTCATGCATGATATGTGGACCCAGTAAGGCTACCTCACCTTGCTCCAACCAACACAGGGTTGAATAAGAAGTCCTAATATATAGATCCTCATATGGTTCTATTGTATAGTCAGTTGATAACTATTATTGTAGGTGAACTCTACTAGGTCAATGTTCTTCTCCCAAGGGCCCCTAAAATCTTGGACGCATGCTCGCATCATGTCGTCCAACACCTATATCATAATCTTGAACTATTCATTAGTATGTTGGTGGTATTATGTGCTTAGAATCACCTATGTGCCCATAAACCTCTGAAAAATATTCCAGAAATGATATGTAAAGAGAGAAACCCTTTCTAAAAAGACGGTTTGTAAGACCCCTTGAAGTCATATTATCTTTAGAATATACAACCTACCATTCTCATCAATAATAAAGGTCTCCTTGATCAGAAAAAAGTGAGTGACCTTTATCAGCCTATCAACAACAACCCACACATCATCATTACATTGATGGGACCTCGGTAACCGAGTCATGAAATCCATCACAACAACTCCCCATTTCAACTCCATAATATGTAACTGTTATATAATCCTAGCCATCCACTAATGTTCCACCTTCACCTACTGATATGTGGAACACCTCATAACAAAACTAACTACCTCATGTTGTATACATGGCCACCAATTCTGATTCAGCATGTCAAGGTACATCTTTGTGACTCTGGGGTGTGCTTCCTAATATCAGGTATGAAACTAATTCATCATCCCCTCACACAAATCTACTGTAACCCACATGTGTCCATGATACGAAGAATCACATCCTCACCTACCATCCAACTAGAAGGATGGTCCTCACTTTCCACACACTCCCATAGAACTAGACCTTCATAATATTATTATTACATCATCCTAAATATTTTTAGCATGGTAGAGGTCATTGTAAAGGTTGATAGATATGTTTTTCCCTCTCTATCGTGCACCTCCATATTCATATAAGAGAATAATTCCATTAACAACCACTCGCAACAGGCCTATTTCACTGCTTGTTTCTGAGTCCTCTTACTTATTGCAAAACCCACTAATTTTATTTTACTAGGTGTGTACTCAAGCATGCAGTCAAAGTATTATAGGTACTCTACCAACCTTTCATACACCTAATTAATATTATGCAGCATAAAAATATTCTTGATGTATTTGTAAAGACCTATATATTTCCATGTAATTTTTTAATTATATGGAATGATTACGAGTCCGTGAAAATTGACGGTGTGTGACTCTGAGGCCTGGTGTGCCCAGAATGAATTTATGATCATTTTTTGGGTACGTTCATTAAACCTACAAGTGGGTTTTTGTAACATTTGAACCGGGGCTCGGAATTAAAATCTAAGGACACTGTTGATCTTGTAGCACCAAAATTCTCTTATGGATACCTCCACCTTGACCACTGTAGGTTGAGTGTGAAATTTAGTTTCTTGGATTTTTGTGGGAGAGTTAAAAGAATAAGGAAATAAAACAAGGAAACTTTTATTTTATTTTTCATATGAAACATTCAATTTAAATTCATTATGGTGAGGACCACCCGAACACCCATTTAATGTGGGGAAATCCTTGGAATCCTCCCAACATAATGTTCCAACCTTAACATAATGAAATTGGAAACTTTAATTGAATTAATAACATAATGTATTAAAATTTGTACCACACTATCGGTGGATAAAATCATTTGAAAACAAAATGAGGGCTCGGGAGAACCTTTGGAGAAATATCCTATATTGATGAACATTCTCATGATCAAGACTGAGTACGACACATGGGCTATGATCAGAAATGTGTTGCGGTAGCAACGAATGTCTCCATCCCCTTCGTTGACTTCATCTCCTTCCTCATGACACCTCCATTGAACATCAAGGTATGGGTTTGTTTAAGATTCTTCATTGTTAATTTTACATTGAATCTTCCTCCCTGAGCCATGTCCTACCAGACTAACGCAGAGGGTATGGGAAAAATGAACAAGGCCTAATCACTACAAGAAAACTGGCCTTGAGTAGTGGTTATTTTTTCGTTTAGTGGTTGTTTAAACCACCGCTACATAAGTTAGTGGTGGTTTACAGAAACTTCCACTAAATGTGGCATCGACCAACTATTATCGGCAGTTGTTTCCATTTAGCGACAGTTTATGAAAAGCATCGTAGCTGTCTCATTTCACAGCGGTTATTGTCACTTTAGCGGTGGTTTTTAAGAGCCCGAGATTTTATTTTATTAGCGATTTTTATAACCACCGCTAATGAAATAAATTCTAGCGGCCGTAACACGACCGCTCAAGTCACGAGAACCACCATGAATGCACACGGGTGATGTGACTCTATAGAGGTGGTTAAAACCACCGCTAATTGTAAAAATACTTACGTTTACCGGTGGTTAAAACTGATGCTACTATCTTACCTATATACTCTATGCGGTGGCTAAAACCGCCATGAAAATCTGACCAGAAAAAAAAAATAAAATTTCAGCTTCCACTGCACCACTTCCCTGAAAAACAAATCAAACCAGACAAAATATCATAAAATAATATCAACTCAATGATGTGTTGGACATTTCAAAGATGTTTTTTGGATATATTAATGAAGAGTGGACTGGGTTTATGGCCACCCATGGGGTGTGCCAATCCCTTGAACATGTGTATTTAGTTATTAAATGATAAATTGAAGGTTTTATGAGATTAAACCAATTATAGAAATTTTTTGCATATCAAAATTAAATAAGTGGTTGTTTATCGTAACTTTTATTATTAAATGGGTTGTGATATAACTAAGGGGATAAATAAATAATGGAAAATGTGGGAATATCCATGTTATAAGATGGAATTAAAAATATGTACAACGGTTTTTGTTATGAATGAATAGTAAAATAGAATAGTTATGGAATTACGTTAAGTGCAGTGAAAGTGATAAACTATGTGAATATTGGTGAAATGAAATAGTTTCACCCTTGATATTGTAATATGTTAAAAAGGGAAAGTGTGTTTGACATTGTGGAATGTGTATTGATGGATTAGTAATTGATGAGGGACACGGTAGATCCCACCCATGGGTAATAATTTTTTTACAACGAATTCCTTATCATTGATGTGGGATTGATAGACATGAAATTTGAAATAATGGACTTGATATGATGTATACGGAGTTTCCTATTCTTGGATAGTGTATTGACATGGCTTTCTAGGCACTAAAGCCTATGTGTATGATATAAGTGAATTGATTAGTGCACCACAATATATGAAATTGAAATGATTAATGAATTACCATTGTTGTTAATAAAAATGTAACACCCATTTATATTAATGGAATATAATTTTGACACGAATGAATAAGGATTGGTGGGATTTGATGTCATCATAAAACCAAAGGATATACAGGGTTAAATTCTTGATATTTAATTATGGAACTTCTTTACCTTTTCTTCCTTGTTCATTATTTAATTGTACGTATTTATATAGTATTATTTTTATTATAGTATTTATTGGTTTAGAAACTATTGGTGGTGTCCTATTAACCGATACTCACACCATTTTTAGGATGCCATTGATACCTGAGTAGATCTCATGGTTGTAGGGAAGTATAAGGGTAAAATCCTTTTGATAGATAGTTGGTTTGGGATATGGTATGGAGCATGTATGAGGGAACTGGATGGACATCGAGACCCATTTTAGGTTTTTATGGGGTTTTTTATTTTTCTTTTTCCTTAACACATGACACTTGTATGAACTGACATGTTTACTATATTGGTTGCGGGGATTTACCCAATTTTTGGAATCGAATACATCATGCATGATTATTATTATAACATACTTGGTTATCATTTAAATTAATTTATTCTATTGTTTTACACTGGAAAAGATGGTATATTATCCCCACATACCTCATTGGACCCTCAATACTAGTAGTAAGCCTCTTGTATATGAGGAGGAATTCCAATGTTCATGTGGAACATGGGTTTGGGGAACTAGTTTAGTGGAAACTAGGTAATGGCGTCATAATGTTGTATCAAAGACAATTTATTTTCTATTGAATAATTTTTTTTTAATGTTTTATATGATATTAAGGTGTTTTAGTCCTTGGTAAATTTTTTTTTGGTATTATCTAACCATAATATGGGGGAAACCCAGGTACTCGGTGTGGGATTGTTGTTCTTGTTGTTTGATGTTATAGTTGGATGTTATTTTACCTTGGGTGATACGCTAGCTGTGAGATATTATTGTTTTCTAAGGTTTTATTCATGGAACGACATGTAATTTTTTATATATTCATGAATAATTTTATGAAATCAGGATTTATATAACATGAATCATATTTGGATCAAATAGGAAACAAGGTTATGTTTGTGTTATGGAAAATGATAATCATTTTCTATTGGTTTCATAGAAAATAGTTCCTAATAAAGAGTTATCAATCCACATCTTTTTGTGATTAATGGTGTCATAGCATACCAACACCAGAAGGGTTTACCTTATTGGATGATGATATTTAATAATTACATATTATAATATTAATCATCGAGAATTTATTCAACACATCAATGATGGGTTTAACTCCTATTCATCCAAAATCTCGACTACCAATTCAAACACATGCCTAATTGGAATGATGTATACCACACTAAAGAAATCAAGAAAAAATAGGAAACATCATAAATCAATAAAATGCATAAAATGAAACATGAGAAATCAATAAAATGGTAGGACATGGAAATGTTTGGTGGAAACTATGTGCCACACATGGTACATATACAAACCAACTGATCCTATATTTGTTCAACACATCAACAATACAACTACTCACGGTCCTATGATGCATCTTCAACTTTTCCACTTCCATATCCACTTTCTGTTGTCACCTGTAAGAACATTATATTGAAAATAAAATACTATTGAATATTTATATTAAAACGAAAAACCAATGAATGTTTAAAAACTAAATTATTTTGATTTTTTGTGATTTACCGGCTGACCACTAGTTGACGCACTGCTACCGGAGGCATATATGCTCATCTGCTGATGTATATTAGTAATCTCTTTCTGCAAAGCGGATCTCTGAGACCCATGATCTTGAACTGTGGTTCGTAGATATGCAATCTATCTTTGATCATATTCGGGTATGGACTGACTATAACTAGAAGTATATATAGTTGGAATCCCTGTTGGCACACCAAAGACCTCAGATGGTACGGGTCCGAAACCCATCCCGCACACTCTACCAGGATGCTCTATCCCAAGGACTTTAGCAACTGGGTCATCCTGGGAGACTGAGTAGGACTGCCCAAGATTGGCATCCCATAGTTCTTTAATTTTTACCTATAAATCAAATATCAATATATATTAACACATTAAAACTGATAATAAGTTATTATAAAAAAAATTGACTTCATACCGCAACTTCTCTGGTAGGCTCATTAAAAAAACATCCATCTAATTTTTTGTGAACATCCAACAATAGTTCAGTTTGGGATGCTTCATGCCCTAAACACTGTGACTGCATTAATCAATGATAAATGAAAAATTCAATATATTAAATAGATAATATTTTATTTTAAATATTTAAAATAATTAAAGGATTACCAATGTCGTTTGGCTTCTAGAAAAGCTTTTGGAGCCCGCATTGTGATGGATGACTTCCTTAGACCGGTTGGATGCATTATGTCTTGAGAGATCCTGAAATAAATAAAATTCAAATTAATAGTAATGTATACAATGTCATCACTTCTTCATATACATGTATAAATGTAAAATTAGTATCATATAATAATATATATTTCAATACCATCTGGTTCTCATCACGATGTCTATCAACAAGAACTTTCCACTGTTCTTTCGGTACCCCACTGGGTAGCTTCTCATACATTTGTTGCATGGTCAATGAAGTATCATTGACATCACACCACAATCTCCATTTTAAATATTTCCATTTCATACCATGATTATTCAACGTCCACTTCTGTGCTATCAAATCAGCAATTGAAAAGTGGAAGAACATCTGTATACAACAATTCATTTTGAAAATATTAGTAACATGATATTGAATTAAACCATAATGTAATAAAATTACCTTTATTTGGGAATCAGAAACATCATTTTTCTATCTTGGAGACATATGTCTCTAATCATCACAAGAAATAGGAATGGAAATGGGATCTGCTACTAGCTGGCCAAGAATCTGGCCAAGTAACCCCAGAGCGTCATCCATTGGGACCCCATAAGAATCAAATAAAATGACTATCTTCTCTCCATTCATATTCCAAACATGTGAAATTTTTATTTTTTTCTCCACAGTTGCATTTTTTTCATCTTCAATGAGCAAACAATTAGTATAAAAAAAATAAATTTATTAAATTAAAATTTGTACCTATGACAGTGACACTCTAGTATGTCTGTGATGAACTGGAAGGGGCATGTCACCGCCCCACTGTTGAGGCTACTAAAGGGGAGAAGATGACTTAGCCTCTAATGGGACACCCATAGATGGTGTGAGAGATGGTGCAGGGGGAGATGGTGTAGGGGTGTAGGCAGCTGGTGCCTCGGATCCCGTGGGGAGGGAGCCAGATGGATCGTCATCTCTTGCAGAACTAGATGAAATAGTGTACCATTATTTCCTTGGTATTCCTATCATTTAATCAAATAAAAGTTAGTTCAGAATATATATTTCAAAAAAATTATGCAGAAAATAATATTTAAAAATGATAATAGATTCTCAGTACTAACAGACAAAATATATAAAACAATTATAATGAATGACTGCAGAAATGAAACAAGTGGTTGCTGAATGAATAAATAATTGCACATACAATAATTTTCCCCTTAAATCATGTCAGTTTCCTACTCCATTTCTTCATCCACTTCATTCATCCTTGCTAGACTAATATTTTTAATATCATGATAGAAAAATAATTCGGCTTCCTATTGTTGATGAAATTCTATTTTAGAGGTCAAATCTTCAACTTCATTACCCATATCATACAAATATCTTGGTATTATGTGATCAACTACCCTCCAACCTTAATCCATAACATCATTCACATAATATACCATTTTTTCTAATGATTCTAAGATATATGGATCATACAGTTCATGATCACCAACATCCATCAAGTGAGAGAAGTTCACAGAAGTAAATTGCAAGGAATATCTTTTAACAACTCTGATAATATCTACCCATTTTCATTTGAATAAAACAACAGAAAAATGTCTATGGTAGTTTAATTAAATAATATCATGTAGCTTTCCATAGTATCCCACTTCAGTAAATTTAAATATACCACTATTCTGTGTTTGCAAACCCACATCTTGATCGACTATAGGAAATCTAAAGCCATTCACATTATAAGTGTTGAACATTCTAACTTGTTTTATAAGACCTCTAGAAAAAAACTTCAAATCTTTTGACAAGTCTGCTCGAGTGTCAGTATTCATGATCTGAAAAAAGAAATATAATTTAATATATTTACAAAATGTATGTGTCAAACTAATATTCATATTTATTGCAATATTTATGAACTTACACATCATACAAACCATTCTACGGGCTCTTTATTCACTCCTTTCGCTATATCATTCTCATTTCGTGTTCGACCTCTCATTCGTCTCTTTATCTGTATCCTCAACTCTTCAATAAATGGATCTGAAAGTTAACTATTCAGTAGCACAAATCTATGTGATTGTAATAATTCCAATTCTGTCAGTGTCACATTTTAGGTCCTCCCAACTGATCAGACAATAGAAGGAAATATTTTTGATTTCTGATGCATTTGAGATTGATTTGATGTGTCTTCAACACGTCCAACTCGATTAAATCTTGTCTTAATATCATCCAAATGTCTAGAACAAAAGGTAATACACTCCTCAGCCAAATAGACTTCAGTAATAGAGCCTTCGGGTTGAGCTTTATTTCTCATGTATGCTTTCAAATGCCCAAGATATCTAGGAAATAAAATAATAATATTATTCATTTATTTAAATACCAAATTTTTTTTGCTTAAATGAAAAACATATAAATAAAATAACTCTCAATTGGATACATCCATCGATAATGAACGGGGCTTCCTAATTTATCTTCCTTAACCAAATGCACAGTTAAATGCATCATGACAGTAAAAAACAATGGAGGAAAGATCATCTCCATTGCACAAAGGGTCAATAAAACCCTCTCCTGGGGGTTGTCAAGTTGAAATGGATGTAGGTAATTCTCACATAATTTCCTGAAAAATGTGTAGAATTGGAGTACAATAGTAGTAATTTTTTTAGGTAATAATGTACGCAATGTCAATGGTAGTAACTGTTGTAACAAAATATGTGAATCGTGACTTTTCAATCCATGCAACTTACGATTCATCAAGTGAACACACCTCGAGATGTTACTCGAATGCCCATAAGATACCTTCACATTCTTTAAAATTGGAAGGAATGGATCTTTATCCCTCTTTTTTATTGCAAAAATGGTCTGAGCATACTTTTCATTCTCATCTGGATAGAGTTCACGTTTTATGTTCATTACTTGTAAGAATTTGCGAGCATTCAGATGATAATTTGACTTTCCTTTCTCATTAAGTAATGTAAAAATAAAATTATCACATAAATTCTTCTAAATATGCAACACATCAAGATTATTCTGAAACAAATTAAATTCACAATACGGGAGTTTGAATAATATACTTTCTTTCTTGCATTGTTGTGTTCTTATTTCACCTAATGATGCACTTCATACCCGTTTTCTGCTATCATTCAAATGATGAACCTTGCCAAATTTTGTTTCAACAATTTCAAGATGTGTCAATATTTCAGAACCAGCTAACAACTTTGGAGGTGGTCTACGATCAATGGAACCATTAAATATTGATCTGTTTAGCCGAAATCTATGAGATGCATCGAGAAATATTCGATGGCACAAGAAGAACCATCTTCTACTATGAGGTAGCTCTTTGGGCTCAAAATAAAATTTACAAACAGGACAAGCCAAACCCATGTATTTTTTCCAACCAGATAAATTCCCAAGCCCATGGAAGTCACTAATGGTTCAAATTAAATAAACATGCATTTTGAACATTGTTTTAGAAGAGGCATCAAATGTCTCAACACCGTTGCTCCATAACTCCTATAATTCATCAATCAAAGGATGCAAGTAAACATCAGTATCATTTCCAGGAATTTTTTTCCAGGAATTATCATCAAAATGATAAAATATGTTTATTTCCTACACATCCTTAGAGGCAGATTATAAGGGATCAAAACAAATGTCCAAATTCTATAACTGGTACTCAATGTACCGAATGGGTTGAATCCATCGGTATCCAATCCCAATCGAAAATTCCTAGGATCAGCTGAGAAATCTAGATATAATGAATCAAATGTCTTCCACGATTTGGAATCACATTGATGTCGCATTAACCCGTCTTTGTTTTTATGTACAGAATTCCACTTCTTGTGTTCGGAGTTTTTCGATGAGATGAATAATTTTTGCAATCGAGGCTTCAAGGGAAAGTAACGCAAAACCATTGCAGGTGTGTTTTTTCTTCTTCTCCATGAAATTATGTTCATTCATACTTACAACATCACTCTTTGACTTCCATATAGAGAAATAAAATTTCTTGCAATTATTTCTACTTTAATCCTCTCCCCAATAAAGCATACAAATATTGGGACACACATGTATTTTTGTATAATTCAGACCAAGCTCGTTAACAACTTTTTTCATATCATAAAATGATTTTGGGATTTTTGATTCAGGAAATGAATCATGAATCAATTCCAATATCATGGACATTGTATTATTTGTAATTCCACATTGACATTTTATATGGTACAACTTCAACAAAAATGAAAGCTCTGAATATTTCAAACACCCACTATAAAACTCTTGATTTCCCTCATCAACTAAATCATGAAACACATTTTTCTCAGTGAAGTTTTCTCTTACATTTGTCATCACAAAATCAATAGGAGGATCCAGTGATATGTTACAATCTTGATCTGCTTGTGTTACTGTCTCAAAAACATCACTTGTCACGTTGAAATTTTCAGCACCCTCTTCTGGTTGTTATGATATGTTTTGATGCTGATAGTGGTTTCCTACAGTGCTGAATGCGTCATTTATGATGTTTTGCATTTAATTTTCCATTTTTGACAAACTAGGTTCCAAATTCTGTGGATTGACATCAGTACTCAATCTTTCTGTAACATTCGATTCTCCATGCCAAACCTAACACAAATATTGACCATGGATTTTCTTCAGTATTAAATGGTCATAAACTTCATCTCTCTTAAACCATATTCTAAATTTAAATTTAGGACATGGACATCTTATTCTTCTTTCAATGAATCGATTAGAAATTGAAAAATCTAAAAACTCATTCAAACCCTTAACATACTGAGGTTTATTCCTCAGTAATGTGCTCCAGCTTTTATCCTTGTATATCACAGTGTTCCTACACAATAATAAAAAAATTAAAACACATAGTTACTTCTAAATAGTGAAATATATTCATATATACGATAGTGTAAGATTAAAGAAACATAATATAATAAAGATGAGCCCCTGAGTTAGATATGAACCCTGTAGTGTTTGGGAAAGGATAAGTTTCTTTGGTAAAGAGAAACAATGTGCTAACAATACCATATTACTCAATTACCACATGGTCAACACTAAAAGTTATGCTAAACAGTATTCCTATCTTGTTTCTCCCAAATCTCTAAATTTTTAGCCCTTGACTTTTGAAATCCTTTATATCATCAAAATATAATATTAGATAACAAAATGTAACCTAAGCATAACTTTGTTGGAATCACAGTTCATGAGGAGTCTATATTCTTGGACTACCTATTCCTCTCAGGAAGTGAGAAAATGATGGATAATAGCATATAAGTTCCATTAATTGAACCTAATTTTTCCCAATCCATAAAAGAGTTGGAGAAGAAACTCCACTTTATCAATATTCTCCTCTATCACCATGAGGATAGAAAAAAATTGGCACTAAACACAATTAATCACAACTTAGTTTTTAAAATAGATTTTGGGATCCAAATACTATTTACATGACTCTATAAGTAGGAAGCTAATGATACTGTATAAGCCACCCTGTTTTATCCCCCCATGAAGCCACTATAACCAAAAGATAGAGAAACTATGAATGTAGATGCTCTAAGACAACAAGTAAACTAGCATATTGTTCAGAGTATAGAACATGATTTTGTGGATGTTGTTAAGGGACCTATAAATTTGGAACTTCCTTAGGTAAATCATTTAATAGAACTTCTAAAATAGAATCCACTGACATTTTAAGGGTATTTTAGACCCAATAAATCAGATGTGTTTTCGTATCGGAGGTCCAGTTTTTTTAACATTGTGGAAAACCAGATGAGATAACATCAAAGTTGGAATGAATATTCTTGAGTACCCGATACTAGAATGATTAAACATAGTTGTTTTAGATATGTTTTTTAAATACCTCCCTTGGAAAGGATTTGTATACTTGTAATGCAAAATAATTATTCTTGAAAACCATTGGTGGGATTTAAGGCCGGTATAGTCCACCATGATTATTAGGTAGTGTTCACATCTCTAGATGGAGATCTTCATAAAATCACTTGGGATTTAGTTCTAAATATAGATAGAATTAAAAATATACTAATTGTGGTTAGAAAAATCAAGGACTAGTTAGTGTTAAAAAAATTTATTGCAGCTAATGAAACAAGAAATGTAACTCTTCCTGTCATAGAGGATGGACACACCAACATCTTTCCAAATGATTTATCTAGGTTACCATCTGAGAATGAAATAAAATATTATATCAATATACTTCAATGATCATTCCCATAACTGACTATTTATATCCCATTTATAATGAATAACCCATTAACATATATTCCATTTAAAATTACAACTCATTTATCATATATATCAATTTCATACCTTAACCCATTTAACACAATCACATTATACCAAATTACCCCTTATGTTATGTCATAAAAAACACATTTTTCACTTATTTCATTTAATAAAACAAGTTAACACATAAACTTAATTTTTGGGGGTTCTATCTCGTTAACCAATATATCATTTAAATGACTATTTTCACAACATATCTTTAAAATAAAATCATGGAATAAAACACAATTCAAGATACGCAATTGAAATAATCTTGAATCCACCCTTAAAAAAGGATTCATCCACTTTTAAAAACTCAACATGTCCCAATAATTTCATTTGTATTTACAACCATACAAGGGGATTTTAAATCATTTTCAAAAAAAGGGAACCACACCCTCATTTCTAATCAACATTTGAAATCTATTAAGATAACCCCTTTTTTCCTATAACATTGAGGTCAACACGTCTGTTGACGCTCCTTTCGTCACGGAATCTAAAGTTCGGAAAAGGGAATATCTAAGCAAAAAGTGATTCATCTTTTGAAGAAACATCAAAAATCGACAAAGGGATGAACAAGGAGAACATTGCCCATAGGTCGCGCAAGTTCCCTCTTGGTCACGCAAGTACACTTGCGCGCCGCCTCAATACTTGCGCGACCCCTCATGGTCGTGCAAGGGACATGCGCGACAGATCTGGTAACCGCCCAGTAACCGCCCGGGGTCTTCTTTTGCCTATAAATAGACCCTGTGGGCCCCCCATTCGAGAGGATCTTTTTCCAGAAACTCGGATTGAAGCTCCCGACGCCCAAGTCTCTTCTCAAAGCTTCCAGAACACTTCTAAGGTAATTTCTTACCTAGAATGGAAGATCTAAAGGGAAGAAGGAAGGCCAAGTGTTGAAACTTATCAAACACTTGCGCGCCGACTTAATTCCTTCAATATAACTTGCGCGTCCCCTCTCTGGAAGAACCTCAAGAGGATTATAAAGGGTTTAATAAAGAATCGCTCAAGTATTTCAACTCTGGTTGTAAATCGCGCAAGTATCCCTCATGTCGCGCAAGTATACTTGCGCGACCAATACTTGTGCGCCGCCGCAGGACTTGCGCGACTTTTAATACTTGCGCGCCCCTATCTTTTTGGGTGCCCATCTTGCCCATTTTACCCCTCTTAAGCCATTTCACCTTTCCTATTCAAGATTCAGCCTTCAAGATACTCTTCAAAGCCATTTATGGCATGATTTCTTGATTTGACATCCTTGTCTGAAAGGAATTCTGTGAAATATCTCTCAAAACCTAGTGATTTAAACATCTTTATGTCACCAAAAATTGAGAGTTCATTCATTCAACCTCATCCTTTAAAGATGAGAGAATCCTAACTTGGGCATCTTCCTCATGAGTAAGCCCCAATCAAGTCCTCTAAATCTTGAGCATCTTTCTTAAGAGTAAGCCTCAACCCCAACTTTGGGCATCCTCCTCAGGAGTAAGCCCCAAATTCTTAAAAGTTCCCAAACTTGGGCATCCTCCTCAGGAGTAAGCCCCAAACCTTAATCCCAAACCTGGGTCTCCTTTTCAGGAATAAGACTCAGTCATAACCTTGGGCTTCCTTTTCAGGAGTAAGCCCCAAGTCCCCTAAACCTAGGCTTCCTTCTCAGGAATAAGTCCTAGTCATAAATCTTGGGCTTCCTTCTTAAGAGTAAGCCCCAAGTCTCTTAAAATTTCTCTTAACCAGTCCCAAATTATCTTTGATTTGGGTTTCCTTTTCAGGAATAAAACCCAATCATAAGTCCCCTCCTAACTTGGGCATCCTCCTTAGGAGTAAGCCCCATGATTAGAGTATTCAAATCTCCATGAAGCACATATAACTTTGTGGACCCTGTTCTTGGATTTTCTCCCTAAAAGTAAATCCTAAACCTTCGCCTATCTGGGCAGTCATCTATACATAAGCCCCAAAACAAATTCTTATGATTGCATCTTTTATGGCACAATTGTCTAAATTTTACCAATACCTCTTGTTTCTCACACCGAGCATGACTCACGTGAGCTTAGAGTGTAAAAGTAATTATGACATTCATCTTTGAGCCATCAATCATAAAAAATCATATCCCATTCCTCGAACTACGTGGGTTCTGATTCCTTTTTCAAAAAAAAAGGATACGTAGGTAGCCCATTCATGGGTTCGATCCCAACATTGAAATAATCTCTGTCCTTCTGAATGACGATAAACTTCAAGTGCCCCACTGAGTGGCTTTAAAACCAGCCTGGTCATCAAAATGACCAAGAGACTTTTATATAAATGTTTTGAAGGATACCATTGACCAAGAATCTCTAAACAAATATAGATGATTCTACATTGATGAAGAACCTCGAATACATATAAAAGATTCTCTAAATTTCTTGCATATTTAATCATTGATTGTTAAAACTAAAGGAAAGTTCATTTTATACTTGGTAATGTAATAAGGATTCACGAACTTAACTTAAATCTATAAAGAGAGTCCCGGAGTAGACAATAATTCCCCTCAAAAAGGTGTGATGAGTCCGACCTCCCATCCTCTCGACCAATGCAAATTCCTAAGCCTCATTATCCCACAAGCTAATGAGCGCCTGCCTTTGGAAAGTAGGTCCAAACGGATGTGGAATCATTGGATGTTTCCGGTTCTACGAACAAACCCGTTAGAAACCGATCGGAACGTTTGAATCTCCCGTCCAGGAGGTCATCCCCGGATTCCACGCGAAGCAAAAATGGTGAACCCGACGTGAATCCTTAACCAAGTTAAAGTGATGTTCTTCTTATCTGTTAGGCCCTTTGGGCCAACAAGGAAATCATTGACATGTGCTCATCCAAAAGATGCAGTGGCCGGATTCATCTTGATTATGTCTGTTACATGGAACAGGCACTCTTTTTTCAAGATCTTCTACAAAAATGGCTTTCCTTAAATTCACCCCTGTGAATACTGCTGCTGGGAACACCTCTACTGTGAGGTCTACTGCTGTGAAAACCAATGCTGCTACTGCTGCTGGAACGTCATCCGCTCTGAGGATGACATCACCAACTCAGCGTCTTCAACGCTGTGTTTCTAATGCACTGGTTAAGGAGTACCGTCGCAACGGTACTATCCCAACTCTGGAGGCCGCTCGTCAAGCCCTCCAAGTTAACAATTCTACCTGGTCGTCCGGACAACGGCGGCCAGCAATCAAGAAGCAGACGGTGCTGACTACCGTCTCCAACCGTTTCGGGTCGTTATCCCCGGAACGCAATTTCCATTCACTCCCTTACTCCGAGGAAGTGAATGAGAAGGTCCCGCAGGACCTTAATTCAAAAAGACAGGAGTCCTTCTCAAGGGCTCCCATTAACAATCGCCGCCAGACTCGTGCGGTAGTGCGCCCTCAACATGATGAGGGTACCGACTCCAGGCGTTCAGCTCAGGTTCCTCGAACCCGAGCAGGCATGATGAAGCGCCAGAGACGGAATCCGGTTAACAATAGGCAGGTTGTCATCCCTGCCATCTCCAGAGAAGTCCACCAACCTAACTTGGTGGAAAACAACGAGCAGGCATACACACCTGGCCGTTTTAATCCCGCTGTCCAGCAGACTCGTCTGGCAGCATCAAGCCGATCCCGCCAGGCAATTCCGGCGGAGTACTATAGGCAGGAACATACACCTGCTTATACATCAGCAGTTAGTCAGCAGGCTCGTCTGACTACATATGGTGGATCTCATCAACCGCGTTTGGCGATGTGTAATCAGCAGGCACATACACCTGCTAATACTAATCAAGCCTACCAACAGTCTCGTTTGGTAGCGCACGAAGAAGTCAGTCGGAAAGCCCCGACGACAAACAGGAGACAGACTAAACTCTCTGCCTCTACACTTGAGTACTGTCAGGATTCACTGACAGGAAAAGGAGGACAGGAGCAGGCACATACACCTACTCCAAGCCCGGAATGGACGTATATCCCTGTTCCGGTGGCTGAAGTCACCAAACATATTTTGTCAATGGTGAAAGAGCAGAAGCAAATTCCTGCTCATATTCTGGATGCTTGCCAGGATATCATAACAGCTTCAGCATCATCTCAGGGACAGACACATAAATCTATCCCTAACAGTGGAGTGACACATCAACAATTCACTCCGGAACAGACACACACATCTGTTCCAGTCCAAGAGGGTTGTGGGGCCTACTCCCCCATATCATATGGACAACCAAGTCAGGTACATACACCTGATTTGAGCGATGATCGTCAGCCTAACCTGACCATATTTCCTGATCAGGCACATACACCTGCTCAGAGCAATCACTTTCGTCATCAAGTGATTTCTAAAACGAGTAAGAAGGCATCTAAGAAAAAAGATCCGCCCAGCACAGTCAGGAGATCAAAGGCCAATCTGCAACAAGGCCTTGCTCGATGCTGGAGTTCTTGAAGCCCTCAGACATTTATCTGTCGGAATTCAAGATTCTACTCCCTCAGTTCCCAATAACAGGAACATTAATCCCGAAGGTCTTCAACAGACACTTCCTCATGAAGACTTGCTTCATGAAAATTCGGTCAATATTGAAGTTTCTTCTTCAGATGAGAACCACAGGAACCCTCTATGTGGTCAGAAGACCAAGGAGCAAGAGATCTCATCTTTTGCTGTAACCCATCATGAAGGTCCTCCTCATGGTGATGAACTTCGCTGCGAAAGTCCTCTCCGCAGTAGTGATTCACATTGTCTCGAAAATTCTTCAGAAGGCAATGTAGTGACGAGAAAGCCCTCCTATCTCGAGGCACTTGCAAACGTAAAACCAGTCATGTCTGAAGTTTTACTATCGGCAGGTGAAACTCTTTCTCCATCAGAAGATAGCTTGGGGTTCAGGTTATTCTCTGAACCTTCCCTGGGTCATTCATCTTCCAACATGAATAGTGATTCCTCTACCAATCTTGTTGAATCCGATGAAGCAACAAGGAAACACCAACTCTGGTCAAAACAGGTAGAAGAATCTTCATTTAATGATAAAGAGGAAATGCTGAACATGAGGAAAAAACTGGAAAAAGGTGAAGTACCAGTCATGTTTTGGCCTTTGGCTGATTCACAGTATGACATTCCAAAGATGTTGACGGATGATGGAATCCATGATATTCGTCTTAACATATGGAAAACACTTTGTCAATTAAAGAAGAAGGTATTATCTTACGATGAATATGAAAATCATCTTAAGATAATATAAGGGTTACAACGCCTGGCATCTCTATCAGTCTCTCGGTGTCCGAAGGCTGAAAAGCAACAGAGAACCCTTCAACGTTCATGCCTTGGCGCACTAAGAAGGTTGTGTCAGTTAATTTCCAATGCTCCATCTAATGTTCATATCAGAGGATGGGGTGTTCACGGAGCACTACATTTCACAGTGCTTTCCGGTCAGCAAAGCCCGCCGAAAATGGTCTCATGCAATGTTATTGCCCATGGCCGGCCACAGTCAATGGGCTTTGTTCATAATCAAAATCTTGCTCGAGATCAAGCTTCAACTAGTTCCTCTCAAAATCAATATATAGAGAACAGGTTGTTGAATTGCTCCTACACCAAGCAGGCGAGAATATTGCACAAGCCTCTCGTCTAGAGCAAACACGTCATCAAATGACAGAAGTTTCGGAAATCATCCAACGGTCTGTTGAACCAGGTGATAAAAGTGGATACAGGTTAATGCATCCAGCTAATTTCCGAACTAAGATTCGCAAGATCAAGAGAGATTTCAAGAAGATCTCAGACATAGCATGTCAAGAGACACCCCAGCTTGCCAGACTGGGGACTTCTCTAACCCAACCCTTAGAATCAACGAATGGGATTTGATGAGTTGAGCGGAAGCAACAGGAACATCCCCAGTCCACCGGACTGGGGACTTTTTCAAATCTTCAATCCCTCCCTCAGAGAAAGTCAGTATTCTCTCGATTAGGGAATAAGCCTCAAGAGGAACGAAGAGCCAAGATGTCAGGAGATTCTCTCCAAGTGACGGTTCTCCAAGAAATTCCTGAGGGATCAAGTCAACGGAATGCCATGTCTTATCATGGACATAAAAGGAGACAATATCACAGAAATGCTGATAGAAAGGATTCCATGAAATATGCATCCATTAATGTCGTCACTACCGTTGCTGCTGATTCACCAGATGAGGCTCAATCAGAGGGATCAGACGAAGAGGTTCCTGCTCAAGAAGTTGCGCACACAGACTTAAATGAAGAAGGTGTGCGCACACGTAATCAAAGGCTTACCCAAAATCTGGGTATTCCTTCAAGTAACCCACTTCCCCCTCTCCGAAAAGGATCCAATAAGGGGAAAGGAAAGAATCAGGTTACTTATCACCCTTCCTCTGAAGGAGGTCAATCGCTCTCATTAGAGCAAAGGTTTGCACAACAGGAGGAAGAAATGAAAGAATTAAGAAGGTTAAATGCAGAACTACTTCAGAGTAGTCTTCTTCTTAAGAATGCTGAAATCCGACAGCCGAAGGAATTTGTTGTAACTACTGAGATGGATCAGGAATATCCTCCTTTATCAGTACACCCACAGAGGTCTAATCCTACGGGTCAAACGCAACAACGGTTGGCAGCACTACCATTAGTTGCAGCACCAACCTCCACGGCTGTCCAAGCTCCATTCATTGCACCTACCCAAAACCAAGTTCAACCTGACGTTTCTCAAAAGTTAATAACTACTATTGAGTCATTAACAGCTCGGTTAGAAACTATGGAAGGGAAACGGGCGCAAGTTCAACCTGAAAAGAAAGTTTACCGTGAATGGGTAGATTCAATTTCTCCTCCATCCAGTTTTGGAAACCCTATTTTCCCTACTTTCAATGGATCAGGTGACCCTGAACAACATTTGACGCATTACGTGTCTTGTTGTGATCCTATGATGGGAACTCCAGAGCAACAAGAAGCAGTGAAACTCAGATGCTTCGTGCGAACCTTGCAAGGACCAGCTTTTGTCTGGTATACAAGCTTGAAATCCCGGTCAGTCATCGGATGGGAGGATCTTCGTCAAAAATTCCTTCTTCAGTTCAGCTCAACTTTGCCAAAAACGACAGTTTTCGATCTTACAAACTGCAAGAAAAGGGAGAATGAAAGAGTCTCTGATTTCATTGCTCGTTGGAAGGGATTAACGTATTCCTTGAGTTTATCACTCCCTCAGGAGAAATTGTTGCCAATCTGTGTGGCAAATTTGCGTGACGAATTACGCACGCCATTGATCCCTGTGAAATACACAGGAGGGTTTCGAGACCTTACTTCAATCGCTCAACAGATTGAAGATTCCCTTATGCAGGCTAAGGTTAAAACTCGTGTAATTCCATCAGCTCCAGGAAGAAGAATGGGTAAAGCAGAAACTGCTACAGTTATGCTTAAACAGGCACTTGTACCTATTTCTACTTCAAAACCTTCATCTTCTCGAAGGACTCCACCTCCTGAACGCCAACAACAAAGGCTGTTTCGTCCAAATGATCAAAAAGATCAACGACGAAAACAATTTGAGCATATGAAGAGTAAAACATACTCTTTCCGAAGTGAGCAAGTTCCTGGTTACTTCATTTCAGCTCTGGAAAATAATTTGGTTCAATTACCAGTGCCGAAGAGAACAAACAAAGAAGGAGATGAAGACCGTCCCAATTATTGTCCCTTTCATCAAATGTTGGGACATCCCATCCAGGAGTGTTTTGTCTTTAAAGACCTCCTACAAAAGATGGTTGACTTGGGACAAGTCAAATTGAAGGGTTCTTCAGCTCATGTAGCGTGTATTACCGCTACAGATCCAGAGGAAGGAGGCGAGTGGCAGGAAGTCAAAAGAAAAACTGCGAAAAAATATGATGATTGGATGGTCAGAAAGACAATTAATCGGACTCATTCCATTTTGCGAACACAATTGAAGAAGCCAATTGTGTCTCCTACAAAAGCTGCAGTAAAGCCTCCATCAAAGGAAAAATCCTCAAAAGGGCAGCGCAATTCAAAGAAGAAAGAGGAATCAGGAGAAGATGAGTATGTATCAAAGCCTAAATTGTCTTTGACTCTGGCAGATTTCATGCCATCTACTTCAAAGTCACGGGCACCGTCCCACCAAACGGCACAGCATAAACAGGCTAACTTGGCAGAGTCTTTATCAGACGAAGAATTGATCTTTGGTTCTGTTAATATGATTCAATTAACAGATTCATATTCCAGTTTTGATGAGCCTGAATTCCCTGTATCAAATAAAGGAACCCGAGGAAGTTCTAGAGGTTCAGGATATAGGGGAAGACGTGGATCTTTCCGAAGCCACTACTCTAATTCTACCCCTGCTAGCACTGTATATGCAGCAGAAACTCGTGGTAGAGCCCTTCAGCGAGCTCAAAATGAACAAGCAAGTTCTTCTGCCAATGGCCAACTCAGCTTCGGCACAGTTATTTTGGAAGACCGATTAAAGGTTCCATCTTCTTTATCTCAGCAAGTAAATGGATCTAATCTGTCTAATTTTCCAAAACCAAAGATGTTGCCAACTTCAATACAAGATGCATCAGCTTCCAAAGCATCTGCTTCCAAGGAACCTGCTAAACCGCATATTCCCATTGGGAAACGCAGGCCTCTAGATCAAAAATATGATATATTGAAACACTTGGCCCAAGTACCAGCCAAATTATCAATTTTGGATGCTTTGAATCTATCAAAAGATATTCGGGAAGCACTCATCGAAGCTTGGTCAAGTCCTCAGGAGTTTGAGGCTGAAATTGCTGCAGCTGAAATTTATCACATAGAGAATAATCCTGCAGAATGCCATGCAGTGATATCTTTTACTGATAAAGATAAAGATGATGTTGTGCATGGGCACATAAAACCTTTGTACCTATCTGGCAAAGTCAATGGTATAGATGTTCGATGAGCTTTTATTGACAATGGTTCAGGAGTCAACCTCATGCCCATTCGCACACTTCGTCGATTGGGCCTCACGGAATCTGATTTATCTCCTTCTACCATGATGTTGCAAGGATATGATAAAAATGAACAAGTACCACTAGGAGAAGTTACGCTCAGAACTTAGTTTGGAGATCTTGTTTCCAATTCAGATTTCATGATTGTTGATCAAGACTCAGCTTTCAATATCTTGCTTGGAAGACCCTGGTTACATCAGCATGCAGCTATTCCGTCATCATACCATCAATGTCTCAAATACTGTTTCGATGGTCATGTTGGAACATTGTATGGTGATAAGGCCCCGTTCAAAACATGTGAGTCTCAATACATTGAGGCGGAATTTTATCACATGAAGGGAAGAGAAAAATCTACAATGAAGGAAATTACCAAAGTTAATGCTCCATATGGTCTGGAAAAAATTCCAATAAATCCATTTTCACATGTGAGTACAGATTATGTGTTACCTATCAGTCAAATTGACAAAATAGGCCCAAATCAAAATACTCTTATGGAAAGATCCATAATGTCAATTACGGCAATCGAGCCAGACAACATGGGAGAAATTGGTAACTTACCAAGCAGTGATGAAAGCATAAGTGGTGACGTTTTCATTTCGTCTGCTGAAATCCAACAAGTCTATACTTCGCTAATCAGGCCAGAAGAAGTTATAGCAACACCAGAGGTGAATATTGATGTCGATTCTCAATCCATCATCTCCTCTTTGATTCCCAAAGAAGACCCTTTATCATCAATAGGGTCAGAAATGGAAGCTTCTTCTTCAAAATGTGAAAATTTTGACATTTCTTATAATCATGAGAATTTCATTTTTTCATCTACTTTGCAAGTATAAACGGAAGAAATAACACATGATGAAGAGGAAGAGGAAGATCTTAGAGATGCTCCTCCAGCATTTGAAGAGGGTATCTCTACCACTGTGGATGAACTCAGAGAAGTAAATCTGGGTACAGAGAAAGATCCACGCCCCACTTTAATTAGTGCGGCCATGACCCTTGAAGAACCAGAGATGTATATTTCTTTTCTAAAGAAAAATAAAGATATTTTTGCTTGGAATTATACTGAGATGCCTGGCCTTGATCCTGATGTTGCCACCCATCATTTGGGTTTGCCAAAAGAACATCGAGGATTCAAGCAAGCCACGAGAAGAACACACCCAACCTATGCTTCCAAAATCGAGGCTGAAGTGGATAAGCTTATCAAAGCTAACTTCTTCAGAGAAGTTCAATATCCCAAGTGGTTGGCTAATATTGTCCCAGTAAAGAAAAAGAACGGACAAATTAGGGTTTGCATCGATTTCAGAGATCTTAATCGGTATTGTCCCAAAGATGATTTTCTAGTTCCGATTACAGAACTCTTAATTGATGCGACGGCTGGCTATGAAGTACTTTCTTTCATGGATGGATATTCTGGATATAATCAGATCCGAATGGCCCCAGAAGATGAGGAATATACAGCCTTCAGAGCTCCTCAAGGTGTGTTTTGTTACCGGGTGATGCCCTTTGGTTTAAAGAATGCAGGTGCAACATATCAACGCGCCATGCATCATATCTTCAAACCTTTTCTAGGGAAATTTGTTGAATTCTATGTAGATGATTTGGTGGTTAAATCCAAACAACGTTTTGATCACTTGGCTGATTTGGAAATCATATTCCACAAGCTTCGACAACATAATTTGAAGATGAACCCCTTAAAATGTGCTTTTGGGGTAACCTCAGGAAAATTCCTTGGCTTTGTTGTACGCCATCGTGGTATTGAAGTCGATCCTGAGAAGACCAAATCAATCCTTGGTATGTCACCTCCTCATAATTTGAAAGAATTAAGAGGACTTCAAGGACACTTAGCCTATATTCGGCGTTTCATCGCCAATTTGGCAGGCAAAAGTTTACCTTTTACCAAATTATTGAAGAAAGGAGTCACTTACCAGGGGACTAAAGAATGTCAAGAAGCATTTGATGTTCTCAAGAAATACCTCTTAAGTCCACCAGTACTCATGCCACCTGTTGAGGGTAGACCTCTTATCCTCTATGTGACAGCTTTAGAGCGATCATTGGGTGCCTTTCTCGCTCAAAAGAATGATGCTGGGAATGAAAATAGTCTCTACTATCTCAGTAGAACTATGCTTGAAGCAGAAACCCGGTATTCGAGTATTGAAAAGTGCTGCCTAGCATTAATCTTTGCAGTTCAGAAACTGAGACACTACCTGCAACATCACGAGGTCCAATTGGTATCTCGTAATAATCCACTCAAATTCATCCTTAGTCGTCCAATGCTTACAGGACGTCTGGCAAGGTGGGCGGTTATTTTACAGCAGTTCGACATCCAGTATGTGTCTCAAAAGGCAATTAAGGGCCAAGCTCTGGCTGATTTCCTGGCTGAACACCCTTCAGTGGAAGACACGTATTCAGATATCGAACTCGCTGATGAGGAAGTTTTTTCTATTCAAGAGAATCCTCAAACATGGGAAATGTATTTTGATGGTGCTTCTAGAAGTCCAACAGGGAAGAAAATGGAAAATCCTAAATTCAACAAAGTTGGTTTAGGAATTGTGCTCATTTCTCCAGATAAGGCAGTTTTACCTTATTCCTTTTTGTTGTGGGAAGGTGGTACCAATAATGAAGCTGAATACCAAGCTCTCATTGCAGGCTTGGAGTTAGGGCTTTAAGCACAAGTGAATCACTTAAAGGTAAAAGGTGATTCAGACCTGGTAATCAAACAAGTCAATGGGGATTATGCCATCAGAAAAGAAGAATTAATCCCTTTGTATGATTACGTCAGAGAGTTAATGTCGGAATTCCCTTCAGAACCGACATTTTCTTATGTCCCAAGATCACAAAATGCTCAAGCTGATGCACTGGCTAATATAGCCACAGCTTTAGCAGATCCAAATCGGGACGAGACAACCATCGGTATTGCCCACCGTCGTGCAATTTCACCTTATGTTCAAGTCAGAACAGAGGAAATTAATGAAATTAGTCCCATTCCTGAACCATATGGTCATACTACAGTATGGATGTCACCTATCAGGGAATACCTTCAAAATGGAACACTTCCACCTGATAGAGCCGAGAGAGAACAAATTCGGCGACGTGTGGTCAACTTTACTCTTTATGATGGTCCAAACCACCTCGAGAAAATTCTATACAAACGTGGTTTTGATGGAGTTCTCTTCAGATGTATTGATGGTGAAGAGACAATGGCTGTCATAAAAGAAGTGCATGCAGGAGTCTGTGGTGCCCACCAGTCTGGACATAGATTGTCTGATCAAATTCGAAGACTTGGATACTTCTGGCCTTCAATGATACAAGATTGTGTTAATTTCACAAAGAAGTGTCATTCATGCCAAGTATATGCCAATTTCATTCATCAACCTCCAGAGTTGCTTCATACAGCTAAATACTCATGGCCATTTTCCACATGGGGAATGGATGTGGTAGGACCTTACCCTTCAGCTACGGCCAAGCAGTTTAAGTACATTCTTACTGCTACTGATTTCTTTTCCAAATGGGAAGAGGCAGTACCTCTCAAAGAAGTCAGTTCTAAATGCATTGTTAGCTTCATCAAGTCTAACATCATTACTAGATTTGGTGTCCCTCATACCATATTGACAGACAACGGCACCAACTTCTGTTCTTCTGAGGTAAAGAGATTGTATCAAGAATACAACATTAAGTCCAACCATTCATCTCGATATCATGCAGCGGCTAATGGCCAGATAGAGGCCTTCAACAAGACTCTTTCAAATATACTGCAAAAGATGGTGGATAAAGATAAGAGGTCATGGCCTGATAAACTCTATCATGCTTTATGGGCTTATCGGACTACCACTCGCAATGCAACGCGGTCTACTCCATATTCATTGGTATATGGAACAGAAGCAGTCTTGCCAATTGAAGTTCAATTGCCCTCACTCAGAATAGCCATTTGTGATCAGTTATCAACAGATGAGCAATCCCAAAAGCGGTTGAATGAATTGGAACAGTTAGATGAGAAAAGATTGTGCACTTTGCACCACTTGGAAATCTATCAGAATCGAATACCACGAGCTTTTAACAAAAAAGTTCGTCTTCGTTCATTCATTCAGGGAGAATTGGTATTGGTTCTCAGAACACCAATGATACCAGGAAAGAAACCTCCCAAGCTTGAACCAAAATGGGAAGGACCTTATTCAGTACATAAGGTCTACTCCAATGGAGCGTATTCTCTGATTTCAATGGCTGGAGAACACATCACGACTCCAACTAATGCCAGATTTCTGAAGAAGTATTTTTTATAAACACAAAATATTGTTCCCAGAACCAAGACTTACAATTGGTTCATACAGAAAAGGTCCGGTATGACCTTAAACTACACCATGGTCCAGTATGACCTTAAACTACAACTTCGTCCAACATGACATTAAACTGTGTCACATATTCTGTCCGAGATGACATTAAACTATAATACGTCCAGCATGACGATAAACTGTACGGTCCATGCATATGACCTTAAACTATTTGCACTTATGTCCCTGCAACATGACACTAAACTGTGCAGCACCAATAGTCCTAACTACAAGACTTTAAACTGCATAGTCCCTGATTTTGTCTTACATGACAATAAACTGTATAGAAGTTCCTATATTTTGTCCGAGATGACATTAAATTATATTGTGTCCTAGAAACATGACATTAAACTGTGTAGCACTTTCATCGTCCAACATGACGTTAAACTGTGTCAGTTCCCTTATCGTCCAACATGACGTTAAAATGTCACATTGGTTATTAATATGTCCTACATGACACTAAACTGTATATGTCCGAGATGACATTAAACTATATTTTGTCCTAGCAACATGACATTAAAACTGTGTGGCGCTTTCATCGTCTAGCATGACATTAAACTGTAAAAAATCCCCAGAACTGATATCCTCATATTGGTTCACCTTAGTCCTAGCTACATGACTTTAAACTGTACAGCACCAGTTCGTCCTTGCTATATGACGTTAAACTATACAACAATGGTCCCATATGACTTTAAACTGCATCATTCCTGGTCCATGTATACGACCATAAACTATTTGCAAATATGTCCAGCAAGACGTTAAACTGTGACGTCCTAACTACATAACGCTAAACTGTATAAAAGTCCCTCATGTCCGGAAAGACGTTAAACTATATAATCATCAAAAGTCCAGCATAACATTAAAACTGCACAATCCCCCTTTCGTCCAATATGACGTTAAACTGTATTGTCCCCATCGTCCTAACTACATGACGCTAAACTGTACAGAAAGTCCTTGATATGTCCTACATGACATTAAACTGTGCATCGTTAAGGTTGTTATTACCTCTTGTTTCTCACACCGAGTATGACTCACGTGATCTTAGAGCGAACATCAACCATAACACTCCCTTTGGGCCACTAACCATGTGTAAGTCCCAACAACATTTTTTATTAAGATCTTTGTCCACAAGAACAACTTGATCATTAATTCATTCTTTAATTGAACTACACGGACTTTGATCCTTGCCCTCCAGGCTGGGTATGTAGGCAACCTCCCAAAGGTTCAAGCCCAAAAACAATCTCTTCACATTGGTTCACCACCATCTCATAGATGATGATTTGTGAAACCACCCCTGGAATCAATATCGTTACATTGATTCACTTTCGTCCTTGTTATATGACGTTAAAACTATACAACACTTTTGTCCGGTACGACAATAAACTACAATATTCTTTGATTTCCTCATTTGAGAAGGAACCATTATTAACATTGATTCTTTTTCAATCATGGTTTTCATTTTCAAAAGACTACGTACATACATGGTAATGCCTAAACTTTTTATCTTAGGTTAAAACCATCATTGCACTAAAGTCTCTTTTCACCCTTCACATGTACGAACCAAATTTGTACAAATGGTAGCTCTAGAACTACGTGGACTTGATTCCCATCCTTATGGGATACGTAGGAACATTCGAGTGTCCCTCGAATCCAGTCCCAAGTCTTTTGGGCCTAACCCCAAATTTCACTTTCAGTCCCTTGGCTGAAAAGTCTTCATGAAAACACACACTGTGTATTCATTATTATGGTCCGAATTCTATGACCTTAAACTAAGATTACTCATACTTTCGTCCTACACGACGTTAAACTGCATTTCAAGAACTACGTATGGCTTGATTCTCATTCTTATGAGATACGTAGTGAAGTCCAAGTTTCAATTCAGGACCCAGCCACAACATGATTATGGTTTTCATTGACCTATGTATCTCTATATACATTGGAAAATACCCATCTTTATGTATTATAATCCTAACCTTAAATATTTTCAGATCTTCATAACCCTTTTCATGACTTATAGTCACAAAAATGTCAAACTTCTGAGAATTCTTTTGCCTGACTATGCAGCACGTGCCCATAGGTGGCCTTGCATAAACAGTCCACATAACAGACTTGTCAGCCAAGAGATTCTATTTATTTGACCATGCAGGCAATGCCCATAGGTGGCCCTGCATGTTTTCAACCCCCTAACGGGTTTGTTAAATAATAGTAACTTCATTCTTGGGAAGAATGCCTCTTTTGTCCTTATTTGTCTTAAACGACAGTATGTAGGGATCCGCAAAAATAGCCATCCTTAACATATTTGTCCCATATCCTTTTTCATGATCTGAAAGTATTCAAGTCTATGGTTTATTCTTCTTCCCTACGTTTGGGTCAGACCTTCGTAGGAGTGATATTCATCCAGTTCTTCGATATTCTTGTTTGGAAATATCTTCTCCATATTCAAGTACCTCTTTCCATACAACAAACTCTATGCTTTAGAAAATTTGAATCTCCATAAACATTCACTGGCTTTTAGCACTAGGAAAGTAAATTTCTGAGAGTTCTTTTGCCTAACTATGCAGCACGTGCCCATAGGTGGCCTTGCATAAACAGTCCACATAACAGACTTGTCAGCCAAAAGATGCTATTTTATTTGACTATGCAGCCAATGCCCATAGGTGGCCCTGCATATTTCAACCCCCTAACGGGTTTTGTTAAATAATAGTAACTTCATTCTTGGAAACTACTTCTTCTAATGCTATTTAGCTCTTTTTCATATCATTCCTCAGATTCAAATATTCTTAAAGCCATAGTTTACATTTTTTCCCTCATACTTGAGTATGGTAAATATGTTTTCAGATAAATTGTCAAGGAATTGAATCCATTTTAATCCATTTTCGGTCAAAGCTATTTCGACCTTAAACATTAGCCCCTTTATGTCCGGCTTGCATGACTTTAAACTGCCCACACAAAAGACAAAGGAACTCTGAATAAAAGTCAAGTTCCAGCTCACTAAATATACATTTTTTGTATGATTTAGGTAATATTGAGCAGTTAAAAGGTTCAAAGTTTGTAGGGTTATTTGTAATAATCCTAGTAAAAATCAAACTATGCTTACTAAGCCCATTGGCTTAAGTAAATTTGAAGCAGGTAATGGAAGAATGCAAGTACAAATGATTGAAGACAAAAGTGTTTTTCATTGATACACAAGAGTTAGAAGGACATCCACAGATTGGAATCTCTTCTCTTTTTCAAGAAATTACAGGAGATTGTCAACAAAAGTCTTCATTTGATGTATAGCATCCTGAGCCTTATCAACAGTTTCTTGAAGCTCGTGCACTTGACCAGCTTCACTCTTTTCAGCTTGCTGAAGTGCCTTCTTAGCATCTGCAATGGCTTTCATGCCATTTATATGAGTTTCATCCAATGATTCATTAAGCTGATCAAGTTCCCCAGTAACAGCATCTAACTGTTGCTGGAGTTGCACCTGCTGGACGACCTTTTCTTTGATTTTTTGCTTCAGATCCTTCATCTTGACAACATAATCAGCTTCAGCCTGGGATATCGCAGCCTCAAATTCGCCTATGTTGACAGACAATTTCACTCTTGTCAAATCTTCGCGACTTGTCTGCATTTGCTCCCTCCTGAAGATAATCTGTTTCACTGCAGCATGGATCTTTTCATACCCAAAACCACCAAGTCCCATTATAACAAATTGGGATGACAATCGGGAAATTTTTGATGGTAGCTCTTCTAAGGGCACCCCCGATATGATGTTCCATATATTGTTCCACGCCTTACGTCGTGAAAAGCTGAACGCTTTGAGCATCTCTGGATCTGATTCAACATCTTCGTCAGAAGGGGGTATGTAATCTGGAATTAACATGCTCAAGGAAGTGCCTCGTTCTGCTCTTTCCCCTCTGACATGGGCTTCTTCACTTTCAATTCCCGTTGGGGCAGAGGCTGAAGCCTCATCTCCGGATCTAGCCATTACAGTTGATGGCCCTACATGATCAATTGAAATATTTTAGTTGAATCTTAAAGGATAACAAAAGAATGGATTGTCTTTCAAATAAAGTACAATCACAAATATTGTTATCCCTTACCCAATGGTGGTTCAGCAACATGAGAAGACTTCTCCCCATCTTTCCCGGTTTCAACAGGATTTTCATGATGGGTCTCAGGAGAGTTTATTGGATTTAGCTCTACTTGAGCTAATGTTTCTGCAATGATAGGGTTGACATCAGTGTCCACACCCTCTTCAGGCATTGGCAGTTCAGCAGCTTCTACGGAAGAAACTGCATATTATTTTACATCATGGTTAGAAATATTTTTCATTTAAAAGAAAAATTTGGGCGAAGGGTAACACTCACGCCCAAGGTCTTCTAAATCACATGACAATCTAGCATGATCATAAAATTCTTCAAAAGTCATTCCTTGATTCATCATTTCATCCAATGATACTTCAGAATCTTGGTTAGTCTCACCAGTGGGAGAATTTGCTATGTCTTCTTGCTGACTTATGTCCTGCAACCCCTGACCCTGGACAGCATCTTCAGTAGTGGGAGGGATACTGGGAATGGATGGCAGCTCTTCTCCAGGAGCTACCAAGTCAGCTTGAGTCTGTGGTTTTTCTACAGCACCCTCCACGGCCTTTGAAGAAGGATCAGTCCCTTCCCTCAAGGGGGAAATTGAAGAAGCCCCTGCAATCCTCAGAAATATGAGTAACCATATGATTATGGGTATAAAATCATGATTGTTCGAAGGACTTACCACTGCTAATGAAACGTTTAGCTAAGGATTTCCTCCTTCGTTGCCTTGGCTTCTTTTGCTTTTTTGGAGTTTCAGCTGTCTCCTTTATTGGAACTTGGATTGGCGAATGAAAGGCTATGTCCAGTGCCTCATTCATGGCCTGCTGGCCTGGAGATATCTCGCCTGGTTCGCGAGGAGAATCAGCAGCAGCCCCAATAGCGGTACCACCAGGGCTATATTGTGGCGAAGGAACCCCGGTCCCTTTCTTTGCAAGCTGCAAGATGAAGAAAATAACTTCCTTAAGTAACAAAGCTTCAACTGAAATCAAGTTGCAAAGAAAATAAGGAAAGAAAACTTACATCTTCAGGAGCCATGTACTCTTGCCACTCCTCATCTCCAGAACCACCAGCCCCCTTAGTGGTGCCACGATCAATCATTTCCTTCACCCGCCTGGTGATAGGAACCGAATTATCAGTGGCATATATGAGCATTTCCAGCTCTCTGATGTAAGCCCACACTTCATTGGGGTTATCTCCGTATTGAAGGTCTTTGGAAGCTAGAAGATATCCTATCCCAGGAAGTTGTAGGCCCTCACACAAATCCAGCCAGGCGGTTTCAGTATCACAATATAAGCTCTGCCATAGCTGAACAGCCTCTGGTCTTAGATATAAAGGCTGTGAGGAAGGTCCTACAATTTTTGATTTTAATTTCTTCCCAACTCCTGCAACTACAGATAGAGAATAAGAAAGTGAGACTTATTACTTTATAAAGTAGCAGTGATTGAAGTTATTACAATCAAATAACTCACCAGGAGCTGATGGAGTGAGTCTTTTAACTCTGGACGGAGGATTATATCGGGCACGAAACCGCTTTGCTGCCGGTTGTGCCTCATCATCCCCATCATGATGATCTGAGGAATCAGTTCTAGAGGAGGAGTCTGTTGAACCTATTTCAGGAGGAGAAGCATCACCTTCATGAGGAAGAGTTTCTTTCTCTACAGTCCTCTTCCTCTTTCCCACTTGATATATAGGATGATTCAATATCCCTTTGGGGTATGATGCTATCCAGTGTTCGGCATAAAATGTAGTCAGATAATGTGCCGCTTTTTCAACTGGTAGATCAAATACTGCCCCAGTCTTCTCTCTTGATGTCAGCAACCATAGTTGTCGAGCAACCATCGGATGTTGCTCTAACCTGACATGTACTGGAGGGGATACAACAATCTGTTGCAAACATTTGAATTGGCGTGCAAATCTATATGGAGCATAGGCCTCACATATGATTTCTCCATCAATCCTGGCTACTAACACGCCATCCCTGCAAGCTAGCATGTATGCCCTCAAATCCAAAGGGGCATTCCCATCATCAACAAACCGCCCAGATGGCGGACTTCCATAAGGAAAGAAGTTTAATTCCTTATACATGCTTAGTCTTACTTTTATGTCATAACCATTGACATCTAATGGAGCAATTCCAGAGAATGCTTGCACTGACGGTCTGAAAGAGCTTCCAGGAATTTGTAATCCATTCTGTACATTGTAAGTCCTGAAGTGAGTGGCGATCCATCCCCACAAAACCTGGAATGGTCCCACTATTCTTAAAGGAGATTTACCCTGGAAGACGTGAAGTAAACTCCTGTGGATATTTGCTAAAATGGGGGTGGCTAACCCAACCATTTTTCCCTCAGCTAACTTGGCCGCAATGACGAAGGTCCCTGGCCTAACGCCTCCCTTCGAATCCCTGACCGGCAAGAGGTAAATACTGAGCCACATTGCCAAGAAACCCGCCAGATGAGTTTTCTTTGGAATTCATTGATTCACTTCATAGCCCCATTTTTCAAACTCTCCTGCTTCTAGAGTTGGCCAGAATGTGCCAGGAGCTCCTCTCTTCTCAGGTTTTGGACAAGTGGTAGGACGTCTGGGCCGGGTATCCTTGGATTTCTTTTTCATGGATCCTTTTTCCTTTGGCTCCATCCCTTTCTTCTCAGTAAGAAACACATTCATCCATTCTTCCGGATGGATATCTTTTCTGAAATGAGTTAATGAGGTCTCTGAACTCTTGAGCTTGTGAAAGATTTTGAATAATTCTCGAGCCAAAACAGAGTCTTCTCTGGATCATTCCAAGTCACCTTGGGAGGAATGAATTCATCATACATATCGCCCAAGATTGGAGCTCCTGAAATCTTGTGGACATCCCACAAACTGATACCTACTTCTCCATGAGTCAAGTGGAAAGAATTAGTCGCTGGACTCCAGTGACTGAGTATCTCTGGCACGAAGATATCATGTCTGTAAATATATGTCTGCCCAACCCAAACAGCTTCATATATTGCAGCTCTCTTCAGATCCTCAATAAACTCTGCGCAAGTCTGTCGCACCCAGTATGCCCACATCCAAGTTGGCTTCACACCTCCCCCAGGGCGGAAATCCCAACTTTTCTTCCAGCCTTTGGACTGATCCATCTGAGCATCTCGGAAGATTGAAGGATGACAATGTGGTTGAAGCTCAGGTGTATGTTTTTTCAGATCTGGTGTGCAAGGGCTATGATGCATCACATAAGCCTTCTCTACTGTTCCAGTAGTTTGAAATACTCCTCCGCCTGAGATATTTGCTGAAGCAAAATTGGTATAATTCTGAAACCAAGAAAATGGAAGATAATTCTTTACTTCTGGAATAATGACTTCTTGCAGATGACCATGACCATACAAAGGTAGATAAGTGCAGTGAGGAAAGTCGTGATGATATTTCTTCAGATACTTAGCCAAATCTGGAAGAGTGCTGTTTTTGACAGTATAGTAATCAGGGCCAATGATATTCATCATATCATCTATCCGCTTGCTAGCCAGTTCATCAAGTAATCCAGGTCTAAGAGCCATTGAATCTGCACAGGAGTTGAATAAATTAAACTCTTAAATGGGTTTTATTTTTCATAAAATTTGTGAAAGAATTTGAAAAAAATGGCTAAGGCATTAAGGCGCGCAAGTATGGAGATGTCGCGCAAGTGGTACATGTGCCGCGCAAGTTTTGGTCGCGCAAGTATTACCGCGCAAGCCCTATTACCTTGAGAGTAGTGCGGCAGAGAAGAAATAGCGAAAACAAGAGACTTGCGCGGTGAGGAAGACTTGCGCGGCGAGAGCTCGAGAAATCCGGAACTTCAGATGCCATCTACGGCCGGAAGCCGTGTATTTATAGGCCAGGGGGCCTATCTGCGCGCCGCATCCAGATTGCTCAATGCCTGCGCGACGAAGACTTGCGCGCCGACTTCTGTGCATTGAAGACTTGCGCGCCGCCCTTTTCCTTTAGAGGGATTCGATTTCCTCAGAGTCAAATCCTCATTTTTTCTCCGGATCCAACTCTGAGGGGGGACTTTTGTTGACGCTCCTTTCGTCACGGAATCTAAAGTTCGGAAAAGGGAATATCTACGCAAAAAGTGATTCATCTTTTGAAGAAACATCAAAAATCGACAAAGGGATGAACAAGGAGAACATTGCCCATAGGTCGCGCAAGTTCCCTCTTGGTCGCGCAAGTACACTTGCGCGCCGCCTCAATACTTGCGCGACCCCTCATGGTCGTGCAAGGGACTTGCGCGACAGATCTGGTAACCGCCCAGTAACCGCCCGGGGTCTTCTTTTGCCTATAAATAGACCCTGTGGGCCCCCCATTCGAGAGGATCTTTTTCCAGAAACTCGGATTGAAGCTCCCGACGCCCAAGTCTCTTCTCAAAGCTTCCAGAACACTTCTAAGGTAATTTCTTACCTAGAATGGACGATCTAAAGGGAAGAAGGAAGGCCAAGTGTTGAAACATATCAAACACTTGCGCGCCGACTTAATTCCTTCAATATAACTTGCGCGTCCCCTCTCTGGAAGAACCTCAAGAGGATTATAAAGGGTTTAATAAAGAATCGCTCAAGTATTTCAACTCTGGTTGTAAATCGCGCAAGTATCCCCCATGTCGCGCAAGTATACTTGCGCGACCAATACTTGCGCGCCGCCGCAGGACTTGCGCGACTTTTAATACTTGCGCGCCCCTATCTTTTTGGGTGCCCATCTTGCCCATTTTACCCCTCTTAAGCCATTTCACCTTTCCTATTCAAGATTCAGCCTTCAGGATACTCTTCAAAGCCATTTATGGCATGATTTCTTGATTTGACATCCTTGTCTGAAAGGAATTCTGTGAAATATCTCTCAAAACCTAGTGATTTAAACATCTTTATGTCACCAAAAATTGAGAGTTCATTCATTCAACCTCATCCTTTAAAGATGAGAGAATCCTAACTTGGGCATCTTCCTCAGGAGTAATCCCCAATCAAGTCCTCTAAATCTTGAGCATCTTTCTTAAGAGTAAGCCTCAACCCCAACTTTGGGCATCCTCCTCAGGAGTAAGCCCCAAATTCTTAAAAGTTCCCAAACTTGGGCATCCTCCTCAGGAGTAAGCCCCAAACCTTAATCCCTAACCTGGGTCTCCTTTTCAGGAATAAGACTCAGTCATAACCTTGGGCTTCCTTTTCAGGAGTAAGCCCCAAGTCCCCTAAACCTAGGCTTCCTTCTCAGGAATAAGTCCTAGTCATAAATCTTGGGCATCCTTCTTAAGAGTAAGCCCCAAGTCTCTTAAAATTTCTCTTAACCAGTCACAAATTATCTTTGATTTGGGTTTCCTTTTCAGGAATAAAACCCAATCATAAGTCCCCTCCTAACTTGGGCATCCTCCTTAGGAGTAAGCCCCAAGATTAGAGTATTCAAATCTCCATGAAGCACATATAACTTTGTGGACCCTGTTCTTGGATTTTCTCCCTAAAAGTAAATCCTAAACCTTCGCCTATCTGGGCAGTCATCTATACATAAGCCCCAAAACAAATTTCTTATGATTGCATCTTTTATGGCACAATTGTCTAAATTTTACCAATACCTCTTGTTTCTCACACCGAGCATGACTCACGTGAGCTTAGAGTGTAAAAGTAATTATGACATTCATCTTTGAGCCATCAATCATAAAACATCATATCCCATTCCTCGAACTACGTGGGTTCTGATTCCTTTTTCAAAACAAAGGATACGTAGGTAGCCCATTCATGGGTTCGATCCCAACATTGAAATAATCTCTGTCCTTCTGAATGACGATAAACTTCAAGTGTCCCACTGAGTGGCTTTAAAACCAGCCTGGTCATCAAAATGACCAAGAGACTTTTATATAAATGTTTTGAAGGATACCATTGACCAAGAATCTCTAAACAAATATAGATGATTCTACATTGATGAAGAACCTCGAATACATATAAAAGATTCTCTAAATTTCTTGCATATTTAATCATTGATTGTTAAAACTAAAGGAAAGTTAATTTTATACTTGGTAATGTAATAAGGATTCACGAACTTAACTTAAATCTATAAAGAGAGTCCCGGAGTAGACAATAATTCCCCTCAAAAAGGTGTGATGAGTCCGACCTCCCATCCTCTCGACCAATGCAAATTCATAAGCCTCATTAGCCCACAAGCTAATGAGCGCCTGCCTTTGGAAAGTAGGTCCAAACGGATGTGGAATCATTGGATGTTTCCGGTTCTACGAACAAACCCGTTAGAAACCGATCGGAACGTTTGAATCTCCCGTCCAGGAGGTCATCCCCGGATTCCGCGCGAAACAACGTCATTTTGAAAACAATACCCACTTTCAAAACATTATAGTCCTTCATGGAAAACCATAACCAGATAAAAGTGAAAAATGATTATTTTAATTCATTTCAGAATCCAACTAGAAATTTCTAAAAAAATACCAATTCTATATTTCAAATTTCCCATTAACCTTGACTACATACCAACTTATAATACTCTACCCATTCACGTTCATAATTATATTATTTCAACATTTTAAAAAATATTTCATTAACCTAAAGGGGTTTTCATAACCCCAGAATAGACCTTGGTACGATCTCAAAACAATAATGGTCCCAACAGTGTCCTTAGAGGGTTTGATACATCAATTTGAGTCATAATATCAGTTTTATTACTCGGGAAAACAAAACATACTAAAGAAGTAAATTGAAACAACCAGATATCCATATAATACATATAGTTTATAAGAAAAATATTCAATACCACCTGGGGTCGCGGGGTCGCCAGGGTCGCGGAGGGTCGGGGTCTCTGGGGTCGCGCGGTCGCCTAAGTCGTGGGGTCGCCGGGGTCGCGGGGGGCCGGGGTCTCCGGGGTCGCGGGGGAAGCAGGGAGAAGCAGGGTCGGGGGAGGGGGGGAAGGGTCGGCAGTGTTAAAAAAATGTTTTTCGATGGTTTATAATAATCTTTCGTGACACCGTTTAAAAAAAACATTTAGTGTCGGTTACCAAAACCACCTCTAAAAAACCGCAGCTAAATCTAATTTATGTTGTATTAAATCCCTCTTCATTTTTAATGTTGATGCGTTCTTCAAGACAAGGGAGGACGAAGGCCAACACCGGTGAGGTACAAGGTGGTGGTCGACACTCCGGCCAGCCATGATGGTGGTGGCGGCGCAACTGCACCGTTGGAGGAGGGCGCGTCCCATCGGCCTCGGCAGGGGAGCACGGCAGCCGACAAACCTACCGGCCACGTGAAGGTGGGGCGGTGCTTGTGTGTGCCATCGGTAGAAGAGATGGTCGTGATCAATAGTCCGCAGATGTGCAGCATGCCAATTGTAAAACGGCGGACTGTGGGAGGATCGGTGCACGTTAGTGCTACTAGAAGGGAAGGCAGACCGTTATGGCTAGCCACATCTCAACGGGCAGGACCCGCTCTGGCGATTCCCGCATTCCAGCAGGCGGCGCCACATGGAACCTCTATGTAGGCCTAGATGAATGGTCCAGTGAATTGTTTGGAATACTGGGAGAAAGCCTCCCCCTAGGTTTCGGCTAGAGCAAAACTGCCAAAGCTGGCCACCCGACCATGAGCTGCACCGCCGGACGCGCCTAGCGGGCGGGGCCTAGCGGGCTGGGTTGGGCCATCCCCTTTGCGGGTCGGGCCAAACCACTGCCCAGCAGCCCAGGCCCACCACGACCGAGTCCATCCCAGATGGACTCAGGTTCGGCTGGGTCGACCCAAACCCGGTCAGATCGGCCCTGGCCGGGTCGGTCCGACTGGGTCAAACCGGACCAAGGCCCATCCAGACCCAGTTTCACCTCTTTGGACATAACTTTTGATTTGGGTGTTTGTTTGACGATCCGTCTATAACACTAGAATCCTGAGATAGAGACAATCATTTTGTTATACTCCACTTCAGTTTTGGATAATTTTTTTTGTAATCAGTGGTTGGAACGAACCCCAAATCTAACCAAGCCCTTGGAGCAGAAACGCTAATAACTTACAAACAGGGCGTCCGATTGACGCGTTTTCTATTGTGTTGGGTTCCTTATAATGTGATAGATAGTTGGAATAATTTCTTTTGGAACTTCATGGAATTTTAAGTATGACCGATGGTTTGGGTAGTGGTTCACCTAAACATGCTATTAGCGGGAATCCAGTGTCTGACATTGAGGTGAAAGTTGGAGACAGATCATACGGAGGTTACTACCAAGAGATACTATGTGGGTAAACACCAATTCTTTGTGGGTCAGTTCTTCTATGGGTTAGAGAACATCGATCCTGTGTGGGTCAGAGCATACCGATCCAGTGTGGGTCGGATCTTCTGTGGGTCAAGGCTCAGTGATCCCATGTGGGTCTGTGCATACTGATCATGGGTGGGTCAGATCTAGTATGGTTCATTGCGGGGGTTAGTACCTATCGATCATGTGTGGTTCAGACTCCGTATAATCAGCAGCAGTACCTCTTAATAGAAAAAGATGATCTAGATTCACTACTGATAATCTGGACTTCTATACTTCACTTATACCTAGTGTGAGATGAGTCTTTACCTTCGTGGTGATACCTGTGTGGTATGCTTCTATGTTGATTTACCTTTTTCGTATATACCTTCATGGTGATACATGCGTTGTATTATTTTGTGTGGTATTACCTTTTTAGTAAATGCCTTTGTTGTGGTACCTTCGTGGTAATCATTCTATCATGGAACAGTTGTTCATTGGCTTAGAGTTGGGCCTTGTATTACTCTTGAACGTGATGGGTATACTTGATAACTTAGGAATATGTCTGGGAATATACCTAATTAGGGTTCACTATTGTTTCGATGCTTTTTGGATTATCCTTTGTAGATTTGAGAGACCTTAAGGGGTCTTGGGGTCCCTACTGAGTATTGTTATACTCACCCCTACACGGGTTACGCCCGCAGCTTTTTGTGTCTTGTGCAGACGACGGACAACATTGACTAAGTATGAGGGTACCGGGACTAGAGAATTCTCAGTGGTGGAACATTGATGAGTCATGCCGCAATGATGGCCATTTGGTAGTTTTACCTACCCTTTAGGTAGGATCCTTGGTGGGTGTTCATAGGAGCTGTTCTCAGTTTTAATTGTACATTCTAGCATTACATGTACTTTATAGTTGGGATTGTATTCCGGCCCCTTTACATACTTTACTCACTCTGTTTACTATTTAGTTTAATTTGTCCTTGTATCCTACTGGGTTAATATATTGTGTGAGTTCGTAGTTTTAAAGACAATTCCTTCCTAAATTTAGCGATATTACTTCTTGGTGCTAGTCTCTAGCCCCTGGCCTAATGAAGTCGGGCTTGGGGTCGTCATGACACATGACCCGGTGGATGGGGCATGACAAATTGGTATCAAAGGAATTTGGTTCTACCAATGAAATTGGACTCTGATATTTTAATTGGTAATAGTTTTATGTGTTATGATTGTGGTTTTTTGTTTGCGGAATCCTATGTTGGTGCGGTGGCTGACGTATCCATAAACCAGGACCCTGACCTCTAATTTTTGATTTAGTGTATGAAAACACTGATTGCTTATGTGTGTTTGAAAAGTTTTCTTTTTGATATCTTTGAGTCAGCGCACCAGGTATAAACATAATAATTGTGGTTCACCTTTTTCATTTCATAATGCCTCAACGCAGGTAGCCATCCTGGGTTTTAGGTTGAGTACGTGATAACAGCCCACCGAGTGATAAGGCTTCGGTGCAGGGCCCCCTTACAGAATTTGTACCATCTGGTGGTGTACCAGCAGCACCACTACCCATTGAAAAGAGGATTCCACCATCCACAGTAGCTGAGGGTGCATTCCACTTGAGTGCGTTGCACGAGTTCCAGCACTATAGGCCAGCAAGGTTATGAGGCGAGACAAAACCACATGCGGCTGAGGACTGGCTGGAGGCCATGGATAAAGTTTTTCTGACTGGTATGGACCCCATCTGATCTCATGGTTATCCTTGTTACCAGTATTATCTAGGTAGTAGCAGGTAGATGGTTGATCTTGATACTCCTTGTTCATGATGAGGTTACTCTCAACTAGCCAGACTTTGAGGTCATTTTAGGGTAGATTTCATCCCAGTGACCCAACGCTCAGTACATATACAAGAGCTTCTCCACATGCAGCAGGGTAGCATGACTGTGGCTCAGTATTCAGTGAGTTTCACTGACCTCTCATGCTACTCCACTAACATGGTGCAAGACCCATTTTTCAAGCCCCAGTATTTCAAGTAGGGGCTCAGAAAAGAGATTAAAGCTTTAATGGTTTCTCTCAGTATCCTGATGTAGGCGGGGGTGTTAGAGCGAGCACTCTTGATGGAGAGATTCCTTACTAAGTAGTCACCGACAACGACACCCACCAACGGAAGACACAAACCAAATTCATCGATATCTTGCAGCAAACAGATGATATAGAGGACCAAAATGACTAGACCTACAGGTGGAAAACCACAACATACAGGGTTGGTGGTGTGGAGATCTCAAGATAGAGTAGGATGGGTGAGGGATATGCAGTGTTACTCGTGCAGTGGGTAGGGTTACATGGCTTCCGACTTCCCGACCCACCATATGGTTGTCTAGAAGATGGTCAGAGGACCACCTGGGAAGAGGCAAAGATTCGATCGAGGAGATCCACATACAAGAGGCAGACGTCGAAGAGGAACAGGTCGTGCAGTAGTCAGTGGCCATTGATTCAAAGTTCGACTACCACCACCACCAGGTGGTCCACCCCCACTATAGGGAGAAGGAAGATAGGGACGAGCTCAGCTTCTGGCAGCTGAGGCCTATGACCAAAGTTCTCTAGAGATGATTCGAGGTACGATCTGTGTCTACTCCGCCTTAGCTACAGTACTTATAAACATAGATTCCTATCATTAGTTTATTGTCACGATCCTCGTTCGGATCTCAGAGATACAGGTGGACTCATTGGCTTGATCCTTACAACTAGAGACTCCTATGAGAGAAGATTCGATGATTACACACTAGTGCGGTAGTGTGATATTACTCTAGGATGCGATATCTTAGGCTGGGATCTCCTAGTAGCGGCATCGAGGCCTTGCGACATTATATTGGGTATAGAATGGTTATCTACAATCCATGCTCAGAGCGACTATATTAAGTGGAAAGTGCAGTGTGTCTGTGAGGATGGGATTAGGTTTTCCTTCACCGGCGAAAAGACAACCTTTGTTTTGTAGGATTGACTTACCCAGAGGAGGGTGTAACCTATCACATATCAGTTGGCTAGCCTTACCATCGGAGTGGTTGATGTTGAGAGTCTGAGATATCTTGTAGTGGTGGACAAGTATGATGAAGTTTTCCATAATGATGTTACGGGTCTACCTTCTCACAGAGAGGTGGACTTTTATTTCAACTTGTACCCCGGGACAGCACCAATATCTACACTAGCAAATCAGATGGCTCTCTCATAGCTTTGAGAGCAGCGGGTAATGATGGAGGACTTGCAAAGAAAGGGGTTCATTAGGCCTAGTGTTTCTTATTGGGAAACACTGATTTTTTTCTCCAAGAAGGCGGATGGGAGTTTGATACTCTCTATGGACTATTAGTGCCTGAACCAGGTGACCGTGAAGAACAAGTTCCCACTACCAAGAAATGATGATCTCTTTGATCAGCTAAAGGGAGTATGATGGTTTTTAAAGATAGACCGCAGATTGGGCTATCACCAGCTCAGATTACAAGCCGAGGATGTGCCGAAGACAACCTTTAGATGTCGGTATAGCCATTATGTGTTCATGGTTATTCCTTTCAGTGTGAACATCACCCCAACATTGTTAATGAGACTCGTGAATAGGATCTTCCAGCCATACCTTGATCACATTGTGGTAGTTTTCATCAAAGACTTTTTGATATACTCAACGACAGATGAGGAGCATGCCTATCATCTGTAGATAGTTCTGGACATACTCTGAGAGCACCAGCTTTATGGTAAGCTCTCAAAGTACCTGTTCTGGATATGAGAGGTCCACTTTCTAGGACACGTCATCTTAGAGGCTTGATTTGTGGTGGATCCAGCAATGATCGAGGCTGTGCTTTCTTGGGAGCCACCTAGTACCGTGACAGAGGTACGTAGTTTCCTAGGTTTGGCCGGTTACTACCAGAGGATTGTGCATGACTTTTCTAGAGTTGTAGCACCCTTATCATTGTTTACGAATAAGGAGAAACCCTTCATACGATCGGAGATATTCCATCATAGTTTCCATGAGTTGTGGTAGAGACTAGTGAGTGCGTGTTTATTGAGGCTACTGGATGAAGGCATTAGGTATGTAGTCTACTGCGACACATCAGAGATCGGGATTGGATGTGTCCTGATGCAGGAGCGAGCAGTGATAACCTATGGTTCTTAAAATTTGAGATAGCATGAGAAAAACTACGCTACCCATGACCTAGAGATAGAAGCAGTGGTCTTTGACTTGAAAATTTGGCGATAATACTTTATGGGAGAACATGTTACAGTCTACTCTGATCACAAGAGTCTCAGGTATATCTTCTCTCAAAAGGACATGAACCTGAGACAGTAGTGTTGGCTTGAGTTCCTCCAAGACTATGACTTTGAGATAGTCTATACTCTTGAGAAGGGGAATGTAGTAGCAGATGCACTCAGCAAGAGATCTGGTATACAGTTGGTGAGTGAGGCGACATAGCAGCTATCAGCTTTGAAGATATCCTATGTGGATCGAGATGGTGCAGTTTATCTTCAGTCTCTGGAAGTCACTCCCCCACTCCTTCAGTGAGCTAGGGAGGCGTAGATTAGGGACACTGACATTGAGGCTCTATGTGCTTAGATATCCACAGGGCATGCACCTGATGGATTTTCTGAAGGTGGATAGAACTTCATCCCCTTACGAGGGCGTACTATGGTACCGATGGTGATACGAGAGGAAGTGTTTAGGGAGTTCCATAAGTCCCTTCTAGAAGTAAATCAAAGAGTGGAGAAGAAGTAATAGGACCTCTGGCATTAACACTGTTGACCAGGAATGAAGAAATCTATTGCAGAATTTGTCTCTCAGTGCCTCACTTGTCAGTAAGTGAAGGCAGAGCCTCAAGTTCCAACGGGCTTAGTTTAGCCACTAGAGGTTCCAAAGTGGAAGTGGGATGTAATTTACATGATCTTTATGAGAGGACTTCCATGCACATCCAAGGGGCATGATTCCATCTGGGTGATCGTTGATTAACTCGCCAAGATAGCCCACTTCCTACCTTTCATTGAGCAGGGACCAGTTGGGTTCTTGGGATGCCTCTACGTACAAAAGATTGTGCGGCTTCGTAGGGTGACAAAGATGATTGTCTCCAATCATGATGTATATTTTACTTCTCGACTATGGAAGGGTTTGTAGGAGGTGTTTGGGACACAGCTTCAGTTGAGCACCGCCGTCCATCCTCAAACGGATGGTTAGACAGAGTGGACCATTCAGACCCTTGAGGACATGATGCATGCATACGTCCAAGATTTCGGCCACAGCTGGGAGGATAAATTTCCTTTGGTGGAGATCATGTAGAACAACAGCTATCATTCCACTATCGGAATGGAACAATTCGTTGTGTTGTACGGTCGTCCTTGCAGATCACCTCTGGGCTAGAATTAACCAGGGGATTCAGCACTCATTGGACCAGAGAAGGTGTGGGCTACAATGGAGAAGGTTCAGATCATCCAAAAGTGGATGAATAATACACAGAGGAAGCATAAGTCCTATATTGATAGAAGACAGAGACCACTTGAGTTTGAGGATGGTGACCATGTCTTTCTACGGGTCTCACCTCGATGTGTTTTTTAGAGATTGGGATGGGGCATCAAGTTATCTTGGAGGTTAATTAGACCCTTTCGGGTCCTCAATAGAGTTGCTGAGATGTCTTACTACTTAGCTCTACCACCTCAGTAGAACCAGGTGCATGATGTTTTCTATGTATCCTCACCGAGGAGATACATACATGGTCCTTCGCACATCATTGACTGGGGCGAGCTGAACATAGAGGATTGAGTGATGTTTTAGGAGGTTCCAATAAATATTGAGGATCGAGAGGAGAGAGTCTTACATGGGAGATCTATATCTCTAGTGTGCGTTCGTTGGTAGCGCGAGAACCTCTATGAGATCACATGATAGTGGGAAGCTCAAGTTCGTGCTCAATACCCCCACTTGTCTCCCTAGTTTGTGTTGTGGCTTTTAGGGATTAAAATCCCAGAGGTGGGGAGAATGTAAAGACCCATATTTTGACATGTTAATTTTTTTAATTATATAAAATTATTACGAGTCCGTCAAAATTGATGGCGCATGATTCTGAGGCTCGGTGTGCCCAGAATGAATTCCCGAACTTTCTTTCGGGTGCGTTTAGTAAATTTGGGAGTGGATTTTTGTTATTTTTGATCCGATGCTCGAAATTGAAATCGGAGTACACTGTTGAACTCGTAGCACCGATATTCCCTTAAGAAGACCCTTACCTCGACCACAGTATGTCATGGGTGAATGTTAGTTTTCTAGATTTTGTGGTAGAGTTAAAAGAATAAAAAAAAATAAGACAACTTTTTTTTTTATTTTTCTTTTGAAACCATCCATTTTAATTCATGATAGTGGGGACCACACGAACCCCCATTTAATGTGAGGAAACCCTTGGAATCCTCCCAACATAATGTGCCATCCATAACTTAATTAATGTGCCAACATTAATGGAATTAATAACTATACGTGTTAAGATTGTCACCACACTTTTGGTGGAAAAAATAGTTGGAAATAGAAAAGGAGAACTTGGGAGAACCTTTGAAGAAATATCCTCTAATGAAGAGGTATCTCCAAATCAAGAACGAGGATGACGCATGATCCCTGATTGTAAACATGTTGTAGGAGCTACGAACATCAGCGTCCCCTTCATCGAAAACATCTCCTTCCTCACAACACCTCCAACGAACATCATGGTTGGGGTTTGTTTAAGATTGTATATCATTAATTTCACGTTGAATCTTTCTTCTGGAGCCGCAAGCTACTGGACTAATGTGAAGGGTATGGTCTAAAAAACACGGCATGATCCCTCTGTATCTTCAATGATGATGCATTCTTCATAGTAAGGGAGGACGACAACCGACGTCCTTGAGGTTCAAGGCGGCAGTCAGCACTCCGGCCAGCCACAATGGAGGCGGCGGTGAAACTGCACTGCCGGAGGAGGATGCGGCCCGTCGGCCGCGGCGAGGGAGCATGGCAGACGGCACACCGGCTGGCAATGTGAAGGCAGGGCAGCGCACGTTCGTGTCGTCGATAGAAGAGAAGGTCACGTCCCATCTGTAGAGGTGACGCACCAACGTGGCCAGCCACTGGCCAAACATAGGAGGAGTGGCAGACATCCATGCCACTTGAAGGGAGGCCTGATTGTTCCGGCCGGCAGCATCGCATCGGGCAAGAACGGCTTGGGTGGGTCCTGCATTCCAACAGGCGGTGCCCCATGACGTGACCAGGTAGGCTAAGCCAAATGGTCCAATAGATGATTCATAATACTAGGGATGCACCTCCCCCCAAGTTTCGGCTATAGAGGACCTGCCACAGTGGGCCACCTGGCCACGAGCTGCACCGCGGGCCGAGCCTATGGGCCACGTCCAGCGGATTGGGCATTGTCGCGCCCTTTGCGGGCCAGGTTGGACCACAGCCCAATGGGCTAGACCCACCAAATCCTAGTCCATTCTGGCTGGACCAAGGACAGGCCAGTTCGTCCCGAACCAGGTCAGGTCGGCCCAGGTCGTGTTGGGTCTGTTCGGTCCGACCGGGTCGGACTAGACTAGGGCCCAGCCGGACCCAGTTTCGCCTCTTTGGCCATAACTTCTGATCCGGGCATTCGTTTGCCGAGCCATCCATGGAACTAGAATAATTCGATCAGGATGTTTATTTTGTTATACTATATTTTAGTTTTAGATAATATTGGAGTATATAGTGGTTAGATTGAACCCCGAATCCAACAGAGCCCTTGGAGCGAAAACGCTAATAACATACAATTTGGGCATCCGATTGACGTTTTTTCTATTGCGTTGGGTCCCTTATGATGTGACAGACCTTTGGGATACTTCATAATGTAACATCGTGATAGTTTAAGTATGACCGATGTTTTGGGGAGCGGTTCACCCAAACGTGCTATTAACGGGAATCTAGTGGTTGTCGATGAGGCGGAGGTTGGAGACAGATCATACGGAGGTTAGTGCTCAGTGATCCTATGTGGTTCCTCACTGATCCTGTGTGGGTCAATGCTATGATTTCCTATATGGGTATGGGAAAAGTGATCCTGTGTCGGTTAGATCCCATGTCAGTCTGTGCTCAACGATCCTGTGTGGTTCAGCGCATACCAATCTTGTGTGGGTCAGATCCTATGTGGGTCATTGTGGGGGTTAGTACCTATTGATCCTAGGTGGTTCAGACTCCTTATAATCAGCAGCAGTACCTATTGAGAAAATAAGATGATCTAGCATCGGGAAAGATCATATGTACTTCTAGACTTCACTTATACCTAGTGTGAGCTGAGCCTTTACCTTCGTGGTGAAACCTGTGTTGTATTCTTATGTGTGTCGTTAGATTTGTGGTACATACCATCATGGTGATACATGAGTGGTATAATTTTGTGTGGAATTACCTTTGTAGTTCTTAACTTTATGGTGTTACCTTCATGGTAATCATTCATTCGTTGAACATTTGTGCATTGGATTATAGTTGGGCCTTGTATTCCTCCTGAACATGATGGGTATACTTGATAACTTAGGTGTATGTATGGGCATATATCTAAGTAGGGTTGAATATTGTTTCCATGCTTTGTGTTTTTTTATTTTTTGGATTTGAGAGATCTTCAGGGGGTCTCAGGGTCACTACTAAGTATTGTTATACTCACCCCTGCACGGGTTACGCCCGCACATTGTTGTGTCTTTTGTAGACGACGGGCAGTGCGGACTGAGGATGAGGGTACGAGGACTAGAGACTAATCAGAGGTGGACCTCTAACATGGTGTTCCACAAATACCACCATTTGATAGCTTTACCAACCCTTCAGATAGGATCCTTGGAAAGAGTCCACTAGAGCTGTTTTCAGTTTTACTTTTACTTTACAGTTTTACTTATACTTTCTAGTTTCCATTGTATTCTGAAGACTTTACATATTGTACTAACTCTATTTAATATTTAGTTTACTTTGTGCTTGTATCTTGTTGTACGATTGGATTTTGTGATTTCGCATGTTTAAAGTCAATGCCTTCCCAGATTTAGGGATATGCCTTTCAGGTTCTAGTCGCCAGCCCCCGTCCTAAGGAAGGTGGGCTTCGGGTAGTCTTAGAATAGGTTCTGGGGGACGGGTCATGATAGTTTTTATGGTCTATGAATGACAAAAAACATCCTCCTAGTAAATATTGTCTCCAAAAGCGCAACAGATGAATAAATGCACCTAACTCTAGATCGCGTGTAAGGTAATTTCTCTCGTGAGGCCTCAGCTGCGAAAACCTGTAAGCCATGACTTGATCCCATTGTATAATCACTTCCCCCATAAAAATACCTAAAGTGTCATGGTAAATCATGTAACTCTTTCCCTACTCAAAAAGTATCAATACTGGTGGTGATTTCATCCTCCCTTTTAGGTATTAAAATGTGACCTTTCTAGAATCTTAGTACAAAAACTTCACACCCTTCTTATTCAAGCCAATCAATGATGATTCTAAGCATGAGAAGTCATGTAGGAAAGGCCTGTATTTCCTAGATATCCTCAATAAATGCTATATGTCAGAATTGTTCTGGTATGCTTCCCAAGAAACTACACCTCTCGTCTTCTCGGAGTCCATTGATATTCCTGTCTCCATGATGATGTATCCCCGGAAGTGAAATTTGTCCAACCAATAGTGGAACATTGTGAGCATAGAATAAAACTGATATTCTGTCAGGTTATTCAAAATGATATGAATATGGTTTTAATTGTTGGGTCGATTGGGAGGATAAACCAATATATCATCCACCAAAATGACCACAAAAAATCCAATTAGGGAAGGAACACTCAGTTCATCAAATCCAAAAAAACCACTAGCATGTTCGTGAGACCAAAATAACATAACAAGATACTCATATAACCCATACAAACTACTGATGTTGTAAGAGGTATGTATTTAGTGATAACTCACACTCGGTGATATTCCATCCTCAAATCTATTTTTGAGAACACTCTAGCTCCTTGGAGTTGATCCACATATCATCTATCCGTGGAAAGGGATATTGGTTTTTAACCATTAGTTGGTTCAGTTTTAGATTGTCCACTAAAAGCCTAAGGGTACCATATGCCTTTTCGAAAAAAGTATCAAAGAACCCCACACAGAAGTACTACGTTGAATAATACCCTTCACCTTCAGATCCTATTGTTGCCTCTTGAGCTCCTACAACTCTGAAGTGGCCATCCTATTGGAGGAATGGATACTTGTGAAGCTCCTTGCAGTAGATCAATGGATAATTCCACTTCTCCCTCAGATAATATCCTTGAAAATTCATCATGAAAGATTTCCCTGAAGTACTCAACCACTAGAGAAAATTACACCTAACTCACTCCCTGATTATCCACAAAAAAACTATAAATATTTGTTGTATTCCCACCCATCCCACGAGGCTCTGGTTTTTCATGACTCACTTGGATATCCCATTCACCCATGTGAGTAAACAGTACACCCTATGGTGATGTAAAAATCACCCTTCAGTGATAATAGTCAATGTATTCATGATACGGCACAAGCTATTCTATCCCAAGAATGATGTCAAAACCAACAATATTGTGGAAATAATTATCCCTAATAAAGTGACACCCTCCAAACTCAATGGGACACTCCATACACTATTGTACATTACCTGTTCTAACTCCAAATGTGGTGTCTAGCATCATAACACATTAGAAAAAAAACAAGACTGAGGTATTTAACCACTGGTAAAGATATAAAACTATGTGATGTGTCTATATCAAAAAGAGAAAACGCAAAAGTAGAAGATACTAAGATAATACCTCTCACCATAGATGGTATGGTATCCTTCTCTTGTTTATTCTATGGCACTAAATAAATTTTGCATGTATCATGGCCCTATTACATACCCTGGAAACCCTAAGTTGGTCAACCCTACTGTCTTTGAGAACCTGGTGTCTTTCACCCATGGCTAGAACAACCATTGCCTTTCCCTGAGCATCCTACACTGCCACAACTCCCATCCTGACCCAGAATTGAAGAAACGTTTCCTGAACCTCACGTCGGAGAATACCACTACCACTCACAGCTGGGTGGAATGTCATAAAAAACAGCTAAATATTTCCCATCATGTCAGAATTTCAGCACTCGAATGTATCGTGGTTGTATTTATTATTCATGTGTCCTCACCTACCACACATACATTAAAACACAAAGCCACAAGCACTAACAGCTGGACTAGAACCCATGTTGTGGGAAGCCACAAAACAGTGTTTCCTACCTGAAGAAGTAGATCAACTAGGGTGAGAAACAACACTCCCATATTTTGTATCCTCTGGATTCCCTCAGGTTCAATTATGTGATTATTGCCCGATTCACAATATTAGTAACAGAGTTCAACATGAAAAAGTTGACATGATATATCAAAACAAGTATGAGTCCTTCCTCGAAGCGTCTCTCCCTCGATATGGCATCAGTAAGATACATTAGTGAAAACACTAAATCTCTATAAAGCATGCTCAGTATTATATAACTCTAACCAAAACCTTCTCCAGACCCATGATCTCACTATCCCACTATTTATGTAGAGACATTGGGTGAAATTATTCCATGAAGTGGGTCTGGAATCAGTACAACCCTTCTCTCGTAGTCAGTCAACCAGGTTCAAAACATCGCACCAATGCTTCACTGATCCACATATCATATAAGTCTCGATCTTCACCCTTTTCATATGAGGCATCTCTATATTCTCAAAAAAATTACGTGGTCTCTATGCAAAGATTTTTATCCTATGGATATCCATCCCATGAAAATGTTGGAGGATGCGGCTCCTGGAACATCTACATCAGTTATACCGTAGATACAGTAGGATGGAGTGCTCCATGTATGGTCTACATATAATGAATGAAACCCTCATGGAACTATACCTCAACACCCATGCTCTTAACAATAAATGGTTCCACATATAGCACTAAATAAGGATCAAATGGATGCTAGTGTCTAATCATATCCAGTGTATGGTCATCGGCCCATTGTAGCGTGCCACTAAAGGTCATCAAGGTGGCATATATCTACAATACTAAACACATGCCTCAAAACAACATCAAGGTACACTGCCTAAAATCATAGGATAGGTCAACACCCTCCTAGAAACAAAGCCTACAACCCACTGCCTACTTCTAAAGCTGTGATTGTATAAGGAATAACCAACATACCACTAAAAACTAAGCCTATTGTCTAATAAAAATCAATGTCTACATCAAGTCCCTATTTTCAATTTAATTAATTTTATTTAACATTCATTTATCCAAAATATTTAATTGATAGACTAGCATGTTCTGATTCTTGAGAGCCCAAAACACCTCATGATCTGAAATCTGATACCCATGTAATTCATACAAATAAATTCATTCTATCACTTACATCTAATTGGTACATCATTTCACAATCCATAATGGCATATACTACTTAATTATTTAAATTTGGTGTCACACCTTTATCTAATGCCACCCACCTAACACAATAGTAGTCACATCAATCACATCAACTATTACAATATCATGCAGTAAGTAATGCATCCTAAATGGAATGAAAACATGAAAGGAATGTGATTTATAACATGTTCCTATATAATGTGTGAGAGGACATACCCTCATCACTTCAGTTTGAAACTAAAATAGAACTCACAATTTCATCAATAATAATAGAATAAATCATGTGCATCACACAATGGTTAATGAAAAGTAATTGTAACCATAAAAATCCAGAAAAATTAAAATCCATTTGTGCCAATGTCGATTTCCCCTATACGTGGGGTAGCTAATCCTGGGTAGAGATTATTTCCAAACTCCAATTCGATCATATCCCTGTCTATTTTGTCAAAAAACAGTTTGTAAAACTAGGAATGAAAACCTCTTATAATACCACATTGTAACATTCTGAAACTGGATTCCACCCAATAGTGCTCTTAAACTAGTTGACCACATGGCATCAAGATATTCTTCTTGAAAATCAGTGGCTTCAGACTAGTAGTGAGGGCCTAGGTGTGTTGGTGGGGAGACTATTCCCTCATTACTATAGTATCACAGTAGAAGTCAAACATAATAAATAGAGGAAACATAAGAAATTGCAGTCAATATAATGTAAGAAATGAATACATATTAATAACAAGAAGTGTCTCACATACAAAATGATGCAGTTGATAAATGTGTCTATAGAGAATCACAAATACTACATTGTGGTACATTAAAATACAAGTACCCCTATAGAATAGAATACAAATAAGTTTTCATAGCTTCACAACCATCATCTTGGTCCTATACTACCCAACTCTAATGACATAGTCAACAACCTATACCAGGTCACTTTCCCCTATCATCACCTAAAAACATATAATCTATTTGGGTCCCTGAGGAGTCCCAAATACAGTGTGATATAAACATCCCAGTAGCAACCACCCTATCATATACATTTCTAAAAACAATTATAAAAGTTATATAAAGTGTAAGGAAAGTAGTAAAGAAAATAGTGTATTCTGATAGCATAATTATACTACAAAGTAAATCCAACATCCCCCAGGATACTTGAATGTAGAGTAATCTCCTAACAAGGAAGATATATACATGTAAACTAATCCCACATACATGTCGTACATCTATACATGTTAAGTAGCCCACGTCCACACAATATAAAGAAGTGTAGAATCTGATTTCCACGTTGTCTTGTGATGTGTAGACCAAAATTTTGGATCCAAGGTATCATGTACCAGGTAATCCATGTAATTAATCTGGACTATGAAGTTCCAAATCAAATTAACTCTTAAAATGAATCCACATCAAGTCCAATGGGCATCACAATGGAAATTTTGTTAGGAACTTGTTGGAGTCCTAGGAACTGGTGTGTCGATATGTCCTGCACATGTCCAAGAAAGCCAGATCCACAGGGTGGAAATGCTCAAGGTATCACATGGTATCAAGAAATAAGGGAAATATTCAACCCAAGGCATCCACAACTTCATTGTAGATGGATGGATAATAGTCAATAGTAGCTATCAATTTTTTTTAATTTATTCAATTCAAACAATTTGGTTCCACATGAATATACCCACTCACACAAACTGGCACACGCCATGAATATACCTACTCATGCTATCCATTTACCATTTACATAGCATGCGAGCCTACCCTCTAATATAAACTATTCAATATTCCATAAATCAAATCAAGTATGTATACACACCCATATTATCCATTTCACTTATGCCAAACCATCAATATAGGCATGGAATCACATGACATAATAAGGCATGGAGGCAGTACATCTCCTAATCAATATATTCAAATCCGTTAAGGAATCAACATGCTTACTCTAACTATGCAAGAACAAGAACACACCCGTTGGTTGGTTTAAACATGCATAAACATCTTCATTCCTTAAGTAACACCCCATGTGTTACCTTGAAATGAGAAACATGTGTCAAAGAACCTAAACAGAACCAACGACCTTCCTCACTAGGTCCGACATTAGCTAGTAAGAGAAAATCTCTCAAAAAATGAGGCCTTGACAGAATGTCCCATGGGTGGTTGAAAGGTAGAATGCTTGAAATGCACCTGAAAAGCTAAAAAATTTATATACCACTTACATCGGCTCATTAGTAGAGAGATTTACCGGTATCATGTTCTGATTTTTCCCATTTTAAGAGATATATGAGAAATAGATAAAGAACAATAAATCAGGGAATATGAGCCTAAAATCTTATATCAAAATCGATAGCTAGAAGATTAAAGTATTTATGAAAATGAACATAGTACTTAATGATATAGATCATATGAGATTATTAGAGATTGAAACAGAGGTTGAACGGATGACAAGGATCAATCCTTAGCATTGGAAAGAAATATGATCTCTTATATGTGGAGAGGGCTATGAACTAAAGGAAAACCCCAAAAAGGATTAAAAATAAAATTTAACATAACATATTTTTTTTTAAAAAAACTCACACAACATGCTTACATGGTGTACCTACATAGTTTCCAAAATCGTGTAGAAATAGTGTTTAGCTTACATCCTCCATGGGGCACATCACAGAGGTACTCTAAACAATCTGGATAATCATTCGATATCCATGTGAATCCTTCTATTAAAAATGTGCAACGTTTTCATACATTTTCACAGTTGTGCATCTTCTACTACATTTTTTCTCAAACCATGTGAAATCTACTGTCTCCTCTCACATGGTTACCTTAACTATGCGCAGGTCCTACACAAACAATGCACCCATACATTTTCATCCCAAAACTATGTTCTAAGCTGTAGAAAAGCCCCATCTACCTATAAAAACCCATGTGATCTAGATGGGTGCATATTTAATGCCATAACAATGAATTTAAACAGAGAAGTAAAATATCCATACCTCATACAAATGCCCGAGTTCTTACATGAACATCCTTGAAGCATGAAAATCAATACATTTAATATTTAATGAAAGTGGGTCAAGGAGTTAAATACAGACCCCATAAATTTCAAGGGATGTTGAGGAGGGATCTTATCAACCTCCATTACCTATGCCATCCCATTGGTGTCCTTTAGTTTCATAATAAGGGTACCAACCGACACACCTCCACTTATGATATTCATGAAAAAGAAACAAGGAAGACACATTGAGTTTAAAATTTGAAAGATAATCCTGACTGGGCCCATATCCCCAATCTCATTGAGGAATTCCATTGGTATATTCTGGAGATAACTAGGGATTAGGCTCATATTCGTACTCACTCTAAAGAAGGATCGGGCATATTCTAGTAGTTAGTTTTGGGGAGGTATATATTTTTATCCCTTGCATGAATCTTGTCATCATATTTTGGTGTAAAAGGATGAAAAATGTGGGCTCATATCACCACATCACTAGATGATATATTCCATTAAATAGTGCAGACAAAAAATGTGAAGTCTTACATTTCATTACACGATTTTGTAAAGTTTCATTACATTTTAGAAACAGTTGAAGTGCTCTATCTGAATATTCTATCCCTGGTAAAAAAATAGTTATAGGAACATATTGTTATAATTATAGCAAGTGAATCAAGAGACTCATATCATTTTTAACAAATGGTTTCTCTATATTAAGGACACATTCCTGGTCCCATCCATGAGGATTGTATGCATATTTCTATAAACAAAGAGAAACCATACTAGTGTAATATTCGTGTTACAAGTGGGGATCACCATGTGATAGTGGAACGGGCCTTGGGATAGGGGTTCCTTTCTATTGATGAAAGCAAACAAAATATCACTGATATTCCTATTATGCATGGGTCTCCATAAAGGAGAGAATCAAATTCCTCTTGAAAGGCGCATATTCCCATCCGAAACAACCAACATTATACTTAAATGTATCTAGATTAGGCTGAAATAACAATTTTAACAGAGGTTCCCCAGGTGATAGTGCAACTTTTATTATGAAATTCTTTTATCCCTATTAGTGAATATACCATGCATATTCTATTATATCATAGAAGGCTGAATCACATTCCAAAATCTGTCAATGAAGGACTCCGGCAACATTATTCCATGAACATACATGAGAAGGCTTATATCACTTCCCCCATTATGAATTTTCATCATCATATCAATATGGGGAATGAAAATTTAGATCAGGATCATATTCTTTTCCCAACAAGGTCTCACCCAATAAGACCATCACATCTCTCAAGATAGGCTCACATTACTATAAAAAAAGACTAGTAGAAAACTCCAAAATCTTATGATCAAGCTCATATAACCATTTTGACAGGGGTTAATTAATTTATAATAACAAATTTATTTTAAATATCATATTCTTAGCAATATATAAGAATCATGTCAGAATATTTCAACAGATTTTTAACAGTAAGATCATTCTCTCATGACACCTTATGGATATCAACAAAGTTCAGAAGCCATCATATAGAAGGATTATACCCCTAAAATTTTCAAACTGGTTGTTTAGAATTTTCCAGAGATGATTCCAAACTAGGATCATATCCATAGTCTTCTCAAGATAGTTCTCTTGAGGTTGTTTGAGAAACATTCTCACCAACCTGAGGGTCCATTGAATCTTTAAACCATTCAAAAGGTGATCATTACCAAAAAAGTTCATTTCATGATATTGTGGATATGGATCACATAGACTTTAATGCTAAAATATATTTTTTTAAACCTCCCCATGTCGATATCTCCCAAGGACCAAGAATCATCTCATTTCCTAGATACCTCTTCATAGATAGGTGTTCAATACTGATATGCCTTAAAATTGTGAGGGGCTCGAAATATCAGGATTAATCGCATTTAGTTCACCATCAATGTCCATAAATTCTCCACTCTAGTCAACATGTGAACCCATGAATCATCCTTTATGGTCTTCCTAGACGGTTCCATGTATGTCTAGTGAAGTGGAAGTAAAAAAATTCATGTGGAGATATTTATCCAAAACAAAAACATCCCCTCCATGTTATACCCCTCACCCCATCTTATTATTAGATCCTATTTGATCTAGAAATGAATTTCATTCCTTATATGTTCCAAAATATGAGGCTTACTCATCAGTGACAATATGATAAAAATCTTCTTTACTTGGGATACAATGGTCACCTTTCATCCATCATGATAATTTGTTTTTATCTTATCTTGGATACTATTTTGAGGTATAGGGACCCAAAACTAGAAAATAACATTACAAATATACATCATGATTTCCTCGAGTACATCAGATATCTTTATAAATTGATATCCGAATACATTTTATATATCTATATTCATGTATGTTGAAGGTATGGTTCGTTACACATCACCACACCACTGGAAAGGAAGAACCCCTCAGATACCACTGGTATGGAACAACCCCTCAGATACCACTAGAATGGAAGAAACCCTTAGAAATGGTTTCCTATAATGTCATATCCTCTGATGAAATTAAGATAATGGTTAAATCATAAGCCAGTTTGTCACTAAATAAATTTTCCCACTTCAATGGTGTCAATACATCTCAAATGAATGTTGAGAATAGCTAACAGATCCTTTAATTGGACCCCCTCAAAACAAAGGAACATATTTTGGAAGTGGAAGTCAATGATCTAATCAACCCGAAAACATTAAATAAAAACTGACATTGTCATGGGTTTCAATTATAAACAACCCATAATTTATCAAAAATGACCCACATCAAACTGGTTTCAATAGAATTTCGTATAGTATCCTTATAGGGGAGAAACCATCCCACTATTTTTTGTGGAATATCTACCATGTACTTCTCCTTCATTTCATCAATTTCTAAAAGGATTTAATACATATCTATAGTTGATTCATGGAAACCCCATTTTAATGGGTTGGGGGAATATTTTTGTCAATTTCCATCATAGGAGCCATCAAATCACCAACTACAGTCATTAATTCCTCAACAATAGGATCAGCCAATGCCAATTGTTTCCTTGAATAGGTCCCAACCCATTGGGATGTGTGAATTTTCATCACCATCATCATCACAATGGGAATCCATCTTCTCCAAGTTGGGAGATAAATATCGAAATTCAACACCTCATCCATTACACCAACAACAAGATAATCTACTAGTATTCAGGGATCATTTGGAAATCATGTCTACAAACTCCATCAAGGTCGCCACTCATATACCTTGGATTGTGGTGTGTATAATGATGAAAATCAATCCCCACTATAGTACAAAGCTATAACGGCCCTATTTTAATAAGGTTTCATGAAATTACAGTAATAAATATAGTTCAAAATATTGATGATACATTGAAGGTAATGGGAAAACTACCATTACCCGATGCAGTGACATGAATGATGTTACCATAAACACAATATATAATTATGATCAAGATGTAGATATATAACAAAACAATATAGAAATCATTCCTTTAGATTAAGATCTATATGAACCCACTGAGGCGGAATCTACCAATAAATAAATGAGGATCCAAAACATAAATACCCGGAATATTGGGTTTCCACCTCTATAGTGAAGGACTGAAAGAATAAAGGTAAAGGCCTAGACACATCCCAATCAATTCCCTGAAGATTCAATGTTCTTTACATGGTGAAATGAATAGAATATTACGACAAATGAAATATAAATTCTTAGGAAAATCAACAAGGAGAATATCAAGGGAAACATTCCCACTAGGTATTATATTTAGATAGTGATAAATATTCATACTCCCATTCATCGGGAATGGGATGATAATCTATTAAGAGTGTAATTTTATAGGCAAGTCGACTCTACATACTAGAATTCAGTCTATATAAATGAGGAAGTTAGAAATGATGATGAATTCCCCCATTTAGGGAGATAAACACTCCCCCAGCAGATTAATAATTCCTTCTTCATGCGAAATGAGAATCAGTGGGAGAAAAAAAATAGGGCCACCACTTCAGGACCCTCCACAACCATGTATATGTAAGGTGACTTATATAGTAGAACATCCATAATTTCTAAAGACCATTTGGTCCCTATCTACTTGAATGGAATCCAGGGAAGGGAGACTTGCACCTTTTTATTATGAGAACAACCTGTATCCTAAATTGGTGAATGAAAATTTCACCCTACCCAATTTCAACAATCCAACCTTATCAACATTTTAAAGGATGGGAGACTGTAAACAACATATGACTTAGTTTTTATCTGGATGTAGTTGATGATGGTCCCTTGAGATGAGAAGAAGGAAACCAAGATGAGGTGATTTGTAAAAACATTTAGAAGGCCAACCATCATTTCATACACCAGCATGCTAGAAGAATGCATTGCAGGATGGGAAGGAAATTTTCATAAATTCCCTTATTAGTTTATCTCCACACTGATGAAATTGACAATAATTGAACCATTTAACTGTATGAAATTATAAAAATAAAGGGTATCTGAATTCATATTGTTGGGAAAAAATCCCTCAAGGTATCATTGAAGCATTTTAGAGATGATTGTGTTTGTTGAAAATGCAGGACTCAATGTGTGTTTGTTGACAAAGTGAGTCTCAATGACTTAAACTGTTGACAAAGGGGGTTTTCCTTGAGAATGGGAAAATGTTTTTTTGGAAAAGGGAGTTGTGATCTTATGTTAAGGAGGTTTTTAATGTTGTATGCCAATAATTTTTTGACTTCAGAACATCAAAAATTTGGTAAAGGAAAAGTGGCGCGCAAGTATGGCGTGAAAGTATGGAGCGCAAGTGTGGTGCTCAAGTCATATTTCAAAAATCATCAAATAAAAATATGACAAAGGAAATAAAGAGGTGTGAAAGTCCTAAAGTTGTGTGCATGTCTGGCGCACAAGTGTGGCGTGTAGGTCCTCAAAATGCCTATAAATAGATGACTACCCTAATAATTTCATAACGAGCTCAACACTTAGAAAAAATCTGATCTCTGAGCGCACAAGTGTGTGGGGGAAGTGTTTTTTCCAAGTTCAGTGTGCGCTCAAGTGGGGTGCACACGTGTGTGGTGGAAGTGTGCCGCGCAAGTTCAGTGTGCGCGCAAGTGGGGCGTACAAGTGTGCAGGAGAAGTGTATCGCGCAAGTAGTGTGGCACAAAGGTTTGGCGCACTAGTGTGCCACGCAAGTGTGGCGTGAAAGTGGTTTTTCCCACAAAGTAGGTAGAGGTTGTTCACTAGTTAATGGGAAGCACAAGTCAACCCAGGGTTTCGTGAAAGTTATAAATTTCCCAAAACATCTGTGGTAAAGCAGCATTCATTAGCGGATGAAACTTGAACTTCAACAGAGCATCTAAATATAGTGGAAGATGCATTCATTATAGATAATGAAGATACATATAGGTCTATAAACTATGATTGGATCTTCAAAAGAAGCGGTGAGGACACTTCAGTTGAGAGAGCAATGAGCTTTCATATTGTGAGTGGTTATAAACCAGGAGGGATAGTGAGTCTACTCCAAACATGTAAACAACAATACGCTTATAGTGAAATTGGTACATCTGCATTCTACTTGTTTATTCTCCTTGGATGTAGCCCAGTGAGGGAGAACCAAGTAAAAATCATTGTGTCTTGTGCATGCTTTAAGGATTATTCATACTCTGTATCAGGAAGGAGATAGAAGATAGTTTTGTCTAATAGAAAAACAAGATTGAAAATGGGAAGTTGTTGTAATATATCATAACATGATTCACCCCCCTCTCAGGGTATCTCTACTAGTGGACCTAGCAATTGGTATCAAAGGTAAAGGTTGATATCAGTGCTTCTCTCTCAAATGGAGGTCACTAATCATAAAGGGATTCCATTCTTCGATGGGATCAATTTTTAGATATGGAAGAACTAGATGCAAAACTAGTTCCAATCATTGGGAATGGATGTGTTTACAAGAGCAATGCATGGTATCACACCTGATATTAATAGCGGTGCATTATTAGAAGCTAAGAGAAGATAATTGGATGCTGACGCGGAGGGAATCAATGCATTGGGAGGATTCCTATTCAATGCTATATATACCAAGGTGATGTCATGAAAAATATCACATGCTATGGGGGAAAAGTTTTTGAACATATATAAAGGAGATACAATGGTTAGGGAAGTGAAGTTGCATGTATTATGGAACAAGTATGACGATCTAAGAATAAACCCAAATGAGTCTGTTGATGGATTCTTTGACAGGGTAAATGTTGTTGTGAAAGATATGCGAGGTTTGAGAGAAGTCATTAAAGGCCTAAAGATCGTAAAGCGCATCTTGGTAAACATCCACCTTGGTTCAATCCAATGTTTTTGGTACTAGAAGATAATGATCCAAAAGAGATAACATTGGAAAATTTTCACAGTACCTTGGTTGCATATGAAATGTGAAACGATGATAACGAGGCTGTGGAAAAGGGGAAATCTAAAGAACTGTAATTCAAGGCCATGAAGAAGCTCACCATTGAAGATTCTCAAGAAGTTGAAGAGACAAATGAGGTGATTTTATTCCTCTCCTCAAATATAAAAAGAGGAAAAGGAAACTTTAAAGGGAAACTTCCACTGGCCTGTTTTCGGTGTGGAAGGATTGGTCATCTTGCAGTAAGGTGTCCCAAAAAGTTCCAATAAGATGATGATGTTGACAAAGTTGAAATTCCCATGAAGAAGTCATCAGCCTTTGGTAAAGGAAAGAAACAATTTAAGAAAACTTTTTTAAGAAACAAAATCTCATTTCAATAGAATGGGACAGTTCGGATGAGTCTGAGGCTGAAGAGGTTGAAGAGATAGAGAACATCAAAGATCATGGAGAAAATGTTATGCTAGCAGTTGTCGATAGTTATCAGGATAAGAATAAAACTGAATGATATTATGAAGAAGAATAAGTTGAAGGAATAATATATATGCAAGATGAGTTAGAGGCTACTCTTGACGATATTGATGTTTGGAGAGCCAAAAAAAGAAAGCTAACAAAGTTGTTTGTGATGCCAAACTCTATATGCAACAGCAGGAAGAAGATAATTCTGGGTTGATGTAAGAAATTGATAACCTCAAGTTATCAACACCAAAGAACTCAGAATCAGTTAGTGAGTATAAAATCAAGATTGAATAATAGAAAAGGGATATCGATGGCTTGAAAAGTAGAAGGAAGGATCACGTCAAGTTTATCGAAGAGCTTGAAGAGGAAGTTGTCGGTCTCTGTAGAAAAGTTATAGACCAGGAAAAACCATTGCCTCCCAACACACACATGGGAAATCAAGTCATTATGAAGACTAAAAATATGAAAGATGAGCCTAGTAGTTGAACAAGAAAGAAGCAGCAATTGAACTCAGACGTTAAGGCTGATTCCGAGCTTGATCAAAAACAAAAATATGTGAAAATTTAAGTCAGACCGCAAGAACCCATATCAAGATTTAAGGTTGATTTGGGAACAAATAAAAATCCGAATATTTAGATATCTAAAGGGTAAAATTTTAGTTCATAAGTAACACAAAGGAATGAACCTTATATTTGGTGTTATTATTGTGGAAAGATGGGACATTCACAGTATATGTGTTCCATAGCCAAGAGATATCAAAGGGAACAAGAAAAAAGGTGGAAGTCAAATAAATAATGATTCTCCAGAACATATTTCGAAGTACAATGTTTTTTGTATGGAGGATTTGGGAACATGGAAATGTACTTGACTTCGACCATATAGAGGAATGTTCCAAAGTAGAATCAAAATGTTCAGAAGAAATAGATCAATAAAGCAACAGGTGGGTTATAATTGAAAAATAGATTTGAAACATTGCAAGATGAAGCTGGTCCATCATACTCTGAGAAAGAATAGAAGTCTCACTTCATGCCAAGTGTGAAGGAAAAAATACAGACCAAAAAGGAGAAGGATGGGAAGGCTGTGGTGGTAGAAATTTCTCTTAAAGAATTAGATCTCTATGGTGTGGGGATCCTTGATAGTCGTTTCACATCTCACATGACAGGTACTAAGGATCTTGTTACATGCATAAAATATGACAAATAAGGAGGTGTCAAGTTTGGAAATGATATAGGCCTAAAGATTATTTGCTCAGGAAAGTCCATATTTGGGGGCAAAGAGATGAGAGGTGTTGATGTATTAGTATTAGAAAGCCTCAGTCACAATTTGCTAAGCGTTAGTCAACTATATGACTCATGAAATTCTATATGGTTTAATAAGAAGATGTGTATCATATAAGGAAGAGACGGGGCAGTGGTTCTACAGGGAAAAAGTAAAAAGGGAAATCTCTACCTAGTATGTGGAGAAGAAGATATGTGTTTTCTGTCCAGGGAAGAAGAAAACAAGTTGTGGCATAAATGACTTGGTCATCTATGCCAACCATCCCTAGAAGATCTGGTAAAGTGTGATGCAGAAAGAGACCTCCCTAAGCTATCACGTGTTCATACTCACATGTACGATGCATTACAATAAGGTAATCTCATCAGAAAGACGTATAAGGAAAAATAAAAGAAGTCAACATGAGTGCTCGAATCGGTGCATGTTGATGTTTGTGGGCCTATCACATCAAGATAAATTGATGGAAATATGTACTATATTCTTTTCATTGATGACTACAACAGAGTGGCATGGGTATTTTTTATTTACCATAAGTATGATGTGTTCAGTTGCCTAAAAAAGTACCGAATGGAGTGTGAAAGGATGCTTGGATAGAAAATTATGATGTTTTGTACTGACAATGGTACGGAATTCAGAAACAGTCAGGTGGAAGACTATCTCAAGAAACAAGGGATAAGGCATCATGTTTCATCAATAAGAACTCCCCAATAAAATGGTTTGGTTTAAAGGAGAAATTGGATCATCAATAACATGGATAGAATGATGCTCATAGAAAATGATCTACCAGAGAAATTTTGGAAGGAATTAGTATTGACATCAGTTTAAATTTCTAATAGGGTTCTGTTATGTCCGAAGGAAGGAAAAACACCATATTAGATGTTGTATGGGGAGAAGCCAAAAGTGATGTACATTCGAATGTTTGGGAGTATGTGCTTCATACACAAAAAAAAACAGAGAAAATTTGAGTAACGTATAGATGAGGGAATATTCCTTGGCTACTCAAGAAAAAGAAAAGCATATAAATGCTTTAATAAAAGGCTGCGAAAAGTAGTTGAGAGAAATGATGTCACTATTGTAGAAAATGAAGAGATTAATCAACATTATAGTGAACAATTTCCAGATGAAAGTGATGAAAATGAAAGTAATGCAGGAGGAGAAGAAGTGGATGATGCTGATTCAGAAGAAGATACTGATGATGAGCTTGAAAAAGAAAAATCATTTTCTGCAAAGAATCCATCGAGTAAAGCTGAAATTGATAGGAAAAATATCATTGGAGATCAATCAGCTCCAGTTCAGACAAGAAGAATGAAGTCACTATAGAAGATATCTTTCTTATCTCAAGTAGAGCCTAAATGCTTCACTGATGCAGTTGAAGAAGAAAACTGGGTTTAGGTCACGAATAAAGAGCTAGATCAGATTGAGATGAATCAGACATGGGATATTGTTTTGAGGCCAGAAGAAAATAATGACATTGGGACTAAATGGTTCTATCTCAACATGATAAATGAATATGGAACAATGATTCAGAACAAACCATAACTGGTGTGCAAAGGATACTCCCAGATAGAGGGAATACATGTTGATGAGACATTTGCACCAGTTGGAATACTGGAGAACATCAGATTATTCCTAGCCATTGCAGTGCAAGGGAAGTTCAAAGTGTTCCATATGGATGTCCAATCTTCATTCTTGAATGGGATTTTGGAGGAATAAGTGTATATAGAGTAGCCAGATGGTTTTCAAAATCATGAGTATGAGAACAAGGTTTATCAGCTGAAGAAGGTATTATATGGGTTGAAACAAGCACTGAGAGCATGGTACTCATGGATTCACCAGTATTTGAAGAATGTTGGTTTCTATCATGGTGGAGTTGATTACAATATATATTTCAACAACAATAGAAATAAAAGGATGATGGTGCTAGTTTATGTCGATGACATAATCTTTGGGGGATCAGATGAAGGTCAGTGCAGAAAGTTTTCTGAATTCAGGAAAAGTGAGTTCGAAATGTCAATGATTGGAGAGCTAACTTTTTTCCTTGGTCTACAGGGGACACAAGGAAAGAATGGTACATTCATTTCTCAATCCAAGTATTCCAAGGATGTTCTGAGAAGATTTGGAATGGAAAATTCCAAGGAAATGAAGACTTCAGTTTGTACCCGGATGAAATTGTCCAAAGATGAGGATGGAAAGGTAGTTAATATCCCAGAATACAGAAAAATCATTGGAATTCTATTTTACCTAACTACGACAAGTCTTGACATTGTTTTTGCCACATGCCAAGTAGTTAGATATCAGAGTAATCCCAAAGAAATCCACATGTTTTTAGTGAAAAGAATACTTTAGTATATCAAGGGCACAATGGAATTTGACATGATGTATAATGGAAAATCTCATACATATTTGTGGGGATATAATGATGCAGATTGGGCCGGTTCAGCGGATGATAGGAAATCAATATCAGGGGGCGCATTCTATCTTTGTGGCTTGTGTGTTTCTTATCTAAGCAAGAAGCAAGATTGAATTTCATTGAGCACCACAAAAGCTGAATATATTACCGCTACTCAAGCTTGCTGATAGTTATTGTGGATGAAGCAACAGATTGATGATATGGGCATTGAATTAATGTCTCTGATTGGAATCTAGTGTGATAACTCAAGTGCTATAAATATTAGCAAAAATCTTCTCCAGCACTCAAGGACAAAGCACATTGAGATAAAGTATCATTTTATCAAGGAGAAGGTTGATCAAGGAATTGTGAGGTTGAAGTTTGTTCCTACAGAACTATAGGTTACATACATTTTGACAAAGACCTTACTCAAGGAAGAATTTGAAAGGCATCGACTTGATCTTGGAGATTATTCGACTCCCCACACTTAAAAGAGTGTGGATGTGGAACCTCCCCTCTCCCAAAGGTATGATGTGTTTTTCCTAATGCACTAATATGCGTTTTTACCCTGTTACAGACAGCAAATGAGTTCTAACTGGTTTCATGGACAATGGGGGAGAAAACAATGATTGCTAAAGTGGGAGACATGTGGCTATTTGATAAATCATGAATCATATGTGGAGAAGCTGGTGGAGCGGTGAGATAGGAGAAGATAAATGAGATAGGGGGTGAAAATAAATTAAATCAGACAATGCTAGACGTGATCGATCAAAGAATGGATATCACGACAGATGAGGATTGTGATAAAATAAGAAGCGTGGTTGATATCAGGTTGGTTTGAAAATTGAAATTGGTATCAGGTTTGTATCAACAGTGGTGTAAGAAAAAAAATTGACTCGTATATGAACTTTTCATGATACTCTTGTTTCTCACACCGAGCATTGCTCATGTGGGATTAGAGTATGTGTTGAGTAAATCTTTGATAGGTATCTATATCGATAGAGGCGAATGGTCGCTGAAGATGAATGAAGCCTTAATGGGGAATCAAATAATGGATAATTATTTTGAGAAGTGTTGTCAACAAACCCAAAGGGGGAAATTGTTGGGAAAAAATCCATCAAGGTATCATTGAAGCATTTTTGAGATGATTGTGTTTGTTGACAATACATGACTCCATGTTGTGTTTGTTGACAAAGAAAGTCTCAATGACTCAAACTGTTGACAAAGGGGTTTTTTTTTAGAATGGGGAAATGTGTTTTTGGAATAGGGAGTTGTGATCTTAGGTTAAGGAGGTTTATGCTGTTGTACGCCAGGAATTTTTTGAATTCAGAACATCCAAAAATTGTCAATAGAAAAGTAGCACGCAAGTCCAAAAGTGGCACGCAAGTGTGGCACGCAAGTCCTAATGTGGCGTGCAAGTATGGAGTGCAAGTATGGTTCCCAAGTGTGGCACTCATGTCATATTTCAAAGATCATCATATCAAAATATAAAAATAGAAAGAAAGAGGTGTGAAAGTCCTAAAGTGGCGCACAAGTCTGGCGCGCATGTATGGCGCACAAGTGTGGCATGCAGGTCCTCAAAATTCCTATAAATAGATGGATACCCTCCTCATTTCTTAACGATCTCAATTCATAGAGAAAATACAAGCTCTGAGTGCACAAGTGTGCGGGGGAAGTGTGTCACACAAGTTCAGTATGTGCGCATGTGGGGCGCGCAAGTGTGCGAGGGAAGTGTGACGTGCATGTTCAGTGTGCACACAAGTGGTGAACGCAAGTGTGCGGGGGGTAAGTGTCCCTCACAAGTTTAGTGTGCATGAATGTGGGGCACGAATGTGTGTGGGAAAAGTGTACCATGAAAGCAATGTGGCACACAAGTTTGGCGTGCAAGTTTGTCGCACAAGTGTGGTGCGCAAGTTGTTTTTTCTACAACAAAGGAAATGGTTTTTCACTAGTTAAACGGGCACACAAGTCACCCCAGGGTTCTGTTAAAGTTAGAAATTTCCCAGAACATCTATGGTAAAGTGGAATTCATTAGTTGATGAAACTTGAACTTCAACAGAGCATCTATATACAGTGGAGGATGCATTTGTTAGAGATAATGAATAGACCTACAGGTCTATAAACCGTGAGTGGATATTCTGAAGAAGCAGTGAGCACACTTCAGTTGATAGAGTAGTGAGCTTTCATATTGTGAGTGGTTGTAAACCAGAAGGGATAGTGAGTCGATTCCGAACTTGTAAACAACAGGTCTCTTATTGGGAATCGGTACATCGCCATACTTCCAGTGTATGGTCTTTGGACGTATCCAAGTGAGGGTGAACCAGGTAAAAATTGATGTTTCATGTGCATGTTTTAAAAAATATTCATACACTGCATCAAGAAGGTGAGAGAAGAGAGTTTTTTTCTAATAGAAAAACAAGATCGAAAAGGTGTGGTTGTTTTAATCTGTCATACCCTGATTCACCCCCCCCCCCTCTCAGGGTATCTCACCCAGTGGACCTAACACATATACATATTTAATGGTTAAAACTATTCCATATGAATCCCTCTTTCTGATAAGAATGTTATGGAACAATGTAATGAAAATCTATAGAATTAGATATAAACATATCTTATCCTAATGAAGTGTTCAGCTGGATTCTGGGAGTTCATTGAAACATCAAAATGTTTGAATGATTCAATTTAGTGGACCTAAGCTAAATATTATCTCATGCCTTTTTAACATGGGAAATAGATTACAAAATCAATTTCTATCACTATTACGGTCAAATAGATAGATGTTCCCATATTGTCACCTATATAGTACCCAAACTATCACAACCCTCTTATAGAGTGGAAACAACCACAAAATCCCTCTTGGATTGAAGTGAAAAGAGACTAATGTTTCCTGGTATTTGAGGAATAGATGAATAAAACACACTCCTTAAAAAATATTCATGCCCCTATTTATTTCATTGAATCCATTGACAATACCATTCTTATGTTACCAAAACATAGGAATCCCAATGAGTTCAACCTCACTAATCATCCTGACTACTTCCGTTTCCTTGTAAGGATATGTCACAACAAGTAGGATAGATTCTTCTCGATAGATTTTCTCCAAATCATTTTCAATTCTATACAACTGATGGTGGATAACTCTCTAGAATAGGTGACCACATAAACATAGAATTCATAGAAGAAGTGTGTGATTGGAATAATTATCTAGCCATGTGTGTAAATAAGTTAATCAAATGGATAACTCGAAAATCTATTGAACGATCTCATGCCTTTCTGAGACCATTGATTTGATGACCCAAAATAGTTCTTCCACAAAGGTAGGTGACATTGAATATGTACACTAAAGTTTGGAATGATCATCATACATAATAAGAGAGATAATATTCATATTGATATTATTCTCTAATGTAATCTTCTACTCTTTCATATTTATTTCCTGCAATATTCGATGTATGGGAACCAACACACCCAAAATAGAAATCATTGGAGATTGATCACACCATTTGTCTTATTAAGGTGAAAAACATATATGTACCCTTGTCTAATGATAAACATGCCGTAAATCACGTGTTCTCTACACCTAATTGGGGAATAATAGGTTGTATGTGTAGGAAGCTGGTATACAAGGGACAACACATGCATCGTCATAAACAATATTTTGGTCATTTCCACACATAGAAAATATATATAGTCGATAACTATAATAAAGTTCTCCACTAAGTAGAATAGAGACCTGGAGGTGTTCAATATCCACCCAATGGTTGTTTGTGCCTAGTAAACATGCATGATAGCCTAGTAGGGGTTTGATTATCTGATCATCCCAAAAAATGGGTGAGGATGGGGTGACCTACACTCTGAAAAATAAAATGAATTGTCAGCACTTTCACATGCCAGTACCCTATCTACCTCAAATTCCTCATCACCTGATCCAAATAATTTGGAGCATCCACACATTGAAAATCACAAGAATCTAGAATAATATTACAAAAATTAGAAACATCTAGTGGTTTTCCCAAAAAAACTATCCATACTAGATGCACACCATTATCCAATAAAAATTTGTCATGAACTCATTTAAGAAATCCAAACTTGATATGAGTTCGATATATAAGATACTAAATCTTATGTATATAGATTAGAGTCAATGTGAACAGAATTTCTTATATTTATCTTATTAATAGTGTAGGGTTATGAAGAGTTCATTCAGGGACACATTAGAACACTTTTTATTCTAGTAAACTTGATAATTTTTAAATCTAAATGGCTCTGATTAAAAAATTTTAAATACCAACCTCATCCAAATTTTTAACCTTTGATATTTTCGGTATTGAAAATGTTATTTTCTCCCACAAATATAACCATTAAATCATTTATTAATCATGATATGAGACCTATTAGGAATATCAATCTCAAGGATCGGTTTGGGATCTCACATATAACATAAAATTTATGGTTATACACCAAGAAACCACAAATAATATAACTATCGAAAGGACCTGGCTCTATATCCATGCACAAGTACAATCAAAATTCCACCAGTGATTGAAATACCGCATTGATATAATGATCAAAAAACAAAATTGTAATAGTTCCCCCAAAAGGATTGCAATGCCTCATATGCAGATGCGTGTCTCTACAAGTAAGAAGGAAAAAAAATCATGATGGATAAAAATATACAGATTACAACCCCAAATGGACAAGATACTTCCCATATGAATCCATACGCAATCCTTAATATTCACTATATGGTACTCATAAATATATTATAGTTAATAGACTTGATCCAAAATTTATACACCCCTTCTTTCCACTATGACAGTGTAAAAGAAAATCATCCCTAGAATCTCTATGGTCAAATTTGGAAGTATGGGATTATAATATCATTTATCATGACCTATATCATATTAACAGTGATATATATTCCCCCCATATTGATGACATTGTCTGAAAATTACTCCATAGACTCAGATGTGGATGGCCAAGAGGGTGACGTCATGAACACACCTCCCACATTCGAGGAAAGAGCCTACCCACCATTGATAATATCAGTTGGGTAGGATTGGTAATAGAAGAAGAAATATGGACTATGTTATTTATTATCCCAATTCATATCATGGACCAAGATATTTACATCATATTTATATTGGGCTAGCGGTATGTGTTATCATAAAATTATGCAGAGATCCCCTATTAGAATTTGGACGATTCTATGAACAATATTGACTTAGTTGATAACCATTGATGCTACAAGTATGCATCTAGGATGATTCACCTGTATCATGCTACAAATTTTGATGTAGAATATAAAAAAATTATCATGTATGTATTTATTGGAGAAGTGAAATACTCATGATAGATCACCATTATCATCCTTATCAAGAACATTTATTATAATATTATGTTATAAAAAGAATATAGAGACCTTAATCAACACTCACCAAAATAATATTTGCCATTAATGATCCAATAAATATTTATTAGTGAAACAAATATCTTCTAATACCCATCCATCATGGATGGGCATTCTATGTAAAATCAAATATAGATGACCCTTAAAGATGTGGAAGGCACAACATTTAGGGAACCCAACAAGACATTTTTCTCTCACGTTATTCCATTTGGATTATTGAAAGATGATAATACATATCAAATTTCAATGGAGAATATTTTTAAGACCATTATAGGAAGAATAAATGTATTTTGTGTTGAGGAACTAGTTATCAAATAATGAAAATGAGTCCATCACTTCATGGATCATCAAATAGTCTTTGACAAGTATCATCATAAAACTATAATATGAATCCACTAAAATTTAATTTTGGGGTAACATTAGAAAATTCCCTAGATTTGTGGGACACCACTATGGATTCGATGTTGACCTTAAGATGAATAGTTAAATTCCAACAATTTCACCACATATAATATCAACAAACTAAGGGGATTCATATTCCACTATTCATACATTTGGAATTTCATATCCAACATTGCTGTAAAATATATCCCTCTCACTAAGATAATGAAGAATTGAACACCTATCGACATGGAATTGGTAACCAGTAATACATTTAGAGTCTCAAGTAGTATGTGTTGCACCAAACAGTCATAATTCATCTAGTGGAAGGAATGAAACTCATGTTATATATGTATTTCATTTAACACTACTTGGTTCTCTCCTACATAGATAAATTATGTGGGTAGTTGAGAAAGTTTCTACTAAATCAGCTAATTTATGATAGGTACTAAGAATATATATTCTGATGTTGATAAAAAAATCATCACACCCATCTTTGAAGTGATGAATATGGGGAATTATTTGAAACTCTATGAATTCCATTTGGACATTCATATTTATCCACTCAAGTACATCCTTTTATATCCCTCAATAAATAGAAATTTGGTCCTATGGGTGGTCATTTTGATATTATATGGAATTTAGTTCATGTCATATAATTCCTTGAAAAGGGAATGGTTTGGATGTTTTCCTTATAGAATACCTCACTCCAAAAATCACACCAATAGACTCCTCTCTTCTTGACACGGAAGTTATCTATGACAATTACACTCCATGGTCATGTGTGATATATTGTGATGGCACCTCCCGATTTCATATTTTTTTGCGACTTGAAAAACTGTATGTCAACTGGGATATCATAAGGATTTCATTTTATAATATAAAAAAGTAATTTACCATAAACATTCTCACTATCGAAAGGTTGAATGAATAGTGACCCTATATATCAAGCCCTCATCGCTAGCTCATAGTTATCCCTAAAACTATTGATATCATACCTAAATATAAAAGGTTATTAAGAGTTAGTTGTAAATAAGATCAATTGTTAATATCATATAAAAATTAATAACTGGACCCTCTCATTGGATTCGTTAGAGGAATAATAGAAAATTACCTTCTTATCCCATGCTTTACCACGTCCCCTGATCCTAGAATTCTCGTGTTGAGGCATTGGCTAATGTAAAGATAGTGTTGGATGATCATGATCAGGGGGAGGTAATATTCCTCTTTTTACCCTAATGAATGGTCTCATTAATCAAAATATATGATATGGAATAAATAAATATGGTATATAAAACCTCAAAGTGTGATGTACCAATATCCATCCCTGGATGAATGAGTACCATAGTTGTTTATCTACAAAAAGGGATTCTCCTGATAGACTGAGATGGAAGAGAACAGATTTGATGTCGAGTCATGAAATTTACCTTATAGGATTATCAAAATGAACAAAACCCCCTATACAAGTGATGATTAAATGAAATCTACCACAGTTTTACTTTAGGAAGAGAGATTCTCTCCATCATAGAAGTATTATGAAAAACCTCATAAAGTGCTCATCAATATGGGACCAGACTCTCCCACCAAATTAAGAAGAAGGGTAACAACTAGAAAACCATTATACATGACTATGTGGATTTCACCAAGGAATTTTCCTCATTCTATATCCACACCAACATCACCCATAAACCCAAAACAATTCTTCATACAGCTAAGTATTTTCGCTTTTTCACCATGCGGGGAATGTATTTTGTGGGGCCATATCCCCCATATATATCTAATATGTTTATGTACATCCTTACTAGAAACGACTTATTTTTAAAATGGGTTAAGTAAATTACCCTTACATAATTTAATAAGAATAATAAAATAATCTTCTTGAAGTATCTTTCTATCACCATGTTCAATGCCCCTGACATGATATTGATAAATTATGGAACCAAATTCTATTCTATATAATTGATGATATATTAGTACGAATACAACATCATATCTAATCACCCATTAATCTATCATTTAGTTGAAAATTTATAGATAGATGTATTCAATAAGATATTTTAAAATATACTAACTTAATGGTGAATAAGGAAAGGAAGTCTGGTGTAGACAACCTCATCCATGCTTTGTGGGCCAATCATATCACCATTTGTACTTCTACACAAAAACATTATTCTGATTGGTGTATAGAACCATGTACTATTTCAAATAGATGTCTAAATCCATTTTCCATGAATAGACATATATGGGAAACTCTCAGAATATTTTTTATTGAAAAATAAATTTATGTTGTTGGGGATGATCAATGAGAATAGGTTGCATACATTACACATCCTTTAATTCCATCTAAATCAGATTGCACAACCTTTCAATGAAAATGTTTACCTCAACACATTACTCAATGGAAAATTGGTATTGGATCTCAAAACTCAAAAAATACTAGTAAAGAACCCTTAAAGTCTAGAACCGTGTTAAAAATGGGCTTGTATTATTAATAAGATCATTCATAATAGAGCTTACTCACTTTCCACAATGTATGGGGAAGCCGTCATGCCCCCAAAAATGAAAGGTTTCTCAATAAATACTTTGGAAAACTATCATCAAATGTCAATGACCATGATCACAAGACATTAATCTATATGAACACATCCTATTTTCATGGTTTTAAACCTCACAAAAATATCCTCTCATCATGATGTAAATCAACATGGAGCCCCAATGTTCATCTTCTTTCATGTCGGGTGACCTCATCCATACCACAAGACATTAAACTATATGGCTGATGTTGGCATTGCATTTTGTTAAACAGAATGGGTTTTTAGAACAACATATAGATTTATTTCCATATTAATGGGATAATTAGGGATGCCATGAACCTATATCTTATTCCTACTATTTCATGACAAAATTCCCCTTTCCACTCTAAAATTACCAATACATGGGGACAGGAAAGTTTCAAATTCATTTTTTCCTCACACTGATCATATGTCACATACAAATAGGATTTTTGGTAAGATATTACACGTATAAGAAAGGAATATAAGTTCCTAATATTATTATTATTATCTTAGATGAACAAAATTAAAAATCACACCATTAGTTCTCACTGCATGATGTTATCATGCACGATTTATGTCCCCTACATGATATATAACTGCCGAATTCTATGGACCACACTAGAGAGGTCAACTATCATTAGTGTTGGTATCCTAACACACCTATAATCATGAACTCCATTTGGATTCATTCCTATCATAAATAAAATCATATTGATGATCGAATCTCCAAACATGGTGCCAACTACAACAATCAATGGGAACAATTCCCCCCCCCCTCTTTATATGAGTTAGACTTGCATTAACCATTTCTCAATTAGTAAATACAGGTGGCTTGATTCTTATCGTCATAGTATATGTGGTCATGACCAGATAACAAATTATTTAGTACATCCTTGAAAAAACAATCAAAAACTATTTCCTACATCTCTACTTACAAGTCAGACCTTCATAGAGAATGTTCATACAAGAACTATGTATGGAACAATTATTGATATCACAGGATATGTACCAACAATCAGATCTCTAATCCTAGTATGATCCTCAACATAAGAAGTGATTAAATTTTCATAACTTCATGACATTAAACTACATGACAAATATCATCATATACCAATTTTCCAAATGGGGAAGAGCCATTAGAGATCATTTTCCTACGAACATGTCAGATCTACATATGATTTTATTATGCATGGGATATATCACTGAAATGGGATCTCCATGATATGAATAGCCACCAAATATCTTGTTCAGGGATAAATTATACCCCCAATATCAAAAATCCCTTGACCATTGATATGTTTACCCAATGAAATCTTGATTAATTTTTAATACTGGATCCCACATATTTTATGTATGAAATTAAACTATATTGAAATGAAATTATTACCCTTGACACATGAAATTATACTATAATAAAATGTCCTAGTCACATAAAATTCATACAACATTAACAATTTTCCCCTAGTCGAAGAAATTAAAATATGGACACCATCACCCATTTTCATCCCTTATCAAGGGACAATAATAACCTGACCCTAGTCAATAAGAAAATTGAGTTTTTATCTAAACATTTGTGTCCCTTATCCTATAAATCACTCTTCATTATTTTAGGGCCTTATTTAACATAAATATTCTCGGTCCCTTGGAAAGGAAAATCAATATCTATGTCTCACTGTTATATAGATGCATTGGGGCACCAACCTTCTAACCAGATACATCTAGGCCACAAATAAGGGGCATTTAGATTCATGTGATCCTAACATAACCTTGGGAGAACCCAAAACCTAAGGGTTTTTTATATTACAACATGATTGTCCCATATCATTACTAATGGATTAAGGGATTGGTGAAATGATTTACAAACATTTCATCTCCTGCACAGAAGGATGTTGGATCACTCTTAACGATGGGTATCCTAATATGGATCTTCTATAAAATTCCCTTAATTTTAGGACCATGTGTGTCATGACATAAAACTATAAGCACTTTAGTCAATGACTTAAGGAAATAAATTGTATCCTATAATGTTCAATATTGTATTACCGTAGACATCTTGTAAAAGTGAAACAAAACATGTTATGTTAGAACCCCAAAAAGGGAGGCTTGAAAAAAATTTATGTCTTCACATTATGAACTCTTCATCTATAAATTATTGGAAAATATTAAGGAATAAATACATAAGTTGTAAATCACATAGGGCCCTCTATTTCCCATAGTAAAATCCATTAAATGCTCACAAGACCCCTATCACAAGAAATAGTTAGTGTAATGATTCATCACATTTCCCCACTATGTCAAAATGTTATCAAGGAATTGACACTATTTTTTGGGTGATTTTATCCTTTATAAATATTTGACTTTCTACATTTCACATTTTATGATTTGAGAACCTCCGGTCACTAAAAAGTTCCATGGCCCACGAAAAAGATTACCCGGCATCGAGAAATACTTTTTTGACTACATATGTGTGCTTGTTGATCCTACATATGCACATATTTTATTCCAAAAAAATGATTCAATTTGAAAATAGTTTTTTTAAACATTATGAGAATAATATCACTGTGGAATTACTCATCACATTATAGTTTTCTTGGTTATTCCCATCATGACTGTACCATATCATCCACATGACCCAAGAATTTTGGACCAGGATTTATAATCCTCGTGACCAGCCTATTTTATCAAAATAAACATCTTCGATGTTACATAAATGAGTATTGTACCCTCCAAAAATAAGAAATAAGGAACTCCTTATAGAACCTTTTTATGGTCCACACCTTCTGAATCGTAACCAAATGGAACAATTCTCAAGCTTTAAAATCCAAGAGATATACTTCCCTAGGGTTTCATAGTCTTTCCTAAATAGATTTATATTAATATAAAACCTCATCACTTGATGTTTTATTCTTCATGAATTATTTATGAACCTCAAAAAATATCAGGGACAACTCTTTTTTACCATGTTATCGATCCATAAGGGTGTTTACCTTGCAACCAAAGGAGTTTTATAATTGTAAAAAGGAACGCCAATTCTAATGAGCCATTTTAATAATGTGGTGAAACCCAGCACCTCAGGTGTTATAGGTCATCGCAAGAATGTCTAAACCATCCAATATTCCTCAACTCAATATTTTGTTTTAGGAAATAATCAACCCACATTCAAACTATAAAGGTGGACTCATCTCCCCTATATTTTTTTCATCATCTAATATCACCCCCATAAATATTCAATGGCCCTAAGAAATGAGTGGTGAAAACTCTTTTTGACCATTCTATTGTTTCATAAGGACATCAACCAACTAGATTGAAGTGCTTCCCCCATGTTGGTAAGAACATTTAATCCCCCTGTGCTCGAGTAACACCACAAAAGATCTCAAAACCATAGGTTTTTCTGGGGCCATTCCTGATATGTCTACTCCTTATTACAAATTCAACAATTAGGTCTAAGGTCAATGAACCTAATGTGTAGTAAAATAAGTATCGAACTAAAAGAACCAATACTACCACAATAGATGTTATGGGATAAAATAACTTATACTATGAAAAAAATGTCTGAGCTAAAATACCCACAAATAAAGAAATAAAAGGTTTGACTTAAATGACTATAAAATAGAATAGTAGAAATTGTAATATAAAATACCATAAATGAAAATAATAACAGATCTGAAAAAAAAATATGCAAAATGAAAACTATAGAAGGTTTAATATAATATACAATAAAATAAAATAATAGAAGGTCTGATCCAAAAGATGAAAATCTATAATGATGGATGGTCTCAGCTAAAATACCATAATCTACAAGAATAAAAGGTCTGAGCTAAAAGAACCTACAAAAATAAAATAGATGGTTTTGGATATAAGAGTTTAAAAACATCAATAGAAGGTATGCCAATAAAGACCCTAAACTATAGAAATACATAGTCCGAGCTAAATGATTCTGAATTACATCCATAAAAGGTACAATATAAAGTACCTAAAACTATAACAACATGACATATGAGCTAGAATATCTTAAACTAAATAATTAAAAGTTCCATTATAGAAGACCCTAAACTACAAGACAACCAAAATTTAGTTTTCATGATCTAAAAATGTGAAAGGATTCTAGGCTGAAAAATTGATAACGTTATCTTGGAAAAAATTCGAGTCTCTGATAGCTAATCATTCACGTTTATGAATCTTAAGAAATAATTAGGGGATAAAACTAAAAAGATAAAAAAATGTTTAAGGGCCATCATATGGCCATAGGCAATAACAACACAATCTTTTCATGTCTACTAATTCCATCAGATTGTAGTTCACCCTCCCTATGGGATATATATTTCACCTCAATCATTATTTCATGACTCAGGTCATCAGAATATAGATAGAAAATATTTTTTAATATTTAATATCATGTTAGTGGTAATTCATCTAAATTTACCAAGGCAGGTTTGTTATGAGTTAAAATTTTGAAACTAGAAAATCATTTTTAAAAAAATTTAAACAAATGATGGATATTTTTAAAGATATATACTATATAAAATCATTAAAATATCATTCACATAAAGAATGAGAAAAGGATATAAAAAGAAATATAATGATATGAATATCTATTCATTGATACCATGAAAATGGATGAATCTCCAGAGTTTGGAGTCTCTCCAAGAATTTCATTTAACAAATTTACATATTTGATCAAACTAAAAATGGGTTTTATTATATGAGAAAGACAAGTCAAAATAAACATGAAGAGAAGCATTGATTGAGTGCTGAACTGGTGGTCGCCCCATTGTTTCCACTTATTACCTTGGATGAAGGTTCTTAATTAAAGTAGAAATCTCTTCAACACATTTTTCAGTGGTTTCCAATACAGATGATGAATTTTAAAGGTTATACCTTGGGCTAGCTATGATCTCCTCATATATCCTTATTTGTTTCATCATGAAATCCACTTGGGGATCCAAATCAGATATGAATGGATAAATAGATTCCAACAACTTTGAAGATCCCATAATCAATCCATTTATAGGAGTATCATCTTAAATATCACACATGACTCTCTCAATATTAGCTAACTCTTTTGATGTTAGGATGATTTTTCACATGATTCCATATAATGGTTGGTGGTCAAATCTGTCCACCCCCAGGCTAGGAAAGAGATGGATAAGATGTTATTTCTTTATCATGAAATGTTTCTCAGGTATTTTAATTTATCATGGTAGAATTCCAATTCAAGATCATCATACCCAATTTCTAATACTCTACAAATGCTGAGGTAGGTACACCAGAAGGTAGAATCACTGGTTGGGAAGGAAATGATTTAGGAGAGGAATTCTAAAATATTCCTCTATGAACAGATGCATCATCCATTTTAATGTTGAAAGTATAACATCCAAGATATATTCTTCCCTTATGATGTGATGTTCATCGCTACGATGAAAGTGTTTCTTATGGGAAACTCTCAAATCATGAATCAAATCCATTGTTGATGCAAACTTTAGCGTTAGTTGAGTAAAATGGTACGTCCACATGGAGGACCAGTCTATTTAGCAACCCTATTAGTTAGGCCACTACCCAATAATGGGGGTAATCATAAGAAAGGAATACATATAGAACCAACATGATGAAGTATAATCTCATCATATGTATCCTCTGTATGCAATTCCTGAGGGAGCGATTTGTCATGTTTTCTACATGGTTAGAAAAACTGTGTGGAAAAGCATGGGAGGTCCCCTTATAGCATTGTCTTGGTGTACGGTTGGCACATGGTTTCCAAACCGTGCACACTTTTCTGTTTGTTTTAATTTACCAAAATAACCCTATTAAATGATTTAACCCAATTTCTCATCCCCTACATCTCATTTCCAGTGGCTCCCTCCCCATTCAAAATGTGGATCTCTCATCTCCCTCAAACTGGGAATCATGAGATATCCTCTGTTAATGGTTTTTATCATCATTGGAAGCATCAGATCTATCATAGTAACCTCCCCTTTCTTCTTGATTCAATTTCAACTTCATAGTCAAATATATTTCATAATCTTGTTGGAAGACCATTTTCACAATTTTAAGGAAATTTTATAATTTATCCATTTTTATTAAACCTAGGTTGAATCCAAGGTTGTTGTAGGAAGAGGGAATATGTACAAGAATAAATTAGGTGGTTTATATCCTTTTTTCCTCAAATTATTTTTTCTATAAAAGACATCATCAATCTCTATTTCGAACCCATATGACCTGAACCTTAACTTTTCAATTTAATTTTATTTAAAGACTTGAAGTAACATTGATTACAAAAACTAGTGATGAATAAACCTAATTGCTTTATCACCCTAATTAATACTGTCTAATTGGGTGTGATCATTGTTGAGGCCAAATTTCCCTTATTTTACAATTTATCCTAATACCCTTGTGATGTTTCATTATATAATTAAGGGTTAGGGATGTGGATTTAATTGAAATAAAGGATTAACCATAGATTTTGGCCAAGATCCTCATGAATTATGGAACACGTGTTCTACAAAAATCATTCATTGATCAATACATGCACCATTATATAAATGAAAAATAAATGAGTTGGTCAGTTCCATTATAATTTTTATATATATAATAAATGTTTCATTTCAATGATTTCATATTACTGTCGTCGGTGAAACAGGGTCTTCCAATTTCAGGACCCTATGGACAGACTCATGTTTCATCATGATACAATTTCTAATGACTTTTATACAATCATGGGGAGATTTAATATATTTTGGATTGAGGATCATGGAGTTTTTCTATTTTACCTCCACATGAGTGACACAACTTATCTAGGGGAGACCCCTTAAAGAGGCTTGGTTCCATGATTCATTGTACCATTGTAAAAGAGAGACTATGTCCCCTAAATGTGATATTGGATATGAAGTCATAGTTTCATTATTACCAAACATTTTCAAAACTTTTTTGGAGGGACACGTGGGACTTCATCCTCAGGTCATCATGAATGGACTCCTTAACATTGGTTATTAACCAGTCCCCTCATTTGATACTTAGAATGTCCCTACAAATTTTCATGGATGGGTTATTTTGTATCCCTATTTTTATAAAGTGGTTTTCATGTTTAATTAAATTAACAAGGGTAAATAATGTTTTCAAATGACAATTAATCCTTAGGATATATAAATTCAGGGATGTGTCCTCCAAGAACAGTCACAAGATAGGGGATAGTCCTCCCTTTTATAGTTTTCACCTCTCACATTTCCCTTGTAGGTTCTTGTGGTTTAGACACCCTAGCTTAGGCCAAAGTAGGTAAATTGAACAGGTATCCAAGGGGAACCCATTCCAATGTATTTTTTATTTAATTTTTTTTGAATTTAAATTTTTATGTCACATTGATTATAATATATTGAATAAAATTCAATGGAGTTGACATTGTGGGTACTGACCAACTTATATTTTTTATCACACAAAACTCGAGAACCATTGGTACTCGAGTATACTCTATTGTTTTAGGTATAGAAAAAGGGAATCATCCAGCTACTATTTCCTGATTTACATGGATTTCTAAAAAAAATTTGGAGTAAAGGACCAATCCCATGCATGAGATGCTAGACATTACTGTTTTTGGAATTTTATTTTTGGTTAAAATGTGGTATACAATTTTATCCCATGACTCTTGCAAGACCATTTTTTACAGATAATTTAACATGGTCATCATATTATATTGTTAAATTATTTATCTTTCACTAAAAGTATTATTTTCCATGTGTGTTTATGAAATTAGTTTCCACCTATATCTATTAATGTGTCTAATATTAAATATTTATATATATATTGTTATTCTCTACTTTGATCAATGATAAAATAGTATCCTTTTATTCTTAATAAAGGACATCACTTCTTGTTTAGTAGCCTCTAGAATTTGGGGAGGAACACTTGAGGTCTTGGGGCCAACAATCTTGGGGCACCAGTGAGTGGCATCCGGGGTAGGATGCAACAAAGTGGTATCAGATCATTTTTCCTTATTTTTGACTAATTGGGTTTATACATGAGGTAACAACATTATAATTTTGTAATGATCCTATGATTGGGAATATCTACCCTATATACAGGTAAAAAATCAAAATCACATGGTATTGGTAAATTCATTTATTGTTTTCTCTTGTTATAATTTAACATCATTTCACCGTTGGGTGACATAGTCATTTTGTTCAGTTTCTATTTTTGTTATTATTTGAGTGGGTTTTTAGCTACAGGCCATTGATATAATGATATATCAAATAATGAATCATAACAGAACCCATATGAATTAAATTTCACTCTAATATTCTTGGTTGTATCTACTGTATACATGCATTTCATGTTTCTAAATTTAGATGATTTTTTACCTTGTTCCTTATGACCTATAAGGCTTTGTTAATTTGTTTATAAATGTTCTAATATTCCATTTAAGGACTGATAAAACCCAATTGGCACTCAAAAAATCTACCTTAACCTAACATTTTTTTCATAAATATGTTAAATAATGTGCCGCAAGTAGCCAATTGTGGCACATTGATCTAAGGACCCTCATTTCCATGGGATGGAACATGTTTTAGATAGGATTAAATAGACACCACCTTCCAATTATAAATGTGTATGGGAAAATATAAATTAGATTTGAAGAACTGTTCAATTCGTGATATATAAAGTGAATTTAAATACATATATAAATTTAAATGAATTCACATTATAAATAAAATGGACCATTATTTGAGAAATGAGTGACCTAATTCAGACCCATCATTAGTAGAGAGTTGTAGGAAGTATATCCTTTGATCATTCTGTTTCTTTTTTCTTCTCTCCTATACCTAAAACATGGAGCAGGTAGAGTGGTGTGTTACTTTACTGGGATGGCTTGTGACATTACTTTCTTACATATTTCCCTTTCAATTATAAATCTTATATGATGAATTTGATTTTAAATTTTAGATCTACTCCATTGTGAAGACTACATGTTTCATTCCATGAGAGTGGTGATGATAATAATTTTGAGGGGGTGGTCCATGAGCCACCTGTGATACCTCCTATGATTAACTATGATTCACCTCTTGAAAAGATTAAACTAGGTTTAGATTCCCTATTCTGGAAAAAAAATATTTCCATTTATAAAAATAGGTCATTGTACCTCAACCTTCCCATTCAATATTATAGCTTACTCGAGAGATCTAGTAAAAACATCCTCTTACCTTCTACGGGTATGTGGGACTATATAATGTGAAGTATTGGTTAGAGTCTATGGTATCAAACTTTGAGCATATTGAGATGCCTCGAAAGTGGAAGGTCAAGTTCATGACCTATCTACTACGAGACTCAACCAAGAGTTTGTGGGATTTTCAGGAATTGGATAATCAACCTCAGTGTATCCTCTTGGAGGACTTCTATAAACCCTTCATCAATTATGTTTTCTTGCACACCTTGATTATATATTGTGTTCTAGAATTCATGAACATTGATCAAGTTGACATGTCAGTGATGGATTACCTGGACTAATTTACTAAATTCCATCTTTTTTCATGCACATTGACTGATTTTGATGTAATTAACATGAGGTGTTTTAAGGAAGGGAGTGAAAATCCCTTATTATTGTCGATGCAGATATTTGATTGACCACTATTTCAGCCATAGTAAACCAGGCTGTAATCACTGAGTGGAACCTAAGGGTATTAGGCGATGTGAAGTAGGGTAGCTCAACTTATTGGATGACTAGTGGTTTATTTAATGGAATTAAGTGGCATTTCGAGGGTTCCCATGGGGGGGGGTGATACTAGATATTTTTTAAGCACTTATTGCCTTGTGGTGTGTCACCATTATGAAATGTGAGGCCATAAAAATCCCAATGTATGAGGAACCCTGTCGATTGATGGGATGGTAGTATGTTGTATCACCTATATCATTTCTTCCAATCCTTGACACCAGTTCCAAGTTAGCTGGTTTCTACGATAGCGTCATATTTAGTTGTAGGACTAGGGACACATAATCAAGAAGTAAGATGGTCCTCTATAGGTCATTCAGGTCAACCAGGTCATTGTGGCCATATATGTCAAGCAATAAAGTTCTATCATAGATAAAATGGAACTATGCAGGATACTTAGGAAGAATCTCATGAAAATGATTCATGATTAATCAATGACATAAAACCTACACCATAGGTGTAGAGTCTAGGTACATCTATAGTTATAAGTACTATTCAATTAACTTGTACACTAGTATCTACCTTACATGATAGATCTGCATCAAACTCCTTCTTATCTTCAAAAACCATGGGAATAATGGGCATAGTGATAGAGTACTCAAGTGGTGTTTTGACTCATGAAATTCCTCTAGGAGTTTGATCAGATGGGATAATCTAGTGAAAGGAGTTCCTACATTAAATGTGTGTGTACCATTTTCTATGTAGTTTCTTCACCCTCGAGATGAGTCTCTTGGGCATCATTTTCAGATTAGGTTGTCAGGTTCTCTAAATAGACCATGTGGATTTCTATCATTGGTGGATATCTTTAACACCAACTGAGGGAAACATGTATATAAATAAGGGAGAGTGGGATCTCCATGAAATCCGAGCTAGACTCATGTGTAATCGATAAAGTGATGTCACAACCGAGATGGATAGTCTCATAATGAATGAGTAGGGATTATAAATCATGTAGTCCTTCTAGTTTTGGATCATTTTAGTTATTTATTCCTTGAAGACTTCTTTGTATTTCCTTCAGTGAAAGAGGCTAAGTTAACTATAGAGCTAGTTCCATGTGTGTCACCAGTGTTTATTCATTGGTATAGGATGGTAACTCTAGAGCTCCATGAACTGAATAAGCATCATAACGACTTAGAGGATAAATGTTTTTATCTAACCTAGAACATATCCATGGGGTTCACCTGTTATTTTTACCATGAAGTGGGTGGTAACTATTGATTGTTCATGGAATACTACTGACTTAACCACATCACATTAAACAATATATATCTATTCACCCCGATATATGTCATCTTTGACCATATCAGTGGATAAATTATTTTCTCCAAGATCAATTTAAGATCAGGATTCATCAATAATGACTGAGGAAATTATTCATAACATGTAGAACATTGTAGGGAAGATACGGTCTGGATAAACCTATGGTCATTCCTTTTAGTCTGACAAACACATTTCTAGATTTCATGGCATTAAAATTTTGATTTCACCACTCATAAATTGACTCCATTTGGTGGGTCTTCATAGATGGAATCATAATGTAATCGCGTACTAGACACGACCATGACAACCATATTGGGATCATTATGAGTACACTAATAGAGAACTGACTATATGAGAAGATCATTAAATGCCACCTTTGTATTAGTATGTTTCAATCCTTGGGTTATATCATATCATAGGCAAGTTTGTCTCTTGATCCAAATAAGGTGAGCATTGTGGTTTTCATAGAAGCATCCAAATAATGTGTTCAACATACATGTATTATTAGGGTTTAATTTCTATTATGGGTGTTAATGGAGGATTTATCACACCTTACAGTTCTACTTGTGGGTATGTCATAGAAGTGAGTGAAATTTGACAGTACAAAGGCATGTGATACTACTTTTTAGAAGATAATGGGGTGACTCAATTCAGTGTCAGTCTTGACTATTATTGATCTAGGAAAAAGATGTATTGTGTGACGTGAAGCTTTAGGAATCCCAATGGGTTCAATTATGATGCAAGGTGATCCTATATTGACATATGGATCTATCCAACTAATTCTGAATGATTAGGACTATTATATGCATGACCTTTATCTAGTGTCCATATATTATGCTCTTCATTGTTGGTGGAACTATCTATTGGGAGATTGATTCATTATATACATAAATTAATAAATTACCAAATAATTCTATTCTCATAGAGACTTGAATCTGAGGTAACATAGGTGGGTGGAATAACTACAATTGTTCGACTTTGATATTTCGTACACAACCAGAAATGGAATTGTTATGGGTGATTCCATGAGTAATAATAATAAAACTAAAGTCATAAATATGGCCACTAGTGAGTCTAAATTGATGGATCTATTCTCTGAGATGTATATTGTGGTTCACAAACAACATTATAATTAATTATTACAAGTTCTAGTAGTGAAATCCTCTATTATGGAGGTGGTATGGATGCGGAATCTATATAATTCTGAAGGCCTCATCTTTAAAGAGTGCATCACATGAGGGAATCCACCACCTAGATGGTTTGTTGATGGTCATGAAACTTTAATCTTACATCGATGGGTATGGTTGATGTAATGTCCAAGATCCAGGTTCCACCTAGTTGGTACCCTGAACCAGATTGGTCACATGACCTCAAGAGTATTTTCCAAAACTCATGAGGTTGCCGAATAGAAGCGAGGGCCATGGTATAATAATGGGGAAACTATTCACTCATTAGAAATTATTTACATAGAAAAATACAAGTAGTAAACACTAGAGGAAGTAGTAATACCATAAAATAGAAGTAAACAGTGGAAGGCTAAGAACAATAAAAAAAATGGTGCACATTTATAAATGATGCATGTCACATGTGTCTAGGAATGCATCCAAACAAGTCAAAATGAAAGAAATACAATTCTAAACCAAATTATAGAAAATTTGTAAACTCTAATAGCATCACAACCCTTATCATGGTCACAATATCTCTAGCTCCAATATCAATCAAGTACCTGATGAAGAAATGCACATTTATTTATCTATAATTGTAACCACATAATTTGTTTGGATCCAACCACATTACCAAAACAGAGGGTGAGACTAATCCCAGAAGGAAACCACCAAAATATTTTTCCCTAACAGTCAGTGAATATATATAGCAAGGAATATGCCGAAATGAGGTAATAAACTAGGAGTTACTCAAAATTAACCAACACTACCATTTCTAATTACATTCCTTTAAATTTATTAATTATTAAATTCCTGGATCTAACCTATGATATGTATCCCTTGTATAATAGAAACAAAATACCTCTTAGAAGTCCATCTAAACACACAAGTAAGACCGAGTCCATGACTGGGATTTGGCTTGGCAGGTTCATCAAAATCATTCAATTATTCACAACAACCCACTAGAAAAGCTCTGACAGTGTAACCCATTTGTTTTAATATAGAACTAATCAAATACAAATGACCACATGGGAAGATGTCGTGGTCAAAACCATTGGTTCAACATGGAATTAGTAAATTATGAATGACCTATGGGTAGCTATCATAGGCAATACCCCTAGGTCCACAGGGAATAAATAATCATAAACGGCCTCCTGGATAGCTCTCACATTCAATAAACCTTGGTCAAATACTACACCATGGATCTCACAATCATGTGTAATAAACATGGAAATCCCCACAGTTTTCTGGGTCCATGGATCTCATGGTCTATTGGAAGACCCACACACATATCATAACAAGGAAGCACATGTAATCTATAACTACTACTTGGATAATATTATCAATCATAACACATGCAATTCATAAAATCAATCAACTCCAAACTAAACAATTAAAGTCATGGAAACAATGTATGCCTCATAGGAAACCTCGTCTAAATGGACACAAACAATGAATCTAGGGAAACACACCCATGGGGTGTCTTGTAAACAAGGAATCTATCCTTACACATAAGAAGTCCCCTTTACCCATAAAAACAATCCTTAGAAGTTATTAAACAGGGTCAAAATCTAAAATACACAATACCCCAAATAGTCTTATTTGGTATGTTAAGCATATATAATCCAAATACAAACACGGAAAGGTACAAACCACTTAACATGATGTTTTATGATGAACACTCTAGAACATTAGTCCATGAATCATCCTAGAACGATGTATATATACAAAAAGGTTAAAAACATTCATCATTGAAATACTCATGAGAGTGGAGGAATCAAGAAGAAAATATCTAGGGAAAGAGATAAATCACTAGTGGGAATCCATCAAACATAGTGGTGTCTCAATCAGGGCCCAAACAAGGAATTGGGGTGGGGGGCTAGATGTTCTTTGTCATTCTGTTGCTCTCCTATATAAACTGAGGGGAGAAGAAGTGTTTTCTGGAGATGAGACGTGACCCCTCACCGACTCATCAATTAAAAAGAAATGTACATATCTTTTTCATTTAATGCACAGTCAGTGTACTAGCCTCAACTGAACCCCATTTTAAGCGGTCTTCCTTGTCACTTACATAACCATGTACTCATCCGTTACACAACTGGTACATTCCTACACCCAATAACCGGGTACACTGTGTATATTTAGAAATTTTCATATTTCTTACTCTTCCATCAATAACAACCCAAAAATAATGATCCGTAACTGAAATGAAGATCTAGGTTTTTCAAACTCCCCACTTAAATCTATTCTCCCACAAATTTCCCTTCTAAAGGTGCTGAAGAAGAAACATCAAACAACTATGGCCACTGGGATTGTATGTCGACCTCCCTCTCCCATGTATTGTCATGTACTCCCCCGTGCTTCTATAGCACCCATACCTGAGGAATAAACTGGTCACATAGAACATTCATATTGTGTTCCACAATCTGAATAGGGTGCTCTTCAAAGGATTCATCCACCTCCACCTCAACCTCCTCAGGTTGAAAAATTAAGATAGTTCTAAAATGTAACACCATAGCTGAGAGACATGAATGATATCATGCATAAACTTATACCTCTGAGGTAACTGCAACCGATTGGCAGCTGGCCCGACTCTCTCCAAAACATCAAATGGCACGATGTATCTCAGTGAAATCTTCACCTGTCTCCTAATCCTCATGTGTCCCAACATCAGTGTGACACATAAGAAAACCTTATCTTCAACATCAAACTCCAGAGATTTTCCCCATCGATCAACTTAATATTTCTGCTGATACTGTGCAGTAGCCATCCTCATCCAAATAAACTCCACCTACTCAGTGGTCTCCTAGACAAGAAGAGGTCCTCGTGTAGCTACCTCTCTTGCCTCCAGCCGACACAGGGGTGATCCGCATGGCCCCCTGTAAAAATCCTCATATGATTCCATCTTAATCATGTCCATAAAATTGTTATTGTTGGAAAACTGCACTAGGGGTATGTTTTTCTCCCATGAACCCACACAATCCAAGACTCATGATCGATGCATGTCCTCTAAAACATAAATTGTGCACTCGGACTGGACATTTGTCTTGGGATGGTAAGTTGTACTTAGAATTACCCATGTACCCAAATCCCTCTTTAAACCCTTCTAGATACAGGAAGTAAAATTGGTTTCCCTATCTAAAAAACAGTGTTTTAAACCCCATGAAAATGTATGATCTCTTTGATGTAAAACCGTCCAATATCATCATCACTAAAGGTTTCCATAATCATCAAGAAGTGAGAAAAATTTATGATTCTGTCAACTAAAATGCAAACTTCATCATTCCCTCGAGGAAACCTTGGTAATCCCATCATGAAATATAATGTGAAATCCTTCCACTTCGAATTGGGAATAGGTAACAGCTGCAAAAGCCCTTCCAATAGTTAATGCTCCACCTTCAACTTATAACTGGTGGAACATATCAATAAAAAAACTACATCCTTCTTCATACCCAGCCACCAATATAGACGGTGTAGATTTTGATACTTCTGGTGACACCAGGATGAATTACCCAAACTGAGGAATGAAAATATCACATCAACTCCTCAAGTATTTCTGCCAACACCCTAACACATCCATAAAAAAATGTAAGTTTGCATCACCGTATATGGTCCATCCAAAAGTAGGGTACTCTCCTGACACACTCTCTCGTATGACTAGGCCTTCAGAATCTAATAACTACCTCATTTTCACTCAACCCAGTAGAGTAGATGTAATATCTGATGACGAAAGAAACTTCTTCTTATATTTTTCATGAACCTCTAAATGAATCTCAGAGAATCTAGTAATAATATTACACTCACTACTAGCATCCTAGACTACCTATATATGAGTCCTAATGATCAACACATCGAACACTGCATTGCCTTTCCCAGGTATTTAGGAAAGCTCAACATTAAAATATTGAAGGTCCTCAACCCCCCATTGTTGTCTCAAATTAATATCATGATGAGAAAATATATACTTGAGTCTTTCTTGGTTAGTGTATACCACAAAATTCTCTCTAAAAAGATAATGCCTCCAAGAGATCAAAGCATGCCCAATGACAGCTAACTCGAGATCAGGTGTTGGCTAAATCATCACATTTGGCCTCAAATTCTAAGACTCGTAAGCAATGACTCATTCCCTCGGCATAAGAACTTCTCCAAGACATATACCTCGTGCATCGTATTAAATAGTGTAACTATTGTTTGGGTCTTGAAAAATAATTATCAGTGATGAATTCAATATCCCTTTCATATCCTGGAAGGCTGAATCGAAAAAATCTTTCCACAAGTAATATTCACCCTTCATAGTCAGGCCTGTCAGTGGCACTACTAACAAGAAAAAGTCATGTATAAAGCACCTGTAGTAACCTTCCAACCCCAAAAAACTCAGTACCTCAAAAAGGATCTTTGGATTCTCCATGGAAACTATTTCTATCACATTCTATAGGTCTACTGATACTCTTGTATCTAAGATCACATAACCCAAGAAGTAAATCTGATCCATCCAAAAGTTAAAATTTTAGAGCGTATTATATAACAAATTCACTCTCTATGTACTCAAAAATATCTGAAGATGGATGGCATGATCGTTTCGAGTGTGATAGTACACCAAGATACCATCCATGAAGACAACCTCAAAATAATCCATTTAAGGATGGAACAATCGGTTAATCAGTGCCACCAAAACTGTTGGTGTGTTCGTGAGACCGAATGGAATAAACAAATAATTGTTTAGGACATACCTTCTACAAAAAGATGTAATTGGTATATTTTATGGTATAATGTGAAATTGATCATAACCGAATTTCCAGTCAATATTCAAGAACACCCAGGATCCACGAAGCTGATCAAAAGGTGAATCAATCTTCAGTAGGGATATTAGTTCTTAACATTCATATTGTCCAACTTCTGATAATCCACGCAAAATCAGAGGGTACATTGCACCTTATTTTAAAAAATCATGGGCAAACCCCAATGAGAAGAACTAGGTCAGATAAAAAAAAATTCTTGAAACTCCTCTAATTTCTTCTTGAGCTTCTGTAAAACCGAAGTATCCATCGTATACCGAGGAATGGACACCGGTGCTACACCTGGAACAAGCTCAATAGCGAAATATACCTCTCACTCATGAGGTGCACCTAAAAATTCATCTCAAAATATATCATGGAAAATATCCACTACTATAGGAAATTCCATCTATGAAGTCCCCTAGTCATTCAGATTTAAACAAGTAATTTGTGTTGTAACTCCTCCCAACCCATGATACTTGTGTTTAGCTCTAATCACATGGACAACCAATTCTCCCTTGGGTGGAAAATACCTTCCCTATGGTGATGTAAAACATACACTATGGATATAGGAGTCAAAAAAGGCCTGAAATGAGACCAACCAGTCCATTCCAAGAATGAAATTGAAGCCTATCAGCTCTACGACATAGAGGTACCATAATAAGTGACACCCACAACCTTATGAGGTAACTCTTTGAACATACATACCCTATTCGTCCTAATCCATAACAAAGTATCTAGCGTCATAACATCCTCAAAAGTAATGATACATATCACGATCCTCTATACAATGGAAACCAATATGAATTTATGGAAACCACTGTATCTAAAAGAGAAGAGGATAAAACTGAGGAAACTAAAATCATACGTCTAATTGCAGAGGATCCAGGATCCTCCTCCAACTGGGTCTAATCTACTAAAAAAGTTTGACATGTATCATGGCTCTATGACCCTGCCTGACTACCATGAGCTTATCCACCCTACTATTACTGAAACCCTAAATCCTGACTACCATGTCCAGGACCACCTCCTCAGCCTGAACGTCCTGACAAACTGTAGTTCCCAGACTGAGGAAACACTGGTGGTCCTTCTCTTGAACGTGGAGTCATAAATGATCCCCTCTCACTAGGAACTGGTGAAAAAAACTGGAAAAAATGTTGAAGATGGCCCATCTTGTTGCAAGATTGTCACTAAACTAGGTCTCTCGGGCACTGCGGTCTTGTATTCCCACAGTTCCCACACTAGTAGTACCTAACCTAGAAGCCTATAGATACATCCTAGCTACATGAATCACCATGTGAATGGTCTCTACGACACTTCCTGCTATCAAACGATAGAGTACTCCCCATGGATGTTGAACCACCTCGTCTCATAGCTCATAACTCCCTCAGATTAGGTTCGGTAATCAGAGATTGATTCAATATATCCATCACCAAATTCAGCCTGATAACATTCACCTACTATTAGATTTCATACCTGAGACCATCCTCAAATCCCCTAGCCAAAGATAACTTATCACATCCCAGAATAGGTGGGAAGCATTGAAGCTATATTAAATGAGAGTAGTAATCCATCCCTAAAAGAGTTCCATGTTCCAAGCGCATGAAATTTCAGGAATGATCATCCCTCATCATCTCGAGGTAGAATTAGTCATAAAAGGTCCTCTAAAGCACTTACCAATCCTTATCCTGTTGATGTCCCACCTATGAGACAATATCTAACCATATCTTGGCGGAATCACATAGCATGTACATAACAAGCTTCACCCTACTATCTGAAGGTGTCTCCAAATGCTTGAATATGGAATGTGTTTCCTCTGACCATTACTCTACAGCCGTCGATCCACCATCCCCTGAGAAAGTGAGAGGATTTTGCTTCTAGAACACCCGCATCAACTCTTCCATAGTCGGTGAAGGCTGTGGTACTCCCTAAGAGGTCTACAACAACTTCAAAAAGACTTCCTAGAACATTGTATCAGCACCTATTTTTAATATAACAGCTGGTTCCAAAATGGGAATGATAGGTGGATCAGATGGTGGTCCATGATCAACCATTTCTAGTGTCTAATCATTTCCCTGTATCTAGCATACAACCAAAGGACGTCATGGTGGAATGACTTAGCATGGTCAAGCGCACACCTTAGTACAAGATTATCATGGAAAACATATTAGATGTTCAAGAATGAAATAAGGGTAAGAAAACATTTAATGTTTACAAAAAAGGTTACACGGCGTTTAAAAACACAACACATTATGTTCCCCCAACATTTTAACATGGCATGTTCCTATACCAATCCTGGTCATGTGAAACCCTTACACACGACATGTTCCTCCTTAGACATGGCGTGTACTTGAATTTTCCTTCCTTCCCAAGTACATCTACATTGCTAGAACTATACAGTTCTCTCTTGGGTAACACTACATGGCATGTTTTCCCTAGACCCATTGTGTACCAATTGTGTTCTAACCAGTGGTGTCATTCGTCACACTTCTGGATACACTATTCTTTATAACATGGTGTGTACAAACTAAGGAATATGTTTTATATCAAATGTTTTCCAACCCTGTGTATCTACTCACACAGTCAGTCACACAGTTTATCACTACATGTCAAGTACTCCCATTACACAACATGTACTTGAGAACAGCTTGTTCTTCCATAACAAAAGAACACATGGCATGTGTTCATAACAACACACACTGTGTTGTCTTGGTTTACAAATAGTAGGACACTAAAACTTCTCATGAACCCTCAAAACCTTAAACCTTTGTCCAATTCATGAAAACATTTGACCCATGAGAGATCATACTCCCACAAACCAATTTTTGGAATCCTTATTCATCTCGTAACTTGAAAAAATTCAATTACATTTCAAACATGATCCACCAATTTTCAATCGAAGAGGGACTATAACAACTATGGGAAAAAAGATTCATCTACATCAAAATAAAAATTTAGAATTCCAAATACCCTATCTAACTATTTGGTATTCTATCAGAGAATCTATAACAACGATATGCATATCTAGAACAACATATATCACAACAACATAGAATTAGTAATGCATCCTAAATGGAATCACAAGAATGCATGGCATGTGATCTCTAGAAAGTTCCTATATGATGAATGAGATGGAATAACCTTATATCATTATGACACAACATAAATAAAACCTCAATGATATCTATGATAACATCACAATAAAATTTAATCACCCAACGGTGAAATCAAATCAATTGTAACAACAGAAAAACCAAAAAATTAAAATATTAAAGGTAACTTGGATTTTCCCTATTCAAGGTTTAGATACTACTAGGTACATCTTATAACCAACTACTCATTCCTTTTTATCCCTATTTATAGGCTCTCAATAGTGAGATAAAGTAAAAAAAGAAACCAATCTGACACCACTTTGTAACATCCTGGATCCTAGTGCCACCCAATGTTTCCTCGAACACGATTAGTCATAGGAAATCAAGCACATTTCCCCAAACAATTGGAAACAAAATTCTCTTCCATTCCCTCTCATTTCTAGAAGCACCCTTCCCATTCTTTAGGTGGAGCTCCCATATCCCTCATGTTGGGGAATCAATATATATTTTTCATTTTTGGTCTGTTTTTCTCACCATTAGAAGCATTACATCCATATTGGTATGCTTATATTTCCCCTTAACAGTATTTCGTTTTAATTATCCCATTTATTTTGATACCATGGTGGAAGATCATTTTCCCCATTTTCTGGGCTATTGATAGTTTCTCAATTTTCTTACAACATAGATCGAATCAGTGGTGGACACTAGATGAGGGAAGATCTATGAGGTTAAGGTATGTTGTATATGTCATTTTCCATCATTTAGTTGTGTTATATAAACTATTTCTTTGTCCCATGAGCTTGATCCTTCTAGAGTCACTGCTAATTTTTTAAATTAAATTTAATAGATGGATTACATAATATTGAATACCCAAATTAATGGTGAAACAAATCATGGGTTTATTTCCTTGATTAATTTTATCTAATTGGGTATGCTCTACCTTAGAGTAAAAATATCATCTTTTCCCCAAATTATATTCAAAACCTTGTGCATTATCTTCACATAATTAAGGCATATGATAGGTTTTTTAATTTAATTAATGGTTGATCGATGGAATTAGGCCATGAGACTCAAGATTGTAGAAAACATGTTCTACCTACTTTATAGCCTTGATCAATATACCCACAATGATAAAAATGATTATTTCAATGAGATGACCTCTCTTGTTAGACTATATATATATTATTTGATTTGAATTCATTCAATTTATTGTCGATGGATAACTAATTAGTACTGATTTAAGGACCAGATGGAAAGACTCTTCTGCCTTCAGTTTTGAATTAATAATGCTCTATAACCCTTCCAGGGGTTATATCATTTATCCCAATTACAGGCTTATTGAGAATTTCTATTTTACCTCCAGATGATTGACACAAGTTTTCTTCGGGATACCCCATGGACACGCTCGATGGCCTGATTGGTTCTATCATGCCATGTGAGAGATGCTGGCTATTATGTGCGACACTAGGTATGGTCTCATATGTTTGAAATTACATGAAATTATAACACCATTAATGGAGTAACACAAAAGAAATAATACTTGAGTAACCATGGATAGACTTCATGGAATTGGTTTAGAACCGATCCCCTCGAGAGATACATAGAGAGTCCCTCCGAATTCCCTTGGATGGGTCATGGAATCTCGCTATATTTTCTAAATTCGTTTTAATGTTCAATTAAATTTTAAAGGTTAAAAATGTTTTTCAAATGACTGTGGATCCTTCCGTTTTAGAAATATAGGGATGTGTCCTCCAATTGTAATCAAAGTGTTGGGGACATTCCACCTTCTCACACTTTATACCTCTAACTTTAACATTTGAGGTTCCCTTGGTTTAGACTGACCAACATAAGAAATGTATGTAAATTTCATGGTTATTGACGCACGCCTATCGTAGGGGATGGAAAAATCAATTTATTTTTCTAATGCATCACAGTGTCTGACTAGGGTCATCTCACTAGATGAGCTTTATCATTTGTTTTTACACATAATCTAATTCACCTATACTTCTTTTTTTGGTTTTTTCATTTAATATTATAATGATATATAATTTAAATGAATTAAAAGGTTAAAGTAACTTGAAATGACAAAATGATATTAGTAAATAAAGAACTTGGCCTTTGTGTGTTGATTTCTGGGTTCCATTATTCTCTTTATTGGTGTTTAAACTATGTTTGATAATTCAATTCTAAGACCTCATTCATGAATTCCTATTGTTTTATTTAGTTTTGTGAAATATTTAATGCGTATATCAATCTCAATTCCACCACCTCCTATAATCAAGGTTGATGGCATGCCTCGACTGAGTGTGTGACATCTCCCAAGATCTGGCTCCATCGAATGCCATTTCATCTACTAAATGGCTCAAATCCACCGTATGAAGAGCTCGTATCCAATAGAATGGAGGGAAAAGATTTAATAAAAGAATAGAAATAATTTAATGTTCAGTGTCATGGTGGATGATAGCCGCACACGTGAACATCACTCTTTCTCGTCGTAAACATAATAAAACATAAGAATTTAAGCACGGAATAAATGGAATTTCCACATACCTCCCCCAGGCCAAGTCTTGGGTTAACCTCTCATTTTTTAGGATAGTAGGTCACGGTTGATAGGAAAAGAATAAAATATAAGAATTAGATTAGGGTTGGAAGAGAAAGGGATATAGAAGAAGATGGAAACACTTGAATTAAAAATATGAAAATTCATTACATTAGAAAAGAAAACTATAAATAAAAAGAGAAGAAAAAAATTAATATGTTAGCATCATGTTCCTAGGACACCACTCCAACGTTGGTGTCAAAAACCCCCTTAATCATGGGTTAAATCCTTCTTAATAGGCCAATGGATTCCATCCTTCGGTCTTAAAAGTTCAGATCTTCAAAATCTTGCTTTAAGAATTGCTGCAGATTCTCTCCACTGAAATATTGACCATGTTCGGCCCATTTAATGGAGAAATTGTATAATGATTTTTTCTATAAAGATATTTAAAAACATGTTATAAGTTTCCTCAAAAAATTTCAGATTTATCATCCATGTGTATTACGATATATGAACAATTAATGCTGAGCTTTTATTCTGCAGGAATGTTTCCTTTTTTCTGCCCCACAGTGTCAGCATCCATGGGCCGCATTAATGATAACCAATCTTCATGATCATCAAAAGCAGAAATCCCCATTTAATATTACTTAAAATATAATTATAATCACCCAAATTTTAGGTTTTTAGACCATGTTATGATTTATGTAGTGATGTGGGTTCCACGCAGTCGTCCAAAATAATTGTCCACATTTATTGAATTGTTCAGACCCAGCGATGGATGAATTAAATCCATGTTCAAAAAAAAGATGAAGATAATAAATATTTAAATCCAATAGAAAATTAATCACATAAATTAAATTTATATTTTAAAATATATGAATTAATTACCAAAGTGATTGAAATCTGTCAATATTTCCAAATTAAGCAGTTTTCCAATTTTAGCCCAATACACATCATAAATACAAAATTGATGTAAATAACTCAACTTGTTCAAATTTTAGGGATTAAATAATTGAATTAAATATAAAAAACTATAAAAATATTATCTCTATCAATTCCCTCACACATAAACTTTGCTTGACCCCAAGCATAAAATCTCAACATGGAATTCAAAAGGCACCAATGTTACCAATATTCAAATTTCAATGTAATAATATAAAAAATTTATCAATGTACAATCAAATTTTTATGTTCCAAAAAATATATCAATTTAATTTTCCATTTTTCAAAGAAATAATCAAACCATGCATTTTACTTTTCCCCTTTGAAGAAGGATGGAGCTTCTCCTTTGATTCATTGAAGTTTCCCAATTTATTATTATTAAACATGCCAAATCATGATTCTAACTATATTGTGAATCTTTTCTCTAAAAAATAATGATAAAATTAATAGTGTAGTTATGCTAATATCATGATAACATGATCTATATCCATAGGCTTGTAAAGGAACTAATTTTTCTACTCTGTAATGAAAAAACACCCATAAAATCATGAGGACTTGCAATAAATGTTCAAATGACTCTTTGGATTAGGGTTTGTGGGTAAATGATTGAAATAATTTAAGGCCAGAAGTATGAGGTTTAACTATTAAGTACAATTCATGATTAATCATGTGACAACATAGAATGAACATCACTCAAATCCCTCTGATAATGTGAAACACAACACCACCCCCTTTTTACAACATGGAACATGAGTCAAAAATTGATTACAAAGAACGATATCATCCATGTTCTCCCCATTTTTAAATAATCTCCAGAAAGGCACAACATAATTAATTTCAATTTTTTTTTAAACTTTTTGTCAAGCTCTAGAATGTCACAACTTCATTTTCAATTTTTTCACATTTTTTAAGGAGAACTGGATGAAATAAAAAAAGCATAATGAAATGATAACTCATGCCCAATTTTCTAATAATACATTTCCCAAAATGATTACGCACACCTGACACCACCCACAAATGACACATATCTCAATGAACGCACATGAAAGGCCCTTCACCCACACTCAAACATTAATTACCATGAAAAAATATTAAAAGTGCAGATAGGTATGAAAATATTAGCTTGTAATGTTCCTTAAACCTATAAGGAAATTCATGGCTTCTATGGGATAATGAAAGATAAATACAAGGGTTGGTCTTAGGTAAATATGTGGCTAGCCAAATTTGTGCCTCAATCATTTCAGATGTGTTTTTTTATAGTCATAGCTTTGACACGTTTCAATACAAATTATAGCAAGTGGCACGTCCCAAGATCACTCAAGAAATATGCTCAAGATAAAATAGAAAATATTTGTTCTAGAAATCCTCTAAATAATTGGAATATGACATTGGACAATAACTCATGGCATGATTAATAATAACAAATTAATTCACATGAATTTCATAAATTCAAAGCATGAAAAATGTTAGGTAGATTTCATTTACATGAATCAATTATTTCCCTCAAATCATGATTCCTTATTTCAATATTCATGCTTCACTATAATCATCCAATTGTCTATTTTACTCATTCAGTATCATTAACATTGAAATATAAAACATGGAATCACTAAATTTTTTGAAACTCATGTCTCTTAGATATGTCAAGTAAAACATAAAAGATAAAACTAAGAATGTAATTATATTCAATTTGAATAAAAAATAAAACTAACATGCATTGAAAAAATGTAATAAATTAAGAAGGAAATTGGTCTAAGGGTTTTATAACACGGATTCATTCATTATTTATTTATTTTTTAAATTAAATTTTATATTACCTTTATTGAATCCTCATTAATGAATTACTTTCCCTGGATTTATTTAGTGTGTAATTTTAGTATGCATCCAGCACACCAAATCACACCTCCTCCAAAAGTCAAAAAGGATAACACCTCAACTATGAATATCATTCTTAAAGGACTGGCTCCACCATATGTCGTTTCATACCTTATGGAAACCAAAACTCCACCATATAAAGGGTTTACCTAAGATAAGGGAGTGAAAATTAATTTATCGAGGAAAAGAAATGGATTTGGGAATAGTGTCATGGTGGACGACCATCGCACCTGTGAAATATTTTCGCCTTTACCCGAAATAGATTTAAATCATTTAGAATTTAAAGTGAAATAATGACGATCACCATGAAACCAACCCTAGGGTCAATCCTCGGGTTCACCCTTCATTTTTGAGTATATGAGGTCACAGTGGACAGGATAGGAAGAAAAGATAAGAATAAGATTAGGGTAGGAAGATAAAGGGAGATTGATAAAGATGGAAACAAATGAATTAAAAATATGAAAATGCATTACATTAGAAAAATAAACTAAAAATAAAAAGAGAAGAAAAGAAATTTCTATATTAGCAGAATGTCCCTAGGCCTCCACTCCAACGTTGGTGTAGAACTCCCCCTTCTTCATGGGTGAAATCCTCCTTATATAGGCCAAGGGATTCCATCCTTCGGTCTTTAAATTTCTGATCTTCATAATCTCTCTTTAAGAATTGCTACAGATTCTCTCCACCGAAATATTGACCATGTTAGGCCCATTTAATGAACAAATCGTGTTATGATATATTCTATAATGATCGTCAAAGATATTTTTTATGTTTCTTCACAAATTTTCAGATTTATCCTCCATGTGTATTACGAGATATGCACAATTAATGCTGAGCTTTCATTCCAGAGAATGTTTCTGTTTTTCTTCCCCATAATGTCAGCATCCATGGGCCAGCTTAATGATTTCCAATCTTTATGGTATTCAATAGAAGAACTCCCAATTTACTATTCCTAAAAATCCAATTGTAATTACCCCAATTTGAGTTTTTTAGACTGAGTTATGATTTATTTAGTGATGTGGGGTCCACACAGTCGTCCAAAATAATTTTCCACCTTTATTGAATTGTTTGGACCCATGGATGGCCAAATTAAATCCTGGTATAAAAACTAAAGATGGAGATAAGAAACATAAAAACCCAATAGAAAAATAATCACATCAATTTTACTTATAGTATAAAATATATGCATTAATTACCATAGTTATTAAAATCTGTCAGTATTTCTAAATTAAGCAATTTTTCAATTTTTTCCCAAAAACATCATAAATCAAAAATTGATATAAATAACTCAAATTATTCAATTTTTATGGATTAAATAATTGAATTAAATATAAAAAATTGTGAAAATATTATCTATTTCAATTCCCCCAGACTTAAACTATGCTTAACCACAAGTATAAAATTTCAACATGGAATTCAGAGGGAACCAATGTTAACAATATTCAAATTTCAAGGCAATAAAATCAAAAAATTATCAATGTACAATCAAATGTTCAAGTTCCACAAAAAATATCAATTTAATTTCCCATTTTTCAAAGATACAATCAAATCGTGCATTTTAATTTTCCCCTTTTAAAAATGATGGAGATTCTCCTTTCATTCATTCAAGACTCTCAATTTATTATTATTAAACATGCCAAATCATGATCTACCTATCTTTTGAATCTTTTCTGTCATCACTCATGAAACAATAAATAGTGTAGTTATGCTCATATCATGAAACATGATCATTATCCATAGGGTTGTAAAGGAACTACTTTCTCTACTTTGTAAAGTCAAAACAGACATAAAATCATGAGGACTTGCAATAAAGGTTCAAATGACTCTGTGGCTTAGGGTTAGTGGGTAAATGATTGAAATAATTTAAGGCCAGAAGTAGGAGGTTTGACTCTTAATTAAAGTTCATGACTAGTCACGTGAAAACACAGGATGAACCTCACTAAAATCCGTTTGATAATGTGAAACACAACACCACCTCATTTTTACAACATGGAACATCAGTCAATATTTGATTACAAAGAATGATATCATCCAAGTTCTCCCCCTTTTTAAATAAGCTCCATAAAGGAACAACATAATTTATTTATTTTTTTTTTATTTTTTTGTAAATCTATAAAAAGGAGTTACATTATTTTCAATTTCCTCACTTTTTTTAAGGAGAACTGTATGAATGAAATAAGAATAATGAAATGATGACTCATTCCCAATTTTCAAATAATAAATTTACCATAATGATTATGCACACCTAAAGCCACCAAAAAATGATAAATATCCTAATGAACACACACGAAAGGCTTTTTCCCCACACTCAAACTTCAATTACCATGAAAAAGTACTAAAAGTTCATATAGGTAAGAAAATATCAGCTTGTAAAGTGGCTTAAAACTACAATCCAATTTTTTACATTTATGGTCTAATGAAGGATAAATATAAGGGTTGGTCTCAGGTAAATATGTGGCTAGACAATGTAGTGCCTCAATCATTTTAAATGTGTTTTTTCACAGATATAGCTTTGACAAGAATCAATACATGCTCTTGCAGGTGGCACGTCTAAAGATCATTCAAGATATATGCTCAAGATAAAATAAGACATTTTTCATCTAGAAATACTCTTGTTAATGAGAATATAACATTGGAAAATTGCTCATGGAATGATTAATAATAACAAATTAATTCAGATGAATTTTAAAAATTCAAAGCATGAAAAATGGTACGGTAATTTCATTTACATGAATCAATTAATTCCCTCAAATCACGAGTCCTTATTTTAATATTCATGCTTCAATTTAATCATCCAATTATCAATTTTACTCATTAAGTATCATTAACATTGAAATACTAAACATGACATCACTAGATTCCTAAGAAACTCATTTCCCCTAGATATATCAAGTAAAACATAATTCACGTGTGGTAATTCAATTCTTATCATTAAATCTAAAAAAATGTAAGGAGTTTCAGAGTTAAACAGTAAAAGTGAACTCCCATTTGAAATAAAGATTCATTATTCTATTTGGGGGTTCCCTTTTGACATCAAGAACCTACAAAATAAAATTACTCAAAAAAGTGAAAGGATAATTCCATTAAAGCTCAAAAATATAAGAGTGATTGGGATACATTCTATGCTATTTCTATAAAAATAAATTGAAATCTAAATTACAAGAAAGAAAGTAAAGTTATGTCTTGGTACAATCCCCCAAGTGGGCCCTAGATTATTTTACTTCCTCCAGAGGGTAGTACCAACTGTCATCCATAATCTGATGGTGGGTGGATCTTCTTGGACTTGAACCAACACATGTTCTTCTTCCCAGATTGTAGTTCTCTGTTCTTGTTGAGGAGAATTCTGTGTATAGAGTACACCAGATCCACCCACTTCTCAATGTGGTATAGTTTTCATGGAAGGGGTCGTATGAAGTATGGAACCTGCTCCTCTTCTGTTTCTACTTGTGCAACATGTTCTTAAATATCCAGTGGTTTCTCCACATTCACTGCATGAAAAGAATAATAAAAGGGATATTAAAATATTAAATTTAAAGTCATTAATTTAAAAATATTCCCTTTTAAGGAAGAAATATTGTATATTTAGTTCTTCATGTATTTCCAATGTTATCATTTCATGGGATTCCTCAAGCAGATGATCAATATCCTCAGGGATCTCTAGGTGTTCGTCAACTGGTGCAATTTAGTCTTCTTTATCATCCTCTATGGTGATACAAGGATTGACCGAATCTAAAAATTCAAAATCATAAATAGTGATACTCAGATTAGATTGAATGAAATCCGAAAACTTAGTGTTCAAGAAAGTATTATCTCCCTGAGCTGCTTCTGGTTCAATCACTTTTTCTATGATAAGTGCCTCTTGGAGTTGATCTTCACTTGATGAAGGTAGGTAGTCAGGATCCTCCATTGTTTCTACAAATTCTCCCACTTGGGTGGTTTTCTCATCTTCTAATTCTAGAGAAAGGTATAAATGTTGTTTCTCTTATACATTTTAAAGAATTACGGGATCATGTTGCATTTAAATTTCATCCCATGCACTCCAAAATTTCTCCAAATTCACATGATCTCCCTCATGTTAATTAGTAGAAAAATATCATTCATCTATCTCCTCCAGTAATCATTGAGAGGGGTGGAATTAATCCTCAGGAACATCCTCTTTTACACCCTTAGGTTCTTCAACATCAAAAACAAGTGGGGAAATTTCTTCCATAGCTTACTCAGGATCTTGCTCTATTTGAGGCTTGGGTTTCTCACGGTGTACTCGAACATAGTCGAACGCTATTTTTATTTTTCTCCCAAAGTCATATAGAGTATTGCGAATCATATCCACCGAGGAATTTAGTTCTCTATAATCCACTTCGGGTTCTTGATATTACACCAACAAGTAATCATTCCATGCATAATAATTTGAATTTGAATAAATCATGGAAAAGGGATTTTTCAGATTTTTTTAAAAAAATATTGAAAACTCTATAAATTTTGAAAATAGTAAAAGTAAAGTATGAAACTGATTAGATCGTCGGCAACGACCCCAATTTTGACGCATGCCTATCATAGGGCATGGCAAAATCAATTTATTTTTCTAATGCAGCACATTGGCTAACTAGAGTCATCTCATTTAAAGAGCCTTATCAGTTGTTTTCCCACATAATCTAATTCACCTATACTACTTTCTTTGGTTTTTTATTTAATATTTTAATGAAATATAATTTAAATGAATTAAAAGGTTAATGTAACATGCAATGACAATATGATATTAGTAAAGAAAGAACATGGCCTTTGTGGGGTAGTTTGTGGGTTCCATTATTATCCTTATTGGTGTTTAAATTATGTTTTATAATTCAATTTTGAGACCTCATTAATGAATTACTATTATTTTATTTAGTGTAGTGAAATATTGAATGCGTAAATCAATCTCAATTCCAACTACTCTTATAATCAATGTTGATGGAACACCTCTACCGAGCGTGTGACATCTCCTAGGACATGCCTCAATCGTATGCCATTTCATCTACTAAATGGCTCAACTCCACTGTATTAAGAGCTTGTATCTAGTATAATGGAGGGAAAATATTTAATAAAATAATAGAAATAATTTCATGTTCAGTGTCATGGTGGATGACTGCCGCACCCGTTCACATCACTCTTTCTCAACACAAACGTAATAAAACATAACAAATTAAGTGCATAATAAATGGAATTTCCACATACCTCCCCTAGTCCAATTCACGAGTTAGCCAAAAACATTTCAGGATAATAGGTCATGGTTGACAGGATAAGATGAAAATAGAAGAATTAGATTAAGGTTGTAAGAGAAATGGAGATGGAAGAAGATCGAAACACTTGAATTAAAAATATAAAAATTGATTACATTATAAAAGAAAAAAAAGAGAAGAAAAGAAAATTCTTATGTTAGAATCATGTCCCTATGCCTCCACTCCAACGTTGGTGTGGAACCCCCCCCCCCCCCCTTCAGCATGGATTCTATCCTTCGATCTTCAAATTTCAGATCTTTAAAATCTCTCTTTAAGAATTACTACAGATTCTCTCCACCAAAATATTGACCATGTCTGGACAATTTAATGGACCAATTATGTAATTATTTCTTCTATAAATATCATTAAAAATATGTTTTATGTTTCCTCACAAAATTTTTGATTTATCCTCCATGTGTATTACAAGATATGGACAATTAATAATGAGCTTTTATTCTAGAGGAAAGTTTCCTTTTTTCTGCCCCACAATGTCATCATCGATGGGCCACATTAATGATGGATAATCTTCTTGATCTTCAACAGCAGAACCCCCCCATATAATATTACTAAAAATTAAATTGGAATCACCCATATTTGAGGTGTGTAGACCGACTTATGATTTATTTAGTGAGGTGGGGTCCACACAGTCATCCAAAATAATTGTCCACGTTTATTGAATTGTTCGAACACATGGATGGTTGAATTAAATCCTGGTTTAAAAACAAAATACGGAGAAAATAAACATATGAACCCAATAGAAAACGAATCATATCAATTGAATTTATAGTTTATAATATATGTGTTTATTACCAAAGTGATTAAAATCTGTCAATATTTCAAAATTAAGCAGTTTTCCAATTTTAGCCCAAAACACATCATAAATCCAAAATTGATGTAAATAACTGAACTTGTTCAATTTTTTAGGGATTAAATAATTGAATTATATATAAAAAATTGTAAAAAAATTATCTCTATCAGGTATCCAAGAGGGTCCTAGTCTAATGTGTTTAATTATTTAATTTTATTCTCAATTGAATTGTAAAGGCACAGTGCTTATCTTATATTCCATGAAATGAATTCCCTAACCACCATGGGTGGTTTCCTACTATGATTATATCTCACACTGTCCTTATATGTGATTGTAACCTACAATGACACTATGGTTTTAGGTATAGAAAAATTGAAGCTTCCAGCATCCAATTCTTGGTTGACATGCATTACTAGGATCGAGTTGGAAGTAGAGGACTGAGACTATATAAAAGATGGTAGACTAATTTTTTTGTCTTTTGGTATTTTTGGTTTAGAATATTGTATATTATATTATCCACTTCTCCTTAAAAACTCATTTTTATAGAAACTATACAATGATAATCAAATTATATTTTCAAGTAAATCATCTTATTCTTATTGTATTATTTACTATGCTTGTTTTTGTAATTAGTTCCCATGTTTGTCTATTGTTTTTTTTCATTGTATATATTGTATATATATATGTGTATGTATGTATATTGTTGAAATAAACTCTAAAAAATGAGGGAATAGTCTCCCCATAGACAAAGGCAAGGACTTCACTACTAGTCGACAATCTATGGTGTTTAGGGAGGCGCACATGAGGTCTTTTGGCCACATATCTCAGGGAACCAGTGAGTGGAATTTGGGGTGGGATGCTACATAAGAATTTATATCATGATATTGATATGGACTCTTGAGATTTTTCCCATGTTATATGATGACACCATTGTATGTTAGCATGGTATTGTAAATACCACAGGGATTTCCAACCAGATCATGTGACACCCAACAAGCATGTCATCTAGGTTTCAAGATTACACCAGGACAAGTTAGACAATTCAAGTGAAAATCACAACAAATATCATCTCATATATTGTGTTTCCCTATAAAAAATTCAGAGAGATCATGAGACACCATGTTGATATTTAATCATTTATTACACAATGGTCTTCTGACACATCATTAATGTTAGGTGAGGTCCTACAGTCACATTATCAAGATCACGGGATTGCATTTATATATTCCTACTATGTACCTGGAACACATCTATAATCATTAAACATGGCTGGTAGATAATCAATTCATTACCAAATTTTTTCTTGAGACATGATTTAATTGTACATTGGATATAATATGGCCACCTATGAGTGTATCCCTTAATTATCTGTGGAATTTGACATGTATCCTCATATAAGGGCAGTCTGAATGTGTGAGCCATGATCAAACTAATCTAGGAGATCATTTATTACTTTCATAACAAGGATATGTAGGAATACTACATATGGATTAAGCACAAATTGATATCCACCATAGTAATACCCCCTCCATGTCTATGACATTCCAACCATTATGATCCAATCTCTCTAATGGTTTGACCATTCTGCTTCATCCACTAGTGGAATAAAAAGATAACAAAAATATGAGAACATTAATTTCTATCATAACCAATATACATAATAATTCTTCATAACTCATGAACTCAATTGGAAATCAACCTCTATTTAAGACCTACCATGTCTCCAACATTTCATCCATCAAGAACGAAACCATCCCATAGAATAATAATTCTTTCTCATCCACCAAAAGACAGATAAGTTAAATAAACTACAATAACTCTAATTACAATAATAACTAGGATATGTTGGAAAAATTTATAATTAATTATATTTAAAAGGAATACTCTTCAGTTTACGTCACACCACGTCATTGACACTCTAACCAGTCGGACCCAATCTCTCCTATTTGTTGATTATTAAGCGTCGTTCACCAACAGACTGAGGAGGTGATTAAAATATGAGAAATATGACTCCTCTCATAACCATCATGTATAGGAAACCACTATATGGCCTCATATCAAATAGTAATCCACCTCAGCATAATTACATCCATGTCGCGGAGATTACAACCATTGGTACCCAATATCTCATATCGGATAATCATTCTACCTCATCCACCAGTGAACTAAGGATATAATTGAACTACGCTGTCTCTGATTAAAATTATAACTATGATACATAGGATGATTTACTAAGGACTTATCTCTATATTATGTATACAAAGGGTTTCCCATCAAATAAGTATCACATCCATAAGTAGTGAGACTAGTTATAAACAATAAATGTTTTCACACCATGAGTGGATCACGTGGGATTAATGATTTGGAATGAAAATATAATTCACATCATGAATCTCCAAGAGTAAAGGAATATTCATTATGTATGCCTCAATTAGTGGCATGATATGACTTTCCACAAATAAGGGAAACTTCCTCAAGGAATTTTACAAGGTTGTGAATGAACTATGATTAAATTTATTTAGGCCATAACTGTCATATGTATGATTAATCCATAAATATCAATCTCAATATCTTGTCATAAATTCCCACATATATGTCTATTCCATATTATTTTATTCTTAAAATGATTAGCGAACTATGTTATTTATCATATTATAATTAAGAATACATAAGACACCTCAGGAGGGTTTATTACCCTCCTCGAAATGTTATCGCATCCATAGATGATAACATACTCCAGTGTTCTTGGTTATACAATGGCTCCATCCGAAAAAATGCTACCCTCCAATGGGAAAATATAAAGAACCTCTGATATATAAAGACTTATCAACTTATAATATTACCCTTTTTATATAATAGATTATATCTTATGATCATTTTTTAGGGAAATCACTCATTTACCTAGATTATGAATTGACTCACAAACATATCTTAAATATGTGATAGAGTCTCGAAGTTGGAAAAATTCCCCATAAATCTATGTGATATGCCTAAAATCACATACTCTCAACCAATGTGAGTTCTTAAGAATCGTTGGGCCTAAATACCAAATACACCACCTCCCAATGGAAATTCAATTCGTACTCTATAATGGATGTGGGAGTAGAGTTGAGTTTCCATTATATATAAAGAATAATAAACCCAATATGAATGATTTCACAACACACTTAACCCTCCCACACCAAAAAATAAAATCATCAGCAAGAAACAAACAAATCATTTTGAAGATAAATTTTTTTAACCTGACTTGAAATAATTTTACAATACAATATCCTTCACAAGATATAAATTATATATTTACCAGTCGTTATTGAACCATTTTTTTCCTATTATATGTGTGGTCCTATCCTTTTTCTAAAGAAACATAAATATATAACCAAAAATGAATATCACAAATTACAAAATGATCTATTGATAACGCATCATGTAATAATGTAAGCATTTCCTACAAAAAACAAAAGTGGGAAACATGACATGGATCTTATGGAAATCCTATATAATATATGTTCTTGTGAAAGATGTATAACATCACTTTGAAAGTTCCACACAAATGGAATTGTCAGGATTAGAATAAGAAATGAATATTTTGTTAACCATACATATATGTCTGTGCACATAACATGTCTGTAGTGATGCACTTATCCGTGACCATGTTCCTTGTTGTCTTCAAGACTATAGATACCTCTCCCACAAATGACCCCCAAAATGAGACAATATATTGATCAGGTGACCATTATGGAATATAAAATATTGATGAATCCCTCGAAGGACTCAAAATTTCCTCAAATTCCTAACACATTTAACACTAGGAAAAAAATTAAATGGGTTTGGAATACCATTGACATTGTCCAATCCTAAAACTTGAGGGTACCTATGAGGTTCTATAAATGCTAAAACCAAGAAGTCTACATATTCTAAAGAAATCTACTAGAAATTATGTAGAACTCATTGTCATGGTAAACCATGTCAAAAAAGAATTAATGTCCCAGACCTAGGTGCCACCAAACAGTGCTCTGAACCTAGTTGTCCACAGGGCCTCAAGTGAATCTCCCCAAACTCCAGAGGCTGCTGACTAGAAGTGAGGGCCAAGATGAGTCAATGGGGAGACAATTCCATTTTTACTAGAGTGTCACAGCTAATGTCAGACACATTAAATAGTGGAAGCATTATAAACACTAGTCAATACAGACTAAGGAAAGAATATATTACAATGACAAGAAGTTCCTAACATAAAAAATTATGCATATGATACATATATCTTGAAAGCACCTAAAACAATACATGGCATTAAAATATAACACACTTATCCCAAAAAAAATTAAAAAATGTTCCCATATCATTGAAAACCACTTCTTGGTCCAGTGCACTCCAGATCCAATGCCATAGTCAAAAACCAATACTAGGTCACTTGTCCCAATCATCAACTACAAACATGTAATCAGTTTGGTTCCCCGAAGAGTCCCAAATAGGGTGGGAGAGAAACATACCAGTAGAGAACCACCCATTTCTATATAGTTCTAACAAAACTTTTATAGGTTATATCAAGTGTATGGAAATAATTAATGAAAATATTGTATGACCATAGTATAAGTCTTCTGCAAAGTAAAACCAATTGGCCCATGCTACCTACAAGAATAGTCAACTCTTAACATGGAAGATATTGACATGTAAACAATAATATATCCATGTTGTACATATATCCATTTCAATTTACCCATGACCATTCCATATAATGATGTGTAAATCCCATAGCCATGCCCTATAGTGAAGCGTAGACCATATAGTCTGGATGCAAGGTATCATGTTCCAGGACATCCATGGAATTTATCTATACCATGAATGGATAGATCAAAGGAACTCATCCAAGGTATCTAGATCACGTGTTATGGACATCCCTATGGAAACTCGGTCAAGGAATTGGTTGGAGTCTTAGAAACATTTGTACCGACATGTCTTATGAAAGTCCAAGAAATCCAGAACCACGAGGTAGAATGGCCTAAGGCATCGCACAAGATCAAGACCCAAGGGGAAGAGTCAACCCAAGGCATCCACTACTATGTTCCAGATCCATGGAGAGTAGTCCATGGAATGTTTCAAACCATTAAATTAATTTATTCTATAAAAAAATTCAATTCTACATGAATATACAAAATCACATAAACAATCAGAATCCATTAATTTACCCACTCATGTTAACTATTTATCATATAAAGAGTATATGGGAATACCCTCACATATAAACCATTCAACATTTCAATAATAAAATAGTGTAACTATACCCATCCATATAATCTATTTTATTTAATTCAAACCATCAAAATAGGAATGACATAAGAAGACATAACAAGTCATAGAGGCATTACATATCCTAAACAAGCTATTAAAACCCATTAAGGCATCAATGAGCTTCCTAAAACTAAGAAAGCACAATCACACATAGCATGGGTGGTTTAAATGGGAATAAACATGTTAATTTTTTAAGAAGAACACCAGGGATGACATTAAAATAATAAACATGTGTCAATGCACCTAAATAGAACCGATGAGCATCCTAAATAGGTCCGACAAATACTACTATAAGAAACTCTCTCAAAAAATATTCCTTTCCAGAAAGTCCAATAGGCAATGAAAATGCAAAACTCTTGAAAAGAACACAGAAATCTGAAAAAAAGTATAAACCACCAACTATAGCTCGTTAGTATAGATCTCTTTCAGAATCATGTCCTGATTCATCCAGATTTAATAAGGATATGAGAAACTAACGAAGAACAAGATATTTTGGCATATGAGCCTAAATTAATATAGCACAATTGATCACTAGAAGAATTGAATTTGGATAAAAATGAATATAGAAATTATTGATACATATTTGATGAGATGATAGGCAATCAAAACAGAGGATGAATAGATGACCAGGATCAATACCTAGATTATGTGCCAAAGGGGAGATCCCACGTGAGGGGAGGACTATGTGTTTAAGGGGAAACCAAAAAAAGAATGAAAATTAAAATTTAGCCTAATTTTTTTTAAAAACATAACTTACAGAACATGATCTCATGATTTAGAAGCACGATATCTGACACCATATAAAACCTGTGTGTAAATCACTACCTCCATGGGGAATATTATATGGTTACACAACATGATCTGACTAACCATGTGGTAACCATGAGAAAAAATTTATTAAAAACCTACAAATTTTTTAGATTATAACATGGTTATTAGGACTCTATAGAATCGTTTCCCAAACAATGCAGATGATACTACCTCCCCCACATGGTTACCTTAACTATCAACAGGCCATGAAAAAAACTGTGTGATAATGAATTTTCATCTCATAACTCAGTTTGAGCTCTGAACAAGCCCCATACACATCTGATCACCCGATATCAAGAGAGGTACATATGTATTTCCATAACAGCAAATTTAATCTAAGAGATAAAATATTTTTACTTCATATGAAAACCCATGTTTTTACAATATTCTCCTTTACAGAAATTCTTCTCCTAATTTCCCTTAAATGGTGGTCATGATTCGCTTGAGAAATACTCTGGACACCAAGTACGTATATCAATCTCACTCTCCCAAGTCTCATCTTATAAATGCTCTTGCTTCCATAACACACATACTTGAGGAACTGACCAGCCATGGAGAACCTTTGTGATCATATCAGTGATACGTATCAGATTATCCTCAAATTATGCATCAACCTAAAGCTCAGAATCGTCAGGATGAAATGCGTGAGACAAGTCCAAATGAAAAAATAATTGAAAGATACCCAGAATATTTCATTCATGTCCATGTCAAAATGAGGTAACTGAAACTGATATGATACCGACCAAATTCTCTCCCAAATATCGAATGGCCTGACATATCATAGTAAATGTTTACACTATCTTCTAATAGGCATGTGTCCCAACCACAGTGAAACACACAAGAAAACAAGTTCCCATCATAAAACTCTATAGTTACTCTATAGTGACCAATCTATGATCTCTGAAGAGACTATGTTGTAGAAAAATGATTATTAATCAACAGGACCAGCTCATAAGTCTCACGCATGATATGTGGTCCCAGTACGACTACCTCACATTGCTCCAACCAACATTGGGTTGAACATAATGGACTAGAATATAGATCTTCATATGGTTCCATTGTATAGTATCTTGATAACTATTATTGTAGGTGAACTCTATTGGGGGAATGTGCCTCTCTCAAGGGCCCCTAAAATTTATAACGCATGATCGCATCATGTTGTCCAGCACCTATATCGTAAGCTCGATCCAACCATTATTATGTTGGTGGTATTTGGTTCTCAGAATCACCTATGTGCCCATAAACCTCTAAAAACACTACCAAAAATGAGATGTAAATAAGGAAACCCTTTCTGAAATGATGTTTTTCAAGACCCACTAAAGTGAAATTATCTCTAAAATATACAACCTACCATTCTAATCAACATTGAAGTTATCCTTTATCTGAATAAAGTGAGTGAAGGTTTTCATCCTATCTATAACAAACCACACATCATCATTGCCTTGATTTGACCTCGGTAACTGATTCATGAAATCCATCGTGAAATCTCACCATTTCCACTCCAGAATAGGTAAATGATATAAAATCACATCCATCCACTAATGTTCCACCTTCACCTACATATAGGTGTAACACCTCATAACAAAACTAACTACCTCATGCTTTATACCTAGCCACCAATTTTGATGCTGCATGTCAAGGTACATCTTGGTGACTCTGGGGTGTCTGCCTAAGAACAGGTATGAAACTACCACATTAAATCCTCATGTAAATCCATTGTAACCCACTTGTTTCCATGGATAAAAAGAATCTCATACTCACCTACCGTCCAACTAGGAGGAGGGTCCTCACCTGTCACACACTCCCATAGAACTAGACCTTCCCAATCTTATAGATGCATCATCCTAAATCGTTCTATCATGGTAGAGGTCATAGTAAAGGATGATAGATATGTTTTTTTATATCTATCGTGCACCTCCATATGCATATAAGAGAATAATTCCGTTAACTACCACTCGCTACATGACTTTTTAACTACTTGTTTCTGAGTCTTCCTTCTTAGTGCATCAGCCACTACATTGCATTTACCAGGTGTTTATAGAAGCACGTAGTCAAAGTACTATAAGAACTCTATCAACCTTCCCTCAATCAGATTAAGATCATGTTGTTTAAAAATCTACATGATGTTTTCTAAAGACCTAGATTTTTCCATGTAATTTTTCTAAATTAAAAGAAATTATTACGAGTCCACGAAAATTGATGCCACGTGATTCTGAGACCCGGTGTTCCCGGAATGAATTTTTGATCTTTTTTTGGTACGTTTAGTAAATGTGTGATGGGTTTTTTGTAACTTTTGAACCGGGGCTCGGAATTGAAATATGAGGACACTATTGAACTTGCAGTACTAGAATTCTCTTAAGGAGTCCTTCTCCTTGACCACAATAGTTCGAGGGTGATATTTAGTTTTTTAGATTTTCATGGGAGAGTTAAAAGAATAAAGAAAGAAAATAAGACAATTTTTATTTTATTTTTCATATGAAACCTTCCATTTGAATTCATTATGGTGGGGACCACCCGAACCCCCATCTAATGTAGGGAAACCCTTGTAATCCCCCCAACATAATGTGCCAACCTTAACATAATTAATGTTCCAACATTAATTCAATTAATTACATAATGTATTAAGATTGAAAACACAATTTTGTAAGAAGAAATAATTGGCAACAGAAATGAGAGCATGGGAGAATATTTGGAGAAATATCCTACAACGGAGAACTTTATCCTGATCAAGAATCAAGATGACGCAGGAGCTCGGATCAGAAATGTGTTGTGGGAGCAACAAATTTCGGCATCCCCTTCATCGACTTTATCTCCTTCCTCACGACACCACCAATGAACGTCAAGGTATGGGTTTGTTTAATATTTTTCATCGATAATTTTACATTGAATCTTTCTCCTAGAGCCATGTGTTACCAGACTAATGGGGAGGGTATGGGAAAAAAGAACACAACATGATCTCTTTGCATCTTCAATGCTGATCCATTCTTTTCAAAAAGGGAGGACGACGTCCAACTCTAGTGAGGTTCCAGGCAGTGGTCGACACTCCATCCGGCCACGATGTCAGTGGCGGCGCAACTGTGCTGCTAGAGGAGGTCGTGGCCCATCGGCCACGGTGGGAGAGCATGGCGGCCAACACACCGACCGGCCACGTGAAGGTGGGGCGGTGCATGTCTGTGCTTCTGGTATAAGAGAAGGTCATGAACCATAACATGCATCTGCGCACCATGGCGGCCGACAACCAGCCGGTAATGGGAGGATCAGTGCGCGTCCATGCTGCTAGAAGGGAGGGGTGACTGTTCTGGTCGGCCACCTCTCACCGGGCAGGACCTGCTCTGGTGGGTCTCACATTCCTACAGGCTACGCATCATGGTGCAGCCGGGTAGGTAGAGCTGAACAGTCAAGTTGACCATTTGAAATACTGGGGGGGAGCCTCCCCCAGGAGTCAGCAAGAGAAGACCTGCCATGGCGGTCCACCCAACCGCGGGAAGCACCACGAGCTATGCCTAACAATCCTGGCCCATCGGGCTATGCTAAGCCATCACCTTCGTGGGCCGAGTCGGACCATGGCCCAGCGGGATAGGCCCGATGTGGCCTAGTCCATTCTGGTGGGACCCGGGTCGGGCCCGGTCGGTCTGACCAGGTCAAACCGGACCTAGGCCCATCCGGACCCAGTTTCGCCTCTTTCACCGTAACATGTGATCTGGGGGACCATTTGACAAGTTGTCTATGGAACCAGGCTCCTTGGATCAAGATAGTCCTTTTGGTATACTCCACTTGAGTTTTGGATAAAGTTGGAGTAAGGTCGGGTTGGATTGAACCTCGAATCCAACCGAGCCCTCAGAGTAGAAATGCCAAGAACCTACAAACAGGGCATCCGATTGATACGACGTCTGTTGTTTTAGGTACCTTATAATGTTAAATATCGTTCAGATACTTCTTAGTGGAACATCATGGTGATTGAGGTATGACTAATGGTTTGGGGAGTAGTTCACCCAAATGGGCTATTAGTGGGAATCCAGTGGCTGGCTATGAGGTCAAAGTTGGAGACATATCATACAGAGTTTACTACTGAGCGATCCTGTGTGGGTCAGCACCAATATTTCATGGGTCAGATCCTCTATGGATCAGCACTCAGTGATCTTGGGTGGGTCAGCAAAAACCGATCCAGTGTGGGTCAGATCCTGCGTGGGTCAGCGCTCAGTGATCCTCTGTGGGTTAGCACATACCAATCTTGTGTGGGTTAGATCCTATGTGGTTCATTGCAGGGGTTAGTACATATCGATCCTACATGGGTTAGACTCCTTATAATCAACATTTGTACCCCTTGATAGAATAAGATAATCTACCTTCACGAATGATAACTTGTACTTCTATACTTCACATTTACCTGGTGTTAGATGAGTCTTTGCCTTCATGGTGATAGCAGTTTGGTATTCTTCTATGTGGATTTACCTTTGTGGATCATACAATCGTGGTGATACATTTATGGTATTCTTCTGTGTGTAATTACCTTTGTAGTACTTACTTTTGTGTTGTTACCTTCCTGGTAATCATTCCTTTCGTGGAACAGTTTTTCATTGGCTTAGAGTTGGTCCTTCTTTTCCTCATAAATTTGATGGGTATAATTGATATATTAGCTATATGTATTGGCACATAACTAAGTAGGGTTGACTATTGTTTCCATGCTTTGTGGTTTCTCCTTTGTAAATTTTAGAGTCCCTCAGGGTACTCGGGGTCCCTAGTAAGTATTGTTATACTCACCATTGCACGGTCTATGCCCGCACCTTGTTGTGTCTTGTGCAGATGAAAGACAACGTTGACTAAGGATGAGGGTACCAAGACTGGTGACTTCTCAGATGTGGACCTCAGATGAGGCGTACCACAGAGATGACCATTTAGGAGTTGTACCTACACTTCATGTAGGATATTTGGCGGGTGATCATTGGAGCTATTTTTAGTTTTACATGTACATTCCAGTTTTACTTGTAATTTTTAGTTGGTCTAGTATTCCGGGCCCTTTACTTACTGTACTCACTCTGTTTACTATTTAGTTTACTTCGTGGCTGTATCCTGCTATGTGCTTGGATTGGGTGAGTTCACGGGTTTAAAGGGAATGCCTTCCTAGATATAGGTATATGCCTTCCTGGTGCAAGTCTACATCCCCTGGCCTAAAGAAGGCAGGCTTGGGGTAGTCATGGTACGTGCCCCAGGGGACGGGTCATGAAAAAATTGTATCATAAGATTTTGGTTCTACCAATGAACTTTGAATTTGATATTTTTATCGGCAATATTGTTAAGTGTTATGAGTGTGTTTTTCAGTTTGGGTAATTCATTGTTGGTGTGGTGGCCAACCTATCCATAACCGCGGACCTAGACATCTAATTTCCGACTCAGTTCATGAAAACATTGATTGCGTATGTGTTTTTGAAAAGTTATTTTATCTCTTTGAGTCAGATCACAAGGTATAAATTTAATAATTGTGTCAACCCTGTTTCTTTTTCAGGATTCTTCTACACAGCCAGACAGTTAGGGTTCCAAGTAGAGTACATGATGACATCCCACCGAGCAATGAGGCTTCGGTGAAGGGCCCCACAATGGAATTTGTACCCTTGGGTGGTGTACCAGTAGCACCACTAACCATTGGGAAGTTGATTCCACCAGCCACAACAACAGAGGGTTCACGCCGCTTGAGGGCGTTGCATGATTTCCAGCACCATAGGCCATTGAGGATCCGGGCGACACAGATCCACAGGCGGCTGAGGACTGGCTGGAGGCCATGGTTAGGGTTTTTTCACTGTTATAGACACTAGCCAATGTCATGGTGATCCTTACCACCAGTCTTCTCTAGGAAGAATCGAGAAGATGGTGGATCATGATTCTCTAGGTTCACGACGAGGTGACTCTCAACTGGTCAGACATTGAGAGCATATTTAGGGTATATTTCATCCCAGCAACCCTACACTCAGTATGTATACAAGAGCTTCTTCACTGGGAGCAGGGTAGCATGACTGTGGATCAGTAATCAATGAGGTTCCCCGACCTCTCGTGATACTCCACTGACATGGTGTGGGACCCTTTCATCAGGGCCCAAACATTCGAGCAGGGGATAATATGGGATATTATAGCTTCTATGGTTTCTATTAACATCCTGACATAGGGGGTGTTAGAGCAAGAACTCTTAGTAGATAGATTCCTTATTAAGAAGTCACCAGTAGAGAGACCCACCACAGAATGACACAAACCAGAGTCACCGGCAGCCGGCAGCAAACATATGACGCATAGGACCAAGAGGACCAGACCTACTGGTGGATGACCGATGCATATAGGTTCGGCGGTGCGGAACTCTCGAGACATAGTAGGACGAGATGGGGATATAAAGTGTTACTCATGCGGCGGTCAAGGTCACAAGGCTCGCGACTGCCCGACCCACCATACGAATGACCAGAATATGGTCGAATTACCTCCTGGGTAGAGGCAAAGATTCAATAGAGGAGGTCCGTAGACAAGAGGCATACGTGGAAGAAGAGTAGGTCATGTTGCAGGTGTTGGGAGGCGATTTGAGGTTCTACCGCCACCACCACCAGGTGGTCCACCCCAACCATAGGGATTAGGTGGACAAGGACGAGCTCAGCTTCTGACAGCTGAGGCCTACGACCACGGTTCTCTGGAGATGATTCGAGGAATAATCTGTGTTTACTCCACCTTAGTTGTAGTACGTATAGACAAAGGTGATAGTCATTATTTTATTTCCATGAGCCTCACTTAGAGCTCATAGATACAGGTAGAGCCATTGGATCGATCCATACTGCTAGATACTCCTATGGGAGTGGATTATACTATTACACACTAGTACTGGTAGTGTGAGCTTACACTAGGATGTTAGATCTTTACCTGGGATCTCCTAGTAGCGGTTTTGAGGCCTTACGACCTCATCTTGGGTATGGACTGGTTATCCACAATCCATGCTCAGATCGACTATATTAGGCAGAAAGTGTGGTGTGCCCATGAGGAAGGGACCAGGTTTTCCATCACCTGAGAGAAAGGACCCTTTTTAGTACAAGATTGACATACCCGGAGGAGGGTGCAACCTATCACACATTAGTTGGCTAGCCTTACCCTCAGAACGGTTGATGTTGAGAGTCTGATCTATCTTGTAGTGGTGGACCAATACACTGATGTTTTTGCTGATGATGTTCTGGGTCTTCCTCCTCGCAGAGAGGTGGAATTTTATATCAACTTGTACCCCAAGATGACACCGATATCTACACCAACATATCGTATGGCTCCCGCATAGCTTCGAAAGTTGTTATTATAACTTGAGTACTTGCAAAGAAAGGGGTTCATTAGGCTCAGTGTTTCTCCTTGGGAAGCCCCGATTTTGTTCACCACGAAGGAGGATGGGAGTTTGAGACTCTGTGTGGACTATCGGTGCATGAACCAGGTGACTGTGAAGAACAAGTACCAACTACCAAGGATTGATGATCTATTTGATCAGCTAAATGAAGAACGATGGTTTTCGAATATAGACCTCAGATCAGACTATCACCAGCTCAGAGTACGAGATGAAGATGTGCATAAGATGGCGTTCAGATGTCGGTATGGCCATTATGAGTTCTTTGTTATGCATTTTAGCATGACCATCAACCCAGCAATGTTCATGGGACTCGTGAACAGGATCTTCCATCCATACCTTGATAACTTTGTGGTTATCTTCATTGATGACTTCATAATATACTCAGCGACGGAGGAGGAGAATGCCTATAATTTGTAGATTGTTTTGGACACACTCTGAGAGAACCAGCTTTATGGTAAGCTATTGAAGTGCCAGTCCTAAATATGAGAGGTCCACTTTCTAGGAAACTTAATCACAGAAGCTACAGCTGTGGTGGATCCAGCAATGATCAAGGTTGTGCTTTCTTGGGAGCCACCTAGGAGCTTAATGGAGGTACAAAGTTTCGTGGGTTTGTCTGGTTACTAATATAGGATTATGCCGGACTTTTCCAGATTTGCGGCACCCTTATCAGTGTTGAAAAAGAAGGGGAAACCATTCATGTGGTCGGAGATATTCTAGCATAGTTTCTAGAAGCTGAGGCAGATACTAACATATTCCCCTATCTTGAGGCTACTGGACGAAGGCGTTGGGTATGTAGTCTACTACGACACATCAGGGACCGGTATTGGATGTGTCCTGATGTAGGAGTGAGTAGTGATCGTGTATGGTTATTGAAAGCTTAGACAACATGAGCGGGACTACTCTACCCCATGACCTGGAGCTAGCATAAGTGGTCTTCACCTTGAAGATGTGGCCACATTACTTTATGGGTGAACATTTTACAGTCTACTCTGATCACAAGAGTCTCAATTATATCTTTTATCAAAAGGACATGAACCTGAGATAGCAACATTGTCTTGAGTTCCTCTAGGACTATGACTTTGAGATAGTGTATACTCCTATGAAGGGGAACATAGTAGCAGATGCACTCAGCAGGAGATCTGGTATACAGTTGCTGAGTGAGGCAACAGAGTAGCTAGAAGCTTTGTAGATATCCTATGTGGATGGATATGGATTAGTTTATCTTCAATCTCTGGTAGTCACTCTCCCACGCCTTCATCGATTCAGGGAGGCACAACTTAGGGACACTGACTTGGAGGCTCGATAGGCACAGATATCCATAGTACATGCACCTGGTGGATTTTATAAAGGTAGAGAGCATTTCATCCTCTTTAGAGGGCGTACTATGGTACCAATGGCACTACGAGAGGATGTGTTGAGGGAGTTCTCTACATCCCATCTAGCGGTACATCCAATAGTAGAAAAGATGTACACGGACCTCCAGTGGCAGCACTGGTGGCCGGGAATGAATAAATATGTAGCAGAGTTTATCTATCAGTGCCTCAATTTTCAGCAACTAAAAGAAGAGCATCAGGTTCCAGCGGGCATAGTTTAGACACTAGAGGTGCCATAGTGGAAGTGGGATGAAATTTCCATGTACTTCATGATAGGACTTCCATGCACGTCCATGTGGCATGATTCTATATGGGTGATCATTCACTGACTCACCAAGATATCCCACTTCCTACCTATCAGAGAGTCGGGACTAGTAGGAGGCCTGGCACACCTCTACGTGCAAGAGATTTTGTAGCTTCACAGGCTGACATCTACTATTGTCACTGATCATGATGCATGTTTTACGTCTAGAATATGGAAGGGCTCGTAGGAGGCATTCAAGACCTTACTTCGGTTGAGCACCTTCCATCCTTAGATGGATGGTTAGAAAGAGTCGACTATTCAGACCCTTGAAGACGTATTTCATGCTTGTGTCCTAGATTTCGGCCGTAGCTGGGAGAATCAAATGCCTTTGGTGGAGTTCGCATATAACAACAGTTATCATTCCACTTTCGGAATGGCACCATTCATGGTGTTGTATGGTCAAACATGCAGATCACATTTGTGCTGGACTGAACCAGTGGATTTAGCACTCATGGGATCAGAGATGGTGTGGGCTACCACAGAGAAGTTGCAAACCATCCAGGAGTGGATGAAGACTGCACAGATTATGCATAATTCCTATGCTGATAAGATATCAAGACTTATTGAGTTCGAAGATGGTGACCATGTATTTCTACAGGTCTCACCTCGATGAGGTTTTCGGAGATTTGGAAGGGGCATCAAGTTTCCTTCAAGGATAATTGGACCCGTTCAGGTCCTCAATAGATTTGGCGAGGTGGCTTACCGCTTAGCTCTACCAACTCAGTTATACCAGGTGCATGAAGTTTTCCACACATCCCACCTTAAGAGATAAGTACATGATCTTTTTCACATCATTGACTGGGGAAAGCTGGACATATAGGATGGAGTGATGATTTGGAAGGTTCTAGTAGATATTAAGGGTCGATAGGAGAGAGATCTATGTGGGTGATTGATACCTCTGGTGCATGTTCCATGGAAGTGCGGGAACCTCTAGGAGAGCACATGGGAGCGGTAGGCTCATATTCGTGATCAGTACCCCCACTTGTCTCCCTAGACTGTGTTTTGGCATTCAGGGACACAAATCCCTGAGAGGGGGAGAATGTAAAGACCCATATTTTTCAATGTAATTTTTTTAATTATATGGAATTATTATGAGTCTGTGATAATTAATGGCGCATGATTCTCAGGATCGGTGTGCCTAGAATGAATTTTTGAACTTTATTTTGGGTGAGTTCAGTAAACCTGTGGACGGATTTTTGTTAATTTTGAATCGTAGCTCGAAAATGAAATATGAGGACACCGTTGAACTCATAGTACCGATATTCAATTAGGGATACCTTCACCTCGACCACAGTAGGTCGTGGGAAAATGTTAGTTTTCTATATTTTTGTGGGAGAGTAAAAAGAATAAAAAAAACAAAATAAGACAATATTTATTTTATTTTTCTTTTGAAACCTTCCATTTGAATTCTTGATGGTGGGGACCACCCTAACCCACATTTAATGTGAGGAAACTCTTGGAATATTCCCAACTTAATGTGGCAACCATAACTTAATTAATGTTCCAATATTAATGGAATTAGTATGTTTACGTATTAATATTTGAAGAACACTTTTGGTGAAAGAAATAATTGTAAATGGAAAAGGAGAGGTTGGGAGAACCTTTGGAAAAATATCCTCCAATGTAGAAATTTCTACAAATTAAGAACGAGGACAACACATGTGCCAGGATCAGAAACGTGTTGCGTGAGCGATGAACGTCGGCATCCCCTTTATTATCTTCATCTCTTTCCTCACAACACCTCCAATGAACATCCAAGTAGGGGTTTGTTTATGATTGTTCATCATTAATTTTTTTGTTGAATCTTACTCTCTGAGCCATACGCTACCAGACTAACATGGATGGTAAGGGACAAACAAACACAGATCGATCCCTCCGCATCTTCAACGCTGATGTGTTATTCCCGGCAAGGGAAGATGAAATCCAGCATGTATGTGCTTCAAGGCAGTGAATGACACTCCAGCCGACCACAACAGTGGTTGTGGCGCAACCACGCTACCATAGGATGCTGCGACCCATCGACCACGATGGGGGAGCACAGTGGCTGGCACGCCGCCCAGCAACGTGAAGGCGAGTGGCGCATGTCCGCACTGCCGGTAGAATAGAAGGAAGTCGTCTATCACCCTCTGCGACGCACCAAGGAAGAAGGAAACCAGCCAACCATGGGAGGAGCGTCATGCGTCTGTGACGCTGGAAGGGAGGGCTCGCTGTTTCGACCGGCAGTGTCGCACCATGCAGAAACCGCTTCGTCGGGTCCCGCATTCCAGTAGGGGCGCCACATGGCACCGCAGGTAGGCCAATCCAAATGGTCCAGCGGACCCTTTGGAATACCAGGGAGGCACATCCCCTCGGGTGTTGGCTAGATCGGACCTGCCACGGCGGGCCACCCGACCGCGGGCTGCACTACGGGCCGAGCCAGCGGGCCGCGTCGGGTCGTCCCATTCGCGGTCTAGGCTAGACCATAGTCCAGTGGGCCAGGCCAAACGCAGACTACACCATTATGGCTAGACCCTGGTCAGGCCAGGTCATCCTGAACCAGGTCAGGTCATCCCTAGCCATGTCGGGCCGGTTCAGTTCGATCGGGTCGGACCTGACTCGGGCCCAGCGGGACTCAATTTCACCTCTTTGGCCATAACTTGTGATTCGGGCATAAGTTTGGCAAGCTGTCTGCGGCACTAGAATACTTGGATTTGGAAGGTCATTTTTTATACTACATTAGAGTTTTTGATAAAGTTGCAGTACATATTGGTTGGATCCAACCCCGAATCCAACCAGGCCCTTGGAGTGGAAACACTAATATCTTACATACTGAGCGTCCGATTGACATGTCGTCTGTTGCATTGGATTTACTTGTAACGTGGAAGGCCTTTGGGATACTTCTTCATGTAAATTTTCAATGGTTGAGGTGTGACCGATGGTTTGGGGAGCCGTTCACCCAAACATGCTGTTAGCGGGAATCCAGTGGCTGGTAGTGAGGAAGCAGTTGGGGACAGATCACACAGAGGATAGTACTGAGTGATCCTGTGTGGGTCTACACTGATCCTGTGTGGGTCAGCACTCAACGATCTTATGTGGGTCAGCACATAGTGATCCTATGTGGTTCATATCCTGTGTGGTTTAGTGCTCAGCAATCTTATGTAGGTCTGTGCATACCGATCCTATGTGGGTCAAATCTTGTGTGGGTCACTGTGGGGGTTAGTACCTATCGATCAGATGTGGGTCAGAGTCCATATAATCAGCAGAAAAACCTCTTGACAGAATAAGAAGATCTAGCTTCACGAATGATCATCTTTACTTTTATACTTTACTTATACCTGATGTGAGTTGAGTCTTTACCTTCATAGTGAATCCTATGTGGTATTCTTTTGTGTGGCGTTACCTTTGTGGTACATACCTTTTTGGTGATACCTGTTTGGTATTATTTTGAGTGGAATTAACTTTTTAGTACTTACCTTTGTGGTGTTTCCATCGTGGTAAGCATTCCTTCGTGGAATAGTTGTGAATTGGCTTATAGTTGGGCCTTGTATTCCTCATGAACATGATGTGTATACTTGATAACTTAGGTATATGTATGGGAATATATCTAAGTATTTTTGACTACTGTTTCAATGCATTTTGGTTTATCCTTTGTGGATTTTAGAGATCTTCAGGGGTCTTGGGGTCCCTACTGAGTATTGTTATAGTCACCCTCTGCATGGGCTACACCCACACCTTCTTGTATATTGTGTAGATGAAGTACAACGCTGACTGAGGATGAGCGTACCAGGACTAGAGACTACTCAGAGGTGGACCTTTGACAAGTTTTACCGCAGATACCGCCGTTTGAAAGCTGTACCAACCCTTCAGGTAGGATACTTGGCGGGTGTTCATTGGAACTATTTTTAGTTTTACTTGTATATTCCTGTTGGGCTTGTATTCCGGCCACATTACATAATGTACTCACTCTATTTACTATTTAGTTTACTTGGTTGTTGTATACTACTATGTGCTTGGATTGTGTGAGTTCACATGTTTAAAGGCAATGCCTTCCTAGATTTAGGGATATGCCTTTTAGGTGAAAGTAGTCAGCCCGTGGCCTAAGGAAGGAGGGCTTGGGGTAGTCATGACATGGGACCCAGGGGACGGTTCGTGACAGTTTTTATGGTCTATGAATACCAAGAAACATCCTCCCATTAAATATTTCCCCCAACAATGCAACAGATGAATAACTACAGCTAACTATAGATCAGGTGTTAGGTAATTACTCTCATGAGGCCTCAGCTGCCAAATCCTTTAGGCCATGACTCGATCCCATTGCATAATAATTTCCCCCATCCAAATACCTAAATCTTCACATTAAACCGTGAAACTATTTCCCTACTCTAAAAGTACAAATATTGGTGATGTTGTCATCCTCCCATTTAGCTCTTAAAAGGTGACCTTTCAATAATATTACCACACGAACTTCACACCCTTCTTATTCAAGACAATAAATGGTGCTTCTAAGCATGAGATGTCATGTATTAAAGGCATGTATTGTCTAGATATCCCAAAAAAGTGCTATATGTCAAAACTCTTCTTGGTTTTTTTCTAGGAAACTACATCTCTCAACTTCTCGGAGTCCACTAGTATTATTGTCTCCATGATGATGTATCCCCAGAAGTGATATTGGTCCAAAAAATAGTGGAACATTGTGTGCATAGAATAAAATTGATGCTCTATCAGGGTATTCAAAATGATTTGAATATGGTTGTAATTGTTGTGTCGATTGGGAGAATAAACCAATATATCGTCCACGAAAATGAACACAAAAGAATCCAAATAGGGATAGAACACTCAGTACATCAAATCCTAAAAAACCTCTAGAGTGTTCGTCAGACCGAACATCATAACAAGATACTCTTATAACCTATACATTCTACAAATTTTTTTAAAAGGTATGTATTTAATGAGAACACACACCCAGTGATATCATAACCTCAAATCGATTTTTGAGAAAACTCAAGCTCCTTGGAGGTGATAAATAGATCATCTATCTGTGGAAAGGGATATCAATTTTTAACCATTATCTGCTTCAGTTTCCAATAGTCCACTCAATACCTAAGGGTACCTTATGCCTTTTTCAAAAGAGGATTGAAGAACCCTATATAGAAGTTATGGATTGAATAAGACCCTTCACCTTCAAATCCTCTTGTTTCCTCATGAGCTCCTGCAACTCTAACGTAGCCATTATGTTGGAGAAATGGATACTTGTGTAGCTCATGAACCTAGATCAATGTAGAAATCCACTTCTCTATCAAGATTTATCCCTAAATATTCATCGTGAAATATATCCTTGAAGCACTCAACCACAGGAGAAAATTCCACCTAACTCATTCCTAGATTATCCAAAAACAAACTAAAAATATTTACTGTCATCCCTGCCTAGCCCACGATGCTCTGGTCTTACACAGATCCCTTGGATATCCCATTCACCCATGTGAGTAAACACTACACCATATGGTGATGTAAAACTCACCCTTCAGTGATAGTATTCAATGTATTTATGATATGGTACGAGCTATTCCACCCTTAGAATGATTTCAAAACCTACAATATCGAGGATATAATGATCCCAAATGATGTCACACCTTCCAAACCCAATGTGACACTCCATTTGTTAGTGTACATCACCCGTTCTAACTGCCAACATGGTATCTAGCATCATAACACCTTAAAAAGAAAAACAAAAATACCGAGGTATTTAACCACGTGTGAAGATATAAAACTATGTGATGTATCTGTATCAAAAAGAGAAGATGAAAAAGTAGAAGATTCTACGATCATACCTCTCACCATAGATGGTATGGGATCCTTCTCTTGTTTATTCTATTGCACTACAAAAATTTTTCATGTACCATGGCCCTATTACATAGCCTAGAAACCCTAAGCTAATCCACGCGACTGTCTATGAGAACCTAGTGTCTGGCCTCCATGTCTACAACAACCATTGACTTTCCCTATCCATCCTACACTGCCACAACTCCCAGTGGGAACCATAGTTAAAAAAATTCTCCTAAACCTCAAGTCGAAGCATACCACTACCACTCACATGTGGAGGGAATGTCATGAAAAATAGCTAAATATGTCCCATCATGTTGTAATATCAACACTCGAATGGATCGTGGTTGCATTGATTCTTTATGTGATCTCAAGTACCACACTTATGAAAAAACACCAAGCTACCTGCACCGACAGCCTAACTAGTGCCCATGTCATGGGAAGCCAAAAAATAGTGATTCCTACCTAATGACGTAGATCAACTAGGGTGAGAAACAACACTCCCATATTCTATATCCCCATGCTTCCCTCAGGATCAAGTCTGTGATTATTTCCCAATTCACAATATGAGTAATAGAAGTCAACATGAACATGTTGACATGATATATCAAAACAAGCATGAGACCTTTGTCTTTGCGTCTCTCACTCGATAGCTCATCAGTCAGATACATCGGTGAAAAACACTAGATCTCTATAAATCATGCTGAGTATTCCATAACTATAACCAAACCCTTCTCCAGACCCATGATCTCACTATCCCACTGTTCTTGTAGGGTCATAGGGTGAAATTAATCCATGAATTGAGTCTGGAATCAGTACAAGCCGTCTCTCGCAGTCAGTCAACCTGGTTCAAAACATCACACCAGCGCTTCACCGATCCACATATCATATAAGTCGTGATCTTTTCCCTCTTCTTAGGAGGCATAAATAGATTCTCAAAAATTGTTTGCATGGTATCTAGTAATATCTTTGTATCCTATGGATAGCTATCCCATGAAAATGTTGGAGGATGCGGCTATTGGAACACCTACGTCAGCTATACCATAGATATAGTAGAATGGAGTGCTCCATGGAAGGTCTGCATTTAATGAGAGAAACACTCGTGGAACTATACCTCAACACCCATTCCCTGAACAACAGTTGGTTCTATAGATGTAACTAAAGAAGGATCAAATGGTAGCTCGTGGCTAATCATATCCATTCTATTGTCATCACCCCATTGTAGAGTACCACTAGAGGTATTTATGGTGGTATATATCTATAATAATAAACCCATGCCTCAAAAAAGAGAAAAATCAAGGTACACTACCTAAAATCATAAGATAGGTCAACCCCCTCCAACAAAAAAAGACAACAACCCACATCATGCTCCTAAAGCTGGGATTGTATATGGAATAGCCATCGTACCACTAGAAACTAAGCCTCTTGTCTAATAAAAAGCTGGGTCTACATCAAGTGCCTATTTTCCATTTAATTCATTTCATTTAACATCAATTTATTCAAAATATTTAACTAATATATTAGCATGTTCTAATTATTGAAAGCCCAAAACACCTCATGATCCAAAATATGATTCCCATTTAATTCATATAAATAAATTCATTCTTGCCCTTACATTACATTGGTATGAAATTTCATAATCCATAATGGCATGTACTCCTTATGTATTGGAAGTTGGTTTCAATCCTTTATCTAATGCCACCCACCTAACACAACAGTAGTCACATTAATCACATCAACTATTAAAAAATCATAAAGTAACTAATGCATCCTAAATGGAATGAAAACATGCATGGAATATGATTTCTAACATGTGTCTATATTATATGTGAGAAGACATACCCTCATCTCCTTAGGTTTCAACTAAAATAGAACACACAATTACATCAATAGTAATAGAATAAATCAGGTGCATCACCCAATGGTGAAAGAAAAGTAATTGTAACCATCAAAATCCCAAAAAAATAGAAATACATTTGAGCCAATTTGGATTTCCCTTATACATGGGGTATCAAGTCCAAGGTAGAGTTTATTACCAAACAGCAATTCCATCCTATCCCTGTCTATTGTTTCCAAAATATTATATCAAACAAGAAAAGAAAACCTCTTCTAATACCACATTGTAACATCCTAAAACCGGATTCCACCCAACAGTGCTCTAAAACTAGTTAACCACATGGAATCAAGATATTCTCCTTGTCCATCAGAGGAATTGGACTAGTAGCGATGGCCTAGTTGATTTGGTGGGGTGAATATTCCCTCATTACCATAATATCACAGTAGAAGTCAAACACAACAAAATAGAGGAAGAATATAAAATTGCAATCAATAGAAAGTAAGAAACGAATTCATATCAATAACTAGAAGTGTCTCACATACAAAATGATGCAGTTGATACATGTATCTAGGGAGAATCACAAATACTACTTGGTGGTACATTAAAAAATATGAATCCCTATAGAAGAAAATACCAATAGATTCTCATAGCTTCACAACCATCAACTTGGTCCTATGCTACCCATCTCTAATGTCACAGTGAGCAACCTATACCTGGTCACATACCCCTATCATCACCTGCAACCATATAATCTATTTGGGTCCTTGAGGAGGCCCAAATACAGTGTGAGATATACATCCGAATAGAAACCACCCAAGACTATACAGATCTGTCAACATTTATACATGTTCTATAAAGTTTAAGTAAAACAGTAAATAAAATTGTGTATTCTCATAGCATAATTCTACTACAAAGTAAAAACCAACACCCCGCAGGCTACATGAATGTAGAGTTATCTACTAACAATAATGATATATACATGTAAAAAAATACCACAACCATGTCGTACATCTATCAATGTTATGTAGCCCATGTCCACACAATATAAAGAAATTTAGAATCCCATTTCCACGCCGTATTGTGAAGTTTATACCAAAAGGCCGGATCTAAGGTATCATGTACCAAGTAATCCATGTAATTAATCTGGACAATGAAGTTCCAGATCCAAGGAAATCTTATAAGGAATCCACATCAAGTCCCATGGGAATCACAATAGAAATTCTATCTAGGAACTTGTTGGAGTTCTAGGAATAGGTGTGTCGATATGTCTTACACATGTCCAGGAAATCCAGATCCACAAGGTAGAAAGGACTGAGGAATCTCGTGGTATTAAGTCACAAGGTGAAGATTCATCCTAAGGTATCCACAACTGCATTCCAGATGCCCGAATAACATTCAATGGATACTATCAAAAAATTTAATTAATTTATTCAATTCAAAAAATTCTATTCCACTTGAATATACCCACTCACATAAACAGGCACACACCATGAATATACCTACTCATGCTATCCATTGACCATTTACATAGAATGCAAGCCTACACTCCAATATAAACTATTCAACATTCCATTAATCAAATCATGTATTTATAGCCACCCATATTATCCATTTTACTTATGCCAAACCATCAAAATAGGCATGGAATCACAAGACATAATAAGGCATGGAAGCAGTACATATCTTAAGAAATCTATTTAAAACTGTTAAGCAATCAATAGGCTTCCTCTAACTACACAAGCACATGCACACACTCGTTGGTTGGTTTAAACATGCATAAACATGTTAATTCCTTAAGGCACACCCCATGGGTAACCTTGAAATGAGAAAATAGTGTTAAAGAACCTCTATATAACCAACGCCTTCCTCACTAGGTCCAACTACAATTACTAAAAGAAACTCTCTTAAAAAATAAGGCCTCTCCGGAATGTCCCATGGGTGGTGAAAAGGTAGAATGCTTGAAAATCACCTCAAAAGATAAAAAAATGTATAGACCACATACCTTTTCTCGGTAGTAGAGAGATTTCATAGTATCATGTCCTTGTTCATCCAATTTTAAGAGATACATGAGAAACAGATAAAGAACAAGAAATCAGGGAATATGAGCCTAAAATCATATAGCGAAATCGATAGCTAGAAGATTCAAATATTTCTGAATAATAACATAGTACTTAATGATATATATTAGATGAGAATATCAAATATTGAATCAAAGGTTGAATGGACGACCGGGCTCAATCTTTCTCTTAGGCAACAAAGTGGATCTCTTACAAGAGGAGAGGGCTATGAACTAATGGAGAACCCCAAAAGGGGTTTAAAAATAAAATTTTACATAACTTATTTTTTTTTTAAAAAAACCGACACAACATGCTCACAAGGTTTACCTACACTGTTTCCTAAATCATGCCGAAATCATGTTTAGCATACATCCTCCAAGGGGTACATCACACATTTACTCTGAACAATCTGGCTAATCATTTGATATCCATGTGAAATCGTCTATTAAAAACCAGAAAATTTTTCATACATTTCCACAGCCATGCGTCCTCTACTGCATTTTTTCTAAAACCATGTGAAATCTACTACCTCCTGTCACATGGTTACCTTAACCATGCGCAGGTCCTACACAAACCATCCACCCATCCATTTTCATTCCAAAACTATGCTCTAAGTTGTGAAAGAGCCACATCCACCTCCAAAACCCCTATAATCAATATGGGTTCATATTTAATTCCATAACAAAGCATTTAAACTTAGAAGTAAAATATACATACCTCATAAAATTGTCTGGGTTCTTACAAGAACATCAATGAAGCATGAAAATCACTACATTCAATATTTAATGAAGGTAGATCAAGGAGTTAAATACAGACCCCTTCAATTTCTAGGGACATTGAGGATGGATCTTATCAACCTCCATTACATTCTCTATCCCATTGGTGTCCTTTAGATTCCTAATAAGGGTACCAACTGACACACTACCACCTATGATATGCATGAAAAAGAAACAAATAAGACACATTGAGTTTAGCATTTGATATATAATCATGAATGGGCCCATATCTCCAATCTCATTGAGTATTTCCACTAGTATATTCTGGTGATAACTAAGAATTAGGCTCATATATGTACTCAATCTGAAGAAGGCTCGGGCATATTCTAGTAGTGAGTTTGGGGGAGTTGTAAATTTTTGTCCCTTTAAGTAATATTTTCATCATATTTTAATGTAATAGGATGAAAAATGTGGGCTCATATCACCACTTCAATATATTATATATTCCATTCCATAGTGTAGACAAAAAATGTGTAGTCTTACATTCTATTGCATGATTGTGTAAAGTTTCGTTACATATTAAAAACAGTCGAAGTGCTTTTTCTGAGTTTTCTATCACTTGAAAAAAATAGTTATAGGAACATATTGTTATCCTTATATCTAGTGTATAAGGATACACATATCATTTTGAAAAAATGGTTTCTCTATATTAAGGACACATTCTTGGTCCCATCCATGAGGCCTGTATGCATATTTCTGTAAACAAAAAGTAACCATACTAGTATCATATTCTTGATACAAGTGGGAATCACCAAGTGATAGTAGAACATTCCTTCAGATAGGGGTTCATTTATATTGATGAAAACCAATGAAATATCACTGATGTTTCAGTTATGTATGGGACTTAATAAAAGAGAGAATTAAATGCCTCTTAAAAGGCTCATATTCCCATCAGAAACGACCAGCAGTGTACTTCAGTGTATCCATAATAGGCTAAAATAATAGTTGTAACTGAGTTTCCCCAGGTGATAGTGGAACTTGTATTATGAAATTATTATATCCCAATTAGTGAATATACCATGCATATTATATTATTTTATAGGAGGCCGACTCACTTTCCAAAATTCGTCAATAAAAGACTCAAAAAACATTATTCCATGGACATACATGAGGAGGTTTATATCACTTCCACCATTATAAAGTTCCATCATCATATCAATATGGGGAATTCATATTCAGATCAGAATCAAATTCTATTCCCAACTAGGTCTCACCATGTGAGACCATCACATATGTCGAGATAGGCTCCCATTATTATCAAAAAATACCAGTTGCAAACTCCAAAGGCTTATGATTAGGCTCATATAACTCTTATGATAGGGGTTCATTAAGTTATAATAACACATGTATTTTTAAAATATCATATTCTTTGCAATAAATAAGAATCTCATTGTAATATTTCAACAGCATTTTAACAGTAAGCTCATTCTATCATGACAACATATGGATATCAACAATGTCCAGAAGCCATCATATAGAAGGATTATACCCAAGAAAATTTCAAAATGGTAGGTAAGAATATTCTACAGATGATTCCAAACTAGGATCATATCCCCAGTCTTCTCATGATAGTTCCCTTGAGGTTTTTTGAGAAATATTATCACCAACCCGAGGGTCCATCAAATCTTCAAACCAACCAAATGGTGATCATTACTATGATAGTTCATTTCATGATATTGTGGATATGGATCACATAGACATTACTACTGAAATATATTTTTTCAACCTCCCCATGATGATATCTCTAAAGGACAAAGAATCATCCCATTTTCGAGATACATCTTCATAGAGTGGTGTTCAAAACTGAGATGCCTTAACATTGAGAGGTTCTCAAAATATCAAGATTAATCGCATTTATTTCACCTTCAATGTCCATTAATGCTCCACTCTTGTCAACATGTGACCCTAAGAATCATCTTCTATGGTCTTCCCAGATGGTAGAATGTGTGTCTAGTGAAGTAGAAGTAGAAAATGAAATGTGGATATATTTATCCAAAAAAATGTCCCCTACATGTTATACCCCTCATGCCATTTTAATATTAGATCCTAGATGATCTATAAATGGATTACATTCCTTATATGTTCCAAAATATGTGGCTTACTCAACAGTGACTATAGGATAGACATCTCCTTTACCTTGGATACAAAGCTCACCTTCCATCTATCATGATAATCAGTTCTCATCTAGTCTTGGTAGTTATTTACATGTCTTGGGACCCATAACTGAAAATAACATTATAAATATACATCATGATTTCCTCGAGTTCATCAGATATCTTTATAAATTGATATAAAAATCCATGTTATTTATCCGAATTCATGTATGTTGAAGGTATGGTTTGTTACACTTCACCACACCACTTGAATTGCAGAACCCATCAGATACCACTAGAATGGAAGAACCCCTCAAATATGGTTTCCTATAATGTCATAGCCTCTGATGAAATTAAAAGAATGGGTAAATCATAAGCTAGATGGTCAGTAAAAAAATTACCCAACTTCGATGGTGTCAATACATCTGAAACAAATGTTGAGGATAGCTAACAAATCTTTTAATTGGACCCCTCAAAAAAAGGGACTTCTTTCGGAAGTGGAAGTTGATGTTGTAATCAACATGACAACATTAAATAAAAGCTAACCTTTTCATGGTCTGAAATTATAAACAACAAATACTTTATAAAAAATGGGACACATCAAACTGGTTTCAATAGAATTTCCTATAGTATCCTTCTAGGGGATAACCCATCCAACTATTATTTGGTGAATATCTACCACGTCATTCCCCATGATTTTATCAATTCCTAAAAGGATTTAATACAAATTGATAGTTGCTTCCAGGAAACCCCACTTTACTGGGTTGGTGGAATATGTATCTCAATTTCCATTATAGGAGTCATCAAATCACCAACTATAGTCATTGAATCCTCCAAAATAGGATCAATCAATGCTAACTGTGTCATTGAATAGGTCCCAACCCATTGGGATAGGTGAATTTACATCACCATCGTCATCATAGTGGGAATCCATCTTCTCCAATTTGGGAGAAAAATATCGAAATTCAACACCCCATCTGTTCCACCAACAACAAGATAATCTACTACTATACAGGGATCATTTGGAAATCATGTCTACAAACTCCATCAAAGTCACCAATCATATGCCATGGGATGTGGGGCGTATAATGATGAAAATCAATCCCCACCATGGTCCAAATCTATAATGACCCTATTTTGATAAGGTTTCATGAAATAACAGTAATAAATATAGTTCAAAATATTGATGTTGCATTGAATGTAATGGGAAAACTACCATTACCTAATGCAGTGATGTAAATGATGTCACCATCCACACAATAGATAATTTGGATCAAGATTTTGATATATAGTGACACAATATAGAAATAATTCCTTGAGAAGATGATCTAGATACACCCACTAAGGTTTCATCTGCCAAGAACTATATGAGGATCCAAAACATAAAACCTTTGAATATTGGGTTCCCACCTCTATAGTAAAATACTGGAAGAATGAAGGAAAATTCCTAGACACATCCCAATAAATTCCCTGAATATTTAATGTTCATTACATGATAAAAATGATGGAATATTATGACAAATGAAATATAAATTATTAGGAAACTCAACAAGGAGAATATCAAGGGAAACATTCCCACTAGGTACTATATTTAGATAGTGATAAATATTCCTACTCCCATACATCTAGAATAGGCTGATAATCCATTAGAAGTTGAATTTTATTGAAAATCTGGCTCGACATACTCAAATTTAGTCTATATAAATGAGGAATTTAGAAATGATAATGAATTTCCCCAATTATGGAGAAAACCACTCCCCCAGAAGGGTAATAATTTTTTCTTCACAGGAAATGAGAATTAGTGGGAGAAAAAAATAGGGCCATCACATTAGGTCCCTCCACACCCATGTATACAAGAGGTGAATCATATAGTAGAACCTTCATAATCTCTCAACACCATTTGGTCCCTAGCTACTCAAATGGAATCCACGGAAGGGAGATGTGTACCTTTTTATCATGAGAAGAACCCATATCCTGAATGGGTGGGTGAAAATTTCACCCTGCCCATTATCATCAATCCAACCTTATCTGCATTTTACCGGATGGGAGACTATAAACAAAATCTAACTCAGTTTGTATCCAGATGTAGTTGATGATGGTCCCTCAATATGAAATGGAGGAAACCAAGCCGAGGTGCTTTGTAAAAACATTGAGAAGGCCAACCATCATTTGGTACACTAACGTTCAAGTAGGATGCATTTCAGGATGGGAAGGCCATTGTCATAAATTCTATTATTAGTTCATCTCCACACTGAAAAAAATTAACAATCATCAAACCATTGAACTGTATAAAATTAGACAATTAGAAGGAATTTGAATTTATATCAATATTGAATGGCTCAAACTATTCCCTATGAATGCCTCATTCCTAGATTAAATTTATGGAACATTGTAATAAAAATCTCTAGGATGAGATATAGACATATCTAATCCTGATGAGGTATTCTGGTAGATTTTGTGAGTTCATCGAAACATCAAAATGTTTGAAAGAATCCATTCATTGGACCAGAGCTAAATGTTATCTCATTCCTTTTTCACATTAGAAAAGGCTTATAAAATCAAAGACTATCACTATTACTATCAAATAGATAGATGTTCCCATATGAGCACCTACATAGGACCCAAACCATCATGGGCCTCTTATAGAGTGGAAACAACCACAAAATCTCTCCTAGATTGAAGTGAAAAGAGACTAATGTTGTCTAGGATTTCAAGAATGGATGAATAAAACACACTCCTTCCAAAATAATCAAGTCCCTTGTTATTTCCTTGAATCCATTGACAATACCATTCTTATTTTACCATAGATTTTGAATCCCAAAAGGGTTAACCTCACAAATCAACCCGACTACTTCCATTTACATATAAGGATATGTCACAACAAGTAGGATATATTAATATTGAAATATTTTCTCCAAATCATTTTAAATTATAGAAAGGTGATGGTGGATATCACCTTATCTTTATTGACCATATAACCATAGCATATTCAGAAGAAGAGTGTGATTGGAATAATTCTCCAGCCATGTGTGGACATAAGTTAATCAAATGGATTACTCGGAATTATATTGAATGAGCCCATGCCTCCCTGAGACCATCACTACTGGAAATGTGGTTTTTACACACGACGGTTTGTTTAAACTGTTGGCAAAGGAGGGTTGGGAAAGGGTACACCTTTTCCAACGGTTTTACGAAACTGTTGGAAAAGGGGGTGTTCAAGTTACCCTTTCCCAATGGTTGTATGGAACCATTGGAAAAGGGTTCCTTGGGCACCCCTTTACAAATGGTTTTGAAAAACCATTGGCAAATCTTTACCCCAAATACAGTCGGGACACTGCTCTCCCCCATTTGTGAGAGAACCCTAGATCTATCTAGCGCTCGGCTCCTCTCGCGAATTCCCCCATCCGAACAGGTGAAAATCCATCTGAATCATCTCAAATCAGGTATTTTATTCTTTATACACATAATATTTAAGTGCTACCTTGTTTTTATTGTTATTCATCTACTATTTTAGTTTTAAGTTTTGGTTTTTATGTGATTTCACTGTGAAAAATAGGAAAATGAACTAATATTTTGTTAATTAATTATTTTCCCATGGAATATCATTTGTGTTATAATTTACATGCTAAATAAAAGGGTAATGTAATAAAATACCTTGAATAAATTGTAGAATTTGGGGTATGTTACTTCTATGAGAAGTTTTTTGTTGTGTTTCATTGTATGTTGTGGGCTGTTGTATGGTGATTGAGGTGACCAGTTGGGCTTTTTGATATGTGGGGTTGTAATGTGATGGTTAGTGGGCATGGATGTGACATGTGAAGTTGTGTGATAGGGATTATGTGTGCTGGTGTTGTGTCGTGTGGAGATGTTGTGTGATGAGGTTGTGGTGTATGATGTGGTGAGGTGGTTTTGGTTGTGCGGTGGTTGTGATGTGCAATTTTTTTGTTGTGATATGTGGTTTTTTTGGTGAGATGGTTTTCCGATGTAACATGGCGACGATGGTTATTGTGAGATGGTGAGTTGTTGTGTGGTGGTTTTTTTAGTTTCCTGGTTATCTATGGAATAAATTATGCTGCAAAAACAAAAAAAACAGGATAGTAAATATATGAGATGGAATATAAATAGATGTGTGGTAAATGGATTTAATTATTTTATCATTAAATGAATAGACAATGTAAGTGTGAATGAAGTGGCTTATAAATGAAAGTGGGAAATGCTACGTGTCTTCTGTGGTGGTGGTGCGGTGTGTTGCATATAGTGGTGAAAGTGTTTGTGATGTTTTATGTGTTGTATGGTATTAGTTAAGTGTTTGATTATGTAGTTAATTTGAACCCATAGGTTGGGTATTTTGTGCTATCTATATATCATTTATTTTACATTATTTGTACACATTCCCAACCAGATTTGGATAAACTTACCAATGATTAGAGGTTTTGAGTTATTGGTATTTTTTCTAATATCTAGGATGGTGGTTATATGGTTGGATAGCTACCATGTCTTCCCTAATCTTCCTTCATAAGTGATTGACCATGTATTTTAGGTATGATGTGATGTGATTGTCCATGTGTCTTCAGGTGATATGTACAATGATTTCCCAAGTGTTTACAGGTGATGTGCGATGTGATAATGCTATAATAAGATGTGGCATGTGGTTGGGTTCATGTAGGGTAGGAGTATTTAAAAAGGTTGATGTTATTAATGTTCATGATACCCTACTAATATGGTTAGGGGATGAGCCATGCTGTGATGTGATAACACATTATGTTCTTGTTGGTTTTACATTTTTTCAATAACACATTAGTATGTTTTTTTCACATGTGTACTTGATACCTTGATTATTTTCTTCATTTGTCATTTACGTAAATTTTTTTTCTATTAAAGTTCAATACTATTGAATTGTTTATGACAAAATGACTCATATAAATTCTTTTTACTGAATGTATAGATGTTGGATGTATGAAACTGGTCAGATCTCAAGCGATTTTCAAAACAATTTGGAGAGCTTTATAGATTTTTCATTTTACAATGCTTCAGATAGTGGTCGGATACACTGCCCATGTTCCAATTGTTTTGGTAGACCTTGGTTGAGTCGTGAATAAGTCAACTAACACATAACCGAAAATGGTTTTAAAGAAAACTACTTTTTGTGGTATCACAATGGGGAGAAAATGAAATCTCAAATTGGTGATGATCGAAATGAAAGGACTGGAATGGAGAATTTGTTAGATGATCGGTTTCGGTTTATTTGAATCGCGAAAAAGAAAGGATTTCGACTCAAGAAGACTTCAATATGAGGACTGCTAATGCATCAAGTGAAAATGATGATATTTATAGGGTGAAAAAATTGAATGATATTTCCATGACTCCAGTATATCGACAATGCGATAAAATGAAAAAGCTGGAATTTTTAATCTGATTGTTTCATGGGAAAACTATGTATAAGATTTCAACTACATAAATTGATTACATTCTTAACCTCTTGAAGGATTTACTTCCAGATGATTCAGATATTCCCACAAACCACTATATGGCATGGAAGTTAGTTGAGGAACGTCGATTTTCAAGAAACAAAATTCATGCTTCCCCGAAATATTGCAGTTTATTCTGGGAGGAAACCGATGAACGAAATGATTGTATAAAATGTGGCACATCACGATGGAATTCAAAATCTGATGGAACACCATGCTGCATTCCACACGAAGTAATGTATCACTTTCCATTGATCCACAGACTCCAAAATCATTTTATGTCTGATGACATATCAATAAAAATGAGATGGCATGATACTGAGAGAAAGAAGACTAATGATGAGTTGGTTCATCCTGATGATGGATATGCATGGCATAGATTTGATGCTCGACATCCTGATTTTCAGCTGACGTGCGTAATGTGAGATGTACCATTCACAGTGTCTCTCTTTTGTTTCAAATTGTCATGATTATAAGTGAAAATAACAACTGACATATGAAAAACTAACCAAATGCATTCGAAATGTTTTGATGCTTTAGTAAAAAGATTTAAGGGTCATATGTGAGGTGTACGAGTCAACCCCGCCTCAATCCGAGTCATGGTGTGGTCGGGATCACTCTAAGTGTCTCTCTTTTGATTAAAATGGACAACATTTTAAATACATACGGAAAATTTACCAAATGGATTCTGATTGTGTTGATAAATTAGAACAACAATCCATGGGTGTTTCCTCGACGGATTTCGGGGATGACCTCCTTGACGGGAGATTCAAACGTTCCGATCGGTTTCTAGCGGGTTTGTTCGTAGAACCGGAATCATCCAATGATTCCACATCCGTTTGGACCCACTTTCCAAAGGTAGGCGCTCATTAGCTTGTGGACTAATGAGGCTTAGGAATTTGCATTGGTTGAGAGGATGGGAGGTCGGACTCATCACACCTTTTTGAGGGGAATTATTGTCTACTCCAGGACTCTCTTTATAGATTTAAGTTATGTTCGTGAATCCTTATTACATTACCAAGTATAAAATGTGTTTTCCTTTAGTTTTAACAATAAATGATTAAATATGCAAGAAATTTAGAGAATCTTTTATATGTATTCGAGGTTCTTCATCAATAGAGAATCATCTATATCTGTTTAGAGATTCTTGGTCAATGGTATCCTTCAAAACATTTATATAAAAGTCTCTTGGTCATTATGATGACCATGCTGGTTTTAAAGCCACTCAGTGGGGCACTTGAAGTTTATCGTCATTCAGAAGGACAAGGATTTATTTCAAAGTTGGGATTGAACCCATAAATGGGCTACCTACGTATCCTTTGTTTTGGAAAAGGAATCAGAACCCACGTAGTTCGAGTAATGGAGTATGATGTTTATGATTGATGGCTCAAAGAAGAATGTCATAATTACTTTTACACTCTAAGCTCACGTGAGTCATGCTCGGTGTGAGAAACAAGAGGTATTGGTAAAAATTAGACAATTGTTCCATGAAAGATGCAATCAAAAGAAATTGTTTGGGGCTTAGGTATGTATGACTGCCCAGATAGATGAAGGTTTAGGATTCACTTTTAGGGAGAAAATCCAGGAACAGGGTCCATAAAGGTATATTTGCTTTATGGAGATTTGAATACTCTAATCTTGGGGCTTACTCCTAAGGGGGATGCCCAAGTTAGGAGGGGACTTATGATTGGGTTTTACTCCTGAAAAGGAAACCCAAATCAAGGGTAAATTAGGACTGGTTAAGAGAAATTTAAGGGGGATTGGGGTTTACTCCTGAAAAGGAAACCCAAGATTATGACTGGGACTTACTCCTAAAAAAGGAGGCCCAGGTTATGACTGAGTCTTATTCCTAAAAGGGAGACCCAGGTTAGGGGACTTGGGGCTTACTCCTAAGAAGGATGCCCAAGATTATGACTGAGTCTTATTCCTGAAAAGGAGACCCAGGTTAGGAATTAAGGTTTGGGGCTTACTCATGAGGAGGATGCCCAAGTTTGGGAACTTTAAGAATTTGGGGATTACTCCTAAAGAAGGATGCCCAGATTTGAAATTGGGGCTTACTCCTGAGGAGGATGCCCAAGTTAAAGGATTATGATTGGGGCTTACTCCTGAGGAGGATGCCCAAGTTAAGAATTCTCTCATCTTAAAGGATGAGGTTGAATGAATGAACTCTCTATATTTAGTGACATAAGGATATTTAAATCACTAGGTTTTGAGAGATATTCCACAGAATTCCTTTTAGATAAGGAAGTCAAATCAAGAAATCATGCCATAAATGGCTTTGAAGAGTGTCTTGAAGAATGAATCTTTAAAAGGAAAGGTGTAATGGCTTAAGAGGGGTAAAATGGGCAGGATGGGCACCCAAAAAGGTAGGGGTGCGCAAGTCTTAAAAGGCACGTAAGTCTTCCGTGGGCGCGCAAGTTTTGGTCGCGCAGGTATACCTGCGCGACACATGGTGTACTTGCGCGATTTTCAACCAGCATTGAAATATTTGAGCGACTCTTTTTTAAACCCTTTAGAATCCTCTTGAGGTTCTTCCAGAAAAGGGACGCGCAAGTTATATTGAAGGAAATAAGTCGGCGCGCAAGTGTTGATAAGTTTGAACACTTAGGCCTTCTTTCTTCTCTTTAGATCTTCCATTCTAGGTAAGAAATTACCTTAGAAGTGTTCTGGAAGCTTTGAGAAGAGACTTGGGCGTCGAGAGCTTCAATCCGAGTTTCTGGAAAAATATCCTCCCGAATGGGGGGCCCACAGGGTCTATTTATAGGCAAAAGAAGACCCCGGGCGGTTACAGGGCGGTTACCACTTAGGTCGCGCAAGTCACTTGCGCGACCAAGGTAGCCGCGCAAGTACACTTGCGCGACAGTTAGATAACTTGCGTGGTGAGGTTTCGGTTGATCCTTTCTTCCTTCCTTTGTTGATTTTTTATGTTTTTTTCTTCAAAGGATGAATCACTTTGGACTAAGGTATTTCCCTTTTCCGGTATTTAGATTCTGTGACGAAAGGAGCGTCAACAAAAGTCCCCCCCTCAGAGTTGGATCCGGAGAGAAATGAGGATTTGACTCTGAGGAAATCAAATACATCCAAAGGAAAAGGTGGTGCACAAGTCTTCAGTGCACAGAAGGCAGCGCGCAAGTGTGCTGGAACTTGACTTTTATTCAGAGTTCCTTTGTCTTTTGTGGGCAGTTTAAAGTCATGCATGCCGGACATAAAGGGGATAATGTTTAAGGTCAAAATAGCTTTGACCAAAATGGATTAAAATGGATTCAATTCCTTGACAATTTATCTTAAAACATATTACCATACTCAAGTATGAGGAAAAAATGTAAACTATGGCTTAAGAATATTTGAATCTGAGGAATGATATGAAAAAGAGCTAAAAGGAATTAGAAGAAGTAGTTTCCAAGAATGAAGTTACTATTATTTAACAAAACCCGTTAGGGGGTTGAAATATGCAGGGCCACCTATGGGCATTGGCTGAATGGTCAAATAAATAGCATCTTTTGGCTGACAAGTCTGTTATGTGGACTGTTTATGCAAGGCCACCTATGGGCACGTGCTGCATAGTCAGGCAAAAGAACTCCCAGAAATTTACTTTCCAAGTGCTAAAAGCCAGTGAAAGTTTATGGAGATTCAAATTTTCTAAAGTATAGAGTTTGTTGTATGGAAAGAGGTACTTGAATATGGAGAAGATATTTCCGAACAAGAATATCGAATAACTGGATGAATATCACTCCTACGAAGGTCTGACCCAAACGTAGGGAAGAAGAATAAACCATATACTTGAATACTTTCAAATCACGAAAAAGGATATGGGACAAATATGTTAGGGATGGCTATTTTTTGCGGATCCCTACATACTGTCGTTTAAGACAAATAAGGACAAAAGAGGCATTCTTCCCAAGAATGAAGTTACCATTATTTAACAAAACTGTTAGGGGGTTGAAATATGCAGGGCCACCTAAGGGCATTGGCTGCATGGTCAAATAAATAGTATCTTTCGGCTGACAAGTCTTTTATGTGGACTGTTTATGCAAGGCCACCTATGGGCACGTGCTGCATAGTCAGGCAAAAGAATTCTCAGAAGTTTGACATTTTTGTGACTAGAAGTCATGAAAAGGGTTATGAAGATCTGAAAATATTTAAGGTTAATATTATAACTCATAAATATGGGTATTGTCCAATGTATATAGAGATACATAGGTCAATGATAACCATAATCCTGTTGTGGTTGGGTCCTGAATTGAAATTTTGGACTTCACTAAGTATCTCATAAGAATGAGAATCAAGCCATACGTAGTTCTTGAAATGCAGTTTAACGTCGTGCAGGACGAAAGTATGAGTGATCTTAGTTTAGGGTCATAGAATTCTGACCATAATAATGAATACACGGTATGTGTTTTCATGAGGACTTTTCAGCCAAGGGACTGAAAGTGAAATTTGGGGTTAGGCCCAAAAGACTTGGGACTGGATTCGAGGGACACTCGAATGTTCCTACATATCCCATAAGGATGGGAATCAAGTCCACGTAGTTCTAGAACTATCCTTTGTACAAATTTGGTTCGTACATGTGAAGGGTGAAAGGGGACTTTAGTGCAATGATGGTTTAACCTAAGATAAAAAGTTTAGGCATTACCATGTATGTGTGTAGTCTTTTGAAAATGAAAACCATGATTGAAAAATCAATGTCAATAATAGTTCTCTCTCAAATGAGGAAATCAAAGAATATTGTAGTTTATTGTCGTATCGGACAAAAGTGTTGTATAGTTTAACGTCATATAACAAGGACGAAAGTGAATCAATGTAAAGATATTGATTCCAGGGGCGGTTTCACAAATCAACATCATCTGAGATGGTGGTGAACCGATGTGAAGAGATTGTTTTTTGGGCTTGAACCTTGGGAGGCTGCCTACATACCCAGCCTGGAGGGCAAGGATCAAAGTCTATGTAGTTAAATTAAAGAATGAATTAATGATCAAGTTGTTCTTGTGGACAACGATCTAATAATAAAAAATGATGTTGGGACTTACACATGGTTAGTGGCCCAGAGGGAGTATTATGGTTGATGTTCTCTCTAAGCTCACGTGAGTCATACTCGGTGTGAGAAACAAGAGGTAATTACAACCTTAACGATGCACAGTTTAATGTCACGTAAGACATAAAAAAGGGACTATGCAGTTTAAAGTCTTGCAGTTAGGACTATTGGTGCTGCCCAGTTTAGTGTCATGTAACAGGGACAAAATAACAGTTTAATGTCATGTAGGACATATTAAGGATTTTCTGTACAGTTTAGCGTCATGTAGTTAGGACGATGGGGATAAAATAGTTTAACGTCATATTGGACGAAAGGGGGACTGTGCAGTTTAATGTCATGCAGTAAGGACAAAAGAGTGTACCATTTTAACGTCATGTGGGACGAAAGTGCGAATAATTTAAGGTCATATGCATGGACCGTGAATGGTGCAGTTTAATGTCATACTGGACTTTTGAGATTATATAGTTTAACGTCTTTCCGGACGTGAGGGACTTTTATATAGTTTAGCGTCATGTAGTTAGGACGTCACAATTTAACGTCTTGCTGGACATAAGGGATTTTCAAATAGTTTATGGTCATATACATGGACAAGGGATGATGCAGTTTAAGGTCATGCTGGACGGTTTAGGGAACTTTTTCACAGTTTAATGTCGTGTGGGACGAAGTTGCAGTTTAAAGTCATACTGGACCATTACTGTACAGTTTAATGTCATGTAGCTAGGACTAAGGTGAACCAATATGAGAATATCAGTTCTGGGGACTTTTTACAGTTTATCGTCATGCTGGACGATGAAAAGTGCCACACAGTTTAATGTCATGTTGCTAGGACACAATATAGTTTAATGTCATTTCGGAAAAAATATAGTTTAATGTCATTTCGGACAAAATATAGTTTAATGTCATCTCGGACAAAATATGGAACTTCTGTACAGTTTAATTTCATGTAGATAGGACATAATACAATTTAGTGTCATGTAGGACATAATATAGGGACTATGCAGTTTGAAGTCTTGCAGTTAGGACTATTGGTGCTGCACAGTTTAGTGTCATGTAGTAGGGACAATACCATGAACCAATGTGATTGTTTTGGATCTGGGAACAATATTTTGTGTTTATACAAAATACTTCTTCAGAAATCTGTCATTAGTTGGAGTCGTAATGTGTTCTCCATTCATTGAGATTAGAGAATATGCTCCATTGGAGTAGACCTTATGTATTGAATAAGGTCCTTCCCATTTTGGTTCAAGCTTGGGAGGCTTCTTTCCTGGTATCATTGGTGCTCTGAGAACCAATGCCAATTCTCCCTGAATGAATGAACGAAGACAAACTTTTTTGTTAAAATCTCGTGCTATTCGATTCTGATAGATTTCCAAGTGGTGCAAAGTGCACAATCTTTTCTCATCTAACTGTTCCAATTCATTCAATCGCTTTTGGGATTGCTCATCTGTAGATAACTGATCACAAATGGCTATTCTGAGTGAGGTCAATTGAACTTCAATTGGAAAGACTGCTTCTGTTCCATATACCAATGAATATGGAGTTGACCGCGTTGCATTGCGAGTGGTAGTCCGATAAGCCCATAAAGTATGAAAGAGTTTATCAGGCCATGACTTATTATCATTATCCACCATCTTTTGGAGTATATTTGAAAGAGTCTTGTTGAAGGCCTCTATCTAGCCATTAGCCGCTGCATGATATCGAGATGAATGGTTGGACTAAATGTTGTATTCTTGATACAATTTCTTTACCTCAGAAGAACAGAATTTGGTGCCGTTGTCCGTCAATATGGTATGAGGGACACCAAATCTAGTAATGATGTTAGACTTGATGAAGTTAACAATGCATTTAGAACTGACTTCTTTGAGAGGTACTGCCTCTGCCCATTTGGAAAAGAAATCAGTAGCAGTAAGAATGTACTTAAACTGCTTGGCCGTAGCTGAAGGGTAAGGTACCACCACATCCATTCCCCATGTGGAAAATGGCCATGAGTATTTAGCTGTATGAAGCAACTCTGGAGGTTTATGAATGAAGTTGGCATATACTTGGCATGAATGACACTTCTTTGTGAAATTAACACAATCTTGTATCATTGAAGGCCAAAAGTATCCAAGCCTTCGAATTTGATCAGACAGTCTATGTCCAGACTGGTGGGCACTACAGACTCCAGCATGCACTTCTTTTATGACAGCCATTGTCTCTTCACCATCAATACATCTGAAGAGAACTCCATCAAAACCATGTTTGTAGAGAATTTTCTCGAGGTGGTTTGGGCTATCATAAAGAGTAAAATTGACCACACGTCGCCGAATTTGCTCTTTCTCGGCTCTATCAGGTGGAAGTGTTCCATTTTGAAGGTATTCCCTGATAGGTTACATCCATCCTGTAGTATGACCATAAGGTTCAGGAATGGGACTAATTTCATTAATTTCCTCTGTTCTGACTTGAACATAAGGTGAAATTGCACGACGGTGGGCAATACAGATGGTTGTATCGTCCCGATTTGGATCTGCTAAAGCTGTGGCTATATTAGCCAGTGCATCAGCTTGAGCATTTTGTGATCTTGGGACATAAGAAAATGTCGGTTCTGAAGGGAATTCCGACATTAACTCTCTGACGTAATCGTACAAAGGGATTAATTCTTTTTTTCTGATGGCATAATCCCCATTGACTTGTTTGATTACCAGGTCTGAATCACCTTTCACCTTTAAGTGATTCACTTGTGCTTGAAGCGCTAACTCCAAGCCTGTAATGAGAGCTTGGTATTCAGCTTCATTATTGGTACCAACTTCCCACAACAAAAAGGAATAAGGTAACACTGCCTTATCTGGAGAAATGAGCACAATTCCTAAACCAACTTTGTTGAATTTAGGATTTTCCATTTTCTTCCCTGTTGGACTTCTAGAAGCACCATCAAAATACATTTCCCATGTTTGAGGACTCTCTTGAATAGAGAAAACTTCCTCATTAGGGAGTTCGATATTTGAATACGTGTCTTCCACTGAAGGATGTTCAACCAGGAAATCAGCCAGAGCTTGGCCCTTAATTTCCTTTTGAGACACATACTGAATGTCGAACTACTGTAGAATAACCGCCCACCTTGCCAGACGTCCTGTAAGCATTGGACGACTAAGGACGAATTTGAGCGGATTATTACGAGATACCAATTGTACCTCATGATGTTGCAGGTAGTGTCTCAGTTTCTGAACTGCAAAGACTAATGCTAGGCAACACTTTTCAATACTTGAATACCGGGTTTCTGCTTCAAGCATAGTTCTACTGAGATAGTAGAGACTATTTTCATTCCCAACATCATTCTTTTGAGCGAGAAAGGCACCCAATGATCTCTCTAAAGCTGTCACATAGAGGATTAGAGGTCTACCCTCAACAGGTGGCATGAGTACTGGTGGACTCAAGATGTATTTCTTGAGTACATCAAATGCTTCTTGACATTCTTCATTCCACTTGTAAGTGACTCCTTTCATCAATAATTTGGTAAAGGGTAAACTTTTGCCTGCCAAATTGGCGATGAAACGCCAAATATAGGCTAAGTGTCCTTGAAGTCCTCTTAATTCTTTCAAATTTTGAGGAGGTGACATACCAAGGATTGATTTGGTCTTCTCAGGATCGACTTCAATACCACGATGGCGTACAAAAAAGCCGAGGAATTTTCCTGAGGTTACCCCAAAAGCACATTTTAAGGGGTTCATCTTCAAATTATGTTGTCGAAGCTTGTGGAATATGACTTCCAAATCATCCAAGTGATTAGAAGGTTGTTTGGATTTAACCACCAAATCATCTACATAGCATTCAACAAACTTCCCTAAAAGAGATTTGAAGATACGATGCATGGCGCGTTGATATGTTGCACCTGCATTCTTTAAACCAAAGGGCATCACCCGGTAACAAAACACACCTTGAGGAGCTCTGAAGGCTATATATTCCTCATCTTCTGGGGCCATTCGGATCTGATTATATCCATAATATCCATCCATGAAAGAAAGTACTTCATAGCCAACCGTCGCATCAATTAAGAGTTCTTTAATCGGAACTGGGAGATCATCTTTAGGACAATACCGATTAAGATCTCTGAAATCGATGCAAACCCTAATTTGTTCGTTCTTCTTCTTTACAGGGACAATATTAGCCAACCACTTGGGATATTGAACTTCTCTGACGATGTTATCTTTGATAAGCTTATCCACTTCAGCCTCAATTTTGGAAGCATAGGTTGGGTGTGTTCTTCTCGCGACTTGCTTGAATCCTCGATGTTCTTTTGGTAAACCCAAATGATGAGTAGCAACATCAGGATCAAGCCCAGGCGTCTCTGTATAATTCCAAGAAAAAATATCTTCATTTTGCTTTAGAAAAGAAATAAACATCTCTTGCTCTTCAAGGGTCATGGCCGCACTAATTAAAGTGGGGCGTGGATCTTTCTCTGTACCCAGATTTATTTCTCTGAGTTCATCCACAGTGGTAGAGATACCCTCTTCAAATACTGGAGGAGCATCTCTAAGATCTTCCTCTTCCTCTTCATCATGTGTTATTTCTTCCGTTTCTACTTGCAAAGTAGATGAAAAAACGAAATTCTCATGATCATAAGAGATGTCAAAATTTTCACATTTTGAAGAAGAAGCTTCCATTTCCGACCCTATTGATGATAAAGGGTCTTCTTTGGGAAATAAAGAGGGGATGATGGATTGAGAATCGACATCATTATTCACCTCTGGTGTTGCTATAACTTCTTCTGGACTGATTAGCGAAGTATAGACTTGTTGGATTTCAGCAGATGAAATGAAAACGTCACCACTTATGCTTTCATCACTGCTTGGTAAGTTACCAATTCCTCCCATGTTGTCTGGCTCGATTGCCGTAATTGACATTATGGATCTTTCCATAAGAGTATTTTGATTTGGGCCTATTTTGTCAATTTGACTGATAGGTAACACATAATCTGTACTCACATGTGAAAATGGATTTATTGGAATTTTCTCCAAACCATATGGAGCATTAACTTTGGTAATTTCCTTCATTGTATATTTTTCTCTTCCCTTCATGTGATAAAATTCCGCCTCAATGTATTGAGACTCACATGTCTTGAACGGGGCTTTATCACCATACAATGTTCCAACTTGACCATCGAAATAGTATTTGAGACATTGATGGTATGATGACGGAATAGCTGCATGCTGATGTAGTCAGGGTCTTCCAAGCAAGATATTGAAAGCTGAGTCTTGATCAACAATCATGAAATCCGAATTGGAAACAAGGTCTCCAAACTGAGTTCTGAGTGTAACTTCTCCCAGTGGTTCTTGTTCATTTTTATCATATCCTTGCAACATCATGGTAGAAGGAGATAAATCAGATTCCGTGAGGCCCAATCGACGAAGTGTACGAATGGGCATGAGGTTGACTCCTGAACCATTGTCAACGAAAGCTCTTCGAATATCTACACCATTGACTTTGCCAGATAAGTACAAAGGTTTTATGTGCCCATGCACAACATCATATTCATCTTTATCAGTAAAAGATATCACTGCATGGCATTCTGCAGGATTATTCTCGATGTGATAGATTTCAGCTGCAGCAATTTCAGCTTCAAACTCATGAGCACTTGACAAATCTTCGATGAGTGCTTCCCGAAGATCTCTTGACAGATTCAAAGCATCCAAAATTGATAACTTGGATGGTACTTGGGCCAAGTGTTTCAATATATCATACTTTTGATCTAGAGGTCTGCGTTTCCCAATTGGAATATGCGGTTTAGCAGGTACCTTGGAAGCAGATGCTTTGGAAGCTGATGCATCTTGTATTGAAGTTGGCAACATCCTTGGTTTTGGAAGATTAGACTGATTAGATCCATTTACTTGATTATATAAAGAATATGGAACCTTTAATCGGTCTTCCAAAATAACTGTGCCAAAACTGAGTTGGCCATTAGCAGAAGAACTTGCTTGTTCTTTTTGTACTCGCTGAAAGGCTCTACCATGAGTTTCTGCTGCATATATAGTGCTAGCAGGGGTAAAATTAGAGTAGTGGCTTCGGAAAGATCCACGTCTTCCCCTATATCCTGAACCTCTAGAACTTCCTCGGGTTCCCTTATTTGATACAAGGAATTCAGGCTCATCAAGACTAGAATATGAATCTGTTAATTGAATCATATTAACAGAACCAAAGATTAACTCTTCGTCTGATAAAGACTCTGCCTGGTTAGCCTGTTTAGGCTGTGCCGTTTGATGGGGCGGTGCCCGTGGCTTTGAAGTAGATGGCATGAAATCTGCTAGAGTCAAAGACAATTTAGGCTTTGATACATACTCATCTTCTCCTGATTCCTCTTTCTTCTTTGAATTGCGCTACCCTTTTTAGGATTTGTCTTTTGATGGAGGCTTTACTGCAGATTTTGTGGGAGACACAATTGGCTTCTTCAATTGTGTTCGCAAAATGGAATGAGTCCGATTGATTGTCTTTCTGACCATCCAATCTTCATATTTTTTCGTAGTTTTGCTTTTGACTTCCTTCCACTCGCCTCCTTCCTCTGGATCTGTAGCGGTAATACATGCTACATGAGCTGAAAAACCCTTCAATTTGACTTGTCCCAAGTTGACCATCTTTTGCAGGAGGTCTTTAAAGACAAAACACTCCTGGATGGGATGCCCCAACATTTGATGAAAGGGACAATAATTGGGACGGTCTTCATCTCCTTCCTTGTTTGGCCTTTTGGGCACTGGTAATTGAACCAAATTATTTTCCAGAGCTGAAATGAAGTAACCAGGAACTTGCTCACTTCGGAAAGAGTATGTTTTACTCTTCATATCCTCAAATTGTTTTCGTCATTGATATTTTTGATCATTTGGACGAAACAGCCTTTGTTGTTGGCGTTCAGGAGGTGGAGCCCTTCGAGAAGATGAAGGTTTTGAAGTAGAAATAGGTACAGGTGCTTGTTTAAGTATAACTGTAGCAGTTTCTGCTTTACCCATTCTTCTTCCTGGAGCTGATGGAATTACACGATATTTAACCATAGCCTGTATAAGGGAATCTTCAATCTGTTGAGCGATTGAAGTAAGGTCTCGAAACCCTCCTGTGTATTTCACAGGGACCAATGGCGTGCGTAATTCGTCACGCAAATTTGCCACACAGATTGGCAACAATTCCTCCTGAGGGAGTGCTAAACTCAGGGAATACGTTAATCCCTTCCAACGAGCAACGAAATCAGAGACTCTTTCATTCTCCCTTTGCTTGCAGATTGTATGATCGAAAACTGCCGTTTTTGGAAAAGTTGAGCTAAACTGAAGAAGGAATTTTTGACGAAGATCCTCCCATCCGATGACTGACTGGGATTGCAAGCTTGTATACCAGACAAAAGCTGGTCCTTGCAAGGTTCGCACGAAGCATCTGAGTTTCACTGCTTCTTGCTGCTCTGGAGTTCCCATCATAGGATCACAACAAGACATGTAATGCGTCAAATGTTGTTCAGGGTCGCCTGATCCATTGAAATTAGGGAAAACAGGGTTTCCAAAACTAGATGGTGGAGAAATTGAATCTACCCATTCAGGGTAAACTTTCTTTTCAGGTTGAACTTGCGCCCGTTTTCCTTCCATAGTTTCTAATCGAGCTGTTAATGACTCAATAGTAGTTATTAACTTTTGAGAAACATCTGGTTGAACTTGGTTTTGAGTAGGTGCAATAAATGGAGCTTGGACAGACGTGGTGGTCGGTGCTGCAACTGATGGTAGTGCTGCCAACCATTGTTGTGTTTGACCCGTAGGATTAGACCTCTGAGGGTCTACTGATAAAGGAGGATATTCCTGATCCATCTCAGTAGTTACAACAAATTCCTTCAGCTGTCGGACTTCATCATTCTTAAGAAGAAGACTACTTTGAAGTAGTTCTGCATTCAAACTTCTTAATTCTTTCATTTCTTCCTCCTGTTGTGCAAACCTTTGCTCTAATGAGAGCGATTGACCTCCTTCAGAGGAAGGGTGAGAAGTAACCTGATTCTTTCCTTTCCCCTTATTGGATCCTTTTCGGAGAGGGGGAAGTGGGTTACTTGAAGGAATACCCAGATTTTGGGTAAGCCTTTGATTACGTGTGCGCACACCTTCTTCATTTAAGTCTGTGTGCGCATCTTCTTGAGCAGGAACCTCTTCGTTTGATCCCTCGGATTGAGCCTCATCTGGTAAATCAGCAGCAACGACATTGATGACATTAATGGATGCCTATTGCATGGAATCCTTTCTATCAGCATTTCTGTGATATTGTCTTCTTCTATGTCCATGATGAGACATGGCATTCCGTTGACTTGATCACTCAGGAACTTCTTGGAGAACCATCACTTGGAGATAATCTCCTGATAGCTTGGCTCTTCATTCCTCTTGAGGCTTATTCCCTAATCGAGAGAATACTGACTTTCTCTGAGGGAGGGATCGAGGATTTGAAAAATTCCCCAGTCCGGTGGACTGGGGGTGTTCCTGCTACTTCCGCTCAACTCCTCGAATCTCATTTGTTGACTCTGAGGGTTGGGTTAGAGAAGTCCCCAGTCTGGCAAGCTGGGCTGTCTCTTGACATGCTATGTCTGAGATCTTTTTAAAATCTCTCTTGATCTTGCGAATCTTAGTTCGGAAATTAGCTGGATGCATTAACCTGTATCCACTTTTATCACCTGGTTCAACAGATCGTTGGATGATTTCCGAAACTTCTGTCATTTGATGACGTGTTTGCTCCAGACGAGAGGCTTGTGCAATATTCTCACCTTCTTGATGTAGGAGCAGTTCAACAACTTGTTCTCTATATACATGATTTTGAGAGGAACTAGTTGAAGCCTGTTCTTGAGAAAGATTTTGATTATGAACAAAGCCCATTGACTGTGGCCAGCCATGGGCAATAACATTGCATTAGGCCATTTTCGGCGGGCTTTGCTGACCGGAAAGCACTGTGAAATGTAGTGCTCCGTGAACACCCCATCCTTTGATATGAACATCATATGGAGCATTGGAAATTAACTGACGCAATTTTCTTAGTGCGCCAAGGCATGAACGTTGTAGGGTTCGTTGTTTCTTTTCATCCTTCGGATACCGAGAGATAGATAGAGATGCCAAATCAATCTGGCGTTGTAACCCTTCTATTATCTTAATATGATTTTCATAATCACCGTAAGATAATACTTTCTTCTTCAATTGACAAAGAGTCTTCCATATGTTGAGACGAATATCATGGATTCCATCATCCGTCAACATCATTGGAATGTCGTACTGGGAGTCAGCCAAAGGCCAAAACATGACTGGTACTTCACCTTTTTCCAGTTTTTTCCTCATGTTCAGCATTTCCTCTTTATCATTAAATGACGATTCTTCTACCTGTTTGGACCAGAGTTGGTGTTTCCTTGTTGCTTCATCGGATTCAACAAGATTGGTAGAGATATCACTATTCATGCTAGAAGATGAATGACCCAGGGATGGTTTGGAGAATAACCTGAACCCCATGCTATCTTCTAATGGAGAAAGAGTTTCACCTTCCGATAGTAAAGCATCAGACATGACTGGTTTTACATTTGCAAGTGCCTCGAGATAGGAGGGCTTTCTCGTCACTACATTGCCTTCTGAAGAATTTTCGAGACAACGTGAATCACTACTGCGGAGAGGACTTTCACAGCGAAGTTCATCACCATGAGGAGGACCGTCATGATGGGTTACAGCAAAAGATGAAATCTCTTGCTCCTTGGTCTTCTGACCACACAGAGGGTTCCTGTGGCTCTCATCTGAAGAAGAAACTTCAAGATTGACCGAACTTTCATGAAGAAAGCCTTCATGAGGAAGTGTCTGTTGAAGACCTTCAAAATTAATGTTCTCGTTATTGAGAACTGAGGGAGTAGAATCATGAATTCCGACAGATAAATGTCTGAGGGCTTCAAGAACTCCAGCATCGAGCAAGGCTTGGTTGCATATTGGCCTTTGATCTCCTGACTGTGCTGGGCGGATCTTTTTCTTAGATGCCTTCTTACTCGCTTTAGAAACCACTTGATGACGAAAGTGATTGCTCTGAGCAGGTGTATGTGCCTGATCAGGAAAGATGGTCAGGTTAGGTTGACGATCATCGCTCAAATCAGGTGTATGTGCCTGACTTGGTTGTCCGTTTGATATGGGGGAGTATGCCCCATAACCCTCTTGGACTGGAACAGATGTGTGTGTCTGTTTCGGAGTGAATCGTTGATGTGTCACTCCACTTCTAGCGATAGATTTATGTGTCTGTCCCTGTGATGATGCTGAAGCTGTTATGATATCATGGCAAGCATCCAGAATATGAGAAGGAATTTTCTTCTGCTCTTTCACCATTGACAAAATATGTTTGGTGACTTCAGCCACCGGAACGGGGATATACGTCCATTCCGGGCTTGGAGTAGGTGTATGTTCCTGCTCCTGTCCTCCTTTTCCTATCAGTGAATCCTGATAGTACTCAAGTGTGGAGACAGAGAGTTGAGTCTGCCTCCTGTTTGTCATCGGGACTTTCCGACTGACTTCTCCGTGCGCTACCAAGCGAGACTGTTGGTAGGTTTGATTAGTATTAGCAGGTGTATGTGCCTGCTGATTACATTTCTCCTAACGCGGTTGACGAGATCCATCATATGTAGTCAGACGAGTCTGCTGACTAACTGGTGTTGTATAAGCAGGTGTATGTTCCTGCCTACAGTACTCTGCCGGAATTGCCTGGCGGGATAGGCTTGATGCTGCCAGACGAGTCTGCTGGACAGCGGAATTAAAACGGGCAGGTGTGTGTGCCTGCTCGTTTTTTGCCACCAAGTTAGGTTGGTTGACTTCTCCGGAGATGGCAGGGATGACCACCTGCCCATTGTTCACCGGATTCCATCTCTGGCGGTTCATCTTGCCTGCTCGGGTTCAAGGAACCTAAGCTGAATGCCTGGAGTCGGTACCCTCATCATGTTGAGGGTGCACTACCACACGAGTCTGGCGGCGATTGTTGATGGGAGCCCTTGAGAAGGACTCCTGTTTTTTTTTTTAATTAAGGTCCTGTGGGACCTTCTCATTCACTTCCTCAGAGTAAGGGAGTGAATGGAAATTGCGTTCCGGGGATAATGACCCGAAACGGTTGGAGACGGTAGTCAGCACCGCCTGCTTCTTGATCGCTGGTCGCCGTTGTCCGGACGACCAGGTAGAGTTGTTAACTTGGAGGGCTTGACGAGCGGCCTCCAGAGTTGGGATAGAACCGTTGCGACGGTACTCCTTAACCAGTGCATTAGAAACCCAGCGTTTAAGACGCTGAGTTGGTGATGTCGTCCTTAGAGCGGACGACGTTCCAGTAGGAGTAGCAGCATTGGTTTTCACAGCAGCAGACCTCACAGTAGAGGTGTTCACAGCAGCAGTATTCACAGGGGTGAATTTAAGGAAAGCCATTTTGCAGAAGATCTTGAGAAAAGAGTGCATGTTCCATATAACAGACATAATCAAGATGAATCCGGCCACTGCATCTTTTGGATGAGCACATGTCAATGATTGCTTTGTTGGCCCAAGGGGCCTAACAAATAAGAAGAACATCACTTTAACTTGGTTAAGGATTCACGTCGGGTTCACCATTTTTGTTTCCTCGACGGATTTCGGGGATGACCTCTTTGACGGGAGATTCAAACGTTCCGATCGGTTTCTAGCGGGTTTTTTTCGTAGAACCGGAAACATCAAATGATTCCACATCCGTTTGGACCCACTTTCCAAAGGTAGGCACTCATTAGCTTGTGGACTAATGAGGCTTAGGAATTTGCATTGGTCGAGAGGATGGGAGGTGGGACTCATCACACCTTTTTGAGGGGAATTATTTTCTACTCCGGGACTCTCTTTATAGATTTAAGTTATGTACGTGAATCCTTATTACATTACCAAGTATAAAATGTGCTTTCCTTTAGTTTTAACAATCAATGATTAAATATGCAAGAAATTTAGAGAATCTTTTATATGTATTCGAGGTTCTTCATAAATAGAGAATCATCTATATCTGTTTAGAGATTCTTGGTCAATGGTATCCTTCAAAACATTTATATAAAAGTCTCTTGGTCATTATGATGACCAGGCTGGTTTTAAATCCACTCAGTGGGGCACTTGAAGTTTATCATCATTCAGAAGGATAGGGATTTATTTCAAAGTTGGGATCGAACCCATAAATGGGCTACCTACGTATCCTTTGTTTTGGAAAAGGAATCAGAACCCACGTAGTTCGAATAATGGAGTATGATGTTTATGATTGATGGCTCAAAGAAGAATGTCATAATTACTTTTACACTCTAAGCTCACGTGAGTCATGCTCGGTGTGAGAAACAAGAGGTATTGGTAAAAATTAGACAATTGTGCCATGAAAGATGCAATCATAAGAAATTGTTTGTGGCTTAGGTATGTATGACTGCCCAGATAGATGAAGGTTTAGGATTCACTTTTAGGGAGAAAATCCAGGAACATGGTCCATAAAGGTATATGTGCTTTATGGAGATTTGAATACTCTAATCTTGGGGCTTACTCCTAAGGAGGATTCCCAAGTTAGGAGGGGACTTATGATTGGGTTTTACTCCTGAAAAGGAAACCCAAATCAAGGGTAAATTAGGACTGGTTAAGAGAAATTTAAGGGGGCTTGGGGTTTACTCTTGAAAAGGAAACCCAAGATTATGACTGGGACATACTCCTAAAAAAGGAGGCCCAGGTTATGACTGAGTCTTATTCCTAAAAGGGAGACCCAGTTTAGGGGACTTGGGGCTAACTCCTAAGAAGGATGCCCAAGATTATGACTGAGTCTTATTCCTGAAAAGGAGACCCAGGTTAGGAATTAATATTTGGGGCTTACTCCTGAGGAGGATGCCCAAGTTTGGGAAGTTTAAGAATTTGGGGCTTACTCATAAAGAAGGATGCCCATATTTGAAATTGGGGCTTACTCCTGAGGAGGATGCCCAAGTTAAAGGATTATGATTGGGGCTTACTCCTGAGGAGGATGCCCATGTTAAGAATTCTCTCATCTTAAAGGATGAGGTTGAATGAATGAACTCTCTATATTTAGTGACATAAGGATATTTAAATCACTAGGTTTTGAGAGATATTCCACAGAATTCCTTTCAGATAAGGAAGTCAAATCAAGAAATCATGCCATAAATGGCTTTGAAGAGTGTCTTGAATACTGAATCTTGAAAAGGAAAGGTGTAATGGCTTAAGAGGGGTAAAATGGGCAAGATGGGCACCCAAAAAGGTAGGGGCGCGCAAGTCTTGAAAGGCGCGCAAGTCTTCCGTGGGCGCGCAAGTTTTGGTCGCGCAGGTATACCTGCGCGACACATGGTGTACTTGCGCAATTTTCAACCAGCATTGAAATATTTGAGCGACTCTTTTTTAAACCCTTTAGAATCCTCTTGAGGTTCTTCCAGAAAAGGGACGCGCAAGTTATATTGAAGGAAATAAGTCGGCGCGCAAGAGTTGATAAGTTTCAACACTTAGGCCTTCTTTCTTCTCTTTAGATCTTCCATTCTAGGTAAGAAATTACCTTAGAAGTGTTCCGGAAGCTTTGAGAAGAGACTTGGGCGTCGAGAGCTTCAATCCGAGTTTCTGGAAAAAGATCCTCCCGAATGGGGGGCCCACATGGTCTCTTTATAAGCAAAAGAAGACCCCAGGCGGTTACAGGGCGGTTACCACTTAGGTCGCGCAAGTCACTTGCATGACCAAGGTAGCCGCGTAAGTACACTTGCACGACAATTAGATAACATGCGCGGTGAGGTTTCAGTTGATCCTTTCTTCCTTCCTTTGTTGATTTCTTATGTTTTTTTCTTCAAAGGATGAATCACTTTGGACTAAGGTATTTCCCTTTTCCGATCTTTAGATTCTGTGACGAAAGGAGCGTCAACAATGGGTCATATGTGATGTGTTCAAATCAACCCCTCCTCAATCTGAGACGCAATGTGGCCGTCACCACTCAAAGTTTATGTCTTTTGTTTCAAAATGACATCATTTTAAGTGAAAAACATCAACTAGCATACAGAAAACCAACCAAACGCATTCGGATTGTGTCGATACTGTAGAAAAACGATACATGGGTCATATGTGACGTGTACGAGTCAACCCTGCCTCAATACGAGGCACGATGTGGCCGACACCATTAATAGTGTCTCTCTTTTGTTTAAAATGGACATCATTTTAAGTGAAAACAACAACTGACCTACGAAAAACTGACCAAATGCATTAGATATGTGTTAATGATTTTGTAAAATGATCCAAGGGTCACATGTGATGTGTATGAGTCAACCCCACCTCAATCTGAGGCACGGTGTGTCCAGGATCACTCTAAGTGGCTCCATTTTGATTAAAATGGACAACATTTTAAGTACATACGGAAAACTGACCAAACAGATTCTGATTATGTTGATACTTTAGAAAAACGATTCTTGAGTCATATGTGATGTGTTTGAATCAACCCCGCCTCAATCTGAGATACGGCGTGGCCATCACCACTCAAAGTGTATGTCTTTTGTTTCAAAAGGACATCATTTTAAGTGAAGAACATCAACTGGCACACGGAAAACCAACCAAACGCATTCAGATTGGGTGGATACTTTAGGACAATGATCCATGGCTCATTTGAGACATGTACGAGTCAACCCCGTCTAAATATGAGACGCGGTGTGGCCGGCACCACTCTAACTGTGTCTCTTTTGTTTAATGGACAGGATTATAAGTGAGAAGAACAACTGGCATACAGAAAACAGACCAAACGCATTCGGAATCTGTTGATAATTTATCACAATGATCCTTGGGTCATATGTGACATGTATGAGCCAACCCGGGCTCAATCGGAGTCTCGGTGTGGTCGGGATCAGTCTAAGTGCCTCTCTTTTGTTTAAAATGGACAACATTTTAAATACGTACGGAAAACTGACCAAAGGCATTCTTTTTCTATTGAAACTTTAGGAGAACAATACTTGGGTAATATGTGACATGTATGAATCAGCCCCACCTCAATTTGAGATGCGGTGTGGCCGGAACCACTCAAAGTGTCTGTCTTTTGTTTCAAAAGGACATCATTTTAAGTGAAAATCATCAACCGACATACGGAAAACCAACCAAACACATTCGGATTGTACCGATACTTTATCAAAACAATCCATGCGTCATATGTGATGAGTATTAGTCAACCCCGCCTAAATTCGAGGAACGGTGTGGCCGAAACGATTCAAAGTGTCTCTCTTCTGTTTAAAATGGACATCATTTTAAGTGAAAACAAAAACTGACATACGAAAAACTGACCAAACGGATTCTAAATGTTTTGATGCTTTAGGAAAACGATCCAAGGGTCATATGTGATGTGTACAAGTCAACCCCACCTCAATCCAAGGCACGGTGTGGTCGGGATCACTCTAAGTGACTCTCTTTTGATTAAAATGGACATCATTTTAAGTACATACGGAAAACTGACCAAACGGATTCTGATTGTGTTCATAATTTAGAAAAACGATCCATGGGTCATATGTGACATGTACGAATCAACCCCGCCTAAATCTAATATGCGGTGTGGCCGGGACCACTCAAAGTGTCTGTCTTTTGTTTCAAAAGGACATCATTTTAATTGAAAAACATCAACTGGCATACGGAAAACCGACCAAACATATTCGGATTGTATGGATAATTTAGGAAAATGATCCATGGGTCATTTGAGACATGTACGAGTCAACCCCGTCTAAATCCAAGACGTGGTGTGGCCAGCACCACTCTAATTGTGTCTCTTTTGTTTAAAATGGACAGGATTATAAGTGAAAAGCAGAACTGGCATATGGAAAACTGACCAAACGCATTCGGAATCTGTTGATAATTTATCACAAAAATCCATGGGTCATATGTGACAGGTACGAGCCAACTAGAGCTCAATCCGAGTCGCGGTGTGGCCAGAATCAGTTTATGTGTCTCTCTTTTGATTAAAATGGACAACATTTTAAGTACACACGGAAAACCGACCAAACGCATTCGGTTTCCATTGAAACATTAGGAGAACGATCCATGGGTCATATGTGATTAGTACGAATCAAGCCCGGCACAATCTGAGATGTGTTGTGGCCAGAACCACTCAAAGTGTCTGTCTTTTGTTTCAAAAGGACACCATTTTAAGTGAAAAACATCCGCTAACATACGAAAAACCAACCAAATACATTCGTATTGTGTTGATACTTTAGCGCAATGATCCATTGGTCATATTCTATGTGTACGAGTTAACCCCACCTCAATTCAAGGCGTGGTGTGGCCGACACGATTCAAAGTGTCTCTCTTTTGTTTAAAATGGACATCATTTTAAGTGAAAACAACAACTGACATGCGAAAAACTTAACAAATGAGTTCTAAATGTGTTGATGCTTTAGTAAAATGATCCAAGAGTCATTTGTGACGTGTACGAGTCAACCCCACCTCAATACAAGGCACGGTGTGGTCAGGATCACTCTAAGTGCCTCTCTTTTGTTTAAAATGGACAACATTTTAAGTACATATGGGAAACTAACCAAACAGATTCTGATTGTGTTGATACTTTAGAAAAACGATCCATGGGTCATATGTGATGTGTAAGAATCAACCCCACCTCAATCTGAGACGCAGTGTGGTTGGCACCACTCAATGTGTCTGTCCTTTGTTTCAAAAGGACATCATTTTAAATGAAAAACGTCAACTGGCATACGGAAAACTGACCAAATGCATTCGGATTGTGTAGATACTTTAGCACAACGATCCATGGGTCATATGTTACATGTACGAGTCAACACCGACTCAATACGAGTCGTGGTGTGGCCGGTACCACTCTAACTGTGTCTCTTTTGTTTAAAATAGACACGATTATAAGTGAAAAAAACAACTGGCATACGGAAAACCAACCAAACGCATTCGGAATCTGTTGAAATTTTAGGAAAACGATTCATGGGTCATATGTTACATGTATGAGTCAACTGCGCCTCAATCCAAGTCGCGGTTTGGCAGGGACCACCCAAAATGTCTCTCTTATGTTTAAAATGGACAACATTTTAAGTACATACGGAAAACCGACCAAACAGATTCTGATTGTGTTAGTATTTTAGCACAACGATCCATGGGTCGTTTTTGATCTTTAAGAGTCAACCTCTCCTCAATCTAAGGCACGGTGTGGCTAGCACGATTAATAGTGTCTCTCTTTATTTAAAGAGCACTTCATTTTAAGTGAAAACAACAACTGACATACGAAAAAATGACCAAACGCTTTCGGAATATGTTGATACTTTAGGACAACGATCGATGGGTCATTTGTGATGCGTACGAGTTAACCTCGCCTCAATTGAAGGCACGGTGTGGCCGTTATCACTCCATGTGTATGTATTGTGTTTAAAATGGACATCATTTCAGGTAAAATTATATGGTATACAAAATACCGATCAAATTATGAATTTAATTCTGGATTCCACATATAATTGTCATCTAAATTTTAAATTGAATTCTAAATGAATTATGTATGTTTATAATTACATTATGATTTCTAATTTAATTATGGATGTGTATAGTTCCTGGATGCATTATATGTTAAATTTTGATGAATTTGTTCCCTATATGTATGTGTTAGTTGGTTATTAAAGGTACAATAATTGTATGTGTATGTGTTAGTTTATTTTAGGTACAATAATTGGATTGAAAATGAGAGGGAATGCACAAAATGAGTCTGCTGTGAAAATTGCACAAAATGAGAGCTGTTATGCAAATTGCAACACAGCATAGGCTATGCCAACGGGTTCAAACCGTTGGCATAGCCTCTCTGAGTTTTTTTACCAACATTTTATATAACTGTGGGTAAAACTAAGAGAGTTCTTAGTTTTCCCAATGGTTCATGCCAAACCGTTGGGAAAAACTATGCCAACGGTTTGGCACAACCATTGGGATAGAATAATTTTTCCCCAACCTATGCCAAAGGTTCACTATAAACCGTTGGGAAAAGATTTCCCAATGGATTACTTCCCTACGATCTGCAGAACCATTGGTATAACATATACCAACGGTTCTGCAGCCTTTCCCAACGGTTCAGAACTGTTGGGAAAACATTTATATCCAGTAGTGCATTGATTTGATGAACAAAAATAGTTCGTCCACAAAGGTAGGTGACATTGAATATGTAACACCCTGAGATTTTATGATAATTTTTTTATGTCTTATGTTATACGCAACACCAAAATAATCTTTCACAGCACACAATACGGGCTTGGCATGCATTACACGCAATCGCGACCTTCCTCGATAGCATGTGTAGTACGCAATACCGGGTTTCACTAAACAACGATATATAATTATGACCTAGCCTTTATGAATAGTATTAACTACATTTTGAATTTTATTATGCATCTTACACATTTTCTAGAACATGGTAAGAGAACAAAATAAATTTTTCGGGTAAAATAAGTATTTTTCAGAAAATGCAGTTTTACCGCCTTTTGATGGCACACCCACATTAAATCTAGTTTTTGACAACTTTATAAGTTCAATATGGAAAAATAAAATTATTCTTTTGAATCAGGATATAAAAATTTACTTTGGATAAATTTTTTATATTTTTCTGATAACTTTCAAATTTTGTTGAATAGTAAAAATATGCTAATTTTTAATTAAAAACAACTTTTTTTATTGAGATAATTTATATGGTTAAATAATAATATTGAATGGTTTTAATGTATAAATAGAATATATTTCTACCATTTAATGTAATGTATGTCATTATAATTAATTTCACAATGAATTCATAGGTAAAAACATTTCAATCTTTGGCAATGTTTTAACATCTAAAACCTGTTTTCATAACAACGGGATTTATTTTAAAATAATTACTACAACTTATATGTTTTGAATTTTGAAAAATGGATTCCATATTCGAAATCATTGGGTCCAAATTATGTTAATAGGCTACTTTTTATTTTTGGGCATTATGGATAGTAACTACGGTAATTTTTATTTACCAAAGTTAAAGGTAAATCGGGTAATTAAGGGTAAATATAAGATTATAAAATTACCCTAACACCTTCCAAAATCCTATTGGATGACTAAAAGGCGACCCATATTACCTATGTGTCGGATTATATTCCTTTAATGGACTTTTTTCCATGAAAATAATTTAATTATTATTAAAACCAAAGAATGTGACAACATGTCACTTTCTTACATCTTATAAGTATAGAAATTTTAATTTAGTGATAAACTTATTGAAACATCGAACATGAATAGTCTCAAGAATGATAATACAATTATCTACATCATATAAATTTATTTAGAATTTTTAGGGATTAAATAATTATCATTAAGTATGATACAATAGTGATGTTGAAATTATTCTATTAAATAAAATATCAAATAAATGGTTTTAAAAATATTAAAATAAATATATATGAACTATTTAATGTGCTCCACTACTTTTCTAGATACATATGACATTTTATGAATATATTAAAGCTTTTAGTTTGAACATATCATCTGAATATATTTTATTTAAATTCAAATAAATGAATAGTGTCAAAATTGACACTATTGTTATTTTATAAAAATAACATATTATAAAATTGTTTAAAAATCACAAAAATATATAAAAATTATAAATTAAAATTTATATGGTCTAAAATGTCATAAAGGGTCAAATTATGGATAATTCACAACACATATTTAATTATTTATAATAATTTAAAATTTAGAATATTATTACCACAAATAAAATTAAATTGATAAATAAGGATAAATCAAGTTGATAATGTTTAAAATAAATTCCCAACATGTATAAATTTTATTGGTTGATGCTATTCAAACCCTATATCATCTAATATTAGGATATGAGTCATTTTGGAAGTTTTTAAGTGGGTTTGGGATTTAATATAAACTAATATTTCTTATATTTCCAAAGGTGCCCCTCTCCTCCCTTATAAAATGGCACCTCCTCCCTCTCCTCCTCTCACCAATTTGACCCTTCAATCTCGGCCAATCCCTGCCCATTTCACTTCCCCACTTCCCTAGAAACACCCTAGAGGTCCTGGTCTTCTTCAAAGACCAATGTTAGAGCCCTAAGAGGAGGTCTCAAAGAGGCGCTTGAAAGAAGAGGTAATGTCTGTTACCGATTCTTTCAACTTTATTTCTTCTTCCACTTCTTATTCTTTAGCCTTTTCATTATTAATTAATAACATAAGTATCACTAATATACTGATAGGTTATTATAAGTATTAAACAACCCTATTTCACCATCTATCCATCCTACGGAAAATGAAATCATCGCGCGTGCGTACATACGGAATATAGTCTCCACGCCGTGGTGTAATCTATTTTCCACCACCACCTTACTAGGTGTTGGAACCACTCTGTGTATAAGGTTGTATTTGTTGTCAATGGTTGTCAATGCAGATCAAAATTAAGGTGATCATGAAATACTCCGATGAAGTAGAGGAGTGGTGATTCAGATGATTGTTGTACTGTTCGTAAGTTCAAAGAACATGTGTCAAAGGTGATACATTGTTTACAACAATGAATATTGTGAGGAGTAATCCATCCAAGGATGATTAAGGCAGGATGGTGTTTTTGGATGAAGACCATGCAATTCCTCCTTATTGCATAAGGACCATGGGCTTTGATGAAGACCATGCAATTCCTCATTATTGCATGAGAACAATGGGTTTTGATGAAGACCATGCAATTACTCATGATTGCGTGAGAACCATGCTAGAGAATTCTATGACGGTTGATGAAGGAGATTCCCTGGTTACATGTCGAGTACAAGAGTTGTGGTCAACGATCTATGGTTTATTCAAGAACATCGACAGAGGAATGGATGATCTGGAGGCGGTACAAAAAGAGCAGATACAAGGTGGCGCCGTTTTCCAGTGTTTGCCAAATTTCCGGGCCTCAAAATCGGAAAATGAAGACATGGATTGTCTGCAAAAGGAGGTGCGCACAAAGAGGAAGTGGTGCGCGGAATATAAGAGGTTTGCGCGAAATACTTAAGTTAGGTGCGAAAAACAGCGGGATGCGCGAAATAGGGGATCAAGGTTTTTCGCGCAAACAGTGTTTCAGAATCAGAACGTTGAAAAATGGTAAAGGCATGGGCTGCGCGAAAAACCAGAGCTGTGCGCGGAAAAATGGGAATGTGCGCGAAAATTTGTTGTGCGCCGAATAGCTGGGTGAATTTTTCGCGCAATCAGCGTATCGAATCAGAAATACCGAAAATCGGCAAAGGCAAGAGGCACGCGAAAAATCGGAGATGTTCGCGCCATGTGCGCGGAATATCAAACTGGTGCGCGTAATGTTGGTTGTGCGCAAAATATGGGTTTGAAGTTTTACGCGCAAGAGAGGATTCATGTTCAAAATGATGAAAAATGGAGAAGTAATGAGATGCGCGAAAAACCAAGGCGGTGCGCGAGAAAAAAATGGAAGATGCGCGTAACTCAAAGAACTGAGAGACAGTTTTACGCGCAGGAAGAGGTTTTACATGGAGGATAAAAAACGCCTATAAATATGAGGTGATCCCCTCTCATTCTGAGAGGCACGACACTTAGACAAATCCTGAGCTCCGGCGCGCGGAAAAATTAAGGTACAGAGGGTTGCGCGAAAAAGAAGGCGTTGCGCGAAAAAGGGAAGTTTTGCGCGAAAAAGAAGAGTAGCGCGAAAAGCCTTTTACGGGACAAAAGTTATTTTTACGCGCAAGTTTTGAATTTTACGCGCAAGCCCCTGGGAAGGGTGTGCGGAAAATTTGGGGGTCCCGCAAGGCCTTTTGACAGGTGCTTAGCACTCTCAAAACTGCTTTGCGAAGAGAAGAAGAACGATCGTGCAACCAAAATCTGATCTGCACAGAGAGAGAAATATATCGATACACTCAGGTGTCAGAACTGGGAATTGAAGGAAGAGAAGGAGATTTAGTGCATTCAGGTATTGCACTGAAGTAGAATATTGATTTCAAAATAGCATCAACTCAGGACTCCGATGCAAGCAAAGTATCATGCTGAACAGGAGACAAAGACTTCAATGCATATCTATTGAAGAGACTTTCACGTCTATAAACTGAGTGAGACTTCACCAACGGCAGTGAGCTAGGGGGAGTCAACGGGAGTGACCCGAGGGACACAGTGAGCTATCCCTGAACAATTGTAAAGGCAGTGAGCCTGGGACAGAGTGTCTGTACCCGAACATTTTTATCCGCAGCTAGTGAAGCATAGTGGATTTAGGTACGACCGGCAACCTGTCGGAGTATACTCCTTGGACGTAGCCCTCAGTGGTGAACCAAGTAAAAATAGCTGTGTCATCTTTCTCTGCATGTGAATGTTTAATTGCTGATCATATCCATCATACAGGATTAAGTAGTTCCTACCAACGTGGGAACAAGATCCATAACTTTAAGAAGAAAAAGTTGCCACCCTGATTCACCCCTCCCCTCTCAGGGTGTCCCGTGGTCCTACAAGTGGTATCAGAGGAAAAGGTTAACGTATGTTGGATATTCTCCAGTAATTCTATTGAGAAGAGGATTTGAGTTTCTTTCCTAGAGTCAACAATGAAGAGCAGTCTTGATAATGACGCAGTCATTTCTGAGCAGAAATCTATATCCACCAAGACTTTGACAAATAGGAAAAAGAAAGAGAAGAAGATGATGAAGAAGTCCCCCACATCCAAAGAAGATATAGTGTCTTGTTCTCCATTCCATTCCAATAATGAAGAAACATTAGGCTTGGAAAGTATCAAGATGGTGGCTCAGAACTCATCCAGAGGAAAGGATGATACCCCTAATTCGGGATTTCAGGAAAAACTCAGAACATATCTGCATGATATTCCAGAAGAAAGGGTTGCTATTATTTGTAGCCTATTCCAATCTATGCAGGTTGAGATCAATCGATTAGAAAGGGAAGCTGACAATATGGAAAAGGGGTTGGAAATAAAAGTTATGGAAAGTATGAAGCTCATCAAACGGGTGAAAGCATTTGAAGAAGAAGAGGAAGTCAATAAGACTTTAAAAGAAAGGATCCATGCACTTGAAGCTGAGCTGAAGAAGAGCAATGAAGTCAAGAATTTTTGTTTGGAAGAAACTTCCATTAAATTCATGGAACTTGACTCTTTGTTACAAAAAAAAGTTAAGATGCATGAAGATGAGGTTGAAAGGTTGAAGAAGACCTGTGAAGAGAAGATGATCACTATTGAAGATCAGAAGATCATCCTCAATATTGTGAGTCAAAAATTGGAAGCTCAGTTGACCAAGATTGAGAACACACATATTGAGACTTCACAAAAGAATGAAATGAGTGATGCTTGCACTCAATGTTCGTTGGAGGAGTCTAAAGCTGAAATGCCTCCAACATGTGATAAGAAGATTATGACAACTCTTGATTATCCACATCAATAATCAGTTGCTACTGGTACTCAATGCTCACTGGAGGATTCTATTGTCAAAAGACCTCCAACATGTGATAAGAAGATCGTGACTTCACTCTTTGATCTATCACAAGCAACTGAGAAAGTGAAGGTACCATCCAAACCATCTTGTACTCATATTTCTAAATACACTCCTACAATCAGTGCAGGTGGGAAGAAAAGTTCTAAACAAGTATGGATGAGGAAAGGCGAGAAGAAGAAACCTACCACCATGACTAGGGTGGATAGGAAGAAAAAGGAGGAAGATTCTTCCTCAAATAGAGCACAAACGATTAAGCAGATGGCCCAACAACTTAATACTGAAGAAACAAAGAGGAAAAGATTTGTGGGCCAATGTTGGTGCTGCAATAGATTTGGGCACTGTGCACTGGATTGTTTTTATAATCCCTTTCATGGAAAAACACAGGGAAAGCCTATATCAAAGGGGAGGAAGCCAGAGAAGAAGAAGCAACATCTGCAGGTCCAGAAGCATCTGTTTACTGCAAACAGATTTGGAATTCTTGATAACATCTGTGATGTATGCAACAGCAGCGGTCACAATGCAGGCACATGTCCACATCAACATGCTTTCACTGTCAAAAAGAAAAGAAGACCTCTGATGTCGTCAAAGAATGCAGCAGCTACCTTGGGGAGAAATCAGAAGAATGTTGTGAAAACACACTTCCCCAAGAAGATCTCAAGTAGGGAAGCTGAGAAGACCCAGGATTTTAGATCCATGAAATTGAAGGGTCATTCATCCAAAAGAAACACTAAGTGGGATGAATCTCGAATGAACCCATGTGGAAGACCTAAACCAGCTGAAAAAGTTCCAAATGACATATTGGTCATCTGGACAGAAGATTTGAAACGAATGAGAAAACTTGAAGATGAAATGGCCAGGGCTGGTGATAAAGGAAAAGGAAAACTTTCACATTTTGAAGACACGGTGCTTGAGAGATTGCAAAAAAAGAGAAGCACTCGTATCAAAGAAGTTCTGTGTGAGAGATGAAAGAAATCTGGTCACATTGCGAAAGATTGCCTAACCTTAATACCAGAGCAAGAAGTAGTCCTGAAGAGAAGTAAGAATCTATCATTCATAATGGCTTCTAAGGAGAACAATTCTCCACACAAAGCAAAAGAGGATGTGAACAGAGCCATGCCACACCAACAGATGTCGGAACATATGTTTAAGTGTGTAGGCATGAAGACTGGAGCGAACAAAGGAACATGGTTGAGAAAAGAACCTCAACCATGCATGTCTTGCTGATGAAGCAAGGATGATCCACCTTATTCCCGTAATCATTTGTGTATTGTGTTTGTGCTAACAATGCAGGGAATTAAAGGTGAAGCATACTCTCAGGGGGAGAACCTGAGAAGTAGTGAATGCTGTCAACTCTTGATAGCGAAGCTAAATAAGTTTCCATCCTTAGTAGATTCTTCAATTGACATTCAAGGATTGTGATGATGAAGGATCACTCTTGATGAAGATGATGAGGAGTGTTTCCCTTGAGGGGGAGAAAAATGAAGAAGCTTCCATAATCACTATTTCAATCAATATCAACTCCAGGTGGACTCAAAAGCAGTTATTCTGTGAATTTCTTGAAGAACACACCAATGGAGAAGGTATGTCATTTCTCAACCACTATCCCCTGGTTACTCAGATCAAAGATTATTTTACAAAGGGGGAGTAACTGAATTGATCAGTGACATAAAGAGAATGAAAGTGCCCCAAGGTCACTTGTCCTGCCGATTGCACTTGAATGTTTTTGATCTATTTGCTGATGTGAGTGCATGAGTTTCAGGTTGATTATTCTCTATCATAGTTGATCTTCTTCTACCTGGAATTAAAGTGGTAAACCCTTGAAGACAAGATACATGAGTTATCATATCATGTTGGTATCATGATCTGTGGATAATGGACAGCCTTGTTGACTTAATCAAATCCTCTTGTTTTCTACATCGAGCATTTCTCAAGTAGACTTAGAGTGAAATGATTAATGAAACTTTGCTTAAGTGAGGATTGATACCCTCCCTACCATGCGCTTTGTATTTCTTGTCAATAAGGGGGAGAGAAAGTGAAATGCAGAAGATTCTCATTTTGCCATTGACAGATTCATTTCAGAAGATGATTAAGGTATTGACAACAAAATACAAAGGGGGAGATTGTTGGAACCACTCTGTGTATAAGGTTGTATTTGTTGTCAATAGTTGTCAATGCAGATCAAAATGAAGGTGATCATGAAATACTCCGATGAAGTAGAGGAGTGGTGATTCAGATGATTGTTGTATTGTTCGTAAGTTCAAAGAACATGTGTCAAAGGTGATACATTGTTTACAACAATGAATATTGTGAGGAGTAATCCATCCAAGGATGATTAAGGCAGGATGGTGTTTTTGGATGAAGACCATGCAATTCCTCCTTATTGCATAAGGACCATGGGCTTTGATGAAGACCATGCAATTCCTCATTATTGCATGAGAACAATGGGTTTTGATGAAGACCATGCAATTACTCATGATTGCGTGAGAACCATGCTAGAGACTTCTATGACGGTTGATGAAGGAGATTCCCTGGTGACATGTCGAGTACAAGAGTTGTGGTCAACGATCTATGGTTTATTCAAGAACATCGACAGAGAAATGGATGATCTGGAGGCTTGCGCGAAATACTTAAGTTAGGCGCGAAAAACAGCGGGATGCGCGAAATAGGGGATCAAGGTTTTTCGCGCAAACAGTGTTTCAGAATCAGAACGTTGAAAAATGGTAAAGGCATGGGCTGCGCGAAAAACCAGAGCTGTGCGCGGAAAAATGGGAATGTGCGCGAAAATTGTTGTGCGCCGAATAGCTGGGTGAATTTTTCGCGCAATCAGCGTATCGAATCAGAAATACCGAAAATCGGCAAAGGCAAGAGGCGCGCGAAAAATCGGAGATGTTCGCGCCATGTGCGCGGAATATCAAACTGGTGCGCGTAATGTTGGTTGTGCGCAAAATATGGGTTTGAAGTTTTACGCGCAAGAGAGGATTCATGTTCAAAATGATGAAAAATGGAGAAGTAATGAGATGCGCGAAAAACCAAGGCGGTGCGTGAGAAAAAAATGAAAGATGCGCGTAACTCAAAGAACTGAGAGACAGTTTTACGCGCAGGAAGAGGTTTTACGCGGAGGATAAAAAACGCCTATAAATATGAGGTGATCCCCTCTCATTCTGAGAGGCTCGACACTTAGACAAATCCTGAGCTCCGGCGCGCGGAAAAATTAAGGTACAGAGGGTTGCGCGAAAAAGAAGGCGTTGCGCGAAAAAGGGAAGTTTTGCGCGAAAAAGAAGAGTAGCGCGAAAAGACTTTTACGGGACAAAAGTTATTTTTACGCGCAAGGTTTGAATTTTACGCGCAAGCCCCCGGGAAGGGTGTGCGGAAAATTTGGGGGTCCCGCAGGCCTTTTGACAGGTGCTTAGCACTCTCATAACTGCTTTGCGAAGAGAAGAAGAACGATCGTGCAACCAAAATCTGATCTGCACAGAGAGAGAAATATATCGATACACTCAGGTGTCAGAACTGGGAATTGAAGGAAGAGAAGGAGATTTAGTGCATTCAGGTATTGCACTGAAGTAGAATATTGATTTCAAAATAGCATCAACTCAGGACTCTGATGCAAGAAAAGTATCATGCTGAACAGGAGACAAAGACTTCAATGCATATCTATTGAAGAGACCTTCACGTCTATAAACTGAGTGAGACTTCACCAACGGAAGTGAGCCAGGGGGAGTCAACGGGAGTGACCCGAGGGACACAGTGAGCTATCCCTGAACAATTGTAAAGGCAGTGAGCCTGGGACAGAGTGTCTGTACCCGAACATTTGTATCCGCAGCTAGTGAAGCATAGTGGATTTAGGTACGACCGGCAACCTGTCGGCGTATACTCCTTGGACGTAGCCCTCAGTGGTGAACCAAGTAAAAATAGCTGTGTCATCTTTCTCTGCATGTGAATGTTTAATTGCTGATCATATCCATCATACAGGATTAAGTAGTTCCTACCAACGTGGGAACAAGATCCATAACTTTAAGAAGAAAAAGTTGCCACCCTGATTCACCCCTCCCCTCTCAGGGTGTCCCGTGGTCCTACAAGTGGTATCAGAGGAAAAGGTTAATGTATGTTGGATATTCTCCAGTAATTCTATTGAGAAGAGGATTTGAGTTTCTTTCCTAGAGTCAACAATGAAGAGCAGTCTGGATAATGACGCAGTCATTTCTGAGCAGAAATCTATATCCACCAAGACTTTGACAAATAGGAAAAAGAAAGAGAAGAAGATGATGAAGAAGTCCCCCACATCCAAAGAAGATATAGTGTCTTGTTCTCCATTCCATTCCAATAATGAAGAAACATTAGGCTTGGAAAGTATCATGAAGGTGACTCAGAACTCATCCAGAGGAAAGGATGATACCCCTAATTCGGGATTTCAGGAAAAACTCAGAACATATCTGCATGATATTCCAGAAGAAAGGGTTGCTATTATTTGTAGCCTATTCCAATCTATGCAGGTTGAGATCAATCGATTAGAAAGGGAAGCTGACAATATGGAAAAGGGGTTGGAAATAAAAGTTATGGAAAGTATGAAGCTCATCAAACGGGTGAAAGCATTTGAAGAAGAAGAGGAAGTCAATAAGACTTTAAAAGAAAGGATCCATGCACTTGAAGCTGAGCTGAAGAAGAGCAATGAAGTCAAGAATTTTTGTTTGGAAGAAACTTCCATTAAATTCAGGGAACTTGACTCTTTGTTACAAAAAAAAGTTAAGATGCATGAAGATGAGGTTGAAAGGTTGAAGAAGACCTGTGAAGAGAAGATGATCACTATTGAAGATCAGAAGATCATCCTCAATATTGTGAGTCAAAAATTGGAAGCTCAGTTGACCAAGATTGAGAACACACATATTGAGACTTCACAAAAGAATGAAATGAGTGATGCTTGCACTCAATGTTCGTTGGAGGAGTCTAAAGCTGAAATGCCTCCAACATGTGATAAGAAGATTATGACAACTCTTGATTATCCACATCAATAATCAGTTGCTACTGGTACTCAATGCTCACTGGAGGATTCTATTGTCAAAAGACCTCCAACATGTGATAAGAAGATCGTGACTTCACTCTTTGATCTATCACAAGCAACTGAGAAAGTGAAGGTACCATCCAAACCATCTTGTACTCATATTTCTAAATACACTCCTACAATCAGTGCAGGTGGGAAGAAAAGTTCTAAACAAGTATGGATGAGGAAAGGCGAGAAGAAGAAACCTACCACCATGACTAGGGTGGATAGGAAGAAAAAGGAGGAAGATTCTTCCTCAAATAGAGCACAAACGATTAAGCAGATGGCCCAACAACTTAATACTGAAGAAACAAAGAGGAAAATATTTGTGGGCCAATGTTGGGGCTGCAATAGATTTGGGCACTGTGCACTGGATTGTTTTTATAATCCCTTTCATGGAAAACACAGGGAAAGCCTATATCAAAGGGGAGGAAGCCAGAGAAGAAGAAGCAACATCCGCAGGTCCAGAAGCATCTGTTTACTGCAAACAGATTTGGAATTCTTGATAAAATCTGTGATTTATGCAACGGCAGCGTTCACAATGCAGGCACATGTCCACATCAACATGATTTCACTGTCAAAAAGAAAAGAAGACCTCTGATGTCGTCAAAGAATGCAGCAGCTACCTTGGGGAGAAATCAGAAGAATGTTGTGAAAACACACTTCCCCAAGAAGATCTCAAGTAGGGAAGCTGAGAAGACCCAGGATTTTAGATCCATGAAATTTAAGGGTCATTCATCCAAAAGAAACACTAAGTGGGATGAATCTCGGATGAACCCATGTGGAAGACCTAAACCAGCTGCAAAAGTTCCAAATGACATATTGGTCATCTGGACAGAAGCTTTGAAACGAATGAGAAAACTTGAATATGAAAAGGCCAGGGCTGGTGATAAAGGAAAAGGAAAACTTTCACATTTTGAAGACACGGTGCTTGAGAGATTGCAAACAAAGAGAAACACTCGTATCAAAGAAGTTCTGTGTGAGAGATGCAAGAAATCTGGTCACATTGCGAAAGATTGCCTAACCTTAATACCAGAGCAAGAAGCAGTCCTGAAGAGAAGTAAGAATCTATCATTCATAATGGCTTCTAAGCAGAACAATTTTCCACACAAAGCAAAATAGAATGTGAACAGAGCCATGCCACACCAACAGATGTCGGAACATATGTTTAAGTGTGTAGGCATGAAGACTGGAGCGAACAAAGGAACATGGTTGAGAAAAGAACCTCAACCATGCATGTCTTGCTGATGAAGCAAGGATGATCCACCTTATTCCCGTAATCATTTGTGTATTGTGTTTGTGCTAACAATACAGGGAATTGAAGGTGAAGCATACTCTCAGGGGGAGAACCTGAGAAGTAGTGAATGCTGTCAACTCTTGATAGCGAAGCTAAAGAAGTTTCCATCCTTAGTAGATTCTTCAATTGACATTCAAGGATTATGATGATGAAGGATCACTCTTGATGAAGATGATGAGGAGTGTTTCCCTTGAGGGGGAGAAAAATGAAGAAGCTTCCATAATCACTATTTCAATCAATATCAACTCCAGGTGGACTCAAAAGCAGTTATTCTGTGAATTTCTTGAAGAACACACCAATGGAGAAGGTATGTCATTTCTCAACCACTATCCCCTGGTTACTCAGATCAAAGATTATTTTACAAAGGGGGAGTAACTGAATTGATCAGTGACATAAAGAGAATGAAAGTGCCCCAAGGTCACTTGTCCTGCCGATTGCACTTGAATGTTTTTGATCTATTTGCTGATGTGAGTGCATGAGTTTCAGGTTGATTATTCTCTATCATAGTTGATCTTCTTCTACCTGTAATTAAAGTGGTAAACCCTTGAAGACATGATACATGAGTTATCATCTCATGTTGGTATCATGATCTGTGGATAATGGACAACCTTGTCGACTTAATCAAATCCTCTTGTTTTCTACATCGAGCATTGCTCAAGTAGACTTAGAGTGAAATGATTAATGAAACTTTGCTTAGGTGAGGATTGATACCCTCCCTACCATGCGCTTTGTATTTCTTGTCAATAAGGGGGAGAGAAAGTGAAATGCAGAAGATTCTCATTTTTCCATTGACAGATTCATTTCAGAAGATGTTTAAGGTATTGACAACAAAATACAAAGGGGGAGATTGTTGGAACCACTCTGTGTATAAGGTTGTATTTGTTGTCAATAGTTGTCAATGCAGATCAAAATGAAGGTGATCATGAAATACTCCGATGATGTAGAGGAGTGGTGATTCAGATGATTGTTGTACTGTTCGTAAGTTCAAAGAACATGTGTCAAAGGTGATACATTGTTTACAACAATGAATATTGTGAGGAGTAATCCATCCAAGGATGATTAAGGCAGGATGGTGTTTTTGGATGAAGACCATGCAATTCCTCCTTATTGCATAAGGACCATGGGCTTTGATGAAGACCATGCAATTCCTCATTATTGCATGAGAACAATGGGTTTTGATGAAGACCATGCAATTACTCATGATTGCGTGAGAACCATGCTAGAGACTTCTATGACGGTTGATGAAGGAGATTCCCTGGTGACATGTCGAGTACAAGAGTTGTGGTCAACTATCTATGGTTTATTCAAGAACATCGACAGAGGAATGGATGATCTGGAGGCGGTACAAAAAGAGCAGATACAAGGTGGCGCCGTTTTCCAGTGTTTTCCAAATTTCAGGGCCTCAAAATCGGAAAATGAAGACATGGATTGTCTGCAAAAGGAGGTGCGCACAAAGAGGAAGTGGTGCGCGGAATATAAGAGGCTTGCGCGAAATACTTAAGTTAGGCGCGAAAAACAGCGGGATGCGCGAAATAGGGGATCAAGGTTTTTCGCGCAAACAGTGTTTCAGAATCAGAACGTTGAAAAATGGTAAAGGCATGGGTTGCGCGAAAAACCAGAGCTGTGCGCGGAAAAATTGGAATGTGCGCGAAAATTGTTGTGCGCAGAATAGCTGGGTGAATTTTTCGCGCAATCAGCGTATCGAATCAGAAATACCGAAAATCGGCAAAGGCAAGAGGCGCGCGAACAATCGGAGATGTTCGCGCCATGTGCGCGGAATATCAAACTGGTGCGCGTAATGTTGGTTGTGCGCAAAATATGGGTTTGAAGTTTTACGCGCAAGAGAGGATTCATGTTCAAAATGATGAAAAATGGAGAAGTAATGAGATGCGTGAAAAACCAAGGCGGTGCGCGAGAAAAAAATGGAAGATGCGCGTAACTCAAAGAACTGAGAGACAGTTTTACGCGCAGGAAGAGGCTTTACGCGGAGGATAAAAAACGCCTATAAATATGAGGTGATCCCCTCTCATTCTGAGAGGCTCGACACTTAGACAAATCCTGAGCTCCGGTGCGCGGAAAAATTAAGGTACAGAGGGTTGCGCGAAAAAGAAGGCGTTGCGCGAAAAAGGGATGTTTTGCGCGAAAAAGAAGAGTAGCGCGAAAAGCCTTTTACGGGACAAAAGTTATTTTTACGCGCAAGGTTTGAATTTTACGCGCAAGCCCCCGGGAAGGGTGCGCGGAAAATTTGGGGGTCCCGCAGGCCTTTTGACAGGTGCTTAGCACACTCAAATCTGCTTTGCGAAGAGAAGAAGAACGATCGTGCAACCAAAATCTGATCTGCACAGAGAGAGAAATATATCGATACACTCAGGTGTCAGAACTGGGAATTGAAGGAAGAGAAGGAGATTTAGTGCATTCAGGTATTGCACTGAAGTATAATATTGATTTCAAAATAGCATCAACTCAGGACTCTGATGCAAGCAAAGTATCATGCTGAACAGGAGACAAAGACTTCAATGCATATCTATTGAAGAGACCTTCACGTCTATAAACTGAGTGAGACTTCACCAACGACAGTGAGCCAGGGGGAGTCAACGGGAGTGACCCGAGGGACACAGTGAGCTATCCCTGAACAATTGTAAAGGCAGTGAGCCTGGGACAGAGTGTCTGTACCCGAACATTTGTATCCGCAGCTAGTGAAGCATAGTGGATTTAGGTACGACCGGCAACCTATCGGCGTATACTCCTTGGACGTAGCCCTTAGTGGTGAACCAAGTAAAAATAGCTGTGTCATCTTTCTCTGCATGTGAATGTTTAATTGCTGATCATATCCATCATACAGGATTAAGTAGTTCCTACCAACGTGGGAACAAGATCCATGACTTTAAGAAGAAAAAGTTGCCACCCTGATTCACCCCTCCCCTCTCAGGGTGTCCCGTGGTCCTACAAGTGGTATCAGAGGAAAAGGTTAATGTATGATGGATATTCTCCAGTAATTCTATTGAGAAGAGGATTTGAGTTTCTTTCCTAGAGTCAACAATGAAGAGCAGTCTTGATAATGATGCAGTCATTTATGAGCAGAAATCTATATCCACCAAGACTTTGAAAAATAGGAAAAAGAAAGAGAAGAAGATGAAGAAGAAGTCCCCCACATCCAAAGAAGATATAGTGTCTTGTTCTCCATGCCATTCCAATAATGAAGAAACATTAGGCTTGGAAAGTATCAAGAAGGTGGCTCAGAACTCATCCAGAGGAAATGATGATACCCCTAATTCGGGATTTCAGGAAAAACTCAGAACATATCTGCATGATATTCCAGAAGAAAGGGTTGCTATTATTTGTAGCCTATTCCAATCTATGCAGGTTGAGATCAATCGATTAGAAAGGGAAGCTGACAATATGGAAAAGGGGTTGGAAATAAAAGTTATGGAAAGTATGAAGCTCATCAAACGGGTGAAAGCATTTGAAGAAGAAGAGGAAGTAAATAAGACTTTAAAAGAAAGGATCGATGCACTTGAAGCTGAGCTGAAGAAGAGCAATGAAGTCAAGAATTTTTGTTTGGAAGAAACTTCCATTAAATTCAGGGAACTTGACTCTTTGTTACAAAAAAAAAGTTAAGATGCATGAAGATGAGGTTGAAAGGTTGAAGAAGACCTGTGAAGAGAAGATGATCACTATTGAAGATCAGAAGATCATCCTCAATATTGTGAGTCAAAAATTGGAAGCTCAGTTGACCAAGATTGAGAACACACATATTGAGACTTCACAAAAGAATGAAATGAGTGATGCTTGCACTCAATGTTCGTTGGAGGAGTCTAAAGTTGAAATGCCTCCAACATGTGATAAGAAGATTGTGACAACTCTTGATTATCCACATCAATAATCAGTTGCTACTGGTACTCAATGCTCACTGGAGGATTCTATTGTCAAAAGACCTCCAACATGTGATAAGAAGATCGTGACTTCACTCTTTGATCTATCACAAGCAACTGAGAAAGTGAAGGTACCATCCAAACCATCTTGTACTTATATTTCTAAATACACTCCTACAATCAGTGCAAGTGGGAAGAAAAGTTGTAAACAAGTATGGATGAGGAAAGGCGAGAAGAAGAAACCTACCACCATGACTAGGGTGGATAGGAAGAAAAAGGAGGAACATTCTTCCTCAAATAGAGCACAAACGATTAAGCAGATGGACCAACAACTTAATACTGAAGAAACAAAGAGGAAAAGATTTGTGGGCCAATGTTGGTGCTGCAACAGATTTGGGCACTGTGCACTGGATTGTTTTTATAATCCCTTTCATGGAAAAACACAGGGAAAGCCTATATCAAAGGGGAGGAAGCCAGAGAAGAAGAAGCAACATCCGCAGGTCCAGAAGCATCTGTTTACTGCAAACAGATTTGGAATTCTTGATAACATCTGTGATGTATGCAACGGCAGCGGTCACAATGCAGGCACATGTCCACATCAACATGCTTTCACTGTCAAAAAGAAAAGAAGACCTCTGATGTCGTCAAAGAATGCAGCAGCTACCTTGGGGAGAAATCAGAAGAATGTTGTGAAAACACACTTCCCCAAGAAGATCTCAAGTAGGGAAGCTGAGAAGACCCAGGATTTTAGATCCATGAAATTGAAGGGTCATTCATCCAAAAGAAACAATAAGTGGGATGAATCTCGGATGAACCCATGTGGAAGACCTAAACCAGCTGCAAAAGTTCCAAATGACATATTGGTCATCTGGACAGCAGATTTGAAACGAATGAGAAAACATGAAGATGAAAAGGCCAGGGCTGGTGATAAAGGAAAAGGAAAACTTTCACATTTTGAAGACACGGTGCTTAAGAGATTGCAAACAAAGAGAAGCACTCGTATCAAAGAAGTTCTGTGTGAGAGATGCAAGAAATCTGGTCACATTGCGAAAGATTTCCTAACCTTAATACCAGAGCAAGAAGCAGTCCTGAAGAGAAGTAAGAATCTATCATTCATAATGGCTTCTAAGCAGAACAATTCTCCACACAAAGCAAAAGAGAATGTGAACAGAGCCATGCCACACCAACAGATGTCGGAACATATGTTTAAGTGTGTAGGCATGAAGACTGGAGCGAACAAAGGAACATGGTTGAGAAAAGAACCTCAACCATGCATGTCTTGCTGATGAAGCAAGGATGATCCACCTTATTCCCGTAATCATTTGTGTATTGTGTTTGTGCTAACAATGCAGGGAATTGAAGGTGAAGCATACTCTCAGGGGGAGAACCTGAGAAGTAGTGAATGCTGTCAACTCTTGATAGCGAAGCTAAAGAAGTTTCCATCCTTAGTAGATTCTTCAATTGACATTCAAGGATTATGATGATGAAGGATCACTCTTGATGAAGATGATGAGGAGTGTTTCCATTGAGGGGGAGAAAAATGAAGAAGCTTCCATAATCACTATTTCAATCAATATCAACTCCAGGTGGACTCAAAAGCAGTTATTCTGTGAATTTCTTGAAGAACACACCAATGGAGAAGGTATGTCATTTCTCAACCTCTATCCCCTGGTTACTCAGATCAAAGATTATTTTACAAAGGGGGAGTAGCTGAATTGATCAGTGACATAAAGAGAATGAAAGTGCCCCAAGGTCACTTGTCCTGCCGATTTCACTTGAATGTTTTTGATCTATTTGCTGATGTGAGTGCATGAGTTTCAGGTTGATTATTCTCTATCATAGTTGATCTTCTTCTACCTGGAATTAAAGTGGTAAACCCTTGAAGACAAGATACATGAGTTATCATCTCATGTTGGTATCATGATCTGTGGATAATGGACAGCCTTGTTGACTTAATCAAATCCTCTTGTAATCTACATCGAGCATTGCTCAAGTAGACTTAGAGTGAAATGATTAATGAAACTTTGCTTAAGTGAGTATTGATACCCTCCCTACCATGCTCTTTGTATTTCTTGTCAATAAGGGGGAGAGAAAGTGAAATGCAGAAGATTCTCATTTTTCCATTGACAGATTCATTTCAGAAGATGTTTAAGGTATTGACAACAAAATACAAAGGGGGAGATTGTTGGAACCACTCTGTGTATAAGGTTGTATTTGTTGTCAATAGTTGTCAATGCAGATCAAAATGAAGGTGATCATGAAATACTCCGATGAAGTAGAGGAGTGGTGATTCAGATGATTGTTGTACTGTTCGTAAGTTCAAAGAACATGTGTCAAAGGTGATACATTGTTTACAACAATGAATATTGTGAGGAGTAATCCATCCAAGGATGATTAAGGCAGGATGGTGTTTTTGGATGAAGACCATGCAATTCCTCCTTATTGCATAAGGACCATGGGCTTTGATGAAGACCATGCAATTCCTCATTATTGCATGAGAACAATGGGTTTTGATGAAGACCATGCAATTACTCATGATTGCGTGAGAGCCATGCTAGAGACTTCTATGACGGTTGATGAAGGAGATTCCCTGGTGGCATGTCGAGTACAAGAGTTGTGGTCAACGATCTATGGTTTATTCAAGAACATCGACAGAGGAATGGCTGATCTGGAGGCGGTACAAAAAGAGCAGATACAAGGTGGCGCCGTTTTCCAGTGTTTTCCAAATTTCAGGGCCTCAAAATCGGAAAATGAAGACATGGATTGTCTGCAAAAGGAGGTGCGCACAAAGAGGAAGTGGTGCGCGGAATATAAGAGGCTTGCGCGAAATACTTAAGTTAGGCGCGAAAAACAGCGGGATGCGCGAAATAGGGGATCAAGGTTTTTCACGCAAACAGTGTTTCAGAATCAGAACGTTGAAAAATGGTAAAGGCATGGGCTGCGTGAAAAACCAGAGCAGTGCGCAGAAAAATGGGAATGTGCACGAAAATTGTTGTGCGCCGAATAGCTGGGTGAATTTTTCGCGCAATCAGCGTATCGAATCAGAAATACCGAAAATCGGCAAAGGCAAGAGGCGCGCGAAAAATCGGAGATGTTCGCGCCATGTGCGCGGAATATCAAACTGGTGCGCGTAATGTTGGTTGTGCGCAAAATATGGGTTTGAAGTTTTACGCGCAAGAGAGGATTCATGTTCAAAATGATGAAAAATGGAGAAGTAATGAGATGCGCGAAAAACCAAGGCGGTGCGCGAGAAAAAAATGGAAGATGCGCGTAACTCAAAGAACTGAGAGACAGTTTTACGCGCAGGAAGAGGTTTTACGCGGAGGATCAAAAATGCCTATAAATATGAGGTGATCCCCTCTCATTATGAGAGGCTCGACACTTAGACAAATCCTGAGCTCCGGCGCGCGGAAAAATTAAGGTACAGAGGGTTGCGCGAAAAAGAAGGCGTTGCGCGAAAAAGGGAAGTTTTGTGCGAAAAAGAAGAGTAGCGCGAAAAGCCTTTTAAGGGACAAAAGTTATTTTTACGCGCAAGGTTTGAATTTTACGCACAAGCCCCCGGGAAGGGTGCGCGGAAAATTTGGGGGTCCCGTAGGCCATTTGACAGGTTCTTAGCACTCTCAAATCTGCTTTGCGAAGAGAAGAAGAACGATCGTGCAACCAAAATCTGCTCTGCACAGAGAGAGAAATATATCGATACACTCAGGTGTCAGAACTGGGAATTGAAGGAAGAGAAGGAGATTTAGTGCATTCAGGTATTGCACTGAAGTAGAATATTGATTTCAAAATAGCATCAACTCAGGACTCTGATGCAAGCAAAGTATCATGCTGAACAGGAGACAAAGACTTCAATGCATATCTATTGAAGAGACCTTCACGTCTATAAACTGAGTGAGACTTCACCAACGGCAGTGAGCCAGGGGGAGTCAACGGGAGTGACCCGAGGGACACAGTGAGCTATCCCTGAACAATTGTAAAGGCAGTGATCCTGGGACAGAGTTTCTGTACCCGAACATTTGTATCCGCAGCTAGTGAAGCATAGTGGATTTAGGTACGACCGGCAACCTGTCGGCCTATACTCCTTGGACGTAGCCCTCAGTGGTGAACCAAGTAAAAATAGCTGTGTCATCTTTCTCTGCATGTGAATGTTTAATTGCTGATCATATCCATCATACAGGATTAAGTAGTTCCTAACAACGTGGGAACAAGATCCATAACTTTAAGAAGAAAAAGTTGCCACCCTGATTCACCCCTCCCCTCTCAGGGTGTCCCGTGGTCCTACAAGTGGTATCAGAGGAAAAGGTTAACGTATGTTGGATATTCTCCAGTAATTCTATTGAGAAGAGGATTTGAGTTTCTTTCCTAGAGTCAACAATGAAGAGCAGTCTTGATAATGACGCAGTCATTTCTGAGCAGAAATCTATATCCACCAAGACTTTGACAAATAGGAAAAAGAAAGAGAAGAAGATGATGAAGAAGTCCCCCACATCCAAAGAAGATATAGTGTCTTGTTCTCCATGCCATTCCAATAATGAAGAAACATTAGGCTTGGAAAGTATCAAGAAGGTGGCTCAGAACTCATCCAGAGGAAAGGATGATACCCCTAATTCGGGATTTCAGGAAAAACTCAGAACATATCTGCATGATATTCCAGAAGAAAGGGTTTCTATTATTTGTAGCCTATTCCAATCTATGCAGGTTGAGATCAATCGATTAGAAAGGGAAGCTTACAATATGGAAAAGGGGTTGGAAATAAAAGTTATGGAAAGTATGAAGCTCATCAAACGGGTGAAAGCATTTGAAGAAGAAGAGGAAGTCAATAAGACTTTAAAAGAAAGGATCCATGCACTTGAAGCTGAGCTGAAGAAGAGCAATGAAGTCAAGAATTTTTGTTTGGAAGAAACTTCCATTAAATTCAGGGAACTTGACTCTTTGTTACAAAAAAAGTTAAGATGCATGAAGATGAGGTTGAAAGGTTGAAGAAGACCTGTGAAGAGAAGATGATCACTATTGAAGATCAGAAGATCATCATCAATATTGTGAGTCAAAAATTGGAAGCTCAGTTGACCAAGATTGAGAACACACATATTGATACTTCACAAAAGAATGAAATGATTGATGCTTGCACTCAATGTTCGTTGGAGGAGTCTAAAGCTGAAATGCCTCCAACATGTGATAAGAAGATTATGACAACTCTTGATTATCCACATCAATAATCAGTTGCTACTGGTACTCAATGCTCACTGGAGGATTCTATTGTCAAAAGACCTCCAACATGTGATAAGAAGATCGTGACTTCACTCTTTGATCTATCACAAGCAACTGAGAAAGTGAAGGTACCATCCAAACCATCTTGTACTCATATTTCTAAATACACTCCTACAATCAGTGCAGGTGGGAAGAAAAGTTCTAAACAAGTATGGATGAGGAAAGGTGAGAAGAAGAAACCTACCACCATGACTAGGGTGGATAGGAAGAAAAAGGATGAAGATTCTTCCTCAAATAGAGCACAAACGATTAAGCAGATGGCCCAACAACTTAATACTGAAGAAACAAAGAGGAAAAGATTTGTGGGCCAATGTTGGTGCTGCAATAGATTTGGGCACTGTGCACTGGATTGTTTTTATAATCCCTTTCATGGAAAAACACAGGGAAAGCCTATATCAAAGGGGAGGAAGCCAGAGAAGAAGAAGCAACATCCGCAGGTCCAGAAGCATCTGTTTACTGCAAACAGATTTGGAATTCTTGATAACATCTGTGATGTATGCAACGGCAGCGGTCACAATGCAGGCACATGTCCACATCAACATGCTTTCACTGTCAAAAAGAAAAGAAGACCTCTGATGTCGTCAAAGAATGCATCAGCTACCTTGGGGAGAAATCAGAAGAATGTTGTGAAAACACACTTCCCCAAGAAGATCTCAAGTAGGGAAGATGAGAAGACCCAGGATTTTAGATCCATGAAATTGAAGGGTCATTCATCCAAAAGAAACACTAAGTGGGATGAATCTCGGATGAACCCATGTGGAAGACCTAAACCAGCTGCAAAAGTTCCAAATGACATATTGGTCATCTGGACAGAAGATTTGAAACGAATGAGAAAACTTGAAGATGAAAAGGCCAGGGCTGGTGATAAAGGAAAAGGAAAACTTTCACATTTTGAAGACACGGTGCTTGAGAGATTTCAAACAAAGAGAAGCACTCGTATCAAAGAAGTTCTGTGTGAGAGATGCAAGAAATCTGGTCACATTGCGAAAGATTGCCTAACCTTAATACCAGAGCAAGAAGCAGTCCTGAAGAGAAGTAAGAATCTATCATTCATAATGGCTTCTAAGCAGAACAATTCTCCACACAAAGAAAAAGAGAATGTGAACAGAGCCATGCCACACCAACAGATGTCAGAACATATGTTTAAGTGTGTAGGCATGAAGACTGGAGCGAACAAAGGAACATGGTTGAGAAAAGAACCTCAACCATGCATGTCTTGCTGATGAAGCAAGGATGATCCACCTTATTCCCGTAATCATTTGTGTATTGTGTTTGTGCTAACAATGCAGGGAATTGAAGGTGAAGCATACTCTCAGGGGGAGAACCTGAGAAGTAGTGAATGCTGTCAACTCTTGATAGCGAAGCTAAAGAAGTTTCCATCCATAGTAGATTCTTAAATTGACATTCAAGGATTATGATGATGAAGGATCACTCTTGATGAAGATGATAAGGAGTGTTTCCCTTGAGGGGGAGAAAAATGAAGAAGCTTCCATAATCACTATTTCAATCAATATCAACTCCAGGTGGACTCAAAAGCAGTTATTCTGTGAATTTCTTGAAGAACACACCAATGGAGAAGGTATGTCATTTCTCAACCACTATCCCCTGGTTACTCAGATCAAAGATTATTTTACAAAGGGGGAGTAACTGAATTGATCAGTGACATAAAGAGAATGAAAGTTCCCCAAGGTCACTTGTCCTGCCGATTGCACTTGAATGTTTTTGATCTATTTGCTGATGTGAGTGCATGAGTTTCAGGTTGATTATTCTCTATCATAGTTGAACTTCTTCTACCTGGAATTAAAGTGGTAAACCCTTGAAGACAAGATACATGAGTTATCATCTCATGTTGGTATCATGATCTATGGATAATGGACAGCCTTGTTGACTTAATCAAATCCTCTTGTTTTCTACATCGAGCATTGCTCAAGTAGACTTAGAGTGAAATGATTAATGAAACTTTGCTTAAGTGAGGATTGATACCCTCCTTACCATGCGCTTTGTATTTCTTGTCAATAAGGGGGAGAGAAAGTGAAATGCAGAAGATTCTCATTTTGCCATTGACAGATTCATTTCAGAAGATGTTTAAGGTATTGACAACAAAATACAAAGGGGGAGATTGTTGGAACCACTCTGTGTATAAGGTTGTATTTGTTGTCAATAGTTGTCAATGCAGATCAAAATGAAGGTGATCATGAAATACTCCGATGAAGTAGAGGAGTGGTGATTCAGATGATTGTTGTACTGTTCGTAAGTTCAAAGAACATGTGTCAAAGGTGATACATTGTTTACAACAATTAATATTGTGAGGAGTAATCCATCCAAGGATGATTAAGACAGGATGGTGTTTTTGGATGAAGACCATGCAATTCCTCCTTATTGCATAAGGACCATGGGCTTTGATGAAGACCATGCAATTCCTCATTATTGCATGAGAACAATGGGTTTTGATGAAGACCATGCAATTACTCATGATTGCGTGAGAACCATGCTAGAGACTTCTATGACGGTTGATGAAGGAGATTCCCTGGTGACATGTCGAGTACAAGAGTTGTTGTCAACGATCTATGGTTTATTCAAGAACATCGACAGAGGAATGGATGATCTGGAGGCGGTACAAAAAGAGCAGATACAAGGTGGCGCCGTTTTCCAGTGTTTTCCAAATTTCAGGGCCTCAAAATCGGAAAATGAAGACATGGATTGTCTGCAAAAGGAGGTGCGCACAAAGAGGAAGTGGTGCGCGGAATATAAGAGGCTTGCGCGAAATACATAAGTTAGGCGCGAAAAACAGCGGGATGCGCGAAATAGGGGATCAAGGTTTTTCGCGCAAACAGTGTTTCAGAATCAGAACGTTGAAAAATGGTAAAGGCATGGGCTGCGCGAAAAACCAGAGCTGTGCGCGGAAAAATGGGAATGTGCGCGAAAAATGTTGTGCGCAGAATAGCTGGGTGAATTTTTCGTGCAATCAGCGTATCGAATCAGAAATACCGAAAATCGGCAAAGGCAAGAGGCGCGCGAAAAATCGGAGATGTTCGCGCCATGTGCGCGGAATATCAAACTGGTGCGCGTAATGTTGGTTGTGCGCAAAATATGGGTTTGAAGTTTTACGCGCAAGAGAGGATTCATGTTCAAAATGATGAAAAATGGAGAAGTAATGAGATGCGCGAAAAACCAAGGCGGTGTGCGAGAAAAAAATGGAAGATGCGCGTAACTCAAAGAACTGAGAGACAGTTTTACGCGCAGGAAGAGGTTTTACGCGGAGGATCAAAAACACCTATAAATATGAGGTGATCCCCTCTCATTATGAGAGGCTCGACACTTAGACAAATCCTGAGCTCCGGCGCGCGGAAAAATTAAGGTACAGAGGGTTGCGCGAAAAAGAAGGCGTTGCGCGAAAAAGGGAAGTTTTGCGCGAAAAAGAAGAGTAGCGCGAAAAGCCTTTTACGGGACAAAAGTTATTTTTACGCGCAAGGTTTGAATTTTACGCGCAAGCCCCCGGGAAGGGTGCGCGGAAAATTTGGGGGTCCCGCAGGCCTTTTGACAGGTGCTTAGCACTCTCAAATCTGCTTTGCGAAGAGAAGAAGAACGATCGTGCAACCAAAATCTGATCTGCACAGAGAGAGAAATTTATCGATACACTCAGGTGTCAGAACTGGGAATTGAAGGAAGAGAAGGAGATTTAGTGCATTCAGGTATTGCACTGAAGTAGAATATTGATTTCAAAATAGCATCAACTCAGGACTCTGATGCAAGCAAAGTATCATGCTGAACAGGAGACAAAGACTTCAATGCATATCTATTGAAGAGACCTTCACGTCTATAAACTGAGTGAGACTTCACCAACGGCAGTGAGCCAGGGGGAGTCAACGGGAGTGACCCGAGGGACACAGTGAGCTATCCCTGAACAATTGTAAAGGCAGTGAGCCTGGGACAGAGTGTCTGTACCCGAAAATTTGTATCCGCAGCTAGTGAAGCATAGTGGATTTAGGTACGACCGGCAACCTGTCGGTGTATACTCCTTGGATGTAGCCCTCAGTGGTGAACCAAGTAAAAATAGCTTTGTCATCTCTCTCTGCATGTGAATGTTTAATTGCTGATCATATTCATCATACAGGATTAAGTAGTTCTTACCAACGTGGGAACAAGATCCATAACTTTAAGAAGAAAAAGTTGCCACCCTGATTCACCCCTCCCCTCTCAGGGTGTCCCGGGGTCCTACACTAGGATGGTTATAATGGTGTAAATAATAACTATATGTGATTATTTTAAAGTGGTATTGATTCTGAAATAGTATACATACACTCCAATACAATTCCACGATCATGGGAACGATATCATCACTCGTGCGTACGTACGGAATACTGTCTCCACGATGTGATGTGATTCGTTCTACATGATATTCAATGCATAATGATTATATAAATGAATTTAATTAATGAATATGATATATATTACACTAATACCATTCTGTAAATGAGATATCTATAACCTAAAGAGAAGAATAAGAATTTATTCGACAAAACACGCATAAGAACAAAAAGTAATAAACACCCGAATAACAAGTAGTTATGAAATATTACTAATAAGAAGATAAGAATATGACCATATATGATATCATAACAATAAGTATGATTCTATAATAAGTCAATAACATTATTTAAATCATTATACAAGAGGTTCGGACACTTACGAAGAAAATCTGACCTAGGGTAAGGGAAAATATCACAATCTCATTTTTATCCGAGATTGTTTATACTTTGGTATTTACTAGGGTGTATTTTATCATCCACATCCATGGTCCCTCAGTATATAATATATTTATATCATCCTAAAATTTTTTAAAATCCAATTTTACCCTTCGGTGAGTTTTTAGTAAAAGATATGAAAGGAATCTTTTGTCGTTTTTCGTACGAGGTACTTTTTGACTTTTCTGACAAACGTATAAGAAGAATGTTTTTTAACTTATATAGAATGAATGGATTTTTAAAACATTATTCCCAAGAAGCATCCTTTACAAGTTTTAAATTTTATTTTTAATCAAATTCTTTTAGTTTAGAATTGTATGACATGTTAAGAAAGGCAAAGTGTTTTTGAAGTAGAAAGGATACTTTCCTCAAGAATGGAGTTCATGTGTTTTATCAAAATTATTTTCCATCTAAGATAATATAGGGTTATGTTTCTATCCCTATTATTACATTTATTTGATTATGTTGTGATGTAATTATTTTTATGAATTCCTTTATCTTATATGATTTGTTTTATGATGTCACGATGTTTAAGAATCCCATTTTTATTACATGGGTTATGCAATGATGTATGATTTATGATTTTGTGGCACACATAAGAATGGTATAATTATTAGATGGGTGGGACCTATATATCCCTCCAATCCATTGGGTAAAGATTTTATATCTCATGAGATAGACATGGCTGGAATGGCAAGTTAAACCGGTTCAGTGAAACAGGACTGAAACGAGGAGTGAACTCGGTTCAGAAATGGACTTTGTCCACTAAGATAGTCTTGGAAATGAGTCTTGACTAAAAAGAAATGATTCTATATGATTATTTGTGCATGCCAAAAAGTTTCATGTTTTATGTTATGATTATTGGGATTACATTTCCCTACCATGATTTATCCCATTTTATGAAATTATGATCTCTTTTGCAGGGTAAGATTTCCAAAATGTTATGTTCTTGTGAATTTGATGTGATTGATATTTCTTTTGTTTTCCCTTAATGAGAATTTGAGCTCACCGTTTTGTATGTTTTCTTTCCCCAGGTCATGAAGAAGGGTATTAAGTAAGATATGCCAAAGAGGGACTATAGATATGTTGAAATAAATGGGAGACAGTGTAGATGCTTTATGAACCAGTTGTTTATGTTTCCCAGTTTCTAAAGACACTATACCTATACGGTCCTTTCATGGTATTGTTATATGTTGTAATAAGTATGATTCAATTTTGAAGTATTAACCATGTATGTAAAGTATGGGTCGCTATAGTTGGTATTAGAGGAAAGGTATAGTCAACCTTTGGAAACTATGATGTGAAAGCCTTAGTAAGAAACCTAAGGATATGTCTAAGCATAGATCACAATCATAGTGTTTTAGAAATGGTCATGAACAACCTATGATAAGCCCTTAAGTGTGAAATTTTGTTCTTGATTATGTGGTTTTCTTATTATAATTAGTGTTTGTCACACTATTCTTCATGGTTTTAGTCAATGGCTGGAACCTGAAGAAACTGTGTTAATGATGAATGTGATGGGAAATGCAATGATTTTCCCCCTGAGCAACCAAACATTATGGGAGATGGAATGAAAAATCATGTAGCCATGCTCACACAACTTTCTCAAGATATGAATCATGATGGACTTCCAAATGAGCAAAGGAAGGAGCAACATTCTATCGAATCCTTCATGAGGAAGCGCCCAACGTAATTCAGCGGGTGTTCTGATCCATTAGTTGCTGAACAATGGATCAGTACCACTGAAAAGATATTTTTAGTTCTTCAATGTTCTGAACATGATAAAGCATCTTAGCAGTGTGTTGTTTGGAAGGTGATGCTGATCAATGGTGGAAACTTATTAAGAATACGAGGCAAAGGGATGAAAGTGAGTCCATGGAATGGGATGAGTTCAAGAACTTATTTTTCAATAAGTATTTCCCTTGTATTATTTGAACAAAGATGGAGAAGGAGTTTCTTGAATTGAATAAAAAGGATGATGTATTTGTTGGTACCTATGAAGCAAATTTTACAAGACTTGCAAGGTACACTTCTGGAATTATTATCCAACATGAGAGTAAGATCGATCAATTATTTAGTGGCTTAAAACCAAGTCTTTGAAGGGAGTTATCCATAAGGTACTTCGATAGCTATGAGGAAATTGTTTGATGTGCTCTCAAGGTTGAGATAGAGATTGGTGTAACTCATCGGTCACATGGGTTTGATAAGAAGAGGAAAACGGAATTCAAAGTAAAATCTAAAGACCACACTGAAAAGAAGATGAGTTTTCCCTTATGCTCAAAGTGTGGAAAGAAACATGGATGAAATTGTCTTAAGGGGACAAGAAAATTTTATAAGTGTGGAAAAGAAGGTCATCGAGAAATTGAATGTAGAAATAATGGGAAGAAGATGCCTAATGATGCAATCAAAGGAAGGAATACACAGAATGAACCTACTACACTTCAATGTTTCAAGAAAGAGATGGGGAATTATGCCAATCAATGGCCAAATCCAAGGGTTGATGATGATGATCGATGTCAACAAACTCTTAAGGCCAAATACAAAGGAAATTCACATGCAATTACTATCGGCGATGTGGAGTACGACAACGAAGTGGTGAGAGGTACACTTACCATCCACTCTAAAGTAGAAAATGTTTTATTTGATTCTGGATCCACCCACTCTTTTATTTCTGAATAATTTTCTAAGGTTATCACCATATTACCTCAACAATTAGATGTTGAGTTGGATGTGAAAACTCCTAATGGCACAACAGTGGCATCAAAAGTTTACAATTCTTCTCCGATTGAAGTTTGTGGGAAAGTGCTTCCTGCAAATCTTGTGATCCTTCCTATAGTGGAATTTGATATGATTCTTGGCATGGGTTGGCTTTCTTTATATCGAGCTCATATCAATTGCCAAAGAAGGGAAGTCACACTTCATATTCCAGATCAATCTATGATCGTCTATCAATGCAAGGATGAACATAACCTTCCAGTGGAAATTTCTTCTATCTTATGGGTCTTGATTCCACTAAATGAAGGTTATTTATCTCAAATGGTTGGAGAGAAACTCATGATTAATAATATTCCCATTGTACATGAATTTGATGATGTCTTTCTGGAAGAATTTCCAAGTCTTCCACCAAATCGTGAAGTTGAGTTTTCAATAGAACTCATACCGGGTGCTTTGCCTATATAAAATACACCTTATAGAATGGCCCCAATTGAGTTACATGAATTGAATAAGCAACTCCAAGAGAATCTTGATAAAGGATTCATATGCCCTAGTGCGTCACCTTGGGGAGCACCTGTTCTGTTTGTTAAGAAGAAAGATGGATCAATGAGACTCTGCATTGATTATCGAGAACTTAACAAGATCACTATCAAGAACAAATATCCTCTCCCAGGTATTGATGACCTATTTGACCAACTACGTGGAGCTCAATACTTTTCCATGATTGCTCTTCATTCAGGGTATCATCAATTAAGGTTAAAAAGGGAGGATGTACCAAATACGGCTTTGCATACAAGGTATGGACACTATGAATTTATAGTGACGCCATTTGGTCTTACTAAATCCCATGCTATCTTCATGGATCTGATGAATAGAGTCTTTAGAGAATATCTTGATCAGTTTGTGGTATTCTTTATAGATGATATTCTTTTCTATTCAAAGAGCAAGGAAGAACATGATGATCACTTGAGAATTGTATTAAATACCCTAAGAAAGGAGAAGATTTATGCCAAATTTACCAAGTGTGAATTTTGACTTCAAAAAGATTCATTTTGGGTCTCATAATCTCAAAAGAGGGTATATCTGTGGATCCAGCAAACACAGAGGTTATCGAAAGATGGTCGAGACCAACAACAGTAACTGAGATCCGAAGATTTCTTGGTTTGTCTGGATATTACCGAAGTTTTGTGAATGATTTTTCAAGGTTATCTGACCCACTCACCAAGTTGACTCGAAAAGGAGTTAAGTTTGTTTGGACGGAGGAATGTGAAGAAAATTTCAAAGAGCTAAAAATAAGGTTAGCCAGTGCACCTCTGCTCACACTACCTTGCAGTGGAGAAAGGTTTGTGATCTACAGTGATTCATCCAATAAGGGACTGGGGTGTGTTCTCATGTAAAATGATATGGTGATATCTTATGCTTCATGATAGTTGAACATCCATGAGAAAAATTACCCAACTCATGATTTGGAGTTAGCTGAGGTAATATTTGCATTAAATATTTGGAGGAATTACCTTTATGGTGAAAGGTGTGATATTTATTCTCATACTAAAAGTTTAAAGTATATTTTCACACAAATGGAGATGAATATGAATCAATGAAGATGGTTGGAGCTGAATAAAGATTACGACTACTCAATTCATTACCACCCTGGGAAAGCAAACAAGGTAGGAGATGCATTAAGTCGACAAGACCATGCTAACATATCCATGATGAGGATCACAAAAGATCCAATATTTATGGATTTACAAAGGATGGATCTTGTAATTTTAATGGAAGGGTAGAAAACATATATTTCTCAAATGAATGTTCAACCATCTATACATGTGATGATTCAAGAGGCACAGAAAAAAGATTTCGAGTCACAAAAGAAGGTGAGAAATGTTCCTGAATTCAACCTTGATTGTGATGGGATAATAAAGTTTAGGAATCGGGCTTGTGTTCCTCCCATCCCCGAATTAAAGAAGGAGCTGCTGGATGAGGCTCACAGTTCTTCATTCTCTATTCATCCGGGAAGCACGAAGGTGTATAGGGACATAAAAGATTACTTCTGGTGGGATGGCATGAAAAAAAGATGTTGTTGAATATGTCTCTCGGTGCTTGGTTTGTAACCAAGTTAAAGTTGAGAGACAGAAGTCTAAGGGGATGTTACAACCATTACCCATACCAGAATGGAAATGGGAAAACATCACTATGGACTTTGTCACTGGACTTCCTAAAACATCCAAAGGCAATAATGCTATCTGGGTCATAGTTGATCATATTACAAAGCTTGCACACTTCATTGCTATTAGAGAGGATTTCTCTCAAGATCAGCTTGCTAGGATATATGTAAAGGAAGTGGTAAGATTGCATGGAGTACAATTTTCTATTATATCTGATCGGGATCTGAGGTTTACCTCAATGTTCTGGCGAAGTCTTCAGCATACTCTGGATACATAGTTGAGTTTCAGCACTGCTAATCATCCTCAGACAGACGGTCAGTCTAAGAGGACAATTCAAACACTAGAAGATATGTTGAGAGCTTGCTCAATAGATTTCAAACGTGGTTGGTATCAACACCTACCTTTGGTGGAATTTTCTTATAATAATATCTTTCACTCCAGTATTCAGATGGCTCCTTATGAAGCTCTCTATGGAAAGAAATGCAGGACTCCAACTTGCTGGGATGAAGTTGGGAAAAGAATGCTATTAGGACCTGATCTTGTTTATGAAATGGCAGAAAAGGATAGATCTATTCAACAACACATAAGAGCAGCTCAGAGTCGACAAAAAAGTTATGACGACAACTGAAGAAAAGACCTAGAGTTTGAAGTGGATGATAAATCGTTCTTATGAACATCTCCCTGGAAGAGGGTCATGTTATTTGAAAAGAAGGGAAAGTTGAGCCCTAGATATATTGGTCCTTCTGAAATTCTGGATCGTGTTGGGAAGGTAGCTTACCGATTGGCGCTTCCACTGAATCTCTCTCAAATTCACGATGCATTCCATGTAACTCTCCTGAGAAAGTACATACCTGATCCATCACATTTACTCAGCTCAGAAGTTGTACCGCTGGAGAAAGATCTTTCTTATGAAGAACAGCCGATAGAGATTCTGGATCATAGAGAAAAAGTCCTAAGAAACAAGAGCACTTGCTTGGTGAAAGTTTTATGGAGGAACCACCAATTAGAAGAAGCTACCTGGGAACTTGAGGATATGATGAGGGAGATGTATCCGCATCTGTTTGTAATGAAGTGACAAATTTCGAGGGCGAAATTCATTTTAAGGGGGGTAGAATGTAACACCATGTGATTTTATGAGTATTTTTTTATGTCTTATTTTATACTCAACACCAAAGGAATCATTCACAGCACACAATACGGACTTGGCTTGCATTACACGCAATCGCGACCTTCCTCGATTGCGTGTGTAGTACGCAATATCAGGTTTCACTAAACAACGATATATTATTATGAACTAGCCGTTATGAATAGTATTAACTACATTTTTAATTTTATTATTCATATTACACATTTTCTAGAACATGGTAAGAGAACAAAATAAATATTTTGGGTAAAATAAGTATTTTTCAGAAAATGCAGTTTTTCCGCCTTTTGATGGCGCACCCACATTAAATCTAGTTTTTGACATGTTTATAAGTTCAATTTGGAAAAATAAAATTCTTATTTTTTAATCAGGATATAAAAATTTAATTTGGATAAATTTTTGATATTTTTCTGATAACTTTAATATTTTGATGAATAGTAAAAATACGCTAATTTTTAATTAAAAACAACTTTTTCCATGGAGATAATTTATATGGTTAAATTATAATATTGAATGGTTTTAAAGTGTAAATAGAATAAATTTTTACCATTTAATATAATTTATGTCATTATCATTAATTTCACATTGAATTCATAGGTAAAAACATTTCAATCTTTGGCAATGTTTTAACTTCTAAAACCCATTTTCTTAACAACGTGATTTATTTTAAATTCATTACTGCAACTTATATGTTTTGAATTTTGAAAAATGGATTCCATATTCAAAACCAGTGGGTCAAAATTATGTTAATAGGCTACTTTTTATTTTTGGGCATTATGAATAGTAACTACGGTAAATTTTATTTACCATAGTTAAAGGTAAATCGGGTAATTAAGGGTAAATATAAGATTATAAAATTACCCTAACACCATCCAAAATCCTATTGGATGACTAAAGGTCAACCCATATCACATAAGGGTTGTATTATATTCATTTAATGGACTTTTTCCATGAAAATAATTTAATTATTATTAAAACCAAAGAATGTGACAACATGTCACTTTCTTAAATCTTATAAGTATAATAATTTTAATTTAGTGATAAACTTAATGAAACATCGAACATGAATAGTATTATGAAATATAATACAATTATATACATCATTGAAAATTATTTATAATTTTTAGGGATTAAATAATTATCATTAATTATGACACAATAGTGATGTTGAAATTATTTTATTAATTAAAATATCAAATAAATGGTTTTAAAAATATTAAAATAAATAATATATGAATTATTTCATGTGCTCCACTAATTTTCTAGATACATGTGACATTTTATGAATATATTAAAGCTTTTAGTTCGAACATATCTTATGTATATATTTTATTTAAATTCAAATAAATGAATAGTTTCAAAATTGACACTATTGTTATTTTATAAAAATAACATATTATAAAATTGATTAAAAATAAAAAAAATATTTAAAAATTATAAATTAAAATTTATATGGTCTATAATGTCATTAAGTGTCAAATTATGGAAAATTCACAACACATATGTAATTTTTTATAATAATTTAAAATTTAGAATATTATTACCACAAATAAAATTAAATTGATAAATAAGGATAAATCAAGTTGATAATTTTTAAAATAAATTCCTAACATGTCTAAATTTTATTGGTTGATGATATTACAACCCTATCTCATATAATATTTATATATGAGTCATTTTTGAAGTTTTTAAGTGGTGTTGGGATTTAATATAAACTAATATTTCTTATATTTCCAAAGGTGCCCCTCTCCTCCCATATAAAAGGGCACCTCCTCCCTCTCCTCCACACACCAATTTGAGCTTTCAAGCTCGACCAATCTCTGCCCATTTCATTTCCCCACTTCCATAGAAACATCCTAGAGGTCATCGTCTTCTTCAAAGACAAATTGTTGTTCCCTAAGAGGGGGTCTCAAAGAGGTGCTTCAAAGAAGAGGTAATGTCTGTTTCCGATTCATTCAACTTTATTTATTCTTCCACTTCTTCTTCATTAGTTGTTTCATTATGAATTAATAACATCAGTATCACTCATATACTTACATGTTATTATATGTATGAAACAACCCTATTTCACCATCTATTCATCCTACGGAAAATGAAATCACCGCGCGTGCGTATGTACGGAATACCGTCTCCACGCCGTGGTGTAATATATTTTACACCACCACCTTACATGGATGGGTATAATGGTTTAAATAATAACTATATGTGATTATTGTAAAGTGTTATTGATTCTGAAATAGTATACATACACTCCAATACAATTCCACGATCATGGGAACGATATCATCGCTCGTGCATACGTACGGAATACCGTCTCCACGATGTGATGTGATTCGTTCTACATGATCTTCATTTCATAATGATTATAAAAATGAATTTAATGAATGAATATGATATATATTAAACTAATACCATTCTGGAAATGAGGTATCTATAACCTAAAGAGAATAATAATAATTTATTCGACAAAACACGCATAAGAACAAAAAGTAATAAACACCCGAATAACAAGTAGTAATGAAATATTACTAATAAGAAGCTAAGAATATGACCATATATGATATCATAACAATAATTATGATTCTGGAATAAGTCAATATCATTACTTAAATCATTATACCGGAGGTTCTGACACTTACAAAGAAAATCGGACCTAAGGTAAGGGAAAATATCACAATCTCATTTTAATCCGAGATAGTTTATACTTTGGTATTTACTGGGGTGTATTTTATCATCCACATCCATGTTACCTCAATATGTAATATTATTTATATCCTCCTACAATTGTTTAAATCCAATTTTACCCTTCGGTGAGTTTATAGTAAAAGATATGAAAGGAATCTTTTGTCATTTTTCTTACGAGGTACTTTTTGACTTTTCTGAAAAAAGTACGAGAAGAATGTTTTTTTAACTTATACGACATGAATGTATTTTTAAAAAATTATTTCCAAGAATCTTCCTTTACAAGTATTCATGTTTATTTTTAATCAACTTATTTTAGTTTATTATTGTATGACATGTTAAGAAAGGAAAAGTGTTTTTGAAGTAGAAAAGATATTTTCCTCAAGAATGGAGTTCAAGTGTTTTATAAAAATTATTTTCCATCTAAGATAATACAGGGTTCTGTTTCTATCCATATTATTACATTGATTTGATTATGTTGTGATGGAATTATTTTTTTGAATTCCATTACCTTATATGAATTGTTTTATGATGTCACGATGTTTAAGAATCCCATTTTTATAACATGGGTTATGCAATGATGTATGATTTATGATTTTGTGGCACATATAAGAATGGTATCATTATGAGATTGGTGGGACCTATATATCCCTCCAATTCATTGGGTAAAGATTTTATATCTCATGAGATAGACATGGCTGGAACGGCAGGTTAAACTGGTTCAGTGAAACAAGACTGAAATGAGGAGTGAACTCGGTTCAGAAATGGACTTTGTCCACTAAGATATTCTTGGAAATGAGTCTTGAATAAAAAGAAATGATTCTCTATGATTATGTGTGTATGCCACAAAGCTTCATGTTTTATGTAATGAATACTGGGATTACATTTCACTACCATGATTTATCCCATGTTATGAAATTATGATCTCCTTTGGAGGGTAAGATTTCCAAAATGTTATGTTCTTATGAATTTGATGTGATTGATATTTCTTTTGTTTACCCTTACTGAGCATTTGAGCTCACCCTTTTGTATGTTTTCTTTCCCCAGGTCAGGAAGAAGGTTATTAAGTAAGATATACCAGAAAGGAACTATAGATATGTTGAAATAAATGGGAGACAGTGTAGATGCTTTATGAACCAGTTGTTTATGTTTCCTAGTTTCTAAAGACACTACAACTATATGGTCCTTTCATGGTTTTTTTATATGTTGTAATAAGTTTGCTTCAATTTTTAAGTATTAACCATGTATGTCAGGTATGGGTCGCTATAGAATATCTTCACTGACGGTTGGAATGATCATCAAACACAAGAAGAGACAGAATATGCATAATATATTCTTCTCCAATGTAAGCTTCTACTCTTTCATATTTCTTCCCTACAATATCTGTTGTATGGGAACCAACACACCCAAAAGTTCCATCATTAGTGATTGATCACATCATTTGTCTTATTATGGTGACAAAAATGGATGTACCCTTGTCTGATGATGAACATTACTTTGATTACGTGTTCCCTATATCTAATTGGACAATATGAGGTTGTATGTGCAGGAAGCTAGTATACAAGGGACAACACAGGGATGATCATAAAAAATATTTTGGTCATGTCCACACAAAAGAAATATATGCAATTGAGATCTATAGTAATGTTCTCCACTATGTCGAATAGAGACATGGAGGTGTTCTAGATCCCCCCAATGGTTTTTTATAATGACCCATACTTTACTTACATTGTTATTACTTCAAAATTGAAAAAAACTTATTACAACATATAACAAAACCACAATAGGACCATATAGGTATAGTGTCTTTAGAAACTGAGAAACATAAGCAACCGGTTCATAAAGCATCTACATTGTCTCCAATTTATTTCATCATATCTAGAATACCTTTTTGTCATATCCTACTTAATACCCTTCTTCTTGACCTGGGGAAAAGAAAACATAAAAAAGAGTGAGCTCAAATGCTCAGTAAGGGTAAAAAAGAATTATCAATCACATCATATTCATAAGAACATAACATTTTGGAAATCCTAACCTGCAAAAGAGATCATAATTTCATAACATTGGATAAATCATAGTAGTAAAATGTAATCCCAATAATCATAACATGAAACTTTGTGTCATACATACATAATCATAGAGAATCATTTCTTAGTAGTCAAGACTCATTTCCAAGACTATCTTAGCGGATGAAGTCCATTTCTGAACCGAGTTCACTCCTCGTTTCAGTCCTATATCACTGAATTGGATTAACCTGCCGTTCCAGCCATGTCTATCTCATGAGATATAAATCTCTACCCAATGGATTGGAGGGAGATACAGGTCCCACAATATCATAGTGATACCATTCTTATGTGTGCCACAAGATCATAAATCATACATCATAGAATGACCCATATAATAATAATGGGATTATTAAACATCATGCCATCATAACACAATCCATATAAGATAAAAGGACATCATAAAAAGAATATCATCATAACATAATCAAATAAATGTAATAGTAGGGATAGAAACAGAACCCTATATTATCTTATATGGAAAATAATTTTGATAAAACACTTGAACATCATTCTTGACAAAAATATCCTTTCTACTTCAAAAACATTTTTCCTTTCTTAACATGTCATACAATTTACAACTAAAATAAGTTGATTAATAATAAACTAGAAAACATTTAAAGGAAGCTTCACGGAAATAATGTTCTAAAAACCCATTCATGCCGTATAAGTTAAAGACAAACATTCTTCATGTACTTTGGTCGGAAAGTCAAAAAAGTACCGCATACTAAAAACGACAAAAGATTCCTTTCATATCTTTTACTAAAAACTCACCGAAGGGTGAAATTGGATTTAAAAAATTATAGCAGGATAAAAATAATATTACATATTGATGAAACATTGATGTGGATGATAAATATTCCCTAGTGAATTCTGAAGTATAAACAATCTCGGATAAAAATGAGATTGCGAGATTTTCCCTTACCTTAGGTCTGATTTGCTCCATACATGTCCGAACCTCCTATATAATGATTTAAATAATGTTATTAACTTATTCCAAAATTGTACTCATTGTTATGATATTATATATGGTCATATTCTTAGCTTCGTATTAGTAATATTTCAATTCTACTTGTTATTCGGGTGTTTATTGCTTTTAGTTCTTATGCATGTTTTGTCGAATAAATCCTTATTCTCTTTTTAGGTTATAGATACCACATTTCCAGAATGTTATTAGTGCAATATATATCATATTTATTGATTCAATTCATTTATATAATCACTATTCAATGAAGATCATGTAGAACGAGTCGCATAACATTGTGGAGACGGTAGGCCGTACGGACACACGAGCGATGATATCATTCACAAGATCGTGGAATTGTATTGAAGTGTATGTATACTATTTCATAATCAATATCACTTTACAATAATCATATATAGTTATTCTTTACATCTTTATACCCATCCAAGTAAGGTGGTGGTGGAAAACAGATTACACCACGGCGTGGAGACGGTATTCCGTACGTACGCACGCGCGGTGATTTCATTTTCCGTAGGATGGATAGAAGGTGAAATAGGGTAGTTTCATATTTATAGAAACATATCAGTATATGATAGATACTGGTTTTATTACATAAAAATGAAACAACTATATATGAAGAAGTAGAAGAAGAAATAATGTTGAAAGAATCGGTAACGGACATTACCTCTTTTTTGAAGCACATCTTCTTAACCTTCTCTTAGGGCACTAAAGTTGGTTTTTGAAGAAAACCACGACCTCTAGGATGTTTCTAGGGAAGTGGAGAAGAGAAATTGGCAGGTTTTGGCCGAGATTGAAGGCTCAATGTTGTGTAAAGAGGAGTAGGAAGATGTTCCCTTTTATAAGAGAGGAGAGGGCCACTTTAAGAAAAACATAAAATATTATTTTATAATAAAGTAATATTCAGTTTCTAATAGCTCCAAATTGATTTATTTAGATTCTAAAGGGTGGATGGGACGAAATACTCTCAAAAAATAGCGTTTAGACAATTTTAGTTTACTATTTTAACCTTATCATTTTGATTTAACTCCATGTTAAATAATTTTACTTTAACCGTGTCTTCTTGGTTTCTTACACTATAAGGTTAATAAACCTACTATAACAAGCCAAAAGAACCCCAAGTGGTTCATTATTAATATATATAACCTTATCTAAGTCATTTGTCAAAACCTTAAATTTTTAGGAATAAAATAATAATTAATAATATTATATTATTTTAAAAAACTATTTTATGTCAATTTTGACACTATTTGGTAATTGATTTTTGTGAAAATCATAATAGCATGATTAAAATAAGTTAATTAAATCACTAATACTATGTCATATTAACCTATAAAATTAGTTTAATTCATATAAAGTCTCAAATTACCTTTATTTGTGTATTTATAATATCATTCATGTTAATATTTCCTTAATAAGGTAATTACTGCATCATCATTGTGTCATTAATAAATTAAATTATTCAATGTCAAAAAAGTATAAATAAAATACAATTATGTAGGAAATACTTTTATCTTTATAATGAATATTTATAGTCGAGTTTATATTATTTATAACCTTATATTAAAAAAAATTAGTTATTAAACATTGATTTTAACTATTTTAACTCTTCTTTAAATAAAATAATATTAAATGTCCTAATCTAATTGAAGTGGACCTAAATGGTAATATTTTATTCCTAAGGATTTTTTGGTCGAATTAAACTTATCCAATAGAATTAGGACATGTTTCAGGGTAATAATAATACTATTTTTACTCTTAATTACCCTTTTTACTTTTAACCGTGGTAAATAAAAGTAAAAAGTTACTATTCACAAAAAATTATTTTCATCTCATTGAACCAAATTTTACTTACTGATATCAACCATGTCTCTTGGATTTTTGAAATTCCACTCACAGAAGTGGTAAAATTACGTTTTATGTAAATTTTCAAACTCTCCTAGGAGGTGGGTAAAAGACTGTGAAAAGTTCAATAAAATTTGTATATATCTAAAATTATTATAAAATGACTCCAATGAATTACTCTGAACTTATATAGGTATTATGTATCAATTTTGACATAAAATAAATTTAAATAAAATAAATAATTATTTAAATAAAAAGTCATTTTTTAAATAGTAACCCAGTGTTTTCACTATTCATCAAAAATTGAAATTTTTTAGAAAAATACCAAAAATTCACCCTAAGATAATTTCGATATACAGAATCCAAAAATTAAGTCCATTTTGAAAGATAAAATTTATAAAATTTGAAAAAGTTGGTATTAATATTCATAACATCTAGTTTTAATAATATTTTAATAGTATATCGTTGTTTAATAAAACTCGGTATTGCGTACAATGCAAGCTATCGAGGAAGGTCGCGATTGCGTGTAAAGAAAGCCATGTTGGGGTTGTGTGTGTAAAGACCCGTAAAATTCGAGGGAAATTTTTTTCTTAATTTTTCTTTAGAATTTTACAAGAGCGCGGTTTCAGACGGCACCTGATTCCGAGGCCCGGTGTGCCCGAAATCAATTTCTGAAGTTTGGCTCGGGTACGTTCAGTGAACGAACGAGCGGGAATTCCTAACTTTTGATCCGGTGCTCGGAATTGAAATCCGAGGGCACCGATGAACTCGCAGCGCCGTTATTCGCTTAAAGAGACCTTTTCGGGAGTTGCGTTTGTTGCGGGTTGAAAGTTAGTTTTGGGGATTAAAAGATAAGTAAAATGAAATTGTGTGTGAATTTTATTTTATTCGAGGTGGTTAGACTCTCTCATGGGAAGTTGTTGGCGGGGCCCACAACCACCCAACTTCCCATGTGTGGTTATGAGGGAGGTGTGGCCGACACGAACCCCCCACCTTTTCAAGTTCCCTAACTCCCCTCTCTCCCTCTTAATGGCTTGACATCTTAACTTCTATTTAATTATACAACTCATGTATATTAAATAAGTGAGTTAATTTTGGAGTTACCCATTTTGAATTTCAAACCTTTGAAATTCTTTGTGAAGTTTTTGTTTAAATTAAGCTCTTCCCTCTTTTTGTTGGGTTAGAACGCTTGGGCCACCTTGGGAGCTTTTGAGAGCTTCTTCTTCATCTTCAAGCTCTGACGAAGAACACGAAAAACACTCAAGCTCCGACGAAGAACGACGCCTCTCTTCTTCGTCCTCCGTGTCAACGAGAGGGAACACCGCTTCCTCCTCGGACCTTCTTCGTCGGCATACGAAGATTCGCCAACGACGTATCTCTTCGGGCGTATCTCTTCGTCAACGGATTTGACGAACGACGACCGCGACGCCCGACCACCGCGACGTTGTCTTCCGCGGGACGTTGACAAATCTTCGATCTTACCCGAGGTAGGGGTTGTTGAATATTGTTAATTTATTCCATTTCTTGCTCGTGGATCGCATGTCTACGTGAGGCTTTTGAATATTTTATATAAGTGTTATTGTTTAACGTGAGGGGGGCCGGACCGCATGAACACGGCCGAACCCCCCTCCATCGTTCATGTTGTTTATTCTTGCGGGCGGAAGCAAGGTGGCGTGGTGCCGTCGCACCACGCGGATAATTTTACGATTAACTTACGCGATGCCGTCGCGCGCGCACCATGGAAGAAACAACAAGAACGCGACGCCGTCGCGCCGCGTTGAATGAATATCAAAGCACGGCGAAGGGGCGCGGTGCCGTCGCACCGCGCCGGACGACGAACACCACGGCCGGTTCCGGGCCGCGGCGGGACGAGGAGACCGCGGCCGGTTCCGGGCCGCGGCGGAAGAGAAGACCGGCGGCCGGGCCGCCGGCGTCGGAAGCCGAAGGGGGGGACCGGAATTTCCGGTCCCGTTGGAGAAAACCGGCCGGCCAACTGGCCGGCCGGATGGAGTTAAACCGGGGGAATTAATCCCCCGGCCGGCATATAAAACCCCCCTCATCAAGAGGGGGGCGGTTCCATGAAAGGGGGGCAGCAGCCCCCCCGGTTCTTTTAATTAAACCGGCCCCCACGTGGGGGCCGTTTCTTGCAAATGGCGCGGCACAAGGCCGCGCCGCCTTATCAATTAGCGGGGGCTAGCCCCCGCGTGCGGCCCTCTCACGGCGACAGCCGCCGCGGCTCCCCGCGCCGCCGCGCCGCCTCCGCGCGCCGCCCCCGGGGGGGGGGGGGGGGGGGTCGGGCCGGGTCGGCCCGGACCCGGACCCCCCCGTTTTGAACCTGTTTTGGTCTTTTGGCCATAACTTGAGCCTCGGACCTCCGAATGACGAATCGTCTGCAGCAACGCGATCCTTGGATCGAGACGGTCGTTTCGGTATATCGCACTCAAGGTTTCAGATTACTTTGAGTTCGGCCGGGTTGGTTCGTTCACGAAATCAACCGGGCCTTCGGAGCGGAAACGCCCATATCTTGAGCCACGAACGTCCGATTGACGCGCCGTCAGTCGCGTTGTGTTCCTCTTAGTGAGACGGATCTTTTGGCATACTCCGCCTGAGGTTTGGACGCAGGTGGAGTACGGTCGGGTTGGTTTTGCCTTAAAAACCAACCGGGCCCCGGAGACAAAAATGCCAATAACTCTCAGACCGGGCGTCCGATCGACGCGCCGTCTGTTGCGTTGAGTTCCTGTTGATGATACGGAACTTTTGGATACATCAACTCTGGACCTTGTGACAGTTGATGTATCAGCCTCTCGGCTCGTGGAGCGGACCCTCTGAACGAGCTTGCTGTGTGCGGGAACCCTAGTGCTGGCTGCGACTGACTGCTACTACTACTGCTACGACAGCTACTGTGACTGCGACGACGACAGTACAAAGATCCTGTGTGGATTCGACGACGACGACTACAGCACTCAGCTATCCTACGTGGAACAGTGCTACCGAACCTGTGTGAGCTGAATCTTCTGTTTACCTTGGGCGGTGGAGCGCTTGGGTGTAGCGGCGGACCCGTGGTACTTGACAGTGGTGGTGCGCTTGGATGCAGCAGCAGACCCTTGGCGGTGGAGCGCTTGGTTGTAGCGGCGGACCCGCGATACTCTACGGAGTGTGTGCGCTTGGTTGTAGCGACAGACCCGCGACGGCGGAGGCGTGCGTGCGGAGTACGGAGACCGTGTAGATGACTGAGACCTGACGACTGCTTAACCGACTCGACTTGGAGTGAGTCGACTAGCCCAGTGGACGGAGCGCCCAGTAGTTGGCTGCAGACCCACGGCGGACGGAGCGCCTGGTAGTTGGCAGCAAACCCGCGGTACTCGACAGGAGGAGTACCTCAGTAGGCTATCTGGGTGAGCGCCCAGTATTTGGCAGCAGACCCTCAGCGGAGGGAGCGCCCGGTAGTTGGCAGCAGACCCGCGGTACTCGACAGGAGGAGTACTTCAGCAGTCTTAGGTTAGTGAGCAGTACCTCGGAGTCGTGACAGGACCACTGTACACTTCAGAGATGGGGCTCTTCAACTTTTACGGTTTCGATAATGAAAATCCTGGTTTGAGATGAGTCAATGATCTTTGTGTTTCCTCATGGTTGAGATGGGTCGCTTGATAACTTAGGTATATGTATGGGCATATACCTGGGTAATGGTTATCCGTTGATTTCATAAACTTGTTATAAACCGTGTGGACTTGTACTGTTATCCTATGTGGATTTTACTGTTTACTCTTCTTTGTGGATTGGGATCTTCTTGGGCTCGTGTTGGAGCCGAACGGAAATTGGTGACATAGGTATATGTATGGGCATATACCTAATCAATTCTGGATATTACTTCGTGATTGTATCCTTCATGTGGTTTATCCTTTGTGGATTTCGGGAGACCTTCGAGGGTCTCGGGGTCCCTACTGAGTATCTTATACTCACCCCTGCACGGGCTATGCCCGCACTTCGTTGTGTTGGTTGCAGACGACGGACAGCGCTGACTGCGGTTGAGGCTTACGGAGTAGGTCGGTACCCGGAGGAGGACCACTGAGCGGGACGTGCTCGGAGCGGACAGTTGGACCGAGGAGTTGTGGAGTTATCTGTACCTACCCTTCAGGTAGGATCCGTGGTGGACGATCCAGGAGCTGAGCCATCTGTACCTACCCTTCAGGTAGGAATCGAGGAGGACGTTCCAGGAGCCGCTTGTACTTTCAGTTGTTGTTTTCCCTTTCGAGTTGTACTTTACTTTACAGTTGGGCTTGTATTTCCGGCCCCTTTTCTTCAGCACAGTTGTTCTAGTTTTGTGTACTGCTTTTCTTCCGCTTGTTACTCTGAGGTGCTTGTTTACTTTATTAAGGCAATGCCTTCCCTTTTTACTGGGATTTTACGCCTTGGTGCTAGTCGCCAGCCCCTGGCCTATGGAAGGCGGGCTTGGGGTAGTCACGGCACGGGCCCCGAGGGCGGGTCGTGACAAATTGGTATCAGAGTAGTTCGGTTCTACCGCAAACTCTGATCTTTTCCATGTGAAGCAATAATGTTTAGCGTATTGAGTGTGGTTATCAGTCCAGGGAGTCCAGTGTTGGTGCGGCGGCCGACGTATCCGTACACCAGGACCCTGACTTCTGATTTCCGACTTAATACACGAAAACATTGATTGCGTGTGTGTTTCAAAGTTTTCTTTGTGATTTCTTTGTGTCAGCTCACCAGGTATACTGTTTGACCGTGGCGCACCTGTCTCCTTTCAGGATGGCCCCACGACGGCAGCCAGCTAGGGTTCCGAGAGTCGAGCGAGACGACAGCCCACTGAACGACGAGGCCTCGGTGCAGGGCCCTTTTCCAGTAGTGGCACCGGCGGTAGCTTTACCCGCCGAGCCCCCGATGCTTCCAGCAGCAGCCGCTGACGATGCACGTCGCCTCAGCACACTGCATGAGTTTCAGCGCCAGCGACCGCCCAGGTTTCGCGGGGAGACGGATCCCCAGGCAGCAGAGGACTGGCTGGAGGCAGTAGTTCGAGTGTTTAGGCTAGTGAGGACACCAGCAGACCTCATGGTGATCCTCGCTGCGAGCCTACTACACGCAGCAGCAGGACGATGGTGGAGCTTGATGCTCCAGGTGCACGATGAGGCATCTCTACTTTGGACGGACTTTGAGATCATCTTCCGCTCGGAGTTCGTCCCAGCCACCCTTCGTGCGGTGCGTATCCAGGAGCTTCTACAGCTGCGGCAGGGCAGCATGACGGTCGCTCAGTACGCGGCGAGGATCACCGACCTTTCTCGGTACTCGACAGACATGGTACGGGACCCCTTCTTCCGGGCCCGGACCTTCGAGCAGGGTTTGAGACACGAGATCAGGGCATCGCTGATCTCCCTCAGCATACCGACTCAGACAGGAGTACTGGAGCGGGCACTTCTGATCGAGAGTTTCCTTGCTGAGTCTACACCAGCACAGCAACTCACCGCAGGGCGGCACGTGGCAGAGTCATCTGCAGCAGGTAGCCGACGGATGACTCAGGGTTCCAGGCAGACCAGACCTACCGGTGGCCGACTGCACGACTGAGGCTCAGTTGTACGGGGAAGCCGGGGTGGAGTCAGAGCCAGGCGTGCCGAGAGTGGGCAGTGTTACTCCTGTGGCGGGATTGGTCACATGGCTCGTGACTGTCCGACCCGCCATGCTGATGATCAACAGTTAAGTGAAGAACCTCCCAGGCAGAGGCAGAGGTTCGACCGTGGCGGTCCGCAGGGAGGAGGCGGACGAGGCAGAGGAGCTGGACGAGCAGCCGGTGGTGGGATACGCTTTGAGGCTCTTCCACCACCACCACCAGGAGGTCCACCCCGACCACAGGGAGTAGGTGAACATGCGAGAGCTCAACTTCAGGCAGCCGAGGCCTTCGATCATGGAGCTCTGGGAGCCGATGGACAGGAGCTGAACTAGTGGATACATCCTTTGTACTTCTGGTTCCTTGTTGCATTTGTGTAGCGTCTTGTATTATGAGCTGCAATAATAAAAGACGCATACCTTTGTGATATTTTCGTTCCTGTCCTCTTTCGTGATGTTACTAAGAGGTTCCAGTTTTGACTGTTGACTTGACCCTCACTTGTGAGACATCTACTGGAGGAGACCCAGTTACCACACACTGATGCCGACAGTGTGACTCAACCCTTGGAGGCGAGAGTAACGGTTGAATCTCTTAGTAGTAGCGTCGAGGCCTTACGACTTCATCCTTGGTATGGATTAGTATCATCCATGTTAGGATTGACTGTTTTAGGCAAAGAATGTGGTTCATCCAGGGGATGAGACCAGGTTTCTCTTTTCGGCAAAGAAGAAATCTTGCAGATCTTGTGGGACCTATGATGGTCCAGGCCACGACAGAGAAGGTCCAGGTCATCCAGGAGCGGATGAGGACAGCACAGAGCCGGCAGAAGTCATACGCTGACAGGAGGCGAAGGCCACTAGAGTTCGAGGATGGTGACCACGTCTTCTTGCGGGTCTCACCTCGACGTGGTATTCAGAGATTTGGCCGAGGTGGCAAGTTATCTCCGCGTTTCATCGGACCCTTCCAGATTCCCAGCAGGATTGGCGAGGTGGCTTATCGCCTGGCTCTACCACCTCAGTTGCACCGGGTGCACAACGTCTTCCACGTGTCTCAGCTGAGGAGATACGTGCACGACCCGACGCACATCTTTGATCATGGGGAGCTTGACGTTGACGATGGGGCGACTTTTGCGGAGGTCCCGGTGGAGATAGAGGATCGGTAGGAGCGGGTCCTGCGTGGGCGATCGATTCCTCTTGTGCGCATCAGATGACAGCACGGGAATCTCTAGGAGAGCACATGGGAGCGGGAGGCTCAGATGCGTGCTCAGTACCCTCATTTGTTTCCCTAGTTTTTGATGTATCTTTACGGGGACGTAAAGCCCTGAGGTGGGAGTAATGTAAAGACCCGTAAAATTCGAGGGAAATTTTTTTCTTAATTTTTCTTTAGAATTTTACAAGAGCGCGGTTTCAGACGGCACCTGATTCCGAGGCCCGGTGTGCCCGGAATCAATTTCTGAAGTTTGGCTCGGGTACGTTCAGTGAACGAACGAGCGGGAATTCCTAACTTTTGATCCGGTGCTCGGAATTGAAATCTGAGGGCACCGATGAACTCGCAGCACCGTTATTCGCTTAAAGAGACCTTTTCGGGAGTTGCGTTTGTTGTGGGTTGAAAGTTAGTTTTGGGGATTAAAAGATTAGTAAAATGAAATTGTGTGTGAATTTTATTTTATTCGAGGTGGTTAGACTCTCTCATGGGAAGTTGTTGGCGGGGCCCACAACCACCCAACTTCCCATGTGTGGTTATGAGGGAGGTGGGGCCCACACGAACCCCCCACCTTTTCAAGTTCCCTAACTACCCTCTCTCCCTCTTAATGGCTTGACATCTTAACTTCTATTTAATTATACAACTCATGTATATTAAATAAGTGAGTTAATTTTGGAGTTATCCATTTTGAATTTCAAACCTTTGAAATTCTTTGTGAAGTTTTTGTTTAAATTAAGTTCTTCCCTCTTTTTGTTGGGTTAGAACGCTTGGGCCACCTTGAGAGCTTTTGAGAGCTTCTTCTTCATCTTCAAGCTCTGACGAAGAACACGAAAAACGCTCAAGCTCCGACGAAGAACGACGCCTCTCTTCTTCGTCCTCCGTGTCAACGAGAGGGAACACCGCTTCCTCCTCGGACCTTCTTCGTCGGCATACGAAGATTCGCCAACGATGTATCTCTTCGGGCGTATCTCTTCGTCAACGGATTTGACGAACGACGACCGCGACGCCCGACCACCGCGACGTTGTCTTCCGCGGGACGTTGACAAATCTTCGATCTTACCCGAGGTAGGGGTTGTTGAATATTGTTAATTTATTCCATTTCTTGCTCGTGGATCGCATGTCTACGTGAGGCTTTTGAATATTTTATATAAGTGTTATTGTTTAACGTGAGGGGGACCGGACCGCATGAACACGGCCGAACCCCCCTCCATCGTTCATGTTGTTTATTCTTGCGGGCGGAAGCAAGGTGGCATGGTGCCGTCGCACCACGCGGATAATTTTACGATTAACTTACGCGATGCCGTCGCGCGCGCACCATGGAAGAAACAACAAGAACGCGATGCCGTCGCGCCGCGTTGAATGAATATCAAAGCACGGCGAAGGGGCGCGGTGCCGTCGCACCGCGCCGGACGACGAACACCGCGGCCGGTTCCGGGCCGCGGCGGGACGAGGAGACCGCGGCCAGTTCCGGGCCGCGATGGAAGAGAAGACCGGCGGCCGGGCCGCCGGCGTCGGAAGCCGAAGGGGGGGACCAGAATTTCCGGTCCCGTTGGAGAAAACCGGCCGGCCAACTGGCCGGCCGGATGGAGTTAAACCGGGGGAATTAATCCCCCGGCCGGCATATAAAACCCCCCTCATTAAGAGGGGGGCGGTTCCATGAAAGGGGGGCAGCAGCCCCCCCGGTTCTTTTAATTAAACCGGCCCCCACGTGGGGGCCGTTTCTTGCAAATGGCGCGGCACAAGGCCGCGCCGCCTTATCAATCAGCGGGGGCTAGCCCCCGCGTGCGGCTTCCTCGCGGCGACAGCCGCCGCGGCTCCCCGCGCAGCCGCACCGCCGCGCGCCGCCGCGCCGCCTCCGCGCGCCGCCGCGCCGCCTCAGCGCACCGCCCCGCGCCGCCGCGCCGCCTCCGCCTGCCGCCGCCGGCCACCGCGCCGCCCCGGGGGGGGGGGGGGGGGGGGGTCGGCCCGGACCCGGACCCCCCCGTTTTGAACCTGTTTTGGTCTTTTGGCCATAACTTGAGCCTCGGACCTCCGAATGACGAATCGTCTGCGGCAACGCGATCCTTGGATCGAGACGGTCGTTTCGGTATATCGCACTCAAGGTTTCAGATTACTTTGAGTTCGGCCGGGTTGGTTCGTTCACGAAATCAACCGGGCCTTCGGAGCGGAAACGCCCATATCTTGAGCCACGAACGTCCGATTGACGCGCCGTCAGTCGCGTTGTGTTCCTCTTAGTGAGAAGGTTATTTTGGCATACTCCGCCCGAGGTTTGGACGAAGGTGGAGTACGGTCGGGTTGGTTTTTCCTTAAAAACCAACCGGGCCCCGGAGACGAAAATGCCAATAACTCTCAGACCGGGCGTCCGATCGACACGCCGTCTGTTGCGTTGAGTTCCTGTTGACGATACGGAACTTTTGGATACATCAACTCTGGACCTTGTGACAGTTGATGTATCAGCCTATCGGCTCGTGGAGCGGACCCTCTGAACGAGCTTGCTGTGTGCGGGAACCCTAGTGCTGGCTGCGACTGACTGCTACTACTACTGCTACGACAGCTACTGTGACTGCGACGACGACAGTACAGAGATCCTGTGTGGATTCGACGACGACGACTACAGCACTCAGCGATCCTACGTGGAACAGTGCTACCGAACCTGTGTGAGCTGAATCTTCTGTTTACCTTGGGCGGTGGAGCGCTTGGGTGTAGCGGCGGACCCGTGGTACTTGACAATGGTGGTGCGCTTGGATGCAGCAGCAGACCCTTGGCGGTGGAGCGCTTGGTTGTAGCGGCGGACCCGCGATACTCTACGGAGTGTGTGCGCTTGGTTGTAGCGACAGACCCGCGACGGTGGAGGCGTGCGTGCGGAGTACGGAGACCGTGTAGATGACTGAGACCTGACGACTGCTTAACCGACTCGACTTGGAGTGAGTCGACTAGCCCAGTGGACGGAGCGCCCAGTAGTTGGCTGCAGACCCACGGCGGACGGAGGGCCTGGTAGTTGGCAGAAAACCCTCGGTACTCGATAGGAGGAGTACCTCAGTAGGCTATCTGGGTGAGCGCCCGGTATTTGGCAGCAGACCCTCAGCGGACGGAGTGCCCGGTAGTTGGCAGCAGACCCGCGGTACTCGACAGGAGGAGTACTTCAGCAGTCTTAGGTTAGTGAGCAGTACCTCGGAGTCGTGACAGGACCACTGTACACTTCAGAGATGGGGCTCTTCAACTTTTACGGTTTCGATAATGAAAATCCTGGTTTGAGCTGAGTCAATGATCTTTGTGTTTCCTCATGGTTGAGATGGGTCGCTTGATAACTTAGGTATATGTATGGGCATATACCTGGGTAATGGTTATCCGTTGATTTCATAAACTTGTTATAAACCGTGTGGACTTGTACTGTTATCCTATGTGGATTTTACTGTTTACTCTTCTTTGTGGATTGGGATCTTCTTGGGCTCGTGTTGGATCCGAACGGAAATTGGTGACATAGGTATATGTATGGGAATATACCTAATCAATTCTGGATGTTACTTCGTGATTGTATCCTTCATGTGGTTTATCCTTTGTGGATTTCGGGAGACCTTCGAGGGTCTCGGCGTCCCTACTGAGTATCTTATACTCACCCCTGCACGGGCTATGCCCGCACTTCGTTGTGTTGGTTGCAGACGACGGACAGCGCTGGCTGCGGTTGAGGCTTATAGAGTAGGTCGGTACCCGGAGGAGGACCACTGAGCGGGACGTGCTCGGAGCGGACAGTTGGACCGAGGAGTTGTGGAGCTATCTGTACCTACCCTTCAGGTAGGATCCGTGGTGGAAGATCCAGGAGCTGAGCCATCTGTACCTACCCTTTAGGTAGGAATCGAGGAGGACATTCCAGGAGCCGCTTGTACTTTCAGTTGCTGTTTTCCCTTTCGAGTTGTACTTTACTTTACAGTTGGGCTTGTATTTCCGGCCCCTTTTCTTCAGCACAGTTGTTCTAGTTTTGTGTACTGCTTTTCTTCCACTTGTTACTCTGAGGTGCTTGTTTACTTTATTAAGGCAATGCCTTCCCTTTTTACTGGGATTTTACACCTTGGTGCTAGTCGCCAGCCCCTGGCCTAAGGAAGGCGTGCTTGGGGTAGTCACGGCACGGGCCCCGAGGGCGGGTCGTGACAGTGTGTAGTGAAATATTTATTTGATGATGTATAAAAACAAAATATTTCAAATAAAAATATTGGGTGTTACATTCTACCCACCTTAAAATGAATTTCGTCCTCAAAATTCGTCACTTTGTAATAAACAGATGAGGATACCTCTCCCTCATCATATCCTCAAGCTCCCATGTAGCTTATTCTAATTGGATGTTACTCCATAAAACTTTCACAAAGCAAGTGGTCTTGTTCCATAGAACTTTTTCACAATGATCCAGAATCTATATTGGCTGTTCTTCATAAGAAAGATCTTGCTCGAGTGGTACAACTTCTGAGCTAAGTACATGTGAAAGATCGGGTATGTACTTTCTCAGGAGAGATACATGGAACACATAATGAACATGAGAAAGATTCGGTGGAAGCACCAATCGGTAATCTACCTTACCAACACGATCCAGTATTTCGAAAGAACCAATATACATAGGTCTCAGCTTTCCCTTCTTTCCAAATCTCATTACTATCTTCCAATGAGATATTGTAAGAACACTTTATCACCCACTTAAAACTCTAGGTCCTTTCTTCGGTTATCGGCATAAATCTTTTGTCGACTCTGAGCTTCTCTTATGTGTTGTTGAATAGATCTGACCTTTTTTGTCATCTCATCAACAAGATCAAGTCCTAATAGCTTTCTTTCCCCAACTTCATCCTAGTAAGTTGGAGTCCTGCATTTATTTCCATAGAGAGCTTCATAAGGAGTCATCTGAACACTGAAGTGAAAGCTATTATTATAAGGAAATTCCACCGAAGGTATGTGTTGATTCGAACCACCTTTGAAATCCATAGAGCAAGCTCTTAACATATCTTCTATAATTTGAATTGTTCTCTCAGACTGATCGTCTGTATGAGGATGATAAGCAGTGCTAAAACTCAACTATGTATCCAGAGTATGTTGAAGATTTCACCAAAACATTGAGGTAAACCTCGGATCCTCATCAGATATAATGGAAAGTGGTACTCCATGAAATCTTACCACTTCCTTTACATATATCCTGTCAAGATGATCCAGAGAGAAATCTTCTTTAATAGCAATGAATTGTGCCGACTTTATAAGACGGTCAACTATGACCCAGATAGCATTATTGCCTTTGGATTTTTTAGGAAGTCCGGTGACAAATTCTATAGTTATGTTTTCCCATTTCCATTTGGGTATGGGTAATGGTTGTAACATCCCCTTAGACTTCTGTCTCTCAGCTTTAACTTTCTGACAAACCAAGCATCGAGAGACGTATTCAGAAACATCTTTTTTCATGCCATCCCACCAAAAGTACACTTTCAGGTCCCTATACATCTTCGTGCTTCCAGGATGAATAGAGAATGAAGAACTATGATCCTCATCCCGTAGCTCCTTCTTTAATTCTGGGATGGGAGGAACACAAACCCGGTTCCAGAACCTTATTATCCCAACATAATCAAGGTTGAATTCAGGAACATTTCTCACCTTCCTTTGTAACTCTACATCTTCTTTTTGTGTCTCTTTAATCATCACAGATATAGATGGTTGAACATTAATTTGAGAAAGATACGATTTTCCCCTTCCATTATAATTCCATGATCCATCCTTTGTAAATCTATAAATATTTGATCTTTTTTGATCCTCATCAAGGATAAGCTAGCATGGTCTTGTCGACTTAATGCATCTGCCACCTTGTTTTCTTTCCCAGGGTGGTAATGAATTGAGCAGTCGTAATCCTTAATCAGCTCCAACAATCTTCTTTAGCACATATTCATCTCCTTTTGTGTGAAAATATAATTTAAACTTTTATGATTAAAATAAATATCACATCTTTCACCATAAAGATAATTCCTCCATATTTTTAATGCAAATATTACCGCTGCTAACTCCAAATCATGAGTTGGGTAATTTTTCTCATGGATTTTCAACTGTCGTGGCACATAAGCTATCACCATATTGTTTTTCATGAGAACACACCCCAATCCCTTTTTGGAATCATCACTATATATCACAAACCTTTCTACACTGCAAGGCAGTGTGAGCATAGGTGCACTAGAAAACCTTCTTTTTAACTCATTGAAATTCTCATCAGACTCCTCCGTCCAAATGAATATAACTCTTTTTTGAGTCAACCTGGTGAGTGGATTAGAAAATTGTGAAAAATCTTTCACAAAACGTCGATAATATCTTGCCAAACCAAAAAAACTTTGTATCTCAATTATTGTTGTTGTTCTTCACCATCTTTCAATAACCTCTGTTTTTGCAGGATCCACAGATATCCCCTCTTTTGAGATTATGTGACCCAAAAATGAATCTTTTTGATGCCAAAATCCACACTTGATAAATTTAGGATAAAGCTTCTCCTTTCTCAGGGTCTTTAACACAATTCTCAAGTGATCTTCATGATCTTACTTGCTCTTTGAATAGACAAGAATATCGTCTATAATGACTACCACAAACTGATCAATATAGTCTCTAAAGACTCTATTAATTAGATCCATGAAGATAGGAGGGTCATTAGTAAGACCAAATGGAATCACTATAAATTAAAAGTGTCCATACCTTGTACAAAACGTCGCCTTTTGTATATCCTCCCTTTTGACCCTTAATTGATGATACCCTGAACGAAGATCAATCTTGGAAAAGTATTGAGATCCGCGTAGTTGTTCAAATAAGTAATCAATCCGTGGGGGAGGATATTTTTTCTTTATATTGATCTTGTTATGTTATCAATGATCAATGCTGAGTCTCATTGATCCATCTTTCTACTTAATAAATAGAACAGGTGCTCTCCAAGGTGATGCACTAGGGCGTATGAATCCCTTATCAAGATTCTCTTCGATTTTCTTCTTTAATTCCTGCAACTCAATTGGGGCCATTCTATAAGGTGTCTTTAAAATAGGCATAGTACCCGGTATGAGTTCTATCAAAAAATCAACTTCACGATTTGGTGGAAGACCTGGAAATTCCTCTAGAAAGACATCATCAAAATCCCTTACAATGGGAATATTCTTAATCATGAGTTTCTCTCCAACCATTTGAGATAAATAACCTTCATTTAGTGGAATCAAGACCCATAAGATGGAATAAATTCCCACTGGAAGGTTATGTTCATCCTTGCATCGATAGATGATCATAGATTGATATGGAATATGAAATGTGACTTCCCTTGTTTGGAAATTGATATGAGCTTCAAATAAAGAAATCCAATCCATGACAAGAATCACATCAAATTCCACTATGGGAAGGATCACAAGATTTTCAAGAGCACTTTCCCACAAACTTTAATCGGTGAAGAATTGTAAACTTTTGATGCGACTGTTGTGCCATTAGTGGTTGTCACAACTAACTCAATATCTAACTACTAAGGTAATATGGTGATACCCTTAGAAAATTATTCAGAAATAAAAGAGTGGGTAGATCCAGAATCAAATAAAACATTTTGTACTTTAGAGTGGATGGTAAGTGTACCTTTCACCACTTATTTATCGTACTCCACATCACTGATAGTAATTGCATGTGAATTTCCTTTTTCTTTAACCTTATGTGTTTGTTGATGTCGATCATCATCAATAACCCTTGGAATAGTGCCATAATTAGCATAATTCCCCATTTCCTTGCACTTGTATCATTGAAGTGTAGGAGGTGCACACTCTGTATCCTATTCGTTGTTCGCATCACTAGACATCTTCTTCCCATCATTGTGGCATTCAAATGCCCAATGCCCGTATTTTCCACATTTGAAACATTTACTTGTCCCTTTAAGACAACTCCCTCCATGTTTCTTTCCACACTGTGAGCAAAAGGGAAAACACATCTTCTTTTCAATGTGGTCTTTAGATTTCCCTTTGAATTACATTTTCCTCTTCTTATCAAATGCATATGACTGATGGGTTACTCCGATCTCCATTTCAACCTTAATAGCACATGGAACAATTTCCTCTTAGCTATTTAAGTCCTTTATGGCTAACGCCCTTCGAAGACTTGGTTTTAAGAAAATAAAGAATCGATTTCTCTTACTCTCAGGTTGGATGATAATTCCGGAATCATACCTTGCAAGTCTTGTAAAATTTTCTTCGTAGGTACCAAAAGATTAATCATCCTTTTGTTTTAGTTCAAGAAACTCCTTCTCCATATTTGATCAAAGAATACGAGGGATGTACTTATTGAAAAATAAGTTCTTGAACTCGTCCCATTCCATGGACTCGATTTCATCTCTTCGCCTCGTATTCTTGATAAGGTTCCACCATTGATCAGCTTCACCTTCCAAACTATATACTGCTAGGATGACTTTATCATGTTCAGAACATTGAATAATTGAAAATAACTTTTCAGTGGTATTGATCCATTGTTCAGCCACTAATGGATCAGTAGACCAACTTAATGAAGGTGGACACTGCCTCATGAAGGATTCAACAAAATTTTTCTCCTTCCTTTTTCTCGTTTGGAAGTCCTACATGATTCATAGCTTGTGAAAGTTGTGTGAGCATGGCTAAAATATTTTTTATTCCAGATCCCATAACGTTTGGTTTCTCAGGGGGTACAATCATTGCATTGCCTGTCGCATTCCGCGTTAACACGGTTCCTTTGGCTTCCAGCCATTGACTAAAACAAAGAAGAATAGTGTGACCAACACCAATTATAATAGGAAAACCACATAATCAAGAATAAAATTTCACACTTAAGGTCTTATCATAGGTTATTCATGGCCATTTCTAAAACACTAATATTTTGTTCTATGCTTAGATATATCCTTAGGGTTCTTACTAAGGCTTTCACATCCTAGTTTCCAAAGGTTGACTATTCCATTCCTCTGATACCAACTATAACGACTCATACATTACATACATTGTTATTACTTCAAAATTTAAGAACACTTATTACAACATATATAAAAATCACAATAGGACCGTATAGGTATAGTGTCTTTAGAAACTGGGAAATAAAAACAACTGGTTCATAAAGCATCTACATTGTCTCCTATTTATTTCATCATATCTAGAATCCCTTTTTGGCATATCCTAATTAAAACCCTTATTCCTGATCTGGGGAAAAAACATAAAAAAGGGTGATCTCAAATGCTCAGTAAGTGTAAATAAAAGAAATATCAATCACATAATATTCATAAGAACATAACATTTTGGAATTCCTAACCTGCAAAAGAGATCATAATATCATAACATGGGATAAATCATAGTAGTGAAATGTAATCCCAATAATCATAACATGAAACTTTGTTGGATACACACATAATCATAGAGAATCATTTCTTAGTAGTCAAGACTCATTTCCAAGACCATCTTAGCGGACAAAGTCCATTTCTAAACCGAGTTCACTCCTTGTTTCTGTCTTGTATCACGGAACCAGATTAACCTTCTCTTCCAGCCATGTCTATCTGATGAGATAAAAATATTTACCCAATTCATTGGAGGGTGATATAGGTCCCACCCATCTCATAATGATACTATTCTTATGTGTGCCACAAGATCATAAATCATACCTCATAGAATAACCCATGTAATAAGAATGGGATTCTTAAACATCATGCCATCATAACACAATCCATATAAGATAAAAGGAAATCATAAAAATAATTCTATCATAACATAATAAAATCAATGTAACAATAGAGATAGAAACAGAACCCTATATTATCTTAGATGGAAAATAATTTTTATAAAACAATTTAACTTCATTCTTGAGGAAAATATCCTTTCTACATCAAAAACATTTTTCCTTTCTTAATATGTCATACAATTTTAAACTAAAAGAATTTTACTAATAATAAACGTGAAAACTTTTAAAGGATTATTCAAGGAAATAATGGTCTAAAAATCCATTCATGTCGTATAAGTTGAAAAAAACATTCTTCCCATACTTTGGCCGGAAAGTCAAAAAAGTACCTCGTACTAAAAACGACAAAAGATTTCTTCCATATCTTTTACTAAAAACTCACCAAAGGGTAAATTTTGATTTAAACAATTTTATAAGGATAGAAATAATATTAAATATTGAGTAAACATGGATTTTTATGATAAATATTCCCCAGTAAATTCTTTTGTATAAACAATCTCGGATAAAAATGAGTTTGCGAGATTTTCACTTACCTTAGGTCTGATTTGCTTTGTACGTGTCTGATCCTCCTGTATAATGATTTAAATAGTGTTATTGACAAATTCCATAATTTTACTCCGTTTTATGATATCATATATTGTCATATTCTTAGATTTGTATTAGTAATATTTCATTGCTACTTGTTATTCAGGTGTTTATTGCTTTTTGTTCTTATGTGTGTTTTGTCGAATAAATTCTAATTATTTTTTAGGTTATAGATACCTCATTTATAGAATGTTATTAGTGTAATATATATCATATTTATTGATTCAATTCATTTATATAGTCACTATGCAATGAAGATCATGTAGAACGAGTCTCATCACATCATGGAGACGGTTGGTCGTATGTACGCACGAGCGATGATATTGTTCCCATGATTGTGAAATTGTATTGAAGTGTATGTATACTATTTAATAATAAATATAAAATTACAATAATCATATATAGTTATTATTTACACCATTATACCCATCCAAGTAAGGTGGTGGTGGAAAACAGATTAAACCACGGCGTGGAGACGGTATTCCATACGTACGCACGCGCGGTGATTTCATTTTACGTAGGATGGATAAAAGGTGAAATATGGTGGTTTAATATTTAAAATTAAATATCATTATATGAGTGATACTTATGTTATTACTTCATAATAAAAAAACTAAATAATAATCTGTAGAAGAAGAAATAAAGTTGGAAGAATCGGTAACAGACATTACCTCTTCTTTAAAGCGCCTCTTTTTAACCCTCTCTTAGGGAACTAAATATTGTCATTGAAGAATACCAGAAGGTCTAGGATGTATCTAGAGAAGTGTATAAGAGAAATTTCCAGGGTTGGGCAGAGCATGAAGGCTCAAAGTTGTGTAAAAAGGAGAGGGAGGAGGTTCCCTTTTATAAGGGAGTAGAGGAACACATTAGGAAAAACATAAAATATTATTTTATAATAAAGTCATATTCAGTTTTTAATAGCTCAAAATTGATTTATTTCTAAGATAAGGTGGGTATGGGTCTACATCCTCTCAACCAATATATTTTAGACAAATTTAGGTTACTATTTTAACCTTATCATTTAGATTTAACTCGAAGTTAAATAATTTATCTTTTACCATGTCTTCTTGTTTTCTTACACTATAAGGTTAATAAACATACTATAACAAGCCCAAAGAACCCCAAGTGGTTCATTATTAATATATATAACCTTATATATGTCATTTGGACGAACCTTATATTTTTAGGAATAAATTAAAAATTAATAATATAATATTTTTTTAAAACTATTTTATGTCAATTTTGACACTATTTGGTAATAGATTTTTTGAAAACTTATAACAACATGATTAGTTCTAAAAAAGTTAATTAAATCAATAATAATATATCATATTAACCTATAAAATTAGTTTAATTCATAAAAAGTCTCATATTACATTTATTGGGGTATTTATAATATCAATTATGTTAATATTTCCTTAATAAGGTAATTACTGCATCATCATTGTGTCATAAATAAATTAAATTATTTCATGTCTAAAAATTATAAATAAAATAAAATTATGTAGGATATATTCTTAGCTTTCTAATTAATATTTATGATTTTATATTATTTATTACCTTATATTAAAAATGATTTAGTTATTAAACATTGATTTTAACTATTTTAACTATTATTTAAATAAAATAATATTAAATGTCGTAATCTAATCCAAGTGGAACTAAATGGTCATATTTTATTCCTAAGGTTATTTTTGGTCGAATTAAACTTATCCAATTGAATTATGACATGTGTTAGGGTAATAATAATATCATTTTTACCCTTAATTACCCTATTTACTTTTAACCTTGGTAAATAAAAGTAAAAAGTTATTATTCACCAAAAATTATTTTCATCTCATTGAACCACATTTTACTTTCTGATATCAACCGTGTCTCTCGGATTTTGGAAATCCCACTCACAGAAGCGGAATAATTAAGATTTATTTAAATTTTCAAACTCTCATAGGAGGTGGGTAAAAGAAGGTGAAAAGTTCTATAAACTTTTTATATATCTAAAATTATTATAAAATGACTCCATTGAATTAATTTGAACTTATATAAGTATTATGTATCAATTTTTACGTAAAATAAATTTAAATAAAATAAATAATTATTTAAATAAAAAGTCAGTTTTTTAATAGTAACCTAGTGTTTTCACTATTCATCAAAAATTGAAAGTTTTCAGAAAAATACCAAAAATTCACCCTAGGATAATTTTGATATTCCAAATCAAAAAATTAAGTCCATTTTGAATGATAAAATTTATAAAATTTAAAAAAGTGGGTATTACTATTCATAATGGCTAGTTTTAATAATATTTTAATAGCATATCGTTGTTTTGTGAAACTCAGTATTGCGTACAACGCAAGCTATAAAGGAAGGTCGTGATTGCATGTAAAGAAAGCCAAGATAGTGTTGTGAGTAGTGATATATTCCTTTGATGATATATAAAAACAAAATATTTCTAATAAAAATCTCTGGTGTAACATTTTTTGTGCCTAGTCAACGTGCATGATGGACTAGAAGGGGTGTGATTATCTGATTAGCCAAAAAAATGGGTGAGGATACTGTGACCTACACCTTGGAAAAAAATGCATTGTCAGCACTTTCACATGACAGTAACCAATCTACATCAAATTTCTCAACACCTAATCCAAATAATTAAGAGAATCCCCACTTTTAGAGGCACTTGAATCTAGCATAATATTACAAAATTTTGAAACAACTAGTGGTTTTCCCAAAAAAACAGTCCACACTAGATGCACACCATCATCCAAGAAAAATCTGTTACAAACTCATTTAAGCCATCCGAATCTGATATGAGTTTGATATAGAATATATTAAATCTTATGTATATTGATTAGAGACTATGCGAATAGAATTTCTTATCTTCGTCTTATTAATATAGTATGGTTATGAAGAGGTCTTGCAGGGACACATTAGAACCCATTTTATTCCGTGTAAACTTGATAATTTTTAAATCCAAATGGATCTGATTGAAAATTTTTGAAGACCAACCTCATCCCAATTAAGAAGCATTGATTTTTTGGATTTTGAGAAAGATAATTTTCCCCCAAAAATAGAAACATTAAATCATTTAATATTCTTGAGAGGAGACCACTTGTGAAGATCAATCTCAAGGATCGGTTTGGGGATCTCACATCTATCATCAAATTCATGGTTATACACCATGAAGCCACATATAATATAATGATCGAAAGAACCTGGCTCCATATCCATATGGAATTACAATCTAAATTCCATCAGTTTTTGAAATACCTCATTGATGGAAAGATCTAAAAACTAAATTCTGATCGTTCCCCCTAAAGTATCACCATCCCACATATGCTGAGGCGTGTCTCTACAAATATGAAGGAAAAAAATATTTATGGATAAAAATATATATATTACAACCCTGAATGGACAGGATACCTCCCCTAAAAATCTCTACATAATCCTCAATATTGACTATGTATTACCCTTAAATATATTATAAGAAATAGACTTGATCTAAAATTTCTACGCCCCTTCTTTCCTCTATGACACTTTAAAAGAAAATCATCTCTAGAATCTCTATGAACCAAATTTGGATGTATGGGTTCACAATATCATTTCTCCTAACCAATCTCACCTTGACAGTGATATATATGCCCCCCATATTCCTAAAATTTTCTAAAAATGACTCTATAGACTCAAATGTGGAAGACAAAGAGGGCGACATCAGAAAAACCCATACCACTTCTGAGGAAAGAGTCTACACCACCATTGATAATATTAGGTGTGTAGATTTGATAATATAAGAATAAATATGGACTAGGTTAATTATTATCATAATTCATATCATGGAGAAAGAAATTTACGTCATATTAATATTGGGCCAATGATATGTGTTATCTGGAAATTATACAGAGATCCCCTATTTGAATTTGGATGATTCTATGAACCATATTAGCTTACCTAATGACCATTGATGCTACTAGTATGCAGCTAGGATGATTCACCTGTATCATGCTACAAATGTATATGTGGAATATGAAAACATTATCAAGTTTGTATTTATTGGAGAAGTGAAATACTCAATATAGATCACCATTATCATCTTTATTGAGAACATTTATTGGAATATTAGGTTATAAAGAGAATTTAGAGACCTTAATCAACACTCCCCAAAATAATATTTACCATTTATGATTAAATAAATCTTGATCCGTGAAACAAATAACTTCTAAACCCTATCCATCATGGATGGGTATTCTATATAAAATAAAATATAGATGACCCTTGAAGATGTGGAAGGAACTGCCTTTAGGGTACCCAATGTGATCGTTTCTCTCATTTTATTCCATATAGATTATTGAAAGATGATAATACATATCAAATTTCCATGGAGAATATCTTTATTACCTTTCTAGGAAGAATAATTGAATTTTATGTTGAGTACCTAGTTATTAAATAATGAAACGAGGTGATCACTTCATGGATCATAAAATACTCTTCGACATGTTTCATCATAAGAAATAGAATATAAATCCACTAAAATTTTATTATGGGGTAACATTAGGGAATTCCATAGATTTTTTGGACACAACTATGGATTTGATGTTGACCTTAAGATGAGTATTTAAATTCCAACAATTTCACCACTTATAATATCAATGAACTATGGGGGTTTTATGCCACCATGCCAACATTTGGAATTTCATATCCAACTTGGCTATCAAGTATCTCCCTCTCACTAAGATAATGAAGAATGGATCACCTATCGGCATGGAATGGGAAACTAGTAATACATCGAGAATATCAAGTAGTATGTGGTGCACCCACCAATCATAATTCATTTAGTGGAAGGAAAGAAACTCATGTTATATATTTCCTCCATTTAACACTGTTGGTGCCCTCCTACATAGATAAATTATGAGGGTTGTGGAAAAAATTTCTACTAAATCTTCTAATTGATGATATGTACTAAGAATATATATTTTGATGTTGATAAAAAAAATCATCACACCCATCTTTGAAGTGATGAATAAGGGGAATTATTTGATTCTCTATGAATTCCATTTTGTCTTTCATATTTATCCACTCAAGTACATCCTTTTATATCATTTGATAAATAATCATTTGTTTCTATGGATGGTCATTTTGATATTATATAGAATTCAGTTCATTTCATATAATTCCATAAAAAGGGAATGGTTTGGATAATTTCCTTATAGAACACCCCACTCTATATATCACACCTGTAGAATCATATCTTCTTGACAATGAAGTTATCTATGCCAATTACATTCCATGTTCATGGGTGATATATTGTGATGGCGCCTCCCAATTTCATATTTGATAGAGTCTTGAAATTCTGTATGTCAACTGGTTTATCAAAGGGATTTCTTTCTATTATCTAAAAAAGTAATTTTCCATACTCTTTCTCACTATTTAAAGGTTGTATGAATAGTGATCCTAAATACCAATCCCTCATCGCTAGATCATAATTATCCCTACAACTATTGATATCATACCTAAACATAAGAGGGTATTAAAAATTAGTTGTAAATAAGATCAATTGTTAATATTATATAAAAATTAATAATTGTACCCCCTCATTGACTTTGTTAGAGGAATAATGAAAAATTATCTCTTTATCCCATGATTCACAATGACCTCTGATCATAGAATGCTCGTGTTGAGGCATTGGCTAGTGTAAAGATAGTGTTTTATGACCATGATCAGGATGAGGTATTCTTCCACATGGTACCCTATTGAATGGTCTCATTAATCATCATATATGATATGGAATAATTAAATAAAGTCTACAACAACATCATAGTGTGATGTACCAATATACATCCCTTATTAAATGAATACCATTGTTGGTTTTCTACAAAATAGGATTCTTGTGATAGACTAAGACAAAAGAGAATAGATTCGAGGCCGAGTAGTGAACTTTACCCTATAGGATCATCTAAATGAACACAACCCCCTCTACAAGTGATGATTCAATGAAATCTACCTCAGTTGTATATTAGAAAGTGACATTTTCACCATCATAGAAGAAGTATGTAAATTCTCCTTCAGTGCTCATCAATATGGGATGAGAATATCCCACCAAATTAAGAGGATGGGTTACAATTAGAAAACCATGATAGATGACTATGTGGATTTCACCCGAAAATGCCCCTGATTCTATATCCACACCAACATGACCCATAAACCTAATAAATTTATTCATACAACTAAGTATTTCATTTTTTCACCATAAGTGGAATGGATTTTGTGGGGTCGATTCCCCCATATACATATATGAATTTTATGTACATCCTTACTACTACCGAATTGTTTTCCAAATAGGATGAGTAACTTCCACTTACATAATTCAACAAAAAATATAAAATAGTCTTCTTGAATAATCTTTAGATAACCATGTTCGAAGCCCCTGACATGATATTGATAAATTGTGGAACCAAATTCTGTTCGATAGAATTGATGATATATTAGTAGGAATACAACATCATATCTAATCACCCATTCATCAATCATGTAGTGGGAAATTGATTGATAGATGTATTTAATAAGACATTTTAAAATAAAATCACATGATGGTGAATAAGGAAAGGAATTCTGGTATAGAAAACCTCATCCCTGCTTTATTGTCCAATCATATCACCATTCGTACTTCTATACAAAAACATTGTATTCATTGGTTTACAAAACCATGTACTATTTCCAATAGATGTATAAATTCATTTTCATTGAATATCTATATATGGGAAACTCTCAAAATATGAATAATTGAAAAATAAATCTATGTTTTTGGATATGATCAATGAGAATAGTTTTCATACATTACACATCCTTGAAGTCCATCTAAATCAGATTTCACAACCCTTCAATTAAAAAGTTTACCTCAACACATTACTCTTTGGAGAAATTGTACTGGATATAAAAACTCAAGTGATACAAGTAATGAACCCTTAAAATCTAGAACCATGTTAATAATGGACTTATATTATTAATAAGATCATTCACAATAAACCTTACTCACTTTCCACAATGGATGGGGAACCAGTCATGCCCCCTACAATGCAAGGTTTCTCAAGAAATACATTGAATAACTATCATCAAATATCAATGGTCATGATCACACAACATTAAACTATATGAACGCATCCTATATTCATGGTGTTAAACCACATAGAAATATCCTCTCATCATGATGTAAAACTACATGGATCCCAAATGTTCATCTTCTTGCATGTTGGGTGACCACATCCATACCACATAACGTTAAACTAGATGGCTGATATCGTCATTGCATTATGATAAACTGAATGGGTTTCTAGAACTAACTATAGCTTTATTTCCATATTAATGGGATAATTATTGATTCCATGAACCAATATCTAATTCCTACAAGTGCATTATAAAAATTCCCCATTTCACTCAATAATTACCTTTACATGGTGAGAGGAAAATTTTAAATTAGTTTTTCCCTCACATTGATCATAGGTCATCCGAAAATAGGATTTTTGGTGAGGTATTCTACGTATAAAAAGAAATATAGGTTCCTAATATTATTATCATGGTCTTAAATTCACAACATTAAAAATCGCACCATTATTTCTCACTGCGTGATATTATGACGCACGGTTGATGTCCTCTACATGATATATGACTTCCCATTTCTGTGGACCACGCTAGAGAGGCCAACAATCATTAGTGTTGGTCTCCTAACACACCTACATTCAAGAACAAAACTTGGATTCATTACTATAATAAATGGATTTCTATTTATGATCGAATCTCCAAACATGGGCCCAACTATAACAATCAATGAGAACAATTCCCCCCTCTTCGTATGATTCATACTTGCATAGAGGATTTATCAATTAGTAAATACATTTGGCTTGATTATTATCATCATAGTATATGTATTGATAACCATATATCATATTATTTAGTACAACCATGAAAAAACAAACAAAAAATATTCCCCACATCTCTACGTACAAGTCTTGACTAAAAAGAAATGATTCTCTATGATTATGTGTGCATGCCAAAAAGTTTCATGTTTTAAGTTATGATTATTGGGATTACATTTCACTACCATGATTTATCCCATGTTATGAAATTATGATCTCTTTTGTAGGGTAAGATTTCGAAAATGTTGTGTTCTTATGAATTTGATGTGATTGATATTTCTTTTTTTTACCCTTACTAAGCATTTGAGATCACCCTTTTGTATGTTTTCTATCCCCAGGTCATAAAGAAGGGTATTAAGTACGATATTCCAAAGAGGGACTATAGATATGTTGAAATAAATGGGAGACAGTTTAGATTCTTTATGAACCAGTTGTTTATGTTTCCCAGTTTCTAAAGACACAATACCTATACGGTCCTTTCATGGTTTTGTTATATGTTTTAATAAGTATGATTCAATTTTGATGTATTAACCATGTATGTAAAGTATGGGTCTCTATAGTTGGTATCAGAGGAAAGGTATAGTCAACCTTTGGAAAATAGGATGTGAAAGCCTTAGTAAGAAACCTAAGGATATGTCTAAGCATAGAACACAATCATAGTGTTTTAGAAATGGTCATGAACAACCTATGATAAGACCTTAAGTGTGAAATTTTATTCTTGATTATGTGGTTTTCATATTACAATTAGTGTTTCTCACACTATTCTTCTTGGTTTTAGTCAATGGCTGGAACTCGAAGAAACCGTGTTAATGCGGAATGCGATGGGCAATGCAATGATTGTCCCCCTGAGCAACCAAACATTATGGGAGCTGGAATGAAAAATCTTGTAGCCATGCTCACACAACTTTCTCAAGCTATGAATCATGATGGACTTCCAAATGAGAAAAGGAAGGAGAAACATTTTATCGAATCTTTCATGAGGCAGTTCCCACCTTCATTCAGCGGGTGTTCTGATCCATTAGTGGCTGAACAATGGTTCAGTACCATTGAAAAGATATTTTTAGTTCTTCAATGTTCTGATCATGATAAAGCATCTTATTAGTGTATCGTTTGGAAGGTGATGTCGATCAATGGTGGAAACTTATTAAGAATACGAGGCAAAGGGATGAAAGTGAGTCCATGGAATGGGATGAGTTCAAGAACTTATTTTTCAATAAGTATTTCCCTCGTATTCTTCAAACAAAGATAGAGAAGGAGTTTCTTGAATTGAAGAAAAAGGATGATGTATTTGTTGGTACCTAAGAAGCAAATTTTACAAGACTTGCAAGGTAATCTTTTGGAATTATTATCCAACATGAGAGTAAGATTGATTGATTATTTAGTGGCTTAAAACCAAGTCTTTGAAGGGAGTTATCCATAAGGGACTTCAATAGCTACGAGGGAATTGTTCGATGTGCTCTCAAGGTTGAGATGGAGATTGGTGTAACTCATCAGTCACATGGGTTTGATAAGAAGAGGAAAATGGAATTCAAAGGAAAATCTAAAGACCACACTAAAAAGAAGATGAGTTTTCCCTTATGCTCAAAGTGTGGAAAGAAACATGGATTAAATTGTCTTAAGGGGACAATAAAATGTTATAAGTGTGGAAAAGAAAGTCATCGAGAAATTGAATGTCGAAATAATGGGAAGAAGATGTCTAATGATGCAAACAAAGGATGGAATACACAGAATGAACCTACTACACTTCAATGTTTCAAGTGGAAAGAGATGGGGAATTATGCCAATCAATGAAAAAATCCAAGGGTTGATGATGATGATCGACGTCAACAAATTCTTAAGGCCAATGACAAAGGAATTTCACATGCAATTACTATCGGCGATGTGGAGTACGACAATGAAGTGGTGAGAGGTACACTTACCATCCACTCTAAAGTATCAAATGTTTTATTTGATTTTGGATCCACCCACTCTTTTATTTCTGAAGAATTTTCTAAGGTTATCACCATATTACCTCAACAATTAGATGTTGAGTTGGCTGTGACAACTCCTAATGGCACAACAGTGGCATCAAATGTTTACAATTCTTCTCCGATTGAAGTTTGTGGGAAATTGCTTCCTGCAAATCTTGTGATCCTTCCTATAGTGGAATTTTATGTGATTCTTGGCATGGATTGACTTTCTTTTTATGGAGCTCATATCAATTTCCAAAGAAGGGAAGTCACACTTCATACACCAGATCAATCTAGGATCGTCTATCGATGAAAGGATGAACATAACCTTACAGTGGAAATTTATTCTATCTTATGGGTCTTTATTCCACTAAATGAAGGTTATTTATCTCAAATTGTTGGAGAGAAACTCATGATTAATAATATTCCCATTTTAGGGGAATTTGAAGATGTATTTTTGGAAGAATTTCTAGGTCTTCCACCAAATCGTGAAGTTGAGTTTTCAATAGAACTCGTACCGGGTGCTTTGCCTATTTAAAAGGAACCTTAATGAATGGCCCCAATTGAGTTACAGGAATTGAAGAAGCAACTCCAAGAGAATCTTGATAAAGGATTCATATGCCCTAGTGCGTCACCTTGGAGAGCACCTGTTCTGTTTGTTAAGAAGAAACATGGATCAATGAGACTCTGCATTGATTATCGAGAACTTAACAAGATCACTATCAAGAAAAAATATCCTCTCCCATGCATTGATGACCTATTTGACAAACTACGTGGAGCTCAATACTATTCCATGATTGATCTTTATTCAGGGTATCATCAATTAAGGGTCAAAAGGGAGGATGCACCAAAGATGGATTTGCGTACAAGGTATGGACACTATGAATTTATATTGATTCCATTTGGTCTTACTAATTCCCCTGCTATCTTCATGGATCTGATTAATTGAGTCTTTAGAGACTATCTTGATAAGTTTGTGGTATTCTTTATAGATGATATTCTTTTCTATTCAAAGAGCAAGGAAGAACATGAAGATCACTTGAGAATTGTATTAAAGACCCTAAGAAAGGAGAAGCTTTATGCCAAATTTACCAAGTGTGAATTTTGGCTTCAAAAAGTTGCATTTTTGGGTCTCATAATCTCAAAAGAGGGTATATCTGTGGATCCAGCAAAAACAGAGGTTATCGAAAGATGGTCGAGACCAACAACAGTAACTGAGATCCAAAGATTTCATGGTTTGTCTGGATATTACCGACGTTTTGTGAATGATTTTTCAAGGTTATCTAACCCACTCACCAAGTTTACTCGAAAAGGAGTTAAGTTTGTTTGGATGGAGGAATGTGAAAAAATTGCAAAGAGGTAAAAATAAGGTTAGCCAGTGCACCTCTGCTCACACTACCTTGCAGTGGAGAATGGTTTGTGATCTACAGTGATGCATCCAATAAGGGACTGGGGTGTGTTCTCATGCAAAATGATATGATGATAGCTTATGCCTCATGATAGTTGAACATCCATGAGAAAAATTACCCAACTCATGATTTGGAGTTATCTGCGGTAGTCTTTTCATTAAATATTTGGAGGCATTACCTTTATGGTGAAAGTTGTGATATTTATTCTCATCATAAAAGTTTAATGTATATTTTCACACAAAAGGATATGAATATGAATCAAAGAAGATGGTTGGAGCTGAATAAAGATTTCGACTGCTCAATTCATTACCACCCTGGGAAAGAAAACAAGGTAGCAGATGCATTAAGTCGACAAGACCATGCTAACATATCCATGATGAGGATCACAAAAGATCCAATATTTATGGATTTAAAAGGATGGATCTTGGAATTTTAATAGAAGGGTAGAAATCTTATATTTCTCAAATGAATGTTCAACCATCTATACATGTGATGATTCAAGAGGCACAGAAAGAAGATGTCGAGTCACAAAAGAAGGTGAAAATGTTCCTGAATTCAACCTTGATTGTGATGGGATAATAAAGTTTAGGAATTGGGTTTGTGTTCCTCCCATCCCTAAATTAAAGAAGGAGCTACTGGATGAGGATCATATTTCTTCATTCTCTATTCATCCTTGAAGCACGAAGATGTATAGGGACCTAAAAGATTACTTCTGGTGGGATGGCATGAAAAAATATGTTGCTGAATATGTCTCTCGATGCTTGGTTTTTCACAAAGTTAAATTTGAGAGACAGAAGTCTAAGGGGATGTTACAACCATTACCCATACCAGGATGGAAATGGGAAAACATCACTATGGACTTTGTCACTGGGCTTCCTGAAACATCCAAAGGCAATAATGCTATCTGGGTCATAGTTGATCATCTTACAAAGTTTGCACACTTCATTTATATTAGAGAGGATTTCTCTCTATATCAGCTTTCTAGGATATATGTAATGGATGTGGTAAGATTGCATGGAGTACCACTTTTTATTATATCTGATCGGGATCCGAGGTTTACCTCAATGTTCTGGCGAAGTCTTCAGCATACTCTGGATAGATAGTTGAGTTTCAGCACTGCTAATCATCCTCAGATAGACGATCAGTCTAAGAGTACAATTCAAACACTATAAGATATGTTGAGATCTTGCTCTATAGATTTAAAAGGTGGTTGGTATCAACACCTACCTTTGGTGTAATTTTCTTATAATAATATCTTTCACTCTAGTATTCAGATGGCTCCTTATGAAGCTCTCTATGGAAAGAAATGCAGGACTCCAACTTACTGGGATGAAGTTGGGGAAAGAATGATATTAGGACCTGATCTTGTTGATGAAATGGCAGAAAAGGTTAGCTCTATTCAACAACACATAAGAGTAGCTCAGAGTCGACAAAAAATTTATTCCGAAAACTGAAGAAAAGACCTAGAGTTTGAAGCGGATGATAAAGTGTTCTTACAAGTATCTCCCTAGAAGAGGGTCATGAGATTTGGAAAGAAGGGAAAGTTGAGCCCTAGATATATTGGTCCTTTTGAAATTCTGGATCATGTTGGGAAGGTAGTTTACCGATTAGCGCTTCCACCGAATCTATCTCAAATTCACGATGCGTTCCATGTATCTCTCCTGAGAAAGTACATACCTGATCCTTCCATGTACTCAGCTCAGAAGTTGTACCGCTGGAGCAAGATCATTCTTTTGAAGAACAACCGATAGAGATTCTGGATCATAGAGAAAAAGTCCTACGAAACAATACCACATTCTTGGTGAAAGTCTTATGGAGGAACCACCAATTAGAAGAAGCTACATGGGAACTTGAGGATATGATGAGGGAGATGTATCCGCATTTGTTTGTAATGAAGTGACAAATTTCGAGGGCGAAATTCATTTTAAGGGGGTTAGAATGTAACACGCTGAGATTTTATGAGAATTTTTTTATGTCTTATGTTATACGCAACACCAAAGGAATCATTCACAACACACAACACGAACTTGGCTTGCATTACACGCAATCGTGACCTTCCTCGATAGCGTGTGTAGTACGCAATATCGGGTTTCACTAAACATCGAGATATTATTATGAACTAGCCGTTATGAATATTATTAACTACATTTTGAATTTTATTATTCATATTACACATTTTCTAGAACATGGTAAGAGAAAAAAATAAATATTTTTCCGAAAATGCAGTTTTTCCGCCTTTTGATGGAGAACCCACATTAAATCTAGTTTTTTACATGTTTATAAATTAAATTTGGAAAAATAAAATTCTTATTTTTTAATCAGGATATAAAAATTTACTTTGGATAAATTTTTTATATTTTTCTGATAACTTTCATATTTTGATGAATAGTAAAAATACACTAATTTTTAATTAAAAACAAATTTTTTCCATGGAGATAATTTATATGGCTAAATTATAATATTAAATGGTTTTAAAGAATAAATAGAATATATTTTTACCATTTAATATAATGTATGTCATTAGCATTAATTTCACATTGAATTCATAGGTAAAAACATTTCAATCTTTGGCAATGTTTTAACTTCTAAAACCCGTTTTCTTAACAACGGGATTTATTTTAAATTAATTATTGCAACATATATGTTTTGAATTTTGAAAAATGGATTCCATATTCAAAACCAGTGGGTCAAAATTATGTTAATAGGATACTTTTTATTTTTGGGCATTATGAATAGTAACTACGGTAAATTTTATTTACCATAGTTAAAGGTAAATCAGGTAATTAAGGGTTAATATAAGATTATAAAATTACCCTAACACCTGCCAAAATCCTACTGGATGACTAAAAGTCAACCCATATCATCTAAGGGTCGGATTAGATTCATTTAATGGACTTTGTTCCATGAAAATAATTTAATTATTATTAAAACCAAAGAATGTGACAACATGTAACTTTCTTAAATCTTATAAGTATAATAATTTTAATTTACTGAAAAACTTAATGAAACTTCAAACACGAATAGTCTTCGGAAATCTAATACAATTATCTACATCATTGAAAATTATTTATAATTTTTAGGGATTAAATAATTATCATTAATTATGACACAATAGTGATGTTGAAATTATTTTATTAATTAAAATATAAAATAAATGGTTTTAAAAATATTAAAATAAATAATATATAAACTATTTAATGTTCTCCACTAATTTTCTAGATAAATATGTCATTTTATGAATATATTAAAGATTTTAGTTCGAACATATCTTATGTATATATTTTATTTAAATTCAAATAAATGAATAGTGTCAAAATTGACACTATTGTTATTTTATAAAAATAACATATTATAAAATTGTTTAAAAATCACAAAAATATTTAAAACTTATAAATTAAAATTTATATGGTATAAAATGTCATTAAGTGTCAAATTATGGAAAATTCACAACACATATGTAATTTTTTATAATAATTTATAATTTAGAATATTATTACCACAAATAAAATTAAATTTATAAATAAGGATAAATCAAGATGATAATTTTTAAAATAAATTCCTAACATGTCTAAATTCTATTGGTTGATGATATTACACCCCTATCTCATATAATCTTCAGATATGAGTCATTTTGGAAGTTTTTAAGTGGGGGTGAGATTTAATATAAACTAATATTTCTTATATTTCCAAAGGTTCCACTCTCCTCCCATATAAAAGGGAACCTCCTCCCTCTCCTCCACACACCAATTTGAGCTTTCAAGCTCGGAAAATCACTGTCCATTTCATTTCCCCACTTCCATAGAAACATCCTAGAGGTCCTAGTCTTCTTCAAAGACCAATTGTTGTGCACTAAGATGGGGTCTCAAAGAGGCGCTTCAAAGAAGAGGTAATGTCTGTTACCGATTCATTCAACTTTATTTCTTCTTCCACTTATTCTTATTTAGTTGTTTCATTATGAATTAATAACATCAGTATCACTCATATACTGATTTGTTATTATAAGTATGAAACAACCCTATTTCACCATCTATCCATCCTACTAAAAATGAAATCACCGCGCATGCGTATGTACGGAATACCGTCTCCACGCAGTGGTGTAATCTATTTTCCACCACCACCTTACTTGGATGGGTCTAATGGTGCAAATAATAACTATATGTGATTATTTTAAAGTGTTATTGATTCTGAAATAGTATACATACACTCCAATACAATTCCACGATCATGGGAACGATTTCATCGCTCGTGCATACGTACGAAATACTGTCTCCACGATGTGATGTGATTCGTTCTACATGATATTCAATGGATAATGATTATATAAATGAATTTAATGAATGAATATGATATATATTACACTGATACCATTCTGGAAATGAGGTATCTATAACCTAAAGAGAAGAATTATAATTTATTCGACAAAACACGCATAAGAACAAAAAGTAATAAACACCCGAATAACAAGTAGTAATGAAATATTACTAATAAGAAGCTAAGAATATGAACATATATGATATCATAACAATAATTATGATTCTGGAATAAGTCAATAACATTATTTATATCGTTATACCGGAGGTTCGGACACTAACGAAGCAAATCGGACCTATGGTAAGGGAAAATATCACAATCTCATTTTTAACCGAGATTGTTTATACTTTGGTATTTACTGGGGTGTATTTTATCATCCACATCCATGTTCCTTCAATATGTAATATTATTTATATCCTCCTGCAATTGTTTAAATCCAATTTTACCCTTCGGTGAGTTTATAGTAAAAGATATGAAAGGAATCTTTTGTCATTTTTCATACGAGGTACTTTTTAACTTTTCTGACAAAAGTATGAGAAGAATGTTTTTTTAACATATACGACATGAATGTATTTTTAAAACATTATATCCAAGAAGCTTCCATTAAAATTTTTCAAGTTTATTTTTAATCAACTTATTTTAGTTTATAATTGTATGACATGTTAAGAAAGGAAAAGTGTTTTTGAAGTAGAAAAGATATTTTCCTCAAGAATGGAGTTCAAGTGTTTTATCAAAATTATTTTCCATCTAAGATAATATAGGGTTCTGTTTCTATCCCTATTATTACATTTATTTTATTATGTTGTGATGGAATTATTTTTATGAATTCCTTTACCTTATATGAATTGTTTTATGATGTCACGATGTTTAAGAATCCCATTTTTATTACATGGGTTATGCAATGATGTATGATTTATGATTTTGTGGCACATATAAGAATGGTATAATTATGAGATGGGTGAGACCTATATCTCCCTCCAATGCATTGGGTAAATATTTTATATCTCATGAGATAGACATGGCTGGAACGGAAGGTTAAACTGGTTCAGTGAAACAGGACTGAAATGAGGAGTGAAATCAGTTCAGAAATGGACTTTGTCCACTAAGATAGTCTTGGGAATGAGTCTTGACTAAAAAGAAATGATTCTCTATGATTATGTGTGTATTCCACACAGTTTCATGTTTTATGTTATGAATACTGGGATTACATTTCACTACCATGATTTATCCCATGTTATGAAATTATGATCTCTTTTGCAGGGTAAGATTTCCAAAATGTTATGTTCTTATGAATTTGATGTGATTGATATTTCTTTTGTTTACCCTTACTGAGAATTTGAGCTCACCCTTTTGTATTTTTTCTTTCCCCAGGTCAGGAAGATGGTTATTAAGTAAGATATGCCAAAAAGGAACTATAGATATGTTGAAATAAATGGGAGACATTGTAGATACTTTATGAGCCAGTTGTTTATGTTTCCCAGTTTCTAAAGACACTATACCTATACGGTCCTTTAATGGTTTTGATATATGTTGTAATAAGTATGCTTCAATTTTGAAGCATTAACCATGTATGTCAAGTATGGGTCGCTATAGAATATCTTCACTGAAGGTTGGAATGATCATCAAACACAAGAAGAGACAGAAGATGCATAATATATTCTTCTCTAATGTAATATTCTACTCTTTCATATTTCTTCCCTACAATATCTGATGTATGGGAACCAACACACCCAAAAGTTCCATCATTAGCGGTTTATCACACCATTTGTCTTATTATGGTGACAAACATGGATGTACCCTTGTCTGATGATGAACATGGCTTTGATTACGTGTTCCCTATATCTAATTGGAGAATATGAGGTTGTATGTGTAGGAAGATAATATACAAGGGACAACACAGGCATGATCATAAAAAATATTTTTGTCATGTCCACACAAAAGAAATATATGCAATTGAGACCTATGGTAATGTTATCCACTATGTCGAATAGAGACATGGAGGTGTTCTAGATCCCCCCAATGGTTTTTTATAATGACCCAAACTTTACTTACATTGTTATTACTTGAAAATTGAAAAACACTTATTACAACATATAACAGAACCACAATAGGACCATATAGGTATAATGTCTTTAGAAACTGGGAAACATAAACAATCGGTTCATAAAGCATCTACATTGTCTCCAATTTATTTCTTCATATCTAGAATCCCTTTTTGTCATATCCTACTTAATACCCTTCTTCCTGACCTGGGGAAAAGAAAACATACAAAAGAGTGAGCTCAAATGCTCAGTAAGGGTAAAAAAAGAATTATCAATCACATCATATTCATAAGAACATAACATTTTTGAAATCCTAACCTGCAAAAGAGATCATAATTTCATAACATTGGATAAATCATAGTAGTAAAATGTAATCCCAATAATCATAACATGAAACTTTGTTGCATACAAACATAATCATATAGAATCATTTCTTAGTAGTCAAGACTCATTTCCAAGACTATCTTAGAGGTTGAAGTCCATTTCTGAACCGAGTTCACTCCTCGTCTCAGTCCTGTATCACTGAACCGGATTAACCTGCCGTTCTAGCCATGCCTATCTCATGAGATATAAATCTCTACCCAATGGATTGGCGAGAGATACAGGTCCCACAATCTCATAATGATACAATTCTTATGTGTGCCACAAGATCATAGATCATACATCATATAATAACCCATATAATAATAATGGGATTCTTAAACATCATGCCATCATAACAAAATCCATATAATATAAAAGGACATCATAAAAAGAATTCCATCATAACATAATCAAATCAATGTAATAGTAGGGATAGAAACAGAACCCTATATTATCTTAGATGGAAAATAATTTTGATTAAACACTTGAACATCATTCTTTATGAAAATATCCTTTGTACTTCAAAAACAGTTTTCCTTTCTTAACATGTCATACAATGTTAAACTAAAATAAGTTGATTAATAATAAACTGGAAAACTTTTAAAGGAAGCTTCACGGAAATAATGTTCTAAAAACCCATTCATTCCGTATAAGTTAAAGACAAACATTCTTCGTGTACTTTGGCCGGAAAGTCAAAAAAGTACCTCATACTAAAAACGACAAACGATTCCTTTCATATCTTTTACTAAAAACTCACCGAAGGGTGAAATTGGATTTAAAAAATTTTAGGAGGGTAGAAATAATATTACATATTGAGGAAACATGTATGTGGATGACAAATATTCCCTAGTGAATTCTGAAGTATAAACAATCTCGGATAAAAATGAGATTGCAAGATTTTCCCTTACCTTAGGTCTGATTTGCTCCATACGTGTCCGAGCCTCCTCTATAATGATTTAAATAATGTTATTTACTTATTCCAAAATCGTACTCATTGTTATGATATCATATATGGTCATATTCCAAGCTTCGTATTAGTAATATTTCAATGCTACTTGTTATTCGGGTGTTTATTGCTTTTTGTTCTTATGCGTGTTTTGTCGAATAAATTCTTATTCTCTTTTTAGGATATAGATACTACATTTCCTGAATGTTATTAGTGTAATATATATCATATTTATCGATTCAATTCATTTATATAATCACTATTCAATGAAGATCATGTAGAACGAGTCGCATAACATCGTGGAGACGGTAGGCCGTACGTACACACGAGCGATGATATCGTTCCCAAGATCGTGGAATTGTATTGAAGTGTATGTATACTATTTCAGAATCAATATCACTTTAAAATAATCATATATAGTTATTCTTTACACCTTTATACCCATCCAAGTAAGGTGGTGGTGGAAAACAGATTACACCACAGCGTGGAGACGGTATTCCGTACGTACGCACACGCAGTGATTTCATTTTCTGTAGGATGGTTAGAAGGTGAAATGGGGATGTTTCATATTTATAGAAACATATCAGTATATGATAGATACTGATTTTATTAAATAAAAATGAAACAACTAAATAACAAGAAGTAGAAGAAGAAATAAAGTTGAAAGAATCGGTAACGGACATTACCTCTTCTTTGAAGCGCCTCTTCTTAACCTTATCTTAGGGCACTAAAGATGGTTTTTGAAGAAAACTAGGACCTCTAGAATGTTTCTAGGGAAGTGGAGAAGAGAAATTGGCAGGGTTTGGCCGAGATTGAAGGCTCAAATTTGTGTAAATAGGAGCAGGAAGAGGTGCCCTTTTATAAGAGAGGAGAGGGCCAATTTAGGAAAAACATAAAATATTATTTTATAATAAAGTAATATTCAGTTTTTAATAGCTCCAAATTTATTTATTTAGAATCTAAAGGGTTGATGGGTCGAAATACTCTCAAAAAATAGATTTTAGACAATTTTAGGTTACTATTTTAACCTTGTCATTTAGATTTAACTCCATGTTAAATAATTTTACTTTTACCCTGTTTTCTTGTTTTCTTACACTATAAGGTTAATAAACATAATATAACAAGCCAAAAGAACCCCAAGTGGTTCATTATTAATATATATATAACCTTATATATGTCATTTGGACGAACCTTAGATTTTTAGGAATAAAATAACAATTAATAATATAATATTATTTTAAAGAAATATTTTATGACAATTTTGACACTATTTGGTAATTGATTTTTGTGAAAATAATAATAGATTGATTAAAATAAGTTAATTAAATCCATAATAATATGTCATATTAACCTATAAAATTATTTTAATTCATAAAAAGTCTCAAATTACCTTTATTTGTGTATTTATAATAACATTTATGTTAATATTTCCTTAATAAGGTAATTACTGCATCATCATTGTATCATTAATAAATTAAATTTTTCAATGCCTAAAAATTATAAATAAAATACCATTATGTAGGAAATCCTTTTATCTTTATAATGAATATTTATAGTCGAGTTTATATTATTTATAACCTTATATTAAACAAAATTTAGTTATTAAACATTGATTTTAACTATTTTAACTCTTCTTTAAATAAAATAATATTAAATGTCCTAATCTAATATAAGTGGACCTAAATGGTCATATTTTATTCCTAAGGTTGTTTTTGGTCGAATTAAACTTATCCAATAGAATTAGGACATGTTTCATGGAAATAATAATACTATTTTTACTCTTAATTACCCTTTTTACTTTTAGCCGTGGTAAATAAAAGTAAAAAGTTACTATTCACCAAAAATTATTTTCATCTCATTGAACCAAATTTTACTTACTGATATCAACCATTTCTCTCGGATTTTTGAAATTCCACTCACAGAAGCAGTAAAATTACGTTTTATGTAAATTTTCAAACTCCCCTAGGAGGTGGGTAAAAGACTGTGAAAAGTTCAATAAAATTTGTATATATCTAAAAGTATAATAAAATGACTCCAATGAATTACTTTGAACTTATATAGGTATTATGTATCAATTTTGACTTAAAATAAATTTAAATAAAATAAATAATTATTTAAATAAAAAGTCGTTTTTTAAATAGTAACCCTGTGTTTTAACTATTCATCAAAAATTGAAAGTTTTTAGAAAAATACCAAAAATTCACCCTAAGCTAATTTCGATATTCAGAATCCAAAAATGAAGTCCATTTTGAAATATAAAATTTATAAAATTTCAAAAAGTTGGTATTACTATTCATAACGGCTAGTTTTAATAATATTTTAATAGTATATCGTTGTTTAGTGAAACTCGGTATTGCGTACAATTCAAGCTACCGAGGAAGGTCGCAATTGCGTGTAAAGAAAGCCAAGTTGGTGTTGTGTGTAGTGAAATATTCCTTTGATGATGTATAAAAACAAAATATTTCAAATAAAAATATCGGGTGTTACATTCTACCCGCCTTAAAATGAATTTTGTCATCAAAATTCGTCACTTTGTAACAAACAGATGAGGATACCTCTCCCTCATCATATCCTCAAGCTCCCATGTAGCTTCTTCTAATTGGAGGTTCCTCCATAAAACTTTTACAAAGCAAGTGGTCTGGTTCCGTAGAACTTTTTCGCAATGATCCAGAATCTCTATTGGCTGTTCTTTATAAGAAAGATCTTGCTCCAGTGGTACAACTTCTGAGCTAAGTACATGTGAAAGATCGGGTATGTACTTTCTCAGGAGAGATACATGGAACACATCATTAACTTGAGAAAGATTCGGGGGAAGCACCAATAAGTAATCTACCTTCCCATCATGATCCAGTATTTCGAAAGAACCAATATACATTGGTCTCAACTTTCCCTTCTTTACAAATCTCATTACTCTCTTCCAATGAGATATTTGTAAGAACACTTTATCACCCACTTCAAACTCTAGGTCTTTTCATCGGTTATTGGCATAAATTTTTTGTCGACTCTAAGCTACTCTTATGTGTTGTTGAATAGATCTGACCTTTTCTGTCATCTCATCAACAAGATCAGGTCCTAATAGCTTTCTTTCCCCAACTTCATCCTATTAAGTTGGAGTCCTGCATTTATTTCCATAGAGAGCTTCATAAGGAGTCATCTGAACACTGATGTGAAAGCTATTATTATAAGAAAATTCCACCGAAGGTAGGTGTTGATTCCAACCACCTTTGAAATCCATAGAGCAAGATCTTAACATATCTTCTACAGTTTGAATTGTTCTCTCAAACTGATCATCTGTCTGAGGATGATAAGCAGTGCTAAAACTCAACTATGTATCTATAGTATGTTGAAGAATTCACCAAAACATTGAGGTAAACCTCGGATCCTGATCATATATAATGGAATGTGGTACTCCATGAAATCTTACCACTTCCTTTACATATATCCTGGCAAGCTTATCCAGATAGAAATCTTCTCTAATATCAATGAAGTGTGCCGACTTTATAAGACGGTCGACTATGACCCAGATAGCATTATTTCCTTTGTATGTTTTAGGAAGTCCGGTGAAAAATTCTATAGTGATGTTTTCCCATTTCCATTTGGGTATGGGTAATGTTTTTAACATCCCCTTAGACTTCTGTCTCTTAGCTTTAACTTGCTGAAAAACTAAGCATCGAGTGACGTATTCAACAACATTTTTTTTCATGCCATCCCACCAAAAGTACTCTTTCAGGTCCCTATACATCTTCGTGCTTCCAGGATGAATAGATAATGATGAACTATGATCATCATCCAGTAGCACCTTCTTTAATTCTGGGATAGGAGGAACACAAACCCGATTCCTGAACCTTATTATCCCAATATAATCATGGTTGAATTCAGGAACATTTCTCACCTTCCTTTGTAACTCTACATCTTCTTTTTTTTGCCTCTTTAATCTTCACAGATATAGATGGTTGAACATTCATTTGAGAAAGATACAATTTTCCCCTTCCATTATAATTCCATGATCCATCCTTTGTAAATCCATAAATATTTGATCTTTTGTGATCCTCATCAGGAATAAGCTAGCATGGTCTTGTCGACTTAATGCATCTGCCACCTTGTTTTCTTTCCCAGGGTGGTAATGAATTGAGCAGTCGTAATCCTTAATCAGCTCCAACAATCTTCTTTAGCGCATATTCATCTCCTTTTGAGTGAAAATATACATTAAACTTTTATGATTATTATAAATATCGCATCTTTCACCATAAAGATAATGCCTCCATATTTTTAATGAAAATATTACCACTGCTAACTCCAAATCATGAGTTGGGTAATTTTTCTCATGGATTTTCAACTGTCGTGGGGCATAAGCTATCACCATATAGTTTTTCATTAGAACACACCCCAATCCCTTTTTGAATGCATCACTATAGATCACAAACCTTTCTACACTGCAAGGCAGTGTGAGCACTGGTGCACTGGAAAACCTTCTTTTTAACTCCTTGAAATTCTCATCACACTCCTTCATCCAAATGAATATAACTCCTTTTTGAGTCAACCTGGTGAGTGGATTAGATAATTGTGAAAAATCTTTCACAAAACATCAATAATATCTTTCCAAACCAAAAAAACATCATATCTCAATTATTGTTGTTGGTCTCGACCATCTTTCAATAACCTCTGTTTTTGCAAGATCCACAGATATCCCCTCTTTTGAGATTATGTGACCCAAAAATGAAACTTTTTGAAGCCAAAATCCACACTTGATAATTTAGCATAATGCTTCTCCTTTGTCAGGGTCTTTAATACAATTCTCAAGTGATCTTCATGATCTTACTTGCCCTTTGAATAGACAAGAATATCGTCTATAATGACTACCACAAACTGGTCAAGATAGTCTCTAAAGACTCTATTAATTAGATCCATGAAGATAGCAGGGTCATTAGTAAGACCAAATGGAAACACTATAAATTAAAAGTGTCCATACCTTGTACAGAACGTCGTCTTTGGTATATCCTCCCTTTTGACCCTTAATTGATGATACCCTGAATGAAGATCAATCTTGGAAAAGTATTGAGCTCCGCGTAGTTGATCAAATAAGTCATCAATCCATGGGAGAGGATATTTGTTCTTTATAGTGATCTTGTTATGTTCTCAATGATCAATGCTGAGTCTCATTGATCCATCTTTCTACTTAACAAACATAACAGGTGCTCCCCAAGGTGATGCACTTGGGCGTATGAATCCCTTATCAAGATTCTCTTGGATTTGCTTCTTTAATTCCTGCAACTCAATTGGGGTCATTCTATAAGTTGTCTTTGAAATAGGCATAGCACCCGGTATGAGTTCTATCGAAAAATCAACTTCACGATTTGGTGGAAGACCTAGAAATTCATCTGGAAATACATCATCAAAATCCCTTACAATGGGAATATTCTTAATCATGAGTTTCTCTCCAACCATTTGAGATAAATAACCTTCATTTAGTGGAATCAATACCCATAAGATGGAATAAATTCCCACTGGAAGGTTATGTTCATCCTTGCATCGATAGATGATCATAGATTGATATGGAATATGAAATGTGACTTCACTTGTTTGGAAATAGATATGAGATTAATATAAAGAAATCCAATCCATGACAAGAATCACATCAAATTCCACTATAGGAAGGATCACAAGATTTTCAGGAAGCACATTCCCACAAACTTCAATTGGTGAAGAATTGTAAACTTTTGATGCGACTTTTGGGCCATTAGGGGTTGTCACAGCTAACTCAAAATCTTACTACTAAGTTAATATGGTGATACCCTTGGAAAATTCTTCAGAAATAAAAGAGTGGGTATATCCAGAATCAAATAAAACATTTTTTACTTTATAGTGGATGGTAAGTGTACCTTTCACCACTTATTTACCGTACTCCACATCGCTGATAGTAATTGCATGTGAATTTCCTTTTTCATTAGCCTTAAGTGTTTGTTGATGTCGATCATCATCAATAAACCTTGGATTAGGGCCTTAATTAGCATAATTCCCCATTTCCTTGCACTTGTAACATTGAATCATAGGAGGTGCACTCTGTGTAGCCTATTCTTTGTTCGCATCACTAGATATCTTCTTCCCGTAATTTCAGAATTCAAATGCCCAATGACCTTATTTTCCACATTTGAAACATTTACTTGTCCCTTTAGGAAAACTCCCTCCATGTTTCTTTCCACACTGTGAGCATAAGGGAAAACACATCTTCTTTTCAATGTGGTCTTTAGATTTCCCTTTGAATTCCATTTTCCTCTTCTTATCAAATGCATATGACTAATGGGTTACTCCAATCTCCATTTCAACCTTAATAGCACATCGAACTATTTCCTCTTAGCTATTTAAGTCCTTTATAACTAACTCCCTTCGAAGACTTGGTTTTAAGAAACTGAAGAATCGATTGATCTTACTCTTAGGTTGGATGATAATTCCGGAATCATACCTTGCAAGTCTTGTAAAATTTTCTTCGTATGTACCAAAAGATTCATCATCCTTTTGTTTAGTTCAAGATACTCCTTCTCCATATTGGTTCAAAGAATACGAGGGATGTACTTATTGAAAAATAAGTTCTTGAACTCGTCCCATTCCATGGACTCAATTTCATCTCTTCGCCTCGTATTCTTGATAAGGTTCCACCATTGATCAGCTTCACCTTCCAAACGATATACTGCTAGTATGACTTTATCATTTTCAGAACATTGAATAATTGAAAATAACTTTTTAGTGGTATTGACCCATTGTTCATCCACTAATGGATCAGTAGACCAACTTAATGAAGGTGGACACTGCCTCATGAAGGATTCAACAAAATGTTTCTCCTTCCTTTTGTTGTTTGGAAGTCCTACATGATTCATAGCTTGAGAAAGTTGTGTGATCATGACTAAAATATTTTTCATTCCATCTCCCATAACGTTTGGTTTCTCAGGGGGACAATCATTGCATTGCCCGTCGCATTATGCATTAACACGGTTCCTTTGGGTTCCATCCATTGACTAAAACCAAGAAGAATAATGTTACCAACACAAATTATAATAGGAAAACCACATAATCAAGAATAAAATTTCACACTTAAGGTCATATCATAGGTTATTCATGGCCATTTCTAAAACACTAATATTGTGTTCTATGCATAGATATATCCTTAGGGTTCTTACTAAGGCTTTCACATCCTAGTTTCCAAAGTTTGACTATTCCATTCCTCTGATACCAACTATAACGACTCATACTTTACATACATTGTTATTACTTCAAAATTGAAGAACACTTATTACAACATATAACAAAATCACAATAGGACCATATAGGTATAGTGTCTTTAGAAACTTGGAAACAAAAACAACTAGTTCATAAAGAATCTACATTGTCTCCCATTTATTTCATCATATCTAGAATCCCTTTTTGGAATATCCTAATTAATACCCTTATTCCTGATCTAGGGAAAAAACATACAAAAGGGTGATCTCAAATGCTCAGTAAGGGTAAATAAAAGAAATATCAATCACATCATATTCATAAGAACATAACATTTTGGAATTCCTAACCTGCAAAATAGATCATAATATCATAACATGGGATAAATCATAGTAGTGAAACATAATCCCAATAATAATAACATGAAATTTTGTTGCATACACACATAATCATAGATAATCATTTCTTAGTAGTCAAGACTCATTACCAAGACCATCTTAGCAGACAAAGTCCATTTCTGAACCGATTTCACTCCTCATTTCTGTCTTGTATCACTGAACCAGATTAACCTGCTATTCCAGCCATGTCTATCTCATGAGATAAAAATATTTACCCAATACATTGGAGGGAGATATAGGTCTCACCCATATCATAATGATACCATTATTATGTGTGCCACAAGATCATAAATCATACATCATAGAATAACCCATGTAATAAGAATGGGATTCTTTAACATCATGCCATCATAACACAATCCATATAAGATAAAAGGAAATCATAAAAATAATTCCATCATAACATAATCAAATCAATGTAACAATAGAGATAGAAACAGAACCCTATATTATCTTAGATGGAAAATAATTTTGATAAAACAATATAACTTCATTCTTGAAGAAAATATCATTTCTACTTCAAAAACATTTTTCCTTTATTAATATGTCATACAATTTTAAACTAAAAGAATTTTATTAATAATAAACTTGAAAACTTTTAAAGGATTATTCAAGGAAATAATGTTCTAAAAATCCATTCATGTCGTATAAGTTGAAAAAAACATTCTTCCCATACTTTGGCCAGAAAGTCAAAAAAGTACCTCGTACTAAAAATGACAAAATATTTCTTCCATATCTTCTAATAAAAACTTAATGAAGGGTAAATTTTTATTTAAACAATTGTATGAGGATATAAATAATATTACATATTGTGGAAACATGGATGTGTATGATAAATATTCCGCAGTAAATTCTTATGTATAAACAATCTCTGATAAAAATGAGACTGTGTGATTTTCCCTTACCTTAGGTCTGATTTGCTTCGTACATGTCCGATACTCCTATATAATGATTTAAATAATGTTATTGACAAATTCCATAATTGTACCCATTTTTATGATATCATATATTGTCATATTCTTAGATTTGTATTAGTAATATTTCATTGCTACTTGTTATTCGGGTGTTTATTGCTTTTTGTTCTTATGCGTGTTTTGTCGAATAAATTCTAATTATTTTTTTAGGTTATAGATACCTCATTTCCAGAATGGTATTAGTGTAATATATATCATATTTATTGATTCAATTCATTTATATAATCATTATGCAGTGAAGATCATGTAGAACGAGTCACATCACATCGTGGAGACGGTTGGTCGTATGTACGCACGAGCGATGATATTGTTCCCATGATTGTGAAATTGTATTGAAGTGTATGTATACTATTTAATAATCAATATAAATTTTCAATAATCATATATAGTTATTATTTACACCATTATACCCATCCATGTAAGGTGGTGGTGGAAAACAGATTACACCACAGCGTGGAGACGGTATTCCGTACGTACGCACGCGCGGTGATTTCACTTTACGTAGGATGGATAGAAGGTGAAATATAGTTTTTTAATATTTAAAATAAAATATCAGTATATTAGTGATACTGATGTTATTACTTCATAATGAAACAACTAAAGAAAAATAAGTAGAAGAAGAAATAAAGTTGAAAGAATCGGTAACAGACATTACCTCTTCTTTGAAGCGCCTCTTTTTAACCCTCTCTTAGGGAACAAAGGATGGTCATTGAAGAATACCAGAAGGTCTAGGATGTATCTAGGGAAGTGTATAAGATAAATTTTCAGGGTTGGGTGGAGCTTGAAGGCTCAAAGTTGTGTAAAAAGGTGAGGGGGGAGGTTTCCTTTTATAAGGGAGTAGAGGAGCACTTTAGGAAAAACTTAAAATATTATTTTATAATAAAGTCATATTCAGTTATTAATAGCTCAAAGTTGATTTATTTCTAATATAAGGTGGGGATGGGTCTACATACTCTCGGCCAATATATTTTAGACAAGTTTCGGTTACTATTTTAACCTTATCATTTTGATTTAACTCGAAGTTAAATAATTTATCTTTTACCATGTCTTCATGTTTTATTACACTATAAGGTTAATAAACTTACTATAACAAGCCCAAAGAACCCCAAGTGGTTCATTATTAATATATATAACCTTTTATATGTCATTTGGCTGAACCTTATATTTTTAGAAATAATTTAAAAATTAATAATATAATATTTTTTAAAAATATATTTTATGTGAATTTTGACACTATTTGGTAATAGATTTTTTGAAAACTTATAACAGTATGATTAGTTCTAAAAAAGTTAATTAAATCAATAATAATTTATCATATTAACATATAAAATTAGTTTAATTCATAAAAAGTCTCAAATTACATTTATTGGGGTATTTATAATATCAATTATGTTAATATTTCCTTAATAAGGTAATTACTGCATCATCATTGTGTCATAATTAAATTAAATTATTTAAAGTCTAAAAATTATAAATAAAATAACATTATGTAGGAAATATTCTTATATTTCTAATGAATATTTATAGTCTATTTTATATTATTTATTACCTTATATAAAATTTTTTTTAGTTATTAAACATTGATTTTAAGTATTTTAACTATTCTTTAAATAAAATAATATTAAATGTCGTAATCTAATACAAGTGGACCTAAATGGCCATCTTGTATTCCTAAGGTTATTTTTGGTCGAATTAAACTTATCCAATTGAATTAGGACGTGTGTTAGGGTAATAATAATATCATTGTTACCCTTAATTACCCTATTTACTTTTAACCATGGTAAATAAAAGTAAAAAGTTATTATTCACCAAAAATTATTTTCATCTCATTGAACCATATTTTACTTACTGATATCAACCGTGTCTCTCGGATTTTTGAAATCCCACTCACAGAAGCAGAATAATTATGACTTATGTAAATTTTCAAACTCTCCTAGGAGATGGGTAAAAGACGGTGAAAAGTTCTATAAACTTTTTATATATCTAAAATTATTATAAAATGACTCCATTGAATTAATTTGAACTTATATAAGTATTATGTATTAATTTTTACCTAAAATAAATTTATATAAAATAAATAATTATTTAAATAAAAAGTCAATTTTTTAATAGTAACCCAGTGTTTTCACTATACATCAAAAATTGAAAGTTTTCAGAAAAATACCAAAAATTCACCCTAGGATAATTTTGATATTCCAAATCCAAAAATGAAGTCCATTTTTAATGATAAAATTTATAAAATTTCAAAAATTGGGTATTACTATTCATAATGGATAGTTTTAATAATATTTTAATAGCATATCGTTGTTTTGTGAAACTCGGTATTGCGTACAACGTAAGCTATCAAGGAAGGTCGTGATTGCATGTAAATAAAGCCAAGCTAGTGTTGTGAGTAGTGATATATTCCTTTGATGATATATAAAAACAAAATATTTCTAATAAAAAGCTTCGGTGTTACATTTTTTGTGCCTAGTCAACATGCATGATGGACTAGAAGGGGTGTGATTATCTGATCATCCCAAAAAATGGGTGAGGATCGTGCGACCTACACCTTGGAAAAAAATGCATTGTCAGCACTTTCACATTCTAGTAACCCATCTACATCAAATTACTCAACACCTAATCCAAATAATTAAGAGAATCCCCACTTTTAGAGGCACTTTAATCTAGCATAATATTACAAAATTTTGAAACAACTAATGGTTTTCCCAAAAAAAAATCCACACTAGATGCACACCATCATCCAAGAAAAATCTGTTACAAACTCATTTTAGCCATCCGAATATGAAATGAGTTTGATATAGAAGATATTAAATCTTATGTATATTGATTAGAGACTATGCGAATAGAATTTCTTATCTTCATCTTATTAATATAGTATGGTTATGAAGAGTTCTTGCAGGGACACATTAGATCCCTTTTTATTCAGTGTAAACTTGATAATTTTTAAATCCAAATGGCTCTGATTGAAAATTTTTGAAGACCAACCTCATCCCAATTAGGAACCATTGATTTTTTGGATTTTTAGAAAGATAATTTTCCCACAAAAATATAAACATTAAATCATTTAATATTCTTGAGAGGAGACCACTTGCGAAGATCAATCTCAAGGATCGGTTTGGAGATCTCACATCTATCATCAAATTCATGGTTATACACCAAGAAGCCACATATAATATAATGATCGAAAGAACCTGGCTCCATATCCATATGGAATTACAATCTAAATTCCATCAGTTTTTTAAATACCTCATTGATGGAAATATCTAAAAACTAAATTTTGATTGTTCCCCCTAAAGGATCACAATGCCACATATGATGAGGCGTGTCTCTACAAATATGAAGGAAAATAATATTGATGGATAAAAATATATATATTACAACCCTGAATGGATAGGATACCTACCCTACAAATCTCTACATAATCATCAATATTGACTATGTATTACCCTTAAATATATTATAGGAAATAGACTTGATCTAAAATTTCTACGCCCCTTCTTTCCTCTATGGAACTTTAAAAGAAAATCATCTCTAGAATCTCTATGAACCAAATTTGGATGTATGGGTTCACAATATCATTTCTCCTGACCAATCTCACCTTGAAAGTGATATATATTCCCCCCATATTCCAAATATTTTCTAAAAAATGACTCTATAGACTCAAATGTGGAAGACAAAGAGGGCGACATCAGAAAAACCCCTACCACTTCTGAGGAAAGAGTCTACACCACCATTGATAATATTAGGTGTGTAGATTTGATAATATAAGAATAAATATGGACTAGGTTAATTTTTATCATAATTCATATCATGGAGAAATATATTTACGTCATATTAATATTGGGCCAATGATATGTGTTATCATGAAATTATACAGAGATCCCCTCTTTGAATTTGGATGATTCTATGAACCATATTGGCTTACCTAATGACCATCGATGCTACTAGTATGTAGCTAGGATGATTCACCTGTATCATGCTACAGTGGTATATGTGGAATATGAAAACATTATCAAGTTTGTATTTATTGGAGAAGTGAAATACTCAATATAGATCACCATTATCATCCTTATTGAGAACATTTATTAGAATATTAGGTTATAAAGAGAATTTAGAGACCTTAATCAACACTCCCCAAAATTATATTTACCATTTATGATTAAATAAATCTTGATCAGTGAAACAAATAACTTCTAAACCCCATCCATCATGGATGGGTATTCTATATAAAATAAAATATAGATGACCCTTGAAGATGTGGAAGGCACTGCCTTTAGGGCACCCAATGTGCTCTTTTTCTCTCATTTTATTCCATATAGATTATTGAAAGATGATAATAAATATCAAATTTCAATGTAGAATATCTTTATTACCATTCTATGAATAATAATTGAATTTTATGTTGAGTACCTAGTTATTAAATAATGAAAACGAGGTGATAACTTCATGGATCATAAAATACTCTTTGACAAGTTTCATCATAAGAACTAGAATATAAATCCTCTAAAATTTAATTATGGGGTAACATTAGGGAATTCCATAGATTTTTTGGACAGAACTATGGATTCGATGTTGACCATATGATGAGTATTTAAATTCCAAAATTTTCACCACTTATAATATCAACGAACTATGGGGGTTTTTATGCCACCATGCCAACATTTGGAATTTCATATCCAACATGGCTATAAAGTATCTCCCTCTCACTAAGATAATGAAGAATGGATCACCTATCGACATGGAATGGGAAACTAGTAATACATCGAGAGTCTCAAGTAGTATGTGGTGCACCCACCAATCATAATTCATGTAGTGGTAGGAAAGCAACTCATGTTATATATTTCCTCCATTTGACACTATTGGTGCCCTCCTACATAAATAAATTAGGAGGGTTGTGGAAACAATTATACTAAATCTTCTAATTGATGATAGGTACTAAGAATATATATTTTTATATTGATAAAAAATTTATCACACCCATCTTTGAAGTGATGAATAAGGGGAATTATTTGAATCTCTATGAATTCCATTTTGTCTTTCATATTTATCCACTCAAGTACATCCTTTTATATCCCATGATAAATAAGCATTTGTTTCTATGGATGGTCATTTTGATATTATATAGAATTCAGTTCATGTCATATAATTCCATAAAAATGGAATGGTTTGGATAATTTCCTTATAAAACACCCACTCTATATATCACACCTATATAATCATATCTTCTTGACAATGAAGTTATCTATGCCAATTACATTCCATGTTCATGGGTGATATATTGTGATGGTGCCTCCCAATTTCATATTTGATTGAGTCTTGAAAAACTGTATGTCAACTGTGTTATCATAGTGATTTCATTCTATTATCTAAAAAAGTAATTTCCCATACTCTTTCTCACTATATGAAGGTTGTATGAATAGTGATCCTAAATACCAATCCCTCATCGCTAGATCATAATTATCCCTACATCTATTGATATCATACCTAAACATAAGAGGGTATTAAAAATTAGTTGTAAATAAGATAAATTGTTAATATTATATAAAAATTAATAATTGGACTCTCTCATTGGCTTTGTTAGAGGAATAATTGAAACTTACATCTTTATACCATGCTTCACAATGACCTATGATCATAGAATGCTCGTGTTGAGGCATTGGCTAATGTAAAGATAGTGTTGGATGACCATGATCAGGATGAGGTATTCTTCCACTTGGTACCCTAATGAATGGTCTCATTAATCATCATATATGAAATGGAATAATTAAATAAAGTCTACAACAACCTCATAGTGCGATGTACCAATATACATCCCTTAATAAATGAATACCATTGTTGGTTTTCTACAAAACAGGATTCTCATGATAGACTAAGACAGAAGAGAATATATTCGAGGTCGAGCAGTGAACTTTAACTTATAAGATCATACAAATGAACACAACCCCCTCTACAAGTGATGATTCAATGAAATCTACCTCAGTTGTATATTAGAAAGAGATATTTTCACCATCATAGAAGAAGTATGTAAATGCTCCTTCAGTGCTCATCAATATGGGACGAGACTCTCCCCTCAACTTAGGAGGATGGGTTACAATTAGAAAACCATGATAGATGACTATGTGGATTTCACCCGAAAATGCCCCTAATTCTATATCCACACCAACATGACCCATAAACCTAATAAAGTTCTTCATAAAACTAAGTATTTCATTTTTTTCACCATATGTGGAATGGATAATGTGGGGTCGTTTCCCCCATATACATATATTAATTTTATGTACATCCTTACTACTACCGAATTGTTTTCCAAATAGGATGAATACCTTCCACTTACATAATTCAACAAAAAATATAAAATCGTCTTCTTGAAGAGTCTTTCCATAACCATGTTCGAAACCCCTGACAAGATATTGATAAATTGTGGAACCAAATTCTGTTCTATAGAATTGATGATATATTAGTAGGAATACAACATCATATCTAATCACCCATTCATCAATGATGTAGTGGGAAATTGATTGATAGATGTATTTAATAAGACATTTTAAAATACACTCACATAATGGTGAATAAGGAAAGGAAGTCTAGTATAGAAAACCTCATCCCTGCTTTGTTGGCCAATCATATCACCATTCATACTTCTATACAAAAACATTGTATTCATTGGTTTAAAAAACCATGTACTATTTCTAATAGATGTATAAATTCATTTTCATTGAATAGATATATATGGGAAACTCTAAAAATATGATTAATTGAAAAATAAATCTATGTTGTTGGATATGATCAATGAGAATAGTTTTCATACACTACACATCCTTGAAGTCCATCTAAATCAGATTTCACAACCCTTGAATGAAAAAGTTTACCTCAACACATTACTCTTTGGAGAAATGGTATTGGATATCAAAACTCAAGTGATACAAGTAATGAACCCTTAAAATCTAGAACCATGTTAATAATGGAGTTATATTATTAATAAGAACATTAACAATACACCTTACTAACTTTCCACAATGGATGGGGAACCATTCATGCCCCCTACAATGCAAGGTTTCTCAAGAATTACATTGAATAAATATCATCAAATATCAATGGTCATGATCAGACAACATTAAACTATATGAAATCATCCTATATTCATGGTGTTAAACCTCACATAAATATCCTCACATCATGATGTAAAACTACATGGATCCCAAATGTTCATCTTCTTGCATGTTGGGTGACCACATCCATACCACATGACGTTAAACTAGATGGCTGATATCGTCATTGCATTATGTTAAACTGAATGGGTTTCTAGAACTAACTATATCTTTATTTCCATATTAATGGGATTATTATTGATTCCATGAACCAATATCTTATTCCTACAAGTGCATTATAAAAATGCCCCATTTCACTCAATAATTACCTCTACATGGTGAGAGGAAAATTTTAAATTAGTTTTTCCCTCACATTGATCATAGGTCATCCAAAAATAGGATTTTTGGTGAGGTATTCTACATATAAAAAGAAATATAAGTTCCTAATATTATTATCATGGTCTTAAATTCACAACATTAAAAATCGCACCATTATTTCTCACTGCTTGATATTAAGAATCACGGTTGATGTCCTCTACATGATATATGACTGCCCATTTCTGTGGACCACGCTAGAGAGGCCAAAAATCATTAGTTTTGGTCTCCTAACACACCTATACTCAATAACAACATTTGGATTCATTACTATAATAAATGGATTTCTATTTATGATCGAATCTCCAAACATGGGCCCAACTATAACAATCAATGAGAACAATTCCCCCCTCTTCATATGAGTCAGATTTGCATAGAGGATTTCTCAATTAGTAAATACATGTGGCTTGATTATTATCATCATAGTATATGTATTGATAACCATATAACATATTATTTAGTACAACCATGAAAAAACAAACAAAAAATATTCCCCACATCTCTACGTACAAGTCGGACCTTCATATGGAACTTGCATACAAGAGCTATGTGTGGAACAATTATTGATATCACAGGATATGTGCCGACAATCAAATATCCAATCCTAGTATTATAATCAACATATAACATGATTAAATTTTGTTACTTTGTAACATTAAACTACATGAAAAATATCATCATATACCAATTTTCCAAATCGGGTTGACCCACTAGAGCTCATTTTCTTACGAACATGTCATAACTACATATGATTTTCTTGTGCATGTGATATATCATTGAAAGAGGGTCTCCATGATATGAATACCCACCAAATATATTGTTCAAGGATAAATTATACCCCTACATCAAAAATACATTGACCATTAATATGTTTACACAATGACACCTTGATTAATTTTTAATATTGGATACCACATCCTTAATGCATGAAATTTATCTGTATTGAAATGAAATGATTTTCCTTACCACATGAAAATATACGATAATAAAATGTCTTAATCTCATAAAATTAAAACAACATTAAAAATGTTCCCCTACTTAAAGAAATTAAAAGATGGACACCCACACCCATTTTCAACCCTTATCAAGGGACTATAAGAACCTAACCCTAGTCAATAAGAAAATCAAGTTCTTATCTCGACTTTTGAGTCACTTATCCCATAAATCACTCTGCATGATTTTAGGGACTCATTTAACAAAAATATTCCATGTCCCTTGGAATGGAAAATAAATATCAATGTCTCACAATTATATAGATTCATAAAGGCCCCAACCTTCCAACTAGAGACATCTTGACCCCAAATAAGGGGCATTTAGATTCATGTGAGCCTAACATAACCTTGGGAGACCCCAACACCGGAGGATGTTCTATTCCATTACTAGCATGATTGTCCCACATCATTACTAATGGCCTAAGGGATTGGAGAAATGATTTACAACCTTTTCATCTTTTTCATAGAAGGATGTTGTATCACTCTTGACCATGGGTATCCTAATAAGGATCTTGTGTAAAATTCCTCTCATTTTAGGTCCATGTGTGTCATGACATAAAACTATAAGCACTTTGGTCAATGACCTAATACAATAAAACGTAGCCAATAATGATTAATGTTTTATTACCATAGACATCTTGTGAAAGAGATACATAACATGTTAAGTTGAAACCCCACAAAGGGAGGATTGAGAAAAAGTCAAGTCTTCACTTTATGAACTCTTCATCTAATGATTTTTGGGAAAAATTAAAGAATATATAAATTAGTTTTAAATAACATAGGGACCTCTATTATCCATAGTAAAATCCATTCAATTCTCACTAGACCCCCAGCATAAGAAATAGTTAGTGTAATGATTCATCACATTTCCCCACTGTAAGAACGTGTTCTCAAGGAAGCGACAAATTTTTTTGGGTGATTTTCTACTTTATGGATATTTGAATTTCTACATATCACAATTTATGATTTGAGCAGATCATGTCACTAAAAAGTTCCATGGCCCACGTAAAATATTACCCAGATTCAAGAAATACATTTTTGACTGCAGATGTACGCTTTTGGATCCTGCATATGCACATATTGTATTCAACCAAATGATTCACTTTGAAAATAGGTTTATCTGAATATTATGATCATAACATTACCATGGAATAACTCATCACCTTATAGTTTTCTTGGTTATTCCCATCATGATTTTACTATATCATCCTCATGACCTAAGCCTTTTGGACTAGGATTTATAATCCCGTGACTAGACTATTTTATCAAAATAAACATCTTTGACATTACATAAATGAGTATTGTACCCTCCACAAATAAGAAACATGGAATTAATTCTAGAAACTTTAGATGTCCCACACCTTCTGACTCATAACCACATGGAACAAGGATCAAGAATCAAATTCGAAGAGATATACATCCCATGGGTTCCATAGTCCTCCCTATATAGATTTTTATCAATATAAAAAATCTTCAGTTAGATGTTTTATTCTTCATGAATTATATATCAACCTCAAAAAAAGTGGGCAAAAATCTTTTTGAACATGCTATCGACCCATAAGGGAATTGACCTTACAACCAGTGGAGTTTATTAATTGTAAAATGGAACACCAATTCTCATGAGACATTGTAATAATGTGGTGGAACCTAGTACCTCAGGTGTTATAGCTCATTGCAAGAATATATAAACAATCCAATATTCCTCAACTCAATATTTTCGGTTAAGAAATAATCAACCCATGGTAAAACTATAAAGGTGGACTCATCTCCCCTAGAATTTTTATTATTATTAAATATTACCCCAATAAATTTACAATGGCACTAAAAATGTGTGGTGACAACTCTTTTTGAACATGTTATTTTTTCATAAGGAATTTTACCTACTAGATTGAAGTGTCTCCCCCATGTTTGGAAGAAATATTAATCCCCCTATGCTCTATAAACACCATAAAAGAACTCAGAACCATAGGTCTTTCTAGGGCCATTCCTGATATGTCTACCCCATGTTTCATATTCAACAATTAGGTTAGAGGTCAATGAACCTAAAGTGTGGTAAAAGAAGTAACGAGCTAAAATAACCAATACTACAACAATAGAACTTATGAGATACAATACTTTATACTATGAAAAACAATGTCTGAGCTAAAATACCCTAAAATAAATCAATAAAAGGTTTGACTTAAATGAATGTAAACTATAGCTGCATAATGCATAATCTAAAAGACCGTAAATGAAAATAATAAGAGGTCTCACAAAAAAACCTAAATGGAAACTATATAAGGTGCAATCTAAAATACAATAAAATACAATAATAGAAGGTCTGATCCAAAAGATGAAAAACTATATTGATAGATGGTCTAAGCTAAAATACCATATTCATCAGGAATAGAAGGTCTGAGCTAAAAGAACCTAGAAAAATGAAATATATTGTTCTAGCTATAATAGTTAAAAATCATCAATATAAAGTCAAAGTTAAAAGACCCTAAACTATAGAAATACATGGTCCGAGCTAAAGTATGCTGAAGTACATCCATAAAAGTTACAAGATAAAGGACCTCAAAGTATAACAAAATAACATATGAGCTAGAATAACTTAAACTACATAATTAAAAGTTCCTAGATAAAAGGACCTAAACTACAACACAACAAAAATTTAGTTTTCATGATCTAAAAATGTTAAAGGATTCTAGGATGAAAAATTGATAAGGTCATCCTATAACAAATCCACATCTCTAACCTCTAATCCTTCATGTTTATGAATCTTAAGAAAAAATCAGGGAGATAAAAATAAAAATATAAAAAAAAATTTAAGGACCATCATACTCCCTAGGAAATAACAACCCATTCTTTTAAAGTATAATACCGCCATCATATTATAGTTCGCCCTCCATCCTAGATATATATTTCACCTAAATCATTATTTAAGGACTCAGGTAATCAGAATATAGATGGGGAATATTTTTCAATATGGAATATCATGTTTTTGGTAATTCAAATTAATTTACCAAGGCATGTATGTTATGAGTTAAACATTCCACTCTAGAAATTCATGTTTACAAAATTTTATACAACGGATGAGTATTGTTAAAGATACATACAATATAAAATGAATTAAATGTCATGAACATAAAAAATGAGAGAAAGATAGAAAAAGACTTATAACGTTATGAATATCTATTCATTGATACCATGAAAATGGAAGAATCTCCACAGTTTGGAGTCTCTCCAAAAATTTCATTTAAAAAATTTACTTCTGTGATCAAACGAAAAAAATATTTGATTAGATGAGAAAGGAAAGTCAGAATAAACATGACAAGAAGCATTGATTGAGTGCTGAACCGGTGGCTGCCTCATTTTTTCCACTAATTCCCTAGGATGAAGGGTCTTAATTAGAGTAGGCATCTCATTAACTCATTTCTCAATGGTTTCCAATAAATATGATGAAGTTGAAAGGATATACCTTGGACGAGCTAAGATCTCCTCATATATCCATATTTGTGTTATCAAGAAATCCACTTGGGGATCCAAATCAGATATGAATGGATGAATAGATTCCAACACCTTAGAAGATTCCATAATCAATTCATCTATATGAGTCTCATATTAAAGATCACACATGACCCTCTCCCTATTAGCTAACTCTTTTGATGTAAGGATGATTTTTCTAATGATTCCATATAATGGTTGGTGGTCAAATCCGTTCACCCCTAGGTTAGGAAAGAGAAGGATAAGATGCTATTTTTTTATCACGAATTGTTTCTAATGGAGTTTAATTTATGATTGTAGGAATTCTATTCAAGATAATCATACCTAGTTTCTAATACTCTACAAATGCTGAGGTAGGTACATCAGAAGGTTGAATAACTTGTTGTAATGGAAAGAATTTAGGGGAGGAATCCTAATATATTCCTCTATCAACAGATGCATCATCCATTTTCATGATGAAAGGATAACATCCTAAATAGATTCTTCCCCTATTATGGGATGGTCATCTCTATGATGAAATGTTTTCTTAGGGGAAACTCTCAAATCATGAATCAAATGCAAGGTTGATACAAACATTAGAGTCGGTTCAGGAAAATGGTACATCCACATGGAAGACCGGTCTATTGAGCACACAACTTCGTTAGGCCTCTACCCAAGAATGGGGGTAATCATAATAAAAGAATACAATAGAACTAACATGAAGAAGTATAATCTCATCATATGTATCCTCACACAGTAATATCACGAAAAACTAGTGGATAGTTCTGAAATGTCACCATCGTCACACTCCAACCAAGGTGATAGGGGAAACCCTTTTGTTTTAAATGAATATGGAGTGAATAGATATGGTAAATATGAATAAAAAATTATAATCTCATCCTACCTATCTATAAGATATCAATATTGAATAGAGATATTGTATCGCCTTTCATCAAGAGATCTTCCACCATTATTAATAACGTTCCTGGTCGGTGTAGGAGAATGTGAAAAATAAAAGAGAACTAGATAAACCAACATATAATCGACATTATCATGGCGTAACAACATAGTCTTATCTCTGGAAATGTTCAATAACCATGGTCTAAACATGGTACCATGGATGTTGATATATTTTTTGTATCTGTAGTAATGGATGTGCCCCCTATCCGTATGAATTAAAAATAGAATGGAAAATTGACCTTATAATGAAAGTTAACCTATTCAATGTGACCTATAATCTAGTATAGTCATGTGAGGGTTGGTACAGAAATGTTGAGAGGTCACCCCTCTTTTAAAAGAGCATCCATTACTAGTGTGACAACATGGATTCCCATGCACTCATCTCCAAGTGTGAAAATTCACCATTTCAAGAACATACCCATAACAACCTCCACCCTAAAGCTTAGGAATACTCGATACTCATAAGATAGTCTTATTATGTATGTTCTATAGATATCAAGAATTCTGAATATGAACTAACATAGTCACAGACTGACTGAGAATGGCATGAGTGAGGTTGTATAGAGGCCAACTTAGCCCTACTATGGTCGTTGAAAACATTAATCCACTATTTGTAGAATACTAGTTAGAACATATTCATCTACTTCTATAACATCTCTTTCAAAATTTTAATCATATCCCCTTCTAAAACTGGAGTCTTTATAGGGTCTTCCTAAACGTATGAAATAGGAAGGAACATTTCATACATTTCCCCAATTTTGGGTATCCCACCTAGTCAATCGATATACTAGAGGTCAATTCCTAGTTCCCCTTGAAAAAAATATAATGAATTGTAACTAGGGAACCAATGACTAACTAGTTCTTCGATAAGATTAGACTGAAGATAGATAATAAACTAGGAAACCCAAATCACTTCATAATGATGGATAGCGTGTACCTAGTTAGAAATTTCTAAATAGAACTTCCTGCCACTGAAAAGAAAAACCCATTAATACCAAAACATTCCACCATGGAAGAAACCCCATTTTGAGCTCTAACCACCACCGGTGTTGTAAACTAAATAGTAAAATATTCTTGAGTAACATTTATCAATGGGCTAGTGGGAAAAATCTTACCATCTAAGTCTAGAGTGTAGTTGTACATCGTATAGGTAAACCCAAAGGACCATGGTATGACCAATTTTATATCCTCATAAAAGGTCATCTGAATACAATTAGCGGATGTAAACACCCAAAAACATTGTTGGTTATATCCAAGTGATGGGGTAAAAACTTCATCTAGGAATCCAAATCTATATAATGGAAGCTGGTGTAATAAATGATAGTTCTGATGTTCGGACAAGAGAATCCATTTCATGACCTAGATGTTAGAATACACACAATGTTGAGGGTTAGAATTATGTTTCCAATATATGATGGCCCTGGTTAGATGTTGTGGAAAAACTAGGATGGGATTTTGAATCTATCTATAAAAAAGAAAACAACATATGTCAGTATAGTGAAAAGCCCATAAAACTAAAAGCATAACTCCAGTAGAACCATGGAAATCACATGAATCCTGATGGAATATTTGATCACCTAACTTGATATAAGTCTTCTGAACCACATAATCTATAGGACATATACTGATTTTAAGACACTTCACAAGACTCATGATAATATGACATTGTCTTGGTCACACAATCTACATAATAACAAAGATTAATGAGACCCTAATTTTCTTATAACACTATTACATCATTTTAATGGTAAAAAACATAAATTGGTTACAATATAGGATCTAATTTCTCAGAATCATTGGAATATTATGGCCCTACATATTTTTAACTTAATAAAAACATATAAATTTATTCAAATCTTCCATATTTATCCTTAAAATACCACATTATACATCGTATAATAAATCACATTAGGATATACATCATTGAAATTGGTGAGATAAAATGATTTTAAGAGGATAAATAAGGAACATAAATCAATATAGAATAAGTGATTATATTCATCATCATCATTAAAAAGAATAAGATTATCTTAATAGTCATTATAGGATGTATTAGTTAATGCAATAGAGTGTGGCAATGTCTAGTAATGAAAAATTATATCATAGTGGTCAAATTCCACCAATAGTTATAAACAACGATAGCATCATGTTCACACAAAAATTATGTGCATAATCATAAAATCATCATTTTGGAGAAAGGTATCATTATTTTCATGAATATTGTATATTATCTAATGAGATACATCACATTACCCAATGCATTGGAGAACTATATAATTTTGGGTGCACAAATTACTTCATAACATTTACATAATCATGCATGCCACATAAAATATATATCAACAAATTTCACGAAGTAAACCATGAAAAATAATATGTTTCATAAGGATTACATCAGTCATGAATAAATTTTAGGTTCTTAAAATGAAAGGGGAAAACATATTTGGAATAATATTTATCTTTATTGAGTGATGAAGAAACAACTAAATAGAATTCAAAATGTGTTTTCGAAACAAGAGTTCCTTTGTAAATATTTCTATACACCATAAATTTATGTTAAAATGGTGTATACACCTAAAACTAACCGGTAAGAAAAATTGAATTATATTTTTATAATATTAAAATAATATCCACACTAAAATTTGGAATGTAAGTGGAATAACACAAAGAAAAGGAGTTGGGTTTGTGAATCTGTATACCTGAAAACCGAATGTGTTATGAACATGTAATTAATATCCAATATATCAAATTATATTAAATAATTACCAAATATACAACCTTCTACACATATATTTTATTTATTATAATTTTATAAGGTTTACTTATGGCTATTTTGATGAGTTATAATCTTTATTTTCATTATCCCGAGAGTGTTCATTTCATGGTTTTAAGGTTGGACCTCACAATTAAAATTATGGGAGTTCATGTAAAATATAATTGGAACAACATAATTGGAATGAAATGGATATTAATATACTTCAATAATTTCATACATCATATTTTCATATATGAGAAATATTCATTAGACAACACATTAATGATAAACGTGTAGATTAATTTTTTTTGGTTTTCAATCATCATGAAATATGTCTATTTTATTTCTCAATATTATGTATATATATAAAATCCATAATGAAAAAAAATTATAATATAAATTTTATAACATTATTTAATAATCATAATGGTTTTATGTACATCCATTATTGTGGTAATGGGAATCGAAAAATTGTCATCCATTGAAGTGGTGAATCGGTACATCAAAAATGATATATTTATTTTTAGAATAAATTGAGAGGAGAAAATGTATGATGATGAATATAACATTAAGAAAATATAATTACATTATATACCAGATACTAGAGTTATCATACTTATTGGGATATGTGAGGTGAGGATGGAATAACAAAATAAATTAAATTAAAACCTATAGATATTGGATTTTACCTCCTGAATTTATTCTCATTGTGAACCTCCCTACCGAAAATGTGTTTAGACTTTTGTTGATACTACCAGAACTTCTAGGGGGAGAGTTTGTTTGGGCAGGTATTTTTTAAGGATTTAGATGATCCGTAGGGCTTGGAATTTGTGAGGAAAATAAGTTGTATTTATAGGGTAAAGAGAGGGGTATTTATTATTGTTATATTCATTATTTTATTATTTTGGCTCGTGTATATCAATAGTGATGGTCCTATCAATAAATATATAAAATAATGATTCATAATTTGTTATTATGGTCATTACATAACCCATAAATCATCTATGACTCAAAAATTCTTCTATTTAACTTATATGTAAATTAGAATATTTCACTATTCACCAAAAATTCAACTATTGTATAAAAATAGCAAAAAATCACCCTAATAATTTTTAAATATTTAGATTTCAAAAGTGATCTTTATTTATTAAATAATATTATAAATATGTGAGTTTTAATTTTTAAATAAAAAAACTATTTTTTGAAAAAATATATATTTTTATATTATAATTAATTTTATAACAACTTGACAAATTAATTATGCTCCCATAAAACTATCATAGAGTTATTATAAAAAATCTATAATTACAAATCTATTTTATGGAAACAAATTTTCTTTTAAATCATTATATAAACTATAAAATTGTAAAAAAAATAATTTCTTTTACAAATTTAGAAAATAAAAAATTTATCAATATCCGAACATGTGTTTACTTGTTCCTTTGTATAAATAAATCATATATTTATTTATAAGATACCAAAATTTTAATTATACTTTCATAGTTGAGGCCAATATTCTATTTTCCAAACTACTATTCGTGATGGAAATATTTATATTCCAACACTCATGTAACTATTTTATCAGTATGGGTTTTTTAGTTTATGTAAATATCTCTTATTTCATTCTCCACATAGGTGAGTAATGTTTTTTTGGGTTCTATGTGATATTTTTGTTTTTTTATACATTATAACATGATTATAATAAGGAAAATTATATAGATAATTTCCAAGGTCATTGAATTCCTTCCCCCTTTTGAAATTTCTACTTCAAATTTTCATTATACAAAGTAAGGAAAATAAAGTTATGTTATTTCTCTATGATCTCTTACGATGGTTCCCATGTCACCTATTCCTATTTATGGTTACTCCACAACAATTTGACAATGTTATTCATCCTTTTATTGTATGAATTTTCCTCTATGTTAGATAAATTTAATGTATGCTATTCATATGATAGGTTGTTCTAAATATATACCACCCACATGTCTAGTTGATATGAGTGGTTAGGTATATACTTCCTCAAGAGAGATACATCGAACACATCATTATGTATAGACTTTTTTGGTGGACATACAATACGATAGGCCATTGCTCTTATGAGATCAAGGATTTCAAAGGGGCTAATGTACCTTTGGTGAGGATTCCCTTTCATTCCATGATTCAAAAATATTTTCCATGGTGATATTAGAAGGAATAATTAATTAATTTCATCAAACTCTAGGTCCCATTGATGTTTATCATCATATCTCTTTTTCTATCTATGATAATCTTTTATATGTTGTTAGATCAATTTAACCTTCCCTGTTATCTATTTCCCAAGATCATGTACACATGTATTTTATTCAACAACATCATCCCAATAGATTGGATTTATTCATCACTTCCCATATACAGCTTTAAATTGATCCATTTGAATACAAAGGTGGGAGCTGTTGTTATATGAAAACTCTTCCAATGTGTTGTGTTTATCCTTACTCAATTTATTTCCATTGAGCATGCTATCTGCACATCCTAGTGAATCTGAATAGTCCTTTCATATTGGAAATCATTTTGGAAGGATAAGCTATGATGAAATTAAATACATTAATCAAATCATGTTAAAGACATCTCCTGAATTTAGATGTGAACCTTGAATCATGATCAAAATATGATAGAATGAATAACCCCATAATTCCTCACCACATCCTTTACATATATCATCACAATTTGTTGAAGATAAAAATATTCCAAAATAGAAATAAAGTGGAAGTCTTTCTGAGTCGATTCACCATAAACCATATCACATTGATCCCTTTGGATGTTTTCAATAGACCAGTGATGATGTCCATAGTGATGTAATCCCAATAAAATATGGGTAAAGCAAGGGCCTCATCATCCATTTGGTATTATATTTCTCTTACATAAATTGATGACATACCATAAAACAAGAGATATACTTCAGAACATTTTTCTTCATGTTGTCCCATAAGAAGTATTCTCAAATACCTTGATACATCATGGAACTTTTGAAATTGATAGAGAAAGTTGATATATATGATATATCAAGTATATCCTACATTATATAAGGTGATTAATGGACATAAATCCTAGTAAAAATTTGATGAAGCTATCCTTATAGATGTGGAACTCATGTATCTTCCTTTAATTTATTTCCTTCACCTTATTTGATGCTCAATATCATTCCTTCGTGTTTCATTGATCTTCTATTGGATAGATGGTTTGGAAATAATTCTGTAAATGTAGGATAGATTCCACTATATTATGATTTCTAAATCCATCATATTCAAATCCATGAATATAAGGTCATTCTCAATCCGCATCATAGATAGAGTAGTAAGTCATTTTCTACCAAGAGCATCAACTACCTTGATCTCTATTACAAAATTATAAAGAATAAAGAAATCAATGTCATTGATATATCTCTAACCATCTTATTTTATTCTTGTTAATATTCTTCTATGTTAACATATAATTTAGACTCATGTAATATTTATATATTACACACTTATAACCACAGTGGTTGTTCCACAAAATTTTCATGTCATAGATCACAACTTCTAACTCTAAATCATGCATCATTTTGTCCTTATCTTGATTCTTAAACATCTATGAGGCATAGGTTATTACTTTATCAGTATACATGAGTACAAAAACCAAGCCTTTATTTGATTAATCAATGAATATCAAAAAATATTCTACAATTGTTGGTAGTGTGAGTACAGGTGTAGCGATTATCCTCATTTTGAGTTCCTAGAAGCCTTCCTGACATTCTTCTAACCAAACATACTATTCAATTTTCCATGTTAACATAGTTTGTGGGATAGAAAATTATCCAAAATTTCTCAAAAAATGTAAGGAGTACACATTTACGCCAAGAAAATATGAAATTATATGACACTAGAGTGTTTGGGATATTCTTCAATTAAATTTCTCTATGAATAATCTATAGATATTCCTTCATAAGTGATCACATTCCCAAAAAACATCGAATGTCCACATCTAACTGTAACACATACAAAACATGAAACTCAATTTTTCCTTTGTTAATACTTCATAAAAAATACATATTTGTACTTAATTTTCTTTATTTATCTTTTTGTATATGAGAATATCATTGATAGACGCTAAAATAATTTTGTCAAGGTAGTTTTTAAAGTCTCTATTCATAAAATCTATGAAGATTGTAGAGAAATTAGTATGTCTGGAGGGAATCAATATAAACTCACAATTCCAATAATGTGTATCAAAAAAATCTTATGAATATCATCCTCATCTCCATTAGTTTGTGATTCCCAAAATAACAATCGACCATTGTGAAGTATTGAGATCTGATTAGTAGAACAAAAAATTCAGCAATACATGGAAGAGGATACTTGTTATTTATGGTAATATTTTTTATCTCCTGATAATAAATACACAACCACAATGATTCATCAACATTCATAAAAAATATTTCTAGTACACCCAATGGTGAATCCCAAGGGTGTATGATATATTGGTTTAAATTCTATTTCACTTTCTTATTTAAATCCTACAAGTTTTTAGGGGCCATCATGTCTAGAAATATTGAGATAGGAGTCACTATGGTTATGAGTTCTATGGAGAACTCTGCCTCATGATTTGGAGGATGTATGTGAAACTGGTAGGGAAATATACCAGTGTATTCTATCACAATAGGAATTTCACTATCTTTGATGCATTCATTTGACAAAACAATTTGTTCTAGATATGTTTTTTCAATTTGTATCGACACCCACAAAATTGTGTGATATTCCAAAAGAGATTAATGGTATTCCATGAATTTATATAGGACGATCAGATGGTTTATAATTTGAAAAAATATTTCATTTTCATAATAGTTTATGTGTTCCCTATAAAACTATTAACACCAAAATATTTTAAGAGGAAAAGAAAACGCAAAGAGAAAACCAACTCCATTGAGGCAGCCTCATGAACCCTGTTCGCGGAGCCCCGTAGCACCGTAGCCAGTACGATGCCTCTTCATTTGTGAAGTCTCCATAGAGAGAAGTGGCGGGAGGCTTCGCGATCTAAAAGATGTCTGCGAAGCCACCACAGAACAAATAGGTGGGGGATTCATCGTCTGAAAGATGTTTTCAAAGCCACCACGAAGCAAAGAGGCAAGAGGCTTCGTGGTTACGACAAAGAACCACCTGGATTCGCGTCGAGTGATCCCTGCTTCGCACGACCTCTTGACTATAAATATTGGGATTCTATCAAGCCCAATGGATGGGTACTTTGACCATTTTCCTTCTCAGATATCAAATCATGGATCACTTTCTGCATTGTAAAAAATAGCGCTTCAAGGTACTTGACCATCAAGAATTGCCTTTCTGTTGGTTTCAACACAACCTCTCTTCTATAATGGATTCACATCGCAGTGCCCACAACACTTTTACAGGGAAAGAGATACCTAAGGGGACTCAGGACATTGAAAAGAACTCATTATTTGTGAAGTACCTTCCATGAACATGTGGACCACATGCTGAGCCAGGGTCGCTATGCTTTATGAGGCACAGTTCTTTGCAGTTCTATGCTTTGCAAGGCACCCTTGCTTCATGAATCCCTACTCCGTCAGATTATTTCTGCTTCGCGAAGCACCCTCTATGTGCACCTTTTCACTATGCCAAGGCCCGGCCACCCCACATCACCAAGAATACCCCTTCTCAAATCCCACCTCTGCATGGAGCACCAGAGCTTCATAAGGCCTTTTCTAGTGGACCAATTTTCTTCGCAAACACTTTTTTTATACAACCCTCCAGGTTAGTAGGATGTGATTTCAAGGACCCTTGGGTGGTGCTTCACATTTTGTATCATAGCCTCACTCATCATCATGTAGGCAAACTAATGACATTTCTGATTCCTTCTCTTTCCTAAGAGTGGATATGTATCAATTATGTATGTCATAGGGGTTCGGATTGAACCTACTTCGTCTGAGAAACATGACATTAAACTGCTAAGAACTATCTTCCTCATCACATGATGTTAAACTATGGCCTCACCTCCTACACCACATGTGGGTTTCCCCATCTTGGACAATCTCTATGCCCGCTCACCTCCATAGGAGTGAGATATTCCTCATATTAAATGAGATCCACTTAGTTGGAGCAAAATCTGTCTGCGGGGAAGGGAAACCATCTCAGTCTAAGCCCCTATCTTTTCTTATGGGAGGTAGTATCCTATATCCCCCTCTTATATTTCATGCTGAATACTAGATGAGATATGGGCATTGGGAACTTCGTCATATCATCCCTCTACATCTAGGATTTGTCAAAATGGAGACTCCATCTGGTAGTAAATCCCAATATCCATCTCCCTGGGCTGCTAACCACATGTAAGCCCCTGTTTTCTATTTGTTCTTCTAACCATGTGTAAACCTCATTAGACTTCCCACAGACTCTCGATTCGCGATGCGATCATCAAGTCTTTGATACCTCTTGTTTCTCACACCGAGAATGACTCGCGTGGGGTTAGAGTAAGCATTGACCACGTCATCCTTCCTCAGATGCCTAAGCATGTAAGCCCCAATCCATCATCCAAAACTATATAGACATGGATCCATGCTAAGGAAATGAATGTTTGAAGCCTTAAAGTAGTTCAAGACCAACACCTAATTTTCCCAACCACTTTACATTTGTTCACCAATCCATCATCTTGATATACATGGACTTTGATCCTTTCCAAGAAAATGTATTGAGGAAGCCTCAATGAGGTATAATCCAAACACCTACCGGTCCCAACCACTTCATGTCGGTTCACCAATATATCATACCAAACTATGTGGACATTATCCTTTCCTCCTTGGAAAGGTATGTAGGAAGCCTCTATGAGGTTCAATCCCAACACCTCTTTGTCTCAACCCCTTCACAGTAGCCAACCATCGTCTTGCATGACGTTAAACTATATCTATCCTCCCGAACTACGTGGAATTTTATCCTAGTCTCCTAGGAATGGTATGTAGGAATATTCCCTGAGGCTCAATCCCAACAGATATTTTCCCAACCCCATCACATCGGTTCAACTTCTTCCCCCATGACGTTAAACTGTATCGCTTGTCAAAAACTATATGGAATTTGATCCTTGTCTCCTAAACATGGTATGTAGGAGGCCTCCCTAAGGCACAATCCCAACACCCATCAATCAGGACCACATTACGTCGGTCAACCCTGTCCTGCATGGTGTTAAACTGTATGCCCCATTTCGTCCCATGTGACATTAAACTGTACCCATTTGAACTACACATATTTTGATCCTTTCCTCATACGTAAGGTACATAGGAAGCCTCCTAGAGGTCCAACCCCAATCTATAGTAATCAATTATGTCCCCTAGTTAATGGTAAATTGTTGTGTCCCCCAATCGATGGTAAGATGTGGTACCCCAACCGATGGTAATCTGTTGTTAGCACCACACAATGGTAAGCCATTGTAATATGAACTATGTGGGTTTGACCCCTCTCTCCAAAACATGGTATATAGGAATCCTCTCTGAGTCTCAACCCAAAACACTAGTAATCTTTGGTGTTCCCCTTATTAATAATCACATCTCTTGTTTGTTCCAGTTGCGTTAGACCAAATAGGGATATTAACAATGCATAAGCCCCATTATGTCACTGGGTCATTTTCCTCTGCACAAACCCCAATTCCATGTCCCATCATGAACTATGTGGACTTGGATTCCCTACCACAGGGATACGTAGGAAGTCTCTTCCAAGCTCAATCCCAACATCACTATCGCCCTCACGTCAACTCTATCTCACTCTTAACACAATCTCAACCATCCATATTCATCCTGATTCTTACCCATGCCACCAAATCCCAATGAGATCTTACCATCCATCTTCTCACTAATCTTAGTAGCAATCAGGTAGCTAACCACGCGTTAGCCCCAACATCAATGATCCCTCTAGGAATTTCACCCATATGATTCGTTCTTATCAGTGTTCTTATTAGTTCAATCTATCTCCTCTAGACTTTAAACTCATGCCATACACTGTGTTCAACATGGGAAGCTAATGAAAACTTCAGATACATGACTATGGCATATAATTCCCTGCCTTAGACATGGGATACCTTGGGCTTCCTCTTCCTCAATATTCCCTTTATTTGTGGGAAAAAACCAAGACACATCATTGTTCCAACGTCCATACATGCTAGTGATGTCCAACATGACTACTCCCCGACTGAAGGTTGCTGCCCGGATCGGATCCCTTGGAATGTCCAGATATAAGCAGTGTAATTAACTAGCATCCATGAAGACATGTTGCTAGGAAGAGTTTCATGAACAATGTCTTATGTATACGAGGGAGACCCGGACTAGGTGACGAGTTCTGAGGAGGGATCAGTGGAAGGAAGAATTGACATCCCATCACCCCATTTTGATCATGGAGAAAACGTCGTTGAATACGTGACGAATGATGCATGCCTTTGAAAAGTCACAAAGTGGGAAAGCTAATGTCCATCCTCTGAAAGAGAAGGATGTGAACACCAACAAAATCGTCAGAAACAAAAATAGTGAAATCGAAATGAATTTCTTCTTATCAATGTGGAGGTTGTTAGCATTTTAGACATCAGTGGATTATTGTGTCACCAGATCCATGAATCTGGTGCCAGGTCCCGCCAAGAAAATAGTAGGCCTAGCATGAAACTCACCAGAAATTGGGGTGGATGAATGTTAGAAATCCTGGTCTGTGACATTGTCAACATGGATCCTTTATACCAACCATGGAATATGGAATAGAGTTGTGGCACTAGACATCTCTTTTCCTTCCTTCATCACAAATGTTTAACTCTCCCTACTTTTCAAGATCCAAGATGTCGTAACAGGAAACCTATCACCACCCGCCCACCAACATAGGGGAAAGGGAAATGTCAATTTTCCAAAACATTGTGGCCCCATCACTTCTGCGATAGCTTCGATATCCATAGCTACAGGGTTCCCATGCCCCATCTCTCTATCTGAAATCGTTCAGTAGAGGGTGATAAATAAACTCATTCGGTGATACGAGGGGGTGGGGATTATCCCAACTCAGGATGTGGCTCGATAATACCTAGAGGGTTTTGTGCCTCATCATCACATCCACCCCCATGGTCTGCACAAGGATCCACTACTACCCAATCCAACGTAAAATTATTTTGAGAGCCAGTACCTGGAGCGGTTTGATGAATCCCTCCCCTATGCCAATGAGGTAAGAGTTGTCCGAGCCATCTCGGCTGATATTCTGTTCCATGGTTTTCCGAGGAGGGATCCCTCTAGGCTACTCAAACACCACCACGCAGCCCCATGAGTTGAGGAACAGGTAAGCTATGCGCATGCACCACTGACCCCCATTCGGTTGACCTTACGCCTGCATTGGGTGCAGGTAAAGGAGGACGCCCACCAAGGGGCGTCATCACCAATGGCTACCATGTCCCGTGCCACCGCCCATGTATACCATCAGTTCAATGTCTATGCTGAGAAAGGGTACATAGATTCCCAGCCATGATCAAGTCCCCAACCACCCCACGGGTAGGTTGGGTTGACTATCCTAGTTACTGACACATGGGACATCTGTCGTTGGCTGACACATAGCGTTAACTTCTAGTAAAAGGGTCCTCCCCATGACACCACCAATGAGTGCATAGGGTCGTCGCACTCCCATTATTATCATGGAGGTCGTCCTTATGTCACATTAAATTAGAACGAAGGCCCTCCTTACTGTGTTGACAACCAATATATAAGCCTCTTCTACACCCATGACCTCAGGTATGGATCTGCTTCTCCTGTCACAGGTCACTAATGTAATGATTCTACACGTCCGGCCAAACATCAATATAGGGATATTCTTGATTTCCTTACAGTAGAAGATGAAGGTCCTTCTTATCCCATTAATTATAGAAGCAGAGGTTTTCCCCTCTTATAGGGCACCCAACACAGAGGTCCTACCCAAGTTCAGTGTGATCAGTACGAGGACTTTCTTCGCACCATATCCACCCTGGGGAACAAGAATGGAGGCCCTGACCGTGCCCCTATCAGCTTCAGCAGAGGTCCTACCACTTCCAATACTTCTCATGGAGGTTTACTCTACGCGCCACCCAGAAGACACAGAGTTCCTCCCTGTTTTCCCTTTGACATTTGTCTATGTGCTCCTCTTACCCCATTTCACCTAGGAGGAAGTCCTCTCCCCCCAGAATCTTCTCAACTGAGATCCCTCGTTCCAAAAACCTACTATGATCGAATGAACCATGTCATGGTATAAGGGAGGGATGTTGATTCCATAAGAAGGATATCGAGATGCTTCATACTGTGATCAAACCTACCTGCCTCTCATATTCTAAAGTAGAATATGATTCAACAATGGATACCTCACCCCACTATTCAGTGTCAAGGCTCGGGGTAGGAATGAGGAGTATCGGCCTCATCCTTATACAATGTGAGGTCCACTGAATTCTTGCCTCCCTTACTAGATACATTTAGTAGATGGAATATTTGGCCCCTTTATAGGACCTGGATGAGAAATCATCCCTATCATATATAGGATCACTCTCTGCTTCAACAAGAGATAATGGAGAGCTATTCTGGCGACTGATAAAGGAAAAAAAATACCCTGACCCACCATCAGTAACTGCAGCCCCCGTGCCAGAAATTGCATTCAGCAGTCCATATTACAGAGATGTGGTTGGAGAATAGTTGAATTCATCGTATTATATCCTAATATACAAAAGAGTTTTAGTCCGTCATCTGTATTATCCATCGACAAGTCTCCCATCTCATCGGTCTGCTTTAGTAACATTGCCAATCCTGCAGCTTCCCCAAGATGATGAGTGTAGAAACCAAGGGCCCAATATCGAGTCTAAGCCAAAGATCTTTTGGGACATCCTCTCATCAGACCATTTCACAGAAATGTTCTGGCCAATTACGACTGCATGATTCAGTGTGATGGAATCACTTACTCAGGAGGAAGTCACATGCTTTTTCTAGACCCTATGGGTGACACATTTCTGTTGCCGTTTTCAGAGAGTGGCTTATCCCAAGAGTTAAGAACACATAGAAAATATTGACCAAAAAATGTCGTATGGTCGAATTAGCTTCTCTCCATGTGGACCACTACCCTAAGTCTCCTAATCACCACCAGAACCTCTAGCATCGATGCGTTTAGAGCTTTAAAGTGATCCATAGAATATTCAGGAAGGCTTAACACCATGTTCAGGTCCGTGGTTGGGGTAGTAAACTTCGATCCACTTAAGTGATATCTGGAACACGCCTGAAATTCCAAGATATATTGAGGATATGCCTCCAGGTAGAGTCGTGGTTAACTTGGCCAATCTACTAGTGGGAGAGAATGTGCTAGAGCTCCTGGAAGAGGACCAACACCCCACCCCCCAAATGGAGTATCACACCAATTGAATCTATTGGAAAGGATCACTAACCAGAAACAAAATTTACTGGTTCTTCCTATACCTACCTAGCCATTAACCCTCGGCTGGAATCTAAATAAGGGTAAAGAACACATTAGAGTCATCAAAACCTCTAACCCATCTGGCATAGTGAAGAAGGGGGAGGATGATCCCGAAAAGGTTGTTTTGTGCCAATAGCTGGAGGAGCAAAAGAATATAGTCGATTACCTCCTTTCCGAACATGCTACAGAGCAACAGTTGTACTACAGTGATCCTCGGCTAGGGAATCAGGGGTAGGTACAACAGTTCACCAGCGAATTGCCTCTGGGTGACCTCGATCGTCCTGCCCCTATAGACATAATAAAAGCTAGAGCTTATAGATTGAGGGAGTGGTACGTGTCACCAAATCCACCTGAGTGGTGTGATATTCCTTGGGACCCAAATCAGGTTCCCACATCCACTCTGTAGGTTATCTCACTAGCCACTCCATGAGTTTCCTGTCCATCTTATCATGTTGCAGAACCTGCCAATGCAATAGTGGTCAGGGATCCTCATTAAGATATAAATCCCCACCCAAATGATCCAATGGAGGCACTCATTGCCTGCCTCGAGGCTCTGGAAACATGAAAGGTGGAAGTAACTCCTAATTAAATACCATATCCGATGTGGATCGATGATATGTCAGCACCCCAGGGTTTCAGAAACCCCTCATTTTCCCCATTTAACCGGATAGGCGACCCGGTCCAGTATCTGGACCACTTCATCTCATGGTGGAGACCTATGCTGGGAACTCTAGCACAGTAGGAGGCCTCAAAAAATCAGTGATTTTTACAGACATTGGAATGACCTACATTTATCTGGTACAACCAGCTAACCATCAGGTCGGTCACCGGCTGGGAAGACCTCTATGGTAGTTTCATTACTTATTTAGCTCTACCACCTAAAAGACGAGTATTACAGCCCTCTTCAAGTGTAAGAAGAGACTTGAAGAGTGCATCACAAACATTATCTCCCAGTGGAAAGTCCTTACCTACCCCTTGGATATACCGCTGACTCAGGAACAACTACTAACAATGTGTGTGGGCAATGTCAAGACTGAACATGTCCCCTCTCTCAATAACAAAAATTACCTTATGGGATTCTGAGACATCATTGATAATGTTGAGTGTCTAGAGGAAGCCTTACAGCTAGCTAAGAAGACATATTTTTTTCCTCCTACAATTCCTATGAGAAGATACTCTATGGTTAATACAACTTTGGTGACCTAAATAGAGGCCCCCAAGTAACTAGAGCTATTACTAGTGAAGCCCTCTCTATACTTCCATTGGGGCCCTCATCCTTAGTCACACCCTCCGGCCCAATAGTGCCTAGATCAAAATCAGCAAGCATCCCCGCGTAACACGCTTCCACCACCGATGCGTGATTACCAGGATCCACCTCCATGATAGGCTCCTCTAGCCCCTCGTTAGGGCCAAGCTCCCAGGGACCCCTTACCAGACAGGCGAAACCTGACATACACATTCAATGAGGCTCAGGTATCTAGTTATGTATGAAGTTCCATGGAATAGTGAATTGCATGGTTTCCTGAATGTAGATGGCCAGAAGAGGAGGGTCTAATTGATCACCCTAACTAATTCCCTTACCATTGGATTCAGGGGAACACCCTCAAGTAGTTCTATGTGTTCAATGACTAGCTCTATGTCTAGGTCGAAAACAACATAGTCAAGTTAGGCCCAACCCCAGTATAGGGAGCATGTGTTTTTCTGAATCCAGATTGAGTCTATGACATCGAAGGGGAGTGGCATCAGGTTTCTAACTGTACGTCCCAGAAGTATGATGACTAGATGGATCATAAGTCATTTTACCATGCCCATGGTATTATCTGTGCATTCTTTAACCAACTTGGGTCTTCATAAGACACCATGTAACCTTCAACCAGTGCCTATACATAAACGGATCAACCTTCTTCTTCTCAAAAGAGCATGCATCGATGGAATAAGGGAAAAAATCCCCCACAGATGTCATTGTCATCCTATACTCTCGGAAACATAATACCCCCAGATATAGAGATTCCTCCTAGAATCCATATAGTGGTGGATTATTAATGAAGAGAAAATTAATGGTACACCTCAGTTAACACCGTAGAGCTGGTAAACCCCTAAATGATTCTTGATAACGAGGAGCACCAGACGGATCCTCCCAACATCCCCAACCATCACAGCATCGACGGAGCTGTTACTATATGGGTCGTCAGAGTTCCTCAGTTAGTAATTATAGCTAGGATGTTCATGCCACTGAAACTAGACTTTATTCCCAAAGTAGAACTCATCATGTGTAGCCATCTCATCTGGTGTCATCAGGTATGCCTTTACCAGTGTTTGTGTTACTGGATCAGGCAGATCCATCTCGACAGCGTCGTGATCAGCCACAATCTGTTACGGACTGGTCTCAACCATTTGAACCAAATCCAGTAGTCACTTCAAATAATTTTACTAGTGTGAAACTGGATGTTCCTAGCACCAGTTAGCCACCGGTTCAGCCAACATGGTCTGCCATTCCTCCTACTGCAGAATGACCTCTTGTAAGTAGAAGATAACACTTGGCATAGAAGTACAATTTCCTCAAGCATCATGCCACCATTTCTGAATGTCACTCCATCCTTGAGGATCATATCCTATCACTGGATATGCGTGAAGCCCTCTCCAAGTCTCTAAGAGGCACCATTTAGTTTGAGATAGTGGTAGTAGCTGCAGAAGCCTTCCATGTTGAGGCAGTCGTGCATACTGAATACTATGTCATTTTCTTATTCTCTGAAGAATATGATGGATCTTCAATACAAAGTAACATCTTACCATTATACATCACCATTAATTTCAATGGTTTTGAGGTTTGTCAATGTATTTTCAATACATGATCTGGGATTAACCTAATCCCAGTCCATATAATTCAAAAAATGGGGCTATCTGAGGATGATCTGAGCCACTCCAACCAGCAAATACAAGGTTATGATAGGACGGAACATGCGCTGGTCGGAAAGACTCATCTCATGACCCAGTTTGATGGTCTGGTAGCTAGAACTGAGTTCATGGGTGTCTCCTAGGACACCACCTAAAACGCATTTATGGGTAGGCCAGGGCTCCACCTGCATGTTGAGATCCCTTCCTCGTATCACCAGTGCCTTAAGTATTCCCTTAATGGTTGAGTGGGTATAATTCATGGTGATGCATCTCCCATTTCCTCTTGTGTATCCCTATACCAAGATTTTGACTATTACTTGAGGAAGGACAAGCTTATTCAGACTAATGAGGTGGAACATGCTTCGACTGCGACTGACCTGTGGATAGATCGGGATGATGCCTACATTTTTCGGATCCACCGATGGGAGGCTATGGCCCTAGATATGGGGAATTTCTTCATTGTTTTAGGAATGAGTGGGGAGGACATTACAATCTCCAATTTATTCCATAATATCACCTTTTATTCCTACGTGAATTATCCTTGAGTGATCCCAGAGCCCCTAATCTCATAAGGTATCGGGTTGTTCACCCCATGGTAATAGAAATATGTCATACAAGATTTTTTAACTTGGCTGGTAATAACTGTATGAAACCAACCCATCACTATTTATTATATATCATCTATCATGGCCCCTTGGGTAGAAAACAAGATGGAATCGGATCAACAACATTCATTTCCATGGTTTTGGCAGCACATGAGTCCCTCGATGTTGTGTCTACCGCTGTTCAGGCTGGTACCGGTCTCCCATTGGGATTTATTAACTCATAGGAAACTCCCCTTACTGATGATCCCTCCTCCATAAGTGATGAAGTGTATTTAGAGGATGATACTCTTGTCTTGGAAGATGGCATCTCCACCACGGTCGATGAATTGATACATGTGAACCTCGGTAGTGAGACAGATTTGAAACCCGCATTGATCAGTTCTGATATCCATGATGAAGAGTGCCAGTAGTATGTGGACTTCCTAAATAAACATCTAATATATTTTCTTATAGATATGATGAAATGTTGGTACTAGATCCACAGATATCCATCTACCACCTTGGTTTCCCAGAAAATCACCACGGGTTTAAGAAGCACCCCCAGAAAGATGCACTCTTCTCACAGTGCCATGGTCGAGGCTGAAGTCTATAAGATCATCAGAGACAATTTTTTCAAGGTGGTCTAGTACCCTAGATGGTTTGAAAATATTTTTCCCATCATGAAGTGGAACAAATAGATCATAGTATGCATTGACTTTTGGGATCTCAACTTCCACTATTCGAAGGATGATTTTCCCCTTCTAGTTATGAAACTGTTGATTGATTCCATATAATGGTTTCATTCTCTAACATTCATGGATGGTTATTTTGGGTATAATCAGATCTGAATGGCCCCTGGAATTAATATTCTACAACTTTCAGGGCACCACATTGTAGTTTTTAATACCATTTCATGGCCTTTGGTCTAAAGAATATTACTACCACTTATCAGTGTGTCATGCATCGTATATTTAAGTCAATCCTTAGGACATTGGTTGAATGAAACATTGACGATCTGGTGGTCAGATATTTCCAGTGTCTGGACTATCTCAAGGACCATGAGAAATTTTTTGGCTTCCTACATTCTCACCATATGAAGATTTACCCACTGAAGTGTGATTCGGGGTCACCTCTAGGAAGTTTCTTGGATTTATTGTGAGATATATAGGCATCAAGATCAATCTAGAGAAGATTATGTATGTCCTTTATATGTCTCCTTTGAGAAACATTCAAGAGATATGAGCCTTTCAAGGACACTTTCCCTACATATGAAGATTCATCATGAATTTGGCTGGTCAGTGTAAGACCTATTCTCAGCTCATGAAGAAAGGCATTGTCTATCAGTGGGACGAAGAATGTTAGAATATTTTCAAAGAAATCAAGAGGTATCTTCTATAGTCCCCAGTCATGATGCCACCAGTTTTTTGGAAATCCACTGGTTCTTTATGTGACCACCCTAGAATAATCTATCAGTGCCCTTATACTCCATAAGAACAATAAGGGAATGGAGAACAGTCTCTACTATCTTAGTCGCATGATCCTCGATACAGAGACCAGATAATCCCCTCTCAAGAATAACTACTTTGAACTGGTATTCATAGTATAGAAATTGTGACATTACTTGAAACACCATGAGGTGGAACTTCTGTCTTGAGTGGATCCTCTAATGTATATCTTGAAAATCCCAATTTTGATAGGCCATCTAGCCCAGTGGTCAGTGATCCACCAGTAGTTTTACATCATGTTTGTCCCTCAAAAGGAAATTAAAGGAAAAGAATTGGCATATTTCCTTATCACCCATCCATCTCCTGCAGACCAGTCTCTCGACCTTGATTTTCTTGATGAGGCAATCCTCTCAGTAGACCAGGATATTACATGTTGAAAAATGCACTTCGATGATAACTCTAAGAGCCCAACAAGTAGAAGGATCAAGGACACTAGACTCAACAGAGTAGTCCTATGTATCATCTTCCTCACTCCCACACATGCTTTTTTCCATTATTCGTTCTTGTTGTCAGAAGTCTATACCAACAATGAGGTAGAATACCTGGCCCTTCATTACTAGCCTTGAGTTTTCCCTCACGATTGACATTCCCCAAAATAATCTGAAAGGGGACTCCGAACTAGTCATCAAGTAGATCAACAGTGACTTTGTCGTCAGAAATCCAGATATCATACCATTATTGGAATGCACCCTCCAGCTGATGGCTCAATTCCCATCCTGACCAAAATTAACTCATGTACCTCAATTCTAGAATGGTCAAGCTAACTCCTATGCCAGCCTAGCTTCATCTCATGTGGAGCATGATCATGATGATTTGATTATCCACGTGGCACACAAGAAGATTCATCACCCATGTCACTCTAGATGCTGAAGATAGCCCAAAATTAAGACACCTTACCACCGACACCTCTATGTTAGGACCATCATGGCCCTCTGATGTATTGTAGGAAGTAACCTATGATTAGAGGACCTCCTTTATCAAGTACCTGCAGAACGGAAATCTCCCGACAGATCGCACCGAGCGTGAGCGAATCCGAAGTCTTGCATTGTTGTTTACCCTCCAGAGCGGTCCCAAACATGAGAGGACCCTCTACATGTGTGATTTTGATGGGGTTATCCTCTGTTTCATTCAAGGAGTTGAGATTTCTTATGTCATGCAAAAGGTTCATGTTGATTCCTACGGGGCTCATCAGATCAGGCTAAAACTATCTCACCAGATATGGACTCTAAGGAATTTTTTTCCCTCCCTGATCTATGACTATATCATGTTTTCCAAGGGGTTCTATGCATGCCAAATTCATGACATCATTGTGAATAATCCACCTAAGACTCTCCACACTACAATGTACTCTTGAACATTTTCGGTCTGGGGACTCGATGTCGTGGGACCATATCCACCTGTGAAAACTCGCCAGTGATGGTTCAACTTGACCGCTATAGAATTCATTTCCACGTGGGAAGAAGTGGCTCCACTCAAGGTTTTCAAGACGCATTTTATCATTGAATATGTGATCTCCAACATCATCTACAAAATTTTACTCCTTCACGCTATTCTTATTGATAATGGCACCATCTTTCGGGTAGCCGAGTTGAAGAAATTTTATGCCATGTCAACATCCGTTCTAACCATATCTCCCACTATCATACACAATAAAATGGGAAGATCAAGTAATTCAACGAAAATCCCCTCTAACATTCTGCAAAAAATGGTTGGTCAGAACAAGAATATTTGGCCGAACAAGCTCCCAAATTTACTCTAGTCTTATCGAACGATGAATCGCAATTCCAAATAGGTGACCCCATACTCCCTAGTGTACATAATAGAGGCCATCATGCCCATAAATATTCAGTTTCCTTCATTATGCACATCTATCTACGATAAGAAATAACCAGATAAACTATCTGAAATCTATCTGGCTGAATTGGAAGTACTCGACAAGAACAGGCTTGTTTCCCTACACAATCTTGAATGGAACCAGAATAAGATAGAAGGAGCTTTTAACAAGAAATTTCGCCTCCTCTCATTCTTGAACAATGACCTAGTGTTGTCTATGAGGACACCAATGATACCTAGTAAAAAACCCCCCACACAGTAACCCAAATGGGATGAACCATACGTCATTCATATGGTTTATCCCAATGGAACGTACTCCCTAGTTACCATGGATTATGAGCATATAACTCCTCCCAACAATGATAAACTCATCATGAAATACATTTCATGAGTATCCTGGTCCAACATGACTTTAAATAGTTTTTTCCTACATGAAATTATACTACATTTTGGCCCCACATGACGATAAATTGTAAAACATTCCGAGATATATGACCATAAAAAAAGATCTATATGGTCACACATGACCTTAAACTATTATTCCCACACCACAAGATGTTTTAATGTGTGATTTGTCTAAACTGAAGGACATAAAACTGTTCATCATTTGTCTTACATGACGTCAAACTACGAGCAGTATATATACCGTAATGGTCCAAAATCTACGACCTAAATCTATGATCTCCTCACCACCATCATCTCGCAATATGTTAAAATTCATCTCAACAACTATGTATGGCTTGATTCCAATCCTCATGGGATAGGTAGGAATGCTCAGACACTTCATCCTGAGCCCAGCCCCAATACAATATCTTTGAATACCCCCTAGGTGTATTTCTTTTGGAGAATCCAACATAGTGTAGTAATGGATTATTTGTATCCACTCATGTCGAGATTATGATGATCGCATAATGTTACCTTCCTTGTTCTTCTACCCTCCCACATCCTCACCACATGATGCTAAACCGCATGCCCCTTTTCAAAACTATGTACGGATTGATTATCGTCTTTATGGGATACGTAGGAATGCCAAGACATTTCACTCATAGTCCCTGCCCCAACTTCAGAGTCTCCCCTTGGATCGAAACACATGGTGTGGGGAATAATTTTTCACTCATTCATGTCGAGTTCATCCTAACTACACCATGTATCTCTCTCCCTGGAGATCTCCATCTATTTTTTTGGTCTCACGTGATGTTAAAATACAAGGGTAAATTCATGCATCACACACTCCCTTTACATGGTTCTCTATCTTCTTTTACATCCAAAGGGTCCCCTGAATGACATGGATACTTAGTCCAAGATATCTCTTATCATTTCGAGCCAATGTCCTCAAGGACCTATAATGACAAATTGATTTAAGTCCTGCATTTTGAATATGGTCAGTGGTCGACATTAATTTGTTGTTTCCATTTCAGATCACATGATATGGATGTTGTGTTTCGAATATGGTAAACAACTATCCTTCATTATTTTCACCAGCCCCATATGTCCCAAATATTGGGTGCATTGATTCATATTGTTTTGTTATCACTTCAAACATAAGTCTGCCTCTGGTAAGGGTGGTTGTTCAGATATCATACCCTTGTATATTGGGGAGAGCCAAATCTCATTCCTTGTTTCCCCCACTATGCATTTCTCATGGGGTCTTAGGTATTTTGGTAAGGAAATATCCAAATTAAGGGTTATGTGTCCATGTTATGATCTCTATAACCTTAAACTAAGATCGTATTAACCCTCATTGCAATAAGTTAAACTACAAACTGGCTGGGACTGCCCGTCTTAGATCCCTCAACATTTCTAGGCACCTGGCCCAAGTTATCATTTAGGATTGTATGATGTGGTGTGGAATTTTTTTCCTCGTTCACATCGGGCTATTTTTTCACTCCATGTACATCCTGTTGAGACACCCCTCCATCTTCGCCTACTCCACAAGACGTTAAAAAGTATAGGTTTGATCCTTCCTCACATGTCCCATCATTTCGGTTCCCAGCTTCATTCACTTCCAAAAGGAACCCCGAACAATTTAGATACTTAGACCAAAGGATATCCTATCATTACGGGCTGAAAACCTTGAGGATCTTGAGAAAAAAATTTATATAAGTCTCGTGTTGCGAATATAGTCAATGGTCGAAGATCAATTGTTTTCCTCTATCCCTAGTCACACAATATAGATACTGTGTTTTGAACATGGTCAGAAGTTATTCTTGATCTTTGGTTTTTTTATGTGGTCTCCCACATAATATGTATGGTGATTTAACCGTTATATCCATTTGTCCCACACACATGAGCTTAAACTGGGAATCTACGGTCTGATCTCTATGAAATTAAACTAAGATCAACTTCATCCTCATTGAATGACATTAAACTATGAACTAGTTGGGACTGCCCATCTTAGATCATTCAACCTTTTCCCCCCTAGACCAAGTTCTCATTTGTCATTGTACAGTGTGGTATGGGCTTATGTTCTAGTCACCGCTCCCTACACATCCCTCATTGAGATAGATTGCCCTTATTTGTTTCCTTTTCACCTGACGTAAATTTGAAAATCATCTTATAGAACTACATGTGGCTTGATTGCCACTATTATGGGATACGTAGGGCCTCTCGAACATTTAGCCTTCGGGTCCAGCCCTATTTCCTAGAAACCTACTCATCATTCAATCCCCCTTGCCTGAGTTCCTTAAGAGGAGGTATATGTTGTGGTCGGGGATCCATATCCTCATTCACGCCAGGTTTGTAACAGCCACACCACATACCTCTCCCCTAGAGATATCTTACTTCCCCTGTTTTACACTTGTCTTTTCGAGTCGGTTTCTCTGGAGTTAGTCCCCTTGTCCCTATTTATTAGTTCACCAATGTGACCAGGAGCACTCTGATTCTGGAGCTATATTATTGGATTTCATAGAGACATGTTATCACTCATGGTTAGGATTAATTTTCCCCTTAATTTGGGATTTTATCATCTTTCACTTTTGAATGGACCCCCGAACGGCACAAATGCTAGGCCCCAGTGCCCTCCTACCACCTTGGGCTAACGTCCCCAAGAAATTAGAATACCAAATTTTTACAGGTCCCACATTGTGAATACGGTCAGCAGTCGACACTCATTTGTTGTTCCAATTTCATGTCACATGATATGGATTCTATGTTTTGAACATAGTCAATAGTTATCCATTATATTTACACCACACCCATAAACTCTTAAATATTGGTTGTGTTATTCACATCATTTTCCAGTCTATCATATCCAAGTAGAATTTCGACACTCTTGTTACTATCCCTCAGTGCGTATTTTCACATATAAAGGACAAATCCATGGTAAGGCATCATTTAGGGATCCGAACCAATCTCCCATTTGTGTTTATTCCATGTTTTGGAAAGACCTGTTCTACCCTTGTTTCGCACATAGTGTTTAGCTCACGTGGGATTAGGGATTCGGTTGAGGTTTGCACCCATTTGGAATAGTTTCATTTATCTTTGGTCTGAGCTCTAAGACCATTGAACTAGGATCCAAACAACCTTGCAGTAGGATGTTAAAATTCCTGACATTCCTATAACTATGTATACCTGATTCACATCCTCATGGGATATGTAGGAATTCCTAGGCATCTTGTCATCGGGTCCAGCTTAGGTTCCCCTGAATAACCATTTCTGTTCAGGCTTTTTCCCATGAGTTTCATATGATTTTTTGGTGTGGTGTGGGACCCCGTCCTCATTCATGTCAGGTTTTCAATAACCACACCACATACTCCCTTTATATGATCTAGTCTCTCCTGCCTCTTGCCCTTTCATAACAACAGATAGCATGATTCCCATGCTCAGAGTATATGTAAGAACACTGAGATATTTCATCATTAGGTCTAGCCTCGTATTCCCTAACCTTTTTCATCACCTCATCCTGAGTTCTTCCTAATAATTGAGTGTGGTGAGGTACAAGATTATGTCCTCATTCACATCAGGTGTGGTCTATCATGCCATGTGCATTCCTTTTAAAACCTCATTTCTTCTATATGTGTCCAAGCCATATGACCTTAAACAATGATGCATGGTCCCGCATGACTTTAAAATGTTGTGTCTTTAGTTCAAAATGTTAAAATGAATTGGTAGGTACTATCATATGAACCAAAAAAATGATATCATCATCTTGTCCGCACGATGAAAAAAGACAATTCATTGTGATGTCCTCACTCGATGGGACATCATGCTTGGTAATGGTTACCCACCATACCATTATAAATGCCCATATATGGCTTGATTCTTGTAGTGATTCCTAGATTCTTCATTCTAGGTTTATCTCTTCACAAAACACACACACACATCCATCCTAAAGAAAAAAAAAGATCTATCAAATGTCGATCTCTTTTTCTGCATGGGCCAGACCCCCACAATAATATTTTCCCTATCCTTGGTACCCGACCATGCCACTTCTATAACTACATATGGATTGATTCCCATCCTAATGGGATATGTAAGAACACCCGGGATCTTTCTGTGGGCCTATCCCATGTTTTATTTTCAATCCCTTGACCTAAAACATCTCAAGGGAGCACATGGTGTGATATGGAATCCTATTGTCCTCATTCATGGTGGGATATTTAATTACTGTAAAACATGTCTCCCTTACTCTTCTCTATCCTTGGTCCATGCACAAAGATCTATGATCAAAGATCCAACCATCCTTGTTGCATGATGTAAAATTGCACAGCATCTTCTAGAACTACGTATGGATGGATTCCCATCCTTATGGTATTTTTAGGAATACCCAGACAATATATCTTCAGGTCCAGCCCCAAGAATCTAAAATCCTTCCACTCTTTTCCTGCCCTTAGCCTGAACTCTTTTGGGAACATGTGTTGTGATGACTGCCTCTTGGGATCTCATTCACATCAAGATATATATTGTACCACACGTTCCCATTCTAGGTAACATATGGATTCTCATTCATAGTATGGATACTCGGCCTATGGATCACATACTATCCTAGTCCAATATTCTTGAAGAATAATGAATGATATTTTTAGTTAGGCCTCGTGTTTTAAACATGGCCAGTGCTTGGCCCTCATTTGTTATCCCCATTTCAAGCTAACACAATAGGTATAATATGTTTCAAACAAGGTCAAAAGTTATCTTTCATTGTCATGCCATCCCTACAGTTTTCCGAATCATGGGTATCGTTATACAAACATTCCACTTCCCTGTGTTTGGGTTAATTCTAACACCCCTAGCATTACCCTACTCATGAACTGGAGCACATGGCATAAATTTCATTTTGACTATTCTATGATCTTCATCCTCCAGTTGGGCCCCAGCCTTTCTTCTTGGAAATCCATATTTGTTGTTCAATCCCTGGATGTCTGATGCTTGGTGAGAACCCTCATATTTGGATGGAATTATAAGGTTTTCATCCCCTGTTTCTCACATCCATCTCAACCCACGTGCACCTTGGGATTGATTTCCAGATATTTCATGAATGTAACAGATTCATAATAGACGAAAGCGAAAGACAATAACCATGCATTCATCACAAATAAAAGAATCAAATATTTAAAGTATGTTTAAAACTTTACCTACCTTACATCACCCAAGGATCGCCCCCACCCCACATGGATGGGATGTCCTATTTAATAGATAATTCCATCTTTTCCACTCTATGAATTCTAATATAGAGGGTTTTATGTCACCTTTTACTTCCCACTCCTCCTAGAATGCGATGGGGTTTAGTTCATTGACCGCAATATGGGCCCAATCCTTGTCGGTTCAGACAATAGCTATTTCCTTGGAGGCTTGGTTCATTCTTTTGTCGGCCTCTTCTTGTTGGGACTCCAGTTGCGATATAAGCCCTGATTGTGCATTGAGAAAGGCAGAATACTCATCTTCCCATGCTTGTAACGGTTGAACGTAATTTTTGGCCTCATGGAGCCTCTTGATGTTCATTGATTTTCTCTACTAAAAACTTAATCCAAGGCTATAGTAATACTCCCAAATATTCTCCTCCATGATATATCAAATGGGAATTTGAGGATTCTGGGAATCTACGCCCCCGATGCATATTTCACGCATCAGGGACCGAAGCCTCTGCATCTAGTCTATCCATTGCACTTGAGGGGTCACCCTAACGAAGCACTTGATCAGCTTCCATGACTGGTGACGGAAAATTTTACAATCCTCTTCATCATAGTTCATCTCATCCCGGTCCACGGTGTTGGTGGGTTTATATGTAGGGAACGAACCTAGGAACACAGCATCAAGGTCTGTATCTGGTGTCTGGTCGGGTATTTCAGACCTGTGTTTTCCGATTGATCCTCATCGCCAGATCCCACATCAATGATCTCAGGATATGTCCTACTAACAGTCCCACCATTGTTTGGAACCACTATAGCTTGGTCAGTTCGAACGTCCACTTCCATGATCCCCGGTGTTCCCCCAAGAAAGGTAACACTAGGAGCCCTAACCAACCTCACCATGAAATCCCACACCATTTGTAGAACTGTGCATACAAGAGACACACTGACATCGGTTAAACTGATCAATGGATGACAGTTACATATTCTGTGAAGAATGCATATAGAGAACAAACAATTGGTCCCCCTCTTGAGTTGTTGTCGTTGTGTCCACAAGGCATGGCCCTACATATATTGTTGAGAAGTTTGAGGTCTCTAGGAAGATCACCATGGCTGTTTCTGCCCTTCTAAGAACAATAACTTATATGGTCGTGGGTTCGTATCCCGATGTTCCCATAGTTACTTATACTATTGGATGGGATCCGGTTTTACATATGATTCCCTCCTACAAAGTTCATATTATAGCTGATAAATACTAAGTGATGTGGATGAAGACTCTCAGGAAGTGGTTTTAATTTCACCTCATGGGCCTCCACAAATTCTTCCATCTCTGGGTCTAAATAACAAAAATCACCCTCCTATAGAGGGATCCCTCTACTAGAATCCACCCCCAGAATAACTAATCTAATTATTCTAGAATAGGAAAGCACTCTTTTAATTCATTATCCGACAACTGTAGAGGTGTCGTTAGATTTAGAAACACCTTTACATGATCCTTCATTAGACACGGAGCACCCTGAGAGTGTACAAAGTCCTCCATCTCAGCCATGTATGTCCCCCCATTGTCGGAGATACAGTAAAGTTGGCCCTCATAGGGTGGATCCCTGAAAAATTCATCCTAAGATGGTTCAGGTCATGCCATATCTTGAACAGGTCGAGGAATTTCCTTTTGACATCCCAGATGTCCCAAGCCTCTAGGAAGACATCATTATCAAGCATTTCTATGTGGCACAATAGCATTCCCAGATCCAACATGGAAATCCTGTGGAGTCTCTATGGTGGCCTCCCCTCCGGAAGAATCTTCTCCTCTATGACCACCAGGTCCACTACTGTCGCCTACCTCTCGTCTGGTGCGGGTCTCGCCAATACTGGGGCCCCACCACCAAGAGATGTCCTCGCCACCTTTTGGCCTTGACCTCAAGGTTGGGGAGGCACCCCTTCACTATCACAAATTGTTTTCTACTCCAGGATATCCCCCAGGTAGGCCACCTCCCACCTCTTGGTGTACTCCTTCACAAACCTTTAAGCAGTTGTGGGTGGAGGCAAGTCATTCCACATCTGCACATCCTCCCATTTGAACACGAGCCTCATATTCCTCATCACACCCAGGTGATTTTCATAGCACAGCCCCAAGTACACCCACGTGGTTGGCCTCTTCTTGCACAGAAACTGCCTCGTGAAGCGGTACAATTTGAGTAGATCATAGAGAGGCTCGCGATCGACCCACGCCGCCAGAACTCCATTCTGAAAGTCCATTATATAGAATTGATGCTCTTCCCCCCTCTGACCGTCATCATTGAACAAACCTATAGGAAGTTTAAATATGTGGATGTTGAACTCTTCTTCTTTCCATACCTTATTCAGCACCAAATATGGGGATAACTTAGCTAGAAAGCTCCCCGCCACATTCAGAATGGCTGGGTGGAAATCTAATCCCAGAGGGGAAATGGGGTTCAGATATTCATAGATTCTCCTAGTATGTTCCACTATCCACCCATACAAAATATGGAATTACCTGCATACCCTCTATGGTTTCTTCCCCAAGCTGATATGCCATAGAACCTTATATAGCTTGGTGAGCATCAGGATCTGGAGGTTGAATCGTCCCCCTGTCACCAACATGGATGCCATGATGAACGTGCTCGGTCGCACTCCCATGTTTGTGTCCCTCACTAGAATAATCTAATTGTATAAAAGCGCTCAGATGAATGATGCCAACCTAACCATCTATTTATTCTCATTATTGACACTGAATCCCCATGTCATATATTGGTTGTACTCAAGGAGTCGCCAATATGAATTCTCCTTGGCGTATTGAACCCCTTTTGGGTAGGTCTGATGTGTCGCATGAAACTATCTATCTGCAGGGAAATTCAGGAACCACGTTACCCACTTTTTAATGTGGATTTCCCCAATTGAATTCTTTTCCTCCCCCCGACACAAGGTCCATCAATGCCTTTTCTAGCAGTGGCATCTGATTCGGGCCTTTCCATGTATTCATGGTAGGGAGGAACTCATCGTAGGTTTTCCCCAGTATTGAGACCCCCCTGAGATCTGGTGAAAATCCCAGAAGCTGATACCAACCTCCCAATCGTGATGATGGAAGGTATTGGTCCTTGATGACACCTACTCAATAGCTCTGGTATCTGATGCTTTGGGTGATATATTTGAAATTGAGAGGCCAATACTGCCTTGTACGGGCCCACTCATCTCAAATCCACCCCAAAATACACACAAGGTGCCTACCTAGTAGGCCCATGCCCAGTTGACCATAAAGTTTCCACCCTCAAAAAAATCCCCCTCATCAGTCCACCCATTCTCTGGGTTCCCCAAGGAAACCTTCAGGATGGTGTGGTATAGTGGGGGGATGTCTCCGGCTGCAATACCTTCTCGTCAACCTTATTCACATGGTAATATATGAAATCCATATTAATGGGTGTGAAATTATCACAACCATGCCTGTCAGCCACCTAGAACTACTCACGCTAGTATGATGTCCTCCTAAAACAATAAGCCGACTCATCCCTTCTCACTTCAATAATTAAGACATCATCCCTCAGGCCAAAACCATACAATGGCATCCTTTTGCAGAATAGGTAGTTGTTCTGACCATCTGACAGTAGCTCCACCAATGACTCATGGTCCGAATGGCTCTTTATGTCTTTTTTATGCCCAAGTTATTCACCATTTCTTATCTATGGGAATCATCTGCAAGGACCCACCTAGAAGCTTCCTGATGAGCCATTCAGTCTAGGTTTTTAAAAATTTTCCCTGGCATCCCATAACTCAATCGCAAATCCCAAATTGTGAAGCTCAATCACAAATACAATTCATGGAGTCCTACAATAGACTTCGTAGACGTAAGCTTGTAGCATAAAATCAGAGATTCGAAGGACTTGCTGTGTTCTAGGAAGCCAAAAGGCTTAATTCGTGGGGATCAATCACATGGAGCATAGAGCATTACAAATCAAGAGAATAATATGAAAAACGCAGAGATGAGAATGGAAAAAAAGAGGTCATCCTATCCTATTTATAGGTTAGGACCCACTTTTATTTATGTTGAGCCCGACCACGGTGAGATTCATGATGCTCTTAACCCGCGTGTCACCTCTGCGCAATGCGACCCTTCTTCAAGATCCTACTTAGCGATATGCCTAAAAATTTTGGCGGTTTTCCTCAGACATAGACCCTCATTGCCTCCTCGAATCCATGTCTGAGGGCGTAGGGGGAATTTTTCGGTACCAAGATATGTGGAGAGGAAATTAAAATGTAAAGAGGAAACCAACTACCTAGAGACGACCTCGTGATGCCTGTTTGTGGATCCTCGCAGCACCACGACTGGCATGATGCCACCTAGTTTACGTAGTGAAGAGGTGGGAGGCTCTATGATCTGAAATACAATTTCAATGCCACGACGAAAAAATAGGTAGGACGCTTCGTGTTTCGAAATATGTTTTCGATGTCTCCACGAAGAAAAGAGGTGGTAGGCTCCACGGTTATGACAAAGAGCCATGTGGGTTCGTATCGAGCGATCCTTTCTTTGTGTCACCTATTTCTAATAAATAACTAGCTTCCTCTAAGCCCAAAGAATGGATACTCTGAGCTTTCACCTTCTCAGCTCTCAAATCACGAAGCAATTTCTGCTCTATGAAAAATGAGCTCTTCGAGGTACTTGAGCATCACAATGTGACATTCCACTGGCATAAACACAACCCCTCTTCAAGCAGGGATGCCCATCGCAGAGCCCACGAGCCTTCTCAATGGAAATATATCCCTAAGGGAACTCAGGTCTTCGTAAAGCACTCATGCTTCCTGAAGTACCTTCCATGGACTTGTGGACCACTTTCTAAGGTAGGGTCACTATGCTTCGTGAGCCACTCTTATTCATAATTCTATGCTTTTCAAGGCAGCCTTTCTTCATGAATCCCTACTCTATGAGAGAATTTGTTCTTCACAAATCTCCCTCCGTGTGAACCAATTCCCTATGCCTATTCTAGGCCACCCCACTTAGTGAAGCATACTCCTTTGTGAAGCCACTTCATTACATGTAGCACCAGATCTTCACAAGGCCTTTTCTTATGGACCCCTTTTCTCCGAAAACCCTTTTCTCATACTACCCTCTGGGTTTGTACTATGTGATTTCAAGGTCCCTTGGGTGTTTCTTCATGTTGCATTGCTTATCCTCATGATTATTCACATAGGAACGCTAATGGTACTGCTGAAGCCTTCCCTTCTCTAAGGGTAGATAGGTATTAGATATGTAAGTCCTAGGGTTGCAGAGTGAACCTACTTGGTCTGAGTAGTTGGAAATTAAACTCACAAGAACAATTGTCCTCAGCACACGACGTTAAACTGTGGCCTCAACTCATGCACCCCATGTGGGGTGCCCCATCTTAGACATTTTCTAGGTGACGAGTTTCGAGGAGGAATCCGTGGAATGAATAACTGACATCCCATCATCCTGTTTTGATCAAGAAGAAAACATCCTTGAATAAGAGACGGATTCTACCCGCCTTAGGAATGCGGGAATTTAGGGAAACAGATGTGCATCCTCCAAAAGAGATAGATGTGTACCCTGATGAAAGTGTCACAAACAATAAAAAGATATAATACCTTCCCATTATAGCATCAACTTATACAAAGGGAAGTATCATGATCTGAACTTGAAGAATACTCCCACATATTCAAATTAGAGAAGGCTCACAATAAGTATGAAATAATCATACCATAATGTGTTTTTAGGGAAGTTTATACTTCAATGCATCATGGATTTGATTTAATATTTTTAGAAAACATACATGATATTATGTTATGCATAGAACCAAAATATAATAAGATTTTTATATTATTGATTGAGTATGAAGTGTACCTCGTACAAATTCATTTTTTCCACTTAGTAGTATATTTCTCCTTTTCCTTTGGTGGTGGATGACACTGGTTTCCCTCAAGGATTCATGGTTTAGTACATTTTCTTGAATGGTTCCCAGCATTTGAAACATTAAACCATGGTTGGTGTTTAGTTTTCCTCCATATCATTGGTCGGATTCTTCACATTTCTTAGACATTGATGATATTGTTGGACGTATTTTCCACACATAAATAGCTTTCCTATCCCTTTGAGGAAGTTTCAATGATCCTTCTTCCCCGATTTTTGACATGCGAGTTGTTGTGATTTCCTTTCACATTTTTCATTATATTCTCTAGCTGAAACTCCATCATTTTTTTCTTGTCACTAAAGCCATTGGATCAGTCTAGAAACTTCTTATCCAATTTGAGAGAACATAAAAAAATTCTTTAATTACTCCCAATGTCTCTAATATCTATATCCCTTCGATGGTGGGGTTTTAATCCAATATAGATTCTATCTAATTTTCTATCATTGTTGATAACAAAACATGATGAATGCCTTTCAAGACATGTGATTTTTGGTTTGTATGACGTGATAGATAAACATTTATTTTTTCTTTACCTATATATATTCTCATTCAAAATTATTCGAAAGAGTTTGAGTAAAATACATGTTATGAAATATTTTCTTAAAGCCTTCAAACCCTCTATCATAAATTTCATTATTCGGTTTAGTGTTATTTATTGATACCCACCATTGATCATCCTCTCCATATAAATATTAAATGGAAAAGGTCAATTTATCCTTCTCATAATAGTGGATCAAATAAAAGATCTTCTCTATGATGTTTAATAGCTATTATAAGATAGTAGATCAGTAGATTCACTAAATTTAGTGTAGAACCCCAAGACACCCTTTGAATGGAGGGGTGACTCGGGGTGTTAACTTTTCTTTTTTTAAACAAGGATCTTGTTCCCCAATTAGTAGGAAATACTTAGACCAATATGATTGTTTATTCTCTTTTCTATCACAATGTTTAACGAATGGAAAAGAGGAATACCATAGCATAATGAGATTCATACTTTGAAGAAATATCAAAAATTGACAAAGGCATGAACAAAGATTTGTTTAAAGATGGTCCACGAAGATTCATCATGGCCGTGCAAGTATACTTGCACGCCACATATGGGTCACGCAAGTGACTTCCATGCCCTACTTTATTTTCACCCAAGGTCTTCATTAGCCTATAAAAACCCCTTGTGGGCCCCCATTTTAAGAATGAAAATTTCCAAAAGTCATATTTATTCTCTCGGCACCCTAGTCTCTGCTTGAAGTCTTCCAAACACTTCTAAGGTAATTTCGTACCTAGAATGGAAGATCTAAATAGAGGGAAGAAGGCCTAAGTGCTGAGACTCATCAACACTTGTGCTCCTAAGTGTCCAGCCCTTAACGGAAAATGTCCACACTTGCGCGCCGCCATATCCCTTAGATAGAACTTGTGTGCCACTCTTTTGGAAGCCTTTAGGGATAATACTTAGGGCCTGAGCCAAACCTCACCCAAGTATTACCCTATTTGTTGATCATCGTGCAATTATACTTGTGTCGCGCAAGTATACTTTCGCGACTAGGACTTGCGCGCCCAAACAAGACTTACATGCCTGCCTTTTTTTTGGGTGCCCCTCCTGTCTATTCGACTTTTCTCTTCAAATCCATCACTCCTCTTCCTGATTTAGCCTTAAAAACCCTCTTCAAAGTCATTTATGACATAGTTCCTTTTATTTATTCCTTATCTGAAAGGAATTCTGTGGAACATCTCTCAAAACCTAGTGATTTACATATCTTTATGTCACTTGGGTTAGAGATTTTCTCCATTCAACCTCATCCTCTAAGATGAGAAGATTTTTGATATGGGAATCCTCTTTAGGAGTAAGCCCCAAGTCTTAAATTCTTTTGATAAGGGCCTTCTTCTTGGGAGTAAGCCCCAGATCACAAGTCTCTTAACCTGGGCCTCCTTTTCAAAAGTAAGCCCCAGTCCATGTTCCCAAATATGGGCATCCTTCTCAGGAGTAAGCCCCAAATTCCAAATTCCCTTAACCTAGGAATCCTCCTTAGGAGTAAGCCCCAGTCATAATTCCCCTTAACCTGGGCCTCCTTCAAAATAAGCCCTAGTTTTCAAGTCCCTTTAACCTGGGCCTCTTTCCCAGGAATAAGCCCCAGTTATACTTTCTCTTAACCAGTCATAATTTCTTTTGATTTAGGCGTCCTTCTCAGGAGTAAGCCCCAATCATAATTTAAATTACCGCTTTAATTTGGGAATCCTCTTTAGTAGTAAGCCCAATTCCCCCTTTAACTTTGGGCCTCCTTCTTAGGAGTAAGTCCCAAGTTATAAGTCCCTCCTAATTCAGGCATCCTCCTCAAGAGTAAGCCCTAAGTTAGAGTATATAAATCTCCATAAAACACAAATACCTTTATGGAAATTGTTATTAGGTTTATTTCCAAAATTAAATCATAATCTTCATTTACTTGGGCAGTCACACATATATAAGCCCCATATCATTACTTGTGACAACATATTTCATGGAACAAATTGTCAGGTTTACTAATACCTTTTGTTTCGCACACCGAGCATGACTCATGTGATCATAGAGTGTAAAAGTAACTATGCCACATATCTTTGGGCCGTTAATCATTTGTAAGCCCCACACTTCTTACTAGAACTATGTGGACGTTGATCTCTATCTTAAAAGTAGAGTATGTAGGAAGCCTTTTAAGGTTCAAGCCCATCACTCATTAATTCTCATCCGTCCCATATGATGTATAACTATATCTTAATTTCGGAACTACGTGGGTTGTGATTCTTTTTCTAACAAGGATACATTGGTTGCCCATCTGCAGGTATGATACCAACTCTAAAATAATCCATGTCCTTCTGAATGATAATAAACATCAAGTGCCCCATTGAGTGGCTTTAAAACCAGTACAGTCATCATAATGACCAAGATATTTCTATATAATGTATTGAAGGATACCATTGACCTACAATTTACACTACATATGGATGATTCTCTGTCGATGAAGAACCTCAAATACATAAAAACAATTCTCTAAATATCATACACATCAATCATTTATTTCATGATCTAAAGGAAAACTCATTTTCATTCTTGATAAATTAATAAAGATTCACAAACATATCTTAAATCTATAAGATTCCCGGAGTAGACAATAATTCCCCAAAAAAAGTTTTGATGAGTCTAACCACCCATCCTCTCGACCAATGCAAATTCTTAAGCCTCATCGATCCAAAACTAATGAGCACCTGCCTTTGTAAAGTAGGTCCAAATGGATATAGAATCATTTCATGTTTCCGGTTCTACGAATAAACACATTAAAAACCGATTAGAATGTTGGAACCTTAAACAAACAAGGTCATCCCCATTTCCAAGTTGAAACAAAAATGGTGAACCTGATGTGAATATTTTACCAAGTTAAATAATGTTTTACTTATTTGTTAGGCCCCTATTTAACTTAGTGTGTGGGCCAAAAAAACAATCAATAACATATGTTCTCATCGAAAAGATGTAGTGGCCAAAATTATCTTGATTATGTATGTTATATCAAATAAGTACTCTTTTCTAAGATCTCTCCACATTACAGAGATGGATTCTCTAAAGTTCACACCTGGGAATGCCTCTACTGCTACTCCTGATGGATCCCCGTTCTCTCTGAGGACGACATCACCCACTCATCATCTGGAATGTTGGGTCTCAAATGCATTGGTTAAGGAATACCATCAACACAGTATTGTTCCAACTCTAGAGGCCACTCACCAAGCCCTCTAAGTTAACAATTCACCCTGGTCATCTGGACAACGACGACCCGTGATCAAGAAGCAGGAGGTGCTAACCATTGTCTCCAACCATTTTGGGTCATTATCCCCGGAACACAACAACCAGTCCCTCCCATACTATAGGGAGGTTGATCAGGAGGTCAATCAGGGCCTCCATTCAAGTATACAGAAGTCCTTCCCAGGGGCTCCCATCAACAATCGACGCCAGACTCGTGTGGCAGTGCACCCTCCACATGATGAGGGTATCTCCTTCAGTGGTTCGTCTTAGGTTCCTTAGACCCGAGCAGGCAAGACCAACCGCCAGAGCCGAAATCCGGCCAATAGGGAGCATGTTCTTACCTTTTCCCCTCCGGATAAGTTCATCAATCTAACTTGATGGAAAGCAATGAGAGGGCACACACACCCGTCCATTCTAATTCCATTGTTCAGCAGACTCGTCCGGTAGCAACCCACCAATCCCATCAAGCAATTCCACCAGATTACTATTGGAAAGCACATAAACCAGTTTATAATTCATCAACAAGTTAGTAGGCTCATCTGACTGCATTCAAAGGAGCTCTCTAACCAAATATGGTGACTACCTCTAAACATGAACACACACCTGTTTACAATCAACAATTCTGTTAGCAATCTCTTCTTCCAGTATTGATAGAAAATCGTCAACCATACATGACAAAGAATACACTGCAGACACATACACCTGTTTATAATTCATCATCCAGTCAGAAGGCTCGTCTGACTGCATTCAAAGGATCTCTCCAACCAAATATGGTGACCACCTATAAACAGGAACATACACCTGTTTACAATCAACAATTTTTTCAGCAGTCTCGTCTACTAGTATTGAAGGAAAATCGTCAACCATATGAGACGAAGAATACAAAATAGGCACATACACATACCAATGTTCATCGAGCCTTCCAATAGTCTCGTTTGGCAGCACCCAGAGAAGTTAGACAGAAAGCTCCGATGACAAATTTGGAGTTGACTCACCTCTCTGCCCCCATGCATAAGTACTGTCAGAATTAACTAACAGGAAAAGGAGGACAGGATCAGGCACACACACCTACTCCAGACATGTAATGGACGTATATTCCCATTCTAGTAGCTAAAGTCACCAAGAACATTCTGAAAATGGTGAAAGAGCAGAAGCAAATCCCTGCTCATATTTTGGATACCTTCCAGAATATTATAACAACTTCAGCAGCATCACAGGGAATGAAACACAAATCTATCCCTACCAGTGGAGTGACACATCAACATGTCACTTCTTAATAGATACATACCTCTGTTCTAGTCCAAGAGGGTTGTGGGTCATACTCCCCCATATCATACGGACAATCAAGTCAGGCACATACACCTGATTTGAATAGAGGCAATCAGCCTAACCTGACTACTTTTCCTGAGCAGTCACATACACCTACCCATAATAACCACTTTTTTCAACAATTGTTTTAAAAAATGAGTAATAATGCATCTAAGAAAAAGAACCGTTCAACGTAGTCAAGAAATCAAGAGCCGATTTGTAATAAGGCCTTGCTCGATGCTGGAGTTCTTGAAGCCCTCAGAAAATTATCTGTTGGAACTCAAGATATTACTCTCTCATTTCCCAATAGTAAGAACATTAATTCTGAAGGTCTGCATCAGACACTTCTTCATGAAGGCTTGCTTCATGACAGTTCGGTCGATCTCGAAGTATTATCTTCATATTAGAGTCATGATAACCCTCTGCGTGGCCAGAAGATCATGGAGCAAGAGGTTTCATCTTTTATTGTAACCCACCATGGTGGTCCTCCCCATGATGATTAATTTAGCTGTTAAAGTCCTATCCAAAGTAGTAATTCACATTTCCTGGAAAATATTTCAAAGGAAAACGCACTAGCGAGAAATCCCTCTTATCTTGAGGCACTTGCAAATGTGAATCCAATCATGTATGATGCTTTACCAAGAGCAGGTGAAATACATTCTCAACCAGAAGATAGCTCGGGGTGTAGGCCATTCTCTGAACCACCCCTGAATCATGAATCTTCTAATTTAATAAATGAATTCTCTACCAATATTGTTGAATCGGATGAAACAACAAAGAAGCACCAGCTCTGGTCTAATCAGGTAGAAGAATCTTCATCAAATGATAAGTAGGAAGTACTGAATATGAGAAAAAAACTGGCGAAAGGTGAAGTACCAGTCATGTTTTGGCCTTTGGCTGACTCTCAGTACGATATTCCTGAAATGTTGAATGAATATTGTATGCATGATAATCGTCTCAACATGTGGAAAACTCTTTGTCAATTAAAGAAGAAAATATTATCTTATGAAAAATATGAAATTCATGTCAAGATAATAGAAGGGTTAGAATGCCAAATTGATTTGGCATCTCTCTATGTTTCTCGATATCCAAAGGTTGAAAAGCAGCAGAGAGCCCTTCAGCGTTCATTCCTTGGCGCACTAAAAAGATTGCGCCAGTTAATTTCCAATGACCCATCTAGTATTCATATCAGTGGATGGGGTGTTCATGGATCACTGCATTTCACTATGTTCTCCATTCAGTAAAGCCTGCCAAAAGTGGTCTCATGCAAGGTTATTGCCCATGGCCGGCCATAAACAACTGGATTTGTGTGTAATCAGATGCTTGCTCAGGAACATGCCTCAACTAGTTCTTCCCAAAGTCAGGCATACAAAGAAAAAGTTGTCGAATTACTCTTGCATCAAGAAAATTAGAATATCAAACATGCTTCTCATTTAGAGCAGGCACATCATCAGGTGATAGAAGTGTCAGAAATCATCTAGCGGTCATTTGAGCCAGGTGATTTTAGTGGATGTAGGTTGATGCATCTAGCCAATTTCCAAAATAATGTCTGAAAAATCAGGAGAGCTTTTAAGAAAGTCTCAGATGTAGCAGCTCAAGAGCCACCCTAGCTTACGAGACTGGGGACTCTTTTAACCCAACCCTCATAATCAACAAATAGAATTTGAGGAGTTGAGCAGGAAAAGCTGGAACGGCCATAGTCCACTGGACTGGGGACTTTTTCAAATCCTCAATCCCTTCCTCAGCAGAAGTCAGTCTTCTCTATTTTAGGGAAGAAGACATAAGAGGAACTAAGTGCAGAATTGTCAAAAGATTCCCTCCAAATTACTGTTCGTCAAGAAGTTCCTAAGGGATCAACTCAGTAGAAGGCCGTGTCTCATCAGGGACAAGGAAGAAGACAGTATCGCAGAAATGCCCATAGAAGGGGTGCAATGCGTTATGAATCAATAAATATCATCAATTCTGTTGTTGGTCCGCTAAAACATGAGGCTCACTCAGAGGGATCATATGAGGAAGTTCCTGCTCAAGAGGCTGTGCACACAGAAGCAAATGAAGAAGGTGTGCATACACAAAATCAAAGGCTTACCCAGAATCTAGGTATTCCTTCAAATAACCAACTCCCCCCTCTCCGAAAGGCGTCCAACAAGGGGAAAGAAAAAAATCCAGGTTACCCCTACCTTTGGATAAGGCCAATCACCATCATTAAGGGAATTTTTCTCACAATAACTGGTGAAAATAAAGGAATTAAGGAGTTTGAATGCAGAACTACTTCAATGTAGTCTTCCTCCTAAGCGTGCTGGAGTCAGTCAGTCAAGGTAATTTGTTGTAGCTGCTAGGATGGATCAAGAATATATTTATTTACTAGTACACCCTCAAAGGTCCAATCCTATGGGTTATACGCAACAACTGGAAATACTACTATCAGTGGAAGCCCCAGTGGCCACACCTGTCCAAACTCCAGTTCATGCACCTGCACAGGTCCAAGCTCAACCAGATGTTTCTCAAACATTAATGACTACCACTGAGTCATTAACAGCTCAGTTAGAAGCTATGGACGGAAATCGGGCCCCAGTTCAACCGGAGTAGAGAGCTTACCCTAAATGGGTAGATGCAATTCCTCCCCCATAAAATTTTTCAAGTACAACATTCCCAATTTTTAATGGTTCGAGAGATCCAAAACAACTTTTAACACATTTTGTTTCTAGTTGTGATCCCATGATGGGAACACCTCAACAAAAAGAAGCAATTAAGATCATGTGTTTTTTACAGTCATTACAAGGTCCTGCTTTTATCTGGTATACAAGCTTGCAATCCCAGTCAATTACTGGGTGGGAGGATCTCCGTCAAAATTCCTTCTTCAATTCAGATCAACACTTCCAAAGACGATTGTTTTTGATCTTACAAATGGTAATAAAATGGAAAATGAAAGAGTTTCATATTTCATTGCTTGTTGGAAGGGATTAATATATTCCCTAAACTTAGTACTCCCTAAAGAATAATTGTTACCAATCTGTGTGTAAAATTTGCATGATGAGTTACACACACCGTTGATCCCTATGAAATACACAAGAGGTTTTCGAGACCTTAATTTGATCGCTCAGTAGATCAAAGACTCTCTTACAAAGACTATGGATAAAACTCGTGTAATTCCATCAGCTCCAGGAAGGAGAATGGGTAAAGCAGAGACTGCTACAGTTACGCTTAAACAAGCACCTGTACCTCCTTCTACTTCAAAACCATCATCTTATCAAAGGGATCCACCTCCTGAGCATCAACAATAGAGGCTGTTTCATCAAGATGATTCAAGAGATCAAAGAAGGAAAAAAATTTAGAAGTTAAAGAGAAATTTTTATTCTTTCCGAAATGAACAAGTTCCTGGTAACTTTATTTCGGCTCTGGAAAATAATTTGGTTCAGTTGCCAAGGCCCAAAAGGCCATACAAGGAAGGAGATGATGACCGTCCCAACAATTTCCCATTTCATCAGATGTCGGGGTATCCCATTCAGGAGTGTTTTGTCTTCAAAGACCTCCTACAAAAGATGGTGGAATCGAGACAGGTGAAACTGAAGGGTTCTTTAGCCCAGGTAACATGTGTTACTATTACAAATCCAGAGGAAGAAGGCGAGTGGAAAGAATTAAAAAGCAAAAATGCATAGAAATATGAACATTGGATGGTCAAAAAAATGATCAACCGAACTCATGCCATTTTACGAACGCAATTGAAGAAACCAATTGTGTCTTCTGCTATGAATTCCATAGAAAAATCCTCTTCATTAGAGGGAAAATCCTCAAAGAGGCAGCACAATTCAAAGAACGAAGAACAGTCATAAGAAGACGAGTTAGTGTCAAATCCTAAATTGTCTTTGAATCTGGAATATTTTATGACATATACAAAGAAATCATGTGCACCATCCCACCAAACGGATCATCCTAAATTTGCTAATCAAGAAGAGTCTTAATCAGATGAAGAGTTGATCTTTGGTTCTGTTAACATGATTCACATAACGGATCCTTATGCCAGTCACAATTTCAATCACGATGAGCCTGAGTTCCCTGTATCAAACAGAGGAATTAGTGGGAGTTCCAGAATTTTGGGATACAGTGGAAGTCATGGATATCCTAGAATCCACTATTCCAATTCTACCCCTACTAGAACTTTATATGCAGTAGAAACTCATGGCAGGGCCCTTCAGTAGGATTAATAAGAATAAGAAAGTTCTTCCACGCAAGGTAGATTTAGTCCTGGCACATTTATTCTAGAGGATCATTTAGAGGATAAACCTTCTTCCTCTCAGCAAGTAACGAGACCTATTCGGTCTAATTTTGCAAATCCGGGAGTATTTACAACTCCTACCCTGATACAAGAAGCATCTACTCCCAAATCATCAACTTCAAAGGAACCTATGAAACCACATGTTCTTGTTCTGAAATGCAGACCTTTGGATCAAAAGTATGATGTCTTGAAGCATTTGGCGCAAATACCGACCAAGTTATCATTTCTAGATTCCTCGAATCTATCAAAGGATCTTCGGGAGGTGCTCATTGAGGCTTTGTCATGTCCTTAAGAATTCGCAACTGAAATTGTTGCGGCTGAAGTATACCATGTAGAGAATGATATTGCAGAATGCCATGCGGTGATATCTTTTATAGATGAAGATGAAGATGATGTTGTGCATGGACATAATAGGCCCTCGTATTTATCTGGCAAGGTCAATTATGTAGACATCTGATGAGCTTTCATTGATAATGGATCAGGAGTCAATCTCATTCCTATTTGTATAATTTGTCGATTGGGCCTCGTCGAATTTGATTTATCTCCTTCTACATTGATGTTGCAAGGATATGATAAAAATGAACAAGAACATCTGGGAGATATTACAGTCAAAACTCAGTTTGGAGACCTTGTATACAATTCAAACATCATGGTTGTTGGTCATGATACATCCTTTAACATTTTTCTCGTAAGACCTTGGCTACATCAACATGCAGCCGTACCTTCGTCGTACCATCAACGTCTCAAATATTGTTTCAATGGTCAAATTGGGACATTGTATGGTGATATAGTCCCATTAAAAACATGTGAATCTCAATACATTGAGGTAGAATTTATCACATGGAGGGAAAGAAGGTATCTGCAACAAAGGAGGTTCCCAAAATTAATGCTCCATATGGTTTGGAAATGATTCCAGTAAACCCATTCATACATGTGAGTATAGATTATGTGTTTCCTATCATTCAAATTGACGGGATAGGAACAAATCCAAATACTCTTATGGAAACTTCTATAATGTCAATTACAGAAACCAAGCCAGACAGCATGGTAGAAATTGTTGAATTACCAGACAATGATGAAAGCTCAAATGAAGATTTCTTCATTTCATCCGCTGAAATCCAGTAATTCTATACTTCAATAACCAGGCTAGAAGAAGTTTTTGCAATGTCAGAGATGAACAATGACGTTGATTCTCAATTCATCATCTCCTCTTTATTACCCAAGGAAGACCCTTAATCATCAATAGGGGTAGAAATGGTATCCTCTTCTTCATGATGTTCAAATTTTAACATCTCTATTGATTGTGGAAATTCTGCTTCGTCATCTACTATGAAAGTAGAAGCAGAAGAGATAACACATATTTAAGAAGAAGAAAAAGATCTCAGATATGCTCCTCCAGCATTTGAAGAGGGAATCTCTACCACTATAGATGAACTCAGAGAAATAAATCTGGGTACAAAAGAAGATCCATGACCCACTTTAATTAGTTCCTCCATGACTCTTGAAGAGTAGGAAATGTATATTTCATTTTTAAAGAAAAATCGAGATATATTTTCTTGGAACTATACAGAAATTCCAGGTCTTGATCCCGATTTTGCCACTCATCAGTTGGGATTTCCAGAAGAATATCGAGGATTCAAGCAAGCCACGAGAAGGACACACCCAACTTTTTCTTCCAAAATTGAATCTAAAGTGGATAAGATTATCAAATATAACTTCATCAGAAAAGTTCAATATCCCATGTGGCTGGATAATATTGTCCCTTTGAAAAAGAATAATGGAAAAATTAGAGATTGCATTAATTTCAGAGATCTTAATCGGCATTTTCCTAAGGATGATTTTCCAGTTCCGATCACATAACTCTTAATTGATGCAACAGCTGACTATGAAGCACTGTCCTTCATGGATGGATATTTTGGGTATAATCAAATCTGAATGGCTCTTGAAGATGAATAATCTACAGAATTCAGAGCCCCTTAGGGTGTGCTTTTCTATCAGGTAATTCCCTTTGGCCTAAAGAATTCAGGTGCAACATATCAGCATGCCATGTACAGTATCTTCAAACCCTTTTTAGGGAAATTTGTTGAATGTTATGTGGATGATTTGGTGGTTAAATCCAAACAATGTTATAATCACTTGGCAGATTTGGAAGTCATATTCCACAAACTTTGATAACATAATTTGAAGATGAACCCCTTGAAATGTGCTTTTGTGGTAACCTCAGGAAAATTTCTCGGCTTTAGTGTTTTCCATAGTGGTATCGAAGTCGATCCTGAGAAGAAAAAATCAATCCATGGTATGTCACCTCTTCAGAATTTGAATGAATTGAGAGGACTTCTAGAAAAATTGACCTATATTTGGTGTTTCATCACCAATCTGGCCAGGAGGAATTTGATATCCTCAAGAAATATCTTTCGAGTCCACCGGTATTGATGCCACCTGTTGAAGGAAGACCACATTTGCTTTTATGTGACAACTTTAGAGAAAACATCGGGTACCTTCTTTTTCCAAAAGAATGATGCTGGGAATGAAAACAACCTTTAGTATCTTAGTCATATTATGCTTGAAGTAGAAACCTGATATTCATGTATTGAAATGTGCTTCCTAGAATTAATCTTTGCAGTTAAAAAGTTGAGACACTACCTGCAACATCATGAGTTCCACATGGTATCTCGCATTAACCCGCTGAAATTCAGCAGTAGTCATCCAATGGTTACATGATGTCTATCAAGGTGGGCAGTTATTTTTTAGCAATTTGATATCTAGTATGTCTCTCAAAAGGCAATAAAGGGCCAAGCTATGCCTAATTTCCCTGTTGAAAACCCTTCAGTAGAAGATACATCTTTAGATACTGAACATCCTAATGACGAAGTCTTCCCTATTCAAGATAATATCCAAACCTGGGAAATGTACATTGATGGTGCTTCTAGAAGTCCAATAGGGAAGAAAATAGAAGATCCTAAATTCAAAAAAGTTGGTTTAGGAATTGTGCTAATTTCTCCAGAAAAGGCAGTGATATCCTATTCCTTCTTATTGTGGGAAGGTAGTACAAATAATGAAGTAGAATATCAAGCTCTCATCGCAGGATTGGAGTTGGCGCTTCAAGCACAAGTGAATCACTTAAATGTGAAAGGTGATTCAGACCTGGTAATAAAACAAGTCAGTGGGGATTATTCCATCAGAAAAGAAGAGTTAATCCCTTTGTATGATTATGTCAGAGTGTTAATGGCAGAATTTCTTTCAGAACCGACATTTTCTTATGTATCATGATCACAAAATGCCCAAGATGATGCACTGGCTACTATATCCACAACTCTGGAAGATCCAAATCTGGACGAGAGAATCATTAGTATTTCCCAACATCGTACAATTTCACATTATGTTCAAACCACAAAAGATAAAATCAATGAAATTAGTCCCATTTCTAAACCATATGGTCATACTATGGGATGGATGACACCTATCAGGGAATACCTTCAAAATGGATCACTTCTACCTGATAAAGCCAAGAAAGAACAAATCTGGTGACGTGTGGTCAATTTTACTCTTTATGATAGCCCATATCACCAAAACATTCTCTAGAAAAAGGTTTTGATGGAATAATATTCAGATGCATTGATGGTGAAGTGACAGTGGCTATCATGAATGATGTACATGCAAGAGTCTGTGGTTCCCACCGGTCTGGACATAGATTATCTGATAAAATTCTAAGGATTAGATACTTATGGCCTTCAATGATACAAGATTGTGTTGATTCCACTGAGATGTTCCATTCTTACCAAGTACACACCAACTTAATTCATCAACCCCCAGAGTTTCTCCATACAACTAAATACTCATGGCCATTTTCCACATGGGGAATGTATGTAGTGGGACCTTACCCTTCAACTACATCCAAGCAGTTTAAGTATATTCTTACTACTACTTACTTATTTCCCAAATGGGAAGATGAAATACCTCTCAAATAAGTCAGTTCTAAAAGTATTGTTAGCATCATCAAGTCTAACATCATTACCAGATTTGGTGTCCCTCATACCATATTGATGGACAATGGCACCAACTTTTGTTCATCCGAGGTAAGGAAGTTGTATCAAGAATACAACATCAAATCCAACCATTCATCTCGGTATCATGCAGCGGCCAATGGTAAAATAGAATCCTTAAATTAGACTCTTTCAAACATACTGTAAAAGATAGTGGATAAAGATAAGAAATCAGGGCCAGATAAACTTTTTCATGCTATATGGGCTTATCGGACTACCACTCGCACTACTACATGGTCAACTCCATATTCATTGGTATATGGAACGGAAGCAGTCTTTCCCATTGAGGTTAAATTATCCTCTCTCAGAGTAGCCATTTGTGATCAATAATATACAGATGAACAATCTCAAAAGCTATTGGATGAGTTGGAATTATTAGATGAGAAAGGATTGTGCACCCTACACCACTTGGAAGTCTATCAGAATCGAATAGTATGAGATTTCAACAAAAAAGTTCTTTTTCCTTCATACATTCTGGGAGAATTGGTATTGGTTATTTGAACTCCAATGATACCAGGAAAGAAACCTCCAAATCTTGAGCCAAAGTGGGAAGGACCTTACTCAATACATAAGGTCTACTCCAATGGAGCTTATTCTTTAATCTCAATGGATGAAGAACTCATCATGACTCCAACCAATGCCTGATTCTTGAAAAAGTATTTTGTGTAACAAAAATACTCATGTCCAGGAAGACGTTAAATTTCACAATACGTCCATCAAGACGTTAAATTGCACAATACGTCTGAGATACATGACACTAAACTATACAGCACCCTTTTGTCCAACATGACGTTAAACTGTGTCTCTTTTTGTCCTTACTGCATGACATTAAACTGTACAGTCCCCCTTTTGTCCAATATGAAATTAAACTGTATAGTCCCCATGTCCTAGCTACATGACACTAAACTGTACAACACTCATTCGTCAAATATGACGTTAAAATGTATTGTCCCTCTTACATCCTTCAAGATGTTAAACTGCTTTACCTTTCATCCAAACATGATGTTAAACTGCGAAAAATTCCCTAATACGTCCAACATGATGTTAAAATATGTCCCCAAATGTCCTCACTACAAGACATTAAACTGCATTCCCAACATCCTAGATACATGACGCTAAGTTCTACAGTACCCATTTGTCCTACATGACGTAAAACATTATTGTACTACATGACATTAAAATGTCCCCATAATACGTCCTACATGACGTAAAACAGAAAAAATTCCCCTAATACGTTCTACATGACGTTAAACAGTATTTTGCCCTAGCTACATGACGCTAAACTATGTAGCACCCATACATCCAACATGACGTTAAACTATGTCCCCATTGTCCCCACTGCAAGAAATTAAACTGCATAGCCATACATCCTAGCTATATGACGCTAAAATGTACAACATTTGTCCTTGCTATATGATGTTAAAATATACAACCCCTCATTTTTCCATACTGCATGACATTAAACTGCATAGTCCCCCCTAAGTCCTTACTGCATGACATTAAACTGCACAGTCCCTTCATCGTCCAACATGACGTTAAACTGTGAATCATTAAGGTGGTTTCTACCTCTTGTTTCTCACACTGAGTATGAATCGCGTGATCTGAGAGTAAAATTCAACCATAACACCCTCTCTGGGCAGATAAACAAGCGTAAGTCCGAACACCATTTTTAGGTCGTTTTCCTCTAGAACAACTTGATCACCAATTCATTCATTAATCAAACTACTGAGACTTTGATCCTTTCCTTCTAGGCTAGGTACGTAGGTAACCTCCCGAGGTTCAAGCCCAAAACCAATCTCTTCATGTTGGTTCACCTCCATCTCATACGACGTTGATCCGTGAAGCTGCCCAAAACCAATATCTTCACATCGGTTCACCTCCATCTCATACGATGTTGATTCGTGAAGCCGCCCCCAGAACCAATATTTTTTACATTGGTTCACCATCGTCCTTACTATATGATGTAAAACTATTTTCACTTTTTGTCCTGTATGAAAATAAAATACAACATTCTTTGACACCCTCACTTGAGAGAGAATCATTATTTACATTGATCTCCAATCATGTTATATTCCAAATATTACGTGAATACATGGAAATGCTCGAACCTTTAATCTTTGGTCAAACAATAATTGCACTAAAGTCCCATTTCACCTGTATGAACCAAATCTGTACAAAGGGTATCTCAAGAACTACATGCGTCTTGATTCCCATCCATATGGGATACGTAGGAATGTTCAAGCATCCCTTGAATCCAGCCCCAAGTCTTTGGGCCTAACCCCAAATTCCACTTTCAGTCTCTTAGCTGAAAATTCCCCCGGTGAAAACATGAATGTGGTATGAAAAACCCTTGTTTTCATTCACATCAAGTTTATAACAAACACACAGTGTGTATTCCTCATTATAGTCTGAGCTCCTAAACTAAGATCCCCTACACTCTCATCCCACATGGCATTAAACTGTACTTCAAGAACTATGTATGGATTCATTCACATCCTTATGGGATACGTAGTGGATTCCAGCACCTCAATTTAGTGCCCAGCCACAACATGATGGATACATGGATTTGAGAATGGGGAATTGGAAGTAAAGCGCCATTTTGAGAGAGTTCTCTTTTCAGATATTGTTCTAATGTCATGATAGTCTTCTCTCCACCAACCGACAGCAAGACATGATATTTCTTCAAGTACATGGCCAAATCTAGGAGAGTGTTGTCACAGATAGTGTAATAATCATGGACAACGATGCTCATCATGTCATCAATCAGCTTGCTAGATATCTCATTAGCCGTTCCAATTCTTCATGGAGCCATTGAATCTGCACAAAGGTTTAATAATTAATTCTTAAGTAACTTTATTTTTCATAAGATTTGTGAATAAAAGAGAAAAAAATGGCTAAGGCATTAAGGCGTGCAAGTCCAAAATTTGCACGCAGGTATATTTTTGTTCTGCAAGTTTTAGCGCGCAGGTATCACCGCACAAGTTGAACTACCTCTGCAGAAGCACGACATGAACAGAAGTAATGAACCGCGAAAAAACAAGACACTTGCGCGACGAGAGCCAAATTCATGACGAGAGTGAAGTGCTTTGAAATTCTAGTTCATTGGGGAAAAATGGCCTCATATTTATAGGTAAAGGCCTCACCAGTGCTCCATAGCCTACGCAGCTCGCACATGCGTGCCGCGACCTGCGCGCTCAGAACATGCGCGCCGTAGTTCCTTTGTTTTCTCCTTTACCTCAAAGTAAAATCCTCAATCCTTTCGGATCCAACTCTAAGGGGGGACTTTTGTTGACGCTCCTTTCCATCAAAAAGTTTAAAGAATGTAAAATAAGAATACCTTATCATAACGAGATTCATCCTTTGACGAAATATCAAAAATTGACTAAGGCATGAACAAAGATTTGTTTAAAGATGGGCCGCACAAGCTTCATCATGGTCGCGCAAGTATACTTGCACGCCACATATGGGTCGCGCAAGTGACTTGCACGCCCTACTTTATTTTTGACCAATGTCTTAAGTATCCTATAAATACCCTTTGTGGGCCCCCCATTTCAAGGATGAAAAATTCCAAAATCCATATTTAAGTTCTCAGCGCCCTAGTCTCTGCTTGAAGTATTCTGAACACTTATAAGGTAATTTCTTACCTAGAATGGAAGATATAAAGAGAGGGAAGAAGGCCTAAGTGTTGAGACTCATCAACACTTGTGTACCTAAGTGTCCAGCCCTTAAGGGAAAATGGCCACACTTGCGCGCCGCATTATCCCTTCGACATAACTTGTACGCCACTCTTTTGGAGGACTTTAGGGATAATACTAAGGTCTTGAACCAAACCTCTCCCAATTATTACCCAATGGGTTGACCGTCATGCAAGTATACATGTGTTGTGCAAGTATACTTTTGCGACCAGGACTTGCGCGCCCAAACAAGACTTGCGTGCCTACCTCTTTTTGGGTGCGCCTCCTTTCTAATCAAATTTTCTCTTCAAATCCATCTCTCCTCTTCAAGATTTAGCCTTCAAAATCGTCTTCAAAGTCATTTATGACATGGTTCCATTGATGGATTCCTTATCTGAAATGAATTATGTGGAACATATCTCAAAACCTAGTGATTTACATATCTTTATGTAACTTAGTTTAGATATTTTCTCCATTCAACCTCATCCTCGAAGATGATAAGATTTTTTATATGGGCATCGTCCTTAAGAGTAAGCCCCAAGTCCTAAATTCTTTTGATAAGGGCCTCCTTTTCAAGGTTAATCCCTAGATCACATGTCTCTTAACCTAGGCCTCCTTTTCAGAAGTAATCCCCAATCCAAGTTCCCAAATATGGGCATACTCCTCAGTAGTAATCCCCAAATTCCAAATTCCCTTTACCTGGGAATCCTCCTTAAGAGTAATCCCTAGTCATAATTCCCCTTAACCTAGGCCTCCATCATAGGAATAAGCCCCAGTTCTCAAGTCCCATTAGCCTGGGCCTCTTTCTCAAGAATAAGCCCCAGTTAGAATTTCTCTTAACCAGTCTTAATTTCTTTCGATTTGGGAATCCTTCTCAAGAGTAATCCCCAATAATAAGTTAAATCCCCCCTTTAATATGGGAATCCTCCTTAGGAGTAAGCCTCAATCCCCCTTTAACATTGGGCCTCCTTCTTAAGAGTAAGTCCCAAGTTATAAGTCCCTCCTAATTCAGGCATCATCCTCCGGAGTAAGCCCTAACATAGAGTATCTAAATCTCCATAAAACACAAATACCTTTATGGAAATTGTTCTTAGGATTCTTTCAAGAAGTAAATCTTAATCCTCATTTACTTGGGCAGTCACACATACATAAGCCCCATATCATTCCTTATGACCCCATCTTTCATGGAACAAATCTTCATGTTTACTGATACCTCTTGTTTCTCACACCGAGCATGACTCATGTGAGATTAGAGTGTAAAAGTATCTACGACACATCTGTTTGGTCCATTAATCTTACGTAAGCCCCACACTTCTTACTCGAACTACGTGGACTTTGATATCTACCTTAAAAGTAGAGTACATAGGAAGCCTTTTATGGTTCAAGCCCATCACTAATTAATTCCCATCCGTCCCATATAACGTTAAACTATATCTTAATTCTCGAACTACGTGGGTTCTGATTCTTTTTCTAACAAGGATACGTAGGTAGCCCATCTGCGGGTACGATCCCAACTCTAAAATAATACATGTCCTTCTGAATGAAAATAAACTTCAAGTGCCCGACTGAGTGGATTTAAAACCAGTATGGTCATCATAATGACCAAGAGATTTGTATATAATGTATTGATGGACACCATTGACCAAGAATTTCCAGTACATATGGATGATTCTCTATCGATGAAGAACCTCAAATACATATAAAAGATTCTCTAAATCTCCTATACATCAATAATTGATTGCAATATCTAAAGGAAAACTCATTTTCATGCTTGGTAAATTAATAAGGATTCACGAACATAACTTAAATCTATAAGAGAGTCCCAGAGTAGATAATAAATCCCCCCAAAAATGGTGGGACGATTCTGACCTCCCATCCTCTAGACCAATGCAAATTCTTAAGACTCATCGATCCATAACTAATGAGAACATAACTTTGGAAGGTAGGTCCAAATGGATATAGAATCATTGGATGTTTACAGTTCTACGAATAAACCTATTAGAAACTGATTGGAATGTTTGAACATTAAACAAACAAGGTCATCCCCATTTTCAAGACAAAAAAATGATGTATTAGAAAAGAAAAAAAATAATCACATTAACAGAGATAACACAACACATTTACATGGCTCACCACTTAGGGCTACGTCCATGAAGCATATGCTAACAGTGTGTCGGTTGTACCAAAATCCACTAAACTTTACTAGATGCAGAATAAAAGGGATCGGTCATAGTAACTGTAATCCAGGCTCACTATATTCACAAAAATTCATGGAATAATAACTATATCTCTAGGATATCCTCCATTGAATCCTGCTAGCTCACTACTCTGAGATAAGTTCAACTCATAACTGAAGATCATTTTAATAATTTGTCATTGAAAACTTTTTATGTGACATATAGCACGATACACTTCATTCACCATAGACCAGAGTTGATTCCCTTTGAAATCCTTTTCCACAAAAAAATGATTTTAAAAAATTATCTTTGTAAATACTATTTTTGAGACATACTCCTTCATGAAGCACCCCTATATTTGTTGAACAAACTGGCTTTGTGAATCACCCTTTCCATCACCAAAAAAACGATCTTTGTGAAACTTAAATTCCTTCATGGAAAATCTTTTCTGAAACCCACTGAGTAAATGAGGAATACCTCATTTTCCTGAAGTAACCTTTTTTCAAATGTCTGGTCCTCAATTAAGACTTATAGTCTCTTCACGAGGAACCATCTCGCTTAGAAATCAATGTTTACAATGCTCTTCGCAAACTCAAAGAATCTCCGTATTTTCCCTAAAAACATTAATTAAAATGAAGAGGGGTAGATTCATATTTATAGGTTTGGCCAATCATGATGCTCCACCACCTATTTGAGTATATTTCATATCATCTATCATGTCTTTGTAGAGCTCCTCCTTTCATAGAGAACCATGGAAATTTTCTGCTCACAGTGCCCACAGTCATCGAGAAGTATTTCAAAAATTCCCTTCATGTTTCCCATTAAATTCATAAAGCATCCCATCAACGTCCATAGAGACCAAACCTCTTTATCATGAAGAACTACAACTCTGATCATGAAGGCCATCATAATCATGAAGCACACCATCAGAACACTTTATGTATTTTCGAAACACAATTCAAAAATCCCATCTTCTCAAAACTCATTCCCTTTACATATTTTTATAAGGCCTCCATGAAAAACTAATTTTTACATTGAAAGTCAACATCCACATTTTGGATCCCGAAAAATGTGGAAAACACTGGTGAACGATGCCACCTTCAATACTGCTTTTAGCATGAACTGTATGATGCCTTTCCTTGTAATCTCCTTGATCATTCATGTAAGGATTGAAATAAAACACAAACTAAACTCCGTTTTTAGCATAGAACATCCCTGGTTCCGAAAACCTCCCCCTTTGGGATTGTTGGAAATTTACAGATAAATTCAATAGAGAACCATCATACAATTAACACATCAAAACTTGATACCCAAGAAACAACTCATCCATCTCTCTAAGTGTATGTGAGAAAGGATCGTTGTAGAGAAAAATAGGGAAGAAATGAATTTTGTTCTTGTGTGTTATAACTCTCTTCACCATCCTCTATATCTCATTGAATTTCTCTTTTCATTCTTCACACTTTTCATATTCCTCATTAAACCAAAATGAATTTATCCATTTCACACCCGATGGAAAGAAACCCAAAAACCGGTATTTGCACATTATAGAGCTCAAAATACACTCTCAATGGATTGTATCTCCCCCATAATCCTACATCACCTTCAAAAATAGATTTACACAGTTAAAAAAATGGGGAGAGGGGAATTTCATTCCGTCCTCAAGCACTAAGAGGTAGAAGAACACCGATATTTGATCGATGTTTTTCAAACATAGACACTGACAACGGCATGGTCAGGATAGAAGCCACTTTCTCATCAATTGCCACATGATCCATTTTAATCTTGCCTTGTTCAGATTTTTCATTGATGAAGTGATATCTATTTACAATATGTTTTTTTTATAATGCTGAATAAGATTATTATTAATATTAATTACACTCTTGTTATCACAGTAGATCACCATCAGTTGTTTCACCTCATCACCAATGTCAGTTAGTTGATCCTTCATCTTAAGTTACTTAGTGAACACATTTGTAGCAGATATATATTCAGATATAGTAGTACTATGTGAAGTAAGTTCTTGTTTATTTCTCATTCAACCCAAGTATTTCTTCCAAATATAGAAGACACCACCACTGGTTGACTTTTTATCCACTACATCTCCAGCCCAGTCAGTATTCAAAGATGATGATTGTATGCTATCACTACCTATAGAAATGTATAAGACACAATTGTGAGTACCTTGAAAATAAATCATGATTCATTTCACAACTTTCATATGTTATTCCTTCGGATTACTCTGATGGAAGGATGTAAGGAATGTTGCAATGACAATCTCTATCCATGTTATAGTCAGGTACAATAAGATCTCAATGATCCCCCTATACATTGTGGGATCTACTAATGTCCCATCTTTATGATTTCTTAGTTTATTTCCAACTGCAATTGGAGTCAAAAGGGGTTTGGATTCATGCATATTAATTTTCTTTAGAATCTCTCTTGAATAAGTTTCCTAATATATGAAAGTATAATTCTTTTTATGAGTCACTTACATCCCTAAACAATATGTGATTTCACCAATAATGGACATTTCAATTTTTTATTTCATGTTATTGGCGAATTCATCTACTGATCTCTGCCTACTTCCACCAATAATTATATCATTAACGTATACCAATACCATGAACTAATCCTTTTGAGAATTTTTAACACAGATATTATGATCCACTCCTCCTATTTTGAATTAAATCCTTCTTATATAATAATCCAACCAAAAGTGCCATGCCTATGGTGCATGTTTCAAGCAATAGAGTGATTTCTTTAATTTTCAAACCATAATTTTATCATTTCCAAGAAAAAAACCCCATGGGTTGTTCAATGTAGACTTCTTTTTCGAAGAAACCATTTAATAATTTTGTCTTAACATCCATTTGATACACTTTATAATCACTTTAGATTTCCATGGCTTGAAATAGACAGATTGGCTCAAGTCGTTCTACTAGTGAAAATGTTTTCCCAACATCGACACCTTCAATCTGTGAAAATATTTTCACACCAATCACACCATATTTCCAATCAAATTTCCATGATCATATTATTTGTTCTTAAAGATCCACTTTGTACCAATCACATTGTGACCTTAGAGTCTTTTGACTAGATAACATGTCTGATTCTTGTTAGTCTGATCTAACTCTTCATTAATGGCCTTCTCCCATGATTAATACATTGAAAATTATTCAAATGAAGATTGTTCCATAAAAGATAGAAATGCATATTGTGCATTATTCTTTATTCTCCAGGTATTTTTGTGTGCAGTCCAATCCCCAATGATGTTCCACAGATCAATTATTTTTCTTCAATTCCTCTTTTGAGGTTCAACCAAATTCTCTTCAACTATGGAATCAAAATTGGATTTTTCTTCAGAGTAAACATCATGATGTGAATCTTGATGGTTTCGTACACCTTCCTCTAGTTTTATATTTTCATTTTCTCCATGCTCACACTCTTCCTTATCTTCTATCTCATCCACATAAGACCTCATTAAATCATTTTTTGTTTTATCTTCAATGATCTAAACATAACTAATTTCCAAAATCCTTCCCAATCGCTTATTGAACAGTTATAAGCTTTGTTGTTCATTGGATATCCAAGGAATATTCCTTCATCTGCATTGTCACCATACTTCCCTTGATTTCCTTTTTTGTTTAGGATGAAACATTAACTTCCAAAAAAATGAAAGAATCTAAATGAAGTCTTTCTTCTATGACACAATTCATATTGTGTCTTTGTCTTTCCCATATAAATCCCTATTTGATTTTTGAATGAGCACTACAGCTTCAACATCTTCTTTCCAATAATGGTGAGAGATAAGACTCTCAATTAGCCTAGTATGAGCCATGTTGTTGAATTGTCAATTATGGTGCTCAACTAATCCATTTGTCTGTAGAGTTATCACTGAAGCTACCTCAAGATATATTCCATGTTTTTTCAAGTAATTTTCAAACTAAATGGATGTGTATTACCTTTCATTGTCATATTGCAGAACTTTGATTTTCTGTCCAGTATCATTCTCGACAATTCAACGATAAGTTTTCATGCAATCATGTTCTTTTTTCATCATGTGAATAACCATTACACAAGAAATTATACTATAAACATCAATAAAAAGGACTAAGTACCTATCTTCTTGAGTCTTGACAATGTTTATCAGGGCACATAGGTCTGTTTGGTTGAGATCAAGATGGCGTGATGCCATTTTATTATTTGGATGATATGAACTATAGACAATCTTCCCCAATATGCAAGAATTGTAAGTATTTTATCATTTACATTTAAGAATGGGAATATCCACGATTATCTTCATCTTAGATATCTTTTCCATGTCTTGTTGAATAATTTACACCATCCTTTGATGCCACATGTTGTTTTATACTTCAAAAAATAGATAACAAGTGTTCCCTTTAATATCAACCATATATAATTTTCTATATGTTTTGAAACCATTCATGAGATAATTCCATGTCTTTCCCAATATAGTGTCACATTTTTTTATTGAAATATACAATAAGCCCTGAGTCATTGATTTGACTCAAACTGAGGAGATTGTGGAATAGACCATCCACATAAAGAACATCATCCCTCTTCAACTCTCCATTGGCTAGTGCAGTATTTCCACTTCCTTTAATCTTCAAAGAACCATCATTAACAAACCTCATAGTTCCATAAACATTCTTCTTAATGTTCTTTAAAATGTCAATATTTCTTGTCATATGAGACAAGAATCCTCTATTAAGAATACATGTGTTTCTTCTCTTTATATCTTTTGAGTGCTACTTCTTCATGATTGGATTTCTCAATTTTCATATTCTTTTTCTTTGACATATTGGATTGAGTGAAGGGAACTAATGGACTTTCATGTATTTATTCCACGTAATCAGATTCATCATACCCATAATCATCTTCCAGAGTAGAAAACCTATTTGTGGGAACAACACTGTTTGGCTGATGAGTATTGAACCGCCTCTAAGAGTTGTGTGAATTTATCCTGTAATGCCTCTACCTACAATACACAGCCTTATGACCAAATTTAATGTACTGAAAATAGTATCCATATAAACTATTTCTTTTATAAGATGTATTATATGAAATCGGTCTCCTTTGCTGACTTCCCAGATCTTCCCCATTAAAATATCTCTATGCCTCTTCATAATATAACATTGTATGGACCAAATAGTTATAGAACATACACTTCATGAGTGTAAATTTCTTCTCACTTATATTTCTCCTCATGACTTCTTCCTTAGAAAAATAATTTGACTACCTGTCATTTCTGAAAGCTCGAGGATAATATTCAGTTCTTCTTACAGTTTTTATTGATGGATTCTTTTTCAGAAATTCATGAAACCTTTCAATGTGTCCAACTTTCATCTTGTATTTATTTTGTCTCACATTATTTCTAATATTTGATGCTTCAGGTTCACAACTGATTCCATTGTCTTCATTGAAATAGGATCTTTCATCACTCAGTATCTTTTCAATGCCATCTGACCCTCACATAGAACTTCCACCAACTGAACATCTAATAATTTTTTAAATTTTATTTTCTTCCTTCCATCATTTGGGTTTGATTCACTATTGAGTTTTCTCCTAAGTGTAACAACTTCATATTCAATTCCCTCTATGTACATGAACATATCCTCTAGTCTAAATGTAAGGTCATTAATAACCTTTGTATGTTCTTTGATTCTGATCTTTAGTTACACTACATCATCTATTATTTTATGAATTGTTGACTGCACTTTCATCAATACATCAAGTAGTTAGATTTCATCTTTAAGCTAATAAACTGATTCTGATTATTCGTCCACCATTTCATTCCACATGTTTAATCTATTACACTTGTTCTCAAGTTTACCAAAATAATCCTTAAGTTTCAACTTGGGATCGAAATTAGTTTTCAACAGGTTATCTCTAGCTTTATCTATTAATGGTTTGGACTTTTCAATGGAATCCATCCTAGAAGTATGGTTTCCATTTTTAAATTATCGTTCTTTTTCTTTGCAGAATTCATTATCATCATCTTCCTCTTCATAGAAAAAACTCTTCTTTTGTACTTTCTTTCCATATTTGAAGTATCCCTTTTTGTAAAAACATTCCTGAGGCTTCAAATTGTTTTCATCTTTTCTTTCATCATCTTTGAACTTTCTTGATCACTAAAAGGCAATTTTTCCAACTCTACCACAACGAAAGAAAACCAGAGGAAACTTACCATAAAATTTCCCATTTCCCATTTTGAACTTTTATGAAATAAGAGAAAGGATGTATTTTTTTCCATAGTCTACACCACTAATATCTCTTTATATTTTTAGTTTTTCCATGGATTTTAATTTCATTTTTTTACTCACACGAGTCATATTGTGTTCTGGTTTGACTCTCATTTCATATTCCACCTGGATGCCCTGTAGATCGTACAGGGAGAGTTTGGAAAGATCTCATTCTTCAAGGGATAACACCATTCAATTATAAATGGGTAGAAGTCTTGTCAAGATTTTTTACACCAACAATAACATTGATTTCTTCTCTGAATCTGCGAATAACTCCTACCACTTCAGTAATTCAATTGAATAAGGAATCTAGATTCTTATCCAGATGCATCTTCAGAATGTTAAAATTATTATCCATGACTTCAAGTTTCTCCCCATTTACTTTTATATATCATTCATAAATATTATTGTATTTATCCCACATATATTTTACTGATGCGTAACTCATCACCTTTTTATAAATTTGATCAAGAAGAGACATAGTGAGAAAAATCTATGAGTTAGCATCTTCATTAAGAATCATCCTATCTGTATCATTCATTGAAAGAACTGTTGGATCAGTATAATGTAATCCTTTCACAGTATCAAAGAATGATTCTATTCAGAGAGATCATAGATGATATCTCATTCGGTTCTTCCAATGATGAAAATTACTTCTTTCAAAGGGAGTGATTCAATTGATGTTGGCTGAATTCTCCATGATGGAAAATGGTGGTTTTAACAATAGTAACCTTTATCCTATAATACCACTTGTATGTCCCAGGGACACCCTGAGATGGGATGAGTGACTCTGGGTGCAAATATATCTTTTTAAAACATGGATCATGTTCCCACATTAGTAGGAACTCATCAAAACTACATGATAGATAAGAACAGAAACCAAATAATCACATATAGAGAGATGACACAACACTTTTACTTGGTTCATCACTAAGGGCTACAAACAAGGAGCACACACCGATAGTGTGTCAGTAATACCAAAATCAACTAAAATTCACTAGCTTCAGAATACAATGGTTCTATCACATTTACACTATTCCAGGCTCACCACATTTATAAGAATTCATGGAATTATCACTACATCCCTAGGATAACATCCATTGACATTCCCTAGGTCACTGCTCTAATAGAAGTTCAACATAGTTTATCGACATGAATGTAACTTCAATAATTTTTCCTTGAAGACATTGTCCATGACTTATATAAAGATACCCTTCTTGCACCATATACCAAAGTTCATTCCTTTTGAAATCCTTTTACAAAAAAAATATATGTTAAATACTTTTCTTTTTGAAGCCTTTTTGTGAGACACACTCTTTTGTGAAGCACCCTTACCTTCACTGAAGAAACTACCTTCATGAAGAACCCCTTCCTTCACATAATAAAATATCTTAGGAAATCTTTCATGCCTTCACAGAACAACTTTTGTGAATCTCGTTCAGTCAACATGGAATACATCATTTCAGGGATGTTCCCTTTTTCCAAAATTGTGTGCATCAATTAAGACTTATAGTCTCTTCACGATGCACCATCTCTCTTAGAAAAACTTGTTTGCGAACCTCTTCAAGAACTCAAGGGGTCTCCATATTTTCTCTCAAAAACCTGATTCAAATTAAGAGGGGCCTCCTCGTATTTATATGGTCATCCATTCATGAAGCTCCACTACCTCTTTGTGGATTTTTTGGATCATCAAACACATCTTTGTGGCACCCCTCCCCTCATAGAGATCCATGGAAACATTCTTCTTGTAAATCTCATTGTCATTATGAATTTTTCCACAAATTCCATTCTCAGACACCATTGGATTATCATAGAATTCCTTCAATGACTACATAGAAGAAGACGCATATTCATGATAAAATCCATCTCGGATCGCGAAGCCTATCATAATCATGAAGCACAACATCAGAACACTGTATGTCTTTGGGAAATGAAATTCGAAAATCCCATCTTTTCAAAACTCGTTCCTTTTCCATATTTTCATATGGCCTCTAAAAAACCAATTTTCACATTGAAATCCAAATTCTAGATTTCAAACCCCAGAAAATTGGTAAACCCTGGGGAATAACCCCGGTTCTAACATTTAATGGGTTTTCGACATAAAAACTATTATATTTCTAGTTTCATTCTCTTAGGTGAAGGAAGATGTTCCACCTAGTTCATGTTATTATTCATATGCTAAGACATCTAGGTAAGAATCTACATAAAGATATGAACTAATCCACCTATGTATTTTAGGATTTCATTTGAGAAATTGATATATTGTCCCTCACATGGGTTTTTTCCTTGGTTTCCCCTCAATACCACCATATTCTAAAATATAATAGTTCTGAAAAAAAATGTAGGTCAATGAGTCATGAATAATTTATTCATTCATGAAGTTAACACTAATGTAAATTATTATGCTATATATTTTTCTAAAACAAATATTGAGGGATATTTACATATACAAAGTCATATTATTTAGTTCTTCACTAACTTTCTCTAATCCGAATTCAAAAATTTACTACACCATTTTTTAATACCTCTTTTCGTGACCCTATATTTTTCAAGACTATTAAATCATTTTAAATATGATCTCCATAATGTGTTAAAATCTAGTATAAAATTTAGCATCTTGAAAATATTAGGTCCATACATATTTTCAACATAATAAAAAATTAAAATTTATTTAAATATTCCATCTTTTTTGATAAAATGTCAAGTTCTCCATATTAAAAGTAATCAACATAGGATATACATCAAATAAATGGGTGATATAAGAGACTAGTTAGAGGAAAAATAATGAACATAAATATATATATCATGGGTGTGAATACTCATCATCATAATAGAAATATCATATCATCATCATTACAATCATAATAGGAAGTGTTAGGTAAAGGAATAGAATGTGGTAATGAAAAAAAATAAAACATCATGTCTTAGTGGTAAATTACCCCAAATAGATGTGAAAAAAGGTAGTATAATGTTCAAAAATAACACATTTGAATAGTCATAAAATTATCATATTGAAAAAATCTAAAATCATGTTAATTCATATGGAACATGATCTGATGAGATACCCCACATTGCTGAATGTATTTGAAAGCTATATAATTTTATATCACCCATCACTCATAACATTTATATAAGAATTCATGCCACATAGAACATATATCAATCAATGTAATGATGTAACCCATGTTAAAGAATGAGTTGCATTATTATTTCATCAATAATGAATAAACATATCGTATTTTAGTTAATATGGAAAAATAGATTATATATGATTCATCATTATTGAGTGAATAAGAACAACTCCAGAGAAGTAAAAAATGTGTTTTGGATATAATATTTTTTTTTGAAAATTAGTTAATTTGTCGTAATATGATATTGAAAACAGTTATATCCTATAAAATCAAAGGTAAGGATAATAAAATTATATTATTTTAATATTAGAATAATGTACACTGTGAAATTTTGTATGAATATGGTACAAGCTTGAGAAAAGAAGTTGGGTTTGATAATCACCTTACCTTATTATTAATGTGTTCTGAACACGTACATACTAGCTTATATAATCAAATTAGAGTCATATATTATTAAATTCATAACCTTATCTACATATTTATTATTTATTATATTATTTTGTTATTTTGTTACCAATTATATGAGTTATAATGTTTTGTTTCGTTGTCCAGAGAGAATTAATTTCATTGTTTTATTATTGGATCCCTTCAGTATAATAAACTGAGTTGTTTAAAAATGGATTTGAAACTCTATAATTTCAATGAAATGGATATTAATATAATACCTTAATTTTATTCTTGTTCTTTTTTTAGAAATTATAACGATTCATTAGATTTTACATTAAGGATAAACGTGTATATTATTTTGGTGGTTTCCTCGATCATCATGAACATGATTCGTTATATTATTCAACATTGTATGTATATATTAGTTCCAAAACATAAAAAAATAAAATATATTTTAAAATATATTTTTACTATTATAATGGTTTTATTATCAGGCATTATGGTGGAAATGGAAAACAAAAAAAACTACGTCCACGAAAGGGATGAATCGACACATCACAGATTCCATTTTATTTTTTAGGATAAATGGAAAGTATAAGATGATAGGTGATTGATATTTAATTAATAAAATAAATTTTGGAATATATATTATACTGTATTTTTCAAGAAATTATATATAGGGTATTTTGGAGATAATATGAAACGAAAATAAATAAATATAGAATGAAATAGGATTTTATATCTTGAATATCTTTTCCTTGAAAACGTACTTAATGTACTTGGGTTTGTTCATTTGTGGTGAAAATAAACTCATGGATATAGAGAAGAGGCTTAAAAATTCAATTGGGGTTAATTTAGACAAGATACAAGGTTTTTAGGGTGTTAAGAGAATATGTGGAGAGGGGTGATATTTATCAAGGAAAGAGAGGGGTATTTTTTATTTCTATATTCATTATTTTCTTATTTCAGATCAAGAGTATCAATAGTTTTAATACATATAACTAAACATATAAAATAATGAAATAGTTTTTGATATTATGGTACTTACATAATCCATATATCATCAATGACTAGAAAATTTATGTATTTATCTTATAGCATAAATTATCGTATTTCACTATTTATAACAAATTCAACAATTATTGAAAGTTAATAAAAATTCACCCTAACCATTTATTGATGTGTATATTTAAAACATTGAGTAAATTTTATGAAAATAAACTTTTAAATATGTTAATTTCAATTTTTAAATAAAATATTTAGTTATTTAATAAATACTGATTTTATTATTATAATAGACTATATAAGAATTTGAAAAATTAATGATGGTCTCTTAAAAATATCTTACAGTTATAGTAAAATTTAATATTAATTTCTAAATATATTTTATGAAAATATTTTTCTTTGAATAATTATATTAATTATAATGTTGAAAAATAAAAATTTATGTTTCACAAAATTACCAACAATTAATATATCATTATCTAAACATTTAGTTACTTATACCTTGATATAAATATTTGATATTTTCATTTATAAGATAAAAATCTTTTATATATACTTTTCTAGGTGTGATTTTTATTATATTGGGTAGATTAATATTCATAACTGTCATATTAATATTCCAATGTTCAGGTTACCTTTCCTTCAGTATAGGTTCCTTAACATCAATAAATACCAATTATTTCATTCTTATCTTATAATAATAATTTTTGTATTTGGTTATCTATGATATTAATGTGTTTAATAACATGTAAAATGATTATAATATGGGAAATTCCATTGATAGTATTATTGGTTTTCAAATAGTGACCATGTAATGAATGTAGTGGATATTATGAAACTATAAAAGAAACTGTACTTCCATATGGTAAAGGTTAAATAAATTACCCAAATTTAATTTTTGGTTTATTTGAGAATGTTTTGGGAAAAAAATATATCTCGTGATAGGTTTCTCATGAAGAAGCCTTGTGAAACATATCCTACAATCAATTCTTAGAAAGAGATCTTATGAAAAAGTCTCACGATTAATTCATGATGGATGTCTTATGAAAGGGTCATGTGATATTGGAAAATTACAAGAGATTTGGGGATTGGAGTAGCTGGTGAATGAGCATCTCTTTTTTCATATATTTATAGGTTCTTCCATGGAATAAAAAATGTTATCTATTAGACCAAATGTCACATAATATATTGATTGGTGATAGCTAAAAGACTCAATCATGCACTTACATTCTCCAGAACAGATACCTTTGCAGTGAAGACATTGTTCCAAAGGGATGCATTGGGTGATTCTCTCTATTATGATCATTGAGAAATCTATAAGAGAAGAAATACATAAAGCATGGTATTATTTTCTGCACAAAAAATTGATGAGAATGTGGCGAAGATCATGCATATCATGTAAACTTACAAAATATATGTAATGGAATGACCTCTAGAGGGTTATAAGAAATGGACATGAATAGTGCATGTCTAGTAAAAAATCACGTGGTGCCCCTGTTGAAAAACATACTTATTATGGAGAAGGAATTGAAGGCACTCTCTAATAATGTGGTTCCTACCAGATGATCTCCCTTAAGATACGCAGCTTTTCTATCAAGAAACACCTAAAAACCGTTAAAAAAATACTTCTAAAATAAGGGGGGATTTAAATTATTTATTGCTTTAACATTCATTGATATTCCTTAGATTATCACCCATTGTTTTCATGATTTTGTGGAAGACCTGACAACATTATCATCTCACCACCCAGGATTCTGTTGACATCCTATCATCTCCACAAAAAATCAAATTGTTTTTCAATGACAATGATAACACATAACCACGAAACACTTTGTTGGTCACACGATGCATCACTAGTGGGAAGTGTGATTTTATTAAACAATTCTAACATAAACTTACAAGATCCATAGAAAATGAGGAGTGAATAATGGTATTAAAGTGAAAATGACTGAAAAATATTGTCAAGAAAGGATATATCTATCATAATGTGAAATGGGTTATGAACCCTAAGAAATAACTACTGATCCCAAATTGGCCACTCGACATGTCATCACAATACTAGGATTCCCTCTTAAAAAAGAGACAAAGTTTCATAAATGATCTTAGAAATTTTTCCTTTCTCTCTTGAAGAATACCATACATGTTATCTAAGATAACATCAATTCATTTAAAATATTTTCTTAATATTGAAAGGTTCCATAGATATGACTTTTTTACTTTTTAAATGCCCCTTGTTATGGCCATGTTTTCAGATGAGATCCCTTTGATCAGATTGGGACCAATAAAAGTGACCAAGGTGGAACCATATGGAATTCAATGAAAATAATGCGATGGTATGATCATGTGTAGTGTGTGAAACCAATGCCCTCCACTGTCTTTGGAAAAAAATCTATCAGATAAATGATGTAAAAGGAATCATATAATTGTTGTGGTGATGCCTATAAATTACTGCCACCATAGTAAAAAATTATGGCTCCACCCTCTATTATTTGATCATAGATGGTAAAATTGGGGAGGACTTCTTATAGTAACTAATGAGTCAATCGTGAGTTATCCTTCGAGGTAAAATCATGGGAATGGAAAAAAGGTATCACACAATATGCATGGGAACATCATGTGAGCACACAAAGATAACATGATGTGCTTCTAGCATATTAGCCGATTCATGCGAAGGAGATCCCAAATGTTGGTTTGGTCATATAAAATCTAATATAAGATAACAGTGGAGAAATCTAAGGCACCTGTGCAATAAAAGATTGGAATATAGATTAATGGAAAAGGGACTTATGTGAATATATAAAATTTATCCCCATTCACATTCCATCAGCCATAAGTATCATGCGATTGCACTAGGACGCACCACTCACTTTATGTGATGTACCATATACATACCATTTAGATGATGCGACTCCACCACAAAATATGTCAAGAATGTCTCATGATGCCTTCTGAGCATGCCACATAACTCACACAAATCCCGATAGGTTCACCATCTAGATCATGCGATATCCTCTAGTCATGTCACCCATGTTATTCAACGACAGTAGTGTTTGTCACTTACGTCTCTCCATGCCTTCCTAGATTCCAACCCAATCAAGTGACACCAACCTAGAATGTTAAATAGGTCTATTGATGAGACCAATACATGTCATCTAGATCATGTGGCACCTTCCTTACATTTGAGTCCAAATCTCATGATGCCCTATAGATAAGACAACCATATCAAGTGAATCCTTTTAGATATTTCAATATCGATCACATGATGGTCTCAAAAAATGTCATTTCAGTTAGTATAAGTCTTCAATTCACATCATCTATATCGTTTCATTATATTTAGACATGCTGACTAAATATCTATGACATATCAAAATATACATAGAAATTCATGAAGACAATTAGACCATGTAAAAAAGTTGCCTCGAGAAATGATAACCTTATCATGTATATATAATAGGGACACCATAGAGTGTATTCCATTATTAGTGGTACAACGTGGTATATCCCCCCAGCTAAGGGAACCCATTTTATGTAAGTCTTAATAAAATAGAGTTATGAGAAATCTGACTCCTATCATAACTTTGATATGTGGTAAAACATACTAAGTCTCAAGATCACATGGTAATACACCTCAGTGTAAGTATTTACATGTCCTCAAAATTCCAACCATCGAGACCCAATCATTTTAATGGGATGATCATTGTTCCTCATACACAAATGGACTATGGAGATAACTAAATAATGAGGACTGTGATTCATGTCCCAACTATGTACATAGGATGACTTCATAAGTCCCAACATCTAACATGAATTCTACTCAATGTAAGTCATTCTATTTATATGAAATTACAACCATCAGTACAAAACATATACCATGGTATGATTATTCTACCTCATCCACTAGTGGACTGTGGAGATAGCTGATCTATAAAAATAGGATTTCTATCTTAACAAAGATATTCTGGAACCCTTTCTATGGACCGATTTCAACTGGGAAACCTCTCTAGTGTATGTAAAACCTTGTCTCCAACATTCAAGCCATTGGTACACTGTATATCACTTGGGCCGATCATTCTTCCTCCTACACTAGGAGACTAAGAAGATAGCTGATCTATGATAACTTTGATTCCTATTATAACTAGGATACAAAGGATGTGTTCCAAATTTTTGAGAACAAATATACATCCACCTAAGTATAAGTCTCACAATTTATCTGACATTAAAACCATTGAAACCTCATATATTCCATCAGTTAATAATTATACGTCAACCATAATCAGACAGATGGGATAAACAAACCACGATGACTCTAAGTACTACTATAACTAGGATATATAAGATTCCTTCTTATAGACCATTCTCTATATTAAGCATCCAAAGGGTTGTCCCAGCACCTAATTATAGCATACATATATAGTGATACTAGTTATTTGATATCCCTTATTTCTCACGATGAGGATATATCACATGGGAATAAGGATTTTCAATGATCACATTATTCGCATCCTGAATCTCCACCATCCATGGAAACCTCAAGGTGTAAGACCTGGTCACTGACATGATATTACTACCCCCATACAAGAGCATAAACAATAGAAAATCCCCTAAGGGAATTTTTGATATACCATAACTCTAATTCAATCCCTAACTATGATACATTGGACACCTCCCTGAGGCTCAATCTCACTATCTGGTTCCTGAATTTTCCCACATAAGTAATTTCCATATTACATTAAACTATAAAAGATTAAAATCTATATGGGATTTCATTTCTATTATAAATAAGAATACATATGATGCCTCATAATTTCTCTACACCATCCTCAATATAATAACCACCTCCATGGATGAAAACAAACCACATATTTCGTGGTTATATGATGACTTCAACATATAATAAGCTACCCACCAATGGTAATTAGATTAAGAACCTAAAATATATACATATGGATCCACTAATATGATTTCCATTTTTATATAAATGTCTTTAACATATTATCATTTGTCATGGATAACTGGTATTGTTTCGCAAGTAGGTATAAATGATTTGACTATATCATAAATATATTTAAGTGTGTTGGGGTAGGAAAATTTTCTCCCAAATAGGGTGGGATGAGCCTAAAATCCCATCCCCTCAACCAATGTGACTTCCTAAGCATTTTTGTGCTGAAATAAAAAAGGAATACATAAGTTTTTAGAGAAAGATCATACTTAGTTATGGATTTGGTATCTATTAGGAGTTTATATTAGAAATAAAAAATAGAAAACTCAAATTGAATGATTTTACAAGACAGTGACCCCCCCCCCAAATCAAACCATTAGTCTTGAGAATCCATATTAATACAAAAAAAAAGTCTTGAACCTGACAAGAAATCATTTAACTATTCCAGCTTCTTCAGAATATATAAAAGAATATTATTATTAGTTCTCATTTGACCATTTTTATCGGTCATATGGTTGGTCCTATTGTATTTTTTATGAAACAATGTCTAGGTTATTTAAAGGGATTACAACAATCTAAGCACATTGTGCATCCTTGGTTGCATCTAAAATAGACATGCCTCTCCTTGTGTGTGTATTGTAACAAGTGTTTTTTTAAATCATTTTTTTATTCTTCTTGAAGGTATATTGGTTGGATCCACCTTAGGAATGGATTGGGTATTTTCTTTTATATCTACTGTCAATGAACCTCGGTTGGGCCAAAATGGAGAAATTTTTCATTTATGGTGGATTTACCACATGATCGTATTTTCAATATTATGTTCTCACATTTTTATTTAGGTTCTCTCCAAGGCTTCATGTTATAATGATTTCGTACAATATTTCTTTTACATGACATTATTTTGGTTTTTTGGAATATGGTGTTCTTTTATAAAAATTGGAGCAATGTTTTAAAAAATAAATTTTTTGAAAAATCATTCTAAATAAGTTTTTTTAATTCTAGAGATAATTTATTATTTCATTTTGATGTTTTATATATGATTTATTGAAATAATTCTGATATTTTGGCTCACAACTTACATTTCCTTTTGGGAAGTTGAAGATGTTGTTTTGGTAGACTCGGGTAAATGGAAGGGAATTATGTGGCATGTTGGATTCTCTTATTGTCGTAATCTTTATAGCGGGGTTGTTTGGTGGTTACATATGTTCATAAAGAGATGTTTTTAGTCTCTTCATGATTTATAAATCTAGTTTAGCCTATTTGGATTGAAAATTTATGTCATAAAGATATGTAATTTTTTTAAAAATGTACCCTTTTGGTTTTCCTTGTAAAGGTAAAACATGAGACCTAATCCCATGTCATTGTTTTATTAAACATGTTACATAACATCTTAGGGGACATGTTCAGTTGAGCTAGGTATATTAATTTAAAAATTCTATTATAGGGAATACCTAGTATGAAGTGTTATGACACTACTATGGTCTGGTTAAGGGAATATGGTAGACAAGGTTATGGACATTAATATTTGAACTAGTATTTATGGTAGGTTACATTGACAACTCACATTCATATCTAAATCCATGTTCACATGGGGGACTAGGATTTTATCCAAGGTTGAGACTTGGTGGTTTTCATTATCCAAATAAACAACATATGGGTTTATTTAAATTAAATTTTCACTTCATAATGTGTTTCATTTCATAAAAATAATTTATAATTTATTCCCACTTTTATTGTTAAAGGAATTAATTTGGATTTTGAATGTCGGTTTTAGAAAATAAAAATTTTCTATTAAAATGATAGTTTATTCTCTTGTGTTTAAAAATAAATTACACCATGAATAGACTTTTCTAATCCAAGATATAATGTTGTAATAAATTTTCCATATAAAAATCCTATAGGGGACCCTTTATTGGTAGAAGTAACAATATGTACCATTCGTACTCTGAGTCTGAAGGGTTTAAGAAAAAATGACTTGTAGTGGATCATTGTTAATGGTTTTTCAAGAAAAATTAAACCCACATACATGGAGATAAAGACCCAAGGATTATGAGGAATATAATAATGGAAATGGGAGGAGTGTTAACTTCTTGAATACTCTTTTGGAATCCATGGTGGTTTTCCATCCTTTGTTCTTAAACAGGTCTGGATGTAGGTGGTTGTCCTCTATTGTTCATTTCCAATCACATGAGGATCTTACCTAAACAAGCATCAACAAAATATTCAATCATTAGTTTTATCCTGAAATATTTCATGTGCAAAATGCTATAGATTTTCATACATTAGAGTTGGTATAGAAAAAAAATTGGAGTATTCCACCAACATTGTTGAGTTGGTGCACATGGGACCAGATATTGTTACCAATGAATACATAAAGGCTTTGGGGTTTGATATGGGACTAGGGGACATTATTCCTTCTATGCTGAAACTCTTACACCTGTCAACCATTTTTATGTAGTTAAAAAATATGCTATTTCAAAGGTAAACATATTTTGGAGAACATAATTAGGTGGAACTTTGGTTCATGATATTGTAAGCCTTGCTGAGTCATCCTACTAGAAAATAAAGAACAAAGGTAGCTAGTTTTCTTCATAATAAGTTTGAAGGTGTTCACCTAATTATTAGTATGTTTCATATTATCATTGTATATGGTGTGGTCTTATAAAGTATATCTTATTGGAGTTTCCCAAGACGTTTTATCATTGTGTACAATATAACCATTTTAGGTTCTTCTGTGAAATGGTGAACCGAGGAAGAATAGTTGGTTCAACTCTTACTAAGGGTATTCGGGTTTGTAGAGATGCTTCAATGGGTGGTGGATATTACCTTTAGATAAAGGTGGATGTTCATGTGGATAAGAAAACTCAAGGAGTTGTAGAGAATATATTCTATTATGATGTATAGTATATACCAATTAAATCCAAAGACAGAAAAACTACAATAATAGGTATGATTTTGATTTAATCATTCATGGTTCATGATTTTTTTTATACTTGTGATTTTCATTACTTTATATAATCAATTTTGGTTGAATATTTTGTATTTCATTTGGAGATTATGTAATTTGTGATAGAATTTACAATCCATTGGGAAAGATATCCAAAAAATAATTTAAATGTTTCATGTGTCATGTTAAGATATCTAACTATGAGGTGGAGTGGGACTTAATGGTGATTGATCATGATATCTTCAACATGATTATTATGATTGATTGTATGTTTAGTGTTGTGGCCTCGATCGGCATTTATCATCGTTGAGTTTAATTTTTATCTTCTGATTCATTCACCCTTGTATTTCAGCATGAGTGATATGGGAGTGTTAGTAATTTTATTCCTTATGTTGTGGTGTTAACATGTATGTTGTTGATGATTTTCTAATATTTCATGGATATGTATTTGATATGATGAATTATTTTGGTAGTGTGTGTATACCCCAATGTGTTTTTAGAGTATTTTTTCTATTTACCACCATAAATATAGGTTAAGTTTAACATTGACATGCTTCCTTGAAAGATTCCCATTTAGTTTCCGTGTTTTCACATGAAACCTATTGAGTTACATTAACATAAGGTTCATCTTGATGACCATGAAGCTAAGGGATTTATTATTCCTAGAATATCCCTGTGGGATTCAGTAATTATATTTACTAAGAAGAAATATGGGATCCTTATAATTTATATTGATTATAAAATGGTATATCAGGTCACCGTTAAGAGAAAGTATGCATTAACATTTATCAAATCATATGAGGACATATGTTTTCAATGATAGAACTTGTATTTTTGTACCACCAGTTGATACTTTGAGATCATGCTATAGATAAGAAAATTTTTAAGAGATAATATAGTCCTTTCAAATTTCTGGATTTGACATAAAGTATCACTAAAGCTCTAATATTTTGTATGGATTTGATAAACCAAATCATTTATCAGTTCTTGGAATTGTTTTTTGTTGTTTTGACCGGTGATATTTTGGTATAATTCAGGTTAAAGGAGGAGCACATAGATCATTTGGATATCATCCATTGAACCATGAGGGAATGTCTTATATATGGTAAGCTACCAAATTATATGTTTTGGAGTCAAGAAGTGAAATTTTTGTGACATTTTATATCTGAGAGGGGAGACTTAGTCTATCTTAGATATACACTGATTGTTATGTCCAAGTAGTATCCCATAAATGTTTTTTGAGATATCAATTGTCATATGGATAGATGGTTATTATAGGTAGTCTGTTCATGAAATTTATATTATTTTTTCTATGATATAATATTTGACCAACTATGGGGTAATGTTTGATTGTGATGTAAAATCTTATAGAGCTTATGAGGAACTGATGGTGTAAATGATTTAAGATCTAGTTTTGATTCATCCAGTTCCCAATATAGGATTTGATTTTTTTTCAATGCCTCTACAACAGGTTTGGGTTCTTTCTTGAATAAGAGGAAATATACAGTGTTCAATGGAAAATTCAGAGAAGAATTACCCAACAAATATTTTTGAGTTACCTGTTGTTATGTATTCACTCAAAAAATTGTTTCAATATTAATTTGGATATTTTTTATGGTATATTATAAATATAAAATCCAAAAATATATTTTTACCCTGAAGGATCAAAACACATAATATTGATTTTGGTTTGAGTATATCTAGACTATTGGTTTTAATATTTCTTACACACTAGTGAAAGGAAATGTGTTAATCGAAGCATTCAGAAGAAATTGATCGACCTAAGCCTAGATGAAAAATGTAGAGGAGTGGTATGAAATGATTTTTTTTCTATGAAGATATTAGGAGTGTATGATTATATTGTGATGGGTTTCTTAGATTTAGTTAAGGTTGAATCATTATTGGGTGAGTTGGTTCTGTTAAATAAAGTGTTAGAAATAGAGTTTTGGACCTTCAGTAAACTCCTTTATGGTGGGGAGACTTCGGATGAGTAGTCTCATTCTCTTGAAGGATATTTTTGTTTTTTTATTGTTTTGGATATTATTTTATACCTGATAAATGAGTATTTTTATGGTGTAAATAGGTCTTGTTGGTCTATACATCATAGGTCTACCATGATGTATCCTAATTTGCAACATCGATATTAGTTGACTGGAATGAGATAGACTATTGTATACTTCATATAATAGTGCCTTACATATCATAAAATACTGGTCGAACACCAATGAACAAATATTTTTTATATCTCGTATATATTTCATTATGGATATGTGATGTAATTTCTATGTACTTTTCCATTTTCTTACCACAAACGCATTGTTGGAAGGATGCATTTTGGGTGACCGTTGAGTGACTTATAAAATCAACACATTTTCTACCCATTAATGAGATAAAAAATTTAGAATATCCTAGAGTAATATATGTATGATATGTTATGAAACTTAATGAATTGCCTATTTAATTGATTCAGACTGGGACCCAAGGTTCACATCCATGTTTTGGAAGGTTCTGAATAAGGCAATGGGATACCAGTTGAAATTGGTGACGTCATGTTATTGATAGATAAATGTATAGATAGATAGGGATTCTAAAATCATGGGGATATTCTCTTGGAATGTGTTATTTATTTCATTGGGTCTTGGCGAAAATAATTTCATCTGGTGTACTTTTCCGATAAAAATATTTATCAAGACCTAGTAAAGATGGTGCCATTTTAAGCATTGTATGGGTATCCATGTTGATCTATCTTATGTTGTGGTTGTTTAGGATAATGGTCCATGTTTGGACCAAGCCTTTTTCAATAAAATATGTAATAAGTTATGTTGATATAGAAGAGATTGTTCGTGGAACATAGTCATCAGAAATTATACATAGGTTATCGTCATAAACCGCTAGAGTTTGTGGTTGGTGTATAATTTTAACATCATGTTTAAATTTTCTTGTGAGATAATAATTTGGGTATGATTTACCTATTAGAACATTGTTTTTTGGGACATATTTAGGTTGTTATACATCCTAGAAAGATGAAATATCTATTTGAATTTCCATCTCATTTGTATTAAATACACAACATGTTTTATGTTTCCTAGTTGATGAGGTATCAACCTGATCCGTACCATGTATGTGAATGGGAGGATATTGATATTTATCCCAACACCACTATGTTTGATAAATCAATTCAGATTATGGGTTGAAATTATAAGGTCCTATATATAAAAATGACCACTTTGGCTCATCTACATTGGTTGTGCAGATGAGATATCCATGATACATGAGAGTGGGAGTTATTGAAGTGGTAGTATTGGCTTTTTTTGTGATTCTATAATGATGATTACATTAGAATGATAGAAAGATTATTTTATTTGGATATTGTAGCATACCATTACTTGTTTTAGTTACATAATTATCCTTTATTGATATCCATTTTAGGATTTTGATATGGGTTATTTCTATAGAATTATGTATATTTTGTTTATTTTTTTTGAAGTGCATGGAAGGCCCATGGTTTGGAAAATCTATGTGGAAACTTAATTAAAATCATGAAATTAATTAAACAACCCTATTATGGGAACATGGTGAGGGTACATAGTTATTTTAACATTGAATCCCCTAGTGAAAACCATACACCATAAAATGATGGTGTAAATGATTGTTGCATGGTTTGGGAAAACAATACAGCCTGTCTAGAATATCATGAGGCCCCCCCACACCACCCCATTAAAATTTTAGATTTTACATTTTCCTTGGGTTTTTATGTCTATTCACCACCAAAGATCATATTTGATTCTCATCCTTCTAAAACACAAACAATTATTCACCATTTGTATTATAGAAGTACCGAATTCATTCTGGATAGATCACTTTTAGGTATGTCACATTTTTCATCCAATATAGTCTTCTCATTATAGATTGTAGATCAAATGGGTTTGATAAATTATTGGTGGTGTTTCTTTTAGATCAAGGATTGTAAGGGATCGATCTACTATTTCATTGTCTTATACTCAAAATACAATATATTTTCCATCATTATTTAGGTAGGTGTCCATATAATATGGGTTAATTCGTGAATTGATATACTTTCTTTTAAATTACATTGGTTTATTTATTTAAATTAATGCTTTTATATTTTAATAGTTTCATTGTAAGAGATACTAGTATTTAAAGTGTTTTTTTATAAAAAAAATTGCATCAAGTGTTTGATTAAAAACATTGAATGGGGGTCCAAGTTTAAATTGTAAATTCATGAATGGAAGTGGAAAGAAATTCATTTAAAAATGATTTACTAAATTTGATCATGTTTTTATATATATTTTGATAAATTAAACACATTTTGTAACCTTAAGTGTGTTAGAAATAAAAGTTCCACTTATTTTAGGTGTAATGTCATAAATGGTCTTATGATAGATTAGTGTGTGTGATGACAATATATGTTATATTAGTTTGATCCTCCTTATGAATGTATTTAGGATATACTTTTATATCTAGAACGTATTACCTTAAGGTAAACCCAAAATGGGTTTTTTATTTTTATTTTGTTTGATTTATCACGTGGTGGAATTTTCTAGGTCAATTTTTTTCATGATTACTTATGGTGTATCTGTGGTTGGTTTTTATTATACTTTTCAACTATATTTCTTGTACATGATATATTCCCTGATTTGGATAATATGTTATGATTTAATTAGAACAAATGAAATGTTTTAAAAAATAGTTTTTTTATTGAATTTCATTATAAATTGATTTGTTTTAAATAAAGAGATAACACATTCATGATATTATAACATGTATCGATTATTTAGTTAAATAATACTGGGATTTTTTATCACACCCTTCTTTTTCTTTGTGTATTTATAGATGTAGTTTTATGGGACTAAGTTAAAGATAATGTAATTGTGTATCATGTTGGATTCTATTTTTGTCATTGTCTTCATAGTAGTGTGGTTTGGTTTTAATAGATGGTCACATAGGGGATTCATTAGCATTTTAATTTTTTTTCATTTCGGTATATCATATTTAGATTGAAAAATTATTTACCATGTATATATTCTTATTTCCACTATGTACCATGTTTGTTTTACTTGTTCAATTTTATCATGATACATGTTTTTGTCTATTTGATGTTTTTAACCATATTTAACACTATCTCACATACTTTTAGAGTTCACCTAGGTTAGTTAGTTATAGATGGAGTCATTTTTAGTATCTTAATTAACTTTTTTCTAGTGTCCTCAAATCTATATACTTTCCTCATTATTCCTTTTTCAAATCATGTTTGGGTCATATTCCTATATGTTTATGTAATGTGTGGTGTATCAAAAAATATTATTGATCTTGATTGGAATTTTTTGATCACTTGTAGTGATAAGGTGTCCATCTGGAAGCATGAATGGCTTTGTGTGGGACATAATCTTAGGATCACATCTTCTCTAGTTTCAGGTTCTGAAAATTCTATAGTTCCTGATCTATATATAGATAACCTTTGTAGCTGGGAAAACAAAAATGTGCTTCCTTATTCAATTATACTGGTCATTTTTTCCAATGAATTATTACTATTATCCATTATCATGAAGTTGGACTTATTTTATAGTGAAATGAGCTATTATAGAATAACTAAATATATTTTTTTGGTAAAGTTTAGTTATTGGATCCCTATTTCTCTTATGGGGTTTCCTTGGAAATATTATGGTATCATGACGTGTCAAAAAAAGTAAAACTCTTCTCATCATGGGTTTGTTTGGTTACAATCCCACTATAGGAACTCTTTTTCATTTTCAACCTCTCCATGTCTCTCTTAATCTTCATTTGAAATAGGTAGGATTGAAAACCCTAAAATTCAATATTAGAGTTTATTTATTTGATTCATTTTTAATATCCTGGCCATGAAATTTGGAATGGATTTTTGAAGCATTTTTCTGATACGAAATATATTTATTTGTTTAAAATTTAATATTTTCCAGAAATTATTTTTGAGAAATTGTATGTTCTAGATTTAATTTTTGGTTAAGGTATAAAGACACATACATTACATCATGTCACTAAGGAGAAAACATGTAGAGTAATAAATACCATACATGGTTGTTGGATTGGTGTTCATTTTAGGTTTCTATGCCTTTGTTTTTCATTAAATAGTTTATCAAAAGAGAGGTTTCTCTTCCATATACTGTTTTTAAATTGAATGTTAATCTGGGAGTGCATGGGGAGAATAAGATTTTTATATATTTTTTTATCCATTATGATAATGGAAACATTGTTTCTACTTATCATAAATTATTTATGGCTAAATTTATGTCAATAATCATTATACATATGGTGATTCTCACTTATTAAGAGATTACAGTATATAATGTATGGAGAGTTATAAAAATCGAAATAGAAAAAATGATTATATATCCCCTTCAGTATCTAAAGAAGAATAATAATGTTTTTGGAACTATCCTCAAGAAGATTTGGGATCATGCACCTAGCTTTATCTCTTATATATATTCAATTGTTAAATGTGAATGGAATCATGTTGCTCACATTTTTCTTCAACAAAAGATTATAAGGGGACTTCTATTTGGTCTTCTTCTTACAAAAGTATCTTTTAAATTTTTTCCATGTTCATTCATTATTATGTTTCTTAATTTTTTAGAAAATATATGTATAAACATTTAAAATGGATTTATATATACACATACAATCATATAGTATAAGTTACTACCATACATTTTTCATTGGGTTTTTTATAAGGGACATTTGAATTGAAAAATTTATTTCATAAATTTTAATAAAACACTGGTGGAAATATATGATACAATGACACAACTATAGCTACTATACATTAAAAATGTGGGTATTGGAAACTTATAGCCATTTCCTGGCCAACTATTATCAAAGGATAAATAGAAACAGATTGCAACCACTGTATTAGTCGATTGTGATGGTATTATTTTCTTTTCAATGGAAATAATAAATAACCTATACCATGATGAACCACGGATATAGGATTCTTAAATAGATATATATATTACTGTGTCTGTGTGTGTGTTTTTGTGTGTGTGTGTAAAAGTTCTCTTTATATTCTATTTAAATGTATTGGTAGAATACATAGTCCAATATGTCAGTATGAGGGGAACTCGGGTTCATATTTTTTTAATTATTAATTTTTTAACCATATTTTAATAATAATACCACCTATGAAAATAGGGTCTCATATATATAGGACTATTAAAATCTCAGGTTCCCAAGGAATTAGTTAAAATCACCCTTACCAATAGAATATGAGGTCATTACTACAACAATAGCCTCCATGGGCCCTTTCGAGATGGCTATATGATAATTTCTAGTTAGGGTAATTATATATTAATAATTTATGTGTTAATATATTAATATATAATTAAACATCTAGAATTTTCACCCGTAATTTCCAACAGATGCTTCCACAAAAAAAATTAATTGTAAATTTTCAATGATTATTTTCAATACACCATATATTTTATGATATATATTCATCAATAATTCTAAGTCAAAATGTGGGGTGAGATTTTTCAATGTATACTTACATACATATATCTGTATTTTTATATGTACACTAAAAAATATCCTATATCATTGAATAGAAAAACTACTAAAAATTGTACTATATATTGTGCTACCCTTTATCAAAGTTATAAATTATTGCTGGAAAAGGGCATCTTTTATAAGTTCAAAATAAAAGCTAGGATAAATCTAAATATTATTAATGTGAAAAGGGAATTGAGAAAATATCTCCTTTATCAGCATTTTTTAGCACTGATGAACAATACACTTTATCAGTTCTTATTTTAAGTAATTTTAATGAGTATCCTTCATTAATTATTATTAGTGATTATAAAAGGATACTTATATTATTTTTCATTGAAATTACTATATTTTATGATTAATGTTATAGATATATTTATTTTTATATAAAATATAATCTTATAAATATGGTTTCTATAATTCTAAATATGTATTTAATTTAAATTTATAAAATATTTTGTGAAATTTTTTTGATTATAATTTAAAATTATTATTAGTTAATAATATATAAATTATTATTTTTCAATTGATATTTATTAAAAACCTTTAATAATAAAATTAATAAAAAAATTAATAACTTATGAAAAGTTGAAAATTAGAATTTAAATTTTGAAGACCATAACTATTGATCAAGCACCCCCTTTGTGCTCTATAAGATATCAAATCGATACATGAAAAAAAGATCTATAGAAGTTGATCCTTAGTGGACCCCGAATTATATTTTTTATGCTCAATAAAGCCCAAAATTGCAAAAAAACTACTTTTTTAGTTGGGATGCTATTATTTTGGATCATTAGATGGAATTTCATCTTCATTTAAATTAGTCATCTTCTTTTTCTATGAAAGAAGATTAATATATTAATAGTTATAACATTCATATGGATTTAATGGTTTTCAAATTTAATCAATTTTCATATTTTTGTTTCATTGATAAATTAATATATATATATATATATATATACATATTCATATTTATTTTTTGGAAATACTTGAGGCCTACCCCATAAATCGAAGTCGCATTCACGAAAATGATAAATGATACTAGTTTATAAAAGAAGTATTTTTATAATTATATCTATACCATAGAAGAATCAAATCAATATGCAGCTCATTTAATCAAATGAAGTCATTAGTTGCAACACATTTTTATAAAATACCATCTTATAGATATTTCTCCTTTAAGTAATAATTAGTTATCATTAAGTCGATGGAAGAGATGTATTTTAAAAAAAACATCAATTATATAGTAAAGATCCTTGAAATGATGAAATGTTGAATCTGATGGATTATCCAATAGTAGTGGAGTCTCATTCTAGTAACAGATTATAAAATCCACTTTTCAGGGGAAATACCATCACATTTGTAACACTAATCACTTCAATGTAAATAGAGGAGGTAAAACCACATGATCCATTGAAGTAGTAAGGAATCCTACATTCAGAAATTCTACAGATTACGCTACCCCATAAGGGACTTCAGCATCCAATTGAGCTGACATTAACATTAATTTTTATCCACACTAGAAAATGAGTAATAAAAAATTCCCTAAAATTATGAGTTGGACCATTGAATTTACTAACTACAATCATGTTTTCTGAATAGTAATATGATGAAGGGAGTTATAAGAAAAAAATATTTTTTGGGTGTTGAATACATTCCAAGAAATAAAATATTTTAATGGGCTTCCTAGAGATCAAGTTAATCATTTTGATTTATTAATGCATTATTAATAAACCATATCATGTATAATAGCTCAATTGTAGCTACTGAGAAAAATTCAAAATACATGGAAAAAGTTGATTTTCCATGTAGAACCAAATCATTTTTGGGAGAGGAAGTTTGAGCATGTGGTATAAATTAATTTATATCCAAATTTACAATTAAATTTAATTTTTACAAATATAAACCATATATAAATAATTATTATTCTTTTAATCAAGAAAAAACTTTAGCCATATTATTCATCATATAAAAATTATTGAATGCATATATATATATTCTTATATAAATTTATATAAAATTTTTATATATAAATATTTTTTTTGTTTATACGTGTTTGTAATAAATAGAATTATATTTTTATATGTATCATTAAATATATGTATATATATATTAGAATATTTATATAGATTTAAATATATATTGATTATCTATATAATTATATAATTTTTTGTGTTTGTGTGTATTAATAGGCATGTACATATTTATGTTTATATTCTAATAATATATGTAAATATTTATATATATACATATATACACATATATATATTTCAATGTAAATGTACTTATTTATAAATATGTCAATACATAATAAGTAAAATCCTCAATAGTAGTGTTAGGATTTCTTTTTGTGCCTGCATATATATGTATACATCTTTATTCATTGGAATATATATATATACACACACACACATATATATATATATATACATATGTACATTGACACAGCTGTACATATATATAAACCCACAAAAACATACAGACCAACATATATATATATATATACATTCAAACACACTAAGAAACAAATAGAGACACATACATAAATATATTTACAATTAATATTTATTTAATAAATAGATAATTAATTTATATATATAAATATAGTGTCTAAATATATAAATATATATGTGAATATATAAACATATTTGAAAAATATATTTAAAAATAATTATATGAATATATTTAATTATATGAATAAATATATGGATTGAAATGTATGAAAAAATATATTAGTAAGTAAATAAATAAATATAGATAGATAAATAATAAAATAAATAAGAAAATATGATGTATTAGTGGTATGGAGAATATTCATGCAAAACAGATGTACCATGATCGATAAAAGAACCGATAAATAGTGGGTTAGAAATAAATATATTTTTTTATTTTGTTATTTCTTTTTTGATGAGCATTGAAAATGATCTGAAAAAGTTGAACCTTTATGAGAACTATTTTTATTTTTTATAGTAGGGGAATAATTTTATCAGTTCTTAGAATAACAATTTTACATAGTGCTAATAAAGTCCATTTCTATCATTGATAAATCATCGATATATAACAGTTAAATTTATGATGAAAACATAAATTATAAATTGAAAATTCATGTTAACACAAAATATATTATCATGAATATTAGTAAGGAAATTTTCTAATTTATATTCCTCAAATGACATAAATGAAAGAAATTTCTTCAAAAATCATATTCATGCACTAACACACACTAAAACAAATATATACACTAAAAAATAATTTTTTATATTTAGTGATATCTTAAGTGATTAATTTTTTTCCATAAAAATATATTAAAAACTTACTATTCCCCAAAAAAATTTTAACACCTTCTTGGAATTTATTTAAGTAATTTATTTTAAATGAAGAAATTTGAGTGAAATTTGTCAAAGAAAATTTGTAGTGTAAAATTTATTTGGGAATTATATGTTAAATTTTGAATTTAATATAATAATAGAAATATAATATTACACCAAAATAATATTTAATTCATCATTGGCAACATCCATTAAAAATTATTAAAAGAAACATTTAGTTAAAATATTCACTAAAATTTTTCATTTCAAATTTATACTCTAATTTATAGTGTGAATACCAACATAATTTTTCAAATAATTATATTGAAGTTATTATTATCTAAATTATAAAATAAATTTATTACAGATTTTAACATTAAAATATACTTACATATAAAATGAGTATAATTGTTCATATAAATTTTGAACTCAAAAACTCAAAATGATATTTCCATAATAAATTTTCTAAAAACATTACACATAAAATAGTTATTTTGTATTTTAACATAATATTATTATGAAATAAAGTTATAGATAATGAAAAAAGTATATTTTCACCCAAAGAAATTATTGTAATTTTTCAATATATCTCATTTAAAACACAATCATATTGTTCAAATGATTTAATACAAGGATCCATAAGTCATTTCCGAAATTTTCTAATTAATCTCAGGTCCATATGACTCATGGCATGGATTCTAGGATTGAATCGGATTTTTATTATGTAAAAAATTATATTTTAATTAAAAAAATTCTTCACCCTCAAAACTAAGAAACTATTCTTGGATTATCATTATTTTTATGAAAATGAACCATTAAAAAAATTATTTATAGGACTAAACCAAATATTAACCGTCACATAAATTTACAGTGTAAAATTTTAATATATATCTCAATTTAACCTTCCATGTTAAATTTAAACTTAATTTTTATTTTACATATACTAAATATGTGAAAAAAATTTGAAACAGATCAAATTTAAATTTATACTATGATGGATTTTGAAACAAAAACTGGGTGATTGATGATTTAATATACACATGTCTGATTGAACATAACTCTAACAATTTTCATCAAGGTAGTTATCAGAAATCTATAATGTCAATGAGAAATAAAATAAGGAGATATAATGTATTGTGGTAAAAGTTATGATATTTAATCAATATTTTTCTATATATATAGGGTATATGAGGTTTTATTCAATTATCAAGATTGATCCCAATGATATCTATTCTACAGAATATAATTCCAAGGGTTGAAATGTGAATGGTGAAGGTTTAACCATAATAGAAGTGATTTTCTGGGCTAGACCCTCTCATCATTTTTCGAATCAATTCTATTACAAATTACATGATCGACTATCATTAAAAACAAATATTTCAATTAGAATAGGATGATGAGGAATCAGAACCAAAGGGCAATGTTTTCTAATAATTAGTAATTAATAAAATTTAATGTAGGAGAAAGGAATTCTCATTCAATATAACATTATTAATTTATAGTTTAATTGTTCTAATCTAATTCATATTGGGGACCCAAGGTAGAGCCTATATAACATTCATCCATATAGGCTCGTTTGATCTCTTAATCATCGCCAATGGAATGTTGGTTTTTTTAAGGAATTGTCAATCTTCATACATCTTCCACCACAGTTTCTTCATTATCAATATATCATTATAGAATGTCACATAGTATTATTGTTTTTTTGATTAATGGTGGAGGAATAAATCTATCATCATTGAGACGTTATTTATAAAATTTCATTAATGGAATATTTTCTAGAGATGGATATTTTTTCAAAAATAGATTAACCCTAAAATATAGGCTTATAAACCAACTTATGAACTAATAAATATTGATAAAATATTTATTATTTATAGAAAAGAACATTATATTATTCTAAACCCTTAATGAAATTCACTATATTCATAATAATACTTATATTATTTTATTTCATAGAGTGTTTTGTCTCATGTAATGATAAATCTTATTTTATATTATGATAAATTAATATTTATCACCATAGAAAAAAAATTGGTCTGTTTATCATCCTCTTAATTTATATAATTACAAAATATATATTTATATATTATTAATTCATTAAATAAGTAAATATTATAGTCTTAATATGGTGAATAAATTTTTATTTTGATATATTCTGAAGTAAATAACTGAATATTTTTATTTTTATTATCTTATAAATAAAATAAGATCAATATATTCATGGAATTAAATAAATAGTTTTAAAATATTTGTGATCAAATAAATAATGAATAAGCATTAATTTTTGGTCCATATAATAAAATCAATTATAATTTATAAATATAATTTTTTTACTAAGATCAAATGACACACATAGTGTGTGACAAACTAAGTTATTTCACAATTTTTAAGAGGGAATGCCTAGTGTCAAAAATTAATATCTAGAAAAGGTAAAGCCACCCAAAGATAAAAAATCTAATTTCACAACACCAATAAACAAAATCAATCATGTACATTGTAATATAATCAATTTTTCATGATATATCCTATCAATTGGGTTACATAAATCATGTCACTATGCCACGTTCTAATGTGATCCTTCTTTGAATTTATAAATTAAAATTGTAAGAATTATGACCATGGAGTTTTTAAGATATTTACATCCTTATCAAATGGTGTGAGAGGTTAAATTTCCAAATGGTAGAAGAAAAAATCCATCCAGAAATTTATTTGTTAATAAAATATTATTTATAACTCAAAAAACATACTCAAAATCAACATAACAACCTTATAAATGTTTAAAATAATAACTCAAAGAGTGTGATTTTTGACATGACCTATGTTAGTAACAAATAAAAATTATTATTAGAGACACTCCAATATAGTAATTCCAATTAATGGTATACATGTGGAATTTTTACAGGATTGTGTGTCCTCATGATACTCCCATCATGGTGAACACAATGTGGTAACGTTCTGAGGTGATGTAACATACTATTTTGAGTAATCACACATGATAGAAAATGAATTATATTACCATAAAAAAATTTCATTCTATCAAAAGAAATATTTTTTAACAGATAACTACAGAATATCAGAAGGACATCAACATTAATGGGAACTTCTATGATGTTTATTAATGTGATAGATACTCTCAGACATCATCTTATTAAATCCACATAACATAATGTACATTGTATGAAGATAAATTCTTTATATTCACATCCATATGTATTTAAAGTTAATATAATGTAAAATCCATATGTTTTTAATGGTATAACACTAAAAAAGAGTATGTCATATGAAACTGGATTTTATGATTTAAGAGATTCTATAATTGTGAAATGTACTTTTAATTGAGTCATAAAATTTTAAAATAATCAAAAAATTTATTCATTTGAATGTTTTTAGAGAAAATATATAAAAAAATAATTACCGATGTAGTTTTTCACTAAATATTCAATCTTCATATTTAATGAGGAAATTTCTAATTAAAAATTCAGTCGGAAATTTTATATGAATGTTTCTATACAAAAAATCTTGTGTAAATTTAAGAGGAAAATTTATTTTGGTATTTTCATATAATATTTCATTTAAAATATTTTTATACATATGTAAATGTAATTTATCTTATTACTAGAAATTTTCCTAGAAATTAAGAATGAAAACAGTTATTTTAAAATATCACTCGATATATTTATTTCTGATTTCCACTAAAATTTCAAATAAAGTTTTCCAATTAATTTTTAATGTAATTTAACTAGAAATTTTATCTAAAAATATAGTATATAAATTTACAGTGAAAGTATTCACCTAAAATGTTCTTCGCATATTTTTAATTAATATTCAATTCCCATAATAAATCACATAATGGGAACATAAATTGTAATTTTTAGTGGAAAAGTAATGTGAAATTTTTATTTTATAAATACATACGGTCATATATATATATATATGTATATATATTTATAAAAACAATTCAAACATATATATAATAAAAAATAGTGATTTCAAGAGAATAATGACAATCCCAAAAATCAAAAAACTATCCTTCAGAAAAACCTGTCAAACATAAACTCAAAAATTATTGAGAAACCTAATATATATGTATACAAAAGTAAAAAAATTTTAAAATTGAACTATAAATTAATTTTATAAATTTATATTTGAAATAAACTAGGCATATTGAACCCAATTATTTATAAAAACATATTATTGATATTATAAATTTTTACTCAAGCATTAATCTCAGAAGGAAACATGAAATACTTTTTCGAAAAAAATAAATGAAAATATGAAATGAAAATTCACAATTTCAACTTTAAAATTCAACAATAAAAACTATTTTCAATAAAAACATTAACAATTTCAGTATGATATTTTTAATGAAAATTCAAACCAAAAACATTAGTTTGATAATTGAAATTTATATATGAACTTTTATTTTTAACGAATATTTCAAAATGAAAATAAAAAAATTGAATGAAAATTCATGGAAAATGTTTTCAACACCTATTTGAATTTTATACAAGAATACATATAATGTAAAAAAAAAAATTATGAATTTATATATTTCAAGTTCTTGTTTGAATAATTATATGTGAGTTTAGAGAGGTAATTGTTTTTAAAAATTTCTAGTTTATATTTGAATAAATTTACACATACATATATTATTCATATATATATATGTACATATCTATTATAAATTAAAAATATTGTCTCTATTTAACTATATATATGTATACATATACGTATAAATTTTTATGTAAATTTAAAATTTTCAAATAGTAATTTCATTTTCATGGGAAAGATGAAAAATCGTAAAAACATCGCACTTATAATTCTCCCTAAAAATAGAAAAATTAATATAAAATACAATCTTCTAGTGTATAGTTCATTTATATCATTGATATTTTTCATTACAAGTGAAAATATCAATATGTACTTTAATTTATAATGTAGTCCTTCAAAATACCTATAGAAATTTTAAATTAACTTTTATAGTAAAAAATTAATAACACTAATATAAATTTCTTACACTATGAAAATTTAATTACTTTTTATAAATTGTATTCATGGTGGAAATTTAGAATAATTTTTTTTGAAAAATATATATATTCATAAATGAAATTTATTATTTTATACAAATTATGAATGCATATTTTTGATTAATAAATGATATCACATAATATTTATAAACATCAAAAAATTTAAACACAAATATATGAAATTATATTTAGTATAAATTTATATAAAAATGAATAAAAAATATAAAACTAATTAAAAATAAAATTAAATATTTTTTGTTTTTTATTAAATATTATTATTTATCTATATATTTAATTTTTATTATAAAAGTTTTAAATTAAAAATATGATGGTAAATGTTTTTATGAATTGGGTACCATGTTCAGAAAGAGGTCATTCTCCTAAATGCCTTAAAAAAAGAAAGATATTTTTTTATAAATTATTCTAATAAAGAAGGAACAATTATCATGCATCTTTGTTTTGAGAAAGGCATGAATCTGACCATCAACCTGGCTCAATGGTTCCCACCAATAGCTAAGATTTTATTTTTGTACAAAATATATATGTTATTTTGAATCCATTTTTTATAAATAAAATAATATACAAAAAAAATAATTATAACTTTCTTCCATCTTAACAGACATAGAATCCACCAGACCTTAATTATCGTAAAAATATATAATGTTTCATATTATTTCTAGAGTAACAATAAATTTACAAAAATAAATTATTTATTTGACTCCATACATTTATTATATTTAAATTTAATATATAAAAAATAAATAGATATATAATATTGTGTTGGGGTAAATAAAAAAACAATTATAATAATCAACGAAAAAGTATATGATAATTTTTTATTTTAATTATTAATAAATGATGTATTTACAATTTTTATTTTTTGTTGAATATTTATATATACATTTTTCTTGGTTTCTTCTATTACAAATTTTAAATTTCTATACAATTGTCATTTGAAAAAATCTTAAATATATATGTAGGCCACTGTAATGAATTGAAAAAACATGTATAAATTAAACTAGGCATGTTAAAAAAGTACACTTAATCACCCTTGCTATAATTTGTTCATTATAAATCCCTTTATCATTTTATCTAGATGAAAAATTACTCAAATAAAAAGTTATGAAATTTTTAAATATTTATCTTCCCTATTAGAAAAAATGATAATGACATTATACTCTCTAAATAAATTATATCAGCATAAAAGAATAATCTTAATTAAATACATTAATTAATATCATATGTTCTAAAAAATCATTAACATAACTATATTCTATGGGGGCTTTGTTGAATTCTAAGTCTCAATGAAAGACATAATTGGAACAAATTATAAAATAATTATCTTTGTATTATTCAAAAATTATGAAAAAATGTGATGAAAGTGATGAAAGTCACTACCTTGGAAAACATGAGTTTAGTTAAAGCCACAATTGAAAATAGGAAGATTAAAACAAAACAAAAAATGAAGAAATAGATAATGGGCATTGGATTTAACATCATTTGGACCTTTATGGACCAAAATATATGGATAAAACGCCACATTACTCTTGTATTTTATTTTTTCTCAATATAAATATAATATAGGATATAATCCACACTAAAATGATTGATAATAGAATGAAATAAATGAAAAACTAGAATTAATGAATGAATAAAAAAATTATAAGATATTAAAATTCACAAAACATTGATGATGCTTTGATCGTGATTTAGAGGATTAAAATGGATATCTTGCATATATAATTCCAAGAAATCATTTACCCTCACATGTATATAAAATAAACTTCTTAATCAAAATGAAATTTTTTTTATAGACATTAATCATCTAATCATAACCCCATTAAGAATAGAAAACTATCAATATATCATGGGGTTATTAGGTCTCATCTAAAATCTCACTCGTATGATCTCTCAAAGGAACTATTTATGGTATCACTATTACATAATGTGGGAAATATAGAAGAGGACCAATTGATCAAATTAATGCCCAAAAAGGTCGCAGACGGGGTAAAAAATTCCCCTGACATGAAAAGGATATGTAACGACATAGATGAACTAGAAAGGAAAAAAATTTAAGGTCAAGATAATGAATTAAAAAAGAGTGGAAATGTGTGTGGATATGAATAATCTAAGAAATATTCTAATTTATTATTCATATAATTAATTATGAAGAACCAAAATTTGTTGAAATATTTTCTAAAATATTTTCTGAAAATTTATTTTTTTCAATGTTCACTCAACATATGAAAATAATTTTCATGTCTGAATTTACTAGATTCTAAACCATTTAACTGAGATAGATAGATTTATTAATGGAAATATTTTCATAAAAATCAATAGAGTATTTTCTCTAAAAATTTATATGGATTTATTTCTAAATATTAATTAGTATAAATATTAATTTCCACTATAATAATTCAAGCTATGAACATGGTATCTGTGATAATATATTTAGTGATGTTTTTCTGAATATTAATAGTGAGTTTTGACAAAAATTGGAAAAGAAATATGGGTCTCTCCTTCCGTGGATGTTGCCCAATGTGAACACAAATTGACAGATTCATTATTTTCAAAGGTAGTGGTCAAGACCCACAAGGGAAAGACTAGAACGAGTGAAACAAAAGATTAAATTATAATACAATGTTAGTAGAAAAACTTATGGTGGATATTTTTGATTTTTGAAAGACCGTAATTCATATAATTTAGATGTTTATCCTTTTTGAAGGAATGTTATACTTACATTCTCCCAAGGATGTATGACAAAATATATACAATCCTATTGAATTATTTTAATTTTTCTTTCCTGAGTGCTTACTTTTCATGTTTCTTGGTCTATTTTATTCATTCATGAAAAATAATTCCATGGGATAACCAAAATTAAATGAAGTGATGAGTTTGCATAGTGTATAGGTTACCATGACATACCAGTTCTAGACACTATATGCACGGGGGATATTCAGATCAAATGATATGTCTCTTCTTCTTCTAACCCTTATCCCTAACACATGGAAAAAGAGGGATCTTGGATGATGTGTTCGGTTATAGAACATAGTTATAGGAATATTTTTGTGTTTTTTTCATGGAAATTGAAATACATTACCATGAGATAAGAGTGGTACTTGAAGAGTTTTCAGAAGATATAAAGTACTCATGAATGGATTTGAACATTATCAATGATTTGATATCCATGATAGTCTGTATTTTGATGGATAATAACAAGGATGATCGGTTCTGGTGGCCTATATTGTATTTGGAAAAATTTCAGCAGAATATGGATGTGATATCAGAGTTGTTCCTATAATATCAAAAGTATTCTTAGACATAGGTGTTAATTGTCATGTTTAATTTATTATTTTACCTTTGGATCCTGGTGGATGTAACAAAAAATTAAATTATAGATAACTTCCTGAATGTGAAATAATTTACTACAGTATTATTCTATAATATGACTAAATGGGATAAATTACTAATGTTTCTAGAAGGAGTTGTTAGACAAAGCCATCGGTTATCATTTCATGTTGATGGGAGATTAATATGTGCCCCAATTTTTCCTGCCATTTATGAAGTAGAATAATATTATTAATTGTAGATATGAAATGTTACAAAAGAGAAAAATGATCAAGGATAGTCAAAATGAAATAATCTGTCTATGGGAAAGTGTATAAAAATCAATTCATTATCAAACTCATGTACCATTACCGCCCAACACTGTAGTGGAGGATGCGTAATATGTCCATCAACAGTATACTAGGAGGCATCATAGGAGGATATTGAGTAGTTGAAGACTCAAACCTCATGTATAGAAGTCATAGAACCATAATAATATCCTGGTACTGATGTTCCTCCCAAACCCATCATTTCATTGGTTTGAAGATCTACATGAGGAAGGAATATCTTAGAAATAAATCTAGAATCATAATATTTATTGGTTACTAATAAAGGGTATCCATAATTTGATTAGTATGTAATACATCATATTTAAAATATCAATTGGTTTATTTAATTATTTTTGAGATGTTGTGATTAATGAATCACCTCATGTATGATTTGTTAAAACTACCCAAAGGTAATAAGTCTATAAAAAAATGGGTGTTCATTATAAAGAAATATGATAGTGGAAATGATATAATGAAAAAGTTGTGACACACCTAGACTTTCCAATTTATTTCCTCTTAATAAAATTAAATATCTTTGATATATTTTGATACATATGACACAGGGTTAAAGGAAACAAGAAAATATAATAAAATATTTTTTAAACATGACAATTATATCCTAGAAATTATGTTTATGGATATTAAAGGGACTAAATAATTGATTAAAAATATATATTAGACAACTGTTCATTTGTTTTATATTTATTTGAAATTAAAATATGAATCAGTTAAAATAAAATGATTGCTTCCTAAAAATTAGTATTTTATTCAAAGAAAATGTTTGGTCCACAAGGTCTAATAAACTGAGAGGGGGTGAATCGGGGTATGACAGATTAAAACATATACCCATTTGTATCTTATTTTTTTTGTAAAAAAACTCAATTATCCCTACCTCATAAAACAATAAATGAAATGATATGAAATCTTGCACCAGGCACATCGATTTTTACTTGGTTCACACTCACTGGGCTACGTCCAAGGAGCATACATTGGTGATGTGCTGATGTACCAAATTCTGTAAGGCTCATTTCCATTAATGAGTGAAATTTTCATGATAGATATTATATTCCTAGTCTCACTTCCTTTACAATTTTTAGGTTCTTCTCACGACATTTCCAAGGGTCAATCCCTATTCCTATTTCATTGGCTCACTACCGATGGAAAGGGTCACCATCTTCCTCTTCCTGCACTCACTGTTCTTGGAAAAGAATCCAATCGATGTTTGTGGACTTTTAGGTCATGCACATTTTATCGACATGTAGGTCCCCTCATTTGCAAATTTTTTTTCATCCTCAACATCATATAGATTATCTTTTGAAGTCCCTATTTCACCCTCCTATGAAGTCCACCTTCCTGGGTATTATTTGATACAGAAAAATAATTTCACAAAATGATTTGAAGCTTCTAAAACTTTCTTTTTGAAAATCAATAACCACCTTGTTCCTCACATGAACTGGGTACCGGTTATGGAATGTTGAACACCTCCTCTACATATTTATTCAGCTTCCGTGAACCTCCCTTTGTCCATGGATTGCCTCCTCCTTCGCTATCATGTACCACCTCTATATACTGACTTTGCAACCCTCTAAGAATCACCCTATGTATGTAAACTATTTTCTGTTCGCAGACTACCATTGTTAACCACCTGTATACCACCCCTTCTTCCCCCACATACCATGTCTTATGTGGGATACAGTTATCCACAAAAACCATCATCAGAACTTCATCTCCATGACCCACCTTAGATTTCACAGAATTATCCCTTGCAAACATCCTTTAGACATTACCAAATATTTTGAGAAAAAAGACGATCTCTTCTCATATTAACTTCCCAATAATTAGAGGGGTCGTCTCTCCTTATATGGGTATTGATATTTGCAAGAACCACTAATCCAATATTTACCTAATCTTTGATTCGGTAAAACCTCTACCGCATACCATCCTCTGGTCATGAACCACACCTATTCCATAAACCATTTTTTCACAACGGTCCATGTACTTCATTTCTTCTATGCGGTTGATATCCTCCACCAACGACAATCCATCTGTGTACCACACCTCCTTACAATACGAACCAATTTTTGTTTTGTAGACCACTCCCACGTACCATTCCCACTACCTATTACACCATCCATGTTCGTCCATTGTCATCTGGATTTTTCAACAAACACAATCACAACCAAAACATATAGATAAGACTTATTAATGGATTTTTTAATAGAAAATACTTGCGTCAATTTTTCCACACTTATTATTATTTTTTTAAACATTTATAATTTAGTTTTATTAAAATAAAATTAATTTGTATATCAGTATGAAATATTTGATGAGGGAGAATTTATGAGATTTCTCTAAAATGATTTATTTATAGATGAATTGAGAAAAATAATGATTATAATTCAAACATACTATTTGTTTAAATTATTTAAAATGGTAAGTTATATAATTAATTTTTTTGTAAGTAAAATAAGTTAAAGTATTTTATAATCATTTTAATTTAGTTCAATGAAATAAATTTATTATTGAATATTTATATTCAAACCTTCTATACTTATAAGAATTTTTACTTTGGAAACCCACTTTTCATCACATCTACACTTAAAATTTTAAATTATATTATTCCATTTTTTGAATTGAATTCATAAAAAATGATTCAATATTTGGAATCAAAATAATTAATATTATCTAATAAATTTTTTTTTTCAATTATGAATTTGAATAGTGGTAAAAATTAATTATTTACATTAAGATAAAAATTTAATTACTAGAGGATAATATAGAAGGTAATGGCTTAAAATAACCTACCAACATGTCCAAAATTCATTAGATGGACATATTTAGATATTATCACCTATAAGGCTCTATATTTACCCATTATATATTATTTCAGAATGAAAAAATGTTGGTGTAGTTGAATATTTTCCAAAATTACATGTGTGTCCCCTCCCCTGCTAATAAAGGGCCACCCCATCTCATCCCATATTAATGCTTCCAAAGCTATTTGGTTCATCCAATATTTTCCAAAATCCATTAATTATTAATCTTCCACCATATTTGATGATTTATATTAAACAATTAGGGACTCCTTGAAGGTTTTTTTGAAAACCTAATATTGTTCACTGAAAAAGTAACTTTATTAAACAAAAATTTTCATTTTATTTATTCATCCACCACTGTAAAATAGTTTTTAGTAATTATAATATAATAATAATACAACTCCAATATAATGAAATATCAGTATGTTAATTTATTTATTAATATATTTATCAAATCATGTCAACTTGATAATGAAACCATCAATCATATGTACAGTGGGCAACCACCATGTAAACTGATGTAACACATTTTAAGTCATCTATCCATATATTTTTATCTTATAAAAACACATTGACAACATGTTAGATCTATCACACAATTAGATATAATTATGTATTTTATTTTTAAATATATATTATATTATATAATTATAGTGTGGTAATTTTAATATCACATATAACTTATTATGCTACATTCCTCTATAAATATGATTACATTGATCTGGGGTACGGTGAACTAACACCTCGTGATTCGATGTGAAATTTTTTTGACTTGTTCATAACATTAAAGGTAATAAGGATTATTATTTTTAATATATGTGTCACATATAACCTAATTTTTATTTAAACAAATTAAAACACCATATTCTCTCTTACCCTTTCACCTGTTAAGGGAATGATATTATATCATTTGAGTACATACCATCTACAGTGACTACAACGCAATGTGATTGATTTTCCATTCTTGAAATATTAGAATAGTTTAAAAAAATTATACACTAATTTAATATAGTATTTATAACATTGTTATAATTTGGGAGATTTTTTTATGTCTAATATAAAATAACTAGAATATTCATGAAAAATAACACATTAGAAAAGAAGTCAATTAACCCTGAAATCAACGAAAATAATGTAATAACATTAACAAATGGGTGTTAAAATGTGGTAAAATGATCAAATAAGATATTATAAATATGATTGTGGTTTTTTTGTAAATAAATAACTGACATAATATAATAATATTGGATGTTAAATCACTTTTTAATAAATGAATGCATGATATAATGGATTTCATCAAAATTTCTATTTCACTAAGACATATTTGTTAATATGAACTGAATCCATCCTATGTATCTATCTAATATCCCTTTAATGTATTTAACAAGAATATGTATTCATTCATGATTATAAATTCTTCCTTTGAAGTTAATTTTTAAAGGGTTACAATTTAGAACTTACCAATGTTATAGAAATTAGTGTACAATATCATTTTCTTTGGTGATTGTTTACATTCTCTTCACACAATCAATTTCTTTTGATCATTTTTTGTTGAAAATTAGATTTATCATAAATATCCTAATTATTGTATGATAAATGTTATTATTTCCTGAATCATATAACATTTATTATATATAGAATTCACATTAAATTTTATTTGATTGACTATGGAAATATTGATAACTCTATATCACTAACGCAATACATATATTTAATGTTAAGTTATATTTTTCATAAATTAAAGAAACTTTTTAATATATGTGGAATAATTTATATATATATATATATATGGGTGAGTCTTTGTTATAAATAACCACTTGATCCATCAATATCTTTGATGAGACAAATCTATTGTCCAAATTTGATTGGTTTTTACCCATAGTTTTAAAATGTCTGGTGAGTTATGTTGATAGTAGAGGTATCACTATGTCAGATAACATGAAATATAAATATTAATTATATAATTTAATGATAATTCATTAATTATTAATTGCCATAATATTTTCACTATGATATTACCTATGGATTCATTTCAATCTCATTTTATGGATTATATGGTAGGTGTGTTCAGTTATTTACCTTGCCACATTTATTATGCCTTATCCCATTATGATTGTAAAGTCGATGATTAAATGTGATGTGTATTTTGTTATTTACCTTTATGTATTGAATATTTATCATTCGTTTATCTTAAATTCCTCTTCATTTAACCATTACCATGTATTTGAGATCCCTTATTTAATTTTCTTTCCCTATGATTTGAGGAAGAATTCTTAGAATGAGTTCAATATTAAATTTGTTTCCATTACAATGATATTAATCTTGTTTCCTTATTTAAAATGTTATCATTTTTATATATGGTTTTTAAAAACATATATAGTAGTAGGTCATTTAGGATTTGACCCCTTGTATATATTCCAATATAATAAATTATGTACCATCTTTGGATTTCTGGAGTAAGGTTTGTTACAGTTTCTATGAGAGAAAGTTTATTAAAATACTAGGGATGTAGATAAATGAAGAAATATATTTGGGAACATAATCCTATGATGGAGTTTGAGGATATTTATATAATAACATTCAATTATTTTTAAAATGATGATATTATATGAATTTTTCTAGAAACACATCCCTTTCAGGATACTAGAGGTTATCATTTGTAATGCCCTGACCCCAGTTACCCAGATTTGGTGCATTATTACATAACATTGGTATGATCACAAAAGATGAAGTATTGAAAGACCGATTAGTTTAGTAGCATTGGAATAACTAGTTACATTCGTAAATTTTACATTACATCATAAAGTAAAAAAACTACAACGACATCTTCTCTTCATATCCCCTCATACTAACCATGAAGGTCATTCATAAATTACTTCCCCACATCCTGGGAAAAATAAAACATTGAAAGGGGTGAGATCAGATGCTCAGTAAGGATAACAATACAGTGGAAACTTTCATAAATAAGAATAAACATTTAAGGAAATGTATAACCAAAAAAATCCTTTTAAACTTGAACTTCAGTATAATATGGTATAAATAAAATTAAATAATTCCATTTACTTATTCACATGGATATTCTACTAACCAAATAATCCCATTCAATATCAATAACCACTTTCATAATGATGGAATTCATAATGCCAGACTAGCATAACCACATAGTCAAGGCCTTGTGCCAAGACTACAAATAAGATTTTGTCAAGGCCTTATTCCAAGACACTAGTTTGTCTTATGAGACCAACCGATGCAATTTTTTTAGAAGATACTTATGTTTAAAATTGATCAAATATACTCCAGTGTTCTTCTGAAAACATTATACAATCTTCTGAAAACAAAATAACTAATTTTGAGACTTCTCGACTAATTACATGCCATTATGGGTCCACGCCCAATATTTTCCTATCTACCACACTCGTGATTTGGGTTTTCTGAAAACATTTATAAGCTTTCATTAAATACGTATACATATTCACTGGATTATCATATATTTAAGAGAAATATCTCTTTTTTGAAATCATTTAAAAATCACATAATTATGAAAGAAAACCTTCATTTTGAAAATATCCTTATAAGTGTGTAAGGGAAGCTTCAAAGGTGTAATAACGGCGGAGAATAACTGCACATACCGTATAAGTTACACAAATATGCTTACCTTAGTTTTTTCGAATAGGTCAAAAAGTAACTTGATTGGAAAACGACGAAAATATTCCATTCAAAGACGCATAAGGTAAAATAAGGATATAAATGACTTTTACCCATTTTCTATTAAATAGTAAAAAAATTTATTTTTTTAAGAAAGATGGATGTGGGTGATAAAGATGTCCCAGTAGATAATTATGAATAAACAACCTCGGATAATAAAGAGATTGTGAAATTAACCCTTACCAATTTGGTAACTTACGAAACATACACCCCATGAAAGAGGTATCATACAATTAATATGTAAATACACATAAATTAATGTGTATTACACAAATAATACAATTATGGGTAGTACATACACCACACAAAAGGTAATAGTGGCAATATGGCATGAATCTCACGAGAATAAAGAGTGAGATGAAAACCCCTTACCTTGTACTTTTCCTTGGTTGAGAGTAGGATAACCTCCTATATAATGGTGAAATAATTGTTATTAAATTATAAAAAAATAATATACATTAATATGATATCATATATGATCTTTTTACATTTATTTGTTAATAATATCTTAGTATTATCATTGTTTCGGGTGTTAACTTACTCGTTTTATTTTATATGTGTTGTTACATAAGTCGTATTTTTTATGGATAGGTTGTATCTTATTCATATTCAGAATGATATCAAGTCCTTAAACATTATTTATAAATATTAAATGAGAATTAGTCTTGAATGGATATGATGGGGAATGAATCTCATTGCGTTCATGGATACGGTAGTCCGTACGTACGCACGAGCGACAATATCACTCTTTTGATATTAAAATAATATATAATTGGACTGTATATCATATATACAGAATCATTATCATGTTATATTTATTATTTACATGAAATAAACATCATTATTATACCCATTTAAATAATAATGTTTTGAATAACAATTACACCACGACGTAGAGATGGTAAGCCGTACGTAGGCACGTATGGTGACATGTCATTCAAAGGATGGATAAAATACTGAATATGATTGTACCATATTTATAATAACATCTCAGTTTATATAATATACTGGATTTATTATTTTATAATGGTAATAACAAAGAAATAAGAAGTTGATGAAGAAAGTAACTTGAAAGAGGGTGGTGAAAACATTAACTCTTCTTCAGGTTCTTCCTTTTGATTTGATCAAAAGGGATCCTTACGTTAGCTTTCTGAACAAACTAAGGCCTCTAGGTTGAAGTGAGGGAAGTGGAGATAATAATTGTCTAGGGTTTTTATATAACATTCCAAGTAATAAATAATATATATTTTTATCTATGTCTATTTATGAATTAGATAGTGTTTTAGAGGCTTAAAATGAGAATAAATCCAATCTTAAGCATGAAATAAACAAATATTTTTAAAAGAATGTTTTACTGCCTTTTGATGGAAAACCATTTTTAAATAAAATTTTGACAATTTTATAAGCTCTATTTTTCAAAATATACTTATTATTTATTATTGGGATATTGAAATTTACATTGGATAATGTTTTGGTATTTTTCTGACAATGTTTGTTTTTTTAATGAATAGTTAAAAATACTGCATTTTACATCAAAACTGCTTTTTCATATAATTTAATTATATGGTTAGATTATCTTTTTAATTTGTTTTAAAGTGTAAATAGAATTTATTTTTACCATTTAATCCAATGGTGGTCATTGGGATTAATTTTACTTTGGAATTCGTCATAAACAAGTGCCAAACGTTTCATATATATTGTTAAAAAAACCCGCTATTTGTTTTGACAACGGAAATTATTTTTAAATTAAATATTGCAATATATATGTTCAGAATTTGGTAAAATGGATTCCATATTTGGAATAATAAGGTCTAAATTATACAATTAATACTCTGTTGTTTTTTGATATTATGAATAGTAACGATGGTAATTATCTTTAATTATCTTGATTAATGAGTAATCGGGTAGTTAAGGATAAAAAATGATATCATAATAATACAAAATAACCATAACATGTTTCCTAATGCTACTGTTTTTCTCATGGCCGACCATGGGATGCCTTGTGCCAAACATGGGGACCCCATGGAATCACTTTTGTGTGAAAGTGACTTTTTATCTTTTTATTTTTAAAAAAGTTAAATATATCAAAGAATGTATCACCTGAGTAAAACATTTTTAATTTTGTCTAAATAAATGATCTATTTGACTATAAATAGTAATTGGAAAGATAAAAATATTTAATACATCATAGTATTTTTTTATAATTTTTATACATTAAATAAATTAAATTATTTATGACATCATGATGATGCAGCGATTACCTCATTAATGAACGATTTAAATAAAATGAAAAGATAATGTAAAATATAAAACATACACTTGTCAAATACCTATTGGATGAGTATATTTCGAACCCTTATCACCTTATCCTCTAAATATATAATTTTGGGACCTTTAAATTCCGAAAAACAATTTGTAATAAAGTTACCTTTTATACCTTTCCAAGAGTACCACTCCTCTCCTCTTATAAAAGGCCGCCACTTCTACCTCCTTACCAACAATTATCAAGTCATTGGTTCAGCAAATCCCTGATAATTTTGTCTCTCCACATCCCTCTCCGCATCCTAGAAGCCTTACCTTAGGCAGGAAGCTCTTAAAGATACCCTTTTGGTTCAAATCAAAGGGAGTTACCCGATTAAAAGGTAAAGTCTTCTCTAATGCTCTTTTGTTTTATTTTGCTTCTTCAACCCCATAAAATCTTATTATTCATTTATTTTGTAAAAAAACCATAATCTTATATATACTAGGATGTTTTTATAAGAAGGATTCGAGCTACACTTACACAGGCCTACATCTAATGGTTAAAGAACATATTGTTCCTGTGGATGGAGAATTTCTGTCTCACGAAACGATGATTGTTCAATATTCTTCTAACACATTCAAATGTGGGCATTAAGATGTAACTATTTTATATATGATATATAATATGTTTATTGTTTCCTTAAGCTTCTGTATTTTTCATTTATGGCATACCTTTATGGTTTCCATTGTGGGTATACGCAATATCATCATTTTAGGAAGTGCGGACTACCGCCCCCTCAAAGTGATTTGATTCGTTAATACCATATGTGGTACATATAAAGGATAGATTTAATGATATTATATATGATACCATACTGGTATTAAAATAATATTATGTATCATTATGTTTTAATTCCATTAAATATGAAATAGAAATGGAAGTAGTGTTCATGTGTACACACGGCTTACCGTCTCCATGAACGGTGCCTTTCATTTCCTACCTCTAAATGCTATGTAATATTAAAAATGCATGTATATACTATATATATATATGATATATATGATATATATGATATCTAAATCATGAATATAACTCTGGATATAATCGATACATGAACATCTTGTAATTATAAAGAGTTTATTTTTGACTCATGTACCAATGATCGTTAAAACGGCCGTTATTAACTTAAATTATTACATAGTGTTCATGACATTATAATAAGTGATATAAAAGGAATAATGAACATTAAAAGGTTCTTAATCAAGTATAAATTAACTCTCAAGTTTATTATTCAGGAGTTTAACGAACGATCGAGTCAAGTCAGATACGAGGTAAGGGACTTCTTCTCAATCTCCTTTCATTGAGGCATATTTTGTTTTATACACAAACTTCTTTTATACGGTGTATAAAACCCTTTGACCTTTACTTTTATCCAAAAGGAATCTTTTTTATACGAAGCATTTTACTAAATGATAAAAGGGAATGTTTTTGTCGTACGTATGCAGCGACAACGACTTCTCTGTCGTTGTGACCATTATTTGAGTTTCAGCTTCCTCTACAAGCTATACCTTTTTTAAAATGAAAAATAAATACCATGTTTTAATTTTCTTTTATTTTGGTATTTAAAATGGTTTTCATAATGTTTTTATTATATCAATGTGTTGTATTGATATCTTGTGATTGAAATGTGGAAATGTTATGTTTCCTTTATCCATGATTTATGTGATACGATTATGTTATGGTTCTTGGGAATTGTTATGAAGACGGGTGGTTCCGTAATAAACTAAGGGCGGGTGAACCCGATATAGCTCTCCAATGCATTGGGTAATGCGAAGGAGTTAAATGTTAAGGTTTCTCCAAAGAGATTTAGGGAATATACTGTGATGGGTATTCCAAACGTAACCAAGAGGGTTACTCCCTACGTAAGAATGTTATGAATGCCTCAAGTTAACTTTATGTCTTATGATTTCTATGATTTATTCATGATTTGATGAGGTATGTTAATGTGCTTATGTTTTATGGGTAAAGTATGGTTTCATTCTTATGTATATATGTACTCATGTTTCCTTCCCGTATTTTTATATCCCTTACTGAGCTTTTTATGCTCCTCCCATGTTTTTGAAATGTTTTTCACAGGTCAAGGGAAAGGTATTTGATGTGATGATAGTGTCAAGGAAGTTTCAAGAAAGAATCCATGTTTTATTTTAAATATGTTTCCGTTGATGGTAAAATTGATTACCATCTTTTATGTAACCACTTTGTTTAAATGTGTAATGTAATGGATGTTTTATGATCTAATTTTCTAAAACTCTAAACCGGAAAAGATCCTCAATGTGTAATATTGAAGTAACTCAAGATTATTTAATGTTTAAGGTTGGGGACTTATAGTTGGTATCATAGGTTGGTTTAGATAACTTTAGGAGTTATAATTATATTAAATGATTATCCAAAAACAATTATGGTCAAATTGAAATGATATAGAATTTGAAGATTACCATGTTACTTCATCTAAGACATGTTTGTTCAGAATGTTTTTCCACAGAGGAAATAGGGAGGCAGTGCTAGGAAGGCTTACAGAAGGAAATGACCTTCTGAATCAGCATCCTGAGATGGTTGGAATTGGAACTGAACAGTTTGTTACAGTAATGACACAGTTGACTCAAGTAATAAATGATGGCGGTATCCATGCATGAGATCAGCCAGATCAACTACAGAGGAACATGTCAGTGGTGGAACATTTCATGTGGCGACATCCCACATCAGTCAGAGGATCATCAAACCCTGTGCTAGATGAAGGGTGGATTAAAGCACTAGAGAAGATTTTCGATGTCATGGGGTGTTCAGACAATTAAAAGGTTAGAACTTCTATTTACCCTTTGGAGGGTGAAGCAGATCAGTGGTGGTCGATGGTTAAAAATATCAGGGACGCCGATGGGATTGATGCTCTCTACTGGGATTAATTCAAAGGTATGTTTCTTGAGAAGTATTTTCATAAGGCTGTTCGACTAAGGATGGAAAAACAATTCCTGGAATTGAGGCAAGATGAGGACTCAGTCGCTGCCTATGAAGAAAGGTTCACTCGATTGGCAAGGTATGCTCCAAATTTTATCCGAGACCTTGATAGTAAAACCAATCGTTTTTACTCAGGATTAAAGCCAAAATATCGAAGGGAATTGGATTCTCATGAGTTTAAAAGTTATGAAAATCTTTTTCGATGTGCTGATAAGGTGGAAATGGGGTTTTCTGATGATCAAGTGTTCAATAATAACCAGCAGAATAAGAGACCGAGGTGGAAGGAGAAAGGAAAGATTTCTTCAAAAAGGCCTGACGGTAAGAAAACTAAGTTTCCAGTTTGTGTTAAATGTGGTAAAAGGCATGCTGGTGAATGTCTTTTGAATTCTGGAAAGTGCTACCGATGCAGTAATATGGGACATAAGGATCGTGATTGCACTGAAAAAGATCAAGGTGATGGTAAAACCAAATTTGATTTACAGTTAGTGAAATGATTTAAGTGCAATGAGATGGGTCACTATGCAAATTAGTGTCCGACAAAGAGTTCGAGTGATGGGAAGTAGTTAGACTACAACCAGAAAGGGGTGGTGAAATCCATTGAAACTACTTCAGCAGATGTCGGGCCATCAAATGAAGTTGTATCTGGTACTCTGTTTGTTTTTTCAGATTATGCCAGTGTGTTTTTTGATTCGAGGTCTACACATTCTTTCATCTCTCAAAACTTTTCTAGTAAAATGGGAATACCATCTCAAGAAATTACTCATGAACTTGTGGTAAAAACACCTGGGGGAAATGATGAGGCAAAAAGAATTTATAAGAATCTCCATATCCTTATCCGTGGAAAGAACCTACTTGAAAACCTTATTGTTTTACCCCTAGTAGAGTTTGATATTATCTTGGGTATGGATTGGCTCTCTATTTACCATGCTAAGATTAACTCTATAGCTAATGAAGTTTCTTTTTAGAAAGAATTTCAGTTTGTGTACTAGAATGAACCCTTACTATTGATAACATATCAAGAGGCCGAGAAACTTGTAAAAGATGGAAATGAATGTTACCTTGCACATATCGTTGAAAACAAGGGAACTGTTCAGATTAATAATGTGCCAGTGGTAAATAAGTATCCTGATGTTTTTCCTGATGAGTTTCCTGGAATAATACCAGATCGAGAAGTTGAATTTAGTATTGACATAGTTCCTGATGCTAAGCCAATTTTAAAACACCCTTATCAAGTGTCTCAAACTGAACTTTTAGAGTTGAAGGAGAAATTGCAAGATTTATTAGAGAAAGGTTTCATTCGACCTTGCACATCACCATGGGGTGCTCGTGTTTTATTTGTTAAAAATAAAGATGGTTCTATGAGACTTTTCATTGATTATTGATCCTTGAATAACATAACTTTTAACAACAAATATCCTTTGCCTCATATCGATGATTTGTTTGATTAGCTCCAAGGAGCTCAGTATTTTTCAAAGATTGACCTGAGATCGGGGTACCATCTGCTAAAGGTAAAGGAAGAAGATTTTCTGAAGATCGCATTTTGTAAAAGATATGGCCATTATGAATTTTTAGTAATGCCTTTTGGGCTAACCAATCCACCTGTTGTATTCATTGACCTAATGAATAGAATTTTCTGTGAGTTTGTGGATAAGTTTTTGGTGGTTTTAATTGATGATATTTTGGTGTTTTCTAAAAGTAAAGAGGAGCATGAAATACATTTAAGGGTTATTTTGAAAACCTTAAAAGAATAGAAATTGTATGGGAAATTCAGCAAGTGTGAGTTTTGGTTGCAAAAAAATTCTTTCCTTGGTCACATTGTTTCTAAAGATGGGATAACTGTTGATCCTGCAAAAACAAAGGTTGTTGAAAAATGGCTGAGACCCACAAATGTAACTGAGATTCGTAGTTTCCTTGGTTTGGAAGGCTATTACCGAAGGTTTGTTAGAAATTTTTCACGGTTATATAGTCCAATGACTAATCTAACTCGGAAGGGTGTTATGTTTATCTGGAAAAAAGAATGTGATGATTGTTTTCAGGAATTGGAAAGAAGATTGGTGAATGCTCCAGTTTTAGAACTACCTTCCAGGAATGGAGAGTTTGTTATCTAAAGTGATGCTTCATTGAAAGGACTTGGTTGTGTCCAAATGCAGAATGATCAGGTAATTGCTTATAGTACACGTCAGTTGAAAACTTATGAGGTAAATTACCCTACACATGATTTGGAATTAGCTGCTGTTGTTTTCGCTTTAAAAATTTGGAGGCATCATTTTTATAGAGTAAAGTGTGAAATATATACCGATCACAAAAGTTTAAAATATATATTCAGTCAGAAATAATTGAACATGAGACAGAGGAGATGGCTAGATTTAATCAAGGATTATGATTGTACAATTCATTACCATCAGGGAAAAGCAAATAAAGTTGTTGATGCTTTGAGTCGAAAATGTAATGCTTCATTAACAATGTTGTGTTTGGAACCTGATCCTTTGGTTAAGGATTTGATGAAAATTGGCATAAAAGCTGTTGGTGCAGGATGTCCTTCTGTTTTGTTTCAGGTATTAGTGAAATCTTCTCTATCAGACAGAATCAAGCAAGCAAATAATCAAGACAGTGAGTTGCAGAAAAAGGTAGAGATAGTTCCAAAGGGTAAGTTACATGAATTCAACATTGATAATGATTGTGTTTTGAGATTTGGGAAGATATTGTTTATGGCTTGTGATTCACAGTTGAAGAGAGAGTTGTTATGTGAAGCTCATAGTTCTCTGTTTTCAGTTCATCTAGGATGTACTAAGATGTATAGAGATCTTCGGGGGTATTACTGGTGGGACAGAATGAAAAGGGATATTTCTGATTTTACTGTGAAGTGTTTGACTTGTCAACAGGTAAAAGCAGAGCGGTAGTTACCAAAAGGGATGCTTCATCCGTTACTAGTACTAGAGTGGAAATGGGAGAATATATCTATGGACTTCGTTGTGGGATTTCCGAATACACCTCGAGGTAATAATGCAATCTGGGTTATTGTTGATCGCTTGACTAAATCTGCTCATTTCCATGCTATACGAGATACTTATTCCCTAGATCAACTTTCTCGTTTGTATCATAAAGAGATAGTCATGTTACATGGAGTTCCCCTCTCCATTGTATCTGATCGTGATCCCAGGTTTACTTATAACTTTTGGAAATTCCTTCAGAAGTCATTGGGTACTGAATTAAATTTTAGTACATATTTTCATCCTCAATCATATGGGTAGTCAGAACGAAAAATTCAGACTTTGGAAGATATTCTACGTGCTTGTTCGATGGATTATCAGGGAAGTTGGGACCAACATCTTTCTTTGGTTGAGTTTTCTTATAATAACAGTTTTCATTCTAGTATACAGATGGCACCATTTGAGGCGTTATATGGGAAGCAGTGTTGAACTCCAGCTTTCTGGGATGAAGTGGGTGAAAGGAAGCTAATGGGACCAGAATTGGTAGAAGAGTTTTTAGAAAAAGTTCAGAAGATACAGAAACACATGAGAACAGCTCAGAGCAGGCATAAGAGTTATGCGGACAAAAGGAGGAAGGATCTCTCTTTTGAGGTAGGTGATCATGTTTTTCTCAAAGTCTCGCCATGGAAAAGTGTGATGCGATTTGGTAAGAAAGGAAAGCTGAGTCCAAGGTTCATTAGACCATATGAAATTATGGTGATAGTTGGATCAGTTGCTTACCGAGTGGATTTACCTACGATTTTATCTCAGGTACACAATGTTTTTCCTGTTTCAATGTTAAGGAAGTACATGCCAGATTCATCTCATTGAGTCCAGAGGTAGTTCAGTTGGAAGAGAATCTATCTTATAAGGAACAACCAGTTCAGATTCTTGATCACAGGGAGCAAGTGTTGTGGAATAAGGTGATTCATCAAGTAAAGGTTATGTGGAAGAACCACATGTGGGAATAGGCAACATGGGAATCTGAAAATACAATGAGGGATAAATACCCCCACGTATTCGATAAGTAAATAAATTGCAGGGATGCAATTTTCTAAAGGGGTGGAAGGATGTAACATCCCAAGTAAGTAATAAATAATAGATATTCTTATATATGTCTATTTATAAATTATATAGTGATTTAGAGGCTTAAATGAGAATAAATCCAATCTTAAGCATGGAATACACTAATATTTTTAAAAGATTGTTTTACTGCCATTTGATGGAAAACCATTTTTAAATCAAACTTTTGACAATTTTATAAGCTCTATTTGTCAAAATAAACTTATTATTTATGATTGGGACATTGAAATTTACATTGGATAATTTTTTGGTATTTTTCTGACAATGATCATTTTTTTAATGAATAGTGAAAAATACTGCATTTTACATCAAAACTGCTTTTTCATCTAATTTAATTATATGGTTAGATTATCTTTTTAATTGGGTTTAAAGTTTAAATAGAATATAATTTTACCATGTAATCCAATGGTGTTCATTGGGATTAATTTCACTTGGGAATTGGGCATAAACAAGTTCCAAACTTTTCATAGTTATTGTTTCAAAAAACCCGGCTATTTGTTTTGACAACGAGAATTATTTTTTAATTAAATATTGCAATTTATATGTTTCGAATTTGGTAAAATGTATTCCATATTTGGAATCATAAGGTCCAAATTATGTAATTATGACTCTTTTGTTTTTGGACATTATAAATAGTAATGACGGTAATTATCTTTAATTATCTTGATTAATGAGTAATCGGGTAGTTAAGGATAATAAAATAATATCATAATAATAAAAAATGACCACAACATGTGTACTAATACTACTGGTTGTATCATGGCCGACCATGGGATGCCTTTTTCCAAACTTGGGGACCCCATGGAATCACTTTTGTGTGAAAGTGACTTTTTATCTTTTTATTTTTAATGAAAGTTAAATATAACGAAGGATGTATCACCTGAGTAAAACATTTTTAATTTTGTCTAAATAAATGATCTATTGGACTATAAATATTCATTGGAATGATAGAATGATTTCATACATCATATTATTTTATTATAATTTTTAGACATTAAATAAATTAAATTATTTATGACATCATGATGATGCAGCGATTACCACATTAATGAATGATTTAAATAAAATGAAAAGATAATGTAAAATCTAAGACATAAACATGTCAAATACCTATTTCATGAGTTTATTTAGAACCCTTATCAGCTTATCCTCTAAATATATAATTTTGGGACCTTTAATATCTGAAAAACAATTTGTAATAAAGTAACCTTTTATACCATTCCAAGAGTGCCCCTCCTCTCCTCTTATAAAAGGCCCCCATCTCTACCTCCTTACCCACACCTCTCAAGCCATTGGTTCGGAAAATACCTCATCATTTTGTCTCTCCACATCCCTATCCTCATCCTATAATCCTTACCTTCGTCAGGAAGCTCTTCAAGAAACCCTTTTGGTTCAAACCAAAGGGAGTTACCCGATTACAAGGTAAAGTCTTCTCTAATGCTCTTTTGTTTTATTTTGATTCTCCAACCCCCTAAAATATTTTTATTCAGTTCTTTTGTAACAAAACTAGTATCTTACATATACTAGTATGTTTTTATAAGAAGTATTCGAGCTACACTTACACACACCAACATCTAATGGTTAAAGAACATACTGTTTCTATGGATGGCAAATTTCTGCCTCATGAAACGATGATTGTTCAATATTCTTCTAACACCATCAAAGGTGGCCATTAAGATGTCACTATATTTATATATGATATATAATATGTTTATGTTTTCCTTTATCTTCTGTATTTTTCATTTATGGCATACCTTTATGGCTTCCATTATGGGTATACGCGATATCTTCATTTTAGGAAGTGCGGATAACAGCCCCCTCAAAGTGATTTGATTCGTTAATAGCATATATGGTACGTATAAAGGATAGATTTAATGATATTATATATTATAACATATTGGAATTAAAATAATATTATGAATAATTATGTTTTAATTCCATTAAATATGAAATAGAAATGGAAGTAGCGTTCATGTGTACGCATGGCTTACCGTCTCCATGAACAGTGCAATTCATTTCTTACCTCTAAATGTTATGTAATATTATAAATGCATGTATATACTGGATATATATGATATATTTGATATCTAAATCATGAATATAACTCTGGATATAATGGATACATGAACAACTTGTAATTATAAAGATTTATTTTTGACTCAAGTACCAATGATCGTTAAAACGACCGTTATTAACATAAATAATTACATAGTGTTCATGACATGGTAATAAGTGATATAAAAGGAGTAATGAACTTTAAAAAGGTTCTTAAACAAGTAGAAATTTTCTCATGTTTATTATTCAGGAGATTAAAGAACGATCGAGTCAATTCGGATATGAGGTAAGGGACTTCATCTCAATATCCTTTCATTGAGGCATATTTTGTTTTATTCACAACCTTCTTTTATACGGTGTATAAACCCCTTTGACTTTTTGTTTATCAAAAAGTAATCTTTTTTATACGGAGCATTTTACTAAACAACAAAAGGGAATGTTTTTTTTGTACGTATGCGGTGACAACGACTTCTCCGCCGCCGTAACCATTACTTGAGTTTTGGATTCCTCTACAAGCCATACATTTTTTTAAATGAAAAATAAATAACCATGTTTTACTTTTATTTTATTTTGGTATTGAAAATGGTTTTAATAATGTTTTTATTATATCAATGTGTTGTATTGAAATCATGTGATTGAAATGTGGAAATTTTATGTTTCCTTTATGCATGTTTTATGTGATACGATTATGTTATGGTTCTTGGGCATTGTAATGACGGCGGGTGGTTCCATGATAAACTAAGGGTAGGTGAGCCTGATATAGCTCTACAATGCATTGGGTAACACGAAGGAGTTAAACGTTAAGGTTTCTCCGAAGTGATTTAGGGAATATACTGTGATGGGTATTCCAAACATAACCAAGAGGGTTACTCCCTACGTAAGAATGTTATGAATGCCTCACGTTACCTTTATGTCTTATTATTTCTATGATTTATTCATGATTTGACGAGGTATGTTAAAGTGATTATGTTTTATGGGTAAAGTATGGTTTCATTCTTATGTATATATGTACTCATGTTTCCTTCCCATATTTTTGTATCCCTTACTGAGCCTTTTATGCTTATCCCAAGTTTTTGAAATGTTTTTCATAGGTCAAGAGAAATTTACATGATGTGATGATAGTTTCAAGGAAGTGTCAAGAAATAATCCATGTTTTAATTTAAATATGTTTCCGTTGATGGAAAAAATTAGTACTATCTTTTATGTAACCACTTTGTTTAAATGTGGAATGTAATGCATGTTTTATGATCTAATTCTATAAAACTCTAAACCTGAAAAAATACTAAATGTGTAATATTGAAGTAACTCAAGATTAAGTAATGTTTAAGGCTGGGGCCTTATATTGGCCGAACCAAAGGCTTTGATTGTGTGAAGTATTTGCTAGAAGTGGTGTCCTTTTATAATGGGGGGGGGGGGCTCTTTAGGAAAAACATAAAGTATTATTTTATAATAAATTCATATTAGGTTTATAATGTATTAAAAGTGGATTATTAAGAGTCTATGGTGGGGATGGGTCTGAATACTTTCAGTCAATAGATTTTAGACAGGTTTGTTTCATTATATTAACCTTATCTTTTAGTTTTAACTCTTAGTTAATTAGTTTGAAATTTACCATGTCACGTTGTATTTTTATATTATATAGTTAATAAATGTACTATATACATCCAAGAGACCCCAAATTGGTAAATTAATGATACACCTATCATGATATATTTCCTTTGTCTGAACCTTAAATTTTTAGAAATATAATATCAATTAATAATATAATATTTTTAAAAAAACTCATTTATGTCAATTTTGACACTATTCAATAATTGATTTTTGTTAAAGACTTAAAAACATTATTAATTAGAACCAAATTTATTTAAGAAATCCTAACATGTCATATTATTCATCAAAATTATTTTATGGCATAAAAATATTCAAATTTTATTTATTTTAATATTTATAATACCAATTATTTGATTCTTTCATTAATAAGGATAATACTGCATCAGTATTGTGTCATAAATAAATTTCATTATTCAATGTCTAAAAATTATAAATAAAATACCATTACATAGGAAATAGTTATATCTTCCTAATTAATATTTATATTCGAAAATATAACTTATATAACTCTATGTAAAAATTGTTTTTATAAAAGATATATTCTTTTGTCATTTTTGTACTTACTTTAACTTAAATAATATAATGTGTCATTATCACTTACAAGTGGATCCATGGGATCCCAAAATCGTCCCAAATGTGCCCATGGGTATAAATATATCAACCAATAGGGTTAGGACACGTTTTAGTGTAATTTATTATTATTATAATATTATTTTGTTACCCTTATTTACCAGATTTACCCTTTAACCATGGTAAATAAAATATTTACCGAAGTAATTATTCAAAATGTATAAAAATTAAAGTTACTATTTACACAATTTTGACCTCATGATTCTAAATGTGGAATTAATATTTCTAAATTCCAAACAAAGAAGTGGAAAAAATTAATTTAAAATTAATTCTCATTGTGAAAACAAAAAGCGTGTTTTTAAGAGATAATAACTATCAAAAGATTGACAGTTGTTTACTTCCAGTTTAAATGTAAAATTATGTCCAATGACCAACATTGTATAAAATGGTAAAAATATATTATAAATATACTTTAAAACCACTCAAATTAAAAATTCATAAATATTAATTATTTTGATTAAAAAAGTTGTTTTTAATAAAAATTTAGTAATTTTCACTTTTCATCAAAATATTAAAGTTATTCGAAAATATAAAAAAATTTACCCGAAGATAATTTCGATATTCCGAATCCATAAATGAAGTCCATTTTGAGAGATAAAATATATTAAATTTCAAAAAGTGGGTATTACAATTCATAGCTGCTAGTTTGATTGGTTGTGGTGTGTGTTGGAACGCGAAGTTACGTACAACACACGCTACTGTATTATTCAAAGAGAAGCGTATGGTGGAAGATTGGGGTGTTACATTCTCCCCTCCTTCAATAAATTGCATCTTTTCAATTTTAAAAATTTCTAATGGGAATATAATGTAAATTCCCACCTCAGAAAAAGTTCCAATAAAACTATCACTTTAAAAAAAAGAAAGAGAAGTAAAAAGGTATCCCGAGATAACCTATACTAGGACTCTATGTAGAAAAACAAGGATATGGATGATAAAATAAGTGTCAAGTTCTGATGTAGAGGGATATAAAACATGATTAGGATAAATTTAACAACAATAAAACCACAAACATTTGATGGGACAAACGGTCATTAGTTTCCCAGTAGGAAAAGTAAACAGACAACATTTTTTTTCTTTTAGGTTACATTACATAAAGATGAGGAATTAATTTCTGAGATTGACTAAGAAAATAAAGAGATATACTTACTTTTTAAGTAGAGTTTCATTCTTTAATAAATTTCCACCACTAACTCATTATTTTTTTAAACGACGAGTATTCAAGAAGACTTGGTCACACTGGAAGAGCTAGAAAAAACTTCTATAGAATCACATGATCCACTAAGGATAAAATATATATTTACCTTGTCTTTAGAGATTAACTAAAACCAAAAAGGTTAGTACAAGATTCGATGATCCCCCAAAAGGATATTCCTATAGAGAAGGAAACACTAATATTAATTTCTAAAATCAATACCCTAATGTTTAATAAATACCATTCAATAAACAATTATCCTTAAAATACTTCAATATAATCCAAACTAATATTGAAACCCCAAACTTAGAAGAATTTGGTTGTGTAGTCTTCAATGTTAAATTGTATCTCCAAATGACATCAACTACTCTTAAAGTCACATACTTAAAATTAATTAACCTAATCAAATATTCTCTATTATAAGTTAATCATTTCTATAAATAACCCAAATAACTATAAATCCACAATAAAAACGTAGATAAAAATCCACCAATACTCCTAATATTAAACCCCATAGTATTCTATTTTCCTTGGGAATATAGTGTTCCCAACAAAGCAAACATCTTCCAAAATAACATTTATCACTGAATCACTAAATCATTTTCCTATACTAAGGGTATTCATTTGATAAGACATAAGAACCCAAATAAACTTATTATTGATCAATAAAATCATTTTACTAAAAATAATTAGTCACACTAACCAGGAACTTCACGTAGTCCAGTGGTAGGTGATAAATCCCAATCGCACTTTGGTTGTGGGTTCGATTCCCACAGCTTTTTCCGATGCGCCGGGTTGTCACACGGTCTACGTGTTGTCCTTTTTCAAAGACTATATTTTATAACATTACCAAAATGAGATAAGTTTCTCAAAATAGCCATAACATAATTTTAAACAGAAATGTTATCTCATACCTTTAATTTTCATCCCAAAATATAATAACTTGTAATTTCCTCAAACCCAAAGATCATATAAAACCAAATGGTTATTTATAACTATATCCACAAGGGAAAATATAAGACTTCCTCAAATATCATTCTCACATGGAAAACTACAGGGTTACAAATACAAGAGAAAATTATTCCAATGTAATCCCATCAACAAGGAGCACTAATAATTTTAAACATTTTTCCAACCATTTATTCCACATAGCTTCTTATTTGACCAAGAAAATATCTTATAGAATAGGGAATTCACTCAGTAAATGGCTAGGTCCCCTATATTTACAAAAAATGACTGTAAATGGATTCTTGGGACTATTTTTATTGTCTTTTATAGTAATCTTCATTTTTTCTCAGCAATTCTTCACTTTATGTCCTTCTTTCCCGCACGTAAAGAATTTCTTTATTCCGTTGAGACACTTTCCTGGGTGTCTCCTTCCACATTTCCTGCATGATGGAAATTTAGGATTCCTTTCTCCATGTTCTATACTGTTGGAGCTCCTATCATTCATCACCTTTCACTTCTTTGTTGAGTCCGGTAGTTGGTTAATATATATGTTATTGATCATATTTTTGGAAAACTGATTTTGCATGAACACGATATCTTTTACGCCTATAAACATCCCATTTTTTTGCTCATTTCCACCATTGTTCCCACCTTGTACACCATTCTCAAAGATACTATTTCTTCCTTGGACTCTATCCATTGACTAAAACCAGAAAGCATTGTGTGAGTAACATTAGTCATAAAATCGTTTAAAGAATATCATGACACCATATTCTCAATTTGAAACTCCTTAGGATTAACCAAGGTCATTTATTCTCATCTTCTATTAAAATAATTCAAATTGGTTTGTAAAGAAAATGTTAATTATCCTAAGCATATCCCCTAGGAGTGTCGTAACCAAGAGTGCAGCATGGCCCATTATCGTACACCAGTTCTCGTTCGAGTCTAGCTCAAAGCGGTGTTTTTGGGTTTTACCCCTAGGTACATATGTGCCAGATCCACCTCTACCTGCTCGTATCCAGGTAGGAATTTATTGCTTGGAAAACTCATAAAATATATATGATACCAAAATTTTAGGAAGTTCTTCTATACTAATCCTCAAATTCTATCTTAGGGTTATTTGCTCTAATCAGAGTGTATCTAAATCTAGTTTCCAAGGATTGTACTAAACTTCCTCTGATACCATCTATAACGCCCCAACTCGAGTTACCAAGAGTCAGTGCATTATTACATAACATTGGCATGATCACAAAAGATCAAGTCTCTAAAGACCAATTAGTATAGTAGCCTTGGAATAACTAGATACAATCGTAAAGTTTACATTACATCCTAAAGTAAAAAAACTACAACAAAATATAGTCTTTATATACCATCATACTATCCCTTAATGTCATTCATAAATTACTTCTTCACATCCTAGGAAAAATAAAACATTGAAAGGGGTGAGCTCAGATGCTCAGTAAGGATAACAATACAGCAAAAACTCTCATAAATAAGCATAGACATTTAAGGTAATGTATAACTAAAAGAAAATCCTTTTAAACTTGAACTTCAGCATAATATGGAAGAAATAAAATGAAATAATGTCATTGACTTATTCACATTGATATTCTATTAGTTGAATAATCACATACAATATCAATAACCACTTTCATAATGATGGAATGCATAATGCCAGACTATCATAACAACATAGTCAAGGCCTTGTGCCAAGACTAAAAATAATATTTTGACAAGGCCTTGTGCCAAGACACTAGTTTTTCTCATGATACCTACCAATGAAATTTTTTTAGGAGATACTTACGTTTGAAATTGCTCAAATATACTCCAGTGTTTTTTTGATAATATTATGCAAGCATCTGAAAACAAAATAACTAATTTTGAGACTGTTCGACTAATTAAAAGCCACGATGGGTCCACACCCAATCCCTTCATGTCTACCATACTCGAGAGTCGGGTTTTCTGAAAACATTTTTAAGCTTGTGTTAAATACGTATACATTTGCACTAGATTTTCATATATTTGAGAGAAATATATCTTTCTTGATATCATTTAAAAATCACATAATTATAAAAGAAAAACTTTATTTTGAAAATATCCTTATAAGTTTCTATGGGAAGCTTCAAAGTTGTAATAACGAAGAAGAATAACCGCACCTACCATATAAGTTAAAAAAACATTCTTACCTTAGTTTTGTCGAAAAGGTCAAAAAGTAACTTGTTTGGAAAACGACAGAAAGATTCCATTAAAAAATGTATAAGGTCAAATAAGGATATAAATGGCATTAATCCATTGTCTATTAAATATTAAAAATGTTTTGAAAGACATTTTTGAGAACATAGTTTTGGATGATAAATATGTCCCAATAGATAATTACGAATAAAGAACCTTGGATAATAAAGAGATTGTGAAATTAACCCTTACCAATTTGGTAACATACGAAACATACACCCCATGAAAGAGGTATCATACAATGAATATGTAAATACACATAAATTAAAGTGTATTACACAAATAATACAATTATGGGCAGTACATACACCACACAAAAGGTAATAGTGGCAATATGGCATGAATCTCAAGGGAATAAAGAGTGAGATGAAAACCCATTACCTTGTACTTTTCATTGGTTGAGGATAGGTTAAACTCTTTTATAATGGTGAAATAATTTTTATTAAATTATAAAAAATCATATACAATAATATGATATCATATATGATCTTTTAACATTGATTTGTTAATAATATCTTAGTATTATCATTGTTTCGGGTGTTAACTTACTCATTTTATTTTATATGTTTTGTTACATAAGCTGTGTTTTATGGACAGGTTGTATCTTATTCATATTAAGAATGATATCAAGTCCTTAAAATTTATTTTTAATCATTAAAGAAGAATTATTCTTGAATGGATACGATGGGGAATGAATCTCATCGCGTTCATGGAGACGGTAGTTGTACGTATGCACGAGCGACAATATCACTCTTTTGATATTAAAATAATATGTAATGGGATTATATATGATATATAAAGAATCATTATCAGGTTATATTTATTATTTACATGAATTACGCATCATTATTATACCCATCTAAATAATAATTTTTTGAATAACAATTACACCATGACGTGGAGACAGTAAGTCGTACGTACGCACGTATGGTGACATGTCAATAAAAGGATGGATATAATACTGAATATGGTTGTAAAATATTTATAATAACATTTCATTATATATAATATAGTGGAGTTATTATTTTAGATTTGGAATAACAAAGAAAGAAGAAGTTGAATAAGAAAGGAACTTGAAAGAGGGTGGTGAAAACATTACCTCTTCTTCGGGTTCATTCTTTTGATTTTATCAAAAGGGATCTTTAGGATGGCTTTCTGATCAAACTAAGGCCTCTAGGTTGAAGTGAGGGGAGTGGATATAATAATTGTGCAGGGTTTTTCCGAACCAAAGGCTTTGATGGTGTGAAGGATTGGTTAAAAGTGGTGTCCTTTTATAAGGGGGAGGAGGGGCTCTTTAAGAAAAACGTAAATTATTATTTTATAATAAATTCATATTCGGTTTCTAATAGCTCCAAAGAAGATTATTCAAACTCTAAGATGGGTATTGGTCGATATCCTTTCATCTAATAGATTTGAGATAGGTTTGGGTCATTATATTAACCTTATCTTTTAGTTTTAACTCATAATTAATTAGTTTGACATTTACCATGTCACGTTGTATTTTTATATTATATAGTTAATAAACATACTATATATATCCAAGATACCCAAATGTGTTCAATTAATGATACCCCAATCAGGATATAAGTTCTTTGGACGAACCTTAGATTTTTAGAAATAGAATATCAATTAATATTATAATATTTGTTTTTCAAAAACTCATTTATGTCAATTTTGACACTATTCAATAATTGCTTTTTGATAGACTTAACAACATTATTAATTAAAAAAAAATTATTTAAGAAATAATAACATTTCATATTATTCAATAAAATTCATGTATGGCATCAAAACATTCATATTATATTTATTTTAATATTTATAATACCAATTATTCAATTCTTTCATTGATAAGGAAAATACTGCATCATTATTGTGTCATAAATAAATTTAATTATTCAATGTCTAAAAATTATGAATAAAATACCATTATGTAGGAAATATTTTTATATTTCTAATGAATATTTATAGTCTAAAATATAACATATATAACCCTATGTAAAAAAAATTTCTAAAAGATATATGCTTATGTCATTTTTGTACTTTAACTTAATTAATATAAAGTGTCATTATCACTTACAAGTGGATCCATGGGGTCCCAAAATCAAACCAAAGATGACCATGGTCGGAACTTTATCAACCAATAGGGATATGACACGTTTTATGGTAATTTATTATTATTATAATATTATTTTGTTACCCTTATTTACCGGATTTACCCTTTAACCATGGTAAATAAAATATTTACCGATGTAATTATTAAAAATGTATAAAAATAAAAGTAACCTATTTATAAAATTTTGACCTATTAATTCCAAATATAGAATCCATATTTCTAAATTCAAAATACAGAAGTGTCAGAAATTAATTTAAAATTAATTCCCGTTGTTAAAACAAAAAACGTGTTTTTATTAGATAATAACTATCAATAGATTGACAGTTGTTTATGTCCGATTAAAATGTAAAATTATGTCCAATGACCAAAATTGTATTAAATGGTATATATATATTCTAAATATACTTTAAAACCATTAAAATTCAAAATTTATCACTATTAATTATTTTGATTAAAAAAGTTGTTTTTAATTAAAATTTAGTAACTTTCACTATTCATCAAAATAAAAATGTGATCCGAAAAGTTCCAAAATTTTACCCTAGGATAATTTCGATATTATGAATCCAAAAATTAAGTCCATTTTGAGAGATAGAATTTATAAAATTTCAAAAAGTGGGTATTACTATTCATAAAGGCTAGTTTGATTGGTTGTGATGTGTGTTAGAACTCGAAGTTGCATACAACACACGCTACTGTATTATTCAAAGAGAAGCATACTATGGATTCTTGGGGTGTTACAAAATTGTTTTTGAGTATATATAACTATGCAAATAACTCTAAAAATGGTGCATTGGGATTGACCATATTTTCACCTGGATTGTGAAAAGGGGGCTTATTATGAACCTGTTTTGATACTCTTTGGTGATATTCTTTAGAAAAATCACATGTTCTATATAAACCTTTTCAAAGGATTATAAAATTAATATATCCCCAAAAAACCATGTTTATTATTCTAATATCAGAAAAAGATTAAATTTAAATTTATGTTCAGTTTTAAATCTTATTTATAATTTTAGAGTGTGATTTGAAATTCATAATTTTATAATCTAATATACTATATTACATTGTTATTTAATGAATCATCAATTTAATTATGGTATCACTACTCAATGATAATATAGTGATTTTCATACTATACAATCCAATATAACTATAATTGGAAAAAAGAAGATCGTGGATATATTATGGTATCATAGTCTGGTTATAAAAAATTACCTTTCCTAGATTGATCAATATGTTTTCCAAAAACATGATTCCCATATGATGGATTTCCTTATTAAATAGAACCCACAATATTTTTATGGGACTAATAATCAAATGGTGTATGATATATGGATTAAGTCTCTAAAGAACATATGTATAGCATTACGATTTGATGAAATAGAGACGGTAACACTTGAAGTGTAAAAATAAATGTAAGTGCTGATCAATGAGGGTCATTTATCTAGAATATAAGAGTGTAAGAATAAATAAAACTCATGTAATGAATTTTTTTTAATGAAACAATCTTCAAACAATATTTTCCTTATGATAAAAATAATGAAGAGAGAGGTACTTAGATTAAATAAAAAGGCAGGATAAATTATTTTTGTGTAAGATGAAAACTTTAAAAGGATATCCAGGTATTCTATGGATTAAAAAATGACATAGTGTAAAATATTTACCCTTTCATGAAGGGATTATACAAATTCCTCAAATGGAATTGTTGACTCAAACTTTTTCGTCATATGATATAATAGTTTAATGTTCCATGAAAATGGATAAATAATTATCTATATACTTCCTGTTAAAAAGAAATCAATAAAACAAATTCTAATGAGGACCAAGAATATATTAATATGTCAAAGAAGAATAATATGATGAATTAATATCAATATTTTAAGAAATATCTCAATAATAATTCTAGGAATCACTTGAAGAGTGTGGTAGTTTTTCATAAATGTGGAGATAAGGTTCATCAAGATTATTAATAAAAAGTGATGAAAGGAAAAAACTAATATTCAATGTTTTAAAAATAGGTATATGGGGTACTATCTGAAAAACATCCCCCAGTTTCATGGGAATATTCCAAGGAATAAGTTAAGGGGAGAAGTCCAACCTTAAACAATCACTATAATTGAGGTGTATGTACCCAATTTTGTTGTGGTAGGAACATTAATCATATATTCAAATTTAGATAATTCATTATTTTATTCAGGATCACCTCACTCTTTTATATCAACCATGTTTTTCATGAAAATATTATATTTTATAAGAATTATATGAAGAGATTTTTTAGTCAAAAAAATAGTTGAAGTATCAGGGAAACAAGGATTTTGATAAAAGTCCACATTATAACACATAAATGTTCTTTATTTTTAACCCTTATTCTTATTAAAATTCTTTAAATTGATATAATACATAGTATGAAGTGTTTTTGAAGATATGATGAAAAATATTATTATATGAATGAAATTATGATTCATGGTGAAGATAAAAAATTACTTTTCATTAAACTAGGTAATTCATCATATAATCTATGACTTGATACACTACCAATAGCTCTTATGAATAAAATTTATGTGGGATAAGACAAGATATTTTTTTTGGATGGAGAACATAATAATCATATTTATTATGCACCTATTTTATAAAAATACATTAATTTATTCCCTAGGGAAATAACTAGACATCCATCATAGTATGATGTTGTGTTTTCCACTGACATAATCCCTGATATAATACCAATATCAAATAAATATTATAGAATGTAAACTCTGGAATTAGTAGAGTTGAAGTACCAACTAGAGGAGTTGTATTGTTAGATATTAATTATCCATAGTGTTTCACCTTAGGGATACCTTGTTATTTTTATTGAGAATAAAAATGGACCCATGATGATGTACATTAATTATTGGGAAATAAATACAATTATGACGACGAAAATGTAACATGTACATCACATTGTTGATTTATTCAATCAACATTAATGACCCTACTATTTTTCAATAATTTAACTTCATTATATTTATCATTAATTTATATTAAATATGGAATTTTTCTTGAATATAATATTTTTAATGAGGTATGTATATTATGAGTTTAAAATAACTCCATTTGAATTTACTAATATTCTTTTTTTTAAAGTTTTAATGAGTATAGTATTTAGGGAATTTCATGATGAATTATTTTTTGTATTCATTAATTATATTTTTATTATTTCTAAAATCTACAAGGTGCATGAGAATAAATTGAGGATCTTTCTTGAGACTATTATTTGAAAAAGGTAAAATGTGAAATTTAATGAGTGTGATTTATGGCCTCAATAAGATTTCTTTCACGGCCAAGGATAGAATATTAGTTGATCCTATGATATATATTGTAGTTTTATAATGGAATACTCTAATTAATATAATTTTTGTATATATTATAATTAGTTTGGAATGATTCTATTGGATATTCAATTATAATTATTCCTGATTGGGAAACCAATTAACCAATATCGCATGTAAAGGGTTATGTTTTTTTGGAAAAATTAATGTGAATAATTCATATATGAAGGGAAATGGTTCTATAATAATGTAAAACACTAATGTTATTGAATATTAATTAATGAAATTCAAGACTCGTGAACATAACGATCTGACCCAATATCTCGAGTTAGTAGTTGCAATCTTTTCCTTGAATATATGGGGAAATTATCTGTATTGAGAAACTTTTTAGATATAAAAATATAAAAATATAATAAAATAAATATTCTTATTGAAAGATATGAATATAAGGAAAAAGGTAAGGATCTAGATACTTAGGTATTATTATTAGTTGATTTTTGGCACCAGTTTCCACATAGATTCACCTACGTGATCAATAGGTCAATCGAAGGTACATTTCGGCTCAACGAAACATTCCAAGAATACCATGGAAGGTTTATGCATGTCTTGAGATTTGAGTGCTAGATTGAAATCTATACATAAGGCTCTTATGTTCTAATGCGACGTATGTGGGTAAGTTTCCATGAAATCTAGGGAAATGTTAAATGAATCTGCATGCAAGTTTTGAGATTTTCACGCAAGATTGATATCCACGTACAATGCCCATGTGTGTTCAATGAGAAGTCATGCGGCCCCATACACACGCCCATTGTTGGTCTAGATGCAACTTCCTAGAATAACTCTTCAATAATCTATAGGTTACACACTACTACAAAATATTTTTTCCTATATTTAATATTTCACCCCCTCTTCAAGGTTATCCTCTATAGTTCATCTATCAAAATGTAAGACTGATCTTCCATGCTAGTGCAAAAGAATAGAACCCCCCATGTAGAGACATTGTGTGATATGTCCCCTATGGGACCGCCTTCACGTAATACCATAATATTATAATCCTCACTTGATATATTTTCAACCTATGTTGGGTTCACACAAGATATTATATTGACCACAACCTTGTTCTTATGTGTTAACCCACTATTGTGCACAATAGTTCCATGGTGCCCAATATTGCATGCGCTAGTGCCGAAATAGCCAATATTACACGAAACCCATGATGCTTGTATCTGGTCTAATGTACTACTACATCCATTCATGCACCCTCTTCTTCATACCTCGAGGGCTACACCCCTTCTCCCCTACTCTAAATCAGTGTCGGGCTCTAGTCCTGGCACACTAGGTCGGTCCCTTCTCTACCATCACTGACCTCCATGAAAAATGGAGAGTCTCACTGAAAATATTTTGGTTTGGGTTAGTGGCATTTTAAATTGAACCCTTATGGATCCCCAACATCCATTATTGCAATACCATCATTTGATATACTCCTCTAAACTCCCAGGAACACCTTGAGTTGCCATATTTCTATTGGCCTCTATCAAATGTCATGATTTTCGATTCTCATTCTCAATTCCTGAGTACCTTGAGTTGAAAAATTCCTCAAGAATCTCATGAAACTTCATCACATGGATCTTTTTCTAGGTTGAACTATAATGTCTGCTCTCTCTAAGTCCCACAAGATCCATTTATAGATATATTCATCCAAGGAGTCTATGCAACTTGACGTTAAACAATGATACAATATTCCACACTACATGACTATAAACTATAGTAAATCCTATATGAAATACATATTATTCCCCTTGATTGAAACTAGAGATGCCTTATTTTCCTTGAATAATATTTCAACAGTAATCACTACAAGACTTTAAACAATCGCAGACCCTATCATTCAATAATAGGAAACATCCTTTGAAAAACACAAGATGACTTATGTTCCAAGTAGATAATACCCATTTCATGATCATGATATGAACACTAGACAAAATACTAGGTTCTATTCAATATGTGTACTCCCAAATCATCTAACTCAATCCACCAACGATTTGGGATTCTTTTATGGCCATACATGTGGAAGACATTACGCACAACTTCCACACATAAGCCTTATTCACCATTTCCACTCTCTATTAGCACTTAGGTAGCTCCCACACATAATCCCCAACTAGCCGAGAAGTTAGACATGTGTAATCACTGACTGTATTTAAAAATGCATGGTTTATTATCTATTTCATCAAAATAGGGTAGATTGGATGCCTACATGAGGTTCAATCCCAACCAATGGTAAACCCAGGTGCTCCCTCCTAGGGACGCACCCTCATGATGTGACATCTTCCCCTTATGGGACACAAATCCGAAATATTCTCTAACATGGGATTTCTGATCCAACATCTTGTAAAATATGGTGCTCCCTCATAGAGATTTACCCTCATGATGTGACATCTTCCCTTTCAAAGACACATCTCTAGAATCCACCTCTATGAGGTGTTCTGATCCATCCATTTAGGATGCTAAACATGCATAAGTGTTAGAATAACAATCTATAAGACCCATAACATCTAACTATGTGTTACAAGATCCCTATATTCTACAGAGGGAATAAAGGAAACATTCTCTAGGTTCAAGACCCGCACCATCAAATACACAATGGTTCAACCTCATCCTTACCAATTAACATTAAACTACATGGGATTCCATAACTATCAGGACACTGATCCCTGTCTTCTAGACATCGTATGTTGGAAGCATCTTTCAAGTTCAATCCTATCATCAATCCCCAACATGTTATTTCCCTTGAGTCACTATATCTCATGAATATCATGCCTCAACCTAGAGGTCACACTTTACTTATGGGCCTATCCATTAGATTCATTATCACGAGTCCCCATCTTAGGTGTCACATCACACGTACTGAACTATGATGAAATTGATTCCTAGCCAATGGGATATTCTAGAAACCTCTCTTAGGTTAAATTCCATCAACCTCCACTCTACATCCATTCAATAATCATTTCCTCCATTCCCGTCCTGATTCATAATCGATCCACCACATCTTAGTGAGATCATTCCATCCATATCATTGATTCTACAAGAAGCACTCGATTAGATAACCACGAAGAAGTCCCACACAATCCCTATTAAACCCACCAGGAGTACTTCTCATTCAAAGGAAAGTTATGCATGTTTATGAATTGAACAACCATTTTAAAATATTTGGGTTTCTATCATTGTCTTCTACACAGGGTACGTCAAAAGAAACCAAATGGTAAAATCCTCACTAATTGTAATCCTTGGTGTCCCATCCTTTGGGGTCCACCTATCTGTCCCACCCTCAGTGGTGTCCATATCAGCATTCATGGTGTGCAACATTCTATCAATGAGGTGTACCACCTCAGGTCTTCTCTCATTGGGAGTTCTGATCCATCCATCTAGTGCCCCCTCATTAGGGTCCACCTCCCTAATCCTCCCTCAGTGGCTTCCAGGTCATTATTTACTCTATGAAACCTTCTCTTCACGAGATACAATTCCTCAGGTTCTCCATTATTGGATGTTATGAGCCATCCATCTGATAAACCTTTTAGGTCCTCCCTCATTTGAATCCACTTCTCTGATCTGTCTCCATAGTACTTTTTGATCAACATAATACCATCTCCATGAGATGTTAAACTCATGGCCTACCATGTTTTAACCATGGGATGCCTAAATAAAAAACTCATAAGTCATGCCTCTGGAATAATATACCCCACGAACGATGTGGGATTTATTAGGCTCTCCATCATTGAGAATACCTCCTATAAAGAATAATACATGTGACCAATTCCCCAACATCTAGAGATTCCAAGAAATTCCCAATGTTACCAACTACTCCGACCTAATTTTAATACCTTTTTAATACCCCATGGAATATATGGATTGAAGTAGAGTAATTAACTAGAATCAACAAAAATATGCCATCTAGAATGATTCTCATGAATAATGATTCAAATCTATTAGGGTGACACATATTAGGCAATTAATTACAAGGAGGAATGCATGGAAGAAGTAATTCATAAAAGGGTTTTAACATAAGGTATTTTTGGGTTTTCACGTTAGTTTTTAGGCAACATGGATAGGGGATGTATTAAATATGGTTTTCCACATCATTTATATAAAAATGATGTTATTAATAATTAGTGTAGTTTATTTTCACATCATTTATCAAATAATCGGCATAAAAATCATATTATTCACTATTTATCACGTCGTTTATTAAATAACTGACATGAAAAACCATGTATAATATGTTTTTCTCATTTTTTATCATATAAATGAGATGAAAATAATATTATAAACCATTTATCATGTCTGTTATGTTGAATAACTGATGTCAAAAACCAAGTCAAATATTTTTTTTCATATCGGTTATACCATGGCCAAAATGAAAATCGTATTATTCACTATTTATCACATCGGGTATGTTGAGTAACTAATGTGGTAAATGGTTTCCACATTGGATATTAAATAATCAACATGAAAAATAGATCGCATGTATTTTTCACATCAGTTATCCAATAACCGAAGTGAAAAACAATATTTTATTTCAAAAGGTACATTGATTCTTCACCACCAGTAGAAGCCAGAAATAGAAAACAAATTGGAAAATTACACAATGAAAAACAAGAGGAAGAATACAAAAAATGTAGAAAAATACACATACCATTGATGATTCATATAATCTAAAATACAATGTACATTGACTCATCTATACCACTAAAAAATTTCAAAAAAGGAAGCCCAAAATCCTGCAAAATACGCAATACATTGAACATTTGAATAAACTAAAAACCTTTCAAACCTATAAAATGATTTAACCATTCATTTTTTAAATACATCAACTCATCTTCACTATATGAAGAGTGTCATAAAAAAGATAGAAAAATAATAATGAAATCATTTGACATGAATTTTCAATAAAACATATTAAATATAATGGAATGGTTTATATGGAAATCTAACCATATAAAATGTTGTAATTTTGCTATTTGAAATTATTTCACACATGAATCATAAAACATAATATCCACATTCATTTCTACCTTCTTATTTATGAAAATATTTAAAAGATATTTTATTCCAAAATAACCATTTTTAATTATTATATTAAAAAAATTAATTGTAAAAGACAATTCTCTTTAGCTTCTATATATTTTTGATATTAATGGTCTTTCTTCTCTATGTTTTCTTCATCCCTATAAATAAATACCATGCCCTGTTTAAAAATAAGAGGACCATTATTAAATTTTATTCATTATAATATATACAAATATTAAAATAAAGAAACTTACGTGTTCAATATATTCTTAAAATTGTCTCTCACAACACTATAGATAGAGCATATCCAATACAATATCCTTTTTCTTGGACAAAAACAGCACACATCCAACGAACACTAATTTAAAATAAATTCTAATATGATTTGTTAATATTTTCTATTATAGATAACACTTTGTGAGAAAAAATATTTCATACCTTTCAAGATATGGAAACATCCAACACTGAATGATGACATTCTACTGAATTCCTTCAGCTTTATAAACTATTAATTGAGCATCAATCATTATTTTAGCTAATGGAGAAAAAAAATTGTCCATAAGTACATACACATATATCTTTTGAAACTTTTTACAAATTTTATATAGATACATTATACAAAGTAGACATAATTATAAATTTTTAATAATTTAATGGAAATAAAAACAATTAATCAAATTATATGGGAAAAACATGCATCATATTGATTCCCAATTGATCTCTAACTACAAGATCCATGATATCAATTTTCAAAAGGATCATAGTTATTTTACACCCACAAATAGAAGAATCAAATGGAATCTCACATACTTCCAATAAAAAATTAGAGAATGTCGAAAATCACTCAAGACTAGTTGAATCTGTATCTGAAGTCATGACGATTTGAATTTTTTTGTCTATATAGTTTTACATTACCTATAAAGTATTATAGAAAAAATTAGAGAAATATATAATCATTAAAATGATAAAAAAAATTCACTAACAAAATGAAATTAAATATAACATATATACATACCTCTATGGTAATATGTCGATGTAGTCCATATGGAAAATCCAAAAAATGAATGATATGTTGTCCAACAATAATCAAATCATCTATAAGACATTGTATTTTTGTTGATCTATCTATAATATCCTGAACGAGGACCCATTGATGTTATATCTCAATCTAGGGATAATGAATTGTATCACTAATATAATATATTATTACATATGAAACAATATGATGAGTATCATCCAAAAAAAACTCACAGTAACTTAACAGTTGTGGAGGTGGGGTGTTGGGGTAGGATAAGAAAGTGTGGGATCTTCTAGCAGAGGTGGAGGAGTCAGATCAGAAAAGTGAAACTGTATTTTCATGTCTGAAACATTGCCTATACAGATGTTATAATCATGTCCTCCACCATCACCTGGGTTTTCTAAACTTTTTATTCTAAAGATTCTAATTTTTTTATAAACCTAATCATCTGAATAATCATTCAAATAGGGAAACACTTTTTTGTATTGATAGACCTATCCGGTATCCTCATACATGACCTGGGTCTTTAGGAATTCCCAATGATTTTGCTAAAATATCATGTATACAATCAACAATAAATATCCCTTATGTGATCTTCTCTTAAGAACAATCCTGTATGGAGTATTTGTAAAAATATATAATGAACCAGAATATATATAGAGTTGATTTAACTTAAATAAATAAATAATCAACTTACAATTTTATCGACTACACCTCTTGACTCATATATAAGATATTATCCTTTTTTCCCAATTGAGCCTTCTTCTATATTTCATGTCTAGTGGGGGGGGCTCTCCAAATCCTGATGACTTAACTCTCATGTTTTGAAGTATTTATTCTATCATTTATTCTTCAAATAACATATACCCTCCCCGAGATAATGTATGGGGGTGTAAATAATTATCTTGAATCTCTTAATGAGTTCTTCTTTGTTGGTGTAAATTATGAATTAAAAATAATAAAATCAATAACATGGTTGGTAATATAAAAAACATCTCATAATGTAACATCACAGTTACCAATAACTCATCTCATCATCTCCTTTAAAAAAATTGTTTCCATGTATCTTCATCTATAAATTGATATATCTAACCTGGATTTCTATTCTGTCTACTCCCAATAATGATCTGTCATGTGAGGGATGATTTAAAATACCTCAATATTTTAGTCGCTAATGACATACATTTCTTCATGACTCCTCTAGTGTTAGGTATATCAAATCTCATCTAATAAGGAGAGGAAAATATATTTTATTATAAAAATTAATTCAAGATAAGTAAAATAATAAAAAATAAGCTTACCAAAATGGTCCACCATAATAGCGATAATGTCATTTCTCAACACTTTTACAATCATCAAACTATATAAAAAAATTTATTTTAGCATGTAATTATACAAAAATCTTGATTTTATTCCTTTGGACATACTTGAATATCACTATCATCAATGTACAATGGTATCCTCTATTCCTGGGTATGGGAAACTGCTAATTTTGGTAAATGTGTGGTGCCACATCTACCAAACCATGAACACTTTTTCCACTATATATTTATATGTCTAAGGTAAGGAAGGATAAAAATTCTCATCAATAGTAGCATGTGTATGTTTCTCCCTAGAGGTATGAGTATGTTCATCTCCAAAAATATGTGGTGAATCAAAGGATTGATCTATCATTCTAAAAGTCAAAGAAACCTTAATTAGTATTAAAATATAAGAAACCAAAACATTTCATGAAAATGTAAATAAAAAATTTGCAATTGTCAAACAAAAACAAAAGTAAACTAAATGTATCGAATATCTATAAAAATTTGTTATAGTTAACTAAAATATGAACAATATTAACGAGAGAAAAAAATAGCATAAAATAATTAAAACTAAAAATATTAATAAAAAATGTAATGACATAGTAATGATTTACCTACCTCAAAAATCATTTTTACAATAAAAACAATTATTTAATAATATACTCTTATACAATATATTTTGTTTCTATTTAAAATGATAAATTTAATATTATTAGTTTTCATCGAAATCAATTAATACATAAGAAAGACAAGGGTAAACATGAAAAACTTGAAGAAACTAATCTAATATTGAATAAAAACATTAACTTATTAGTTATAATAAATGTTTTAACAGAGAAAATCAAATTAAAATACGTAACTTCTGAAATTTAAAAAATTTAAAAATGACTAAACATATGTTACCTATAATATTAATAATATTCTAATGATTTTTTTCCCAAATTCGTTTTTCATGATCGTTTTGCGTGGCACAAAGCGTTTCTTCAATGTGTTCATAAATATTATTTTTTAATCATTCCTTTGATGTAGTGATATCACATAAATCAGCATCTTTGTCAATTCTATAATCACCAACATACTATTTTTTATTATAAAACAATATCCCACCACATATTGGATTGATAAAAAATATAGCAATTTTTGTTTTTACATTTGTTTCCATGACGAAATGATCATTTGAGTAATCCGATTTATTCAAATTACTTTGTGTCATTCCAAATTCATCTTGTCGGAAACTATTATTTCCAATTAACCAATAACACTTAGTCACTTGAACATGAAATTTAAGGTAATAAACCTCTCGTATATATGTAATGACCTTATAATATTCATTTTATGGATAGATTTGTTTTTTGTCTTTGGCACTTGAAAAATGAATTACTTCGTCATGCAATGATGCATGGAAATTATGAAATACACTTATGTTTTCCAGATCATTCGTACGAAAAGTATATCCATTAATGTCAGACCCGGACCATGTTATCAAATTTAATCATAGACCGTCCACTAACCAACTCGATGTTTCTAATGCAACTGTGTTTATAGTCTCTTTAAACCATGGAAAAAATGTTCTGTTGTACTCATTAAAAATCCACATACTTTTCTTCATTGGATAACATTGTATCTACTCATTCGTATGTAATGTTATATATGGTTGAGCATCATCTATGTTATTCAAGATTTATAACTATATCTTATTTATTATTCACTTATCAACAATTTTTCTATATTGAAATGAATCCCCTTTCCCCTGAAATTAACTCGTTCATGGAAAGATGTAGGAAAACCGATGAGCTCTACGTCAAAAAATAGATTTTACAAAACTCTGCAACCCCCTTAGAAATATAATTCTCAATAATGGATGCTTCAAGTCAATATGGATTCCTAAAATACCGCTTCAATATCGTCACATACCATTTAAAAGGATAAATCTGACATTTATATATAGTCTGTAATTTTTTATTTCTCCCATAAAATGAATCATTAAATGCACTATGATATAAAATAAATATATAGAAAAATTCATTTCAAATTGAAAAAGTATAGAAACTAATTCATTCAAAAAAATGTTTGAAGTATTCAAATAAATATTCATATTAAAAATTGAATTAAATAAATAACACTCCTTCATGATAGTCATTCTGGCACCATTATTCATTATTCCATGTAATTCAATTGGTAATATTTGATTCATCATGACATGACAGTCATGATATTTTATACTTGTCAACTTAAAATCCATTAAAGAAAAAAATAATTAAATTTTAAGAATAACCATGCATCACTTTGATATCATTAAGAAATTGAAAAAATATAGTATTCTCGCTCTTAGATAAGGATTGACAAGAAGGTGGTAGGAATGTTCACCTCCCATGAGGAGTGGGAGAAAACTCCAAACATATTCCCACTGAGAGTAAATCCATTCATGCATTCAACCCATCTTTAGTATTTCCATTAATATCTAAAAATGTTTCAATCAAAATTTCATAGATATTCTTCTCCATGTGCATGAAGTCAATGTTATGATTCACTTCATGATATCTAAAATATAGAATGTAAATGAAATTGACCCTTTCTTGATAATATTTCTATCATTACCAGATTCATGTGACTTTATGAATCTCACATCCCTACTTTAACCCTCTGAAAATACTGATCAATAGATAAAGGTTTTGGAGTAATATAAACTTTCTATGAGCTTTTGAATTCCTTTTTCAATCTTCAATAAAGGATATACATAAGAAAAAAAAACATTCAATGACCCATGTATATTCTTTTCTCCCATGATGTACTTGACAATAAAAAGTATGATATTCACAAATTGGACAATATTTACACCCTTTAACACTGTATCCAAATAAATTTCCATATGCAGGGAAGTCATTTATAGTGTGAATAATCATTGTATAGAGTTGAAAATATTCCATCTTACAATAATCATACACCATAAACCTACCTCCCATAACAATTTCAAATCATCAATTAATGGTGGAAATTACACATCAATATCATTTCTGGGCTATTTTCCTCCACTGATCCATAAAATCATCATTACATATTTTCTATACATAAAAACATTAGGTGATAAGATGTAAATTACTAATAAATCATTCCATGAACTATATGTGCTACAAAGGCTTCTATATAGATTAATTCCATCTATTCACAATCCAAGTTTGATATTTAAATATTTATTTCCAAATGTAGGAAACTGGTTATCAATGTACTTCCACTGTGGAAAATTATTTGGATGATGTAATTTTCCATCACATATCCACTCATCAGCATTCTATCTTAGCCTTTATGCATAATTTGAATTATAAAATAATCATCTCAAGTGGGAAAATATAACAAGATACCCAAATTCTTTGGTATGGGTCTCTGAAACTTCTGAATCATCATGTGATTTTTATTTTAACTTATATTGTGATTACCCACATTTATGACACTCTGATAGAAATTTTAAATATTTCCTATATATCACATAGTCATTCGGGAATGCATGTGTTTTCCTGTACTCCAATCACATGAAGAATACTATTTTCTTGGCATTATAATATGAATATGGTAGATCTTTTTCTTTAGAAATAAATTTTTTCAACAATTGTAGCATCTCTATAAAACTCTTGTCACTCTATCAATGTTTCGTATTTAGGATTATCAACCCTAACACTGTCAATAAAACCGTATATTCCTTAAAACATGGATACAATGGGATTTCAACATCACCATATCAATTCTCAATTTTCGGTTGTCTCTCAATTGTATATACTTCAATATCATGGATCATTTCATCATGTTTATTAGATTTATCAACTTATAAAGCACCATCCTAAATTGATGTGAAATTATTCCTAGTTTCACCATGTAAAATCAATGGGTTGTAGCTTGAAATAAAACCATGAAAAAATTAATTAAAAATAATTTCATTTATTTTAAACTTCTTTAAATTGAATCATTTAAATATGGACATAAACAATTTGTCATTTTTTGGAACATTGTATTTGGAAACTTTTAAAAATGTATCATCTCCTTCTTCATATTCAATACCTATTCATGCTGCGTTAATCCATCTCTGATTCATTAACTAATATTGAAAATAAATATAAAAAAATGTAATAATTTATAAAATATTGTGATTATAAATTACATTGAAAAATACAGAAAACTATGAATGGAAAAAATAAGAAGAAATTAGAAACGATTGATGAGAAAATTCGTTCATGAAGATGTAATTACAAAATAAATTCTTATAAAAATTGTCTCAAGTAAAAAAGTAAATGAATATAACATTATAAATTTATTTAAAAAAATTTACAATAATATCCATAAAAAATATCCTTAAAAATATATATATAATGAGAAAAAAACAATCATTGTTGAATATTAATTAAAAATAATAATTTTTTATATTGTAATTAAAAATATAATGTAATAATAAATTATGTATTAGTTTAAAATAATATCACAATAAATAAAATTAGGAACTAATTAATACATTATAATACCAGAAGTAGAATATACAGTCTCAATCATCTGAGGAATGCAGTGAGGATTCGACATTAACTTGTTCCAACAAGGTAAAGACCTAAAAAATAGCTACCACATTTTATTTTTTTATTATGTTACTTTAATAAAATGTTACATTTTTATAAATGAATAAATATACTAGAAAAAAAGGAAATTATAATTTAAAATATAATTTATATTACACTGATCTACTTGATACAAGTTTTTATTATTTTCTATGTCATAATAACTTCTAATCTCCTTATATTTTGTTGTATGCAATTAATGCAACATTCCATTTGGAAAAAATCTAGAATATTTTTATATAGAAGAATAATATGGGTTATTGAAAAAAATTAAAGGCTACAAGGTATGCATGTTTTTAAAATCCATTTATGAATCAAATAACAAATCATAAAAACAAAATATTTCATAGATAAAGCCAGTTGAGAGTTTGGTTTTATTAGGAATGAAAATGTACCAAGAAATAATATTCCATTAGCTGAGTGACTCTTACATATGGGCTACTAGAAACACATATTCATCCCAATCCTTTATCAAATATTATAATTTCTAACCTCCTATTAGACCATTCATAAGGTTTTACACCTTCAACATTAATTTTTCACAAATTTTATAATGACTTATGTATTTCACATATACAACCACTTTTCCAAATTCATTGATCTTATATAAGATCATCATATTAAATAAATAAATATATTCTTTTAGGTATCTTAAAATTAAATAGAAAATATTCAATATTTTGGAAAAAATAAAGGATACACTAATTAATGCCTCATTTAAGTACTAAATCTCATCATATCATTAATCTTCATTCGAATATTCTTGATAATTAAGGGTATATGCTGTCAAAGGTGATGAAATTTTAGTGAATATAGACATTAATATCCTATAATAAATAGCTAGAACCTATGAAAAATTACATTCTAAAAGGTTCGTTTGTCCCACAAATGCAATAATTCCTTCTATATTTGATTGTTTTACTAGTACACTATATTAATATGTTGAATCACCAGAGAAATTTAACACATTGTTTTTTATATAACATACTCTAAATCAATAACCATAAATTCAAATAAAAACATTTAATAACCTGGAAAATTTTATATCAAATTCAAAATTAAAATCATGAATCTACTAATTAACATTAAAAAATTATATATAAACCTTCAGGAAAGGAAATTGGATAGAAGAAGATCTATAATAGAATGTACAATGATCAAGATGAAAAACCCCAATGTATGAAGATTTTAATGGGAGAATAAACAACACCTCGTTGAATAATAGTCGGTTAGATAAGCGAAGAAAAAGTAAAACCAAAAACAGAGAAACAAAATACTTTAAGGCTTACTTCAGATGTGTAAACCAAGGTTGATAAACCCTATGGTTCAATTTACATACTAGAAAAATATATTGACCACAAAATCTAAGGAAAAATAAATTTAGGGCACCAGTGAGAGAGAAATTAGGTATCCATTGTGAAATCGGCAGACTGAATAATGAAATCTTCAAGCAGTACATAAATTTGAAAAAGATTTTTTACATTGGTTATATTATAACCAACATGAAAATTGAATAATCAATCCTTTTAACATCGATCATACTAAATCCAATGTAAAAAAAACTCTTTAAAAATGGTTAAATTATAAAACCAACATAAAAGAGCAGAGAATACAATCTTTTTCTTGTAATTTTTGATAAATAATGATATAAAAATGAATTTTCATGTCAGTTATTTATAACTGACCTGAATAAAACATCACAAAAATTAGTTTTATACTAGTAAATGAGGAAGCAGTATCCCATAATCATGTCTCAATCAACAAAAAAATGACTCAAGATAAGTGATGAATGACACCAGCCATTGGAAATTAGGCACATTGGGCCACAAGAACTCACATCCACGACGATGTGTACCTTTTCCTTGTAAAGTGTTGAAAACATTGATACAGAATCACCTAGTGAAGAATAATGTTGTAGAAAGTACTTTTAGTATGAAGGATCAATCAGTTTTGATACAGTTGGGGATTGAGAGGGATAATATATTCATGGATCTATAATATAAGTATATGGTAATTATTAATGAAGGAGAGAAACCACAAATTTTTAAACAATTTTGAAACAATTTTTATTAGAAAATATAGTAATTATTCAATATGGTGCTGAGAACATTCAAAATAACATAAAATTTGGGAATGATTGAGATTTAGTAGACCACATTTGTGAAATAGTGTTCTAAATCTTGGAATGATTTTATTTGTTCCAAATTTATCTAATCCTAAAAGGTAATTATATGATGACACTCATAGATTGATCTTCTTTATACACTCTAGTAGAACAATGATGTAATGGAATTCGAGGTTACATTTTTGTGTAGATAAAATGAACTCCAAAATATCAAATTAGGTATCTATGTTTTTGTTTTATCAACAAGTGGAAGCTGTTAGATTATATTCTATATGATTTATGTTACCAATTACTATTCCTATCTGTAAATAAGATGACATTACTACAAAATTTTTCACTAGAATAACAAATACTCCATGGAAGAGTGATGTAATGTGAGTTATCATTGATCACAAAAATAGATATGTATGATTCCTCTCATTAAGAGAATATTTATCACTTTTTCACCTCACAAGGTTTTATATTAATGAAGTTCTATGTCATCATGGTGCAACACATTTAATTCTTTCTAATAGTGATCCCCATTTTACATCAAAATATTGGAAAAGTATTCAGAAGGCTCTTGATGTTCAGGTTCATTTTATCTCTTCCTACTCTCCTCAAATAGATGAAATTTCTTGAGTGGACTATTCAAATAATCAAATATATGTTCAAGTCATTCTCACATGACATTAAATGTATGTTGTTTAGTATTTACCTATAGAAAATTTTTCCTATAATAGTGGCTTCCATTATAATATTCAAATGGATCCATATGAAAAATTATATGAAAAGAGATTTCATAAAAAAACTTTTTTAGACTAAATAGGTAAATGAAAACATGTAGGATGATATATTTTTTATGAGATATCAAAGAAGGTAGACAATATCTCGTCTCAAATTAAAGAAGCTCAATGTATGAAAAAGATTTATGGAATACTATCGAAAGAAGAATTTAGAATACAAAGTTGTAGATGATGTTTTCCTAATAGTTTCTTTATGGATTGGTCTTAAAGAGTTTGGTATAGAAGGGAAAATAATCCCCAGGCAAATCTAACCCATTGAATCTATTAAATTAATTGTAGTTTTTCGTTCCATTTGGAAATTAAACCAAGTCTCTCATAATTAAATGATGTGTTCTATATATCAATGTTAAAGATGTAAATGACAAACCCAACTCATCAGATAACCTATGATTAAATAGAATAGAAACCTAATCTATCATACAGTCATGAAACCATACAAATTTTGATACTAGAGAGCATGTATTGAGGAATTATATGAGTCATATAGTAAAGGTACTTCGGAGATTTCACAAAATAGAGGATGTTATGTGGGAATAAGAGGATGTTATTAAAAAGAAATAAGTATGTTTCTCTATAAAGTAACATCCATGAAATATCAAGGAGGAAATTATTATTTGAGGAAAAAATGTGAAAACATTTGAAATTATTATTTATTTCCATTAAAATAAATCAAATCTCTTCAATAGCCTGTGATGCACAGAACACCGCGTTTAAAATAAATATGATACTATGTTAGATTATTCCTTAAACATGACCATTTTTAACAAGTTTTAATATTTATGATTATGAATAAGGATAAATAAATTATGAAAAAAATAATATTTTACAATTTTTATTGGTTATATTTTGATTATAAACAAAAATAAGAATCAATTGAAACTAAAATAATTTTTTTTATAAAAACTATAATTTTTTTAAGAAAATGGGTTTTTTCACTTCTTTTGTACATATAATAAAATATATTTTTTATAAATTAATGAATTATATTTGATAAAATAAACATCATTTAGGAAAACAATTTATCAAAATTTACATAGAGTTTATTTTGGTAATTTTTTGAAATGATATTTTTGAGTAATAGTTGAAAATAATGTTTTTTATTAAGATTGGTTTTTCTTTTAAATTATTTGAAAAGAAAAGTTATATATAATATTATATTTATTGAAATATTAGTTTCATTATATTACACTAAATAAAATTATGGTTATTGGAATCAATTTCAAATTTAATCTTAATTGAATACCTTCTATATTTATAAGAATTTCATCTTTGGAGATCCACTTGTTCATTGAATATATGATTATAATTTTATTGTAGATTCTATAAATTCAGTTAATAGAATTTGAATAAATGGATTTCACATTTGGAATTATAATTATTTATATTAACTTATAATTTCAAATTAATTTTAGACTTTTTGAGTAGTAAAATTAAAAATAATAATTATTATCCTGTTCATGGTAAAAATATATTTACTACAGGTTAAAATAAAATGATAGGGGTTAAAATAAAGTAAAATATTGTAAAAAACCCATTATATTAACATATTTATACCTTTTAACCTCCAATTGTTTTTATTTACCATTTTTTGGGGCTATTGGTGTGATAAAAACTTGGGTGTAATTGAACATTTTAACAAAAATCAATTTTCATTCCCTCTCCCACTTATATAAGGACACCCCCTATCCTCTCTACCTCACAATTACAAGGAAAGTTTTATTAAAAATACCTTCCAAAATCAAATATTTATTCATCTGAAAACATTTTATTGTCCTTATTTTTATTATAATTTTATCATAGGAATAATTGTTATGAAATCCTAAAGAAATTCTCCCAAGATGAAGTAATAGTTTTGAATAATCATTTTCATTTTATTTATTCTTCCACCCAACTTAATTGTAATTTAGTAATGATGATATAATAACACTATTAGATCACATATAATGAAATTATATTATTTTAATGTAATAACCTACATCCTTCTTCCCTTCCATCAAATGGAAAATGAAATTTTCATCCGTGTCCCTATCGGGCTACCTCCTTACGAACCGAGGAAAATAATTTCCCATGAAAACCATTATAGTGTTTTATAATGATTTATTTTACTTAAATATATAATATTTAGAATATAATTATAATTCTAGAATTATAATTTATCATATTCATTATAGAGACTCTACCTTTTCTTACATTACTGTTACATCATTATAATGATAAATTACTGAATAGTATTACACCATGAGTATCTAGACGTTTAGTTTCATGGTAAATCTAGTTCCATACATGAAATTTACAACATAAAACATAAACATTTATCTAATTCCTTATTCTATAGCTTTTTATCAGCACTTGACATCTCCTTAGTATATGTAGTCACCTGAGGATATACATCAAAAAAGGGTGAGCAAAGAGTCTAGTAAGAGGATAGATATAAACAATCTAACAATGGGTGAGCATAATCATTACCTAAGAAAAGAATTACAAACATGAGATGAATCATTAATAAAAGAAATGAAATTTGGAAATGTATAAAAAATGAAACATCATGTCTTAGTTTTTAACTACCATACATACATTTGAACAAAGATAAAATTTATCCACACATAATTTCACATTAACTCATGAGATTAATCACATTACCCAATTCATTGGAGCACCGTATAGTTCGGGCTGCACCTGTCACATTCAAACATTCATATATTCTCTATATAATTCTGGGTGCATCTATCACATAATAACATTATCGTTATCATGCATGCCACATAGAACATGTATAAAAAATAAACACAACTAACCTATTGAATGGATTGGGTTTCAATTCATCATAACACATTCATAAAAATTGGGTTCCCAAAGAAATGTGGGAATAACATACATGATACAATAACCATCATCCTTGAGTGAGAAATAAAAGGGGTGTTTTTGAAAGTATAGGTCTTCTAGAAAACAATTTTCATGACATAAAATATAGTGTAGAAAATTTATATCCCAATAATTAGATGGATAATTTATAAAAAATGATTTTTATGGATTTACTATACAAAAAATGGAGTGAAAGAGGGAGAACCCGGAGATAGAATGTTGGGTTCTAGAACTTCCCATTACCTTGTATCTGAAGGATTTATTCACATTAAAGTCATGTATAAACACACTAGATTCATTAATTTACAATTATAGAAAATTTTGATCAAGAGTATGGTTTACTATGGCTTTATTGAGTTATTTTATAGTCCTTTTAATGAGTAATAGATCTTAAAATCATTATTCAAGAGTGTTAATTTTCATCGCTTTTATAAACGGTTCAGTTGCATTCATGAACGAATGTTCATTTGAATTGTTGTTTAACATAAAAAATTGTTAATATACATTATTAGTGATATTCAAGAGATATAAATGATCAAATTATGAATTTGGTTATGTACCATGTGGATGAATCCTTAGATAAAGTTTAATGATGATCATTTTTTGTTAACTTGGGTGGTGTTCTTATCAGAATAAACTTGTTTTATTTTATCACTTACTGTCATGTAAATAAGATAGTTCCAAAACATATAAGGGGATAATACATACACTTTACAATATTTTTTCATCGATTTTATGGGTTTATTGGTAGCCTTGAATGATTTTAATGAAAAAGGATGTGTATCACCCATGATTTTGGTAAATTAACACATCATGACCATCGATTTCCTTTTTATTAAAATAAATGGAATTTTAAAGGAAAATGAAATCAAAGAGAGAGAGTAATTTCCTCTTGAATCCTTCTCTTGAGATCCTATATAAAGAAATTCGGCTTGGTCTTATGATGATTTCCAGAGATCCTGGTCATGGGGGAGGGGCAAGGGAATAGATTTGGGCAGATTTTAGGCAAGGATTGACGAATTAGACGTTTGAAGTAATGAGGATGTTAAAGGTTGCATTTATAGTGGAGAGGAGAGGGGTTAACTTAATATTTTAATAATTTGTTTATTAATTTCACCCATGATAAAAAATAGTGATAATTATATGACCAAGAATAGTAAATATGGCATGTGAGTTTGAGATTTGTGTGATTACATCACTTGTGATGTCAGGAATAGTTGGTTTAAATTATAATGTATTTATACATTAAATTAATGTATTTTACTATTCAAAAAAAACTGATGTACTTCATAAAAATTACAAAAATATACCCCTACAAATTATTGATGTGTAGAATCCAGAAATAAAGTCCATTTTTCAAAAATAAAATTCTAAATATGCATCATTTTATTATTAATTTAAATCATAATTTACAAGAAAAACATAGTTTTTAAAACATTTGTTTACTTCTTCCAAAACATAGGTACATCATGCTTTCACATAAATGCTACTTATATATTATCATGGGTGAGGTTACTATTCATACGGGTATTTTACTATTTATAAAGGTAACATTACTATTCATAATGGTATGTAACTATTCAACAAAAATTATGTTTGTTCTATTGGACTTCAAACATCTTAATGATCGCAACCATGTATGTCAGATTTTCGAAAGTCAACACATAAAAGTGAAAAAATTATGTTTAATGATAACATAGTATTTAGTATTAAAATAAGGAATAATTATAAGAAGTTATTTCCATTTAAGAAACATTAGGTCATTACATTCTTCCCCCTTATGAAATTTCTCCCTCGAAATTTCATTTTACAAAAATAGGTGAAGGTACTTCTCCTTCATCACATCTTCCAGTTCCCATGTAGCTTCTTGAAACATATGTTTCCTCCAAAAAATTTTGACAATTTGGGCATTTTGGTTGCATAGAATCTTGTCTATCCGGTCTAGAATCTTTATAGGATGCTCCTCATGTAACGCCCCGACCCCAGTTACCCAGAGTCGGTGTATTATTACATAACATTGGCATGATCACAAAAAATATCAAGTCTCGAAAGGCCGATTAGTTTAGTACCCTTGGAAACAATAGATATATTCATAAGTCTTACATTACATCATAAGGAAAAAAAACTACAACAACATATTGTCTTCATATCCAATCATAATGTCCCTGCAGGTCATTCATAAATTACTTCTTCACATCCTAGGAAAAATAAAACTTTGAAAGGGGTGAGCTCAGATTCTCAGTAAGGATAACAATATAGAAGAAGCTTTCATAGATAAGAATAAACACTTAAAGAAATGTATGACTAAAACAAAAGCCTTTTAAACTTGATCTTTAGAATAATATGGAAATGATAAAATAAAATAATTCCATTTACTTACTCACATGGATATTCTACTAGTTGAATAATCACATGCAATATCAATAACCAATTTCATAAAGATGGAATGCATAATGTCATACTATCATAACCACGTAGCCAACGCCTCGTGCCAAGACTACAATTAAGATTTTGTCAATGCCTCGTTCCAAGCCTCTAGTTTGTCTCATGAGACCTACCGATGCTTTGAGGAGCTGTAGCAGGCTCCACCTATCACTTATTAAGTCCAATGCATTCCTCATATGAACATGTTTAAACATAAGATAAACATTCATATTAAAACTATCATACGAAATGTCAATACTTTAACCATAAACCATGAATGGTATAAAAATAGCACATCCACAGTCAAAAATAACTCATTCGATAAAATATGGAAGATTTTATTGTATCAGATTATCCTCAATAGAGAATGATGAGGACTATTTAAATAGATGAAAATAATCATAAAAACTATTGAGTGAAATATCCCCCTTTTTCTTGAAAACATTTAAAAGTCACTCTATCTGTCAAGAAGCCATTTAAATAGATTTTTGAATAAAAGTGTCCCATACCACTTTGAAACTTTTAAAAGTAATTTTAATTTTAAAACTTTAATGTCCATATAAATAAATTCTTAAAACAATTTTTAAAACATGGACATTAATGAGAAATATTTAGAATAATATATCATTAAAACACTTAAAAATTTATTTTAGTTAGAGTTTCTAACAAAAATAAAGACACTTGAATACAAATAATTGAGGTAATAAAAACTTTGTAATATCATGAGAATAAAGAGATTCATGATATACTATTTCAAAGTACATTATATACACCACATAAAAGTGATTTGGTGTATAACAACAACGAAGTCTCAATGGAATGTAAATTGAGATGAAATCTCTCATAAAGGTCGTATCCTTAGGTTAAGGATAAATCAACGACATAATTGTGTGTGACAAATATAAATACACTAAATATGATTGTATATTCAGTGTAAATCAATCAAAGGACATTCACACATATTCTTGTAAAAACAACACCAATGAATTGGATGTTTATCTCAACAAATTGAGATTGAGTAAAAATTACACTTATCAAGTTTATACCGATGACTTTAGAATTTATCAATAGAGTGATTATGTGTATAAAAATTATATCCACGGAATGGGGAGTGGAAATTATGACATAATCAAATGAATAGTGATTCCACACATAATCTTGGAGTAAAATAATCAATGAAGTATGCGTAAAGCCGAATGAGTGGAAATTGAAATTTCAAATTCCCTTATCGATTTGGTAACTTATGAAACATGCACACATGGAAGAATTATAATACAATAATGATGTAAATATCTATAAATTAAAGTATATTACACAATGAATTCAATCATGGTCAGTACACACACCACATACAATAAATTAGTGGTGAACAATGGAAATCTCACTGAATTAAAAGTGAGATAGGAAACCCATTACTTTGTAATTTTTCCTTGGTAGACGGTAGTTTAACCTCCTGTATAATGTTTAAATAATTGTTATTGAATTATAAAATAATCATTTACATTAATATTATATTATATATGATCTTTTAACATTGATTTGTTAATAATATCTTAGTATTATGATTGTTTCGGATGTTAACTTACTCGTTTTCTTTTACATGTTTTGTTACGTAAGCCGGGTTTGTCATGGATAAGTTGTATATTAATAATATCCATAAGTATATCATGTCCTTAAACATTATTTTTAAATCATCAAATTATAATTATACTTGACTGGATACGATGGAGAATGAATCTCATCGCGTTCGTGGAGACAGTAGTCCGTACGTACGCACGGGCGATAATATCATTCTTTTGATGTTAAAATAATATATAATTAGATATTATATCATATAGCAGAATAATTATCATTTTATATTTATTATTTACATTAACTACACATAATTATTATACCCATCCAAATAATAATTTATTGAATGACAATTACACCACGACGTGGAGACGGTAAGCCATTCGTACGCACGTATGGTGACATGTCATTCAAAGGATGGATAGAATACTGAATATGGTTGTACCATATTTATAATAATATTAAAGTATATAGGAGATACTGGATTCATTAATTTATAATGGGAATAAAAAATAATGAAGAAGTTGAAGAAGAAAAGAATTTGAAAAAGCGTGGTAAAAACATTACCTCTTCTTCAGGTTCTTCCATTTGATTTGATCAAAAGGGCTCCATAGGTTGGCTTTCTGATCAAAATAAGGCCTCTAGGTTGTAGTGAGGTAAGTTGAGAGAGTATTTGGGCAGGGTTTGGCTGACCCAAATGGCTATGAAGGTGTGAAGTAATGATAATGGGGAGTGCCCTTTTATAAGAGGGGTGAGGGGTACCTTTGGAAAAAGCTAAAAATATTATTTTATGATAAATTCATATTCGGTTTCTAATGGATCCAAAGAGTATTATTTAAATTTTAAGGTGGTTATAGGTCTAAAATCACTCATCCAATAGAATTTAGACAGGTTTGGGTCATTAGATTAACCTTATCATTAAGTATTAACTCTTAGTTAATTAGTTTCACTTTTACAATGTCTCTTTGTATTTTTATATTATATGGTTAATAAACGTACTATATACATCCAAGAGACCCCCAAGTGGTCCATTAATGATACACCTATAATGATATAAGTCTCTTGGACTAAACTTATATTTTTAGGAATTTAATATCAATTAATAATATAATATTTTTTTTAAAACTCTTTTATGTTAATTTTGACACAATTCAATAATTGATTTTTGTAAAAAACACAACAAAAGTATTACTTCGAAAAAAGTTAATTAAATCAATTATAACATGTCATATTAACCTATAAAATTAGTTTAATTCATAAAATATCTCAAATTATATTTATTTTAGTATTTATAATATCAATTATTTTAATTTTTCACTATTATGGTAATTACTGCATCATCATTGTGTCATAAATAAATTAAATTATTTATTGTCTAAAAATTATAAAGAAAATATCATTATGTAGGAAATCCTTTTATATTTCTAATTAATATTTAAAATCTAAATTATCGTATATATAACCCTATATTAAAAATGTTATAGTAAATAAACTCTTATTTTAACTCTTTTAACTCTTCCTTGAATTAAATAATAATAAATGTCCTAATCTAATCCAAGTGGTCCTAAATGAAAATATTTTACTACTAAGGTAATTTATGGTCAAGACTTGTACAATTTAATTAGGACATTTGTTAGGGTAATATTAATATGATTTTTACCCTTAATTACCCTATTTACTTTTAACCGTGGTAAATAAAAGTAAACAGTTACTATTCACCAAAAATTATTTTCATCTCATTGAACCACATTTTACTCCTTGATATTAACCATGTCTCTCAGATTTTTGAAATTCCACGAACAGAAGGGGTAAAATTAAGTTTTATGAAAAATTCAGTTTGTTAACTACCACTTAGTGGTTTTACTATTCATCAAAAATGAAAGTTTCCAGAAAAATAAAAAAATAGGCCTAAGCTATATTTGATATTATGAATTCAAAAATGATTTCTATTTTACTAAATTCAAAACATATCAGTTGCATTAATTAATTGAAAAATTAATTCCTGTCGTCAAAACAAATAGCGTGTTTTTAGGAGATAATAACTATCAAAAGATTGACACTTGTTTATGTCTGGTTTAAATGTGAAATTACATCCAATGACTAACATTGTATTAAATGGTAAAAATATATTATAAATATACAATAAAACCACTCAAATTAATAATTTATCACTATTAATTATTTTGATTAAAAAATTTGTTTTTAATTAAAATTTCGTATTTTTCACTATTCATCAAAATATGAAAGTTATTCGAAAAGTACCAAAATTTCACCCTAAGATAATTTCGATATTACAAATCCAAAAATGAAGTCCATTTCAAAAGATAAAATTTATAAAATTTTAAAAAGTAGGTATTACTATTTATAACGGCTAGTTTGATTGGTTGTGGTGTGTTAAAATCTTGAAATTGCGTACAATACACGCGATTGCATTATTCAAAGGGAAACGTACCATAGAAGCTTGGGGTGTTACATTCTCCCCTCCTTAAATAAATTTTGTCCTCGCAATATTTTTTTAAAAATGGGCTTGAGAATAAAATGGAACGTCCCACATCGGAAAAAGAGTTGATAAAACTATCACTTTAAAAGAAAGGAAGAGAGGTATAAAGGTCACCCAAGATAACCCATACTAGGATTCCATGTAGGAAAACATGGATATGGACGATAAAATAAGTGTTAAGTTTTGATGGAGAGGGATAGAAAACATGATCAGGAGAAATTTAACAATAAGAAAATCACAAACTTGTGTTAGGACAAATGGTCATTAGTCTCCCAGGAGGAAAAGTAAACGGACAACATTTTTTGTTTTAAGTTACATTACATAAGGAAGAGGAATTAATTTATGATATGAACATAAAGAGATATACTAACTTTTTAAGTAGAGTTTCATTCTTTAATAAATATTTACCACTAACTAATTTTTTTTAACAATGAGTATTCAAGAAGACTTGGTCACAATGGAAGAGCTAGAATAAACTTCTATAGAAATACATGATCCACGTAGGATAAACTATATATTTACCTTGTCTTTAGAGATTAATCAATACCAAAATGGTTAGTATAATATCTGATGATCACCCAAATGGATATTCCATTAGAGAAAAAAAACACTAATCTTAATTTCTAAAATTAAACCATCAATACCCCAAAGTTAAATAAATACCATTCAATAATCAATTGTCCTTAAAATCCATCAATATAATCCAAACTAATATTGAAACCCTAAACTTATAAGAATGTAGTATTCCACAATAAATTGTATCTTCAAATGACATTAATTACTCTTAAATTCACATACTTAAAAGTAATTAACCTAATCATTTCCATAAATAACCCAAATCAATATAAATCCACAATAAAAATATAGATAAAAATCCACCATTACTCCTCAAATGAAATATCATACTATTCTATTTTCCTTGGGCATATAGTGTTCACAACAAAGCGAACAACTTCCAAAATAACATTTATCACTTAATCACCAAATCATTTTCTTATACTAAGGGTATTCATTTGATAAGACATAAGATACCAAATCAAATTATTATTGATCAATAAAATCATTTAACTAAAAATAATAGTGACACTAACCAGGGACGTCATGTAGTCCAGTGGTAGGCAATAAATCCCAATCACACTTTGGTTGTGGGTTTGATTCCCACAGCATTGTCTGACGCAACGGGTTGTCACACAGTCTGCGTGTTGTCCTTTTTCAAAAACTATATTTTATAAGATTACCAAAATGAGATAAATTCCTCAAAATAACCATATCATAATTTAACCACAAATCTTATCTCATACCTTGCATTTTCATCCCAAATTATAATAACTTATAATTTCCTCAAACCTAACGATCATATAAAACCAAATGGGTATTTATAACTATATACACAATAGAAAAGATAATTATTCCTCAAATATCATTCTCACATGGAAAACTGTAGGGTTAAAAAAATACAAGAGAAAATTATTCCAAAGTAAACCCATCAACAAGGAGCACTAATACTTTTTAAACATTTCTCCAACCATTTATTTCCACATAGATTCTTCTTTGTCCAAGAAAATATCCTATATAATAAAGAATTCACTTGGGTAAAGTCCAGGTCCCCTACATTTATGGAAAATGACTGTAAATGGATTCTTGGGACCATTTTTATCTTCTTCCATAGTACTCTTCATTTTTCTTCGGAAATTATTCACTTTATGTCCTTCCTTCCCACTCGTAAAGCATTTATTTGTCCTATTGAGACACTTTCCTGTGTGTCTCCTTCCACATTTCCTTTATGATGGAAATTGAGGATTCCTTTCTCCATGGTATCTACTGATGTAGATCTTATCATTCATCAACTTTCTCTTCTTTGTTGAGTCTGGAAATTGGTTAATATATATATTGTTGATCATATTTTTGGAAAATTGATTTGGCATAAAGACGATATCTTTTACGCCTATCAACATTCCATTTTTGTTTCTCATTTCCACCACCGTTCCCACCTTGTACATCATTCCCAAAGTCATTAGGACTTCCTTGGAATCCAGCCATTGATTAAAACCAGAAAGCATTGTGTGAGTAACAGTAGTCATAAAATTATTTTGATATTAAAATGTCACCATATTCTCAATTTGAAACACATTAGGATTAACCAATGTCATTTACTCTCATATTATATATATAATACTTCAAATCAGTTTGTAAAGAAAATGTAAATTATCCTAAGCATATCCCCTAGGAGTGTCGTAACCAAGAGTGCAGCAAGGCCGGTTGTTGTAAACTAGTTCCCGTTTGAGTCTAGCTCAAAGAGGTGTTTTCGGGTTTTACCCCTAGGTACATCTGTGCCAGAGCCTCCTCTACCTGCTCATATCCAGATAGGGATGTATTGCTTGGAAAACTCACAAAATCTCTACAATTCAAAAATTCTAGGAAGTTCTTCTATACTAATCCTCAAATTTCATCTTAGGTCTCCATGATCTAATCAGAGATTATCTAAATCTAGCTTCCATGGTTTGTACTAAACTTCGTCTGATACCAACTGTAACGCCCCGACCCTAGTTACCCAAAGTCGGTTCATTATTACATAACATTGGCATGATAAAAAAAAGATCAAGTCTCGAAAGACCGATTAGTTTAGTAGCCTTGGAAACACTAGATATATTAATAAGTCTTACAATACATCATAAGGTAAAAAAACTACAACAACATATTGTCTTCATATCCCCTCATACTATCCATATAGGTCATTTATAAATAACTTCTTCACATCCTGGGAAAAATAAAACATTGAAAGGGGTGAGCTCAGATGCTCAGTAAGGATAACAATATAGAAGAAGCTTTAATAGATAATCATAAACACTTAAGGAAATGTATGACTAAAACAAAAGCCTTTTAAACATGATCTTTAGAATAATATGGAAATGATAAAATGAAATAATGCCATTTACTTACTCACATGGATATTCTACTAGTCGAATAATCACATGCAATATCAATAACCACTTTCATAAAGATGGAATGCATAATGCCAGACTATCATAACCATGTAGCCAAAGCCTCGTTCCAAGACTACAATTAAGATTTTGTCAAGGACTCATGCCAAGACTCTAGTTTGTCTCATGAGACCTACCGATGCATCGAGGAGCTATAGCGTGCTCCACCCGTCACTTACTAAGTCTAATGCATTCCTCATATGAACAGGTTTAAACATAACATAAACATTCGTATTACAACTAGCATACGAAATGTCAATAATTTAACCACAAACCATGAATGGTATAAAAATAGCACATCCATAGTCAAACATAACTCATTCGATACAATATAAAATATTGTATTGTATCATATTAACCTCAATCAATAATGATGAAGGATATTGACATAGATGAAAATAATCATCAAAACTATTGAGCGAAATATCCCCCTTTTTCTTGAAAACATTTAAAAGTCACTCTATCTGTAAAGAAGACATTTAAAATAGATTTTTGAATCAAAGTGTCCCATACAACTTTGAAACTTTTAAAAGTAACTTTAATTTTAAAACTTTAATGTCCATATAAATAAATTCTTAAAACCATTTTTAAAACATGGACATTAATGAGAAATATTTAGAATAATAAATCTTTAAAACACTTAAAAATGTATTTTAGTTAGAGTTTCTTACCAAAAGAGAGACACTTGAATACAAATAATTGAGGTTATCAAAACTTTGTAATATCATGATAATAAATGGATTCATGATATACTATGTCAAAGTACATTATATACACCACATTAAAGTGATTTGGCGTATAACAACAAAGAAGTCTCAATGGAATGTAAATTGAGATGAAATATCTCATAAAGGTTGTATCCTTAGGGTAAAGATAAATCAACGACATAATTATGTGTGAAAAATATAAATACAATAAATATTATTGGATATTCAGTTTAAAACAATCAAATTACATTCATACATATTCTTGTAAAAACAACACCAATAAATTGGATGTTTATCTCAACAAACTGAGATTGAGTAAAAATTACTCTTATCAAGTTCATACCGATGACTTGAGAATTTATCAATGGAGTGATTATGTGTATAAAAAGTATATACACAGAAATGGGAGTGTAAATTATGACATAATCAAATGAATAGTGATTCCACACATAATCTTGGAGTAAAATAACCAATGAAGTATGCGTAAAGCTGAATGAGTGGAAATTGAAATTTCAAATTCCCTTATCGATTTGGTATCTTATGAAACATGAACCCATGAAAGAAATATAATACAATATTGATGTAAATATCAATAAATTAAATTATATTACACAATGATTTCAATCATGGGCAGTACACACACCACCTGCAATAAATAAGTGGTGAATAATGGAAATCTCATGGAATTAAAAGTGAGATAAGAAACCCCTTACTTTGTAATTTTTCCTTGGTCGACGGTTGGTTAACCTCTTTTATAATGGTGAAATAATTTTTAATTAATTATACAATAATCATTTACATTAATATTATATCATATATGATCTTTTAACATTGATTTGTTAATAATATCTTAGTATTATCGTTGTTTCGGGAGTTAACTTACTCGTTTTATTTTATATGTTTTGCTTTGTAAGCCGGGGTTTTCATGGATAGGTTGTATCTCAATAATATCCAGAATTATATCATTTCCTTAAACATTATTTTTAAATCATCAAATGATAATTTTACTTGAATGGATACGATGGAGAATGAATCTCATCGCGTTCGTGGAGACGGTAGTCTGTACGTACGCACGAGTGATAATATCTTTTGATGTTAAAATAATATATAATTTGATGTTATATCATATAGACAGAATAATTATCATGTTATATTTATTATTTAAATAAACTACACATCGTTATTATACCCATCCAAATAATAATTTATTGAATGACAATTACACCACGACGTGGAGACGGTAAGCCGTACTTACGCACGTATGGTGACATGTCATTCAAAGGATGGATAGAATACTGAATATGGTTGTAACATATTTATATAATATTAAATTATATAGGAGATACTGGATTCATTAATTTATAATGGTAATAACAAATAATTAAGAATTTGAAGAAGAAAAGAATTTGAAAAAGGATGGTAAAACATTACCTCTTCTTCAGGTTCTTCCTTTTGATTTTATCAAAATGGCTCTTTAGGTTGGCTTTCTGATCAAACTAAGGCCTCCAAGTTGTGGTGAGGGATGTTTAGAGAGTATTTGGGTAGGTTTTGTCCGAACCAAAAGGCTTTGATGGTGTGAAGTAATGAGAAGGGGGAGTTCTCTTTTATAAGAGGGGTGAGGGGTACCTTTGGAAAAGCAAAACATATTAATTTATAATAAATTCATATTCGGTTTATAATGGCTCCAAAAAGGATTATTTAAAGGTTAAGGTGTGGATACGTCGAAAATCAGTCAACCAATAGAATTTAGACAGGTTTGGGTCATTATATTAACCTTATCTTTAAGTATTAACTCTTAGTTAATTAGTTTCACTATTACAATGTCTCTTTGTATTTTTATATTATATTGTTCATAAACGTACTATATACATCCAAGAGACCCCCAAGTGGTCCCTTAATGATACACCTATCATGATATAAGTCTCTTGGCTGAGCATTATATTTTTAGGAATTTAATATCAATTAATAATATAATATTTATTTTAAAAACTCTTTTATGTCAATTTTGACCCTATTCAATAATTTAGTTTTGTAAAAATCACAACAGAAGTATTACCTAGAAAAAAGTAAATTAAATAAATACTAACATGTTATATTAAACTAGAAAATTATTTTAATTCAATAAAAGTCTAAAATTATATTTATTTGGATATTTATAATATCAATTATTTTAATTTTTCACTATTATTGTCATTACTGCATCATCATTGTGTCATAAATAAATTAAATTATTTATCGTCTAAAATTTATAAATCAAATATAATTATGTAGGAAATTTTTTAGCTTTCTAATTAATATTTACAATCGAAAGTATCTTATGTATAACCCTATATTAAAAATGTTTTAGTAAATAAACTTTGATTTTAACACTTTTAACTCTTCTTTGAATTAAATAATAATAAATGTCCTAATCTAATCCAAGTGAGCCTAAATGATAATATTTTACTCCTAAGGTTGTTTTTGGTCAATATACACTTGTCCAATATAATTAGGACATGTGTTAGGGTAATATTAATATGATTGTTACCCTTAATTACCCTATTTAATTTTAGCCGTGGAAAATAAATGTAAAAAGATACTATTCACCAAATATTATTTTCATCCCATTGAACCACATTTTACTACTTGATATTAACTGTGTCTCTCAGATTTTCGAAATTACACTCACAGGAGAAGTAAAATTAAGTTTTATGAAAAATTATGTTTTTTAACTACCACTTAGTGGTTTCACTATTCATCAAAAAACGAATGTTTCCAGAAAAATACCAAAAATTAGGCCTAAGCTATATTTGATATTATGAATTCAAAAATGATTTATATTTTAACAAATTCAAAACATATCAGTTGCATTAATTATTTTAAAAATTAATTCCCGTTGTCAAAACAAATAGCGTGTTTTTAAGAGATAATTACTATCAAAAGATTGACACTTGTTTATGCCTGGATTAAATGTGAAATTACATCTAATGACTAAAATTTTATTAAATGATAAAAATATATTATAAATATACTTTAAAACCACTAAAATTAATAATTTATCACTATTAATTATTTCGATTAAAAAAGTTGTTTTTAATTAAAATTTAGTAATTTTCACTATTCATCAAAATATCAAAGTTATCCGAAAAGTACCAAAATTTCACCCTAAGCTAATTTCAATATTACGAATCCAAAAATGAAGTCCATTTCAAAAGATAAAATTTATAAAATTTTAAAAATTAGGTATTACTATTCATAATGGAACGTTTGATTGGTTGTGGTGTGTTAGAATCTCGAAGTTCTGTACAATGCACGCCATTACATTATTCAAAGGGAAACGTACCATGGAAGCTTGGGGTGTTACACCTCATAGGAGATATCATCTTCCAACTGTACCACCTCTGAGTTCAGTACATGTGAGGGATCATATATGTACCTTCTCATGAGTGATATGTGAAACAAATCATGAACTTGAGCCATATTTGGCGGATGTTTTAGCCGATAGGCCACAACTTTTATGCAGTCAAGGATCTTAATGGGTCCAATGTACCATGTGCCTAGCTTTCCTTTCTTTCCAAACCCCATGAATCTCTTCCATGGTGATATTCGAAGGAATACATTATCCCCAACGTCAAACTCCAAGTGCCTTCAATGATTGTCAGTATTGCTCTTTTTCTTACTCTGAGCAGCATTGATGTGTTTCTGGATGAAGTGAATCTTATCTAAAATATATTTCACAAGATCGGTTCAAAGTATCTTTCTTTCTCCAACATCATCCAAATAGGTTGGAGTTATTCAATGATATCTATACAATGCTTCATATGGGGCCATCCATATACTCGAGTGGAAGCTATTGTTTTATGAGATCTCAACCAATGGGAGATATTGGTCCCACACACTATTGAACTCTAGAGAGTCAGATCTTATCATGACTTCAAGCGTCTAAATAGTTATTTATGATTTTCCATCCATTTTGGGGTGATAGGTTATGATGAAATTTAATCCAGTACTCAAGTCATGTTGAAGGCTTCTCCAAAACGTATATTTAAACTGTGGATCCTGATTATAGAAAATCAAGAGTGGAGCATCATGCAGTCTCACCTCTTCCTTCACATATATCCTTGCATATTGTTCAAGGGACATATCTTCCCTAATTGCGATAAAATGGGCAGTCTTGGTGAGTTAGTCAACCAAAACCCATATCTCATTATTTCCCTTCGACATCTTCGGGAGACTCGTGATAATTTACATAGTGACATTCTCCCATTTCCACATGGGTATAGGCAGTGGTTGTATCAACACTTTGGACTTTTTTGCTCTAGTTTATCTTTCCGGCATACCACGAACCCTTAGATATATTTCGCGATCTCAATTTTCATGTTATCCCACCAGATGTGTTCACAAATATCTTGGTGCATCATGGTGATAACCGGATGGATTGAGAAAGTTGATCTATGTGCATTGTCCAATATATCCTTCTTTATCCTGGGTGATGAAGGAACACAAAGACACATTCCAAACCAAATCCCACCTTCATCATTGATATGGAACTCTTTCATCTTCACTTTATTTACTGAATTCAACAACTTTTGTAAATATAGATCACCCATTTATGCCTCCTCAATCATCTATTGGATTTATGGTTACACAATCATTTGGGAAATCTGTATGTATCCCCTTCCCTTATTATTTACAAATCCATCCTTTTCATATCCAATAATATAAGTTCTTTCTCAATATGTAACATGGATAGTGTAGTAGGTTCTTTTCTACTTAGAGCATCAACTACCTTGTTCTCCTTTCCAGGATGATAGTGAATAGAGAAATAGTAATATTTTATTAGCTCTAACCATCTTTTTTAGGCATGTCGATATCCTTTTCTGTGAATATAAACTTTAGTCTCATGTGGTTGGTGTATCTTTCACACTTCTCACCATAAAGGTAGTGCCACAATATTTTCAAGGAAAAAATCACAGCTACCAGCTCTAGATCATGTGTTGGGTAGTTTTTCTCATTGATCTTCAACTACCATGAGGTGTAGGATATCACATTATTGTTTTTCATGAGTATAAAACCCAAGCCTTGTTTAGAGCATCACTTTATATCACAAAACATTCTCCACTTTTTGGTAGTGTGTATACAGGTGCAGTGACCAGCCTTCTCTTGATCCCCTTAAAGATTCCCTAAAATTCTTCAGTCCAGAAAAACTTTACCCTTTTTCTTATAAACTTATTTATAGGTCATGACAATCTTGTGAAATTTCACACAAAATGTCAGCAGTACCCATATAATCAAAGAAAACTGTGGATTTCATTAACACTAGAGGACTTGAACCATTCCCAAAATTCCTTTGTTTTTGAAGGGTCTATAGAAATTCCCTCACTTTTGATCATATGTTCCAAGAATGTGACGTTCTTCATCCAAATTCCACACTTTCTGAACCTGTCTTACAACTTCACCTTTATCAATGTCGCCAACACAAGTCTTAGATGACATTCATGTTCCTTATTTCTCTTGGAGTAGATGATATTATCATCAGTAAACACAATCACACATTTTTTGAGGTAATCCATAAATACAATATTCATAGAATCCATGAAGATTGTAGGGGAATTAGTAAGTCCTATGGGAATCACCAAAAACTCATAGTGTCTATACATTATATGGAAGGTAGTCTTTTGAATATCTTCCTTCATCACCTTATGTTGATGATATCAAGAATGAAGATCCACCTTTGATATGTATTGGTCTCCTCTTAACTGATCGAACAAGTCATATATAGTAGGAATATGATACTTATTCTTTATGGTGATCTTTTTGAGTTCTCGATAATCGATACATAGTCGCATTGTTCCAACCTTCTTCTTCACAAAGAGTATCAGAACACCCCGAGGTGATGCTCTAGGGCATATGAACCCCCAGCCCAAACACTGTTGAAGTTTTTTCTTTAACTCCTCCAGTTCGATATGATCCATTATATAGGGAAACTATGGAATATGAACAAATATAGGTATGAGTTCTATTGTGAATTCTACCTCACGATCTAAGGATGTCTAGGTAAATTTTCGGGAAATATATCCTTGTATTCCCTCACAATGGAAATTTCTACAAGGTTGGAACTTTCCTTTGACTCAACCATTTAGGTGAGGTATGCTTCTTCATATGGAATCAACACCCACACCATTGAATGATTTTTCAAAGGAGAATCATGATCATACTTAAATTTTTAAAGGTTCATGGGATGGTTTGGAATATAAAATGATATTTCATTTTACCAACATTTGATATGTTATTTACATAATGAGATACAATCCATTCCCATTATAGCATCGTATTCCACCAAAGGAAGTATTACGCTATTCACTGGAAGAATCATCCCACATACACCAATAGGAGTAGTGTCAAACACTTGGGTTTCAATGAATGCACCACTTCAACTTTTTAAAAATATCACTACTTCATGTTTTTAGGGAATTAATTCTATAGTTATTGAAAAAATGAAAAATATAATGGAATGCATAGAACTAGAATCAAATACGAATTTTTCCATTATTAAGTGAATAGGAAGTGTACCTTATAGGACTTCATTATCTTGCTCCACTTCCACTGTAGTTATGGAATAATCCTTCCCTTGTTCCTTTAGATTTGGTAGCTGTTGACACTGATTACCCTCGAGGAATCGAGGTTTGGTGCACTAGATTGCATGGTTCCCTTTCTCCCGATATTTATAGCATTGATCCATGGGTGGTTCTCTCTTTTATTCCACTACATTCTCCTTCCTTTTCATGTCTTTTCGGAACTCTTGAGTATGGTTTCCTTATTTCCCATACATGAATAATCTCCCTGTCTCATTGATGCAGTTCCATTGATGTAAATTCCAACATTTTTGGCATGTGGTTCGTTGAGTTTTCTTCTCACCTTTATCATTCTATCCCCCATCTTGAAACTCCATATTTGGTATCTTATCATCATATCCTTGAGACAATTCTCCAAACTCCATCTCCAATTGAGGGCACACTGAAAAACTTCTTCATAAATACCAACGTCTCAAATTTCAAGAGCCTTTCAAAGTTGTGGGTTTAACCCAATAAATAATATATTAATATTTATATCATTATTGATAACAAAACCTTAAGCGTACATTGAAAGCCTTTTGAAACACACTTCATAGGTTGTGACATATTCTCATTCTTTTTACTTACTCTCTATGAATTCTCTCCCCATCATCATGCAAAGTGTTCTTGGGAAATAATTTTTAAAAAACATGATATTAAAGTATTCCCATTCCATCTCTTCAATTTTATCCCTTGGCTTAGTGTTCTTAATCAAAGCCCACCATTGATCCTCTTCTCCATATATGTGATAAATAGTTAGTGTCACGTTATCCATCTCAGAATAGTAAAGAAAAGAAAAGATCATCTCCATGGAGTTGACCCACTGTTCCACAACTAGTGGATCAGATGATCCACTAAACGTCGGTGGTCATTACAATATATAACATTCGAAATCTAGTTTCCTCATCTTAGGTGAAGGTGGACATTCCCCATGATTCGGGTTATTGTTAATCACTTGAGATAGTGGGGTAAGCATCAAAATTATGTTTTTAATTCCACCTCCCCAATCATAGGGGATGTCATTTGGGAAATAGTTTCATTGTCCCTCACAAGATTTGTTGTCTTGGTTTTTCTTGGTTCCCACCATTCTCTAAAATATAAAAGGAAAGAACAAAATGTAAGTCAAAAATTCATGAATTAATATCTTCTTCATTTGTACAATTTTTTTAAAAAACATAACTTATGTGACCCTTATGTAAATTTTCTTGTGTGTATATTTGTACTTAGTCTCATATAAGAGGTTTTCTCAAGGGTTTAGTAATCTGAATTCCCAAATTAACTAAGCGTTGCCTATGATACCAACTATAGAGACATTTCCTTTTATTATATTACTATTACATCATTATAAAGAAAAAACATAACTGTATTACACCAGAAGGATACATAAGTTTAGTGCCTTGGGAAAACTATAGTACTATACATAACTTTTATAACATCAAACATAAACCTTTATTTAATTCCTTCATCTCTAATTTCTTATTGGAACTTGACCTGTCCTTAGTACATGTAGTAACCGAAGGATATACATAAAAAAGTGGTTATCTAAAATCCAATTAAAAGGATATATATTAAAAATATAATAATGGGTTCCCATAATCATAATATAGGCAATGGATTATGAACATGAGATGAATCATTAATGAAAGACTTGAAATGCATAAAAAATGAAACATCGTGTATTAGTGGTAAACTACTACACATACTTTTGAACAACACAAGAATGTTTTACACATATAATTTCACATTAACTCATGATATTCATTTCTTCACCAATTAATTTGATTGCTGTATAATTCTGGTCCCACCCGTCACATTAAAACATTCATATTGTGCTATATAATTCCGGGTGCACCCATCACATCATAACATTATCATTATCAAGCATGTGAAATATAAAATATATAAAAATGAACATAAATAACTCATTAAGAGTAATTGGTTTCATCTCATAAGAACTAATTCATAAACATTGGTTTCCTAAAAAATGGGATGAACATACATGAAACAATAACCATCAACATTGACTGAGAAATAAAAGGTTTGTTTTTGAAAGATGAGTTCTTTTGGAAAACATTGTGTTTGACATAAAATATAGTGGAGAACATTTATATATTAATAATAGGAAATATAATTTTAAACAAATTATTTTTATGGAGTAACAATACAAAAAATGGATTGAATGAAAGAGAACCCAAAGAAAGAATGTTGGGTTCGAGAATTTCCCCTTACCTTTTATCCGAATGATTTATTCCCATTAAAGTCCTCTATAACCACATTATAATCATTAATTAACAATTCCAAAACCATTGTACATTAATATGGTTTACTATGGTTTCATTATGTTATTTTATGGGCCTTTGAATGAGTTATTGAGTTGAAATTCATTGTTCGGGAGTGTAAATTTTCATAGCTTTTATGAACGGTTCACTTATATTCTTGAACGTATGTTCATTTTAATTGTTATTGAACCTAAAAAATTGTTAATATGTATTTTTAGTGAAATTCCAGAGATATAAATGATATTATAATGAAGTTTTCTTGTACCATGAGGATGAATCGTTAGATAATGTTTAATGAAGATCATTTTTGGTTAATTTGGTTGGTTTTTTTATCACAATAAACATGTTTTATTTTATCACTTTGTTTCATGAAAATAAGTTAGTGTAAGAACATAAAATGGGATAATAAATAAACATTAAAAAAATTTCATGCATTTTTTGGTTTTATTGGTAGCCATTAAGGATTTGAATGAAAAAGGAAGTGCATCACCCATGATTTAGGTAAATTAACACATCATTTAAAACAATTTAATTTCCATTAACAAAGAGAGGGGGGGAGTATAATGATTAATATACCATTAATATGATGAAATACTAGTATATCAAAAATAATGTAGTTATCATGAAACTTCAATAACATAAGTGTATGATAATAAAAGAAAAAAATGAAATTGGAAAGAAAAATGATTGAAAAGAGAGAGAGGAATTAAATCTTGAATCCTCCTCTTGAGATCATCTTTAAGGAACCTAGTATTGGTCTTATGATAATGCCAAGAACTCCATGTCTTGATGGAGTGTCTTGGGAATATCTTTGGGTAGATTTTAGGTATGTCATCAAGCTTTAGAGGTGTGATGTAATGAGGGTGTGAAGCGTGGTATTTATAGTGGATTAGAGAGGGGTTTTCTTGATTTTTTTTATCGTTAGTCTATTAATTGCCACCATTAAAAGAAATAGGGATAATTACATGACCAATAATAGTAAATAGGGAATTTCTATTTGAGATTTTAGTTCGTACATCACTTGTGATATCATGAATAGTTGGTTTCAATTATAATTTTTTTATACGGTGAATTAAGGTGTTTTACTATTCATAAAAATTCAGGCATTTTAGAGAAATCCAAAAAATTCTCTGTAACAATTTCTCAACATGTAGAATCCAAAAAAGATTTCCTTTTCTCAAAAATTATTTTCTAAATATGTTTAATTAAATTTTAAATTAAAATCATATTTCACATATAAATTTTAGTATAAAACAATTGTTTACTTATTCAAAAACATAGGTACATCATGATTTCACTTAAATCCTACATATATACTATCATATGTGAGGTTACAATTAATAATGTTATACTAAAATTCATAAGGGTATCATTACTATTCATAAGGGTATGTTACTATTCACCAAAAATTATGTTTTTTCTATTAAACTCCAAACATCTTACTAATCCCAACAGTGTATGTCAGATATTTTTAAAATTCAACACATAGAAGTGGAAAAATTTTGCTTAATGATCACATAGTATTTAGTAAAATTATAAGGAATAATTAAAAGAAGGTATTTCCATTGACAAAACATCATGTCATTACATTCATTCTTACTTTACATTCTATTTAAAATATGATAACATCGCCCATGTATATGTTTGATTACCGCCTTAGGAAGTGATGCAATTCATTTTTCAATTATGATTTACATGAATGATAATAAGGATACCAATAATTAATATAGGAAATATATGTGGATTAATATAAATTATGTAAATTTTTATATCATACTCTCTAAAATCCTTTCACCTGATAAGGTATTGACATCGTCCCTCATGCATACGTACGACCTTCTGTCACCACGAAGCGAAACAAATAATTTTCTATGAAATCCTTTTAAGAATTGTTCTACTATTTATTTACAAAATACTATTATATTTATATATTTATTATAATTTTGGAGATAATTTATTTATTCCTTCTATACATGTACCAAAACACTCAAGTCAAAACACACTTAAAAAATTGAAATTAACACCTGAAACAATGTAAATAATGAGATATTATTATCCAGATAAGGGTAAAATGAGATAAGAGGCTTATATATTATATTATAATAATTATTATTGTTATAGTGTAAATTTATGACATGATAGAAACTATTATATTGGAGGTTAGATCATTTTAATCTAATGGAAACCATGAGGTAAGCGATTTGGTCTAAATTTCCATTTAATTGATACATATTTTTTAATATGAACCTTTTTATTTTTATATGGTGTATATACTACTCATTTAATGTATTTAATAGTATTACCTATTTATTAATGAAAATTGATTTTTTTTGTTTAATGTTTTTTTCATGGGGATGAAATTTAAACGGTACTGAAGAGGTAATGATTATTTAAGAATCTGACTTTTTTCGTGATTGTTTACATTATCACGATACAATAACATTCATAAAATTAATTTTCATTAGAAATTACATTTATATAAAAATAACATATTAATTTATTATGGATTGGATTATTTCATTATCTATATTATATTTTAATATATTGAGTTTAATTTTAATGTTATTTTATTGAACGATGAAGTATTGATAAATTTGTAACTTTTACTCAATAAAGATATTTAAAGATAGGGAATATTTTTTATGAATTATATTTATTATTTGATATATGAGGTATAGTTTGTACAAGAATATATGGTTGGGAAATATTTATATGTATCCCCTAGATTCATTTACATGTATCATTATATACATCCATTGGACAAATTAGATGGATTTTTACTCATATCTTTAAATAGTCCTATTAAAAGTATTGAAAGTATATGTATCATGATGATTGATATTAATAAGGATAATAATTAAGATTTTCCATCATTGGGATTTTATTTATTATTTTTATATTTAAGACTTTATCAATTATATTATCTTTGGATGCATTTCTTTTTCAATCTACTGTTTAAACGACCTGTTTGATCAATTATTTAACTTTACAAATTTATTATTTCTTATGAATTAATGATAGCTTTAAGTATATATATCTCATAAATTGAGATTTATCTCTTGTTTTTTTGAATCCATTACCAATTATTTGGGTAATAATTCATTGAATGATTTTAAAGATATCAAATTATTCAATTACTATGCATTTTATTTTATTTCCCTTTATAAAAAGGGTATCATGTATTTATTTGGTTCTCCAAAAAATCAAAACTAATCTTCCCTTTTTTGGTATGACCAATTGTTACTAGGATAATGTAATGATGTTTTTACTGACTCTGGGTTATAGGAATTTATTCCATTACACAATTCTAGGTTAGTAGTTAATAGATTGCAACATAATAAAGAAGATGAATTTGATAATATTTTTTCACCCATCTCAATGATTTCATCAATTAGAGTTATTTTTTAATTGGTGTGTAGTTTGGAAATAGTGTCTTAATATATGGATATCATGAAAAGTATTATTTAATTAAAACTCATAGGTAATATATTAATGTAAAATCATGAATTTATTGTGGTTCCTAGAAGAGAAAAAATCATCTTAAAATTGAATATGATCTTCAACATACTGCAATTATCTCTAATACATTGCTATAAAATTTTAGACCCATTCATGGTGTTTAATGGAGAAAATAAGACACAATGAGACTAGTGTGTTCAATTTGAGTGATTTAAGTATAGTAAATTTATTAGTATTATACTTTATGTTGATCATATTTTATTAATTTTTAATGATTTATAAAAGATCATGTAGTAAAAAAGAGGGGTTATACACCAATTTTTATATAAAATACTTGGGATAAAATCAATAGATTTTGTGGATTAAATTTACTCATAATCTAAATAGGAGTTTGTTATGTATATCTCAAATGTGGTTTGTTGAAAAATCTCTAAATAGATTCAACATTGATAGAGGAATACAAGAGAGAAATCCTCTTCACATTCAAATAATATTGAGCTGGATTTTAAGCAAACCATCAATGTAAGAATCTTGATGGTAAAGATGATAACACACGCCTAAATGGTTTTAATACTAGTGTATTCTATGGTGTGTATGATGATTTAAATTTCTCACATAGTGTCTACCAAGATTTAGATTTCTCAAATCCTCATAAGAAACAATAGGATGTAGGCTGGTAGGGTTTTAGGTTTAATTAGGCCACATTGAATCTTTTTTTGTGCTATGGGGGAGTTATACCACTCTTATAAGGTTATAAAAAATTAGATATATTGATGATTATAATAGTAGGAATTCTACATCTTAACCCATTTATGTATTTATATTATGATATGTATCATAGAATTCAAGGTTGAATATATGAGACATAATATCCAAGAAATATGTATATTATAATATTACTGTACATGATGGAAATGAGATATTGGGGATGAATTTTTTTCTCTTGGATAATGGATTAAACCAAAAATATCAAATAGTTCCTTTTTATTTATAATGTGATATAAATATTATCATGAACTCCATATATCGATGTTGGATAAATTGCTTCATCATTTTATAATCGTTGGATATGAGAGGTGATTGATTAACTTCTATTACGACTTGTAAATATCCACATGAATTAAAGCATGTAAGACATGCTGAAAATTGTTATATGATAAGAGAATATATTATTTTATAAGTTATCTAGTGTATTATAGATGGAGGGGGAGAATTTAAGTGTTGTCCCAGATTGAATATTCATTGAATATTTAGGTTATTGAAAACAATTAATTAAATACCCCTTGTATTCAAGGAAAATAGGTTAATAAATAAAATTCTTTTCTTTGTGAAAAATAATATCTATCATTAAATGTAATTTCGTATATATTCTTTAAAAAGTTTCAATTGAGGAGAATCCTTCTCCATATAATGAAATCCTAGGAAAATATTTTCATTATGAGATCCTTGAGAGATTTACAAGAAAATTAAAGGGAGGTGAATGTGGGAAAAACTCATGTTATCATTTTCTCTCTGAAATATAATTTCATTATCAATACACATTCCATTTTTTAGTGATAAGTGAATTGAAATAGTAAATGAATTTATATGATGAAATGTTAATTTTAATGATATTTTTGTATGGAGTTACATCCATTAAGAGATTATTTAAAATTATTCTTAAGATGTATAATATGTTTTTGTGTTTGATGTGATACTGATAAATAGGAATAATTTTTTACTTGTATTGATTTTGGAAGAAGTATCTTATTTCCCAATAGAATTTCTAATAATATTTTTAGGAGGAATATTTTTTTCTAGTCAAGATTATTTTAAGATTAACCATTAAATTATGTATTTTAATGATGATAAAGAAAATTATGATGATTTAAGGATAATGATAAATTGAATTTATATGATAAAATAACACGAAAGAAAAAAATAGAATAATTTTTATGACTAAAATGTTTCTATGAGATATTTTTCTTCATAGAATAATAATTTATTATTTGTTTTATTAATAGAGAATCAACATTTCTGACATGATTAAAGCATAACAAGGATGTATTCACCCACCATGTTGGTGAACTACTAGATTTGGTTCCCTGTATCCAACTACTATATACTTCAGAGGCTCTGTATATTCATGAATTTCAATATTTGTAAATATTTTCACAATAAAAAATTAATCTTCTAAATATCATTAATGTGATAATTTTCTTATGAAAATGTCCCATAAAAAATAATAGTTCATCATTATAAAAATATCCCTGAAATTCAATGATAAATTTTTTAATATTAGTTCCACTATCAAATTAAATTCTATGATAGGGTACACAGTATGGTGACTTCCATTTACAAGTACTCAGACACAGAAGATACTTATTAGAACAAAGTCTTCACTTAGTAAACTATATAATGGTTGATTATCAGAAAATACCAACCGGTATGAATTCCAATTGTTTATATAGAATATGATATAGCTATCAGTGATCATGTATTATAGTTCTTAAACATTAGTATTATTATTAAAGGATGTTATGACTTACACACATAGATTTGTTATTTTAATCCTTGATGAAAATATTTCATGGGAAACTGGTTAAATTGGGTGTGTTAAGAATTCCATGTCATTAATCAATAAATTGTGTAATATTTTATATCTTCCTTATTTATGGATTTTGATATCAGGGAATTTTCATGAAATTGAATAGTTTTATTAAATGTAAGAACATGGTTTTTTACTCAGCTATGAATCCTTTTAGTTTTTTTTCTAATTTTTAATTTTAGGCATAATACAGATGCCTTGTGAGTTCATGATTATTTCATGGTTGTCTGAATCATGTTTGGAGATCAAAAACCTAGATGATAGAGGAAAAATACTAGTCGTTCCATTATTAGAATCCTTTTGAGTCGGGCCATAGGGTATCACATAACCGTATGGTGTTGGATAGTGTGGTGTAATGGGGAACTTGGTTTTCCATAAATGTGTGATAGGGGCCACAAAAACATTAAATAAACTATTTAAATATTTTAGAGTTATTTCACATGGTTAGAACAAGGTTTCCCTAACATTGATGCCTAACCATGTGAAATTCACCTTCCTACACCAGATGCCGCATGATTGGAACATGGTTTAGAAAACCATGTGATGCCTATTTTTGGTAAAAATTAACAGAATTCCCAAAAATGATATAATTAAACTCGCATCTTATTTATTTATTATATCAAGTGTAAATCCACCCCTTAATTCTCCCTTTTGATATCCCATAATCCATCTTTCCTAGTAATTGACCCCGCTCTTATGTATGGAGTCCGATCAAAGCATTGTTCATCTCATTGGATATGCACAGGTGAGATCTCAATTCTTTTTTGTCTTTCATCATTCTTTATAGTCTTGATTCCCCTATTTAGATGCATGATAATATGCAATCTTTTTTGGGTATTGATCCATTCATCAAATATCTTCTTGTCTAGGAAAAACTAGAGGCTGATACAGGATGAGAACACTCCTTTGAGTACATGTTAGGTGATCTATAAATTTTCCCACAATATTCATCATTTTATAAATATTAATCTTTCCTTCCCGATTTCATCGAGCATCACCTGTTTAATTAATATCACTTACTTATAGTAGTTAGAACCATATGTTATGACTCTCATTAAATATTCTAACCATTGTTAGAGGTTGTGGACTCAATGATTACCATCCCTTGATGAGTGATTTAAATATTTAGGTTTTTAGTGGGTTGGAAGGTTTCCCAATTCCAATGTTTGGGTGTTCCTTGAAATTACCATGATAACGTTAATTGATTAATTAAAATAATGAATTATATATTTCTCAAACATTTATTCTTAACACTGTCCCCTACTATAGTAAGTGAATAAATTTGATAAATCAATTTAAAATGTAAATGTAAGGTATATTGTATATATATGACTTTTCATAATTTAATATCATTGAATGTATTGGTTTTCCATCCATATCACCCATATACATGTCTAATAAAATGTGTGAGAGTGAACCTTGATAAATTATTTTGACATATATGAAATGAATTAACTAGTTTCTTGCCCCATGTACTTTTTACACTAATGAATGGAAAGTCTTCAACCAAATGATTATATAAAATGGAACAACCAGTACATGGAATAATTAATTTAATGAATAAATATTAAGGTGACTTTCATATAGACAGTGACATTATTATATGATTGGCCAAACTGATGTTAGAGTTTTGTTTACCAAGGGAATGATTTTATCACTCATGAATTTCATTAAGATATAGATAAGTTCTTTTCCAAAGGTGAGATCCACCCTGGAACAAGATATTTGTCAATCTGTGGATGGCCATTGTGACACCATAATATACCTACATTATTATTACCAGATGACTTTGATACACTCGTTGAATACTACTTGGCATCTACTAACATGATATTTATTGGTTACATCTTTGGGAATAACCGTTTCATATCCAGTTATACCTTTTTTGTTTTCCGTACACTCAAATAGATTCAATATTTTTGAATTTTTTAGATGATTCTACATGGATTAATCTACTACCCCTATAACTATGCTATTGTTATTACCTAAGAATTTTCAACCCTTCAGGTCAAGGTTTCCTTGGTTAAACAATGGAATTATTCATTATTAATACCATTATATTACGCCTCATTATACCATTGATACTTAATTATCCTATGAAGATGCCAGTTCTCATCAATCATGGTGTGAGTTATTATAAAAAATATTACTTAAATAAATAATGAACTCGTTTAACATTTAGACACCAGCTGAGGGATGCAGATGGTACATGGATATTTACATGACAGTACTAGTTACTTTTATATATGAATTCTTTCACATTTTTTTATTTTATATTACATAGAAATGATGTTATAGAATCTCTATTCAGTGGCCTACTATGATTTATCCCTCACACAATTCAGGCTACCATTGACACTCGAGAAGTTTACATGTAGGCATGTGTTGACAGAGGAATCATCTGGCATTAGACCATTGATTCATTACTTGATTATGATTGAGCTGGTAGGATACATCCAAGATATTATTAGGATTCTAGGGATAGTTATTTGAGTCATTTCTTACACTTTTATATGGAATTTATTTCCAACAACTTTGTATCCATGTTTCTAGGTTTACAGATATATAACATATCATCATCACCATTATATATTTATATCAATTTTTTTGTTATTTATAATTTCTACCTAGTTCTTCTCCGCCATCTATTTATTTATATTTATTACACTATTTACTAGTTATCTTATTTATCCACTATGGTGCAATCTGTTAATTAGGGAATAGTATCCCTCTATATGAACCCCAAGCCCTCGATGAAAGATGTATACCTCTAGAATTCTGAGAGATGCACTTTATAACTCATGATCCATCAAGATTGGGGAACCACAAAGTGGAATCAAGTCCCGGGACATCACACTGTGGTATTATAGTGGACACTTTCATGCTTTACAATTTGGAGAAAATAGAATATAAATTATGAATTATTGGAACATGGTTATAATTCATTATTGGGTGTATCTAATCAATGAATAAGGTAAACACTGAGATTCATGAAATATAATTTTGGCCTATTTTTTCCAATTATTTTTTATATCATTTTACCATTAGTTGATGAAAATTATGTGTACTAGTTATTATAATTTTTTTGATTAAGTATTTATTTCATCATTGGTCTGCTGATATGAGGGAAAGTATAATTGTTTCTTACATCATTATAGACACTTGTAATTCACATTCCATACATGTTTATATTGTATATAGGTGTATTTAATTTCTATAATTATGTTTTTATGCCTGTGATTATTGAGTGAGAGTGTTTTAAATATTTTTCTTGTGATGCTCTTGGATGTGATTGAGTGATTTTCTATTTAAATTCTTGAGGTGTATGGGCCCTATTGGGTTGGAATGAGTAATATTTTCTGCCAAGCCATGAGAAATAAATTAAATGGGTGTTGATTTAATTTATTAGTTTTAGGGGTCTTGATTCACTTGCAATGAAGATAAATTTTAAATGAGCCTTGATGTATGAATATACAAAAAATAAAATTGAATAATTAGAAGATGGAATATTAAATGAAATGGTTCGTAGTAAATTATGAGTCACGGGATAGCTAAACCTTTATATAATAGAACCATTATAAATTATACTATGAGAACATAACAATACATATCATTATAATATTTTAGTTGGGGTTGTAGACAATGGGAAGCAATCCATTTCCAAATGATCTTATTCTTCTAGTGTTTCTTTCTGATTACAGAATGTCCTGAGACATGTGCATAGAATTTATAAACAAATATAGCTACAAAAACCACATGTGGTGCACTATGAGGGTGTATATGACTGTGATATAGAAACATTGGGACATAATATTATAGAGATACCTCCATTATTTCCACATGAAGCACCTCATGTGATACCTAATCTCGGAACTGACACTCTGATTCATAATACTTTCATTCAACACATGCAGTCCATGAAATGTTCTCCATGACCAACACATATGATGGAAGATCTAACACATGGTTTGCAACCAAATAATGATCCCACCATCTCATGGGATGGAGGTCTAAAGTCTATTGATACTTTTCTAGAAACCACCCTTTCTATCATCGAGCATTTAGAGATGCATCAAGAGCGTAGCGCCAAGCTTGCGACTTACAAACTACAGGATTCAGCCATGTGTTACTGGGATGTAATTACCCAATAGGGTATTTATCAATGCATAGTATATGATGATTTATTAACTACATTTCATGATAAATTCTTTCCTCATTTTGGGAGATATGACCGAGTCAGATATTTCATGCATCTGAATAATGATTCAATTTCATTGAAGGAGTATTTCAGGTGTTACATTGAGTTACGAATATTTGCACCACTTCTTGCCTTTTAGGAACTATCACATGATAGAAACTATGAGGATGGTATCATATATTCTATCCTTACTCATGTGAATGTATTTCGCCTAACTAACATTTCTAAAATAGTCATTTAGTATATTATTACTTTGCATAACATGAGGGATGATGAAATCACCAGGCATAGAGAATCATTGTCGAGGTAGGCCAATAGTTCTTCTGATGGAAAAAATAATACCCTCAAGGATTCTCATCAAAAATATGGATGCTAGAGTACTCATACTATAATCCTTATGGTTTTCCAACAATGTGGATGATAGGGGAACCTAATGCCTTAGTGTGATAGGTACCCTCTGAATTTCTAGTTATGCAGCTGTGTGGGGAATTTTCAATGATTCTTTTAATCAATTACATCAGATTCTAGTGCAAGATTATATGAAACAGCTCCACCTTCAGAGGCAAGATCCATGACACTGCATCAGTGGGGATTTGAGTAGTGTTAGAAGGACTTTATGAAGAGGAGTTCATAGTCGTAGCAGCTAAAATTCAAATTTCTGCAGTTCAATCATAACATTCAGGATATTGGTAGTCTATATTTCTAATAGGGTTATGTCTATGGTCAGTTTCATGCCTTAAAGTTGATACCTATTGATTATACTATGAGACCATCTAATCTTTGAGTTACTATTTTAATTGTATCCACTATAGTATGTACATTATTTTATACATTTGCTTCACACTCATTAATATACATATCTATCGTGGATGGTCTTAAACTTAAAATAAAATAATAATAAGGTGTAATGACCTTGGATACATATTTCGGAGAATGTTTAGAGGGAATATACTAATGTAAAAAATATCACCATAAGGAAGGAAATTACCCATTCTTTTCAGAAAACATAGTTCTCGAAATGATGTGCTCTAATTTCATTCATGGGATGGAATGATTGTTTTTTTCATGAATTTTTACACTTCTATAATCATAAATCTATCATTTATGTCAATAGAGGGAAGAATTTATCAACATATGGGTGAGTGGGATTTATAGCCATGTGGATCTAGACCATAGAATCATGGTCCAAGGGGAGTGACTTCCAAGAATTATAATCTCTTCATGGAGGATTAGGGTTTAAATATAGATATGTTTTTTCTAGTAGTAGATCATTTCAATGATTTTATATATGATGATTTTTCTTGATTATGTATTGATAGAGAGGTAGTGTTTATGATTGATCTCATTCTATTAGAAGAAACATTGTCCATTCCTCCATATAGAATGGCACCTACTAATCTCCTAGAGCTCAAGCCGCCGTTAAAGTATCTAGATGCCAAATTTTTTATATATCCTATAAATATCTCTTGGGGTTATCCCGTGTTATTCTCCAAGAAGGAAAATGAGACCCTTCATTAATTCATTGATTATAGATAGTTGAACTATACTATATTCGTGAACTAGTATCCACTAAATCAAATAGGTGATCCCATTGACTTACTCTGAGGATCATGGGTTTTCTCAAAGATCATCCTGAGATCTATCTATCATCAGGTATGATTCATGACATCAAAATTACCTCATACAACATTCCTTAGTAGGTGTGGTACGTGTGAGAATCTCGTTATGTCATTCGTTCTTACAAACACACCTTATATTTTCCTAGATATGATTAATAGTGTTTTCTATCCCAATGTAGATTCTTTTTTCAATGCCTTTGTGCATGACATATTGGTGTATTCTCACACTCTTAGTGACCATACTATTCATCTTGATAATTTTTTGAGTATACTTATAGATCATAAACTATATGCCAAGATTTGAATATGCCACTTCTAGATAAACATTGTTCACATCATGGGTCATATAAACTCAGAATTATGGGTCTTTGTTGACTGAGAGAAGGTGAGTGTTTTTGTGTCCTAGGAGAATCATAGGAACACTTTTGATATATAGATTTACATGGGGTGGATGAATATTACATGAATTTACTAAGGGAATTACCACACCATTTATATCATCTTCTTATTCTTACAAAAAATGTTTGTAATTTTATTTTGATTAGAAGGGTGTGAGAATTACTTTTACTAGGTGAAAGGGAGGAATGTATCAGCACTGATTATGATTCTTCAAGATCCTTATAGTGAATACACAATGTTTTGTGATACATCTTCCATCGGGTTAGGTTTAGTTCTTATTTATCAGGAAATATTTGTTGCACATAGATATCATCAATTGTGACCTCATAAGATAAATTACCCAAAACATAACCTTGTGTTAGCCACAATTTTCCGTTCATTACATTATTGCTGAAACAATCAACTAGGTTAGTGATTTTTGGTGTATACTGACAAAAATAGTCTTAAATATATCTTTATATAGTGTGAATTTAACCTCATATAGTGGAGTTGGGTCGAATATCTTTGGTCTTTTGATTTTGATCATTCTTATAAGACTATAAAATGAAATTTATTAGAGGATGTGCTGGGTCAGAAAACTCAGGCACTTGAAATATAGGAAGCTAGTGATAAATATTAATTAATTGATCTCTTTTATGAGATGCATCTATATTTTCACAATAGAAACAAGAAGTCTTATCTCTGATTCTTGATAGTTACCTCTTCCCTCCTTGAGATGTTGAAGAGTATGAAATTTTTATATCCTAAGGGATTGGTTCTCCATGATAGTATTTCAGGATATGAACTGTCTCTAGACTGGTCTATGGAAAAAGATGAAATCCTAAGTATACAGGGGTTTATTTGTGTTTCTACAGATGTTGGAGTAGAACTTATGTGGGATTCACACACTTCTTAGTGACAAAATTCGTCAAGGAATCTTCAATATGTATCGTTATATGTGATGCTAGTATTGTTAGAAAGGGATGGCACATCATATACTAGGATTTATTACTAGATGTTCTACATTTTAGAAAGTAAATTAAATGAATTGATGACCTGAATTATTTTTACAGTCTCTTCCAATCCTAATGTGAAAATGGAAAGATTTTAACTTGGATTTTTTATTCGGTTTAACTAGGACTCCTAGAGGTAATGACGTTGTATGGTTTTTCATTAATCAACTTAGAAAGGTATACCACAACCTATTTATCTGATATACATTATTAGTTGATGAGATGGGATGATTATATTTCTGTGAGATTATATGACTATATATGATCCATCATACTATCATTTCAGATAGGGATGATTTTTTCCAACCATGGTTCTGGTTGGGGTTGCAGAAGGCTATGGGTAAACTGGTGCTTCTATGAACAAATTTTCACCCTCAGAACAATGGATGGTCAAAACAGAAGATAGATTTTTTAGATTAATTTCTCCCAGAATGCGTCCACGGTTTCATATATTCATGGGATAAGCATGTCCATCTCACAGAGACCTCCTATATAAATAGATTTGTAGTGAATGTTTAGATGGATCCTTTTGAGGCCATGTATGTTAGGATATGACGTTCCACCCTTTACTAACTAGAGGCAGGATAAGAAGATATACTAAGTCATCATGTCATAAAATATACTTCAGAACATGTATATCTAATAAAAGATCATAATTATACAATTTAGTCTAGACAAAAAAAACATATTATGATCATCATCGACAACCAATGGAGTTTTAGGTTTGGGATCTTGTTTTACTATAGGTATCACCCAAGATTAGGAATAGATGTATACAGATGAATGGGATGTTATTTCATCATTATGAAGGGATTTTTTAAATTCTAGAAAGAGTCAGGATGATAGATTATCAACTTCTAATTTCTCAGTAGTACCTTTCCATGAATGAAATATTCCACGTTTCACATATTCACCTTTATCATGATGATCCATCTCATACTATTTATCATAAAGAAGTTGATCTAGATATAGAATATTCATTTGAAAACTATATATATGCTTCATGGAATGGAACATGAAGGATCTTCAAGGACAACATGTCCCTTTAATATGTCTGTTAGGGTAGCACTGGCAATTATAGGATAAGAAAAATGAGTGGGAGGTTGATGTACATACCCAATGCCCTGTGTTGTACATAGAAAGTGTTTGACTTCCATTTTAAAGTGTACATGGGGATGAGGTACTTTATGGGTCAAATATTATATAAACCTAATTTTTTACTCAATTATAGATCCATTAATGTTTTTTCTAATTCTTTATTTTGGACCTAATTTGGATTCCTGGTGAGTTTAAGATGGTTTTGTGGGTGTCAAGAGCTTATTCGGAGCTCATAACCCTATAAAGTGGAAGAAAAGAACTATCCCCATGGTTTTTAAAAACCATAAAATCTAGGATACATGATGCCTCATAACTATGTGGTGTTGGATAGTGAGGTGTTGTGGGGTACATAGACTTCCCTAACTGTGTTCCAGGGGTCACACGACAGTGCAATAAACTAAAGGAAAATTCTATATGTACTTCCCATGGTTGTGCATGGTTTCTTTTAATGTGTGGTATAACTGTGTAGTATAACCATGAAAAATTCCCATTTCTACATCATATGGAGCACAGTTGGTGCATGATTTGAAAAAAATATATTCAAACCATATGATTCCAATATTAGTGAATAATTTCCAAAATTCCCTTAAATGGTCAAATAAAACTGAACCATTATTTCTTATTTATATCTAGTAGTTATCACTTCCCCCTTTCTTCACCCTTTTGATATACCAAATACCTCTCCGATAGTAATTAATTCCAATCATCATTCTGGAGTCTGATCAGATCACCATTTTTCTTGTTGGATTCATGCCGATAATATATCAATTTCTTTTTAGTTGTTCATCATTCCTCATTCTCTCGAGGATGCTATTTAGATGCTTACTCCCTATTTTTTGGGAATTTATCCATTATTTGGATATCGTCGAATAAAATAAAAACTATATTATTATACTATATTAAGTTTATCGTATGAGTACAAGGAATGTGGTGTATAACTCATCCATCAATATTCCTCATTTTATAAATTATTATTTCTATGTGATGATATCACCAGTCGTTTCCTGTTTAATTAATACCCACTAATTAAAGTAAATATACCATTATTTTAGCTTTTTCATTAAATATTATAACCATCTATGGAGGTTGTTCCCTTAATAATGAGCACCCCATTTAGGAAAATTTAAATATTTTTATTTTTAGCAGTTTGACATGCCTATCTCCCCTGTTGTTCTGGTGTTCTAGACTCAATATTGATAATGGTAAGTGATTATTTTAATCTATGAATTGAGAATTTATTTCATATTTATTATTATAACTTGACCATATTTAGTTAACTGCTTCAATTTGATAAACCAATCTATAATGTATATGGAATATATATTTAATATATATGACTTGGCCTAATTGAATACAATATAAAGGCAATATTTCATATCTGTATCACCCTAATCTTTATCTAATGGATGGTATCCAAGTGAACCTTATTAAATTTTTATTACTTATATGAAATGAATTAAATGGTTCTATGCACCTTGGACTTTTCATAGTAATGAAAGACAATGTTTTAACCAAATAAACTTATTAAATTATATGAACCTTACTTTTCATAATTAATTGAATGAATAAAATCTAGAGTTACTTTTATAGGGACCATAAAATTATTATAGGAGTATCCATACATGAGTTATCTTTTGGATTCCCAACGGAATTACATGAGCACTCTTAGATCCCATTCTAGTTCAGAGATGGTAGTTGTCGAGGGTGATTACAACATTCGAACCCAATCTTATTCTATCATCAGATGCTCGATATGAGACCATAAGATCAAGGAATTATTATTAATATATTACTTCTCCTAATATCTATCATGGATTCTATAAACATGTGGTACCTCAGCTACATCCTTTTCCAATCTATTTCTCATCATGTTTTACCTTAGATGTTTTCCTTAGACTCATTCATATTCAATATTGTGGAATTACTTGGACAATGCTCCATGGATTAAACTCTTATCCCTATAGCCAAAATAGAGTTATTACCGGATTTGGATCAACCCTAATTTCATAATTTTTTTGGTTATACCATGGAACCTCTTCATGATTAATAACATTACAGTATTCCATGTTATATCTTGATAGTTCATTACCATGTTAGAAATTTAATGCTGGTTACACCTCATGTGACTTATTATATAATATAGAACATAAATAATTAAATAACTTGTTATATTTTCTACCACTAGTCAAGGGATGAAGCAGGTACATGGGTATTTACATTATTTTACTACATTACATTTATAAATACATGCTTACATAATATTATTTTTACATTAGATAAACATGATGTATATACTCTATTAGTGGTGGCATACTTATATATATCTCACGCCCTATATAGGAAACCATTATCACCCGGGTAGAAAATATGTATATATGTGTTGATAAATTGAAGTGCAGGACTTCTAACACATGAATTAATTAATTATTAGGATGAATCTACTAGCAGATGACCGAGCAGAGATTGGGTTGTTGGGCATATTTTTTTATTCTGTTTTTCCACATTATACATCATGTATTCCCTACTACATTGTATCCATATTATCATGATTTAAATATACATGACCTATCATCATCGACATTGTATATTTATATAATTGTTCAGTTATTTATTATTTATGACTATTTTTTTCATCTATTTATTTAAGTTTCTCAAACTATTCATCAGTTATCATATTTATCAACAGTGGTACAATATAGTAATGAGGGTATAGTCTCTCCATAGACACGGCCCAATCCCTAGTTGATATCTGGTTGCCTCTAGCATTTTTTGGGAGTTACACTTGAGGAGTAGTGACTGCTTATGTAGGGTCACCCTTTTGTGGCATACAGGTCTGGGAAATCACAATAAATTACATGGAAATGGTATAAAGGTGAGTTTAATTAAAATATTCAAAAAAAGATGAAGTAGTGTGTAGGTTGATGACAAATGTGTGGAACCTTATTGATGAGATATTCAGAAAAAAGTGATTGTATTACACTGTATGAATTCTTATATGGTTATCAATGTCGTCACATTAACACCATTCTCATGGATGACTTGGACTGTTTCCGTAATGTCTTGGATTTTCCATGTATTATTTTTAAATATTATATGGAATTATTACGAGACCAGTTGTTTTGACGGTTCACAATTCTCAATCTTGGTGTGCCCAAAATAAATTTTAAATAAAAAATTAAACTCTAAATAGTGCACACGAGAATATTTTCTAGATATGTGGAATAAATTTTAAATGACTTACCAACTAATAAATATGAGGCCATAATTGTATTCAGATAAGCGACATTACCTTAGGAGGGGACTAACATCGATAGGTGTAGGTTAGCTACTAAAGATAGTATTTAAAAAAATTAAAAGAAAAAATAATAATTTTTTTATTTTATATTAATTGTTTCCCTAAATTCAATGACCTAATACTCCCCTATTAATACCTTCTTATGAAAGTTTCTCAAGTTTATCCGCATAAACCTATGAATTGAATATTTCCATTGGAGATTTAGGGGAGAACCCATTCACGGATGATGACAACACTATTGATTAATGCATCTCAGATTTGGAAAACCTCACCAAAGAAAGAAATGTGATGATCATTAAACAATCAAATTGAGGTAGGGGTTTGATATTTTGATTTAGTTCTTCCCCATTCTGGGATTAAATGTTGGTCGTGGATCAATCCACCAACATATTGATCTGTGGAAAGTGTGTTCATTCAGAAGGGTGTTAATTTTTTTTTTGAGGTTTTAGTTCGGTTATTTATATTATGATAATTGATATATTATTGTTTGATTCAGCATTAAATCTACCAATGGGAGGGGAACAATGCAATGATGTATGGATGTGTGTTCCTCTTTTGATTATTGGTTTTCTTCAACCTTTTCCCCCTGTTCTTTACATTTTTCGTAGGGTGATGAACAGCAAGTTGTTGCACAATAATTTCACAATTCAATGATCCCAAATCGTAGATAGAGCATCATGAAAACCTTTCAGAGGTGCGAAAATAATGGTGGGTGATGAATTGGCTCAGAACGGGAGAAAATGTTCTTCGACCATTCTTCTTGTGGGTGGATTAAAATGGGGTTTTGGGGCCAATGGAACTTCTGAAACCTTCAGTAACATCAGTATCATAGTTGGGAGACCTTGTATCTCGAGTTTTATTGAAAACGGATCTACAAAGAGAGAATCAAAAGAGTAAGATATGCTCAGTGGCGGAGGTTCGTGTTTTTGGAAATTTCCAACAAACACGGTGTGTTCATTGGAGAACACACCGTGTTGGGTTAGCATGGTGGAAATCTGTCCATTCACACCACACACTGTGATGGACATAGCATACTCCTAGGGAGACACAACATTTTGGCACTACCCAGCGGTAGCTGGAGTTCCGAGGAATAGGAATCGTAGACACAGCAAGTGACCATTTCCATAAGAAGTGTGGGTCCTTAAATGGGACTCAGCATGTATCTCAGATGTTACACAACACGGGTTGGAGTATAAGCCACGAAATCCACCACAAGGCTATATGAGGATGGTTACCCTCATTACACCATGTACTGGTTACACTTTTAGGTATACACGGGTTGGGGCCGTGTACAAGAACTTGGCCAGCATACCCAGAGAAGACCATGTATACCTTGACATGGCGTGTGATCCTTCCTACACACCATGTATATATGTGTTTACCAGATATGTTTTATAGAATCATTTAATTTACATGATTAGTACCACGGAGTCAAGGGACATGTTGTGTGACCAAGTCCACACTCCATGTACTCCCTTCTACTTGGCTTGAGAGTTCTGTCCACAATTCCACTGATAGGTTTTGGTTTGGGTTAGTTCCCATTTACTTGTCCCCCTAAAGGTTAGGAATCATTCTCATCCACCGTAGTATGATCCCTTTAGCATAAAGTTTTGAGATAGTGTTAGGTATCCCTCTGAGAGGCCCGATGCGAGATCCTATATCCATTCATGACCCTAGGTAGAGTTCAGTATCGATGTGACCAATCCTACAAGACACCGATCATCTACTTAGCAGGTAGAATCTGGATGAGTAGCAGTATCTTCCAAGGACCTAGTAGTGATCTTCATCTGTGTATCACGATATTTTCCCACTCAAGAGTGTGTTATCAGATAATGAGTATATCTTTACTCTCTTCGGAACTATCAGTTCACATATCTGTCACATGGATTTTCTCGACGAACAGTACTTCTCTTACAAACGTCATCAGTGTTGTTAGCACTCGTGGTGTGTGTTCTCCCAAATGAGTGCTTTTTCAAATATTCAAATGGAATCCCAAGCATGGGTATGTAGTCTTTTTAGACTAAGGTATAAGATTCGAGTATATATGGATGTGTTTCTCTTGATATATATTCATTAGACTATTACTGTGTAAAGATTACATCACCTTTACTTTGTGTATTTCTTTGTCGTTTTCTGGTTCTTCTAATGAGTATTTCTATACACACCCCTAAATGGGATTTTCCCACATGTTTTGGGCATTTTGAAGACGAGTGGTTTTTTTAGGGAGTCCAGGGTGGACGAGGACCATGCCATGATTTTTGAGTTTCATATAGTATATGGTGTTCCTATGGCTATGAGCAGAAATCCCAGTACCTCTTTCATTCTTATAGGTTAGAATTTATAGATTATAGAATCTTTTTTTGGTGGTTTGTATTATGGATTAGTTTACTTTCCACACTTTATATCCATTGTACTCTGTTGAAACAGTTTAGTTGTATTCATGCATTTTGTTCCTTATTGGTTTTCACTTTTCAGCATTTGTGTGCTTGGAGATGTTTGTTTGCGTACATGTACATAGACAATACCTCCCATGTTAGTGACATTCTTACTCGATGCAATTCACCAGCCCATGACATATTGGCGGTAGGATTGGGGATTCTTTTTCATGGTAGAGTGGTATGAGAGTTTTCCAGTTCTACAGTAGGACCAAGTGTTTTTTTAGATAGGTTCGGGTAAATAGTTTTATGTGTTTCGATCTCAGATTTTTGGCCAGGGACTTTAGTGTTGGTGCGGGCGGCCGACATATCCATACCCCAGGACTCTGATAACCTACTTTTCGACTTGGTATATGAAAACACTTGTTGTGGGAAAATAAAATAATAGTACGTGCATTATATAAGAATGGGTGGTGTTTTCATTGTCTTTTGTGTCAGCTATCCAGATATACTCATTGACCATGGTACATCTAGTTTCCTTACATGATGCATCTGTGATGCATACCCGCTCTGATTCAGTTTCTCGATCATGAGGATAACCCCCTTAGTGATGAGTATTTGATAAAAGAAACAGCTCCTCAGGTGTCAGGTCTAGTTGGTGCACCTGCTACACCACCGTAAGTGGAGTAGCATGTGGTACCTGTCATACTAGTAGGAATGAAGTGTAGACTAAGTGTTCACCATGAGTTTCAAATATACCGACCACTTATGTTTCAAGGTGAGCCCAACCCTCAGACAGCTGAGGACAAGCTTGAGGCGGTGACCATAGTTTTCTATCTATTGAGGCACTATAAGACCAGATAATGATCCTATGAGAGAGCTCTCTTTAGGTTTCCGCAGGATGATAGTGGATTTTGACCAAATAGACTCACTAAAAGGAGAATAATTCGTGGACCAAGTTTGAGTGACTCTTTAGGGAGTAGTTCTCTCTAGTTACGTTGAGTGCAGTGCATATATAGGAGCTTCATCAGCTTCAGTAGGGTAGTTTGACGGTGGCTGACTATTCATCGAGTTTCACCAACCTCGCCACTCAATGGATATGGTCAGAGATGAGTACATCAGAGATCACACAATTGAGCAGTGGCTATTAAGGGACATCTAATCTAGTTTCATGCCTCAATGAATTTTAAATTATTCTAGAGTTATCAAGAAGGCCATGGTGATCGAGAGATTTTTGGTGGAGCAGAGACAGCTAGTGGAAGTCAATAGCATAAAGACTAGTGTCCAGACCTCATTAGGAGGGAGCTAACGTTAGACACAGGGATTAGGACATGAGATACTTCAGGTAGGGACCCATGACATGGGATAAATATTCCATGTATCTTAGGATGGATCATGTAAGCCTATGGAGCGATACTACTAATGCGATGGTAGATAACATCTCTATAGAGATGGTCCAACCTATCAAGCTAATGATAGGGAGGCAGGGGATGAACCACTGAGGCAAAGGATGAGAGTGGAGAATATCAAGATGCCAGGTGGAAGACGTGGTAGAGTAGTAGGGAGAGATGTAGGTGGTGGAAGATTCTTTGATCTAGTTTTACCACCACCCCAAGGGAGCCTGCACCAGGCTTTTGGAGCTGTGGGAAAGGGGCGGCGATAGCTACATGTGGTTGAGGCGTATGACCCAGGTACTGCATGGAAAATCTGAGGTACAATAAGTGTATTTAATGCCTTATCCTGTTTACTTATAGATATAGGTTCCATTAATTACTTCCTCAACATGTGACTTGTGTGAAACTGTGAAATTTTGGTAGAGCTGTAGACTCAATCCTTACGCTTGGAGACAGCTACGTGTGGAAACATGGTGATCACACATTTTTGCAGACAGTGTGAAATTTCCCTTGGAGGTGAGATTTTTGGTTAAAAATGCTTTTTGGAAGCGCCAAGGCCTTATTATGTCATTATTAGTATTGATTGTATATCTTATCTTTATTCCAAGATTGACTACATTAGGCGAATAGTGTGGTGTTTCCGTAGTGATGGAACAATGTTTTCCTTTTTCGGTGAAAGGGGGACCAGGCATCAAAGAATCGTCTCATTCATAAGAGGATGTAGTTGATCCGTAATGATTCACCTAGCCATACCCTCAGAGTAGTAGATGTTGTGAGCTTCCAGTTCCTAGTAGTAGTGGTAGAGTACGATGATGTTTTCTAGAAGATGATCGAAGATTACCTACCCACCGGTAGATCGACTTCTTCATTGAGTTGAATCCTATGAAAACATCGATATTTTCACCACCGTATTGAATTTATCCCAAACAGATTCATGAGCTTAGGGTGCAGTTGGAGGATTTGTAGTGTAAGGGATTCGTAATACCAAGTGTTTCACCCTGGGTAGCCCCGATTTTGTTTTCCATGAAGGCGGATGGGAGTTTGAGTTTGTGCATGGATTGTTAGCTCCTAAAGCAGGTTATGGTGAAGAAAAACTTTCCATATCCATGGATTTACAACCTCTTCAATAAATTGAGAGGGGAACGCAAGTTCTATAAGGTTGACCACAGGTTAGGTTATCTCCGGATTTCAGTACAGGATGAGAAAGTTCCAAAGATAGGTTTCAGATGCATCTACGATCACTACAAGTATTTGGTGATTCCTTTAAGCACGATGAATTCCCCCACTATGTTCATGGGATATATGAACCAAATCTTCCATACATACATATACTAGTTTGTATTCGTCTTCATCTAAGACATCCTTGTGTACTCAACATCAGAGGAGGAGCACGCGAGACACCTGTGGGTCATTCTAGACATACTCCAGGAGAACCATCTTTATGGGAATATCTCTAAGGGACAGTTCTGCATACAAGAGGCCCACTTCTGGGAAAATTTTGTCTCATATGATGTAGTAGTAGTGGACCCGACCAAGGTTGAGGCAGTGTTAGCATGGGAGACACCTCAAATTGTGACATTGGTGTAGAGCTTACTTGGTCTAGAAAGATAGTCCCAAAGATTTATCCTTAATTTCTCATGGATATTAATAATAATGACAGGCATGACTTGGAATGGATAGTGATTTGTATGGATGGAGAAGTGCCAGCAGGATTTCATTCTACTAAGGTGGAGTTTGACAAGCACACCAATCTTGAGATTTCTAGAAGAGGGTGTGAAGTACGTAGTTTTCTATGATGCATTACAGACCACAATTGGCTGTGTCTTGATGTAGAGACAGAAGGTGATTGATTATGGTTCACTCCATCCAAGGTCACATGAGTAAATTACTGCAACCCATGATCTCAAGATGTTAAGGGTAGTATTTTCATCGAATACATGGAGACACTAGCTGATAATAGAATTATTTATCATCTACTCTGACCACAAAATCCTCAAGTACATCTTCTTGTAGAGGGATATTAATCTGAGGAAGAGGTGATAACTAGAGTTCCTCCAAGATTTTGACTTAGAGATCACCTATAGTCATGGGAAGGGGAACACTATCATAGAATCCCCTTCAAGGAGATTGAGTTTACAACTCCAGATTGAGGGGTCAGAGTAATTGGTCTCGCTATAGTTATCATTCATAGATAGATTTGATACATCATATCTATATTCGATGGTTGTCACCCCTCCACTATTATAGTGAATCTAGGAGTCACAACTAGGGTATATCGATTGTGAGACCTTGTCTGCTTATTTATTTACATGACATGCTCATGATGTATATTCGAAAGGTAAGAGAATGTAGTCCTTTCCAAAGGATGCACAGTTGTGTCAGTGGCATTGGGGGATGCGTTTCTGAAGTAGTTTTATACAACCCCCTTGGAGGTATATCATGGAGTGGAGAAAATGTTCCAGGACCTCCAGCATCATTTCTGGTGGGCATATATGAAGAAGGTAGTAGGAGTGTTCATTTCTTGATGCTATACATGCCAGGAGGTGAAGGAAGAGCACTGAGTTCATGAAGGGTTGGATCACCCCTATAATTTCTATAGTGGATGTGGGACGATATACTGATGGACTTATTTACATGATTATGAAGAACTTCCAAGAGACATGATTTCATCTGGGGGATTGTTAGCCGACTCACCATGTCATCCCACTTTGTAGAAATTAGGGAGCAGAGTTCCGTATTGATCATGAGACACCTATACATGCATGATTCAGTTTGGATTCATGGAATCCCTTTGACGATGGTCTTGGATCGAGATAACCACTTCACACCCCGATTAGGGAAGGGATTGCAGGAGGTGTTTGGGACTCAACTGTGCCTGAGCACGGCATTCCATCCAATGATCGACGGTCATATGGAAAGGAACATTCAAGTACTAGAGGATATGTTACGGGCCTGTATTTTTGAAATTAGTCACAGTTGTGAGGACCACCTTTGACTAGTGTATTTTTCGTACAACAATAACTACCACTCTTCCATTGGAATGTCACTATTCAAGGCCACATATAGGCAACCCATCTAGTCACTGCTTTTCTGCACTTACCCTAGAGAGTCATCACTCACGGGTCCAGAGTTTATGCGAACTACCAACGAGAATGTGTGGATCATCAAAGAGAATATGAAGAATGTAATAATCCAGAAAAAGTATTTTGTTGATAGATGATAGAGACCTCTATAGTTCAATGAGGGATACCATGTTTTCCTTCGGGTATCACCTTGAAGAAGGTAGCATAGATTTGTATGTGGTGTATAATTCTCTGCAAGGTTCATCGGCCCTTTTCAAGTAATGCTTAGATTTGGAAAGGTGGTATACTAACGCAGTTGCACGGGGTGCATGATGTCTTCCATGTGTCACAACTAAAGAGGTACGTCCATGAACCATCACAAGTCATCGATTAGGTTGAGCTGGACATTCAAGATAGTGAAAACATTATAGATTACCAAGTAGATATTGATAATCGATAATAGAGGGTCCTTTGTGGGCGAGAGATTTCCGTAGTGTGTGTCTGGTGGTAGCATGAGAATCATCAAGAGATCATGTTGGAGTAGGAGGCTCATATATGTGCGCAGTACCAACATATGTTTGAGTATCCTATTGTTTTGGATTTTTGGGGATGTAAAGCTTTATGGTGGGGATAATGTAATGTCTCAAATTTTCCATGTATTATTTTTAATTATTATATGAAATTATTATGAGACCATGCATTATGCTGTAGTGTGATTCCGAGTCCCGGAGTGCCTGGAATAAATGTTTGAAATAAATTAAACTCTAAATAGCACACGAGAGTAGTTTTCCTGATAATGTGGAAGAACTTTTAAATGGGTTTACATATTAGCAATATGAGGGCACCATTTCATTCAAATTAGTGAAATTACTTTAGGTATTCCTAACATCGACCTGCACGGGTCGTCTACAGAAGTTTGTTTTTGGAAATTTTAAAATTAATAAAGTAAATAACTTATTTATTTTATTTTAAATATTTCATTAAATGTAGAAACCTAATACTCCACCTATTAATCCTTAATTATGGAATGTTTGTAGGGATATCTGATTAACCCAGTAAATTGAGGATTTTCCATTGGAGCTTCGGAGGAGAACCTGTTGGCGGACAACGATGATATAATTGATCGACGCATCTCAGATTCGATGAACCTTGCTGACGAATGTGATGTGATGATAATTTTTCAAAAAAAAATCTAGGTAGGGGTTTGTATTTTGATTTAGTTCTTCCATGTCATTGGATTAAATGGCATATTTAGATCAATCCACTGACATATTGATCCACGGATCATGCGTTCTTGCAGAAGGGTGTTAATTTATTTTTCTTTTGGGGGTTTTATTTGGTAATTGTATTTATGTTAATTTTAGGATTATCATTTGATTAACTGTTAAAACTACTAATGAGAGTGAATCAATTCTATGATGAACGACGATGAAGGTGCTTTCCTCTTTTTCTTAATATATTTCTTCCACTTTTCCCTACATTCATGGCATTCTTCACGGGGAGATGAACAGTAGATCATTATGCATCCTTTTTACAATGCAAAAATTCCAAATCAGATATAGAGCATCACGAAAACCTAGCGGATGAATGAAGGTGACAATGGGAAACAAATCGGCTCGGATCAGAAGAAACCATCCTTTAACCGTTCTTTGTTCTTATAGATCGAAATGGGGTTTTATGGCCGATATAGTGCCTGAAACCTCACATAACATCGGTAGCATGGAGGGGTGACTGTGTATATCGTGCTTCATGGAAAATGGATCGTCAGAACAAGCATCACGAGATCAAAGTAGGCACAACGGTTGAGGTTTGCATTTCTGGAAATTTTCAATGAACATGTAGTGTTATCTGATGAACATGTCGTGTAGGGTTAGCATGGCAGCAGTATGGTATTTCACACAACACATGGTAAAGGACATGGCATGCTCCCATAGATACACAATGTGTGGGCCACACCCAGCAGCGACTAGAGTTTCGGGTGAAAAGAAGTGTAGACGCGGTTTGTAACCATTGTCACACGGCATATGGGTCCTCACTCCAGATTCAGCATGTATCTCAGACAATACAAATACATGGGATAAAGTACATTCCATGTACTCCACCACACAGAAAGATGAGGCCTGTTACGCGGGTTACACCATGTATTGGTTACACGAGCCGGTATATAGGGGTTGGGGTCATGTACAAGCACATGGATAGTGTACACGGAGAAGACCACAGATACCTTGATATGGTGTGTGATACTTCCTAAAATTTGTGTATATATGTTTTTAAATGACATGTTCTCTAGACTCAGGCCATTCTACACAGAGAATACCCCGGATTTAAGGGACACAGTGTGTGACCATGTCTTCCCATCGTCTACTCCATTCAACTTGGCTTGGTCCCATTGTCCACCTTTACTTGTACATGTTTCATTTGGGTTAGTTCCCCTTTGATCGTCTCTCTTACTATAAGGTATTGTTTCCATCCACATGAGTATGATCCCTTCAGCATGACTTTCCATGATAGAGTTTGGTATCCCTCGGAGAGTCATGGGGTGAGATCCCTTATCAATTCATGACCCTAGGTAGAGTCAGGTATCGATGTGACAAATCCTATAGGATGTTGATCCTTTACATAGAAGGTGGAATCTAGATGAGACATCGTATCTACCAATGACCCAGTAGTTATCCTCATCTGTGTATCTTGATATTCTCCCACTCAAGAGTGTGTTCTCCCGTAATGATTATATCTATTATCTCATTAGAGATATCAGTGCATCTAACTCAATCATGGCTTTTCTTAATGAATAGTACTTCTCGTATGGACATCATTGGGGTTGTTAGCACTCCTGGTGTGAATTATCCCATACGAGTGATTTCTGGAATCTTCAAACTGAATCCCTAGAATGGGTACGTGGTCATTGTAGACTATGGTTCTGGGTTTCAGGTATATTTGGATGTGTTTATCTTGCTATATATTCAGTAAAAATATACTATATATTGAAGAGTGTAACTTTAATTTGTGTATTGATTTTTTATTCAGGATCCTCTATTGAGTATTTTCATACTCACCAATCGAAAGGCTTTTCCTATAGTGTTCTATCATGTGTAGAAGAATGGACTTTTGACGGAGTCCTGGGAACACCTAGACCGAACCACGCTTTCTGAGTTCCCCACAGGAAGATGTGTTCCTCGAGTAGTTAGAAGCAGTCTTAGTACCTATTTCTTACTCACAAGTTAGACTTTGTAGTTTGTATACTCATGTTTCTTGTTGTCTTGTATTCTGTCCCAGTTTCCTTTCTGCAATTTACGTCTATTTTACTATGTTGGTTGGGTTATTGGTATGCATGTATTTTGTTCATTATTGGTTTTTTTTTTGCTTCATAATTTTTTGGATTGTTGATGTGTGTGTGTACATGTGCATAAGAAATGACTCCCAGGATAGTGATATGCTTACTCGGTGCTAGTCACCAACCCATGGCCTATTTGAGAGAGGCTTGCAGAGTTGTGGTGTGAGCCCCACTAGGATGGGTCATGACAGTTTCCATATAATTCCCTTGGTCTTTAGAAAATCTTAATAACTTCTAGAAGAAATAATCGAAGAGGGTGACAATGTAAGTATTTCCATTAATATAAGTTAAATAATATTTAAAAATTATTATTGGAATTAATATTACTCTCAAGCCCAAGGAATAATTTTTCCCTTATTTATTGATATTTAATATAAAATGAATATTTATTCAAAATTTATTTTTTATATTATGTGAACATACAATTTTTAATTATTTATTTTTTATCAAGATATAATAATTATTTATTTATTTTTTAATAGATATTAGATTTTATTATGTGGATATTTAATTAATATTTATTCATATTGATGGGAATACGATATTTATTTTATTTTTCAAATATATAATAAATATATTATTTCATACTATGAATAGAGAATTTTTTTTAATTATGACTAAATATTTATTCAGGTATTTGATAAATATGAAAAATTATTGGTTTATAAATTCTTTTTATGGTGACGAATAATAATTTTAATGTCATTAATGTTATATTTATTATTGTAAAAGTTTTCACACAAAATGAATAATAATAATAATAACAATAATAATACATGGAATGGTGTTATTTGGGTTTCCATATATTATTTTCAGGTTATTCGGTAATTAATATATATTTTAACCCTTTCCAAAAGTCTATATATGATTTATTACATCTATTCTATAAAGATCAAGTGATATTGTTCATGATTGAGAATATATGTTCCAAAAAATTCTAGAGTGCACTTTTAAGAATAAAGTATTGTCTACATATTCTCCTTCATTCTCCAACATCTAAAGATCAAGGGTTTAAAGATAACTATTCATGATTTATGTAATTGTTATATAAATCATAGTGAAATCTATATTATAATATATATAACACCCTAGCACCCAAAATTACATCTTCATTGTTTGGAGATAATAATTGAACGTGTGGATCACCACTAAAGGGACTCTATAAATAGATCCAATAAGACCAAAAAACATTAATGTATATAGGTTTCAAATGATAAAAAACTTCATCAAAGAAAGATATCAGGTCTATGATATTATTTTTTTATTTAATTTTTATTTTTTAAAATTTAACTTGAAAATATATATATATTTGGACTTGAAGGTTTTATTATTAGTATTATTTAGAGAAATTTCATTAGTCATGATGATTATGTCTTATAAACAATAAAAATAATAAATCAAATATATAATTTATAATTTTCAAATAGGACATAATATATACTTATGATATGATAATAACCATAAAGTTGTATCAGAGGCAACTACCTTATTATTTATTATTATTTATTTTATTTTTGATTATTTTTATAATATAATGGTAGGTTTTTTACTTTTAATTTATGATTATAAAGCATATGATCAATTAAAATTCCCTTCATATATTAATTTTCTTAATTTTAATTGCATATTTTCTAAAAGATATCCAGACTGAGATGAATGATGATTAGAGACTTTATTGGGAGTTGTTGATGGTTTTTTTAATCAGATAGGGTTACATGGAATGTCTCAATATTACATATCAGTTAGTGTTGTTCACTACACCAAGACATGTTATATAATACCTGATTCATCATGTAGTAATAACACATGATTTAATTATTATAAAACAAATTTTGACCAAGATAAACTATCACACTATTAGTTGAACTCTATTTTATATAGAAAAAGTACACGTTGTGAAGTATAAATGGTTTAATAGTGAAATTAACACTAACCATATGGTCAAATACATAGTTTATACCACATGATATTGAAAACATATATAATTAATGTGAAAAATGACATATATCCAGTGTACACTTCGACAAAACAATAATTCTCATGTTTGAAGTACACACTGAGTAAATAGGTGAGTTACATAGATACATGAAAAGTGGATCATATATATTATAAATCATTAGTACATTCCATGTAATACAGGTGAGATACAAACTATTTCCATCTACATTTATCTAACATACATGTTAATTGAGGAACATGGAATGATTCTCATTAGTACATGTTTTGTTGTTGCCTAGTAAATAAAATAATTATATTTTGTAAAAAAATTAATTTAATTATTAAAAATATAGTTACATTTTTTGATCTTTTTTTTTCAATATGTAAAAATGTTTTAAATAATAAATAAATAAATAATAAATTCATGTAATTATCCACACTTATTTTTCAATCAATCAAATTTCAATGAATTTATTTTTAAAGGTATCACAAAGAGACAACATATGGTAATAATGATATGGTTAAATATATAACTAAATAACCAAATAATTGAATCAATTCAATCATTCATATTAAAATAATAAATAATGAATTGATGTTAAATATTACAAGTATAATTTATCATATTCATTTTGAGTGTCGGAATGATCGCATGGCTCGATATTCCCGTGGTTCTATCCCCTATTCTTCCCACTCTGCTCTCTCCCAGTTATCCCCTCTATCTCCATCATTATATTATCATGGTCTCTAGGGGTTTGTCAATAAATCCCCATTCACTCATGGTTTCTTCTCACTACTTTGACTCCCTCATTCTTCTCCTTTTCCCAAGTATGGATTTCTCATGGGTTCTTATTCATTTTCTCTCATAACATCATTTTGATACTGGTCCTATTCTTCGATTTTTCTTCAGTTAATGAATAACGATTTCATCACCTCCAACTTAAACTTCACTATAAAATTTTATTCCACAACACCTCTACAGTTCAAGTCTATAACTATATATAATCATAGGTTTTGGGATAATCATTTTGGAGGTCATGTGTCTTCTCGGTGCCTCGTTTGATTTTTAAGGGTACATCCCCTGATTTCCACTTTTTTTATTTTAGGGTTTCATCCCTAGTTTTATTTTTTAATGGTTTTTTCATTGGTAGTATAATGTTTTACTATCAGTGATTATAGGGTCTATTTTTATCTGGATTGGTTTTTTTAGATCTCTGACATCATTGTATGGTTATGATGATTGTGTGGCAATGGATCCATTTTTCATTGTTTTTATTCATGTTTATGGGTTTAATGTGCTATTATGGGCTCAGTCAATCTCTAGAATGTGTTTTTTATATGGGGGCAATGACAATGTTGATTTTACAATGAGTATTATAGTATACATTATTGATTCATCGCAATGATGCTGTTGCGAATTGGTCTGGTCCTTTGTAAATGGGATTGGTCTGATGATGATGGTGTTTATTAAAGATGGTGTGCACCTCGAGGAGGCTCGTAGCCTGTGATGATTATTATGTTTGTTGAAATTGAAATGGTTATTGAATTTTAATATTTTCGTGTACTGTGATGTATAAATCATCCAAATTATAGAAGTTGGGAGGGTCCCAATCATCCATAAATATGTGTTTTATTTATAAAATTAAAAAATTTATTCAAAGGATGACTGAACACTATCTTTAAATAGAATAATGTATGTCTTTGTTTTTTAATTAAATATTACCTAATGGGTTTTCAATTAAGTATAATAAAATTTAATATGATGGCACACATGTCATTCATCCCTCTTTTATTATGTATAACATGTGTGTCAATTGTATTTTTGTAATCCCTTTTAACCAATCTGTAGGTTCACGTAACATACATGTTAATTAAAAAAATAGATGTAATAAAATGAGTATCTAAAGGTGAATGGAAGTAGTTAAATATGAAACTTAGATGAAATCAATATATATGATACATAGTTGGGTAGGAGGAATACTTCAACACTTACTAAGATTTAAATAAGGAGTGTTCTCTTATGATCAAATTATGATTTATTATCCACTCATTAAATCAACCATTGGAAAAAATAAGAATCCAATAATTACTTAATTATATTTATTTATATCTTATTTATGATCTATTTTATAGATACAATACAATTATCACATAAATAAATTGACTAATATTTTAGGATGTAATTATTTTGAATGGATTAGAAAAAAATATTTTATCAGATGTTTGATAATATATTATGTAAAATCCACATATTCATAAAAATACCTATCAAAGATAAAAAATTAAAAAATTATAAATGTTAAATAATATCCTTCAATTTAATATAATTCTTTTACACCTTTCGTTATTTGAATTAAGATAACTCCAATGTTAATGTCACCATTTGGACTCTATTGAGGGAACTTGCAATTATTAGGATGTCTTAACTAAGATATTTGGCCAAATCCACTAAATCTGTATTAAATGAAATGGCTTCCATCTATCCAATAAAAATATGGAGGCATGTGTTAATGAAATTTGAATCATGATTTCTGGTTTAGATAGTACACTGAAAAGACAAAAGATTTTTTAATATTTGATTGAAAATATAACAAATCTAAATCAATTTCTATAATTTTCATATACCCCCTGTATATTATTTGATGTTAATTATGGATCATTTACAATATAATTTCTATGAAACTATACATGAAAATGTCAATATAGAGGGATATTGAGACTTGATAAAATCGTGAGTGACTAAAAAAATAAAATTATTATGTATCATAGAAGATCCAATGAAGTAATATATTAATCATCAATGTTAATTATATATCTAAACATGGAAATAAAAACAAGAACATGCTACCATTATTCCTTAACTCATTGTATGCCTATAAAAATACATATATTCTGACATGGTAAATTATTTTATGCAATGCATTATTAACAAAAAAACAAGAATTTTAATCTCTAATTATTGTTTTAATACCATAGTATGTTAGAAAAGGTGAAAAGGAGGCCTACTAGAGTTATTTAAAGGATCCATCCCATGTATGTTTTATTACATTACCAACTTTTTTTGGTTAATTGATGAATAGAAATAAATAAATGGATATATAACTACCATATCTCATATTATTTTTCTTGAGAAATAGAATAAATTTATTTAAATAAATATGTTTTTAATGAACTATTACTATGTAAAAAAGACTGATTGTAATCTAGTAACTGATTATGATTTCACAACTCTAAGGAATAAATATTAGTTAGAAAAATTAGTTATCCACTTGGATAATATGTTATCCATTAAAATTATTTCTTTATCCCTATAATCATGTATCTGTTTATTCATTAATTATTGGATGAAGTAAATCACTAAGACACTATGGAATATATTGAACAAAGTTCAAAACGTGGATAAATTATGGCTGAAAATTATTTCTCCTCCCTATATGGGGAAAAGTTTGAAGAAAAATGATGACTATACCTTTAATAATATAAATCCGAAATATCAATTATAGTAATATTTATATAGGTATGTGTTTCAGATGTATAAGAAAGTGAAAGACTCTATTTTCTTCATATGTGGAATGAATTAAAATTGGAAAAAAATAATGAATAAATGAAACAAGAATATGAATCCAATTAATGCATATTCATGATGTTTCTATTACCCAATTTTGTATTAAAATAGAATATACTTATAACATTTATGTATATAACTACATGAAATGTGTAAGAATATAATTTATATTTAGTTAAATAAAAAAGGTTCTATGATAGGGATATTCATAAATTATAAAAGGGGATATCATGACATATCATTATAAAATGGATTGATTTATATTTATAATAAGTGTTACTAAATAATTTATATCACTGTCTGAATCAAAATGATACTAAATTATATTTCATCTGGTATAATGGTTTTAGGGTTTTTAAAATCAATACTAATGGTTAAGAAACTATTTAATTACATATGTCCATAAAAATGAATTATGAATATAATAATATAATAATATTACATGATTCTATAAGGATAAATCATTTTCATGTAAAAATAATTTTTTTTTTGAATTTCATGTTCCCATAAAAGTGTTTTACTCTCAATTGTGTAAAGAAAATTGATTTAAAAACAAACCAATTATCTTGTTTTATTTAAATAAACCATTATAAATAAATGTATAATAAAAAATATATTATTGGTTATTTCAATATGGAAATGTGTACTATTATATTGCTAATAGTATCATTATATACGTCATAGGATTATATTATGAAATGTTATAAATGAGCAGTGAAGTAAATGACTATACAATGTATTGATTTAGGAATCTATGATATGGATTATCGAAGAACATCATATCCAAGTAAGCATTGATCATAAATTTTTTTAAAGGTGTTATTATTCTCATATTTATGTATACACAAAAATATCAATATGGAAGTAAAAGTAAGGTCAACGATATTTCTTATTTATATTTCAAATATTCCATCATTTTTTCCTAGTCTTGTTTTACAAATATAAGTTAAAAATTTATCAAAATTCCAACTATATTTTCTAATAGATATAATATAAATTGTTATATAATTATAATCTATTAGTAAAATACCAAAATATTTTTTTGAAAATCGTTTGTTGAAAGTTGGATTTCCCAATAAATACACATAAAAAACTATGGTGAATTAGAGTTAATAATTCTATAGACACTATGGATATTAAATTTTAGTTAATACTAATTATTTATCCATAATAAAATATTATTTATTCAATTATAGTGGAGTATAATTAACTTCAAAAAGTTGTGTATATGGATGCCTATGGGTTGATATGGGAATGAGAGACTCTAATATGAATATTAAGAGGAGTAGTCCCAGAGACACAAACCTATATAAAATCAAAACTAAATAACTGTATTTTACTCACAATGGTTGGTGATACATATATTATGCATTTAGTATAATTATTTATAAGAAAGAATAAAATATGAAAACATTATATAGTTGAAAATTATGTATAAATTCATGTAATGGGCCTCATGTCTCGTGATTTGAGGACTCTGTGTCTTAAATATTTCAATTAAATGATACTAATAATAAAATCAAAAAAAATAGAAATTGATTGTACAAGATGGTACATATAAGCATGATTGATTATTGAACAGTTTAGTGTAGGGAAAAATGATACACCAATCAACATGAGAAAAATCATTTTGAAATTTACTTGTCAAGACCTAGTTTAATAATTATAAAATTGTGAAATTTATAGTCAAGGAAACCTTATTTAGATGAATACTTATGTAAGATTTACATATTAAACCTCGAATATGAGAACTTTGGGTATGTTTCTACAATAAATATCCAGAATTACTTAGTAATATAAATAAATAATAATGAGATATAATCTTTCCAACAAATCTTTTATCAATAAATCATTCATAGTAATAATTGAATAGTATTATCGGAAAAAATTAATGACATCTGTCTCTAAATAAACAGTTAGAGTACTATACATTTTCAAGATAAATATGATGAAAAAATATGAAATTTTTTTGTGTCGTGATGGTTTGTTTAGACTAAAGAATGAAATTTATCCATTTTTTTTAATTAAAGTAGAAACCATGTTTAAAGGAAAATGTTTCAAAATTGATCTATGGGTTTACTGAATCTGGTCAAAGAACATATACTGACAATGTGTGGAAAAGTACCAGTTGAAAAAACTAAATATTGAATTATTTTTGTAAAATAATCCTTCTAATAGAACAATCATGGGAATATGAAGAGATGATTGGTTTTAAAATAAATTCAAAATGTAATATAGGTGAATATCAAATATATCCATGATTTTTAGTTAAATTGTATATTATAAATCCATAATTTAAACAAGTTGAATATCAAATAGATCTATCATTAATACATTGAAATATAGTAATAACTGTCTGAAACTACTAAGAAAAGTATTTTTGAATTTGTTCCATGTTACCTAAAATACTGGACTACTAGTGAGAATGGGAATTGAATGCTTTTCTACACATAGTTCACATTGTTCTTGTTTTGTATAAAAGGATATGGTAATCAAAATTAAAAAACACTATATCAAGAAATTTCCATATATATAATATTCTAGAATGTATTATCTTCTCATGCATGTTAATGGACCATTTAATAACATTATCTTTTTCTTTTGGGTCATATGAAAACATAGTGTTTTATAATCATTATAATAAGAATTGAATGTGGCCATATTCAAGATGTTAGGATTTAGATATAGGAATAACATTATAATAATTATTTTTATCACTAGTTGAGGTACTTTCTTAAGGTATAAATTCTATAATAAGAATATTTCTTACAAAATAATATGTCACTACCAACCTTTGAAATAGATACATGGTCTCTACATTTTTTTGCAGTGATACTCTATAGAAACATTTTCAACATGTGAGAATATAATAGTGGTTAGTAGTTAGATGCAGTGAATGTGGATATCATTTATATTTGTTTCACTAGAATAGTTTATATAGTAATTTACATTTAATTTATATGCATAAATTTGAATATTAATAAAACATTAACCATAATTTGATTGTTCTTTTGAATATAATTAAAGTACTAATGTTATAGGGTTTTTATTTCCTCAAAATGTCATAATAGTTCTCTATAATGATGAGAATCTTGGAATTCCATAATGATGTTCTGAGACCTTGTTCTATGATTAGATAATATTATATTATAAGGATCATAGTTGTTGACTATCAGGAGTGTGTACTCATAAAAATATGTGAGTTATTTTAATTGTATTTTCACGTGGTATAATCCATGACTAGTGTTTATGATAACATAACTTAGAGAGAGAATTTTTTTATTTTTGTATAATCAGATATTCCAATCTATTAGCATGTGTGATGGTCTATAGAATTTAATATTAATCATAATGCTTATCATAACATGAAAACATATGATTTTATTCATAAACAATAGAAAACCTAATGTAAATGTTTTATATATTGGGTGTATGAAGAGTAGAATATTATTAATCAAAACGTCATAAAAGGATTTTTCCCTTCCACATTTATGAAATTAAATCTCATTGATCATTGATTAAAATAAAATTGTCATATTAAATTTAATGGCCATTGTGTAGTGATGATTTTACTTTATATAGCCATTCTGAGATGTATCAAGCATATAGTTTGAGGAAATATGTGTGAAATCTTCTTGATGAGATATTATGAAAACTAGATTATATTATAGAGTAGTCATATTTTTCTAGTTTTTTATGTCATGTTGTTGACTTCTTTCCCTTGAGTTCCTAGACCCATAGTCGGATAGTAATTGTATAATTTTGTTAAGGAATCATAATTTAAATTATAAATACTCCTGGATTGTCATGCACTAAAAATTATCAGTTATTTAAATTAAATTATACTCAAATTTTATTTGTGGAACAAATATTTTTTAACAAGTCCAAGAAAAAATTTTGTTTTTCATTTATTGAATAAAAATATTAACTGAATATTTATTAATAATGAAAATATTTTATTAAATGAATATTTAACATAAATTAATTTCATTTTAATCACAAGTTAAGAAAAAATATTCATAAATATAAATATTATAATTATAGTAATATTTAATAAATATAAATTCACAAGAATATGAATATAATATTTATTTTATTTATTGATTAATTTTCAACTATTTTTTTCTATTATTATAATGGAATTTGATTTTTATTTATGAATAATTTTTAATTAAATATTTATTTGGGAATTTGAGAAATGATAAGAAGGAAGAGCAACAAAATATTGTTTCTGATGAGAAATATTAAAATTCAAGATGGTAATATAATATTTATCTATGCAAAAGTTTCCAAAAACCATGATAAATAAAAAAAATTATTAAAAAAAAGGGTTATATGAAGTCTAATATAATTTTAAGGGACAATGTACAATTAAATAATATTTTTACCCTATCACAATCTCTATAAATATAAGACAATTTCTATCGTATAGTGATCATTCAATATTGATCACGATTTAGAATCATTTTGCACAACGAATTCTAGAGCCCTCTTTGGAAACTGAAAAATGGTCAAGTGATTCCCCACCCTCCTCAAACCTATCAAGTGTGACAATTCAACGATGACTCATCAAGACTTGTAGAATTTTCACAGTGATCAAGAAAAGCAACATAAGAAAATTAATCCACTGCATTGGAACTAAGAATTCCATTATCTTATCTCTAAGATCATAGGAGCACTCGTGGAACACTACTAGAGGTATTATACACATGGACCAAATAAGAGGGACCCTTGTAGTACAAAATATTTTTTACAAGATAAAAAAATTATTAATGAATGGTCTCCAGTATGAGATATTATTTTATTATGAATTATTTAATTTAATTATAAATTTAATAGTAATTGAAATTTCAAATGTCTTAAATACCGTTGTTTTCAAAATTATTTCGGAAAAATTTATTGGTCATAAATTTTACATCATTTAGAAATTGTCAATTGTCCATCTAACACAATATTTTCTTAGCTAGAATAGTCCCCAATAATTTATTCATTTATGATTAGAAACATCACTAACATTGTATAAATACTATGGGTTATAATTCATTTACATTATTCCATGCATGTAGTGTGTTTATGTTTGATAAAGTACTGAATCCCTTCATCCAAATAGGTGGAATATGTGATAGGGAATAATTTCATAAAACATGTGTACACTGATTTACCCCCATAATTATACATATAGGATCCACTAGGCATGTCACACAGGAATCGAATGTAGGGGATATGTCAAAAATACAATCATCATTTGAATGAAAAAATGATGTGTAAGAATGTGGTATAATTGGAGAACAAGGACCATGTTAAGATCCTAGAACAATAGCCTAACAGAATAAGTCCTAAAACAATCTCAAGAAATATATGTTTATAAAATTCACTAATAGATAACATTAATGGTTAAAATATGTAAAATAAAAATACAATAATTTAAAAAAATTAATTATATAAATAAAATTTCACAAACATCCACAATTTCATATAGAATTAGCAATGTTTTTATTCTTAGTGTTTCTGAATTAGAACTAAATTAAATATATCTTACAAATATTTTAATTTTGATAATCATATAGGCTAAGTTAAACTATTGAAAAATTTATTAATAGTGTGTATCTTATTGAAAATCATAGTTCCTAATATAATCATGTCTCTAATAATGTGAAGCTTAATATCTATGTTTTTAAACCTACCATGGGGAGATAATTTTTTTGAAAAATGTAAAGAATATTTGATTTCAAAAAAATAATTTTATAACATAAATATATTAATTAGTTTATAAGATCAAACCATTATGTTAGATATACTTCTTTAGAGCCTTAGTTAAAGTAATATATTTAGCCTCACTAATAGAGAGATCCACCACAGATTGCATATTTCCCATCTCTGAAATAGGAAATCCTTGTGCATTAATAAAATAGTCTATGAGGGAGATTCATGTATCAATATTATATGAATAATCCTAATTTACATAGCCAGTAAAAATTTCATTTGAATTAACATTTAAGAAAAACAAAATTACAATGACAATGTATTTAAAATGTACCTAATAATCCATTTATGGGTATTATAATGTCACTTACCCATATGGGAAATAAACCTACTAAGTGTGTAAACCCAAACGTGCACATTTTCTATGATTAATTTCATAGAACACATGGTTCTTCTAAAAATTCAGTATTAAGGGGTTTGAAATATTTATTCAACATTAAACTTTTAATAGGTGCATTAGAACGTGAAAGGTTAAAGTGCTATATAAAATAGACAGTTTCATGATTATTAGATTCAATAAATTATATATTATCAATAATTTAAATTTAAGAACAATGAGAAAGACGTAAAAATTAGTATTTATGACACTAAAATTTATATTCTTATAATTTATTTGAAATTACCAATATATTTCATTTCAAAACCATTATTCTAGTGTGACTTCATAGTAATAAATATTATAATATATTTTTCTATCATCAAGATATCATGTACATATAATAGAATTTATTGTATTAAATTATTTTAATATTTGAAATAAACATATTCATCTTCTTTACATCAAAAAAATAGTTATCAATAATGAATAAATTATATTTTTTACACCATTTCCAGGAGGATAATGTAAATACATAAAACAATTTCTTTGATATACATACCCTATTGGACAAGATATTTTTCCCAAAACCATCGGGTGAAATCATCTATAACTAAACATCAATATCTCTATGAATAAAATTACTTTAAACAATAATATAATCCATATTAAATTCAAACTATATATATTAAAGAAACCAGTAGTCAGATAGTTGAGTGTTTAACTGTAGGATCAATGATTTCAGGATCATAAATTGCATCTAATTAGAGGAAACCTTTGGACACGTGTGTATCTATGAATATAATCATTTTTATCAATTATTTTCATAATTCCTTTTTTTATTTCCACTTATTACTTTTTAAATTATCATTTAATTGATTATTAAAAATGAATGAAGTGTTATTATTTTTCACAGATTTACTCCTATCAAAAATGGAGTAGATCCAATTCATGGTTTCTATATCACCAATATCATGCTTATTGTTTTAGTGATCCTTTGATATATGTTACTTGGAAATATATAAAGAAAATGTGGTCATATCATGTTAGCTAATATGATATGCAGAATGGTAACCATCCGAGAATAGTCATTGGTATGAATATATTGACTTGAATCTTTATAATGATCACTGGACAACATTGAATTACATTTGAATTCATATTTCATAATATGTTGAGATTCAGGAGGAGATGGTTTGATTATATCCTAAAATTTGGTTGTTTGGTCAGTCTCAACAATCATAGATTGAGGTGTATGATCACAATCATTATTGAGAGACTTTTATTTAGGAGAAAATTTTTCTTGGAATAATACATATAATGTTATTATATATATTAGATAATTATTTTTATCTATAAAGATCTGGAATTTCCATGGAAATTTTTTTTCTTAAATACATTGAAATTTTACGAGTCTGCAGTTTCTGACGTCGCTTGATTTCGAGGCCCAGTGTGCCCAGAATCAATTTCTGAAGTTTTGTTCAGGTACGTTCAGTAAACATACTTTCGGAATTTTATAACTTTTGAACTAGTTCTCAGAATTGAAATGTGAGGGCACCGTTGAACTCGCAACGTCGGTGATTGCTTATTGAAACCTTCATTGCAGTTGTGTTCTGACGAGAATAGAAGTTAGATTTTGATGTTTTAGTTAAACTGAATAAAAAATAAGAGTTAAACATTATTTTGTTATTCTATGGCGGTTAAAACCTCCAAGGGGAAGTTAGTGGTGGGGGACATCACACCATAACCCCCATGATAGGTTATGGTTGTGGGACCCACTCATACATAACCTCCCTTGGGAGGATTATTAGGTGGGGCCCACACAAGCTTTAAACCTCCTCTAAACCCCCAATTAAGTGTGAAACCCTTGAAATCCCCTACATTTTAATTGCCAACTCTCCACCCATTAATTAAGTGAATGATTTCTTTTAATTCAAATCTTTTTGAATTATTTTTCCAACAATTAAATAATGTGTTAGTTTAACCCATTCTGTTTGTTGGCAATTTAATTGGGTGGAGCCGGGTTATTAAATAACCCTTTTGAATTTCTTTCCAACACTTAAAATAATAGGCACACTATTATTTTATTTGGGGTTGGAATTTCTCTTCCTTTGAGATTCTTGGAAAAATCTCTCATCGGAGAACCGTTCTTCCAATGAAGAATGTGAATAACATGAGGAACATCGAAGAACTTATAATTTCTTCTTCGACTGAACCTATGGAGAAGGAGCCGACCGCAAAGAATGCCAACGATGCTTCTTCCTCGGTCTCCTACCCCCGGACGCTTCCCGACGTCAACGAATAAATCCCCTCTTTTTTCCGCGACTTCGACAACGATCGTCGAAAAATACGATGTCGGAGGATTTGAATTGTTTTGTACTTGTTCTTCATCGTACAAATTTCTGGTATGAGAACTAAATGATATCACCATGATGAGGAGGGTTTGGACCGCATGAACACGGCCCAGCCATCCCCTTTTTGTTTGTTCTTCTTCATTGACGACTGAAGCGGTACACGTGGCAACCGGAAATGAGCCGGCAGTGAATAAATCCGTTGGCGCATGGCCGCTGGGCCGTCACAAGGGCGCAGCACCACAGTGCCACGTTGTGAACCAAGACGCGGCCAGGTGGGTTGTGGCGGTGCCGGAGGGGCGCGGTGTCGTCACACCTTGCCGAAAGAAAATGGTCGTGGCCAGGAGGGATGCGGCGGTCGGAAGGTGGCATGGCGCCTTCGCGCTACTCTGGTTGTGCAGGACCATGGCCTTAGGCCGCAGTGGATAAGATAGGGTGCCCGATTGAGCCGGCAATCGGAGCGTGCTACAGGTGGGACACTTCAGGTCCTGCGGTTACCAGGGGCCGGTGCCTCGCACCGGCTTTTTCGATCAATAGGGGGAGTGCGTGTAACACCCTGAGATTTTATGAAAAATATTCTTTTAATTTAATTAATTTCTTGTGTTGTATGATACACCAAGATTACATTGCGCTATACGCAACACTGTATTAGCTTGCAGTATACGCAACACTATTCTTGGATCGTGTTACACACAATTTTGATAATAGTTATTCTACGCAACATTGAGTATATATATATATATATTTATTTTATAAATGAAATATGGTTGGATTATGTTATACGAAACAATGAAGGTTTCTTTCACAGCATGCAACCCTGACTTGGCTTGCATTACACGCAATCGCGACCTTCCTCGATAGCGTGTGTTGTACGCAATACCGGGTTTTACTAAACAACGATATATTATTATAATATTATTATGAACTAGATGTTATGAATAGTATTAACTAAATTTTGAATCTTATAACATTATTATTCGTCTTACAGATTTTCTAAAACTTGGTATAAGAACAAAATAAATTTTTCGGGTAAAATAAGTATTTTTCAAAAAATGCAGTTTTGTCGCCTTTTAATGGCACACCCACTTTAAATATATTTTTTGACATGTTTATAAGTTCAATTTGACAAAATAAAATTATTCTTTGGAATCATGAAATAAAAAGTTACTTTGGATAAATTTTTCATATTATTCTGGTAACTCTCATATTTTGATGAATAGTAAAAACACGCTATATTTTAATTAAAAACATCCTTTTTCATCGCAATAATTTATATGGTTAAATTATAATATTTTATGGTTTTAAGTATAAATAGAATACATTTTTACCATTTAATATAATTTATGTCATTAGCACTGATTCTACCTTGAATTCGTAGGATAAATCAATTCAATCTTTTGCAATGTTTTAAAGAAAAACCCATTTTCTTTTGACAACGTGATTAATTTTAATTCAATTTCTGAAACTTTTGTCTATTGAATTTGGAAAAATGGATTCCATATTTTGAATCAGTGGATCAAAATTATGTTAATAAGCTACTTTTTATTTTTGGGAATTATGAATAGTAACTACGGTAAATTTTATTTACCATAGTTAAAGGTAAATCGGGTAATTAAGGGTAAATATAATATTATAAAATTACCCTAACACATGTAAAAATCTTATTGTATGACTAAAAGTAGACCCATATCACCTAAGGGCCGGATTAGATTCATTTAATGGACTTTTGTCCATGAAAATAATTTAATTATTATTAAAACCAAAGAATGTGACAACATGTCACTTTCTTAAATCTTATAAGTATAATAATTTTAATTTAGTGATAAAATTCATGAAACTTCAAACATGAATAGTATCCCGAAAGATAATACAATTATCTACATCATAGAAATTTATTTAGAATTTTTAGGGATTAAATAATTATCATTTATTATGACACAAAGATGATGTAGTAATTGTATTATTAATGAAATATTGAAATAATTGATGTTATAAATACCCAAATAAATGTAATTTAAGACTTTTTATGAATTGAACTAATTTTATAGGTTAATATGACATGTTAGTATTGATGTAATTAACTTTTTTCGAACTAATAATTCTGTTATTATTTTCAAAAAAATCAATTACTAAATAGTTTCAAAATTGACATAAAATAGTTTTTAAAACAAATATTATATTTTTAATTGTTATTTTATTCCTAAAAATCTAAGGTTCGGCCAAATTACTTAGATAAGGTTACATATATTAATAATAAACAACTTGGGGTTCGTTTGGCGTCTTATAGTAAGTTTATTAACCTTATAGTATAAGAACACAAGAAGACACGGTAAAATTAAAATTATTCAACTTAATGTTAAATCTAAATGATAATGTTAAAATAGGAACCTAAACTTGTCTAAATTCTATTAGATGAGAGGATTTCGACCCATCCCCATATTAGCTTCGAAATAAATTTGGATCTATTTAAAACTGAATTTGGCTTTATAATAAAATAATATTTTTTGTTATTCCAAAGGTGTCCCTCTCCTCTCTTATAAAAGGGCACCCCTCCCTCTCTTCCTCACACCACATTGAGCCTTCAATCTAGGACAACCCCTGCCAAATTCTCTTCTCCACTTCCCTATAAACATCATAGAGGTTGTGGTCTTCCTCAAAGACCAATTTTAGTGCCCTAAAAGGAGGTCTCAAAGAGGCGCTTCAAAGAAGAGGTAATGTCCGTTACCGATTCTTTCAACATTATTTCTTCTTCCACTTATTCTTATTAGGTTGTTTCATTATGAAGTAATAACATCAGTATCACTCATATACGGATATGTTATTATAAGTATGAAACAACCCTATTTCACAATCTATCCATCCTACGGAAAACGAAATCACCGCGCGTGCGTACGCACGGAATACCATCTCCACGCCGTGGTGTAATCTATTTTCCATCACCACCTTACTTGGATGGGTATAAGGGTGAAAGTAATGAATATATATGATTAGTTTAAAGTGGTGATTATTCTGAAATAGTATACATACACTCCAATACAATTCTACGATCATGGGAACGATATCATCGCTCATGCGTACGTATGGAATATTGTCTCCACGATGTGATGCGATTCGTTCTACATGATCTTAATTGCATAATGATTATATAAATGAATTGAATGAATGAATATGATATATATTACACTAATACCATTCTGGAAATGAGGTATCTATAACCTAAAGAGAAGAATAATAATTTATTCGACAAACACGCAAAAGAATAAAAAAGTAATAAACACCCAAATAACAAGTAGTAATGAAATATTACTAATAATAAGATAAAAATATGACCATATATGATATCATAACAATACGTATGATTATGTAATAAGTCAATAACATTATTTAAATAATTATACAGGAGGTTCAGACACTTACTAAGAAAATCGTACCTAAGGTAACGGAAAATCTCACAATCTCAATTTTTATCCGAGATTGTTTATACTTCAGAATCTAATGTGGTGTATTTTATCACCCACATCCATGTTTCCTCAATATGTAATATTATTTTCATCCAGATACAATTGTTTAAATCCAATTTTACCCTTCAGTGAGTTTTTAGTAAATGATATGAAAGGAATCTTTTGTCATTTTTCGTACAAGGTACTTTTTTTACTTTTCCGAAAAAAGTACGAGAAGAATGTTTTTTTAACTTATACGGAATGAATGAATTTTTAAAACATTATTTACAAGAAGCTTACTTTACAAGTTTTCAAGTTTATTTTTAATCAACTTCTTTTAGTTTAAAATTGTATGACATGTTAAGAAAGGAAAAATGTTTTTGAGGTAGAAAAGATATTTTCCTCAAGAATGGAGTTCAAGAGTTTTATCAAAATTATTTTCCATATAAGATAATATAGGGTTCTGTTTCTATCCCTATTATTACATGGATTTTATTATGTTGTGATGGAAATATTTTTATGAATTTTTTTATCTTATATGAATTTTTTTATGATGTCACGATGTTTAAGATTCCCATTTTTATTACATGGGTTATGCTATGATGTATGATTTATGATTTTGTGGAACACATAAGAATGGTATCATTATGATATGGGTGGGACCTATATCTCCCTCCAATTCATTGGGTAAAGATTTTATATCTCATGAGATAGACATGTCTGGAACAGTAGGTTATACCGGTTCAGTAAAACAGGGCTGAAAAGAGAAGTGAACTCGGTTCAGAAAGGAAATTTTTCCACTAAGATAATCTTGGAAATCAGTCTTGACTAATAAGAAATGATTCTCTATGATTATGTGTGTATGCCAAAAAGTTTCATGCTTTAAGTTATGATTATTGGGATTACATTTCACTACTATGATTTATCCCATGTTATAAAACTATTGTCTCTTTTGTAGGTTAAGATTTCCAAAAGATATGTTCTTATGAATATGACGTGATTGATATTTCTTTTGTTTACCCTTACGGAGAATTTGATCTCACCCTTTTATGTTTTCTTTTCCCCAGTATATAAATAATGGATTTAGGTTTAAAAAAATAAGATCTTTATGGGAGATGTTGAAGATCTTTCACCACGATTAGAAGATTATATTCCGAGTTTCCAAATACACTAAACTATTGCGGTCCTTGTGTGTGTCTGTGTTTTTGTTATGTACTAAGTATTCTGAAAAAGTAATGTAATGTCTATGTACGTTAAGCTTCGGGTCTCTACAGTTGGTATCAGAGGCAAAGGAGGTAGGAATGTATCTGATCCTTGGGAACTCTCACATGTGAGCGTTGGACGAAGCATGGCTCTCCGCCCAAGGGCTTCATGAGGAAATGGCTGCCACTGGGGATGGTGGTGTGTCCCGCCCAGGGGGTGTAGCCACCCATGGAGTGCCCTGATAGGTATCAATTATAGTCCACTGGAAGTAATTCCGGACCGTTATAGTTGGCATCATAGTAAAGGTTTAGTCAACCTTTGGAAACTAGGATGCGAGAACTTTAGTGAGATCCCTAGAGATATTTCTAAGGTATGTCTAGGGATGTCCCTAAGGTTATGTATAAGTATATGTTATAGTACTATAATTACAGTAACCTAAGATGTTAGATATTGAAGGTACACCCCCTTTATTATGTTGTGTTCCCTAGCGTGATTTTTTCCTCTCACACTATTCTTTTTGGGTTTTAGACGATGGTTGGAACCCGAAGGAACCGTGTTGATCAATGTAATGGAAAATGAAATGATTGTCCTCCTGAACAAACAAATGTTATGGTAGATGGAGTGAAAAATATTATTGTTATACTTACACAAGCTATGAATCATTCTGGACTTCCAAATGAGCAGAGAAGGGAACAATATTCTATTGAGTCCTTCATGAGGCAACGTCCGCCTTCTTTCAGTGGGTCTTCTGATCCACTTTTTGCTGAACAATGGATCAGTACCACTAAAAATATATTTGCAGTACTTCAATGTTCTGAACATGATAAAGTTATCTTAGCATTATATCGTTTGGAAGATGTAGCTGATCAATGGTAAAATCTTATCAATAATACGAGGCAAAGAGATGAAATTGAGTCCATGGAATGGGACAAGATCAAGAACTTATTTTTCAATAAGTACTTCCCTCGTATTCTTCGAAAAAAGATGGAGAAAGAGTTTCTCGAGCTTAAGCAGAAGGATGATGAATCTGTTGGTATATACGAAGCGAATTTTACAAGGCTTGCAAGGTATGCATCTGGCTTTATCATCCAAACTGAAAGTAAAGTTGATCGATTTTTCAGTGGCGTAAAACCAAGTCTTCGAAGGGCATTAGCTATAAGAGACATCAGTAGCTATGAAGAAATTGTGTGTTGTGCTGTCAAGGTAGAAATGGAAGTTGGTGTTACTTATCCATCTCATAGTTTTGACAAGATACGAAATATGGAGTTCAAGGAGAAATCTCAGAATAATGGTGAAAAGAAGATGAATATTTCCCTATGCTCAAAGTGTGGAAAGAAGAATGGTGGATATTGTCTTAAAGGGACAAGTAAATGTTTCAAATGAGGAAAGGAAGGTCATCAGGCATTTGAATGCCGTAATGATGGGAAGAAGATGTCTAATGATGCAAACAAATGAAGGGATACACAGAATGAACCTACTACACTTCAATGATTCAAGTGCAAGGAAACGGGGCATTATGCTAATAAATGCCCTAATCCAAGGGTTAGTGATGATCGACATGAGAAACCACTTAAGGAAAAGGAAAAAGGAAAGTCACATGCGATCACCATTGGCGATGTTGAATATGATAATGATGTGGTGGAATGATTAAGTGTTTATGTAATGGGATTCCAAAATAATGTTGTATATAGTATCATGGAATATTGGAATATTTATGTATTGGTCTATTGTGGTTTTCAATAATTTTATGGTACTGGTAACCATGGAAAGTGATTGAGATATTTTTGGAAAAAAATATGATATGCGCATAATGAAGGGAAAACTAGAAAATGAAATATTTGACAGTATTCATGAGCTCATGATTGATATAAGGACTAAGTGATATCATGGTTTGAGTATATAGAATTTTTAGGATTTTGGTATCTGGAAAGTGTTAACTTTTAGCTGCATTCATGTTTTCACTAAAGTTCAATGGGTATTCAAGAGAATATATGATTAAGGCCTTTGAATGTTTTTAATGTGACCAAAAAGACATATCTTATGATATATGGGAATCAACGATGGTATTAAATCTCTGGTAATCGTTCTCACTATATTATGAGAGTGGACTGCAGTATTATGGATAAGCCTAAAGATTGGAATGGATTATGTTGGACATAAGTTAGTTTTTTTTAAGGATAAAACTTTTTTTTGATATTGTTGATGGGATGCTATAGTAATATAGCTTTAGAAAAAGGACAACCTGCAGGACGGGGGATAGCCCATCGCGTCTGACAAGGCTGTGGGAATTGAGCCCACAACCGAAGTGGGACTGGCCTTTATTGCCTACCACTGGCCTACAGGAAGTCCATGTTTAGTAGAAACTAGTTTTATTATATTAAGCAGTATGATATATGAAGTATAAGTCAATTTTGAAAACCATATATGATTAATCTCACTATAGATGGACTTATGTATTTTTTGATAACTTTTCTAACCTTTTGTTTGAGACAGATGGAATAACCACTCATTCTATCACATGATCTTCTAACACATCATGACTGACAAATTCAACTTCATTTCTTTAAGAGATGAAGTGGAAATTGTCCAAAGAACGACTAACGGTGAGACTATAACAAAATCACGAAAGTATTTATTCTAATTCCAATTTCATCAACTTTAGGGAAGTGATCTTCAAAACCAAAAATGTTGTCCTAGTGCTCTTATATCTGATGAATCATATGGTACCTTAGATCTTCGCAAATTTATGGCTTTGTGATTGATGGCTTTTCCATAGCCATGTTCTCTACCACTCCCCATCAGAACTTGATGGTTAGATTTTTCTTCCATATCCATATTTTCACCTATGTTCTCCTACGTGGAAACCCAGTGACGAGTTAATTTGGGTAACCATTACATTTCATACTTTAGTTTTTAAATCCATGTTTTGGTATTCCTTTTTACGATGTGGGTTTCTATTAAACAAACTTTTGAATAGTAAACCATTTATAACCCCAAGGAATTTCGAGGGAAAAATTCATTTTAAGGGGGGGTAGAATGTAACACCCCGAGATTTTATGAAAAATATTCTTTTAATTTAATTAATGTCTTTTTTGTATGTTACACCAATATTACCTTGCGCTATACTCAACACTGTATTAGCTTGTAGTATACGCGACACTATTCTTGGATCGTGTTACACACAATTTTGATAATAGTTATTTTACGCAACATTGAGTATATATATATATATATTCAATGTATAAATTAAATATGGTTGGACTATGTTATACGAAACAACGAAGGATTATTTCACAGCACGCAACCCTGACTTGGCTGGCATTACACGCAATCACGACCTTCCTCGATAGCGTGTGTTGTACGCAATACCGGGTTTTACTAAACAACGATATATTATTATAATATTATTATGAACTAGCTGTTATGAATAGTATTAAATAAAGTTTGATCTTATAACATTATTATTCATCTTACAAATTTTCTAAAACATGGTATAAGAACAAAATAATTTTTTCGGGTAAAATAAGTATTTTAAAAAAATGCAGTTTTGCCGCCTTTTGATGGCGCACCCACATTAAATCTAGTTTTTTACATGTTTATAAGTTCAATTTGACAAAATAAAATTCTTCTTTGGAATCATGATATAAAAATTTACTTTGGATAAATTTTTCATATTATTCTGGTAACTCTCATATTTTGATGAATAGTAAAAACACGCTATATTTTAATTAAAAACAACTTTTTTCATTTTAATAATTTATATGGTTAAATTATAATATTTAATGGTTTTAAATTATAAATAGAATATATTTTTACAATTTAATATAATGTATGTCATTAGCACTGATTCTACCTTGAATTCGTAGGATAAATCAATTCAATATTTTGCAATGTTTTAAAGAAAACCCTATTTTCTTTCGACAACGTGATTAATTTTAATTTAATTTCTGCAACTTTTGTGTATTGAATTTGGAAAAATGGATTCCATATTTGGAATTAGTGGATAAAAATTATGTTAATATGCTAATTTTTTATTTTTGGGAATTATGAATAGTAACTACGGTAAATTTTATTTACCATAGTTAAAGGTAAATCGGGTAATTAAGGGTAAATATAATATTTTAAAATTACCCTAACACATGTAAAAATCCAATTGGATGACTAAAAGTTGACCCATATCACCTAAGGGTCGGATTAGATCCATTTAATGGACTTTTTTCCATGAAAATAATTTAATTATTATTAAAACCAAAGAATGTGACAACATGTCACTTTCTTAAATCTTATAAGTATAATAATTTTAATTTAGTGATAAACTTCATGAAACATCAAACATTAATAGTCTCCAGAAATCTAATACAATTATCTAAATCATATGAATTTATTTAGAATTTTTAGGGATTAAATAATTATCATTTATTATGACATAATGATGATGCAGTAATTGTCTTATTAATGAAATATTGACATAATTGATGTTATAAATACCCAAATAAATGTAATTTAAAACTTTTTATGAATTAAACTAATTTTATATGTTAATATGACATGTTAGTATTGATTTAATTTACTTTTTTCGAACTAATAAGTCTGTTATGAGTTTCACAAAAATCAATTACTAAATAGTGTCAAAGTTGACATAAAATAGTTTTTAAAATAAATATTATATTATTAATTGTTATTTTATTCCTAAAAATATAAGTTTAGGAAAATTGACTTAGATAAGGTTATATATATTAATAATAAAAAACTTGGGGTTTGTTTGGCTTCTTATAGTAAGTTTATTAACCTTATAGTATAAGAACACAAGAAGACACGGTAAAAGTAAAATTATTCAACTTAATGTTAAATCTAAATGATAAGGTTAAAATAGGAACCAAAACTTGTCTAAATTCTATTGGATGAGATTATTTCAACCCATAACCACCTTATCTTCGAAATAAATCAATTTGGAGCTATCTAAAACCGAATTTGGCTCTATAATAAAATAATATTTTTAGTTATTCCAAAGGGGCACCTCTCCTCCCTTATAAAAGGGAACCCCCTCCCTCTCTTCCTCACACCACATTGAGCCTTCAAGATCGGCCAAACCCTGAAAAATTCTCTTCTCCACTTCCCTAGAAACATCCTAGATGTTCTGGTCTTCCTCAAATACCAATTTTAGTGCCCTAACATTAGATCTCAAAGAGGCGCTTCAAAGAATAGGTAATGTCCGTTACCGATTCTTTCAACATTGTTTCTTCTTCCACTTATTCTTATTAGGTTGTTTCATTATTAACTAATAACATAAGTATCACTCATATACTAATATGTTATTATCATTATGAAACAACCCTATTTCACCATCTATATATCCCACGGAAAACAAAATCACCGCGCGTGCGTACGCACAGAATACCGTCTCCACGCTGTGGTGTAATCTATTTTCCACCACCACCTTACTTGGATGGGTATAAGGGTGAAAGTAATGAATATATATGATTATTTTAAAGTGTTATTTATTCTGAAATAGTATACATACACTCCAATACAATTCCATGATCATGGAAACGATATCATCGCTCGTGCGTACGTACGGAATACCGTCTCCATGATGTGATACGATTCGTTCTACATGATCTTCATTGAATAATGATTATATAAATGAATGGAATGAATGAATATGATATATATTACACTAATACCATTCTGTAAATGAGGTATCTATAACCTAAAGAGAATAATAAGAATTTATTCGACAAACACGCATAAGAACAAAAAAGTAATAAACACCCAAATAATAAGTAGTAATGAAATATTACTAATAATAAGCTAAGAATATGACCATATATGATATCATAACAATAAGTATGATTATGGAATAAGTCAATAACATTATTTAAATCATTATACAGGAGGTTAGGACACTTACGAAGAAAATCGGACCTATGGTAAGGGAAAATCTCGCAATCTCAATTTTTATCCGAGATTGTTTATACTTCAGAATATACTGGGGTGTATTTTATCATCCACGTCCATGTTTCCTCAATATGTAATATTATTTTCATCCACATAAAATTATTTAAATCCAATTTTACCCTTCGGTGAGTTTTTAGTAAAAGATATGAAAGGAATCTTTTGTCATTTTTCGTACAAGGTACTTTTTTTGACTTTTCTGACAAAAGTATGAGAAGAATGTTTTTTTAACTTATACAGAATGAATGGATTTTTAAAACATTATTTCCAAGAAGCTTCCTTTACATGTTTTAAATTTTATTTTTAATCAACTTCTTTTAGTTTAAAATTGTATGACATGTTAAGAAAGGTAAAATGTTTTCGAGGTAGAAAGGATATTTTCCTCAAGAATGGAGTTCAAGAGTTTTAAAAAAATTATTTTCCATATAAGATAATATAGGGTTCTGTTTCTATCCATATTATTACATTGATTTGATTATGTTGTGATGGAAATATTTTTATGAATTCCTTTATCTTATATGAATTTTTTTATGATGTCACGAGGTTTAAGATTCCCATTTTTATTACATGGGTTATGCTATGATGTATGATTTATGATTTTGTGGCACACATAAGAATGGTATCATTATGGGATGGGTGGGACCTATATCTCCCTCCAATGCATTGGGTAAAGATTTTATATCTCATGAGATAGACATGGCTGGAACAGTAATTTATACCGGTTCAGTGAAACAGGACTGAAACGAGGAGTGAACTCGGTTCAGAAAGGGACTTTGTCCACTAAGATAGTCTTGGAAATGAGTCTTGACTAATAAGAAATGATTATCTATGATTATGTGTGTATGCCACAAAGTTTCATGCTTTAAGTTATGATTATTGGGATTACATTTCACTACTATGATTTATCCCATGTTATGAAATTATGATCTCTTTTGCAGGTTAAGATTTTTAAAAGATATGTTCTTATGAATATGACGTGATTGATATTTCTTTTTTTTTTACCCTTAATGAGAATTTGAGCACACACTTTTATGTTTTCTTTTCCATAGGATATAAAGAAAGGATTTAGGTTTAAAAAAAGAAGATCTTTATGGTAGATGTTGAAGATCATTCACCACGATTAGAAGATTATATTCCGAGTTTCCAAAGACACTAAACTATTACGGTCCTTGTGTGTGTGTGTGTTTTGTTATGTACTAAGTATTCCGAAAAAGTAATGTAATGTCTATGTACGTTAAGCTTAGGGTCTCTACAGTGCAGCACCACCCACCCACCCAATGGAGAGGCGGGTCGGGTCTCATGACCGGCCCGCCAGGCCCCAAGGCCAGCCTGCACGCGGCCCGCTAGCTGGGCCACTCGGCCGGCCACCACACGGCCCGCCGACCTGGCCACGCGGCCAGCCAGTAGGGCCGCCTCCACGGGTCAGGTCGCGCCTTCGGGTCGGGCCGCCCCTTCAAACAAGGTCAAACTCATGGATTGGGTCAGACCCTGGTCCAGACCCATATCAGTTCGGGTCGGTCTGACTAGGTCGGACTGGACCCAAACCTGTCAGACCTGAATACACCAATTCACCCATATCTCGGGCTACGTGCGTCTGTTGGACAAACCGTCAGCGGTGCCGATATTCATGGAACAAAGTCATCCATTTGAGAATACCCCATGGTAGTTTGGGGTATATTTGAGATGTGGTCAGGTTGGTTCGTACACGAAACCAACTGGCCCCCCGGGACTAAAATGCTAATAACTTACAGACCGGGCGTCTGATCGATGCGCCGTCTATTTCGTTGAGACCCCTATGACGTGGGGGTCCTTTGAGATACATTCAACTGAGACTTCGTGACACTTGGAGTTTCGACCTGTAGCTCATGGAGCAGATCCTCCCATAGATGAGCGTGCAAAGGGCGGAAACCTAGTAGCTGACAGACATGACGACTACTTGACCAATTCGACTCGGAGTGAATTTACTAGCCCAGTGGGGAGCACCTGGTAGTTGGCGGCAGACCCATGGCGGAGGAGCACCCAGTTTGGCAGTAGACCCATGGTACTCGATAGGAGGAGTACCTCTCCAGGCTATTAGGGGGAGCACTCGTTTTGGCAACAGACCCACAGCGGACGGAGCACCTGGTAGTTTGCAGCAGACCTGCGGTACTCGATAGCAGGAGTACCTCAGCTGTCCAAGGTTAGTGAGAAGCACCTCGGTGTCGTGACAGTCCAATTGTACTCAACAAAGTAGGAGTTCTCCAGCAGTCGTGGTTTCGATAATGAAAATTCCTAGTTTGAGCTGAGTCAATGACCTTTGATTTTTCCTCGTGATTGAGATGGGTTACTTGATAACTTAGGTATATGAATGGGAATATACCTACGTAATGGTTATCCGTTGATTTCGTACTTTGATATTTATCCTTGTTGGATTTTTGTGAGACCTTAAGGGTCTCGGGGACCCTACTGAGTATCGTTATACTCACCCCTACACGGGCTATGCCCGCACCTCGTTGTGTTGGATGAAGATGAAGAACAGCGCTGACCGAGGCAGAGTGTGCGAGGACTGGACGGTACCTGGAGGTGGATCTCACAATGAGACGGTATCCCAAGAAGACGGAGAAATGTGGAGCGCTAAGGAGGATATCTGTACCTACCCTTCAGGTAGGATCTGTGGTGGAAGATCCAGGAGCATCTAGACACCTTCCAGCTGTTTTCGTTTAGTTGTATCTATTTTTTATTTTCCTTGTACTTTACTATTGGTCGTGTATTTCCGACCCCTTTAACTTTCCAGCACATCTTTTTTTAAACAATTTTAATTTAGTGTTTTCTTCTGCTTATACTCTGGTTGTATTTTTTTACGTTTTATAAAGGCAATGCCTTCCCAATTATATGGATTTACGCATTTGGTGCTAGTCACCAGCCCCTGGCCTATGCAAGGCGGGCTTGGGGTAGTCATGATATGAGTCTCAGGGGATGGGTCGTGAAAAATTGGTATTATATGAGTTGGTTCTACCGCATAACTTAGGACTCAGATATTTTCTTTTCTGTGAAGCAATAGTGTTAAGGGTACCGAGTGTGGTTTTCTGTTCAGGGAGTCCAGTGTTGGTGCGGCGGCCAACGTTTCCGTACACCAGGACCCTAACTAATGATTTCCAATTTAGTGCATGAAAACAATGATTGCGTGTGTGTTTCAAAAGTATTTCACCTAAAACCAGGTCATATCACCAGATATAATGTTTTTACCGTGTATCATTTTTCCCATTCTGGATGCCTCCCCGCGGACGACTAGTTAGAGCCCTGAGAGTTGTACGTACTTATAGCCCACCGAGCGATGAGGCTTCGGTGAAGGGCCCATTTATAGTGAGGCACCAGCGGGGGCACAAGCGGTACCACCACCCATTATGACACCGATTCCACCATCCCCAATAGCAGACAATGCATTCCACTTTATTGTGTTGCACAAGTTCCAGCGCGAGAGGCCACCCAGGTTCTGGGGAGATATGGACCCACATGCAGCTGAGGATTGGCTGGAGGCTGTGATGAGAGTCTTCAAGCTAGTAGGGACACTAGCAGACTACATGGTGATCCTTGATGCCAGCCTCCTTCAGGCAGCAGCAGGAAGATGGTGGAGCTTGATGGACCAGATGAATGATGAGGTGACACTTCTATGTGCATACTTCGAGAGCCTGTTCTGGGAGGAGTTTGTACCAGCCACCCTTCGAGCGGTGTGGATAATGAGCTACTTCATCAGTAGTAGGGCAGTATGACAATAGCGCTGTACTTAGTGAGGTTCACCGACCTCTAGTGCTACTCCAATTATATGGTATAGGACCCGTTTTTCAGGGCTCATACCTTTGAGAAGGGACTCATGTGAGAGATCAGAGCTTCAGTTATCTCCCACGGCATCCCAACGCAGACGGGGGTGTTGGAGCGAGACCTCATAGTGGAGAGTTCTGAGTAGTCTCCAGTAGTGAGACCCACCACTAGTCGACTAACAGTGGTGTCTTCTGCAGCTACCAGTAGACAGAAGATGCAGAGATCCAAGAGGACTAGACCCACAGGTGGTCGACTACACGACTGAGGATCAGTTGTGTGGGGAACCCAGAGTGTAGACAGATCCATACATACGAGGAGAAGATAGTGTCTACTCATGCGGTGAGCTTGGTCACATGGATCATGACTATCCGACCCATTGTTCTGACGATCATCAGATAGTTGAGGTATCTCTCAGGCAGAGGCATAGATTCGATCGAGGTGCTCCACAGGGCGCAGGAAGACGTGGCATGGGATCTGGTCGAGCATATGGCAATAGTCGACGTTACATGGTGCTACCGCCACCACCACCAGGAGATCCACCTTGACTGCAGATGGTGGCGGTCGAGCAGATGGTGGCGGTCGACGTTTCCTTTACTGTTATCTTTCAATTTATATTTCAATATATTCTACTGCTAGAATTAAAAGTTTCTACTTCAGACTTTACTATTGGTATTGTGGTGATGTTACTTGGATATAAAGCTACCATAACCACATCTAGTTATAATGTCACAACTAAATTTACCATATTTTCAATAAGAGTTCAATATATTTTAGATATTGAAATTATAAAAATAATATTGTGATATTCATAAACATATGAGAAATTAATATTTTAAAAATAATGAATAATTTTGTTGATTTATTTATTATTTGATTTAATGGAAGTACTAAAACACATCTTAAATGTAAATAAAATTTATTTTTTATAATTAAGTCAAGTGAAAAAAATATACCATGATATTTTTTATTGATCTCGAAATGGTAATATCGGGTAATAATAGGTCTCGTAGGTCATTTTACGGCATCAATGAGCCTCTTCTAGACAAGTATGGAACTTATCTTGATTCTTAATAAATTAAACTCATTTCAATGATTGATTTTTTTATTTCATAATTTTTATGTTCCATTTTTTATTTAGAGGATCTAAAAAATTTGTGCTTATATTAGATGTAACAACCCTAATAAATTTCATCGAACAACTTATATAAATCTAGATTCTACATTGTATTCAAAACAAAATTTGAAATACATATGAATAATAAAATAGTCACAATAATGGAGAGAAAATTATGAGATAAAACCATAATTATTAATTGAATAAATAGAATGAAATAATAATAATGTAGTAAATATTAGATGACATAAATTAATCATTATTTAGGACCTATTATTTTACACATATTTTTAGAATATTTTAATTATAATTAACCATACAATACAAACCATGTATTGTAAGGTTTAGTGTATTTGGAGGATTAGGTACATAATTTGTAAACATGATAACCAAAATATAATATCATTTTCATATTGAGATCATAACTCAATTTGAGCTTCTATACCTGCATAGTACAACCTAGGGAATACATAAAAAAACATGTTGACCAAAAATCCTAATAAGGGGGACAACATGGGAATATAGAATATCACATGAGTTATAAGGTATTCTATGATAACATAAATGAAATTGAACATGAAGAATCAAATTTAACTATATAATAATGAACATAGAGTCACATAGTCATGGAAATGTTGAAATGTGGAAGAAATATACAACATGATATAAACATGAGTCATGGATAATTTCCATGATTATAACACATTATGGACAAAGTCCCTTAGTGGATTGGTTTTACTCTATAATCCCATATATGAAAAATCTGGAGACTAAGAATTACCCAATAAAATGGATCACTATCTGGTAGGAATCATCATAGAGTGTCTATGAATATGTGTGTCACATTAATAATAATATATAAGTAATAAATATTTGGGTTATCATGTAATAAAATGGGTATCATAATCATGTCATAATGCATAAACATTGGGCATATCATAATAATGTGCATTGAAGAAGGAATTTAAATAATAATCAAACATTAATAAGGAAAAATTGGCATAAATCAAGAAATAATTCATCCAACTAAAGTGAAAACATAAGAAATAGTGTTTACTAAACATTATAAATGATCCACTTATGTTAATTTCAAGGGAACAAATTAAAGAGATTTTGAAGAGGAGAAAAGTACAATTTTTTCTATTAAACTATAATTAAATTTAATTAAATTTTCTTGATGAAATATGTGAATTTATAAAAATAAATTTGTATTATTATATAATATGGGGTGTAATTGAAAAGGGTTATGAAATTATGAAGTTCCCTTCAATTCTGTATTTTTATAGGGAGGAATTGAAATGTGAACCTTTTAAAATATGTATTTCCCAAAAAAAAATTATTGGGATACATATTTATGGAGAATATACATAGAATGTAAAATATATACATATAAATAATGAATAAATACATTTATTTAAAGAATGATAATGTGTAACCCGAAGGAAATAATGGAGGTTTAGAGAGATCCCTTAACTTTTTTCCATCAGTGTTCTCCACATGAACATAATTTCATCAATAGTAAAAAAAGATTAATTAATTAATTAGTTTAGAAAAACATCTAAATATATTTTATATATTATAATTTCATTAATTTTATTCATGCATATGTCTATGAGTTATAATGTTTAATTTCGTCATCCCAAGAGTGTGTGTTTCATGGATTCCTGGTCGATTCTCTTGTGAATAATTTTGTGAGTTAATTTAAAATTAGAATTATTCTCTAGAAGGGAATTCATATTGTATTAATAAACTTCATAAAATTAATATTTTCTCATATTTAATTTTACTTTTTTCATGATTATGATTCATTGGATAAAACTCTAATGAGAAAAGTTTATATTGTTTTGGAAGGTTTTCAATCATCACGAACATGTTATGTTTTATTATTAAATATTATTTATATAGAGTAGTTATATAAAAAAATAAAGTTATGATATAAATTTTAAATTATTATTTGACAATTATAATCTTTATATGACCATCAATAAAGGTGGTAACAGAAAATGTGAAATCATCTTCCATGAAGGCAGTGAGTCGACATATCACTAATGATGTTTTCATTTTTAATAAAAAGAGTAATAGAAGAGTTTTGATGATGGATGTTTTATTAAAACAAAAAAATTATAGTACATATATTATACTGTATTTGTCATTATATTTTAGACTCGTTAGGTGAGGGGAGGACAAGAAAATAAAAGAAATTAAAAGTGAAAGACAGATGATTTTACCTCTTGAATATCATCTTAGTGACTGCATCTTTAAGGAACATGGTATTGGTATTTTGGGGAGAACATAAAGATATGGACATGGGGAAGAGTCTTGGGAGAGGAACTAAATATAATATTAGTTATATCCAAATCTTATAAGGTTTTATTAGAAGGGGTGTTGATAGGTTGTAATTATATTATGAGGAGAAAGGTATTTTGATTATTTTATTTATTAATTTATTATTTTAGATCAAGAATATTAATAATTTAGATTCCAATGATAAATTATAGTAACTGATTCGTGAATTTTCAAGTCAGTGGTTCCTTTCTTTATCCATACATCTGGCATTACTCTAAAGTTCATGAATTTGTTAAATAATGTAAATACTAAATTTCAGTATTCACCTAAAATTGAACTATTTTAGAAAAATTCTCATAGTTAATCCTAACTATTTTTGGATGTATATATTTAAAAAAATGGACTACAGTTAATGAAGTTAATTTTTAAAATATATTAAATTTAATTTTTAATTAAAATCATCTTTTATTAAAACAAATACCAATTTTAATAATATTACCAGTTTTATGTAACATTTAAAATTATACTATGGTCTTATAAAATCATATTATAATTATTAAAAAATATTAAAATATTATTCTTTTTTATGATAATAATTTTTTTTAAATAATTATATTATTTATAAAATTGTAAATAAACATTTATTTTTTTCAAAAAAAAAAACAACACTCAATTAATAATTTTAAAAACATGTATTTAATTATAACATGATATAAATATATCATACAATCAATTATAAGATACCTAGATTTAATTTATACATTCATAGGTGACTTTTTTATTGTAACCATCATATTATAATTCCTAATGATCACATTACTATTCCAATGGTCTGGTTATTATTCCCATTATCATATTTCTTATGATCCTATGGGTTTTCTACTTAATATAAATACATATTTTTCTTCTGTTTATTGACTCCTATTTTATTCTAATTTTATATATACTTTCATAATATAGTTTAATATATCATTAGTAACATCAGGTTTTATTTTTAGTTCTTTTTTCGGTAGTGTGGTCATTCTTGTTGATCTAGCAAATCCAAAATTTTAATTTTCAATTTATTGTCCTACTATTATATTTGGTAATATTTTTGGTTTTTTATAGAAAAATGTATCATTATTCATTTATAAGAAAAATATTGTTATTTGGTTCTTTATGTGATGTAAGTTCATTATACTGCAAGTCATAATTATATGATGGAAATTTTCTTTATGAAAATTCTAGATCATTTCGTTCATACATCATAGGAAATATCACCTTTGAAATTTCATTGTACACACTAAGGGGAAAATATGTGTGGGTATGTAGAGACCCAATTCTTGACGTATGTGGACATTACATTACTTTTACAGAATACTTAATACATAACAAAAACAAACACACAAGGACCCTAATAGTTTAGTGTCTTTGGAAACTCGGAACATAATCTCTTAATCGTGGTGAAAGATCTTCAACATCTCCCATAAAGATCTTCCCCTTTTGTTTTCTTACCTAAAACCTTTATTTATATCCTGTGGAAAAGAAAACATATAAAGGGTGATCTCAAATGCTCATTAAGGTTAATCATGGAGAAAATAAAACAAACCATATACATTTGAACTTCAAAACATGAACATAATGTTTACACATCAAAATCTTGAGTTGTGAAATAAATCTTGCCAGTACGTAAGGCATAGGTCATAAAGGAACATTAATCATGATAAAATAGCATGAGAGTAAAAAATTTAATTATGTCAAACCATTAAGAACATGATATTATTTCCATAGTAGCCAAGGCATTGCTGTCAAGACCATCTTAGTGGACAAAGTCCCTTTCTGAATCGAGTTCACTCCTCGTTTCAGTCCTGTAGCACTGAACCGGATTAACTTACCATTCCAACCATGTCTATCTCATGAGATATAAATCATTACCCAATGCATTGGAGGGAGATATAGGTCCCACCCATCTCATAATGAAATCATCCTTACGTGTGCCAAAACATAAACATAAATCATTCATCATAACCCAAAGAATAAAATGGGTTTTATAAACATCATCTGATAATAACATAATCCATATAAAACAAATGGATATCATTTCATAATAAGAAAATTGAAACCATATAAATCATATAAATATTACACTTGAATCATATACATATGAAATAATTTCATCTTAGATGGAAAATGGTTTTGATAAAACGCTTGAAAAGAATTCTGGAGGAAAATATCGTTTCTTCTTAAAAATCATTTTATTTTCAAAAAATGCCAAGCAATTTTAAAAGAAAATGATTGTATTGAAAATAACCATGAAATAATTTGGAGTAATATTCATGCAAATAAGGCATTATAAAACCGTAAAAATCCATTCATTCCATATAAGTTAAAAAAACAATCCCCTCGTACTTTTGCCAGAAAAGTCAAAAAGTACCTCGTATGGTAAACAAAAGAAATATTCCTTCCAATCCTTGTGGAAAAAGTCATAAAAGGGTAAAAATGACTTTAAAAATACATGGAAGAATAGTAAACATTTTATGATAACATTTTTCTAAAACATGGACATGGATGATGAAAATAACCCCAATAAATACTTACGAATAAACAATCTCAGATAAGAATGAGATTGGAATAATTATCACTTACCTTAGGTCCGATATGCTTTGTACGTCTCAAAACCTCTTGTATAATGATTTAAATTATTTAATTTACTTATTACAGAATCATATTCATTGTTATGATATCATATATGGTTCACTTATTACATTATAATACCTGTTCTTTTGTAAATTCCATGTTAAAGCAGCGTTTTGGGTAAAATCATTTTATTTATCGTACGTGTTTAGATTTGTTGTTATTGATATTATTATTACTTATATAATTATTTACATACTTATAGAATTTATATAATGATTTATATATCATATATATTCATTATATACATATATATAATAGATAGATGAATGAAATGAAATACACCGTTCATGGAGACGGTAGGTCGTACGTACGCATGAACGATATTTTACTTTCCTTATTGATATGAATGGAATTTAGTAGATGGAATAAATATGTATATACATAAATACAGTAGAATTATTATTTCATATATTTCATGATTACTTATTATATAAACTTTATAATCATTCTTGAATTGTTAACATGGAAAATGAATCTCATCGCATCGTGGAGACAGTAATCCGTACGTATGCACGAGCGATGATATCGTTCCCATATTTATTGAATGGAATTGGGGTGGATGATATAATATCATAGAATAATTATGATGTTATAATCATATATATTAATTCTTTACACCATTATACCCATCCAAGTAAGGTGGTGGTGGAAAAATGATTACACCATGGCGTGGAGACGGTATTCCGTAAGTACGCAGGCGCAGTGATTTCGTTTTCCGTAGGATGGATAGAAGGTGAAATAAGGTTGTTTAATATTTATAATAACATATCAGTATATTAGTGATACTGATGTTATTACTTTATAATGAAACAACAAAAGAATAAGTATTTGAAGAAGAAAAAAAACTTGAAAGAATCGGTAGAAGAGATTACCTCTTCCTCGACACACATCCTTTAAAAATCTTCTTAGGGCACTAGAGTTGGTCTTTTGAGAAGACCAGAACCTATATGATATAACTAGAGAGGTTTAGAAGAGGAATTTTTAGGTTTTGGATAAGCTACATGTCTCAAAAGGGTGTGAAGAGAAGAGGGAAGGGGTGCCCTTTTTATAAGGGAGGAGAGGGGCACATTAGGAAAGACTTAAAATATTATTTTATAATAAAGTCATATTCTGTTTATAATGGATCCAAAGTGACTTATTACGAAGCTAAAGTGGGGATGGGTCTAATTCCTCACAACAAATAGGTTTTAGACAAGTTTAGGTTACTAATTTAACCTTATCTTTTAGATTTAACTCTAAGTTAAATAATTTAACTTTTACTGTGTCTTCTTGTTTTCTTACACTATATGGTTAATAAACTTACTATAACAAGCTAAACGAACCCCAAATGGTTCATTATTAATATATATATCATTATCTAAGTCATTTGGCCGAACCATATATTTTTAAGAATAAAATAACAATTAATAATATAATATTTTTTTTAAAAAAACTACACTATTTCCTACTTGATTTTTGTGAAAATCATAACATCATGATTCGGTCGAACAATGTTACTTAAATAAATACTAACATATCATATTAACCTATAAAATTAGTGTAATTAATAAAAAGTATAAAATTACATTTATTTGGATATTTATAACATCAATTAGGTTATTATTTCATTAATAAGGTAATTACTGCATCATCATTGGGTCACAAATAAATTAAATTATTTAATGTCTAAAAATTATAAATAAAATACTATTATGTAGGAGATATTTTTATCTTTCTAATGAATATTTATAGTCGAATTTATCTTATGTATAACCCTATATTAAAAATATTTTAGTTATTAAACATTGATTTTAACTATTTTAACTCTTCTATAAATAAAATAATAATAGGTGTCCTAATCTAATCCAAGTGGACCTAAATGATAATATTATATTCCTAAGGTTGGTTTGGGTCTAATTACACTTATCCAATAGAATTATTACATGTGTTAAGGTAATAATAATATCATTTTTACCCTTAATTACCCTATTTACATTTAACCGTGGTAAATAAAAGTAAAAATTACTATTCACCAAAAATTATTTTCATCTCATTGAACCACATTTTACATATTGACATCAACCGTGTCTCCCAGATTTTTTAAATTCCACTCACATAAGCAGAAAAATTATGTTTTATGTAAATTTTCAAATTCTCCTAGGTGGTAGGTAAAATACGGTAAAAAGTTCAATAAAATTTTTATATATCTAAAATTATTATAAAATGACTCCAATTAATTACATTGAACATATATAGGTATTTTTTATATATTTTTACCAAAAATAAATTTAAATAAAATAAATAATTATTTAAATAAAATGTCTTTTTTTAAATAATAACCTAGTATTTTCACTATTCATCAAAAATTGAAAGTTTTCAGAAAAATACCAAAAATTCACCCTAGGCTAATTACGATATTTCAAATCTAAATATGAAGTCCATTTCGAATGATAAAATTTATAAAATTTCAAAAATTGGGTATTACTATTCATAATGGCTAGTTTATATAATATTTTAATAGCATATCGTTGTTTAGTGAAACTCAGTATTGCTTACAATACATGATATTGTGGAAGTTCACGATTGCGTGTGAAGCAAGCCAAGTAAGGGTTGTGTGTAGTGCAAGATTCCCTTGTTTTTGTGTATAATATAATCCAATTGTATTTCATTTATACAGTGAATATTGCGTAGAATAACTTCTATCAAATGAACTTGAAATTTTGTGTAACACGATCCAAGAATAGTGTTGCATATACGGTGTTGCGTATAGAACAAGCTAATTTTGGTGTTGTGTACAACACAATACATCAATGAAATTAAAAATAATAATTCTCATAAAATCTCGGGTTGTTACATTCTACCCCCCTTAAAATGAATTTCGCCCTCGAAATTCATCGGGGTTATAAATGGTTTACTACTTGAAAGTTTCTTTCATAGAAACCCACATCGTAAAAAGGAATACTAAAGCTTAATTTTATAAAACAATGTATGAAACGTAACGGTTACCCAAATTAACTTATTACTGGGTTTCCACATAGAATAACATAGGTGAAAATATGTATATGGAAGCGAAACCTAACCATCATGTTCTAATAGAGAGTGGTAGAGAACATGGCTATGAAAAATCCAACTATCAAAAACCCATAAATTTGTGATGATTTAAGGTACCATCTAATTCATCGGATATATGGACACTAGGAAAAAAATTGTTTTTCAATATCATTTTCATAATGTTGAAGAATTAAAAGAAATACTTACTTGATTTTGGTATAATATTACTATTGTTTGTGCCTTGAACAATTTCCACTTCATCACTTAACGAAATGATGTTGACTTTTTCTTCTGTAATGTGTTAGCAGATCATGTGATAGAATGATAGGTCATTCCATCTGTCTCAAACAAAAGGATAGAAAAAGTTATTAAATATAAATAAGTCCATCTATAGTGGGATTGGACTTATACTTCATATATCATACCTCTTAATATAATGAAACTAGTATCTACTACCTAGGGACTTCCTGTAGGCCTGTGGTAGGTGATAAAGTCATGTCGCACTTCAGTTGTGGGTTCGATTCTACAGCCTTGTCCGACATGACAGGTTGTCGCCCATCCTACAGGTCATCCTTTTTCTAAAACTATATTATTATAACATTCCAGGAATAATAGAAAAATTTCTCGCCTTAAACAATACTATCTCATGTCTAACTTAATCCATTCCAATCTTTAGGCTTATCCAAAATACTTCTGTCGAATCTCATAGTATAACGAAAAAGATTACCAGAGAGTTCATATACCAAGAATGTGAATACCATCATTTATCTCCCATATATCATAAGATATATCTTGTTGGTCACATTCCAAATATCTGAATTCCTTAATCTTGTATTCTCTTGAAAAATTAATACCCATTGAACATTAGTGAAAATAGGAATGCTGTAAAAAGTTTACTCTTTCCACATACCAAAATCCCAGAATTTCTATATACTCAAACCATGATATCACTTTGACCTTATACCAGTAATGAGCTCATTAATACTATCAAGCTTCTCATTATCTCATTATCCTTTCATTATTCACATATCATCTACCTTTAAAATATATTTCAATCACTTTTCATGGTTACCGATACCATAATCTTATAGAAAACCACAATGGACCAATACACAGATATTCCAATATACCATAAAAGTACCTCAACAACATTATTCTTGAATACCAATACATAAACACTTCAATCCATCCACTTTAATGATTTTTATGGAATAATTCCTTCATTGATTTAGAAGTAACCTCTTAGGTCAGGTCATTGAGTTGGGTAATGCCCATGTTTTCCACACATAAGACATTGGACTCCATAATAGTCTGTCACTCTATGACCCTTTTCTTTACATAGATAACATCTTCCCCTCCATTTGAGGTATTCCTCAAGGTTCTTCTTCCCTTCTTTAGAAATCTCAATCTTCCTTTCTCTATGCTCCTCACCATGCGAACAGGCATAAAATTCCATCTTCCTCTTATTTGATGACTTAGGAATACAACTAAACTTCACCATGTTAATCATATATCGACATGACTATTTCGACATAATCACAATATCTTTCTCTCCAGACGTTACACAATTTCGTTGATCATAGTCACCAATTTTTCCATTGGAATCAATGTTAACTGAATTCCTTCTCATTCCCTCCATTGACTAAAACCAGAAACCATAGTGTAAGAAACAGTTAAAATAACGAGGAACCACATAATCAAAAAAAGTTACTTATGGGATGTCTAACATAACAAAAATTCCTTAATCCAAGACACCATAGGTTCAACCTATGTTATTCATGACCGTCAACATAATTCTAGGACTATAACCTATAGTTATACTAAACCTTAGAGACATCCCTACATATACCTTTGAAATATCTCTAGGGATTTCACTAATGTTATCGCATCCTAGTTTCCAAAGGTAAACTAAACCAAACCTCTGATACCAACTGTAGAGACCCAAAGCTTGACGTACGTGGACATTACATTACTTATGCAGAATAATTAATACATAAAAAAAATAAACACACAAGGACCATAATATTTTAGTGTCTTTGGAAACTCGGAACATAATCTTCTAATAATGGTGAGAGATCTTCAACATCTCCCATAAAGATCTTCCCCTTTTGTTTTCTTAACTAAAACCATTCTTTATATCCAGGGAAAAAGAAAACATATAAAGGGTGTCCTCAAATGCTCATTAAGGGTAAGCATGGAGAAAATAAAACAAACCATATACATTTGAACTTCAAAACATGAACATAATGTTTACACATCAAAATCTTGAGTCGTGAAATAAATCTTAGCAGTACGTAAGGCATAGGTCATAAAGGAACATTAATAATGATAAAATAGCATGTGATTAAAACATTTAATTGTGGAAAACCATTAAGCACATGATATTATTTCCATATTAGCCAAGGCATTGCTGCCAAGACCATCTTAGTGGACAAAGTCCCTTTCTGAATCGAGTTCACTCCTCGTTTCAGTCTTGTAACACTGAACCAGATTAACTTACCATTCCAGCCATATCTATCTCATGAGATATAAATTATTACCCAATTCATTGGAGGGAGATATAGGTCCCACCCATCTCATAATGAAATAATTCTTACTTGTGCCACAACATAAACATATATCTTTCATCATAACCCAAAGAATAAAATGGGTTTCATAAACATCCTCCCATAATAACATAATCCATATAAAAAAATGGATATCATTTCATCATAAGAAAAGTGAAACCATGTAAATCATAGAAATATTACACTTGAAACATAAAAATATGAAATAATGTCATCTTAGATGAAAAATGGTTTTGATAAAACATTTGAAAAGAATTCTTGAGGAAAATATCCTTTTTTCTTAAAAATCATTTTCTTTTCACAAAATGACATGCAATTTTAAAATAAAACGATTTTATTGAAAATAACCATGAAATATTGTAGAGTAATATTCATGAAAATAAGGCTTTATAAAACCATAAAAATCCATTCATGCAGTATAAGTTAAAAGAACATTCTCCTCGTACTTTTTCCAGAAAAGTCAAAAAGTACCTCGTATGGTAAAAAGAAGAAATATTCCTTCCAAACCTTGTGGTAAAAGTAATAAAAGGGAAAAAATGGATTTGAACATACATGGAATAATAATAAACATTTTATGATAACAGTTTTAGAAAACTTGGACATGGATGATAAACATAACCCTAGTAAATACTTACGAATATACAATCTCAGATAAGAATGAGATTGGAATAATTATCCCTTACCATAGGTCTGATATGCTTCGTACGTATCTGAACCTCCTGTATAATGATTTAGATAATGTCATTGAATTATTACAGAATCATATTCATTTTTATGCTATCATATATGGTTCACTTATGACTTTATAATACCCGTTATTTTGTAAATTCCATGTTGAACCATCGTTTTGGGTAAAATCGTTTCATTTATTGTAAGTGTTTCAATTTGTTGTTATTGATATTATTATTACTTATATAATGATTTACTTACATCCAGAATTTAAATCATGATTTATATATCATATATATTCATTATATTCATATATATAATAGATATATGAATGAAATGAAATACACCGTTCACGGAGACGGTAGGTCGTGCGTACGCATGAATGTTGTTTTCCTTTCCTTATTGACTTGAATGGAATTAAGTAGATGGAATACATATATATATATACATAAATCCAGTAGCATTATTTTGTCATATATTTTATGATTACTTATTATATATACTTTATAATCATTCTTAAATTGTTAACATGGAAAATGAATCTCATCACGTCGTGGAGACAGTAATCCGTACGTACGCACAAGCGATGATATAATTCCCATATTTATTGAATGGAATTGGAGTGGATGATATAATATCATAGTATCAGTATGATTTTATAATCATATATAGTTATTCTTTACACCATTATACCCATTTAAGTAAGGTGGTGGTGGAAAAACTGATTACACCATGGTGTGGAGACGGTATTCCGTACGTACGCACGCGCGGTGATTTCTTTTTCCGTAGGATGGATAGAAGGTGAAATAGGGTTGTTTCATATTCATAATAACATATCAGTATATTAGTGATTCTGATTTTATTAATTTATAATGAAACAACTAAAGAAGAAGAAGTTGAAGAAGAATGAAAACTTGATAGAATCGGTAGAAGAGATTACCTCTTACTCAACGCACCTCCATTAAACTTCTTCTTAGGGCACTAGAGTTTTTCGTTTGAGAAGACCAGAACCTATATGATATAACTAGAGAGGTTGAAAAGAGGAATTGGCAGGTTTTGTCCAAGCTTAAAGGCTCAAAAGGGTGTGAAGAGAAGAGGGAAGGGGTTCCCTTTTTATAAGGGAGGAGAGGGGCACTTTAGGAAAGACTTAAAATATTATTTTATAATAAAGTCATATTGGGTTTATAATGGCTCCAAAGTGACTTATTTATAAGATAAAGTGGGTATGGGTCTAAATCCTCTCAACCAATAGGTTTTAGACAAGTTTAGGTTACTATTTTAACCTTATCTTTTATATTTAACTCTAAGTTAAATAATTTAACTTTTACTGTGTCTTCTTGTTTTCTTACACTATATGGTTAATAAACTTAATATAACAAGCCAAAAGAATCCAAAGTGGTTTATTATTAATATATATATCATTATCTAAGTAATTTTTCTGAACCTTATATTTTTAAGAATAAAATAACAATTAATAATATAATATTTGTTTTAAAAACTACACTATTTGGTACTTGATTTTTGTGAAAATCATAACAGCATGATTAGTGAGAAAAAAGTTACTTAAAGAAATACTAACATTTCATATTAACGTATAAAATTAGTGTAATTCATAAAAATTCTAAAATTGCATTTATTTGTGTATTTATAACATCAATTATGTTAATATTTCATTAATTAAGTAATTACTGCATCATCATTGTGTCATAAATAAATTAAATTATCTAATGTCTAAAAATTATAAATAAAATACCATTATGTAGGAAATATTTTTATCTTTCTAATTAATATTTGTAGTTTAATTTATCTTCTGTATAACCCAATATTAAAAATGTTTTAGTTATTAAACTTTGATTTTAACTATTTTAACTATTCTTTAAATAAAATAATAATAAGTGTCCTAATCTAATACAAGTTGACCTAAATGATAATATTATATTCCTATGGTTGGTTTTGGTCGAATTACCATTATCCAATTGAATTAGTACATGTGTTAAGTTAATAATAATATCATTTTTACCCTTAATTACACTATTTTACTTTAACCGTGGTAAATAAAAGTAAAAAGTTACTATTCACCAAAAATTATTTTCATCTCATTGAACCAAATTTTACTTACTGATATCAACATTGTCTCTCATATTTTTGAAATTCCACTCACAGAAGTTTCAAAATTATGTTTTATGTAAATTTTCAAATTCTCCTAGGAGGTAGGTAAAAGACGGTGAAAAGTTCAATAAAATTATTATATATCTGAAATTATTATAAAATGACTCCAATGAATTACATTGAACATATATAAGTATTTTGTATCTATTTTGACCTAAAATAAATTTAAATAAAATAAATAATTATTTAAATAAAAAGTCGGTTTTTAAATAATAACCTAGTATTTTCATTATTCATCGAAAATTGAAAGTTTTCAGAAAAATAAAAAACGTTCACACTAGGATAATTTCGATATTCCGAATCAAAAAATGAAGTCCATTTCTAAAGATAAAATTTATAAAATTTCAAAAAGTGGGTATTACTATTCATAACGGCTAGTTTATATAATATTTTAATAGCATATCAATGTTTAGTGAAACTCAGTATTGCATACAACACACGCTATTATCAAAGGTCTTGATTGCATGTAAAGCAAGCCAAGTCAGGGATGCGTATAGTGCAAGTTTTCTTTTGTTGTTGTGTATAATAGAATCCAATGGTATTTCATTTATACATTGAATGTTGCGTAGAATAAATTCTATCAAACAAAATTGAAATTTTGTGTAACACGAGCCAAGAATAGTGTTGTGTATACGGTGTTGCGTATAGAACAAGCTAATTTTGGTTTCGCGTACAACACAAGACCTCAATGAAATTAAAAATAATAATTCTCATAAAATCTCAGGTTGTTACAGGGTACTTCCCCATAATCTCTTCCTCTAGTTTGTTTGTTTCCTCATCATATTTATGGTTACTCCATAGTTTTCTAGACCAAGTGATTGGTCTTGTTGTCTATAACTTTATCTATATGATCCAAGATATTCACTGGCTTCTCCTCATAAGATATATCTTTTTCTAGATATATCACCATTGAAATTAGTGTAAGTAAGTGTACTAGTATGTAATTTTTGATAAGGGATGTCTGGAATTCATCAAGCACTTTAGACATTGTTGGTGGAAGTTCTAGTTGATTGGCCCCAACTCCAACATGATCATGAATCTCAAAGGGGTCGATGTTCTCGGGACTTATCTTTCCATTCATCCCCAATATGTGGAGGAATACTTTTTCACCAACCACAAACTCTTTATATGATTAACGATTAACTATATAGTTCTTCTATCATATTTTGAATGCCTTGATGTGTCGATCAATGGTTTTAACCTTTTCTATCATTTCATAGACCGTTTCATTCCCTAACAGGTTACCTTCACCACCATCAACCTAACATAACTATGTCATACATACGTTCCAATTAAGGTCTTCATATCGTGTCAATTGGATTCTCGAGTGGAAACTATTTTTGTAAGATAACCTGACTAAAGGTAGTTGTTAGTCCCTTCCTCTTTTATTTCCCATTTAAGATGTTAGTAAAATGTATTACAATGTCTAAATAGTTGCCTCAAATTGGATATAAGTTGGAGTAAGATAGAACATACTATGGTTTCACTTAATATTTAAAACATATTGGATACTTTTCTAGAAATTGATCATAAATCATAGATCCTGATAAAATAAAATCGACAGTGGTACTCCATAAAGCCTCAAATCATATTTGATATATTTCAATGTAAGTTGAACGAGTGATAAGTCCTATAAAATTAGAATAAATTGAGATGTATTTTTATGATGATAAATAATGATCCATATAGAATTATTTCATTAGGAAGTCATCAGATTTCGAGTGATAAAATCGATGGTGTTTTTTCCTGTTTCCATGTTGGTATGGGTAATCGTTACATAACCCCTTGTAATATTGTATTTCATACTTATATTGTTGACATACCAGGAAAATTGATGTATATTCAATGATATCCTTCATCATATTAGCATAAAAATGGTTCTCTTAGAGATCTCGACACATATTTGTGGTCCCTGGATGAATAAAGAATTTTAATCTATGTGAATCATTCATAATATCTTTATTTATCTTCATATTATATGTTACAAATAGTTTTGACCCAAATCTTATGACTCATTCTACATAAAATTTGAACTCATAGGAATTTCCCTTTATTAAATCTTATACAATTTTCTGAATTTCCACATCATCTCTTTGAGAAACAATTATTTTTTTTAAAAGGAATGGTTCATCAATAATTAAAAGAAAGACTCATTAGGATCCTTTTTTAATGATTCCCATGTCTATCATTTTTATTTCTAAGAAGATTTGATAATTCTTAATTATCATCCTAGATAATGTTACAATATATATTCTACATAGTGCATCTTCCACATTAATTTCTATATTAGTGTGATAATGGATTGAGTAGTAATCATCCTTCATGAGCTTAACAATATTTTAATACACATATTATTCTCCTTATAAATTTAATATATATTTGAGGATATTGTTATTAGCATATATCTCTCATATCTACCCAAAATGAAAATGTTTCTATATTTTCAAGGTGCAGATAACAACCACTCACTCTAGATCCTATGTGGGATAGTTTTTATCTGGAATTTAAAACATTCATGAGTCATATTCAATTAAATTATCATTTATAATCATCCAACATAATACCTTCTCTAATGTATCGATGTATACCCTGAAGTGTTCCAGAATTATCATTACCTTAAGTACAAGTGAAGAGATAATCCTATTTAAAAACACATTTACATAATCTTTGAATTCACAAGTATAGACAAACTTTACCCACATCTATGTTATCTTGGTTATGGGATTTGAATATCATAATAAGTTCATAAAAACTCATGGCTAATACCCAACTAGACCAAGTAAAATATGTCTCTCTAGTACTGATTCTGGTCCAAGAAACTCATAAGTTGACCTTTTATTATAAGGGTCCACAAATATTACTTTTCTAGTGATGAAATAACCTATTAATGATACTTTCTCCTTCCAAATCTCAAATACATAGTATCCGAATTCTCCAAGTGTTCCTATTTACTCTTAGATTATATCATAAAATCGTCGATAAATACAATAAAAAATATATTGATGTAATCAATAATGACCTTATTCATTAAGTATATGATTATTATTAGAGAATTTGTAAGTCTAAAATTCATTGCTATGAACTTATAGTTTACGAAACTCATTCAAAAGTAAGTCTTTGGAATATATTTATTCATCTCTTTAAATTGGTGATACCTTAACCGTAGTTCATCCTTGGATAGACACATATACTCATGTAATTGATAAAAAAATCATTTATTTGTGTAAGGGTATAAATTTTATTTATCATTATTTTTTTTAGGTCATGATAATAAATTCAAAGGTGCATTGATCCACCATTTTCCGTGATGAAGTGGACTAGTTCACCCCATGATAAGGCACTCAGTTATATAAAACCATTGTCCATATTCTCTTGAAAATTCATCTTAAGTTAGTCTAACTCAATGGTGGCCATTATGTAAAGAGCCTTTGATATAGGAAGAGATCTCGTAATAAGATCAATTGATAACTCATCCTATCATTCAGAAGGATGAGTATGTAATTATTACTAGCACACATTAGTGTAGTCCCTCACAATGGCACATCCTTGAGCATAAATCTTTCATTTTTCTCGTACATTTGACCAAGATATAATTTATCATAAATAAATAATATCCCCAATTAATAAAATTATTCTAAATTATATTTAGCATCATCCTTACATTTTTACATAAATGGAGGATGCCTTAGGATGTGAATTGCGATATCCATTTATCGATAGTTAGCTTTGGATTTATATAAAGATATGCAATCCCTGAAAAATATAGTATCAAAATCCAAAAAAGGAAGCAAGAAAATGTTTTCTAGAATTTTTACTAAAAAAATAGTAAATTATTGGAATTATATACTTTGGATGCAATAACTTCCATGAAAATGGGTTTTACAGAAAACTCAATCAACATATTTTGATTTGGTTTTTGAATAGATATATTAAAAATGCATGATATGAAAGAATGTTTAGAACTAGAATCAAATATTACATTCTCAATTACTGAATAAATAACCTTCTTTTCTATCACCACATCATTTTTAGGATCCACTATAGTAGTATGGACAGAATATTCTATTCCTTACTACCTTGGATGTTATTATTTTTTATTTACTCTGATAAGCCTTGTCTTAGGGTATTGGATCAAATAATTATCATGTTAATTGTTTTTTAGACACTATGTTATAGGATAATTGTTGGTCTGAAACATAATTTCTTGTTCCACATTAATCATCTTCTTTAAATACCATCAGCATAAATTAGCCTTGTAACCCTCTCTTATACATTTGAAGCATCTTCTTGTTCCCCATATGTAGTTTCTAAGATTCAATTCTCACAATTTTGACATATTGGTTGCTATGTTTTCTTTCCATCATGAGATTTTTTTTGATAATCCCATATTAAATTCCATTTTCTTATTTTTATTTTTGGGAGCATGAGACCACTTGGAGCCTCTAATAAATATTTCAATCTTAAGGTAAAAATAGACAATCTCTACATACATATCAATTTATAAAATCCCCAAGGATTTTTATATACAATACATTAGTATAATAATTAATTGGTCCAATTTACATTTAGTGTTCATGAAAAATCTTAAGGTGTACCGTGAAATCTTGGTAACATTTCCCACCCTAAAAAACTCATCTTCTGGTTTAATCATTTTATGGAAAATCCCTTTTCTAGCTTAAGATAGATTTATTGGACGATTTTTTTTATAATTATTTTCATGAATTTTACCCACTACATAGAATCAATTTCCTCCCTATTCTTTATATTTTTTATCAGTTTCCACCCCTTATCACCTACCCCATTAAAATCATATACCGCCAACATAATTTTCTCTTCTTTGGAGAATTGGAAAACATAGAACATATTTTTAATAGGACTAATACATTATTCTGTGATGAGAGGATCAGAAGACCCACTAAATAATTGAGTCCTTTTTCACATAAATGATGAGACAGAAATATCTACTTTTATAAGAATGAGGAAGTTTCATATGATTCATGTTATTATTCATAATTTTCTCTAGTTGATCCATATTATCATGATGTTATGATCTCCCGACCCCGTATGATTTTCCCTCTAATTATGTCAATCATGAAAATTACCATCACATTGTTTATTTTCGCGAGATCTTCTATTTATATTCATTAACTAAGAAAAAGAATTTATTTGTTTAGGGGATTTAAAAATTAGCTGATCAACATATTAAAAGGAAACATTTAACATTGAAGGATGAACATGTAAAAGAAAATTATACCTTAACTCATGATTCCATAAAATTAGATATATATTATCGATGATGATAAAGTTATCCCTAGGATATATACTAATGTTTTATTTCCATACTCTTCAAAATTAATTATACTGTTATATGATACCAACTATAGATACCCAAACATTTGACATATATTATTACATGATTTGAAACCTAATTAACCATCATGTACACTCCAAGGATTGTACTTTCTGGCATACATGGATGATTAGGTACATAATTAGAAAAAATGAAAACCAAAATATAACATATTTTCAATAATTATCTCCTAACTCTATTAGAGATCCTTAATCAATATAAGATATCATGGGAAAAAATACATAAAATGGATGAGATAAAAATAACAACAGGGGAATAAATGTTATAAAAATATAATAACACATGAGTTAGAATGTAAAACAAGATAACATAAAAGGAATGTAACATAAATAATCATATTGAACCTTATCACATATAATATAGAATAATATGGTCATGAAATACAGGAATGTGGCAGAAATATACTCCATGATATAAACATGATTCAAGGAGAGATTCGAATACTATAATATATGGTGGGATAAGTCCCATACTAGATTATGTTTACACCCTCACCCAATACAATCTATGTCATTAAACAAAAAATTACCCATTTATGTGGATACATATATGGACACACCCTTCATAAAATTTTCATTATCATGTTCATTAACATGTGTTTGTATGCAATAATCAATCATATGAAATAAACGTTAGGGTATCCCATGGAATGGCCATAGTATCGTAATCATGTCATAAGGCACAAAAAATGGGTGTATCATAATGGTGTCCATGAAGGAAAATATTAAAAACATATATGGACATTAATATGGTAAAATAGGAATAGATATTTAAAAATAATATCTAACATAAGTGAAAACATTCAAAAACTGTGTTTAAGAAACTCTATAAATAAGGCAATTTTGTTTAGTTTAAGGGAACATATTAAAGAATATTTAAAGAGGTAAATAGGATTATTATTTTTATAAAAGTAAAAATGAATTTAGATTTTTTTTTTCTTGTTTAAATTTCTAATTTAAAAAATGGTGGATTAAATTATAATATAGAGTGTACTTGAAAAGGGGAAATAAATTGGGATATTCCCTTAATCGGGCTTTTTTATTGGGATGAAATGAAAGGGGAAGCTTTTAAAATATGTATTTTCCCATAAATGAAGGATTAATTGATCTGGATATATATATGTGTGTGGGTGTGTGTGTTTCTAACATATACAAAAAATTTATAATATATAAAAAATAATAATGAATAAATACACTGATATAAAGATAGAGAATTTGTTACCCAATGGAAAAATAGTGGTTCAAATAGATCCCAAACCATATGTACAAAAGTGTTCTATATATGAACTTATTTCCATATATAATCAAATTAAATTCATTAATTAATTACATCATAAACAATTTCACTTTTATTTGAAATATTATAATTTTATAAAGTTTATTTCTAGCTATTATGATGAATTAAAATGTGTAATATCATTGTTCTATGAGAGTTCATTTCATGGTTTCGAAGTCGGGTCATATGTGTATAATTGTTGAATTTCTTGTAAAATTAAAAGAGTTATCTATAATTCAGAATATATGGTATTAATTCAATTTTAAAATTCTAAATGATCCCAAATATAATTTTATTCTTTGGCATGAGTATGTTTAATTTGATAAAACATTACTGATAAATGTTAAGACTATACTGGAATTTTTTTATCATCATGAACTACCTTTCTATTATTATTTAGTAATACGTATAAATATATTAGTTATATAACATAACAAATAATATAAATTTTATATCTTTTTTAACCATTATAATGGTTTTATGAAAATTTCTCTAGGTGGTAATGGACAACAAAAAATCATGATACATGAAGGTGGTGAATTGATATATAATATATCAGGTTTTTAGTTTTATGTTATCATTTGATGTGAAGAGTTTTGATGATGGATAATACATTAAAAAAATATAATTACTGAAACTATATGATACTAGAAATATCCTGGTGTTTTGTATAATAGAGTTGAGGGGAGGATAAAAAATGAAAATAAATTAAAACATAAAAGATGGTCGATTTTACTTTTTGAATATCATCTCCTTGAAAACATTCTTAAGACAATAATAATTTTTTTTTGTGACGAAATAATGACAAGGATGTGTGGAAGATTCTTTGGAAAGGAATTTTGCACCATAATAGAAATACTCTAGGAATATAACGTGCAAGGATAAGGGGTGATGAGGAGTGATAATCATAGGTGGAATGGAGTGGTGTTTTTGATTATTCTGTTTAGTTTTTTATTATTTCTTTCAAGACAAAAAAATGAGTTGATAAAAATTTATAAATATAGTAAATGGTTTGTGAGAGTTTGAACAAATGGTTTAATACCCCATCCATACATCATATGTGACTCAATAATTCATGTATTATTTAAAGACTCTAAATTAGTGAAGTTCACTATTCACCAAAATACAACTATTTTAGAAAAATACCAAAAATTCACCATATCAAATTTTTGATGTTTATATTTCAAAAAACTGACTTCTTTTTATCAAAATAATTCTATAAGTATGGGGAATTTAATTTTTTTATGAAAATCATATTTTATTTAAAAAATAACATTTTTAATATTATAACTGAATTTATGATGCCGAAAAATTATCTAAGGTCATATAAATTTATATAATAATTGTAATAATAAAAATTATTAATTTAAAAATAAATTTTATGTCAATATTTTTTCATTTAAATCATTATAATAAATATAAATTTTAAAATAATCAATTACATTTCACAAAAGTACCATATCTTAATTTATCATTTTTAAAACATTTATTTACTTATTCCATGATATAAATATATCACAATTTTATTTATAAGATTCAAAAAATTTATTCATAATTTAATAAGTGAGGTAAATATTCTAATGGCTAGATTACTATTCTTAATAGTCAAACTACTATTTCAATCATTAGGAAACTATTTTAGGAATTTTATTTCTGATGACCATAAGGGTTTACTACTTCTTATAAATACCTATAATTCCATTAATCATTCACTTCTATTATTTCACAAGGTTGTTATACATTCAATTTTCAAATGAATATTTTATTAATAAAATTATTTTGTATTTCTATAATTTTTTCATGATTGTAGTCACCAAGTGGATCGACTATATATGAATTTTTATATTCTTATTATTTTATTTTATATTTGTCATCCCTCTATAATTTTTTGCATTATTATTGTTTTTTTGATGAAGTAACTATAATTTTTCATTTATGAGAAAATTTTTTTTATTAGGATCAACATGTTATGAATGTGCATTACATTGGATGACATAATTATAAGAAGAGAATTTTAATTGATAAAATTTTGGGTAGCTATAATCAAACCATTATTGTCTTTTAATCATGAATATAAGAACACCTGAATCACATATTTTATTTATGCTAAAAAGTCATACTTCCACATATCATCGATATAAAATTTATCCATTATAGATTAAATTTTATGAAAAAACCAATGAAATGATGTAATGAAAGGATTTCCTACAATGACTGATAGTTTACAACTATTCAGTGGCCCTTTTCTATTTATTTTGAAGATTAATTCATTTCCCATGTATTAAAAATATATTGAAAACTATTACCATAATCTATATATATACCGAGTATCTTGAAGGCTATCGTCCACATTATTAGAATATTGACATCAAATCAAAACTCTACCGAGAATAAAAAAGAAGCAGTAGATTTAGAGAATGTTTAGATTCTTCTATAATCATTGTTTGATGAAATATTATAAAAAAGTCTAGGGTTTCACAAAAAATAAATGAGTGAAAGAAACTGGATCTAAATTTATGGAATAATTTTTTCAAATGATAGTATATGGGGAAATCAATTTCAATGAATAGAATTGGTGGCCTAACAACATGTTCAAACAAGCAAGAACACTATGGTGGGGCTGAATAACCAATGAAACATGAGAGGTCATATCAATATAAAAGATTAATATAGAGACTAATATAATGAATGGAACATATAATCCATAAGAATAAAATATTGGATCGAGTTCAAAGATGAATACGAGAGTAGATAAATTGAATGAGGTAAAAAAAGTGACTGAACAGAAAAATAATTCTTGGGTTAATAGAACATAATTATAAGAAAAAAAATTACATTCAAAAGATGTATCCAAGAAAAAATAATTAGAAAAAATATAATAATTCATATTCATGAGTATCAAATGTAAAATAAAATGGATGAATTTTACAGAAAATTTTAAAATAAAAATAAAAATTAACTAGTTTTTATTAGATGATGTTGGAGTGATCCCAATTACATTAATTGTTTTACAAACAAAATATATAAAATGACTATTATTTAAAAAATGTTACATGTATTCATATTTCATACAATGGAATGGATAATTTTGAGATGTAATAATTGTGTACATGTCATTACATATCCTTTGTATAACCTCTATTTTCCATTAGTTATTTTGAGTGTGGCCCCCCAAAAAACATCCTAAAAATGTTATGGGTTAGAGTTTCAAACTGACTGTATATAAGACACAAAATGGGTTAAATTATCCTAAAAATCATAAAGAACTAAATATAAATTATACAATAAACTCTATTGATATATAAATAAAATAAATCCCTCAATGTTGTAGATTTTCTGACTAAAATGTGTTCTCTAAATAAATACCAAAAATAAGTAACCCATACAATATCAAGTCAACAAACACCATCCAATTCATAAACAAGAGATATTAATGTAAAACCAAACCACCAATTTCATCTTAAAAATATATTGAGAAAATTTAGAAGATACGGGTGAGAAAATAGGTATACTCTGTAGGATCCTACTCAAACATTATTATATAAACAAGAAATAAGATTGTAAAATATATATTGGATCAATAGTGAAAACAATGTCACTTATTTCATATTTTCTACACCCATACCTTTCCTGGACTCACTCCCCATGTCCACATGTAATCATAATAAAATAAAAAACAAAATATTATAAATATAATGGCACACAATCACCACATACCCATTTAACTACTCACACTCACACCCCCAAATATTTATGTAATTGGACTCATATACATTTCATAATAAAAAACTACATAACATCAACACGTTACCTTGGAGTCAGTAAAAAATGCACAAAACTACCTTATATCACCTACCATATGAACACACAACCATAATATTGGGTATCATATAGTGAAATAAATATTATTAATGAATAAAAAAACCTCATGGAATCCTAAAAAATTATCTTAATCTTATGAAACTAATGTTACATATATTGTAAAATAATGAACCAGAGTGTACCTTACAGTGATGTCATAAAAACTTCATGTATTTAACTCCATGTTTTCTAATAATCTATAAGAAACAAGTGAATTTGTTTTCATCCTATGTGTATCCATAGGTCAATGAAACACCCAACACTTATTTGGTATCCTCCTTGATTCCAAAGTATAACAATACCTCTTAGTACAAATAAAGAATCAAAAAAGTGATTTAAGGGATTCGACGAAAAACACTGATATGTTCTAGAAAAAATTTCATTCCCTTCATCCTCATTATTTTAGAATCATGAATTCTCTCAATTATTCATAAAAGATTCACTAATTTTATAAAATGTTTGTGAAATTTAATCAGTTAAAAACAATTCATAAACATAGTTCAAATTGTTTAACATTTTGAAAAACCTTTGTTTCCACAAAATGTTTCATTTAATGTGTTGTGCTTTTAATTTATCAAATCATTATATATTTAAGGATGTATGAAATGAATAAAAAATGGTTTCTGTTAAATTCATGAAATCATAGTAGATCATTGAAAAAGAAAAAGGTATATGCATTGATAAAGATTTAATATATGCATTATGAATATAAAGAAATATTTAATAATATAATACATTCATTTAATGGGATTATGAACATATTGGTATTAAATTATTGATAATAAAACCCCACAAAATCACACATTGTAAATTATTATATAATGAGGATTAACCTATGAAAAAGAGTATAAACAATAACTAATATCTTTTACACGGATGAAATAATCAATTTTAATATCTCATAAAAATATGGGATCACTGAAAATGGAATGAATTAAAGACAAGATATGATGATGTAATGAATAATAACAAGCCATTTTACTTTACCACTAACTTCCACTCTTATTTAAAAAACACATTTTTCAACTTTTATTAGATTAATTGTCAATTTATCATGTGACATTCATGATCCGGATATGAGATCTGTTTCATGAGTTATGTCCAACATGTCTCCACCAAGGAATTATTATAGGAATTATTTTTACCAAAGAATGTGAAGAAATAGGGTAAAAATAAGACAAAATAACACCAAGTTATAATGTTCTATAAATATATATATATATATATCTTCATAATTATCCATCAAGAATGACTCTCTATTTGAGGGATTAAATACCTAAATAGAATTATTCATCGAGCATGATGAATTTAATGTAAAGATAAAGGGTTATGTGAAATATACCATCTGAATCACAACATGGGTGGAATAACCATATATTGTGGACCCCTTGGGGTTTAATCTGTGGTAAAACTATATCGAACACATGATTTCCTCTTACTTTATTGGAAACAATTTCATATATAAAAAAACAAAAACGAAATCCATGAAAATTATAATAACATCCAAAAATAATGACATAGATATGTTTTAATGTATAGGATGGTTGATCAGCTGAAGTTTCATAGTTATAGGCTTATGAGAAAAAACTAAAAAAAATAACCCCTGGTGGGGACATAAATAAGGAAGCCCATTGAAATACATTTAATAACTGAAGCAGGAAAATAAAAAAAATTGGTAGATAATGAATTATTGAATGAAATTATATATTTTCTATAATTATAAATAAATATGTAATGAAATTAAAAAACTATACACTTTGAATATAATACTAAAAAATTAAACATCACCCAATAATATTGAATCGATATAGTATATAAAATATGTAAACAATTCACCAATTTAGCTAATGTCAGATTATTTAATAAACTATTGAATGATGTGCCATCAGTGTATATTTTATTACTTCATAAATCCAATGATATATTTATTATATAATGAATGTAAGTAATATTACCATATGTTTATCCCCACTATATAAAACTGTGTTTTAAAATAAATGCATTATATATTGGTTATTAGAAAATACTGTATTACAATAAGGATATAATGATTGCCTATTTAATAAATCATTAATATAAATATCATCCTTAAATAACAAATTAAGGGTATAGAATTAACATAATAAGATTAGAGATCTACTACTGGATTTATATTAAATTGCTAGGACCGCATGTTCATAAACAATAATAACCTACATCAAATATACACGTGTAAAAAACAATTTTTAGCATGAAAAAACCAAATATTTTATACTACTAGCCTAAAACCTATGTTAATTAATATATATTATTATTATGATAGTAAAAATAATCAATTTTTTATTCATTAGAAAAACTATCAAGAGGCATCATGTAATATTTTTAATCATGATCACGAAGAAAAAATGATGTTTTAAATTCCTTCTGTTTAATATAAAACACATGGAAAAATTAAAAAGTAATAATTTTGGAACTTTTAAACATCTATTGATTTTTGGAATAAATAATCACTTTATATTGAAAGAGGCCTTTGGATACCAATAATTATTTTTATTTTAGCTTATCATCTCTAGTGTTATCATCTCTTTTTACAATGATGGATACATTTTCACTAAGTGGTTCAGTCATAATGAACCGACTAAAGTTATATCACAAAAATATAATAAAATCACTCATAGATGTAATCCAAACATTATAATTACTTTTATTAACAACATTCGTATATTTTTGGGGAAAATAAAAAAAACATCTTGAGAAACATGAATTTTAGAGGTATCCATATCAATAACCACCTTTATGTTGGCACTACCACACATTATTGTTTCATACCTCTATGGTGAGTCACCCTTGCTTCCCTAATGTGAATTATATGTAGGTAGAGGGTTAGTATATTGGTTCAAACAAACATATTTATCTTTTTAACCAACCACCACACAAAAACTATATCTCTTAATGATGTTCTTCCTATTAATTATGTCATATCATTCACTAAGACACACGGACTGTGGAGTCACCATTCATCATGCCACATCACCCATATTAGAAACCTATGAATTGTGCTTATAACCTAATTATTGCAGAAGGGTACCCCTCCATCCAAAATTGGATACCCATGTGGAAAGAGGATTGTATGAAAAATGGTAATACAATCATTTCCCTTTGAATCTACCCACCCAGTGATTTGTTTTGTTTTTGTGTCATTTTTTTTGATTTATCATGTCATACCATCCTCACATTCTCAATTGTAAAACCTAACTTCTTTAGATCTATGGTACATAGAAATATTCGATGAATCCCCATACAAGGTGAATCATTTTTTTGTTATAACACCAATAATAGTATCAGGTACAGAACCATTATAGTGCCTATATAAATTCTTCCCCATCACAAATTTGAAGCTAGGGTTTTCATGCTAGATTATAGGATATGCACAACTTATCCAATGACATCATAATTTTACTTAATTTTATAATTTATAAATCCATTTAAAATTAAATAATAAATATTCATAAAATATTTTAATATATTTTTTATATTCTACGACATATAATTTTTCAAATTGTATTTTAATATGGAAAAATAATATGATAGAATACTTATTGATAAGTTTTTCATAAAACGTGAATCAATTAATTATAAGAGTTTAAAAATAGTTATTTTAGAAAAAATTATAAATTAATAAATATCCCAAAATATCATTTATTTTAATTCTTAAATAATAAAATTCAATTAGAAATTAAAAATAAAGGAAAACATTTTCTTTCAATAAATATTGTTTAGTGAATTAGGATATATTATTGGATATTATTGATATGTTTCGGCTGATAAAACCATTATGTAATATTAGTTATACATTATAACTGATATAATAATAATTTTATAAGAAAATAAGTAAAAATTTATTATACACTGAGTTAATGAAAGAGTAATATGACACTATTTTTTTGAAGCCCATGACAACACACTGTAGTAGGATAACATATAATGATGATGTATTCTATGAACTATATGAAATTTATACATTTTTACTAAATAAAAATTTATTATAAAAAATAATTCAAGTACCAATTTAATAAGGAAGAAATTATTCTATATTATAATTTAAGACTAAACATACAACAATCATTATGATTTCATACTGCCACATTTTCCAAATGACTTTCTAAATCAAAGAGGATAGAAAAGATGTTAATTAATAGATAGGGTTTTAATAAATTATTAATTATTTATAATTATAATGAAATATAAAATTAAAAATTAAAAATAATATGATTTTCTTATATATTATTAAAGACACACGAGAGGCGGGAGGCTGAATTTGGTGTCTTGTACTTGCCTAACTTTATCATTTTTTCTATAAGTCATTAACCTTAAATTGTATTTATAAATATATTACCCTTAGTTTAATTGAATCTATTGATATTTTAAAAATAAAAACATCTTCATGAATTCATGTACAGAAATAATAAGGAACAATGTATTTTAAAAATGTTCAGTACAATGACCTGCTCCTTTCCCTGGTTGGTTGTTCACCCCAATTGCGGATATACACTATAATTTATTATAGATTACAATTAGTGATCTATCCATATGAGTCATGGGTTGAGTCTTAGTAGAAAAAAAATCATATACAAAATATGATTTCCTTCAACATCTTGATATATCTATATTTGAGAAGACGTCGGGTGCCACACAATATATGTTTATAGATGGATAAAAGATAGAAAAAAATGATGAATAAGAATAAGAACATGGAATAATTGATTATTTGAAGTAATACCAATTCTTTGTAAGTGTCCAGATCACTTCACCATATTATGGATAACAATTACATGGAGAACATAGATTAACAAAAAAAACAATCACTCGAATGAGATAATAAAGATGAAGAAGCACTACGCTCCCAACCACAAACAAAGTCCACTATGATATAGTGAACAACCGATGTATGAACTGCTATAGTGCTATAGCTATTGAAATAGTGGGTTCCCTAGACCCAAATATCTACGATTATTTATTACTATATCATGTGTAAATTTGGTTATAAATGATGTCATCTTACCATAATAATGTATAAATTTCTACATCCACTATATATTGGTAATGTGAAAATATTAATTGTCATGTTGAGAGGTTATAGAAGATCCTAGGCTGTAATGAGAACGTTGATATACAATGAAATTAATATTAAATGTATGTTTTATAGTCTAGATACATCTTACTGACTGGACACAGTATATGTTTGACTATCAGGTGATGGGGGCTGATAATAATTGAGACTTATTCACATGAAGTTCACATCTGGTGATCTCTAGTAGTGAGATCATGTGGAGAGACCCTCCATAATGAACACCAAAAGTTTTTTGTTTCATTGGTCATTCCTATCACCAGACATGTGTATTGGTCTCCTGACTTGAGATCACTACATGTTTGTACCATTTTATTTCTTACTTTGATGCTAGGAAAAAACCATGGTATTGAAATCATGGTAAGGTAGCTTGTGTTTGGTGTATAGTTTGTGGTATGATAGTGGTTGAATGGTCAAAAAAGGATTTTTTTTATTCCAATTTTAGGAAGTTATATATCTCAGGCCTGGTTGATCAGGATGGTGCTTCCTTTTTAAGTTGTTTTCCAAAGTAGTACAAAATAAAAATCATCTGAATAGATCAACAAATAATAACTCATAAAAAAATCACTAAACAGGGTGTTCATGCACCAGAGCCCGGTGCTTCATTACCCACCCACAGCATCCATCGAACCCACAGCAGCCCCATGTTCTCTCCATGTGTAGTGGGAACCACTAAACAGGGCGGTCCTTCTTCCCCGCACGACGCCTCCACATAGCCCCCACCCGGCGAATAGGGATCTGACCTTCTTTAGTAGCGTCGGCCACCGTCCGGCCATCCCACCTCTGCCCAGCTACCACTGCCCCGTCATCATTACCAGAACTGCTACCCCATAGTTCCCATGTCCAGACCGGAGGAGCCGGCATCCTCCTCCTCCCAGCCTTCTCTGCACTGGTCTCCTCAAAGCTGACATTAGTAGGGCGTCACCCTACCTCATTCCAAGGGTCTCCCGGGCTCCCAGCAATATCCGGCTACTCCCGCTCCACCTAGTGCCCCTCATGCTGCTTTCTTTCCGATCTCCATGTCGGCCAGCTACCATGCCGCTGCCATTAGTCCCACTGTCAAGCACCTCTTTTCTCGCCAGACCCACGTGAGATAGCCGGCAACCCCATAACACCGTGAAGGACCAACGACTCCTCCTCTCCTTGTCGAACCTGCCTAGGCCACCGGCCTCGCTGCCATCTGGGGTCATGCAACCCTATTGAGCCGTACTGATTGGGGAGGTACGGATTCAATTTTCTTGGAAGTTATCATTCCGTAGGTAAAAGTTTCCCTGATGCGGTCCCAGAAGACCTGGCAAACATGAAATGGGTTTGGGCAGATCAGCCCGACCCAGTTTGGCCCTGCACGACCTCACATGGCCATGCGCGGCTTTGGACCCACCCACATAGGCCATGAAATGGTGTTTCTGGGAGTGACCAATTAAATTAATCAGAAATAATTAAATAATTTAATTTTAGTATCTAAATTAAATTAATTAAAATTAATTTTTGTAAATTTAATTAATACCGAGAGATATAAATTAGTTTAATTCTATAATTAAATTAAATTATTTAATTAATTTAATTTTGGGATAAGAAATAAAATTAATTAGAGTACCTAAAATTAATTAAATTATTTGAATTTATTAAATTCATTAAATTTAATTTAGATAAACCTAGTACTCAATTAATGAATTTTAATATTACCGCGCTTTATTATACCCACATTTTGGTCTTTAGAATCAACCTATGTATGTTTCCAATTATTTAATAATTATTTTAATTGCGTACAATGGATGTAATTAATTAAATGATGGCCTGTGTGTCGTCTTTTTCGGTTAAAATGAATAAGGGAATGCATGCCCAATTTACATGATGTACATTTATATCCTAGTCCCCCTCTCCTGCGTGCGAGTAATTTTGTAATTCGGACAAAGGGGATGCAAGACATGATGTGGACCCCACCAGGAGGAGGCGGTACTCCAAGACATGACATGGACCCCACCAAGATAAGGCGATGTTCCGGAAGTGAAGCGAACATATAAGACAAGGGGCAAGCTGCATTAAGAGTGAAGCTTCGACTAAGATATGACGCCCTTAGGTCTTTTAGATGATCAAGACCAGTCGGGTACCAATTTAAATTTACGCATGTAATTATTATTTTAGAAATTTTAGAAGAGCGTGAAAATAAAAAAATATAATAAATAAGAAAATGCATAAAGAAGTGACTTATTTTTTTTCTATTAATGTTCTGTTGTGAGCGCGAAAACATAGATAAAAAAGTTTAATAGAATTATATTACATTTGTTGAGAGAAAAACATAAAACCCTGAAAGTAATATTAAGTCAAAACAACAATCCCTCATTCTAGCTTGAACAAAACCGGGTGTTTCGAGTGTTGGTCGTGCAATAGCTGAGGATGCCTCTTACTACAGCTAATTTCTTATGAGAGTGATAGGTTGACTTAACTAAAAAAAGTTCAAAGAAATAGCCAAAGATAGATTTCTGTAATTTTAGAGGCAATCGTTGAGTAAATCATGTAATGATTTTTAAATCTGGGATTTCACTCAACAGATCAAGGAAGCGCGAGTTAATGGTGTTGGCCGGCCAAAATCCTTCCTTGGACCCTCCAAGTACTGGCGTAACCATAACTTGTAGACTATGAGGGAGGATTAGGGATCCTTGCAACTAGAATAATCAAGAGTATTTTGATTGTAGAACAGAGGGTTCCTACAATTCAAAAATAATTAGAGGGGTACATTTGATGATCAAATTAATCAGTAATGTATCTTTTGGTAATCAACATTAAAAGTACGATCAGCTAAAGTTTATTTGTAGATAATGGAAAGCAATACCACAAGTAAAATTGTGGTAAATATTGGACAAATTTAATGTCCAAACAAGAAATAAATTCCAAGTGTATTATAGGCACTTGCGCACCTTAATTCAATAATGGATATTCATGGTGATTGTGTCCCAACCTGTAAAGCCACCTCCAGAAGTGAGTGTGTAAAATTGATTACAAAAGACTCATGAATTAAGAATATTATGGTTCTATCATAATGATATCATCAACGTCTGATGTTAGTTGCAGTTGCTAAATCTGGACATGGATGATGTTACATGTAGTCTCATCTCCAAGAAGATTCCAAGGAGAATGCGAAGAATGATTTGAATGTGATGATTGCACTCAGTTTGTGTTAAGTGAAAGACAATTCACAATCTTTCATTTCATTCTATTATGATACCTTTTACACCCAGTTACTGTAGTTTTGTTTAAGGATACAAAAGAACAGTACGGAGTAAGTGCATCATTACCTTTGAGGTAACATTCCCCCAGAAATAAGAATATTAAAGATATCACTAAATTTTGTTCTTTTGGCAGACATACTGAAAGAGAAGTTGAAAAGGCCTTTAACAAGTCACTCCAAAGGCACATTTATCATGTACTTCAAATAAAAAAGTTTGGTTATTTAAAAGAAGGTTATTTTTAGCACATATTGAAATAAATTTATGGAAGTTAAAAATGAAATGAACTGAAATACAAGAAACATGTATCAGCTCCTCATTCAGGTATATTCACAAATATAAATTAATGTTTCTAACATAATTCATGGCCATTGAATACAATATGAAAATAAGATATGTGTATTTAAATATAGTAACCAAGTAAGTATAGTATCATTATAATAAGTAAAGTATCTTATCTATGCAACTGAGAAATGGTGATTTCATAGTCAGCTGTGATAAACACATAAATTCTATTTTCCATGTGATTGCTTCAAATTTAACAAGTTGTTGAGTATAAAAAAACATTTATCTCTTGTTCTCATTTGGTCATAATGAGACATTATTCCATGTTTTTGGAATGAATGTTTTCTATGTTAACATATTCAACAAATTGTTCACTGGTACATGAATCAAAGGCAATACACGATGAATATAAAATGTATGACCTACCCAGTTGTGGAAACATAATTCATTGTCATGTAAAACTAAAAGTGTGCGGAAATGATATTCCTACTATGGTATTTAGGCTTGGAATAAATAAACACCTTTAGTATTATTGACATATTTAGTTTGGACAAAGAAAACCATAGAAATAAAGGTATGCCACAAAGCATCTGGGGTTAGTTCAACAATATAGTGTGAATTATTACTATGGAAAGATAGAGGTAAAGATACATCATAAAATACATTTTAGTAATTAAGGAATATAATAGTTAAGTATTTTCATGGTCAGAAGATATGAGTTTCTTCTGATCGGCATGTCGATAAATATCTCGACCAAACATTCATCGATCATGATAATGTATCATGGAGTAATTCATAAACGCATGTTACCTTATCTATGTCATGTCATTGAAGTTTATAAGGAGGGTCGATGATAAATTATTACATGTTAACATTGACCAAAAAATGTACTATGGAGAAAAATATTAAACGCGCATTTTATACATCAAAGATACGATGTAAGTTATATCAATGTGACAACTTGCAAAAACATCCAATAAATTTCATGATGTGCTTTGCAAAGAGGGGAGAAAACCCATAACCAATATTTCAACTTAATTGAAAATGGATATCATACGATTCCTAGTATAATGAGAATCCATTATGTCATAGATCATGTGTTAGGATGAAAATGGTTTGTTAAGATATAAAAAAACATGCATCAAGCTAAACACATGGTTCATCTAAGTAATTATCCTAACAGTTGTTTAGGATATTACACAAATCCCTAACATAGATAAGTTATAGTCATATATTAGTCTACATTTCAATATAAGGGTTCACATATCTTTTAGAGATAGTGAGAGATGAATTGACATTGAATTATTTAATGCTTGAGATGCACAAATGGTTGACATAGGAACAAGTAGCCCAAGTTCATGTGGAAGAGGCGTGTTCTAGGGACACATAATGCATAAGAAGAATGAAAACATGGTGATGGTTTTACATTCACTGCGACCGGTGATATATTATTCCTTAAGAATAATAAATCCTATAGGTAAGTAGTATATCCCAAGGATCTAATATTGAACAGATCAATTAAAATTCAATTAATGGATTCCATGTATCCAATTGAATAGGGGCATATAAATTGAATTTTGTGGTGGGTATTCAAATGAGATGATACATGGATGGTACAAGCTTGGTACCAATAAGGCCTAAGTGGTTATACATGTCGTTATTTCTAAATCAATTATAATTTTACTTGTCATAGCTAACTTATATGATGATTATATTAGTCATTGGATGTCAAGATCATCTTTCTAGGAAGGTGTCTATATGACGCAACCAGAAAGGGACGATGAAATCATCAAATTCCAAAGTATGTAACAAGTTACTGAAATCTAGTTATGGATTAAAGTAAGAAATAATATTTTAGAGCATTCATTTTAAATGAATCTTTGCTTATGTCTACCAAAGGTTAGGGGGAGAGCTACTATTTCCAAAGGGAAATATGTCGAAAACATATAGAAAACATTTATTGCTCTTACTTTTAGATAAGATTAGGATGAATTAGTTCTCCAATGATTGACTAAAATTAGAAACCAATGTTTTAGGGAAGAAGATCTACTTAGGTAGATCTAATGGTTTCTTGGATCTTGTATATTGTTCATGAAGTGACATTGTATTCAAAAATACATGTTTGAATACGTCACGTTCATAATTGTATCCAATTTGACATGGCTTAATCTATCCAGGTTGACATGTTCAGAGAACGGGAAGAGATTAATGTTGTGAGTTGAGTTCCATATGCTTCAGTGATGGATCAATCACATATTACATAATATGTACAATAACTGATATTTCTAGGATATAAATTATAGAAGGAAAATATTAATTATATCCAGGAGCACTACAAGTGATGCAGTTAGAACTATCATCTTGTACTTTTCAGAGTACAAATGATATGTACCTAGTATATAGAGAAGAAGGTATACTAGTCATGGTGGGACACAAACTATTAATCCTTAGATCAATTTGATCTAGTATCACAGTTAGGAAAAGGGTGTGAGCGAATGTAGCTCATAAGAGCTAGTGGTAGACATACTTACAAATACCAAGTACGTTGCGGCTTCTAAAGTAGTTAATATGTAGTTAAATGCAACGATTTGTTCCAATTCATGGAATTGAACATTGTGAGACAAGTATAATCGTAATGTAAATTATGATATTCTTACTAGACATGTTGTCAAGTTATGAAAATGGAAAAAAGGGATATACTTTGGGATTCCATCTATTGAGTGGTTTTACTTAAGGAGATGAGGTCGCATGTAACATATATTCCACGCAGTGAAAAATGTGGCAGGCCCAGCAGTTAAATCCATTACTCTTTAGAATCATGATCTTTATCATGTGAGTAGCTAACAAGATTTTTTAGCAAGTTGGATATAGTTCATGTTTGGTTGTTGAAATAGTGGTTTCCCAAGTCCCAACTGTGTAGTACTTTTTATTACATTATCATTTGTATAGTTGGATATACAAGATGTCATCTTTCCATTATAATGTTGATGTTTCTGCATCCACTATATAATGGTAATGTATAAGTATTAATTATCATGTTGAGAGGTTATAGCAGATCCCATGCTATAATGAGAACCTCAAGATACTATGACATTGATATTAAATATATATTTTATATACTAGATACATCTTAGTGACTGGACAAAATAAATGTTTGAAAATAATGTGCTAGTGGCTCGTAAGCATTGTGACTTCTTCTCATGAAGTTCGAACATGGTGACCTCTAGTAGTGATATCATAAGGATAGAACTGCCAATATAAACACAATATGTTTTGGGTGTTAATGGTTTTTCTTATCTAGGGACATGTGTACTGGTCTCTTGACTTGAGAACATTACCAATGTGTACCATTTTATTTCATACATTGATGCAAGGAAAAAAACCATGTTATTGAAATCATGGAGAGGCATCTTGTGTTGGGTGCATCGTTAGTAGTTTGACATCGGTTGAATGGTCAAGATAAATATTTTTCGCTTCCACGTTTAGAAAGTTATATATCTCAGGCCTGGTTGATCAAGATGGTTCTGCCTTCGTATGTATTTGACCAAAGTAGTAAAAATAAAAATTCATCTGGATAGATCAACAAATAATAAAGAAACAAAATGGATGGTGCACAAGTGTGCATCCTGCTTTATGATATATTTAATGACAAAGATATTATAGTACAGAGTCAATGTTCGTAGGTTGGTAGACGTTTCTATGACTATCCATATCTCTTAAGGGCCATGATGGGTTTTTAGACTCCGCTCACGGTCTATGGATTTTATTCACTTATTTTGATATAAGGGCCTAGAGTGTCACAACACAATACTGTATTCAGGAAAACACTGTATTCCATTGAATAAGTATATGGGCATGGTGAGCTCCGCCATGGGGTCTGAGCATTGTCCACGTTATTGATCACCAAAAGAATTATATAAATTCATTATTATTAAAGTTATGAATAATTGGGATTGAATTTATTTAATTCATTAACATGTTTAGGAAATAATAGAGAATAATAATCGAATGAATATTATTTTAATATTCACAGTTTGTTTAATATAATGTGGGATAGGGAATCGAGTTAAATGGATCAGTTTTTTATCACATAATATATTTTATATATATTAAAAGTATATGATAAAATATTAAATAATACTGGGGTTGTTTAGTTTATAAAAATTATTTATATAGTGAACATTGAAATAAACGGGGGCCGGGGGACCTAACCAGGTATTTACCAACTCCACAATAAATAAAGAGGAGGCTCTATATCACATGTTTACATCCATACTATTCACTCATTTTCAGGGAATTAAAATGAGATCTTCTAGGTCCTCCCACTCTCTAGAGAAGGAATCTCTCGATCCAAGAATCTCAGATTAAGAAATATCAAAAGCAGCGAAGGCACGTCGATGTGGTGATTGTTGGGACGTCGAAAGCATTGTCAGATATCCATGCTAGAACTCGGAATTTTACGATCACCAATCCCTTTGATTTTGAAGTGAGTGTGGATGATCTAAAAGGTTCCTTCTATGGATCCTTCGAGCAACGATCGCCATTGACAAGATGTAGTCGACTATGGATTCATATATGAAACAATTATGTTTTCAATTTAATGTTTGCGATCCTTATAAATTAAATGATATCTTAGGACCTCTCTAGGGATCATATTGTTAGAATCAATATGTCATATCGATCCTCTAATAAAATTTTTAATATCCCCAGCCCACCAGCTACCGCTGCGGGCCCTAGAACATATCAATAGCCACTCATATCTGAGATGTTGTAGTTTTGGGTTAAAAGAAGTATGTGGACCAACATTACTATTGTCTTCCAATTCCTATATTTTATAGTAATAATTCCAATGTATGTACTCCGACAGTGCCTTTCGGTATAACCTGGTATGTTCTTTTACAATCATTCAGAGTTGTGGTAGTTCCCCCCAAAGAATGGTTTGGTGTCCTTTGGCCTTCAGACCCCTACAACAGAGGAATATTGTCCTTAAAAACCCTAATGAGATATCCATAGATATTGGCCAATGAGTGTTGTGGCATTGTGTGTAATATAATAATATAGCATTCACCCCAAAATTATATAAATTGATCAGTTTACAACAATAAAAAAATGTACATAGAGTTATACATTGAAATTCTTGTGTATCATATGTCTAATAGGTATAATGGATTCCAACTATATATACGAATATGTTAATATGATGTAATAACTTGGAATAAGAACAAAATATTTTCATAGTATTATTTTTCAGTATGTAGATAGATCTATTTCCCTCATCATAAGGACTTCAGATGAAATGAATTTTTCAATAAGGTTCCATCCATTTTGTCCCCCGTTTGTCTGAGTTTCATAGGACTTCACATATATTTTCCAACCGGAAATCTCATTCATTTCCTATAATTATTGGCACAAATTTATAATATTTATCCAAAATCATTTGTTATTTTCTTTTTTCTCTTTTCTTCTAACATTACTGACACACATTATCTAAAATAGAAATGTGGTAAGAATTTTCTTCATTGTTCATCATCTGTACGAAGATGATTTTTAGATTTAACACTCTCTCAAATTCTCCTTCTTCATTATAGGTTGCATTAGTGCCTTATTAATCTTCATCTTCATCATTATTGGGAGTGATCTCTCCTCAGTGATGGATTATCTATTTTAAGCATAGTCCTTCACTACAATAATGAGTCAAACTATTTATTTTCTTATTTTCTTACAGTATCTTATCTATCTCATAAGATATTATGTTAGATGAATCATTCATTTCCAATATATATAAATGGAATTATTTTAGAATATTATTCTTCTATCCAAAAAATAGTATTATCAAAAAATCACTTTTTTCTCGTGACTTTTCATCATTTATATATCACCTAAAATTGTAAAAAAATTCCTCATTAAATATATCCTATAATTTATCTTTTTCTAAATATACTTCTAAATATTCTAGTAAAATATATGTTTCATCATCTATTTCATCTCAAAATGAGGATTTGGCCCCAACCTTAAAAAAATCTATTTCATCTCAAAATATTTCAAATAAATTTTAAATTTCATTTACTATAGCTATATATAAATGTTATGAACACAATATTTGATATATATCTGATTATATAGATTGGAAACATTTTATGAAAATAGCATTATCTCAGTTTGATTATCTACAAATAGTATTATAAAATCAACTCTTTTTTTCTTTCTCAGACATTATAGGATCTCGTTGATTTAAGATTTTACAAAAAAATAAGGGATTTGGTTGTTCATTATCTAAATTATTCATGGAAACAAAAATAAATTATTCAAGAAATACTTGTAGCTGAAATCAAATTTAAATATTTTTAAAAAATATCGGATAATAGATTCTCTAATTTTCATCATATTTGGAACACATATGAGCATCACAGGAATCGATTGATTTTTTTCCTCAAAGTAATATAATTATAGAAACTATTTTATTACTCTATATTGGTATTAAATTTTAATTAATGATGAACAACTTTTCTTTCTTCACATTCATGGATTTACACACCATTCAATTTGTTTGTTTAGTTAATAGTATGATTTAATTTATTGGAAATCATCATCATTCATTTTTTATTAGAATAATTTTTTGGACAATCTATATTTTTCACATGACTCTTATAAAAATGAATTAATGTGTATATTAGTATATAATTAATGTAAAATGATATTAGGTATATAAGGATCTACTTGTGTTACATCAAATTTACATACGTAGTTTGAAATTTCATATTTTTTTTAAATCGGAAATGTGAAATTAAAATTTTTCCTAAAATCTTATATGTGTCCCTTTATATAACAAAATCTGATTATGTTGTTCCCATCAATCAATAATAGTACATAGATATTTATTTGGGTATGAGATTCATGTATTTTGATATGTACAGGAATTCATATATCAGAAATTGATGCATGTAGTTACATAGCTAAAATATGCTTCTTGGAATTTCCTATACCTTATCCCAAACCCTTATATTGAAATTCACTTATAGAAATTTTATTATGTAGTAGATTCAAATATTTGGGTTATGTTACATAAATTTCTGACATTTATTTTTTGTTCGGTTGATTTAATAAAATTCTAATGTTCCCTTATTTTAAATTAGTATTCTTTCCAATAAACTATAGAAATTATAATTAACTCAAAAATACATCAAATCACTTTTGTGATTTTATTAACTTTCCATAAATACTTAGGATGAATCCCAAGGAATATTCTCGTACACATTTTTTAGAGTTATTTGATATATCACACTACATTAATCACTTCCACCTTAACTCATCATTCATGTAAAATATTTTCATTGATGATTTCAATAGCTACGTCCATAGTTACATAGATAATTATTCTTTCACTACAAGATAGATTCCATTCCAAACATTGAACATATTTTGAAAATGTAATTCCCAACTATCATAAATGTTTAATACAAGTATACCATCCACCTCGCTCTTCTTATTTCTAAACATATTTTAAATGGCATAGATGCTCCTTCAAAACTCAGCCTCAATTCTCATGGATATATAAACCAGCCTTGCAATCATCATATGTATGGGTTACTCACTTGAATCATTCTATCAAGGTGTTCAAGAGTATGATTTTACGATTTTCTATTTAACTAATTTATTTTGAACAACTTCATTAATCACATTTTCATATACCCAATATTGGATAACATCACAAAACCTCAACAAATGTCATTGGATGATGGATTTATGGTTTTTTCATGTTGAATACTCTAAAAAAATACCATAATTATCTATAAATACATTAACTTTTTTCATTAGAATCATATAAAATAAATTTTTCTTCATGTCTAAGGGTACTTTACCAAATAACACCATTCCAATGAAACTAAAATGATTCATAATTTTGAAACAAAGCGTGTATACCTTATACGATATAATGATTATTACTATTTCCATCATTTTGATATTATTGTATACTGACAAGGAATAATAAAACTGTTATTCCTTAAATGTTTTATCAAAGGGTTGCATCAAATCACCCAAAATACATGGGAATAAACTTCATATTATTAATGATATTTTATTATTCCATATGAAAATAATAAAAATAAGAATGGAATATAGTGGAAGTGAGAGTTTTTATTGATGGTCCTTTAAGGATATCTCATGCCAAGACTCAATAGTCTAATCTCCATAATATAAGATATGGTGATGATACTTGGGATATTCCTAAACATATACAATTCATAAATGAATGAGTAAATCCCTTAGTCAATTATCATGTAACCATGGGAAAAATATCTTCCATGACTTTCATATTATGGAATATTTAGTTATTTATATTCAATTTTTTATAGATTCACAACCATTTTATGTATCAAAATAGTTCTTAATAACTAATACCTTATGAATCTTGATTCTATGATCCACTAGTAGTCATAAAATATGAATGTCTATGTTAGTGGATATGACATCCCAATATCATAAAATTCCAAATACTTGTAGGCTTAAATGAAAGCCATTTACATTATTCTTTTCATTTATATGGATAAAACCTATCATAAAATACTATATTTAAATGTTTAGGGAATATTCATTTAACTAAAATAGATAATGATATAATGAATTTTTTTTATCATTATCAAAGTGTAAGAGATATATTATTTGGTTAATATGATATTGAAAAATATTTTCATAACATATTCATGTAATGACCTATCATTTAATAAAGGTATAACTCATTAGTTTTTCAATAAAAATCCATTATTTAATATTGTTAAACATGAAATAAGGTATAATTATGGTTCTAGGAGTTTCATGGGATTCGTCGGTGCATGAAGTTCTAGAAAATTGGAAAAATGGTTCTGCTACATGGTTTCTCTATGGTCAGTACAAACTGTGTGGTGTAACTATATAGGGAACGTTTTTAGGACCAAGTCCCACATGATTTTTCATGAACTGTGTGACTCGTGGTGTAATACCACACGTGTTTTTTATCATTCTTAATAGAGTCATTTTGGAGGTTTTCATACTATTAGGGAATCCCTGCTCCTTAACCATTTGTGGTACCTCATTAGACAATGAGTTGAGAATGATTTATGGAAGTTCTGCCCAATCCATGTATCCAAACTGTTCACCCCTATTTTTGGAGTGAAATTACGATTTGTCCCATAATCAATCATAAATCCAAATTTACTTCTTCATCCTCCCCTTTTATAGTGGATGAACACCTTTCACTACACCTGTGAGGTCACTCCACCCTCCATGGTTGGGTTTTGATGACATTTCCCATACAGAGTACAATACAAGATTTATTAGAAGTGTCAGATATCTCTCTATAAGATTTCAAATCCACTTTCTTCATATCTCATTTTCTTTTCATATATGTTGTGTAATTTTTTTACAAGATCATTCATCATGTTTTTAGGGAATTGTACCAATCCTTATTTTTCTTTCATTTTTCATCGAATCAATGTTTAAAATTAGACCATGATTCATAGAAAACCCTACGGTAGGTGTTCTAGTTGTTTTCCCAAGAAGATATGATGTTTTCAAATCTTCCTTGTTGTGCCTCATACTAGCCACTATGATGTGTTTCCTTAAAATGGTTTCATTGAATACCAGTTAAAACACACATGTCATTATACTTTAAATGATCATTGTTATATAACTAGTGAATGTAAACCTCATAAATATCCACCCATTGGGTGTTATAGATTTAAATTCCCCTTAGTATATAATTTATTAAATTACGAAAACACCTCATAAATGATCGGTTTTGGTTTTAAATGGATTATAAAACTCTTATAATTGATGTATTATTTTTTAATACACCTCTTAATTGAATGCCTTATAATTTAAATGGAATTACCCTTATGGAAAATTTCCTAAATTATTCTATAAACTTCTAATTTATTGGCTGAAACATGGAATTTAAATTACATGTTTTGACTAATAAAATTAATTGTATAAATTTTGTGTCTTGTTTCATGATGTATTTCCTTTCATAAATGGATTCAATGTACTAATTGAAATAATATTAACGGTTGTAAATTCCATTCCACTAGGTTCAATCTTAATGTATTGATTTCATGAATATAAAATCCATTTATATATGTGGATTGATTACCATTATTGTAAAAGTCATTTCGCAACATGATATTATTATTATTATGACTACGACGCTTATATTGGATGTGGAATAATGGTTAAGGGACTTATTGGGAAGGAGGATTCAATCCACCATAAAAAAGTATTGAACATGATGTATCTCATCATTATAATGTTATTTGGGTTACAGTTATGACGTTTCTCATTCATCTATTTAGTATTTTATGAATTTATTCCCACCAACCTATCAATAGTGTTGATCATGTAGACTGTCACTCATTATGAGATTCAGGGCATATACACTCTTGCATAAGATTATATGCCTGTATTGACTAGTAATAGATTCCAAAGTTAGGCCTCAGTCAAACCAACAACTAGTATCCATGTATACAGCTTCTTATATCCTCATGTATACAGTTCATATTGGTTGATATAATATATAACTAGATATATTATAATTTATCACTAAATATATTTTTACTAATCAGACTCATTCTGAACTATGTTGATGTGGGTAGAGCTACAGAGTTTCATTTGAGAACATTAGCTGGCGGGAATTTATTTATTCAACATTTTTACAATTTAAAATACGTGGACATTATTGTTTCTATGTACACTTCTTGGATTACATATATACAGCATTGGTGGTGGACTATTTGGATTTAATATCACACTCTACTTCAAATGCCTTTGGTACCCAGGTAGATTAATTTTCTATAGTTATGTATTAGGGAAAGCACCTAGTTATAGAATATTGATATGGTTTAATTATATCTAGAGGATAGGGTCATATGATTGAGCATTTTCTTGAGATGCTAGTCCAACAGTCTATTTTAATTTTTACCTTCTTATGGAATGTTTTATATACCAGTCCCATATTCACTTTTTGTATATTATAATTCCATGACTTCTTGTGTCTAACATGGCCTTGGGATTTTTTATATTATTATTCTATTTCTCCTCATTCCAGTAGGTTGTTAGTATTGTATATTTAGTGTCTTTTATATCACACATACGTTATTTTATTATTATTATTAACCACTATTCCACTCTTACATGAGGGTATATCCTCTCCACTCTACCAACATAGAAGATCACTTATAGTCAAAAACCACTTGTGTATGTAGAGGTACGATTAATTCCATGTGACCAACCGGCTCAGTGCCCCAGTTTAGCAGATGTTGGGTCAGGAATTTATAAAGTGGCATCATAGCATTTTTTCATTTATATTACTTTTTTTATATTAGAATAGATACGATGATTTAATAAGATTTGGTAATGATCCTATTCTTGAGTGTAGCCAACCCATGTATATGGGGGAACCCAAAATTCCTAGGATGGAAAATTAAAGTTGTTGATTATGCCTTTTAATGTTTATAAAACTTCACCATTAGGGATACACATGTTTTTTTATTAAACCAATAAAGGTTTTTTACTACGGCCTAATGAAATGAAGGTGCATCCATCATCATTGGCACAATTTGATTGATATGCCATGAATTTTCCAATTCCATGTTAATTCTCATTATGAAATTTTCTAATTCATATTACTAGTTCTGTAATTATTACATGTAATTATGATGATATTCCTTAGAGGAAAGAGAGAAAAATAATTTATTCTTAATGTTCATTACTTAACTTACTAATGTTTTCATGCATAGGTTAAATCATACAACTTATGCAGACAGTTGTGGATGTTTTATCCATGTACCCATGGAAGCATGGGATGGAACATGTTATTGTTGGGATTAAGTTAGAGTATGTGACCTAGAAATTGGAATTGTTGATCCATTTGCATTGACTATTTATAGTAATTTAAATAAATAAATGATTTAAAATTTTTAAGGGAATATTACTTATAGAACAAAATAGTTATCTTGTTTGTGAGATGTGAAACTGAGACCTGAGGTCTGTAATGACACAAAGTTTTTTTAATGGAATTAAATTCTTATAATTATTCCGTATAGTATAATCAAATTCGTAAGCACAATGAAATATTATGATACTTAATTATATGTGACCATTAAACATAATTTTTCTACTTATATGATTTGAATATTGAAATTCTGACATACACAGTTGTGGTCAGTAAGATGTATGGAGTCTGATAATAAAAACCTAATTTTTGGTGAATAGTAACCTACCCTTATGAATAGTATCATACCCTTATGAATAGTAATATGAACCTTATAAATATTAAATAGTATAAAATATTTGTAACCTTACCCAAAAATAATTAAATAAAATTTAGGCATCTTAGAAAGTGACAATTTGACCATAGTAAAAGTATTGATATTTTTGTATGCCATAAATATGTAATTATAATAATTAATTAATTTAAAAGATTTATTTTCTTAACATTTGTTCATAAATTTAAAATTCCATTTCTTCTTGTTTTTATATAATTTTATAAACCCTTAAGTAATTTTTGAAAGCATTATAAAATCAGTTTTAATTTTAAAAACTGTATTTTTCTAGTAAGTTATAATTTTTATGAAATATTATATTAATAATATTTAGAAAAACATATTTGAAAAATGGTCTTTATTTTTAGATTCTACACATAAAAAATCTATTGGGGTGAGTTTTTGGGATTTTTATGAAATACTTGAATTTTTTATGAATAGTGAAATACCATAATTTTTAAAATAAGATAAATAAGCTAATTATAGAGTCATCCATGATGTCTTAATGATGTAAGACCAATTGGTTTGTGTTAACATGATAGAATTACTATTTTTGGTCATTGAAGACCCATTATTCCTTGTATTGTGGGGAAATAATAAATTTAAGAATTTTATATTGAGAAATCCCTTCTCCCCTCCACTATAAATACCACCCTTTACACCCTCATTTCCTCACACCTATCAAGCTTCAAGCCTTGTCTAAACTCTACCCGAACATCTTCCATATCCCCTAACACACCTCTAAGAGCTTATGGTCTCATAAAAATACCAATCCTGGCTTCTTTAAGGAGGATCTCAATAGGAGGATTCAAGAGGTAATTCCTCTCTCTTTCTCTTTCCTTTAAGTTCTTTTCAATTTCAAGTTCATTTATTAATCTATCCCCAAATATATTCATCCAAATTTTATGGTAACTTCAACAATATACATATAATTGAATGTTATGATACTAATGACATATTATATCATTCAACCCCTTTCTCCCCTTCTTTTTATTTTATAAAAGAAAACGTTGTTCGTTAGGTGTTAATCTATCACCATCAAGAACGACATGTTTTCTTTTTTTCTTTTCTACCTTTATATCTGGTCGTGAAACCATATTTATGGATGAACCAGATTATTTTATATGTTTTATGTCCAATTTAATGTTTTGGAACTACCTTATGTACATTTTACTAAATGATTAATAAAAAACATTTGTTGTGGTCGAAAAACCGCTCAAATTAACCCAAACAATCATCATTTAATTATTATATAATGATTCATCCACCTTGTATCTAATATAATTCATTATAATACCATTTTAACTTACAAAATATCATTAATAAAATGAAATATAAGTTTTTTATGTTTATCCATGGTCTACCTGAACTTCCATTTATGAATACATGTGAACCACTCAAGAAAACCATAAAAAACAAACATTCCCAAACAATGTTTTTAAACACTAAAGGCCCATAAAATAACATAATGAAACTATAATTAACCTTACTCATGTACACAACGTTCTTTAAATTTCAATTAATGAATCTAATATTGTTATACAGGACATTAAAGTGAAGAAAGAATTCAGATACAAGGTAAAGGGAAATTCTCGAACCCAACATTCATCCTCTGGGTTCTCCCTCATTCACTCTTTTTTTTATAAGTTTAATCATTAAAAAATTTTTTTATCATTTTATTTCCTTTTCTGGGATATAAATGATTTCCACTGGTGTTTATGTCTATAAAAAAATTTTTCCAAAAGAACTCCTCTTTTAAGAACACACCCTTTACTTCTCATTCAAGGTTGACGGTTCTTCTATCTTATATGTTATTTCCTCTTTATTTTGGGAACCCAAGGTTTATGAATGTGTTTTTATGATTTTAATACCATTAAATTCCATGGTTATGATTGATATATGTTATATTTTGAAATCATGATAATGATAATGTTATGATGTGACGTGTGCGCCCAAAATTACACAGCGCTCCAATGCATTGGGTAAAGTGAGGAACCTCATGAGTTAAAGTGAAATGATGGGAGAACATGATGCTAAATTTATTAAAAACATTGTGTGGTACATAACCACTAAGACACAATGTTATCATTTTATTATGCATTGCAACATTTAATTTCTTTTATTAATGATTCCTCTCATGTTCATGATTTTTGCCTATGTTATGATTATGCTCACCCCATGATATATTGTTATTATCTATCCTTTTACTGGGATTTTAGATCACCCATATTTATGTATATCCCTATGTGACTACATGTACTAAGGTAAGGTCAAGTTCCAATAAGAATATATTGAATAAATAATTAACTAAATGTTAATGCTTGATGGTTTAATTGTTATGTATGGTCTTAGTTTTCCCAAGACACTAAACCTTTGGATCCTATATGTTTAATGATATTATGTTTTTTATATTTAAAATGATGTAATATTAATGTAAGAAGAGTTTGGGTCTCTATAGATGGTATCAAAGGCTTGGTTTATTTATTTTTGGAATTTGGATTAGTGAACCCTAGAGAAAACCTCTAGCATGAGACTAAGTACAAATATGCACACAATAATTTTTACACAGGGAACCCATATGTTATGATTTTTGAATAAATTATAAAAATGAATAAGTTATTCATGAATTTATGACTTATGATTTGTTCTATCATTTTCTATTTTAGAAAATGGTTGGAACTAGGAGAAACCAGGCCAAAAACTTCTATGAGGGTCAATGCAATGATTCCCTAAAAAACATCCCCAATGATTTGAGAGGTGGAGTTCAAAACATCATGGTGATTCTTACCCAAGTATCTCAGGTTATTAACAATAACCATAATAATAGGTAATTTCTTTATTCACCAAAGTGGGAGAAGCTGGCTATCGAATGTTTTATGCGTCAATGACCACTGACGTTTAGTGGATCATCTGATCCAATATTTGCGAAATAATGGGTCAACTCCTTAGAGAAGATCTTTCTTGTGCTTCACTGTTCTGATATGGAGAAGGTGACACTTTCCATTTATAGTCTAGATGGAGAATCCAATCAATCGTGGTATTTTATTAAGAACACCATTCCAAGGGAGGAAATTGAAGAGATGGAATGAGAATACTTTATGATAATGTTTCTTAACATGTATTTCAACAAAACTCTTCACACCAATATAGAGAGAGAATTTTTAGAGCTCAAGAAAAAATAAAGAGAATCTATCACAACCAAAAAAGATAATTTCACAATTCTTTCAAGGTATGTTTTGGGTTTTGTTATCAATAATGATAGCAAAATTGATAGATTCTTTAGTGGGTTAAAACCAAACCTTCGAAAGGATCCTGCAATTTGAGACATTGGGAGTTATGATGAAGTTGTTTAGTGTGCTCTCAAAGTGGAGATGGAGTTTGGAGAATGTTCCCTTGACCATCGTGATAAGAAAAGAAAGATGGATTTTGAAGCTGGTGGATCTAATGAAAAAGGTGGGAAGAAAAATCAATGACCCACATGCCAAAAATGTGGGAAGTTTTGCAATGGGAACTGACCCAAAGGGACAGAGAAGTTCTTTAAGTGTGTGAAGGAAGTACACCATGCTCAAGAGTGTCGAAAAGACATGAAAAGGAAAAAGGAATAAAGGGGATGGGGGGAGAGAACCTCCCATGGTTTAATTCTACAACTTTAGAGAGCTGGGGCACTATGAAATCTAGTGCACTAAACCTCAAGATCTCGAGGATAATCAGTGTCAGCAACCAACAAAGCCAAAGAAACAATGGAAGGCTTATTCCATCACTTATGTAGAAGTAGAGAAAGATAATGAATTAATATAACATTCACTTATTTTTCACTCAAGAATGGAAAAATACTTATTTTATTCTGGTTCTACGCATTCCTTTATATCTTGAATGTTTGGTAGAACTATAGAATTGAAGCCCCAAAACCATGAAATAGAGATATCTGAAAAAGAACCAAGTGGTGCCATCATTGTAACCCAAGTGTTTGACTCTTCTCCTATTGGAATATGTGGGACGATTCTTCCATAAAAATGGTAATACATCCTTTAGGGGAATTCTATGCTATAATAAGAATGTATTGGCTCTTGTTATATAGAGAACATATCAACTGTTGGGAAAAGGAAATATTTTTTCATATTCGGAACAATCCCATGCTCCTATACAAATGAACGGAAGATCATTAATCACCTTTAAAAAATCCTTTAATGGTGTGGGTGTAGATTCCCTATAAATAAGCATTCCATTACCAAATGGTTGAGTTAATGGATAGTACCAACCTTGTAGGAATACCCATCATGAGTGAATACAATGATATATTTCCAGAAGAGTTACCCAGAATTCCACCAGATCGTGAGGTAGAGTTCTCAATAGAAATAATACCTGGAGCTACTCCTATCTCAAAGTGTCCTTATAGGATGAATCCTATCGAAATGGATGAGATAAAGAAGAGTCTAAAAAAGAATTTGGATAAAAGGTTCATACACCCTAGTGAATCACCTTGGGGTGTTCCATTTCACTTTGTAATGAAGAAGGATGGAATGATGCGGCTGTGTATCGATTTTTAGGAACTCAATAAGATCACCATATAGAACAAGTATCCTCTTCCAAGGATTGACGACTTGTTAGACCAGTTAAAATGAGATCAATACTTCTCAAAGGTGGATCTTCATTCTAGATTTCATCAGTTAAAGGTGAAGAAGAAAGATATTCAGAAGACTACCTTTTGTAAAACGAATGGGCACTATGAGTTTCTGGTGATGCCCTTCAGACTTACTAATTCCATTAAAATGTTAATGGATTTGATGAATAGATTATTTAGACATTACCTAAAAAAAATTGGTATTCTTTATTGATGATATTCCCATATACTCCAAGAGCAAGGAGGAACGTGAAAAACATCGAAGACTTGTGTGGGAGACATTGAGAAAGGCGAAGATGTACAAAATTTTCAGCATGTCTGACTTTTATATGAAGAAAGTCACTTTCTTGGGACATGTGATCACAATGGAGGGAATTTATATGGATGCATAAAAAATGGAGATTGAGGAATGGACCAGGCCCTCAAGTGTAACAAAAATCATTAGTTTTCTTGGATTAGCTGGGTACTAATGACGTTTTGTGAGAAAATTATCATGATTGTCTAGATGGATAACTAAGTTAACATGAAATGAGATAAAGTGCGTTTGGATGGAATAATGTGAGGGAATATTCAAGGATCTAAAGGGAAGGAAGCTCACTTCACTTGCACACACACTACCGAAAAGCAGAGAATGTTTTCTGATATACAGTGATGCTTCAAATAAAGGATTAGGTTGCATACTCATGAAAAATTATAATGTGATAGCCTACACCTCACGGTAGTTAAATATCCATGAGATGAACTACCCGACACATGATCTAGAGCTGGAAACTATGATTTTTTCCATGGAAATCTGGTATCACTACCTATATGGAAAGAAGTGTGACATATAGACCAACCACAAGAGCCTAATGTATATATTCACAAAAAAGGAGATCATCATGCATCAAAAGAGTTGGTTAGAGCTAATCAAGGATTGTGATTTCTCCGTTCACTACCTTCCTAGAAAAAAGAACAATGCAGTTGATGCTCTAAGAAGAAACGAACCTGGTACTCTATCCATGTTATGGATTGAGAAAGACCCCATCTTCATAGATAAGAAAAGGATGGATTTAGAAATCATAAGGGAATGAGATACATCCTACCTAGCCAAAATTATTTTGCAACCATATATCTAAGAGAATATTAAGGAAGAACAAAGGGATGATGTGGAGATACAAAAGATGGTGAATGCAATAATGGAAGAGAAGATGCAAGAGTACCATAATGATGATAATGGTGTGATTCGGATTGGAACACAACTTTATGGGCCATCATCACCTAGGACAAAGAAGGATCTATTGGAAAATGCACATATCTCAACATTCTCTATCCATCCTAGGTGTACCAAGATGTACTATGATCTTTGAGACACTTCTGGTAAGATAACATGAAAAAGGAGATTGCAGAATATATATCAAGTTGCCAGGTATGTTAGCATGTTAATGCAGAGCGAAAAAAGTATGAAGGGATAATGCATCCATTTCCTATACCCATGTGGAAATGGGAGAATGTCACTATGGACTTTCCCAAAGGTATCTAGAAGATTTTGAAGGGAAATAATGTGATATGTGTTGTGGTTGACTCACACACAATGACTTCCCATTTTATCGATATTCGGGAATACATATCGCTTGAATAATAGGAAAAGACATATGTAAAGGAAGTGGTGAGACTGTATGGAGTTCCTCTATCGATTGTCTCTGATTGTGATTCAAGGTTCACATCTAAATTATGAAGGAGCCTTCAACCTGATTTGAGTATAGAATTAAATTTCAGCACAGCCTATCACCCCCAACTAATGGCTAATCTGAAATGACTATTCATATGATTAAAGATAGGCTAAGAGCCTTCTCTATAGTATTCAAAGATGGATGGGATAACCATCTCCCATTGGTTGATTTCTTATATAAAAATAACTTCCACTCGAGTATTCAGATGCTTACATATGAATCTTTGTATAGAAATAGATGTAGAACTCCAACCTGTTGGGATGAAGTTGGAGAAAGAAAGCTACGAGGACCCGATCTTGTGAAAGAGATGACAGAGAAGGTTCAAGTCATCCAGAGACAAATAAAATCTGTTTAGATTTGACAAAAGAGCTATGTTGAAAACTATTGACGAGACTTGGAGTTCGACGTTGGAGGTAACGTTTTCTTTCAAATATCACTATTGAAGAGAGTCATGCGGATTGAAATGAAAGGGAAGTTAACCCTAAGGTTCATGTCCTCCTATGAGGTCCTTGACCGCATAGATTCCATGGGATATCAGATTTCACTTCCACCGGATATGTCTCATGTTTATGATGTGTTTCACATATAACTCTTATGAAAGTACATACAAGATCCCTCGCATGAATTGGACTCGGAATTGGTGCATCTGGAAGATGATCTCTCCCATGAAGAGCTGCTAGTGAAGATTATGGATAATAGAGATAAGGTTCTATGAATGAATACAACCCACCTTGACAATTTTTTGGGGAGGAACCATATGTTTTATGAAGATACTTGGGAACTGGAAGAGGCAATGATGGAGAAGTACCCTCACCTATTTATGTAAAATGAGATTTCGAGGGAGAACTTTCATAAGGGGGAAGAATGTAATGACCCAATGATTTATTAATTAAATTCCCTTATTATAATTATTACCTATTGTATAATCACATTAGTAAGAACAATGAAATATTATGATATAATATACTGTGTTACCATTAAATATAATTTCCCACTTCTATGTTTTGAATTTGGAAAATCTGACATACAGGTTTGGGATTATAAGATTTTTGGAGTCCGATAAGAAAAATTTAATTTTTTTTGAATATTAACCTACCTTTATGAATAGTAACCTACCCTTATAAATAGTAATTCATCACTTATGAATAGTAAATTGTCTAAAATATGAGTAACATTACCCATGAATAATTAAAAAAATTAGGCATATTAGAATGTGATGGTTTGACCAAAGTAAAAGTATTGATATTTTTGTAAGTCATATATAAGTAATTGTAATTAATTAATTAATTTAAAAAAAGTATTTTGTTAAAATTTGTTTACAAATTCTCAATTATATGTCTTTTAGTTTTTAGATAATTTTATTATACCTTTCATAATTTTTGAAAGCATTAAAATATCAATTTTAATTTTAGAAACAATATTTTTCAAGTAAATTATGATTTTAATTAAATATTAAATTAATCATATTTAGAAAATAATTTTTGAAATATGGACTTCATTTTCTGATTATACAAGTTGAAAAATGGTTGGGGTTATTTTTTGGTTTTTTTTGAAATACTTGAATTTTTATGAATAGTGAAATACCATAATTTACAAAATATACTAAATAAGTTAATTATAGAGTCTTTCATGATGTCATGATGATGTAAGACCAATTTTCTTGGGTTCAATTTATAAAATTACTATTCATGGTCATGGAAGACACACTATTCTTGTCATTTCATGATATGATAAATTAATGAATCTTATATTGGAAATTCCCCTCTCCCCTCCACTATAAATACCACCCTTCACACCCTCATTTCCTCACACCTCTCAAGCATAAAGACTTGTCTAAACACTTCCCAAGAATCATCCCTAGAACCCCCCCATCAAAAATCTTCTGGTCTCATCAAAAGATTAAGAATAGATTTCTTAATGAGTATCCCAAGAGGAGGATTCAAGAGGTAATTTCTCTCTCTCTCTCTCGTTCCTTTAAGTTCCTTTCAATTTGATGTTCATTTATTAATATATCGCAAAATATCATCATACACATTGTATATTAACTCTATTATTATAAATATACTATAATTTTATGATACTAATGGAATATTATATCATCCAACCCCCTTATTCTCTCTCTTTTTATTTTATAAAAGAAAACGTTGTTCGTGAGGTGTTAATCTATCACCTTCAAGAAGAACATGTTTTCTTTCTCCATTCATACCTTCAGATATGGAAATGAAACAATTTTTATGGTCGAACCAGAATATATTATATGTATTAATTTCTATTTAAATTTCTGTAACTAAATTATTTTCATATTATTAAATGATTAATGAAAACAAGTTGGTTGTGGTCGAAAAACCACCAAAATTAACTCAAACAATCATCATTTAATTTTTATCTAATGAATCATCAAAATGGTATATAATATAATTCATTATAAAATCATTTCAATTTCAGAAATATTATTAATAACATGGAATATATGTTTTGTATGTCTATACATGTTCTACATGAACTTCCATTTATGAATACATGTGAACCGCTCAACAAAACCATAAATAATGAACATTCCCAAACAATGTTTTTTAACTCTATACCTCATAAAAAGGCCCATAAAATAACTTAATGAAACCATAATAAACCATATAAATTTAAACTAGGTTAAAAAATTGATAAATAATGAATCTAATGTGGTTATACAGGACATTAAAGTGAATAAAGTGTTCGAATACAAGGTAAGGGGAAATTATCAAACCCAACTTTCATCCTTCAGGTTCTCCCTCATTCACTTTATTTGATATGGTTACTCCATTAAAATCATTTTCTAATCATTTTCTTTCCATTTCTAGGATATAAATGTTTGTCACTAGTTTTTAGGTCAAAAAAATGTTTCCAAAATTACCCTTCTTTTAAGAACACACATTTTACTTCTCATTCAAGGTTGACGGTTCTTGTAAATTGTATGTTATTTTCTCTTTATTTTGGGAACCCAATGTTTATGAACATGTTATTATGAGATGAAACCCATTACATTCCATTTTTATGAATGATATATTTTTTATGTGGCAGGTATGATAATAAAAATGTTATGATGTGATAGGTGCGCCAAGAATTATATAGCACAGTATGAATGTTTGAATGTGATGGGTGCACCTGGAATTATACATTTCTCCAATGCATTTGGTAAAGTGATTAACCTCATGAGTTAAATTGAAATGATGGGTGAACATGATGCTTGATTTTTCACAACTATGTGTGGTAGTTAACCACTATGACATGATGTTTTCATTTCACTATGCATTGCCACATTTCAAGTATTTTATTAATGAATCCTCTAAAGTTCATGATTTTTTCCTAGGTTATGATTATGCTCAACCATGATATATTGTTATTATAGATCCACTTATTGGGATTTTAGCTCAACCCTTTTGATGCATATTCTCAGGTTACTACATGTAATAAGGAGAGGTCAAGTACCAATAAGAATCTGGATAAGAAAGAATTAAATAAATGTTTATGTTTTATGTTGTAATTGTTATGTATGGTCCTAGATTTCCGAAGACACCAATCCATTGGATCCTCTAATTTTAATACTATTAGGTTTTTTATCTTTAAAATTATGCAATAGTGATGTATGAAAATGTTGGGTTGCTATAAATTCTGCCTTAGTTGTGGGTAGTTGGGAATCATTTAAATTCTTATAATCTTATATCATCTTTCCATTCCATAGAGTCTTGGAATTTAGAAATGGATGAGATGTGAGAATAGTTGAAAGAAATGATATGATTCTATCATAGTTAACTATTTGAAACACTAATAAGTGTTATGTTCTATGCAGATAGGTTTGTTTGGAATTTTATCATCATGCCTCCATGATGTCCTCTAGTCGTATGCCCTGATGGTGGTGAAAACCTTTCATTATAGGTGGTGGGACTTTAGACACCATCAATTATGTTTGATATTCCACATGTCTCAAATCTTTTTATTCTTAATATGGGCCCTGATTCTTGGTTCCAAGTGCGTTTCTTCCATAAATAATATAATAAATGTTTCTTCTTCACCCACCCTAACTATGGAAGAGTTAACTAAGGATTTTCAGAAGTAACAACCTCGAACCTTCATAATCCATAGAGGACCACATGATTATGATTCATGAATCAAATATATTATTTCTAAATTAAATGATCTGGAGATTCTTTTGAAACATAGGGTCACTCTCATTGTTTATATGATATGAGTTTCTTCCAAGTGATTGTAGGATGTTATTACCCCAGAAGACTGATGTCGGTATATGGTATGGGCATACTTCCAGATGTTCTTTTTATATTAATTCTTCCCATAAATTAAAAGTATTAACTAGGATAGAGTTCTTATGAACCTGCAATAGGTCACCATCTCTATCATGGGGTATTCCTTCCACATTACTGAGCTGCAGTAGTTCACACCGACTCTATGGGTGATGATCTTATGACTACTCAAGGATTTATGGGTGGACCACACTACTGGAAATAAGATCTATACCAATGGTTTTGGGAAGAACGTTTGTATAGTTCACTTATATGGACATATACCAACAATTTTTCCAAAATCGTTGGTATAGGTCACTAATTTGGACATATACCAATGGTTTTTGACAAACCCTTGGTATAGGGGGGACCTATACCAACGGTTTGGAGAAACTGTTGGTATAGGTCACTTATATGGACCTATGCCAACTGTTTTGGACAAACCTTTGGCATAGGTCTATAATAGAGTCCCTATACCAATGGTTTCCCCCAACCATTGGTATTGTTATATACCAACAGTTTTGACAACTGTTGGTATAGTTACATGCATTTTTTATGAAATATTATTACAGAGAACATTAAATAAATCAAAATTTAAAATATTTATGATAATACATATATATTTTTATGAAATTATGTTTACAAAAGTCATGTTAGGTTAGTGGTTAGGTCTTTCAATCCTAAACTGGAGGTACTGGGATCAAAAACAACAGAATGCTTCTTTTTTTAAATACATATACCAACAGGTTTATGGAACCGTTTGTATAGATTTATCATATTACTTAAACCATTGGTTTTCAAAACTATTGTTATATCCTATACCAATAGTTTAAAGGCCTATACCAATGGTTTCAAACCATTGGTATAGGGTATTTTTCTAGTGGTTCCAATATAAGCTATTAGGTCATAGCTCACCATTTTTTGATTAACTACTATTTCTATGATAGTCAACCAGGCCGTCATTAAGAAAAGAAATATATAGAAATTTTATGGTGTGAGAGAGGGTGGTAAGGGACCTAGGACTCCTAGTGTATAATCAAATGGGTTCAGGTGTATCTTTGAGGCTACTCATGAAGGTGGTATATATAAAACTCATAATGATGATAGTTTCTAGACACGTCACTAGTGAAAAATGATGAGACATTTGAAACCTCAGTTCTTATGATATTCAGTTCAATGAAAAGAATTAGGAAATATGGTCCACATAAAATGCTACACTAATAATTTTCCATTAGTTCTTAGTGAGGTGGAATCTATATGTTCCCAAAATTCTGGGTCAGTAGTATAATGGTAGGAAAGAATCAAGAATACCACTAGACACTCAAGATAAGTTAGTGGTCTAGGAATATGTAGTTGGAATCTTTATTCTCAATGCCATCTGAGGAGGCATGCTATGGGTAGTTAGGAAATGACTCTGTACTATAGAATAGACCATTTACATGTATCATAACCTATGTTGGGGGAGTATAGCACCCGACCTCCTATAGATTAATATACTGTTCTTGTTGTATCTACATGAGTCTCTACATTATTTTACATAGGTGAATCTCAATATTATATATCTTTGACTATTTTGGATATTTTGGGCCTCCATATAGAATTTTTTTGTTGTGTGATGATGCTTAATACCCCACTACATATCTGATCCCAGAGTTTTCCCTATTTTAAATATTCTACCATTGAGATAGGTAGATATGTCTTTCTCTAGGATATTTTTTTACTCAACATGATAGGGTTCAATCTAATCATTGGGAGGGACTGGTTATCTCCCTATCAAGCCCAAATTGAATAAAATTGTCAGAGGGTGATGCTTACATAACTAGAGGGATTTGGGAATGTGCCTAAGAGTGAATGGGATGTTTATGTGTCTCAAGAGAAGCCCAATAAGAAAAGGAGGTGTACTGTGAAAAATAATATCCTTAGTCTTTTGATATGTTATTAGGGGATATGGAAAACTATTTTCACTCTTTTGGAGAATTATCTGGGGGATGTATTTATAGATGACATTTCTAGGCTACCTCCAGTGCGCGAGGTAGAATTTACTATTGATATACTTCTAGGAGTAGGACCATTTATAATTAATTCGTATATGATAACTCTAATGGAGCTTTTGAGGATAAAAAATAGTTAGAGGATATGGAGGATGAAGGATTTATTCACGTCAAAATATACCATTGGTGTTAAATAGTTGTTTTTCCACGAATTAGGATGGTTCCTTCAGGATTTGTGAGGATTAGAGATGGTTAAATCAGCTTATAATGAATAATCTGTGTCCAGTAACTCCAATAGATTTCCTTTTTGTGATATCAGAGGAGTGAAAGTGTTTTTGAGAATTTATATGATGTTGATCTATCATTAAGTACGTATCAAATTAGTACACATACCTCACATAGATTTCAGGAGAATGGTTGGTCTATATGAGTACCTATTAATGTCATTCGCTCAAATGTACACATCTATGATCATGGTGGATATTATAAATTAGGTTTTAAACCATATCTATATTAATTTGTGATAGTCTTTGCTGATGAAATCATAAAGTATTCATGCTCTTGAAATGGACATGAAAACCATATTTGGATCATGTGGAATACCTAAATATAGAACCGAATTTATTCTAAGCTCAACAAATCCCACTTTTGGATAATGAATACACTCCCTTGTTCATACAATCTGATAGTCATTAGTTTTAGTAGACCCATTGAATGTGTGAGCTATGGATCCATTGGAGCATTCTAAGAAAATATTTCACATAAAGAGTTTTTAGGGATATTAATGTGTTATAGAATCTTTATCCATGGTTTCTTAATCCTTTAAGTGCTTCTTACAGGGTAGAAAAAGATGGGTGTGAAATTCATTTGGCTAGAAACCTTTAATTCGTCATTTTATGAGATGAAGGGAATACTGAGTTCAGAAATGATTCTAAAGCATTTTGAGCCCAAAAACAGTCATACAGTATACTATGTCACATTAGGTATTGGGTTGGGATCTATTCTAACATAGTATAAGTGAATTATAGCATACATATCTCATTAGTTCAGGCCTCATGAGTAGAATTACCTAATGTATGACCTTGTTCTAGATATTGTTTTTAATTTTCTACAATATTAGAGACACTATCAACATGGGGAGTGTGTTTTGATATTCACATATCAAAAAATCCTTAAGTAAACCTTTATGAAGCATGTATTCTATCTCTCTTAGGATTCACTAATGGGTTGTGTTCGGTCAATACTGTAATTTTTTGACATTCCAAAATAGAAGGGAATGGTATTATTTTAGTCGATGCTCTTTTCTAGAATACATAAGTATAATCTATTGAAGAGACTAGTGATGAGTGGATGATCATGGATTTATTTTTAGAGATATAAATTGAGGTTTAGTAGGATATTGGATATAACATCCTTTTAGCCTTTGAAATGACATCTACCCTTTTGGTGTGGGTGAGAATGAGGCCTTTTTTATTTTCTAAGGCCTTATTCATGAGGTAGATTATCTCAAATAATGATTAATTTTCTTATTGTACTATGGATGGGGATGATACATTATATATTAATGGTTATTTATGGTTCCTAGAAGACATCAGAGAGGATCTGATGATGGAATTTCATGCCTCATAATAAATCCCAATATCACTAAGATGTTTCCTACCTTATGACACTAGTATAGATTGACTGTTGTGAAGTGAGATATTGTTAGATTTATCACTCAATGTCCCACCCTTTATCATGTGACATGGTAACATCATTAACTTGAATGGATTTTATAAATGATCCCCATTCCTGAGTGGAAATTGGAAGATGTTTTTTTGGATATCATGATAGGTTATCCAGATCACCTCATGTCTAAGACATGGTGTAGGTTTTCATTGATCATTTGATGACGGTTTCACATTTCATACATAGTTGGTAGACCCTATTTTTATATGATCTAGGGAGTATATGCATAAAGGAGGCAACACAACATCGTAGAGATCCTAGATCTTTTATTTCTGTTAGAGATGATCAATTCATGTCTCATTTATTGTAGAGATTGTAGAAGGCCTTGTGTACACATGTGCTTTTGAACATGGCCTATAATCTATGGAATGAAAAATAGACAGAGAATACAATTTAGATTTTATTGAAAGGTATTAGGTCTTGTAGAGGAAGATGATGGGTTGGGGATTTTAAAATTTTCATTGATGAGATGATGAAATTTTCCATCGCAAACGATCCGATCCCTGGTAAGGTTTAAGGATCTCACGTAAATCATAAAGAGAACAAGATTAAAATGAATGACATATCGATTACAGATATAATGTCATGGTCAACTGCATCTCGTCGCCTGTAATTGTTGTTAGAAGGATCCATAGCAGGATCCCTGTAGATCATCCCCACATGCTTCTAAAATCTGCAGGAGTGCCGATCATCGAATTCTAGGTGCTAGCACAACGATTTTAAGATGCATTTGACGTCCCAATGATCATCGTATCAAGATACATATGATGCTTGAGAAAGATCATGATTTGAGTTCTTGGATTGAGAGTATATCCTTATAGAGAGCGTGATGATAGAGAGGCTCTAGTTTTTCATTCCATTAATGAATTGATAGTTACATGGAAAGAGAGCCTCAACTCTTTTTATAGTGGAATTTTCAAATACCCGGTCGGGTTCCCCGACCCCTGTTTGTTTCAACATCCACTAAATAATTAATTCTGATGAACTAAACCATGTCAATATTATTTATTATTTTATCACATAATATTAATATATATAAAATATATTACGTGATAAAAACCAGGCTATTTAACTCGACTAAATGTCACACTGTATATAAAACAGACCTTCAATATTAAAATAAAATTCGTTCGATTAATATTTTATAGTATTTATTTAAGATGTAAATTAATTAAATAAATTCATTCACAATTATTTATAACATGAATAATAACGAATTTATTTAAATATCAGTGATTGATACATTATAAAACAATCAGACCTCGTGGTGGGTCACACCATGTCCAATATACCGATTCAACTGAATAGAATGGATTCTTGAATATGCTATTTTTTGTGATCCTCTATGCCCATATCTCGATAGTAATGAATAAAATCCACAGAACAAGAATGGATTCTAGTAACCAATCAAGGCCCCTAAAGAGATTAGGGTAGTCATAGAAATAACAACTATCTTATACACATTAACTCTGTACTATAATCTCTTTGTCATTAAATATCTCATAATGTAGGATGCACACTAATGTCATCAACCTTTTCTTTTTTTATTATTTTTTGATCTTTTCAGATGGATTATCTTTTCGACTAATTTGGAAAAAGAATTATAAATGTAGAATCATCCTGATCAACTAGGCCTAAGATATATAACTTCCATAACATGGAATTGAAAAATCAATTCTTGACATTTCAACCAATGTCATACTACCAATTATGCACCCGGCACAAGCTAACTCTCCATGATTTAAATACCATGGTTTTTCCTTGCATCAATTACACAATAAAATTGTACACACTAGTAATAATCTCAATTCATGAGACCAATACACATGTAAATAGATAGAAACAACCAATGACACTCAAAACAAGTGATGTTACGATTGGTGGGTCTTTCGACGTGATCTCACTACTAATGATCACCAAGTGCAAACTTCATGAGAAGAAGTCTCAATTCTTATGAACCCTTAGCAGCTAATAGTCAACAATATAATGTGTCCAACCAATATTATGTATCTAGACTATATACCATATATTTAAGATTAATTTCATAGTATCTCAAGGTTTTAATTATATCATGGGATCTTATATAACCTTTTGATATGACAATTAATTTAGTACATGACCATTAAGTAGTAGATTAAGAAATATCTACACTTTAATGGGAAAAATATCATATATATATATAATTATATACATGATATAGTAATCAAAAGTGCTTCATTGTTGGGTCTAGGGAACCCAATAATTCAACACTCCCACATGCACTATAGAGAACTTTTTAACCATTTTTGTTAGCTACTCACACGATGAAGACCATGTTTCTGCTCAGTTACAGATTTAGTTGCTAGGTTCACCATGTTTCTACTACGTATCTATTCTGCTATAAGAGACCCCATATCCTTGAGTTAAACTTCTCAAGAGATGGTGTCCCCAAGTATATCCCTTTTTACACTATGATAACATGACATATTGTCTAGTAATAATATCATAATTTAATTTATGATAGTACTTTACTTACATGGTTTGATTCCATGAAATAGAAAAAATCGTTGTGATCGATAACTACTTCTTAGCTTCCTTTAGTTGCTGCAATGTACTCAGTATTTATTGATATGGCTACCATTGTCTTTTTTGAGCTGGAATCAATCATCACCTTTTCCTAACTATGACACTAGATCAAATTTATCTAAGCATTATTAGTTTGTGTCCCACAAAAACTAGTAAACCTTCTTCTCTATATACCCGGTACATATCATTTGTACATGCCAGAGTATAAGATGATTGTTCTGAATGCTTCACTTGCAGTTCTCCTATATGTAATGATACTTACCAACTATAAATTATATCCTCCCAATATCAATTATTGTACATAACATGGTATATGGGATTGATCCATCACTGGAGCGTATGGAACTCATATCACAAATTTAATCTCTTCCCATGTTCCTAGCATGTCAACCTAGAGAAATTATTCCATGTGACATTGTATATAATTCATAAATTGAATTGTTTAAACTTGTATTTATCAATTCATTGTCAATATATGTACAATTGAAAAGTTCTCCAAAACTTTTAAATCTACCTCAATAGATCCAATTTCCCTAGAACATATGTTACTACTTTACGTTAATCATTGGAGAATTACTTTTAAAATGGTCATAACTAAATGTAAGACCAATATATGTTTTTCATATGTTTTAGAACATATTTATATTGGAAACATTAGTGCTCCCACTAACCACCATTATACACATGGAAATGATTCAATCCAAATTAATTCTTTAAGATCTTGTTTCTTAAATTAATCCAGAGATGGATTTTAAAAACTTTCAACCTTCATGGGAATTTTATGGTTTCATCATCCCTTATATGGTTTCATCATATAGATATCTTCTATGAAATATTATTTTGACATCCAATGATAAATAGAATTATCTTAGAAGTTATATATGACAAATAAAATTCTAAAATATTTAGGCATACTGACTTAGTAAAACCAATCATGCCTTATTGGTACTTCACTTATGCCACCCATGTATCAATTCTCATGAATACCCACTGTAGTATAAAATTTATCATCCCTATTACATTTTGATATATGTAATTCATTATTTAATTTTTAATTTCCTGGTCAATATTAGATAATTGTCATATACTACTTACCAGTAGAATTTATTGTTCTTCATAAGTAATTGATCACCGATCGCATTGAATAAAAAACCAATACCATGTATATATTCTTACTATGCGGTTTGTGTCTCTGAAACAATCTTGTTTCACATGCACCTGCAGAAATCGTTACTATGACAACCATTTGCACATCTAGATCATTGGCTATGCCTATGTGAATTTTTCTCCCACTATCTCATGTAGAGATGTGCACCCTCTTTATAGAAATTTAGTCTATCACTTGACAACATATTCTCTATCTTAGGGATATACCTAATATCATAAGAAACATTTAGGATATTTATTTGATGCAATTTGTTTTTTATCTTGATGCATGTTCGTTTGTTTGTTTTCTTAACAAACACATTGCATATTTTACACACGTCCTATGAAATAATGGATTTTCATTATACTATTACTCATATGATATCCATTTCCCATTTTAGGGGGAATATTGATTGTGGGTTTACTCTGTTATTTTAAAAGAACATTGTGAAATATTATGGAATTTACTGCATTTTGTAACATTAATACTACTTATATCATAACTTTGATGTATAAAATGTGCGTTTCGGAATTTCTCCACACTACATTTTTTTGATCAATGTTAACATGTAAGACACATAATCAATAATCCTTAAGAACATTAATTTCAGGATATATATAAGCTAATGTGCATTTTGGAATTACTCAACACCACATTATCATGATCAATAAATGTTTGGTCATGATATCTTTCAGCATGCCAATCCAAAGAAACTCATATCTTAATATTATGCTTATACTTCACCATTATATTTCTTAAAAACCTAATTTAATATTATGAATCATCTCTACCACTTTATTTCCATTGAAATAGTTCACTCACACTTATTGAAATAATTAAATAAGATTTGAAGAATGCCTTTATTTATGAAGGATTAGTTGTGTAAAGAAAGATATCAATAATACCAATTATTTTTAGTTTTTCTGAGCCTAAATACCTTTATGGGTATATTCTTGATGTCCAATTTTTAGTTTTACTTGACAATGAATCATATTTCCACAGCTGGATAACTCTTAAATTTTATATTCCTCATGTATTTCCATTAATTCATGTCTGTCAAAACTATTTGTTGATTATGTTATACCAGAAACAACATTCATTCCTAAGCTTGGTATAATGTCTCATTATGACCAAATGGGAAAATTAAATTAATTTTTTTGTTATAATCAACAACTGTTTCATCTAAAATCATTAAATTAGTAATTAAAATTTATGTGTTTCTCAATGCTGACTTCGGAATCATCCTTTCTTAGCTACATAAAGAAGGCAATTTACTTACAATGTTTCTATACATAGTTGGTTATAGTATTTAAATAAACATATGTTATTGGGATATTGTTTTCAAAACCCAAGATGTATGTAAGAAACATTAATTTATATTGATGAATTAACCTGAATAGGAAGCGGGTACATGATTCTTGTATTTCCGTTCATTGCATTTTTAAACATCAATATATTTATTTCATTATATGCAACACAAATAACCTCTCATTTTATAACCAACCTCTTTTCTTTGAAGGAAACTACAAAGGATCCTTTAGAGTAACTTGCCATAGGCCCTTTCACCATCTCTTTCAATTTATTCTCCATTAGAACAAAAGATGGTGCTATATTTAAAATTATTATTACTTGGTGAATGTTGCCTTAAAAGTAATAAAGCACTTAATCTATAATATTCATTTGTCTCCTTAAAAGAAACTACAGTAATTGGGTGTAAAAGGCATAAGAATGGGATGATGTGAAAGATTATGAACTTTCTTTCACTTTACACAAAGTGAGTGCAATCATCACATTCAAATATTGCATAACTTTATCTTTGCAAGGTTCTTGGAGATGAGAATTCAGGTAATATCATCCATGTTGTGATGTAGCAACTTCTACTATCATCAGATGTTGAAGATAGAATTATGATAGAACCACCATATAATTAATTCATGAGTCTTTTGTAAGCAATCTTATACCCTCAAAGGTTGGGACACTAGCACCTTGAATTTATGATATCACAGTAATGTGCATGAACGCCCATACTACACTTGAAATTTAGTGATAGTTTGGACATTATCTTTATCCATTATTTATACTAGTTTTTACTTGTGTTATTACATTCCATTCTCTACAAATAAAATTTAGAGGATTATTACTTTTTATGTTTATTACTGAATTTGACATTACCGATTAATTTAATCATTAAATGTATCACACTAATTTATTGAATTCTAGGACCTTGCTGTACTAGAATAGAAATACTCTACCATTTGAGTATTCTAGTGGAAAGGATCCTTAAACCTACCTTATAGTCTACAATATATAGATACTCTACTACTCATAGGGTTCAATGTAGGCTTTTGGCATGCCAACCACATTAACTTTTGGATCCTTTATCTATTAAGTGAAGTCCAAACTTCTAACATCACTACTTGTTCTACACAACGATTTCCTAAAAACTGATTGGAAATTATCTATGGATAATCCTCACAACCAATTTAGTTATGTCCACCAACCACTCGTATATAAACTCTCTAGTAATGAGAGGCACCCTCAGCTATGGTATGACTGGCACCCCAAACACCCATTTTTGTTCAGATTAGATTAGTGGAAGGCGGTAAGAACATAATATTTTTGTGAGGGATTTTTGATTTTCTCTCGACGAATGTAATCAATTTCTATTAATCTTGTTCATCTACGTTTTCACACTCACAATTGATAATTAATAGAAAAACCATACATCGCTTGTTCATGCATTTAATTATCTATTATTTTATGTATATATTCGATTTTTATAATCACATAAAATAATAAATAAATTCATAAAGGTGATCTACTACTCAGCCGGTCTTGAACATCTAAATGACCTAGGGGAATCATACCTGCGTAATCTCTTGAATCTTGATGAAGCTTCCCACATTATGTATGCCCGCATCTCTTTGGGATTATTTCCTTGTCTTGACAGGATCCACATCACGTGTTGGGGTACTACCTCATCTTGGAGGGGTCCACATCACATCTTGCATCATCTTAGTCCAAAGTACACAAATAGTCACACGCGGGCAAGAGGAACTAGGGGAATAAATGTACATCATGTAAAATTGGACACACAATTATTTATACATTTTAACTATAAATAATATCATCTGCAAACCATCATTTAATTAATTACAAACATCACACTTAGTAAAATAATTAATTAAAAAAATACAACAGACAAAGGTCAGTGCTCAAGACCAGAATATGGGTAAATAATGCATGATAAAATTAAAATGCATTAAATAAATACGAGGATTATTAAATTAAATTAAATAAATTTATTACTTCAAATAATTTAATTATTAATCGGTACTCTATTTAATTTAATTTAAAATAAAAATAATTTTTATCTCTGAGTTTTAAAATAAATAACTAATTGTTTTAATTATTTAATTTTTATACTAAAATTAAATTAATTAATTTAACTATTTTTGATTAATTTAAATTGATCAGCCTCCAAATCACCACTCCATAGCATGTACGAGTCACGTTAAACCCATGCTAGCTAATTCTAAGTCGTGCAGGGCCAAACTGGAGCAGATCAAAACATCTAAACCCGTTCTGTGTTAGGTAGATCCACCCGGACCTCTTCCGGGAAAATTTTGTACTGTAGAGAAACTTACAGAAAAAATAAGCTTGCTTCATGGATTTAGACCGAAGGCGATGGGGAAAGATCTGTGGCCACTTGCGGGCCTCCGGAAAGCTAGAGGCAGGTCATGAAGCTGTCTAACAAGGTTGGAGAGGGCACGACGCCGGTGAGACGCACGAATCAAGTAAGACGAGGAAATTGGAGGAGAGCCGTGAGGAAGGCCGCAGGCGAAGGTCGGGACCCTGCAGGGCGGTTATGTGGAAGGTGACGTGTTGTCCTGGGCAGCGGCTAGGAGGTGCACATGAGAGGGCACACCGCTGCAGAGTTGCCGGTCATGAGGAGTAGGTCGCCAGCCTCATCGACATGGGGAAAAACACCAGGTACGACAGTGTGGCACGCTGAAGGAGGCAGGAGGAGACTACGGCCCAAGGATCTGAGGTGGAAAAAAATTGATGTCTTCATAACGGTGATGTAGGCATTGGTCCTAGTCCGGAGTGAGGGCGACTACCATGGGGAAAACCAGTACTGCCGGTGCGGTGGGCTGAAGGCCGCTGGAAAATTACGGGGGGGGGGGGGGGGGGTGCACTCGTTCCCCATTTCCCTGGGGGGTGGGGCACTCGTTCCCCATTTCCCAGGGGAGGGGGGCACTTTCCCCATTTCCCTTTTTTTCATTTTCATTGTCTTTTATTCCCTTTTCCCTCATTATTTTTTTTATTTTGATTTATGGTCTCCCCACCCCCATTCAATTTGTTTGTATTCTATACATGAAAAAAATTTCTAAAACCTATATCAGTAGCCTTTAAATATTATAACAATAAAATTATTATAAAAAAAATTATTATTATTATATTATTATTATAATAATATAATAAATATTATTATTGTAATAATAAAATTATTATTCAAATCATAAAATGATGTATTATAATATTCACATAATTTTATTTTTCTCATAAACTAACAAAAACTCAATTGAAACATGACTAGTTCTTTAGGATGAAAAATTTATTACCCGAGATAAAACTACAAAAATTGATCCAATCTGAAAATTTAAAAGGGTCATAACTCGGTCATTCAGCATCAGATCAACGTGCGGTTTGAACTATTGTGACCGATTTTAAACCATCTACTTAATTTGATTAAAAATTATTTTTATTGGTTTAGAAATTTTTTGTGACCCCTATGATACAACTTGAATGGTTTTGGGAACCACATCAAATTCTGATGGGCTGGAGATTTTAAATTTTTCTTTGACGAGGTGACGTAACTTGTCATCTCTAGAGATTAAATTATTTAGCCAATGAATTAGAGGGATATCAAGGAAAACCATTAATATGTCTTTACATTTATGTGATCCACATGGATCATAATCAAACATTTCATAAATAACCCATAGAGAACAAAAGAAATGGGTTTTATTTCAAAATTGCGATGTTTTAAAAGTTCTAAAAAAATCAGTATGTCATTCACAACCCATGGAAAGGGTGTGAGGGTTATATGTATGTCTATTCTAGAATCAAATATATCAACTTTTCTTTGTATTTATCAACAAATATAGTAAAAAAATTTGTCTGGGTATTCACATAAATAAAACAAGAGAATTTCATGAGAGAAAGAGACAGAAATTTTGATATGAAAATTCTGCAGCATAACTGCTACATAACATCCAATTAGAAAACATTAAAAAAAGGGTACAAGGGTAACCCACCCATAAATAACTCATAATACACAAAAAATCAAAAATAACATGGAGATAAGAGCATGGTATGGATATTTTAATGACATGCCACATGAGAAGAAAACTTGAACGGAAAGAAAAGATGCGATTTCTTTTACAAAAACTTCGGCAGCCTAACAGCGTCACATAAAAATTCAGAAAATCAATTGATGAGAGTCGGAAGAGTATCTCATCATTTTGACATGAAATGTAAATTGGTAAAGATATAGAATAACAAGCCCCCGCATAATAAAATGGAACTATAAGACATAACATAAAGGAAGTCATGTCTTAAAAGAAAAGGGTGAAAGGTTCCATTAACTTGAAGTGTAACTTCGAATGATTGAGGGTCGGGACCTTGAGAGGCTTAAGGGAACCTTGGGAGGACTCTTTGGAAGGTATGGACAAAGATATTCATTGAGGAGGATTTTGGAATGAAAATAATGAGGGAATGGGTTGGAATTTTGAGGAAAAGTGATGGAATAAAATTTTAATTTCCATGTGACACCTCATCGGTGGTTTTTGCAAAACCATGGGCATGCCCATGGTTTTTTCCCATGGTATTGGCCACTTAGAACACCTAACACCATATCTCACTTGTTATAAGTTGACTAGAATTTTTACATCATTATTACATCATTAATGATGTCATTAAACACCCAAAACTCCAAAATGTATTTTTTATTATTCATCGAAAATTCAAATGTTTCTGAAAAATCCCAAAAAAATCCCCATTACCTAATATAGATGCTCTGAATTCAAAAATGAACTCTATTTTATGAAAATAATTTTCTAAACTTTTAATTTAATTTTTAATTAGTATAATTATTTATTCCAAAAACACAACTTTAAAACTATAACTCATTTTTTAACTCCTTAAGAAAGTAATCAAGGTCCCATAAAATTATCGTATATGCATAATACAATAAAGTAAAAAATTATTATTACATTTTAGGAAAATATATTACCATTTAAATTTATTAAATTAATTATAAAATTGGTAATAAAATATTTATGGCATACATAAATACGAAAACATATACTATAATCATATTTTTACATTTTAGATGTTTAAATTGTATTTATACAATATTGGGTGAAGTATCATTTTTTTGGCCAATTTACTATTCATTACTATTCAAACGGGTATGTTAGTATTCATACTTTACTATTTAATAAATCTCAAGTTGATCTTATTAGACTCTAAATTTCTCACTGATCACCACTGTAGAAGAACATTTTTTGAAAATTATTTCACATTATTAATTATTTAATGTTTACATAAATATTTTAAAATACCCTTTTTTCGCAAATTCATTAGTAATATGGAACAATAAATTCATCCTACATTTATCCAGATATTTGAAATTCACAAGCATTATCATAAGAAGAAATATATAATTTTATTTATATAAAAGGATTACACAAAGTAGCTAAGGTCGCGTTACATATACCCTTATTAAACCTACATATGACCTAAGTGTAAGGTGTGTTATGGTGATATAATCCAAGGGAGCTCAGAAAAAATTTCCTGAGTGGTGATTTCTATCAACTTGAAATTCTCCCTTAGGTGATTTCGTTCAAGCATCACATGTTGAAGTTTGTCTTGTGCTTGGTCCAGAGAAAAGCCTAGTGATGCTACCTCTTACCAAGCTCCGAAAAAGGGATTCATATGGCCCGAGTCTACTGGATGCTGCCATCAAATTTTCATTCTGTATTAATTTACCAAGATCATTTGAATTTGTGAAAAATAATTGTAACATTAAGAATTTAGTTTCCAACGATCATATTGACTAATGGACAATTAAAGGATATAAATTTGTTGAGTATTAAATTAACACACAAATTTAGGAAATAAATATTATTAAAAAGTTCTGGTCATTACATTCTTCCCCCCTTAAGCAATTTCATCCCCAAAAATTCAACTCGTACCCTAAGAAGAGAAAAGGTGTGGGTACTTCTACCTCATAGACTCGTCTTGTTCCCATGTCGCATACTCACATTTTGGGTTCCTCCACAACACCTTAACAAGGTGAGTAGTCTTGTTTCATAGAACATTGTCCGTACAATCCAAGATCTCTACCAGCTGCTCCTCATAAGAGAGGTCATGTTTCAATTGTACCACCTTTGGGTTTAGTACATGTGAAGGGTTAGATATGTACTTTCTCAAGAGGGATATGTGGAAGACATCATGAAGAGTGTGAGCAAAATAATTATTAATAAAAAACTTATTAATTTTATCCCACTAAATTTATTCTATTTAATCTTTTGAATTAGTACTCTTTATTATATCCCATAATTATTTGTTCTCTCCATGTAGTAGATATATGACCAGAGTTATTTTATTCTTCTCAAAACAATGGTTAACAAAAAATACAATCTCAATTGAGTTAACCCACTATTATATAATAAGTGGATCAGAAGATCAAAAAACATCATTAGTAATTGTCACATAATGTATTCAATAGCCATACTCTTTTTCATAGGTGAAGGAGGAAATTATACATTATTCAAGATAATTTTTATATCTTCAGATATCTGGGTAAGAATCGCCATGATTTTTATAATACCACCTCCAATTTAATTCAGAGTTTAAATAGGTCTATCAATGTATTTTCCCTCACATGGGTTATTATAATTGTTTCTAATAGTTCACAGCTTTTTATAAATTCAAAATTGTTTGTACATAATTAATAAAATCATTAATAAAAAATAATTCTTTTGAACACTTAATTATAATTTCATATCTTATAGGATCCCTTAGGTTAGAATTTTTTATAAATTGTAATTATATCATCATGTACATTAATTCTTTTCCATCTTCGATATAAATAATTAAATTATCTAAATATCTTTCATAATGGTTTTTATAAGTTTTTGTGTTTAACCAATTCATATCAACATGTAGTATCAAACTAGGTGTAAAATGTGTCCAGTTTTCCTGCACTAGTTCTCATTCTAGTCTAGCTCAATATGGTTTTTTGGGGGTTGTTACCCCTAGGTATATAAATTCCAAATGCATATCTACCAATTGTATCCAGATGCATATTTTATTTCTTGGAATCCACACACTCTTACACTTTACCAAAACATAGGATTCTTAGCTAAACATATATTTATACCAAGGATTTTACATTATTCTTTATAATCATAATTCAAAAATTAACTAAACATTTCTTTGATTCCAATTATCGAGACCTGAAATTTTCATTACATAATTATTACAACATTTTCTAGATAAACAACATATTATCAATAAAATACATTATAAAAGGTTTATTATTTGGAAAAACTGTCTTCATAGATCTATTTAACATAATAACACTGAAAATTATTTAATTACTCTTAATTTGTCCTTTTAGTTTCCCCCAATTTTTATTTAGTACATGAAATCACTAGAGGGTATTCATCAATGAAAGATCCATGATAAAATCCCTATAAGTGGAGGTAGAACTTGTGGTGAATAAATGACATGAATTAAAAGAAAATTGGTGAGAATGAAAATATTAATAAAATAGTAAAATTCTCATTATCATGAAGGAAATATTTTATAAAGGCATAAAATGTCTCAATTCCTAAAAATGAAATACCATGTCTTAGTGTCAAAAATGACACATAGTTACAAACAAATATATCATCATGGTCATTCATAAAATATGTGTATAGATCATAAAATCATCATTATGAACAAATATAGCATCATTTTCATTCATATATCACATCCTTACATGGGATACTTCACAATAACCAATACATTGGATTGATATATAAAAATGGCCCCACTGATTACTTTATAATTCTCAAAATCATGCATTCCACATAGAACATATAAAAACCATTGTTATAAAATAATTTAAAGGAAAGTAATGGGTAAAATAAAGATTTCGTAAATCATAATTTCATGGATAGATCTTTTGTATATAAAAAAATATGGTAATTCATTATTGTATATAAAACATCATTATTCATGAGTGGATTAGAAACATTTCAAGAGGTGTAAAATAATACATTTTGAAAATTAAAGTCATATATAGTAATTAATTAGAGAATATTTGAACATTGAATGAACATGAATATCCAAGAAATATAATTTAATCGATATTTTAAAGACGTAATATTAACATTAATAAATAGGATAACCCATTCAATGGGATTGGGTTTGAGAATCCTCTTACCTTAAACCATACTTCATTTTTTCACTTTTATGTCTACTAAATAATAAATATATGACAATTAAAACATACTTATAGAAGTTAATTATGTTTATTATTTCAACTATTTATCCATTATAATTATTATATTCTATTTTATAACATTATTTATTAAGAATAAATTGTTTTGATATCATAGTTTTTCAAAATTTCTTATTTTTTTGTATTTCACTATTTTCAGTCGTAGTCTTCGATACATAGGTATAATTAAATCCATAATATTAGAATAAATTTAATTAATTATTTATATATTATATGTAATTCATACTATCCATCCATGAAGGTATTTATAATCGTTGACATAGAATTTTCACTATCGGTGGATAACCGACCATTGGTGGTACATTTTTGAAAGAGTGAGAAAGATAATTTTGATATTTATATATATATTTAATATGATATTAAAAATTCTTAATAATAATTAATATAATGTGATATTATTTCTTAATTAATATTAAAATAAATTTTTAAATGGGTTGGTCAAAAAAGAAATAGAATAAGAAAATAATAGAAGATTTAATCGAATCCTTTATAATCCTCGATGTAAAATCTCTTATATAAAACTAAAAATCTATTAATGATTGAAGTTGGATTACTCTAAAACATCCCTAAGGATTATAAGATGAATGATATGAAGGAATCTAGTGGACGTTAGGATTTTGGACATTGTGGATAAGTGGCATTCCAAAAGGTGGTAGTGGTGTTATTTATACATGAAGGGAAGTGTATTTTTAGAATAAAATACTAAATAAAATAACATATCAAAGGAAAACATGTAATAAAAAATTATAATAAAAATAATATATAAATAATATATATTGGGTGTTAATACATTAAAAATATTTATAATTATAATTCATTAGTTTATTATAAAGGAATTTGGAAACAAAACAAAAATACTATTTTAAGGGATCAATTGTGACTTTAGGTTTTTTAAAATAATTTTTAGTTTAGGAATTTGTGTTTATTTTATTGCAAAGAATCAGTTATTATAATTATCATATAATTTATAAACCTCATGTTATATAATGTATTATTATTATTATATAATGATTTATGTAATTCAACATTCACTTGTTATATGAAAAGCTTATTTTTTACTATTCACTTGAAAATTATATTATTTCAGAAAATACCAAACAAAATAAACTTTGGAAAATTTTGATCATGATTATTTCAAAAATTTAATAACTTAGACAAAAAAATAATTTCTAAAATTGTTAATTTTTTAATATAAAAAATTATGATTTTTACGAAATAAAATAAAAAAGAGTTTATTAAAATGTGATTATATATTTCTCTAGTATTTTATTCATAAAATATAATTTAATAATGTTATAATATTTATATATATAGAAATTAATAATGATAAATATTATTTATATCATAATTTATTATACTATGGTAATGATATTATTCCAACGTTGAGGTTACTATTCTCAATGGTGAGTTTACTATTCCTACAATCACAAAACTATTCTGAGAGTCCCAATTTATCATATATATACCACTCCAATATTTCAATAAATATTAATTAGAATTCCTCCAAATGTTATATATTTTAATTTTATAAGTTATTTATCAGTTTACTACCATTTTTACCCATTTCTATAGTGTTTTCTAGGGGGCGATGATCCTAGGTGGTTAGGTTGTACCAATTTTTCTAATTTTATATTTTATATATTATATTTATTTGTCCTATTATAATTTGTAAAATTTTCATTGGATTCATAGCTTACTAATATAATAATATTTATTAATTATATACTTGTTTTTAGTTTCTATATATTTTTTATTTGTATAATATTATATAATATAAGACATCACACATTTATGTAGGAAATGAATATTATTATTAATTACTATGTCATTACATGTGGTGGTTATAATTTCAATTATAAGTATATATCCTTGAATGGTTTGATGTCTCATTCGATCATTTGTTTATCTAATGTTAATTTCGAGTATGATGAATCCTTTGATGAATTTTTAGTAATGTAAGTAGATGATAATATGTTCATGTGAAAATATGTTCAAAGGATATCATAGAAAAGTCAAATTTATTTTTGAAATTGATTATAATATAAGAAACATATATAGGTCATCCTAAAAATACTATAAAATATTATTTCATAATAATTATTATATCATAAAAACATTTTATGAATTTTGATTAATCATTTCCAAACCAGACCACATAAAATAAAATAAAAATTTGTTAAATTTTTTCAGTAATTAGTCTTCAAAATTATACTAAAAAGGGTAGAAGTGATACTATGATAGATGAATAAAACATTCAATTATATTTTACAACTAAATATATGATAAAAGGATTAATATAATGATTTAATATCTTGCATGATTTCTATCATAGAAGATGTAATGTCGAACGAGCTATTGATTTACAAATGACCTCCCTGAAAAACTCCCACAACCTATACAGATCCATTTACAAGGTACCCAACACTATATAACCCATTTTTGTTGGGAATTAATATCATTCAATTAGGTTTTACCATAAACTCAAAAAAATATATTTCTTATCAATGAAAAAACAATTTATATATATTTTTATTTTAGGTTCATGTATTCTAATAATTTTTAGTGAAATTTTAATGGTTTGAATTTATAATTTGGTTTTTCATCAGGCTTTTTATGGTTCAATTGGTGTTTAAAAAGATAATTTATAGGGTATTTTTATTTAATTTATAACATAATGTGGTTATAAATAAGATAGAGTGTCCTTGATTTATCTAGACCCTATAAATAATGATATATTTTTGTAATAATAGAAATAATTTAACACGTTTTTCAAAATAAAAAAGTATGCTTCTAAAAATATGTCAAAATATATATTCATACACAATTAATTTGTTTTTTATATTATTAGTAAAAAAATATTATTCTTATATTATTTAAAAAATAATTGTTTTTAGTTGGATAAAAACTAAAACAAGTTACAACTCATACACAATTTTAATGATACTAACTTGAATTATTTTTTCTTGATTTTTATATATTACAAAAGTTGGAATCATTTGATAGAAGGATGGAATTTTTAAGATAATTGGGAGGATTTATTTGTGTTTTGGAAACCAATATTTCTTGATGGATTTTTATTCCTAATGTACTTTCCCAATAAACAGAGGCCCCATGAATTGAACATTTTCATAAAAAATTCTATATATTCCAAAATACCTTTTATTATTATTAAAAAATAAATATATTATTACAAATTTTTTTATTATTATAAATATATATATATAATAAAATATTTTATAAAATTGGATAATGACTATTTTATTAGTGATAATTTAATTAAAAATTAAAAAATATGGTTGGTTTTCTCCGAATAATTATTGTATTATTTAAACTAAAAAGAATCATATGTTGATCAATACAGTTACATAACATGAGTGTTAATAACCCCATTCAGATAAATAAATAAATGGTAGGATGAGCTCCATTTGATTAATCTCTTCGATATGAAATTGTTCAGATATATTCTCTCAACATTGAAACTATGGGGATATCATAATTTAATATATGAGAATCCCATATTAATCATGAAATCCTCAAAGAAAATATCCAATAATAATCCTAAATTAATAAGTGGGATTGAATCAAACCCTTTTTTGAACATGAAATATGTTTATTCACTAAGTTTCAACATTGATAATCTTAACCCCCCCTAGTCTTCTTATTTCCTAACAATAAAAATGGTTTGGTCAAGGAAGAACATATAATATGTGTCCAATATCATTCAATATCCTGAATGAATAATTTTTATAGAATTTCCATTTTTATATAATTTACATTTCTATAGAAACAAATTATTATAGTTTAATGAAAATATAATGGTCACTCATACAATATTGTATATTTTTTACATTATTGAACGAAACCATCATCTTATTCATGAAGAGCCTTCTCTATAAATACTGAAGGAATATCTATTGATGTTACTTAAGTAGAAAAAAGATACACAGTGATGAAAAAATGATTATGGAGAGTTATTTTTGGCGAGGACATATCCTCCACAACTTATAAAATCATCTATATGACTATATTCACAAAATAATGGATGATCAAAACTTCTTACATGCACTTGAATATAAGTAAAAGTTAAGGACAAAGGCGCAAATAAATTTCATAACACAAAGTACTTCAATATTAATATGGTTTATATTAATTATGTTTTGGATGATTTTTATGAGGTCCATGTTATAAAAATAATATTTATTTCCTTAAAATTAATATACGAAAGCATTCCTTATCATTGAGATTATTGAAAATTTAACACCTATATGAATTAAAATTGGTTAATAACTCATTCCAAAAAGTGGGGATAATTATTTATAAAAAATTCAAATTCCTCATAGAATTGATGATGAATTCTTGTTGACATATGTGGGTATGGATACAAATTTTTATACCATATTTAATAATTTTAAGGGAATAGAACTACCAAATAGTTAATTAAATGTCAATAAGAACGTTCAAAAATTAACGATGACAATAAATCCTTCCAAAAAAATGATAATGATATTTATTTATAAAAACATAATTTTTATGTGAATTTATCTATTGAATTAAATTGATAAAAATCACTACACATATACTAACAGAAGAAAATCTAGTTTTTATGATATCTAATGTTAATATAACATCAGAAATGATGGGATGGTGGATTGATTCTAGAGAAAAGTTTCCTGTGTGAAAGGATCATTCAATGTTTAAAACATCTGATTAAGTACTATCATTAATTAATTGGACAAATGAAATAATAAATGAATCAATGTTGTCAATCCAGGTATAATATAAATATATATCACTTCTAGAATAAATTTGTCTATTCTAAATTTTTTTAATGTAAATTAGATTAGATATAATTCACTATCTATTGATCTCTGGTATAAGAATGGGTTTTATACATCATTCAAATAAAAGATGGTTATATTTTCGATGGGAGGATCATTTTTTCAGGAAGGGGTATTGAAATGATCTAATGTATCAAATTTATATTAATAATATTATTTAATCATTTCTATCATTAATTGCGCCCTCTAATTTCTATAATGATGTTTTTAATTAGTTTAATAAATTTAATGAAGAAGATAAAATTAATTAACTTTGGTGGTGAGTTTAATAAATTTGAAATACGTGTATAATTAAAAACTAATTTTAAATAGTTTATAGAAAATAATATACATTATAAATGAGGCATTCTGATATTTTTGAAAAACATTGATTGTAAAATAAGGGTGGGAAGAGGTATTTTATTACTTTTTCATATGACTATAGTAAATATTTAATTATTTACCTACATATAATAAATGATAAAGTAATTAATTTGATAAATATTTATAAAAATAATGTTTATAACCTCTTTAAATTAGAATTAGTGTATGACACTTTGATAAATGTTTTGAATACATTATAAATGATATTAACGAGTTATATGAAGAAAATTTTATAATTCTATAAATTACTTATCCTTTTCAAACTCATCATTGTTGATTATATAAAATTAATAAATCATAATTTAGTAGAAATGGTAAATTTCATGATTAATATATAAAAAATTCTATTAAATTTATGGTGAGATGATTTATTATTTTCAATTAATATTCATAGTATAATTTCTTCATGGAAAACTAAGTTACCCTATAATGAAATTTTGGAAGGTAGAAGACCCTATTTTTAATATTTTTTTAAATTAAGGTATTTATATTTCAATAGAGTTCTTGATCTTAAAAAAATACAAACATTCATTAAGAAATTAGTGTTTTTTATATTCTGAAAATATAAGTGAACAAAGAGTTATTGTTTTTGAAGCCAATTTCAATTGTGAATCAAAAGAGTTCTAGATTTATTAAAATAAATTTTACAATGTTGATGTAGAGGACTCTTTATTGACACCCTAATCAATTTTATGAAATCTTGTACCAATATAATAGTATAAAATAATAATTCTTCATTATTTTAACATATATGAGGTACACAACATAGGAAAGAGACTCATCTTCATTGTAATTTTATTTATCTTGATTCTAAAGTAATACTTGTTAAAGGAGATAAAATTATCCATATTCTGAATAAGTATCCTATAGTATTATCTAAAAAATATTTCCCAAAGACATATAATTAATGATTAACTCTTAAATGTGTTTCTTTAAATAATGAATAAATTAATAATGAAATGGTTCCCATTGTGAGGAATTATACTTCTATCATTATGTATTTTCCAAGAGGTTAAAAAGCATTTAGTTGTGAATGGTTTATTAGAATGAATTATTATTCCAATTTTAACATTAATGATTTTTGAGCTTGATAGGTTTCTAATTGTTTCATATAATATAAAGTGATTGAATATTTTTTTACTTATGCCTTTATTGAATGAATAAAATCAATATGTAATTTGTTTGTATTTTATTCAATTAATCATTTGTAAGTTCATAAAATGTCAGTCAATTTTTTAAAAAAAATACAGATTTGCTTTATGATTTTTACAAGGAACAAATAGAATGTTTTTTACAACGAAATGAAAATAATTTATGTAAAAATTTTAAAGCCTATTTATATACTTAAATATGATTTTAACCAATATAATGAAAATTATATTATATGATTTTTTATATATTATCTACTAATAAAAATGTCTACAAATGTTGTAATTAAATTTTTAAAAAATTATATTTAGTAATTTTTTTAATATATTTTAATGATATATTAATTTTGGGAACATATTATATTAGTTTAAATGTAAAATACATTTATTTTCGACATATTTTTATAATTAAGAATATTGGAATAAATGATATTATTATAGGTATTGTAGTTATAATAAATTTTTGGATTATTTTTTTAGGCCAACCTTATTTTATATAAAAACAATTAATTAAATTTGATCAAGTTGTTGTCAATTATGATAATACATTATTTTATTCTTGGGATAATTAGTTTATAAATACAAGAAGTGCCATAGAAGAATGTGATTTTTCTATAGAATTTTATTTTTTAATGTTTTTAATACATTGTATTTTACCTAATATTACTTTTTCAGAATGTAAAATGTGTATAAATTATAGTAATCCTGATGTGGATGATTGTAAATGTATAACATGAATATTTGGATGTATAAGAAAGACCAAATATTTAACTTTATACCATAATTATTATCAGGGTCTATTAGAATGATACATCTATATGAATTGGATTACCAGTATTGGTGATAATCAATCCACATCAGGATGAATGTTTACTCAAAAAATAATGTTTTTTCTTTGGAAATATTTAAGAAAACATATATTTCAAATTCAGTCATAGTGTCACAGTTTATCACCATAGAGAAATGTGCAAAATGAAGCTGAATGGATTATGAATGAATTATTCTATATTATATTGTGGCCTAATATGATTCCTCATATATATATAAATTGTTGTAAAGATGAATATTTCAAAAAAATTATATGGTTCATTAATAGTGGAAATTATATATATATATGTGTGTGTGTGTGTGTGTTTGAAACATAATTATGTGGGACAGTGAATACAAGATAGAAGAACCCCATTTTGATATGCAAGATCATAAAAAAAATGTTATAGATCTAATTATGAAATCACTTTTACGAGAGATCAATTATTTCATGTTTTGAAAATTACATCATGGGGTAAATTTATTTTCATATTTTACACTGAATTTTATTATTTTGAACTTATTATCATACTGTTAGAATAGTCATTTTTTCATGAAAACATGACTACAAAAACATAAAAATGAATTGCAATACTTTTTTGTAATTTTATAGAATTGTAGATTTAATCATATTGATGATTGAAATGGGTTGAGAATATCCAAATTCCAATTTAGAAAATTTTAAATTTTATCATGCATCCAAGATAAAGGAGGTTGGAAAAAATAAATTAACTTGTAAAACATAATAGTTAATTATAGTACTTGTAGTGGGTTTCCAATCATGATATTATTTTAATATGAAGTGAGTGTCAATAAAAATTTATACATACATATAATTCATTCATATTTTCCCCACCCATCGATGTCACTTACTATAATGTTATGTTTTCTAACACATTATAAACCAGATTAGTTATTATTGATCCCATACTATATATATTTTATAACCATCAATAGAATAAATTTATGTTTGTGATAATTTATAATAATAATAAAAGTTTAGAAAAAGAAATTACAATTTGATTATTTATTTTTAATTCCACTACATCATTTGGCGATTAAAATTTAATTATAAAAAATATGAGAATGATTGTTTTTTAAAATGAAACACAATGTTGTATTCATTATAAACCGTTATATTAAAAAATTAATAACATGTATTTTTTGAAAATAAAATCCAAAATGGAACCAAATATATTATTAATTAATTTTTTTATGGGTAATCATTCATATATTGTTCTCTATTTTATTTTTATATGAGAGAAAAACATTTAATTGAACCCTGTAAAAATATCAACTGTAAATACATAAACATTCAATGACAATTAATTTATTTAAACTCTCAGTTATGAAAAATAGAAAAATCTATATATATATATATATATATATATATATATTATTCATATCCCAAAATTAATTCATTTAAAGGAAAAATATTTTTCATCATGATGATCCAATACAATTCATAAGGATTCATGGGCACATTCTACTAACAATACCCAATTTATAGTAGATGGATATAAATCTTGAAAAAAATATTCTTACATGGTTCTTATTACAATGCAAAAATATTGCACTAATTTTTTATACAAAACATTTTATAATAAAATATACTCTATTTAATAGTACTAATTTTTTTCCATGAGAATCTTTTAAAATCTATTAATAATAAAAATTCATATTTAACATCTTTTATGTTTATTATATCTATTAATAAAAATTTTATAATATGATATAATTAGTTTTATTTATAATAAATGAATGATTACAAATATGTATCTTGTAAATAAAAGAATGAAAATTTAATGTGTCAAAAGAAATTAATTATGAAAATAGTAAAAATATTGTTTTCAATAAAAAATATAATAATTTTTATCGCCATTATTTTTTGTGGAACTTGTCTAATATAATATATAAAAACCCAAATGAAAATAAAAATAGTGACTAAAAAATTAATAAATAAGAATTATATCAAGAACCAAAAAAAGGATAAAATAATTTAGAATAAGAATTATTGGAAATCCCATGACTATCACCAGATTCAAACTAAAATATTTTATTTTTAGTTTTTATGACATCAAGAAAGTGAATAAAATTTTCAATAGAGATTGTTTTATTACTCAGGAAGAAATAATAGGTTCATTTTCACCTTGGAAATTGAAAAAATTAAGTTCATTCATGCTTCGTGTGAAATAGAGAGAGGAATCACCGCCTGATATCTATAAAATGGGAGATTGGTGAACGAGTATAATACCGCAATGAACACACCCATGATTATTACTCCACATATTTTAACAACTATTTTGGAATTTTTCAATGTTAAATAATTCTCATAATCAATGTTTAGGTCCAAAAATAAATTAGCAGATATCGATATCACTCGATGATCATTATTATAAAAATATTTAATATAATGTGTCAGACATAATTTTGGTAGGATAAAAGAAATTATATAATATAACTACTTTTTTCCCTATAACATATGTTTTCAGTATAAAATATTATAAAAAATTATAGGGTAATATAATTGTGTTTAGGGAAAGAAATTTAAAATTAAAACCAAAGACATAAATAATAATAATAATAATAACAGTCAAGGTTATAAATCATAAAATTTTATTTTAAAATAATTTATAATAATTAATTTAAATGAATTTCTTTTTATCAGTTTGAATATACGTAATTCAATTTTTATGTTAATTTTTCAATTTGAAAAATTAAAATTTTATAAAAATATCACTTGGAATAATAAGGCGTTGTTATAAAGAGGCAATATGAAACAAAATAAAATAATATGAATAAAAAAATATTTTAGTGAAAATAAAAAACATATATTTCTATATGGTAGTTAATTAATTATTTTCCCACTATTCTGTTGATCAAAATGATATTTTACTCTAAAAAATATAAAATACTAATAATTTATTAATATACATTAGTTTGCCACAAAAAATTGAATTATTGTTTACTCTCTAAATTACATAATTCTCACTAAAATAATTCTTCTAATTTTATAATTTATTTAAGAGGATGTATTTATAAATTCTAAACAACCTGATTATATTCTAACCAGTTAATGGTGAGAGGACTCAAAGAAAATTCATTTTTTATGAAAAGGGTAAAAAAGGAAGGATATTATGAAAATGTTACAGGTTTTCATTTTTCATAGTTCTTAATGGATAACATAAGGATATAAAAATTACTAAATATTTCACGAACTATCCCCAGTAGAAAATTTCCATGGTTTGTATAAAAAAATAGTATGACTCATGAAACATGAATCCCATAAACATTAAGCTCAAAATTATCAGTAAATATTTATAACACACATAATAAGTGACAATAACATAAAAACTATATGAAATAAAATGGAATTTTCCTATATAATTTATATCAATTAAATATAAAATCAATCCCACAGTTCATATAAAATCATGCAAAAAATAGGATCTCCTAACAAATAAATAAAATGATAAAATCATACGTCAATAAAATTATGAACACCGACTAACTATAAGTGTTTAACTAGAAATTTATATCATAGAAACTAACATTGTAATGAAATTTTTTAAAAACAATATGCAATATAGTGGTATGAAAACAAGAATACGTAATAGAATTATCCTTGAGCTCTCACATGGATGTGTGAAATAATCATGTCAATTTCTTAGTGTGTAGGCAACAAAACAAACATGTAACTAGTTCTTAGTTATCAACCACCATTACATGCCAAGGCACAACCACTATATTTTAATTCAAGAGCTGAAACATATCAATTAACATAGTATAAATATAAAGATATCGCATTACATCATCCTCGCTAAACTAATAACCCTCACACCCTAATGAAACATGTCTTGTCAAACCTTTAACTTCTATATTCACAGAACCATAGAAAGCACAACCATATTCAAACCAAATTCTACAGTGTAATAACATCATACTTCACACCCCAACTATAATCAAAATACGAAAACAATATACTCTATCATGTTTATGTTTTATAGGATCAAGTAACAATTATTCATGTAATGAAAAGAGTCATGGAAAGCCTTATCAAATGTCTTCATATTATTAAACTGAAGCTCTGTAGACATTAACATAAAAAACATGTGTGCACTATACACTAACGATTCATAAATATATTTTCCTAAAAATTTAGTTTGAATATGATCTCAATGAAGCAAAAAAAATTCTTTTTTCCAGATTCTCAAATATTCTAATATCTCTATATGAAAATGGGGAAGTTGAAATGTAAAATTTTATAATTGACACACACCATTGATATATTTAATATATATTTTCATAAAAAATTAAATTTTATATTTGAATTTGAAATGGTTCTGAGCCTTAGTCAAATTTAATAGAACATTGTGAAATGATTAATTAATGACATCAGTTACAGAAAAGTAATAATATTTAGTCAATGTGTTTATTATTTAAACTATAATTCAATTATTTTTGTCGGATAGGAGAATCCAGAGGGGTGAATTAAGTCCCTAATTTAAATTTGGTTTTAAAATAGAATTAAATCAATTCCACAAAATCATAATAAAAGACAACCTAATTAATCAAATAATATGATTTATAAAAGTGTTGATATTTTAATATAATTCTCAAAGAGTGATTAGTTCTCAATATAAATAATATGAAATAAAATTTTAACTTTTGAAATAAATTTACTAAATAAAATTATAATATAAAAACTAGCTATTATTAACTATAAATTTGAAATATTTTTTTAAATGATAGAGTAGTGAAAAAAACATTAAATGAATAATAGATATAATAGCAATAGGTTCAATCTCAAGATAACACATAGTCCAATTTACATGGTTATGACCTTACAAAAAGTATTTTATATAAACATAAATTTTATCAAAAACCTGGATTGAGATATAAAACATCACATATAGTGTAATCGAGGTCACATAGGCCTCTTACATTGTATTCATGGGAGTGCAGAGAGTGAAAGGCCATGCATTTAACTCTTACACTCTTATCCATTGGTGTATAAGGTGTAAAAATATATGTTGTGAAGATATCAGTGTATCTTCAAGTTATCCATAGGGATTAGTGTGTGTCCAAAAAATTGAGGTAACCACACAATTCTCATAATGTAAATAAAATACATTAAAAAATAAAATAATATAATGGATTGTGTTTCTCTATGTGATATTTGTTTCAACTTCATAACTCCTTGAAGGTTTCTTGAAATGAAGCTTGTGTCATTTTTTAGAAAAATTTCATAAAAAAAACTATTGTATAATCTTTTATCTTATTGTATTTGTGTGATAAAAGTGGAAATCTAAGATTTCCTATTCATTTTTCATTCAAATGTTTGAGGTAGAATCTTTCCCACATGAAAATTATCCTTTCTGGATCGACACTCTTATTGAGTCAAGTTATTTTCTCTTTTTTCACAACGTGTGTAAATAAATTATTCTTGATTTGGTGTTTTATTTATACACTAAAGCTACATATTGAATGTTATTGATCATTTTATGGAACATAGTACCTTGTACTATAGTTTGACATCAATTTTATGGTTTTATTAAAAAGTTAATTAATTAAGTGAGTATCATTAAATACAAATAATATGACAATTATAATTACTGAATTAATAATGAAAATGGAAAGGATGTGGTGAGACTTTTGAGCAGTGATTCTATAGAGGGTTTATAGAGGTAGGTTGATTCGATAGAGAATCATAGCTGGTGATGAATTATTCTCAGTGGTGCTCGGCTAATATTGTTACTGGAATAGTGAAACTAACGAGCCCTGATTTTTACCTAATAAGACTTTGAAATATTTCTATATATTATTCTAGAGTTAAGGGTTGAGAGGACATATGAATCCAAGACCGAGTGTTCCATGAATTACTTTTATAAAAATATTAAAAATATTTTATATTTTTCATATGTGGTTAATTATATAAAAGGAGATAAATCTTAAATGGTTGATCATATTACAAATAGGACACCACAGTTGGGTCCGCAATGTGGTGATTCCCCCACACACGACATAAAATGATTTGTCGAGGGTCAATCAGATCCCTCTCTCATTGGATGAGTATTTTATGTGGTTTTATTAATTAAGTTTATTAATTAATTAAAATTAATTAAGCATAAGTAAGGGTTAAAAATTATCATTTTAGACTAATTTCCTCGTAATTTAATTTTATCAATGAAAAAAACCCCTTATCTTCTCAAATACTCCCATCCTTGTTTAGGACTGATGAATGAAGAATGAAGATGAACCCCAAGATCTTGACAGATCAATGCATAGAGGGTCCCCCTCCTTTGTCGATGAAGATGTTCTATATCACTAATGAGTGATCCAATCTAGGTTGGACTCATCTTCGATGTTTTAAAGCCTTAGATTAAAAGTATAAGATGTTGTAAATTTTTTCATCAATATGAGCCCCCTATTTTCAATCTCTACAAGAGCCCATGTACTGGATTTGTATTATTTATTGTATGTTCTAATATTCGTGCATGTTTTCTAAATATTCAACCAAGAAGACATGGCCAATGATGATTAAAACATTGTTTTTTTGTTTCCTTTCCCTCTTTATTCTTCATGTTTATCACCACAGAATCCATATGGATCTTAGTTAGTTGAATTCCGGGCACCTCAAACTCGATCTGACACCTGAAACAAGAAATATTTTTCCAATGGTGATGGAATTGTGAACTAGGAATGAATATAGAAATTACATGAAATAAGGGTGAACAATTATAAGGTTCCATACATATTAGATTAGAATCAAAGCCAAAATAGTTCATAGAAGATTGGAGAAAACCCTTAGTTTTAGATGAGGCCGAATCACGTTGAACTGTGATGAAATTCTCCTTTCATCGACCAGATCTTGTGATTTTAAAGTAAAATCATGTGAAATTGACAACATATGGAATAGAATTGAAGTGAGGGCAATGATTTGGAATTTTTCATATATATTAGTGAAAATCCCCACCAAATACCATCTTCAGCGAGGAACACATGGCATGTAGCCTCCCTCCGCGGTGGAACTAGGGTTTTGGGAAGAGTTAATGATGGAACAGTGTGTACTCCATTAACATTACATGTATGATATCTCAAATTTGGATGATCCATGAGAAGGAAGAATGTCCAAGAACACACTCTTTGTTGAGAACATGGACACTGTTTGGTCACACAGGTAGCACCCCATGGGGACCAACACAATATGTACTAAAGTACATGGACTCAGATTCTGAGTATACAGACCCTGCCAACAGAAATGACCTAATCCCTATATATAAAGTAGACACCATGTACGACACCTACAAAACTTTTTCCCCTACATGGGAAGGGACCAGTTTCTGGCCAGGGACACGACCAGACAACAAAGAGGAACCACATGTCATGTGGGCCCCATCACATGCCTTGTACTATTTGAGCTTTGCTAAGCAATTTAAATCCTATGTATCTTCTTTGTTTAAACTATTATTTTATCCAAAACGATGCATATCCAGAGTGTTTTTTCATGTAGAAGACAATGGTTCCATTTGGAGTAGCTTTGGTGATACGATGTGGACATTTTAGGTTGGCACACATAGAGACGACACCCAATGAGAAGATATTGAGTTGACCCCTTGGCTGGGCTTGGTAGCATAGTACCTAATGAGAAGATATGGGGATGACCCCTAATAAGGATTTGGAATCATAATTCTCAATGATTAGATTCCTTACTACCCACCTAGTAGGGCTGGGTAGCGTAGTCCCCGACGCAAAGATAGTGTACTAAAACCTCAGCAGGACTATGTAGCGTTGTCCCCGATAATAAGATTCTAAGTTGACCCCTCAGCAGGGTTGGGTAGTATTGACTTAAATGATTAGATACATGGATAACTCCTTAGTAGGGCTGGGTAGTGTTTTCCCCGACGATAAGATACTAGGTTGACCACTCAGTAGGGATGGGTTGCATAGTCCCTGATGATTCATAGAAGACCCTTGATTGTTCAGTGTAGTGGTGAGGAGTGGTTCCACTTCCCTATTGAATCATGAGGAAGGGGCCCACTTTCCCCACCATGATGCATTATTTTGATGTCATCCCAAACCATGTGGTCAAGTTAGTGCCTCCCAAAGAAGATAGTATCGAGGTTTGGTGATTTCATCCCCTTTGACTTGCGAGTCCTAGTAGATGGGTGAGGTGTTGGGAATTATAGATGGATTTACTTGGAAATGATGGCTACTCACATTCTTGGGATAAGATATGAGTTGGATATGACCTTACTCTCACTTTTGGGATTCATTGAATAATCATATATATATATATCCTTTTATCGTACCAACTCCTTGGGTCTTGGTTACTCTCATTCTAGGGGAGGTGAAGACCAATGGGGTATGCCACATGCATTCCATGTCTAGAATCTCATTGTTTTAAGGGTATACATTCAATCTATTGGTTGTGAAGAATCAATAATGAGATCATCTTATCATCGTCTCTAGCTCCTTATGTCTGGATGTGTATACATTCAATCATTTTTTTGGTCGAGTTGCACTACTTTTATTCAAATTACTATACCTTGATCAATTTTATGCTTATCTTAAGTAGTATCACATACTTCTCCCCCTTCATATTTTTGAGTCATTATACTGGGTATGTGTATACTCATCCCTGCAGGGGATTTTCCCAACACGTGTCATGTATTTTTCAGATGGGGGGCATGTCAATTGGGTCTACTGAGGACCATAGTGTTACAATATTTCTGGACAACGTATGGTGTTCATAGTTGAGATACAAGAGATGGTATATCTCAATATATACCCTTCACCAGCTGTCTTCAGGTTAAGACTGATTTCTGGTATCGGAATGTATTTTTCCCATTTAATTTTTAGTGTTGGCTACTATACCATTGTATTGTCTATAAGATCATGCTTGTTTAATTTACTTTAAAATATATACATATATTTCTTCATTTCCTCTAAACTATTTAATCATGTTAGTTGTTTATATATGTGTAAAAGTACTTAGGAAAAGGCCTCCCTAATTTAGTTTTTCCATAGGGGATTGTCACCAACCCCTTCCCTACAGAGGTGGTCTTACGGAAGTTGTGGCTCGAGCCACTTCTTGGGTCGGGTCGTGAAAAAGTAGTATTAGAGGAAGGTCATTCCTTGGGATGTTCTTTGGAAATTTCCCCTTGAAATGAAACTTTTGGGTTTATATAAACAGTTCCCGATGTCTCGAGAGTGTCTCTCAGGTTAGGGACTAAAGTGATGTTACATGTGGTCAACATAGTCATTCACCAAGATCCCAATTACCCATTTGTTTACTCGGTGCCCGGATATATTTGGTGCTGGGAAAAGTTGAACATGCTTCATATCTAGCCAATTCATTGACTTTCCTTCATGAGTGAACTCCCCATTTTTTTTGATATATGTTTATGCTCTTCTGAAAATGGTACTCCTCAGCCATTTTCAAGAGGTGTCCACGATTCTAGCCTGCCAAGATACCAGCTATGGATCGTGATGACGACCCGATGAGTGAAGAGGCGTCAGCTGATGGCCCATCATGAGATCACCATCCTCCCATTGGATAGGAAAAAACACCTCCACCCATTGAGAATGAGCTATTCCTAGTAGGACACACTAAGGATGTTCATAGGTTGAGAACACTTCATGAGTTCTAGTGACATTGACCGCTGCAGTTCCGCGGTGATCCATATCCTCGGGCGGCAGAGGATTGACAAGAGTTAGGGGTCTGTGTGTTCAGACTGGTGTGGACCCTGATGAACCAAAGGGTGGATTCGGAAGTTATCCTTTTTCTATAAAGTACCTATGTGCTAATGAATCTTGGTTACACAAATGAATGATGAGGTGATGCTCACATGCAATGATATTTAGCATCTCATTAATGAGAAGTAATACTCATCCTCCATACGATCCATTCAGATTATGAAGATTCTACTGATTCAGCAAGGAGATATGAAAATGGAATAATATGTGTAGTGGTTCATAGACCATAAAAGGTACTCCCTATACATGACCAGAGATGGCTACATGCAAGAACAAAAGTTTTAGTTAGTAATCCACAAAAAGATCAAATAACGTGTACTTACATTGTGAATCTCCACATATGCTGTGGTTCTAGAGTGCAAAATCATGAGAGATAGATTCCTGGTAGAGGGAGGCCAGGTGGTTATAGCTGGTAGTAGGCTCCACAAGGATGAGTCATCTTTATCAGTATTCATGCACCAATGATCTTGGGTAAGGAGACCATTTTGTGAGAAGACTTAGGGTGGTGGTCATGTAGGTCCGAGGCAACACAGAGCACTCGGGAAACCTAGGGAGGTCCAATGCTATGCTTTTTATGGGTGATGTCATGAGTCCTGAGACTGCCTTACTTGAAAAAATAAGCACCCTGGATGGTATTATGTGGGAGACCATGGTATAGGTAGCGTCAAGATCAAGGATCTGGCAATTAGAGATAGACTGATCCCTAGTGAGGGGGAGCTAATAGTGGAGTTGGAGGAGCTATAGGTGGGGGATGGAAGTATGCAGTTCTCCTACCACAACCACCATGTGGCCCATGTCTGGATTATGGAGTAGGTGGTTGTGGCCATGGATAGATGTAGGCTACGGACGTCTACAAACCAGCAGCACAAGAGATGATTCAAGGTACCTTCATTGATTAATGTACTATTGAATCAGTAATAGTAGACATAAGGGATTACCATTATTTAATCTCTTGAATCATCTTAATAGGGATAGATCTTCCATTAGAGACACTATCACATTAACTATGTCTTGATATTTCTATAGAGAACACTTTCTCTATAAAATTAATCTACCAGCATAGTGAGCTGTCACTTAGAGGAGAGAGGTTCACATGGGGCCAATTGGTAGTCATGATGGAATCTTATGACTTCATCCTAAGAATAAATTGGATTTCTCTCGTTTGTTCCCTGATTGACTGTCATCATAGTTTTTTCATATGCCGACATGCTGATGGGATGGGGATTTTTTTTCTGGTGAGAGGTACCTCATCGTGGGACAAGTGGGAATAATAATAAAAAGGTTACATCCAATCACTCATAAGCTAGTGAGTATGAACCATGGTGTATCAAAATCTTTAGATATTTGGATCCCTTCAGTGGTGGAGGATTACATAGACATATTTCTGGAAGACGTTCTAAGAATACGTTAGAGGTGGGAGTTGTAGTTTTGCATATACTTGAAGCAAGAGACTGCCCTAATTTCTTATGTAGCATATCAAATAGAACCCACCGATCTATGGGAGAGGAGGATTCAGTTAAAATCCTTTTGTGAGAAAGGGTTCATCAGTCCCAGTGTGTCCCCTTGGGAGGCTCTAGTTTTTTCATGAAGAAGGCAGACAATAGTTTATAGCTTTGCGTGGATTATCATTTCTGGAACGAGGCCACTATAAAGAACCGGTACCCCTTTCAAAGGAATGAAAACCTCTTTTATCAGTTTTTATGTTCAATAGGGTTCTCAAATATCAATCTCAGGCATGTCTAGAACAAGTTATGGGTTTGTGAGGATAATATTCTAAATATGGACTTTTGATGTAGCTATAGACACTATGAGTTCCATGTGATGCCATTTGGTGTGAAGACATCAAGAACCATTTTCATGTCTTTGAATAACCAAACCTTATATCCATACTTGGAAAATTTTGATGTTGTTTTCATCGCTGACATACTCGTATACTCTACGATAGAGGAGGATTAGGAAGAGAACTTGAGGAAGATTATTGATTTACTTTGAGAGAACCAACATTATAGAATTCTCTTGAAATTATAGTTCTAGAAACATCAGGTTAACTTTATAGGGAATGCCATCTTTTTGTAGGTTATAACAAATGACCTAGTGAAGGTTGAAATAGTTCTTTCTTAGTATCCACCCAAGAATGTGTTTGAGGTGAAGATACACTATTGGAATTGAGACCTATACCAACACTTATTTCTCAACGGTTTAGAAAAACCGTTGGGATAAAGACCCTTTACCAATGGTTCTATTAAAACGTTGGTATAAGGTGTTTTATGTTGGGTTTTCCGAACGGTTTTGTTAAAACCTTGGGAAAGAATAAATTTTAACACCCAATTTAGGGATCCTCGTCCCAAACCATCCCCGACCTCCGCCTCCCTCCCCCTCCCCCCCCTCCCTGATCTCTATCTCCTCCCGGCCTCCGCCTCCACCTCCCGGCCCCCTCCCTCTCCTCCGGCAGCATTCCAATTACCCTATCGGATCCCTCTCCGACGACGACGTCCCCTTCCCCTCTTGGCTCCCGTTGATGTTCCCCCCTCCCCTCTCGTCTCCCACTCCTGGAGACATCCCCCTCCCCTCAATCTCCTCCTCTGACGTCCCCTGTCCCCCTTTCTAGTCGCGTGCGAGACCCCCCATGGCTGAACACCCTGTGGGACGTCCCCTATCTCAGCTCCCTCTCCTCCCGCAAGGGTTCTTGATCGGTATTTTCCAGTTGATATACTCTTCCAAATATTTATCTTGGTGAAGTAATAGTTTTTATCTTGTAATGGATTTCATTCTCTAACACTTTTTCAGGTACAGAAGATTACAGTAGAAAACACCCCCATGGCATACCCATTTTCCCAGGGAGCTCTCAATTCCCTTTTATTTTCATTTTTTTCAATATCCATTCCCACAAAAATTAAAAATCGCTGCCATAGCACTCTCACCTATATTTCATTGACAATAGGGACACTACCTCATTTTAAGTGTGGGGGGAGTTTCTCACAGTTTCACATGTGATGCACTTGGATTTTTTATTATTATCACTTGTCTATGAGACATTTTTCAAAATAATACGAATGATTTAAACTTGAGAATCATTATGCCCTATTTATTAAAAAAAAGTTAATTGTAAAAGTGAAAAGGACCATTTTGACTCCTAATTAGATTTTTTAAGATGATTGGTAAGTTTAGGTAATTAATTAAAATTTAAAATCTTCGAAATAATGTCTAATTGACCTATTACTTAAGATTTATTCCCTTTGTGATTGCCATTTTTTTTATTCTCACTAACCAAGAGGACTCTAATCCTTCAATTTAATACTCTTATTTGGGAATATTTCTTGATAGATTCCAGGGGCATGTAAACCGACTAGAACTTGCACCAAGATCTTATCTTATTGATGACAGAACCAGTATAAAACTAAAATGATTTAGGACTCTTTATTAGAAATTTTTTCCCTAAGACCCACCTGAAATTTATCCATCATTCAACAATTATTTTTCATTAATAACCTATTATAATTAAGTAATTTCAATCCTATTTCCCTTCATACCCTACTTATTGTACAATGCCTATGGATATATTTGAACAAGTGTGGGAAGGACATTAAAAAATCATGGGATGCTTTCACTTCCAGAGATGTATGATATGCTCACCTGATTATACTGTTGCGATCCATTTACCATTTTTTGTATTTCATTTATAATATCTTCCTTTTCAAAATACTAAAAAGAAACGAATGGAAAATTGTTATGGGTTGTTTACTAAGAAGGTCAAAAATCACAGTTTTCCAGACTGATTAATCCCTCAAAGTATTATTTGTGGTTCGATGATGGATATGATATCTATCCTAATAATATATTTTGATGTAGATCAGTTGTATACTGTAATAGTATGAGGTGTGAGTGTGAGGAAACATTAGAAGATAGAGGAGCCTTGTGGTCTTCCATGAGATGGAATCGTTTTTCTAAAACATCGTGTGGGAAAATTTCTGGAGTATGTTGGATTCATGAAATAACCCCAAGTGTCTCCCTGAGATAGCATAAATAACCCCAAGTGTCTCCAAGTGTCTCCATACATCGTATCATCCTCACATGGGTTGGCCACTCACCCAATCCTATCAACCCTATCCTAGTCTATCATCTCAGTCACATAGTCTAGACTCATCTCTCGAGGATTATCCCATTCCTCGATGCACATCTCATCATCCATCTAGACAAAGAGGACTATTCACCTTATGATTTTCCTAGTCACAAAAGCACACCATGTTGAATAAATATACATTATATTCTCAATAATCCAATCAAGAACCTCATCAAAATCATGTAATATAACCCAACCCCACTAACCAGGTTCCATCCTAAGATAAATCACACCAAGCCTCTTGGAATTATAATTCCAATCTTTCCGACAATAGCCAATACCCCCACTATCATCTCATCCTGCATCTCTTTAGTTGAACTATTGAATCATTAAATGGAGTAAAACCTTTCATAATACATTTTATATACTCAGATGGACCATCCCACTCGAAGAAACTACCATGATTCAAATCCATACTCATAAGTATTTCCTCATCAAACTCTAGATATACAATTGAAACACCTATCACTACAAGGCCCAATCCTCTTAGGAATATTTTACTTGATCTAAATCCTCATCTTTAGTGACATCAATCACATTAAAGCACATAAATGTCAACTGAACCCTACATTACAAGGATTATTCATGTGGATATGCCCCATGGAAACAGGCTAAGAACTAAAACCATAAATAATAATGCCAAATACATGCATCATTTTTAAATTAATATCTCAAGTGTAAACATAAAAACCAAGAATAGTAAGACCTCATCCCTTGTATTGAAGAAAACCAAACTTAGTTGAAACTTAGGACAAATTGATTATGTACCATTAATAGGAAGAGTAATTGTCAATTAATAGGAATGTACTATTTCATAGTATCATTTTGAAACATTGATATGTTTACCATTTTCTTGCAGGAACATGATTTGACCAATGGGGCGCTATGGTACTTATATGTTGGGCGGTGACAGGTATAGTCACGGGAGACAGTTATGTTTTAGTTTAGTTTTTTATTTTATTTTCTTTATCGCATTGGTCACTTAGATCATTGACTGCTTTCTACGGATAGAGGATACTTATATTCTATGAAGGAATCCAGAAGGAGTTCAGATTGATTCAGTCCATCGGCTTTGATCCGAGGTAAGATTCTATGGTTACTACTTGTCTCTCACCTCATGTATTTTGGGAATTCGTGTTTTTGACTATATATTATGTTTTTGGTATGGCGTTGGATCGTTTCGTGTTGGTTCGGGTGGATTTGGTTCTCCGCTTCCAATCTAGGTAAGGCTTTAATTCCATTGGTTGGTTTTTTACTAGTTATGTAGTGCCCTTCATGTGTTTTAAGGATCCTAATATCCTTTGTGTTGTGTGTTGATCCCTGATCGTTGATTTCAAGTCGCCAAGTCAATGGCGACTCACCTGCGTGTGCATAGGTAAGTACGTATATGTATGTGGGTTCCCCCGTTACGTGTACAGTCACCCATGGAAGTGATTATGCATGTATGGGGATAGGTGTGCCCATGTATATATATATATATATAAATGCATAAGCAGGTGAGTGTAGACTGATATATGCATATAAGAATATGTGCAAGGATCCCCTTGCACATGCTCATGGCCATGTGAGTGTGTGCATAGGGGCTAGGTGTCCTTGCTTGTGTGTGAAGGTGTGTATACGTAGTAGAGGAGCATCGACTTTTAGATAGAAAGCTCCAAGAGCCGAAGTGGATGGCTTGGTTCCACCTTGAGGTAGAGTCCCTCTCGTCGCCTCTTTAATTTTAGAATGCTTTAAATTGAATTTAGCTTCTTTCTTAATTCTGCTTATGTATATTGAATTGCATATCTTCAATAATTTTTCTTTAATATAATTGTTTCATTTGATAAATAAATTCATGTTTTTATAATAAAACCCCTCTAATAGAGGTGCGATGTCTGCAAAAACTCACAGTGATAGATTAGGGTATATGATTCTTTTTCGTCTTTTCGTTTTCCTTTAGACATTGCATCATTGTGCCGCTCACTACAAACTTTTTATGATCCCTTATTACAACATATTAAATATTTTATTTGTTCTATCATGTCCGTTGTGACCTTATCTTATGGTGAAACCCATTTTGGGTGTTTTCCTAGCCTCTTGGCCACCCCTTTGGGTGTTTACTCGAGCCTATATATCTAAAAACACTGATGGTGTCATTGTTTAACACATGTTAGGCTTATGGTGATCCCCACCATAAGCTTCATCTTAACACTGTTTGGGGTGTTTTCCTGGCCTCGATGCACATCTAATTTTTTACATATATGAATTCTCCCATAAGATTTGTGTTGCATCCTGAGATGTTAAAACATACTCAAATTCTATTGTTCTCAAGGTGACTAAAGTTTTATTAATAGAGTTCCAAGAAATGCATATACCATTGATAAGTAATACACCTACACAATTTGACTCTCAATTAGTAGTTTCAACTACCTAGTACCACTTTTAAAAACAAAGAATATAAAATATATATCTTTATCATACCACAATCCCTAATCAAGAGTCTGTTTTTTATACCATAAGATCAGTTTCTATAATGTGAAGTACAACTAGATAGGATTTATTTGGAATCCTGGCCGGAAGATGCTGCCTCGCAGATGTCCCTCGACTAGGCCAACACGCCGCGGTGACGCCGCGGTCACACCGCAGTCATGCCGCGGTCACGTCGCAGTCACGTCGCGGTCACGCCAAGGTAATGCCATGATTTAGCCCTGCTCTAGGATGACACCGCGCGATAGTTCTTAGTCCTTTCAGAATTGATTGTATGATACCTAGATAGAGTTTTAGATACATTACCCACCGATAGTTAATTGAGAGGGAGGAAACGGTCGGAATGTTGCCCTGCTTCCTCCCGCTCTCTTCGCTCCTGGCCAAAAGATGCTGCCCCTCAGATGTCGCTGGTCTGGGCCAACATGACGCTGTCATACCGCGGACACACCATGGTCATGCCACGGTAATGCTGTGATTTGGCCCTACTCAAGGACGACACCCCGCGATGGTTCGCAGTCCTGTCGGAATTCGATGTATGATAATAGATAGAGTTTTAGATACATTACCCATCCATAGTTAATGGGGAGGGAGGCAATGACTGGAATGTTTCCCGCTTCCTCCCGCTCCCTTCGCTCCTGGTCGGAAGATGCTTCCCCGCAGATGTTGCTGGACCAGGACAACATGCCGTGGTCATGCCGCGGTAACACCGCGGTCACGCCGCGGTCACACCACGGTCACTCCACTGTCACGCTGTGATTTGGCCCTGCACCAGGACGACACCCAGTGGTGGTTCGCAATCCTTTTGGAATTCTCACTACTAGAAATAAAAGTTTTCCCAACACTTTTTTAATTAAAATTTGAAAAAACCATTCAAATATTTTCCCTTATGGAATTCATTTCCATCGGTTCATATGAACCATTGGCATATAGGTGATAATAGATGGTTTTCCCCAACGGTTCAAATGAACCTTTGGGATATATCTATCTAAAATCACTCCGCCATCGGGATACTTTTCCTATCTCTAAGACACACTTATCTAAATGATCGATGCCAATCCCATACTCCTCATATCCTCACCGCTGCTCCCATAACGACCACCCCTCGCTGCCGCTCCCATCCCAACCACCCCTCGCCGCTCGCCGCTCACCGCTCACCGACCGCCGCTCCCCGCTCCCCGCTCATCAGCACTGACGCTTTTTTCCCAAAATATTGATGCGAACCCATAAACCTTATCGTTTTACCCTAAACCATAGCTCGATGCACCCATATGGAAGATTTTCCCCAATATCTCGACCCGAATCCTACTTCCCAACCGACTCTCGACGCGATCCCTACTTCCCAGTGCGACAATTCTGGTTTTCCAACGCTCTATTATTCTGCATTAAATGGGTAGGTGTTATGACCCCTTATGATTTTAGGTTGTGTTTGGAACCCTTCTACCCTACCTGCTCTCAAGGATTCTAACTCTACTTTTCAACTGTTCATATTATCTTTGATTCAAGTAATTTTTGTTCATTCACTTTAAATCAGTATGTATGCCTTCATTTATTTTCGATTTTTTGGTTCCATTTTGCTACAATGTACTGTCTATTATGATCACCTTATGAAAACAAGGAATATATAATTTTAAGTTGCAATTTTGTTGTAATTTTCCTGTATAGAATCATTTTGATTGATATTGAAGAGGTTAAAATGAGGTGGGGGAGGAGGGGGATGTGCTAGAGGGGGGGGGGGGGGGGTGGACAGGGGTGAGGTGAGGAGGAGGGTGGCTGGACAGGTGGTTGGAGGTGGCTATGCTGGTGGGGGATAGGGGGGCGGGATGTGCTAAGGTGAGAAACGATAAGATATGGGGGTAAAAGAACATCCATGTTGATGTTATCACCAATACATCAACGACTAAAAAAACTGCTCTGTGAGTTCCTCAACACATTACAATGTTAAAGCCACTCTATCCTAAGTGCTCATTCAACTAGAGGGGTGTTTCACTCATCCAGATCTCCCATCAGATCACTATTAACATATAAATATAGTAAAAAATTGAGATAAATAGATCAAAACATAGTTCCAATGCCTGATCTATGAATTCATATGTGTCTCCTCCTTGGTCTAGAGTCCTAACCAGAAACATCCGCAAACCTCACTACCAAATTCCAACCAAACATGGGATGATATAGACTTCAAACCACTGTCCAAATAGCTGATCTAGAAGCATCGATCAAATCACATAAAACAAATAACATACCCTCTCCATGTTCCCTGGGATATTATCCTGTAAAAAAAATCACTATTGGATCTCTTTGACCCACCTTAGTGCCAAACCAAAACACAGGGCTCCCATGGTCTTTAATGTGACAATATAAAGTGATTTACAACTATAGGGTCCTCAGGTGCACCCAAAATCTTGGCCCAATCCATTAAAAAAACCACAAATGGGAAATAGTCCACTGTAAGAACATACACCCTATGCGGGGTACCTCTAGTACATCCAAAGCACAAGACACACCCAGTGCAGAAATATCCCAAATTCCCCTAAATGGACTCCAATTGATCATCAATCAACAACGTCTACAACTGATCATCTATCAACAATACACCCAATGGGGTATATAAAAGAATGAATAACCAACGAATTATCAATGGTCCACATGACAATCATAAAAGTTTTACCTTATAAGGGCTATATAGTACAAGATTGACCACTCCACATGGGAATTATTAATTAACTGTTATATAAAATACTGGTCACTCAATCAGTAACAAGCCCACTATGGCATCCTCAAGAGTCCCTTTGACGCATATAAATATCTTAAGAAAATATGACCATAACTTCTATCCCACAACATCATCCCATCCCAATGGTTCCAATAGTTCCAATCCTAAAAAAAAGAGGTAATCCTCAACTGTTCTAACCTTGGGAAATAGGTACCGACATGTCAGGATAAAGAAAGGTCTCTTCATAAATACTACTTGATTATAATTTTCAGGATCTATATGAAAGAACATTGAACAAAACTGGCTTAGATTTCACAATCCATTCCAACTAATGAACTCACAACCCTCACACATGATTCTCATATCACAACCCAACCTGATGGAGGATTCTGAATCCAATCCTTGAAGAAATCCTAATAAAGAATTCTTTTAGTCCAAAACACCATAAAGAACGCATTCGAACACATAAATTATTCCACCATGGAAATTTATATGAAAGACCGATCAAAATTTAATACTCATAAGTCAAATTCTGACTCTTGGGTTAAAATAGGGTAAACACAACAAGGATATAAAAGTACCCAACCTGTACTTTAGGTACATGATATGTAACCCAAAATTTCCCCTCGTTCCATGTGATATAGACTACTCAGTGTGTACTTTCCCAAAGTACACATCATGTGTTCTGGTATATGATGTTTACCCCCACCTAGGTACATTCACATACAAGGAACCACATAGCATGAAAAATTCCTTACCACGTGGAATGTATCACCCCATACAGAATCTTTACCCCACATATGGTTCCAATGTATGTACCTATCCATATATCACCCCCACACAAGGTCTACCCACGCACAATGCCTATCCATGTACCTCGCACTAGATATAGATTTATACCCTACATGGTCATCTGCCACTAGCACACCCCGATTCACCACTACTTGGCATGTAACCCACCCCCTTGTATAAATCTTTTAGTTCCCAAAACCCATCTTTCCCAAGTACTAATAACACATGATGTGTGTTCTCAAAACTACACATCATGTACATGAGTTCTCCCAAACCAAACCCCCAAAAAATATCCCAAAACACCTAATTTCTCCAAAGTATCCATAGATTTAATCCTGAATGGGTCACCAAAAATCGAAAAAATACGATTAAAACTTAAAATCAACTAACCTATGGGAATTTGTGGGGGAGGATGGGCTGCTTGGAGGGTGTGAGGTGGGGAGGAGGGGGACTCTATAGGGTGTTTGTTGGGGAGGGGGTGAGTTGGGTAGGGGTGGGGGTGGGACATAGGCTAGGCAGTGGGGATGGGGGTTGTGCAGGTGTGGGGGGTGGGTGTATAGGTGGGGGTTGGGCAGATGGAAGAGGGGGTTGCGCAGGGGGGTTGTACAGGTGGGGGGTGTTGGTTGTGTAGGTGGGGGAGGGGGTTGGGGTGGTGGGGGAGGGGGTGGGATGTGCAGGGGGTTATACTAGGCATGGGGGAGGAGGGTTGGGCAGGGGGTGCTATGCAGGTGGGGTAGTGGGGGGGGGCTGGGCAGGTGGGGGAGGGGGTGGGATGTGCAGGGGGAGGGGGATGGGCAGGGGGGCTATACAGGCGGGGTGGTGGCTATGCAGGTGGGGTAGTGGGGGGGGGTGGGTATTTGGATGAGTATGGAGATGAACATGAGTTCCTTGAACCCAATTAGGAAACTGTAGAATGATTTTTTAGGACCTAAGTATATTGGATAAGGAAAATTCGTGGAAGAATCTATAATTCAAGCCATGTCCCTACTTAGACTATCAATGTTGTAGAAATCGTGGAAGAACCATTTATTAAGTATAGTAGGAGAAGGAAAATCCCCATGAAAAATCCAACCATGTTCAATTACTATTGAATGTAATAATGTTATATCCATCATAGATCATGATTAATATGTCATTATGTTGAGAAACATCAGACCCTTGTACTTGTATTTAATGATAAATGTTATCAATATTCGAAAATATTACATTGACTATGATTTTTGATTTAATATCATTCCAATGTTGACACATTCTCATATGTGATATGATGAGGAAAATACAGAACCATCCACATAGATACTACAACTCTGTGTCCAATGTAATAAATTTCCATAAGTCCAATTCATGCTCAGGGATCAATTTGGAGACCTTATTTATGAATCATAATTTATAGTAATTCAGTAGGATAAAAAGTCATTGACTTTTTAGGAAGGCCTCTTTAAAATTTTTTTACCACTGAAACATAACTACATTCTTAGTAATCCTAGTCATAGGCACTTCTAAAGGGGAAAGGATTTAAATGAACCATATGTAAAACCTTAATAAACAAAATAAACCCACAATCTCAAACATGTTTTTGTATGCCTTCTCTTGACACCACCACCTATACATTCTTTAAGTCCACATAAATTCCAAAATTATAGATTACATGCCTAGGAAAACATACTTTATGGAATCATAAGTGACACTTTGAGATCTTATAAAACATACAATTTCGTCAAAGTGTACAAAAAAAATCTATAGGTGTCCAATGGGTATATCAATGGTCGGTGAGTATATAAGGATATCATCAATAAGAACCACAATGAATGAGTTGAGATATGTATGGAAGATATCATTCATGAGATCCATGAACACCATTGTATTAATTTTAAACATGAAAGGAATGTCATGATATATATGGAAGATGCCTTAATAATTTTCACACCATTTGTAATACGAAACCATATATATACATTCATTCAACTAATCAATTCATGTCCTTAAAAAAGTTCCACATGTCTCATTACTGCTAAGTAAAAAATGGAAAGGATCAATATTTTCCCTCATTTATCTCTTTATTACCTCTACACAAGTAGTAATTTACCTCTTTAAAAATAGTAAATTATCTTCACACATGTCTTTTCTAGCCCGACATATTTATATGTATCCACTACTTTTACCCTTACCAAATCCCTAGACTAATACTTCTCACTCAATATATCTCATCACTTAACTGCCAACATCTTCCATAATACTAAAGGTAGTGTCTCATACAACTATATATCAAATACCAACCTTCTCACTCAACAAACATCCATGTTAATACATTATGATCAATGTAAATCCATTTTCTGAAATAATACCATATTAACCATGGTAGGTCTAATATCACATTCCAAATGCTCCATTATCACTCATGGTTGGGTTCATATAGAATCTTGTCACTCAAGGTGAGGCCATTATATTGACCACTACCTTATCAATAATGGTAGGGTTAGATATCATGTTATAATATGATAACATCATTATCACTCAAGTAAGGGTCCTTCTAGAACCTTATCACTAAAGGTGTTGTCATTACTTATTATATATCACTATACTTGTTAGAATTTCTCACCCAACATGTGTATGAAATAACAACAAGGGAATTTGGTCTATATCATAGCTCACCAGATAGGTACAAGGTTCTAGTCACTCGGGACCTATTCCCCCTACCTTATCAATCATGTTAGTGTTAGATATAATTTTATAATATGATAGCATCATTATCAGTCAAGTAAGGGTCCTTCCAACACCTAATCACTCAAGGTGTTGTCATTCCTTAAGATATTTCACTATACTTGTTAGAATTTGTCACACAACATGTGTATAAAATAATAAGGGAATTTGGTCCATATCATAGCTCACCATATAGTGTACCACCATGAGGACCATGATCCCATGTGATAAATGGTTAATTTTTATGATTCTCCCTATGGATAATCATTCAAATTTCAAAGGATACAAAAATCATCTATGGAAGGTATATACTAAAATTCAAGTAGTAATCTATTGGATATTCATGGAGGATTATCTGAATGTTTGCATTATAGATTGTGGATAGAATATTACCGTGTAATCTTATCCTCTTAGAATATGATAGAAAATTTCCAAATTGAGCCCAATAGATGATGTAAATGATTCATAACCACTGATAAACAGTATGTTGGATGTCATCATAGAAGATCCCCTTGAAAATTAGGCATGTGATATCTCTCATGAAACAAGTAAATATCTATCCCCATAGAATCTATGTGTCACAGAAGCCTGACCAATATCCCTCTCTTAGACACAAACCAATAACTTGATAAATGCAACAATATAACTAAATCTCTTGACATTATAGAAGTAATTTCCCCATAGTATATGATTCCCCCATCATTATACTCTCGGAATAAAAGGGTTATAATGGTCATAGTGTAAATATCCTTCTAGGTTAGTATGTTGAATGATTAAATTCATTGAAAAAATATAAAATTTATCGTGGAGTAATAAAACCAACAACCCTTATCCTATAGATCAAGATTGAGGGAGGGTATTCTTCACATATGAGTTACAAAGTTGAATTTCCAATATCCCCTTCCCTATTTGATCAACAAGACACCATTTTGTTGGTTCTTGGTCTCTCTACCACATAAATATGTGAACCATACAAGGGGAAGGGATGTGAGTAAGCCTTCAAAAATGAGATGATTATTTCTATGTGTTTCTTGTGTGTTTTTTGTGTGATTTGCAGGTGATTGAAGTGAGTTTTTTTGATTTTTTTATGTGTGCAGTGTGTTTTGTGTGTTTGCAGGTTGTAGTGTTCCTAAACACACAGAATGAGTGTTTCTTTTATGATTGCAGTGTATTTTTTTGATATGGAACGTTTTTTTACACAGAGTTTTCATTGCAGCCTGCAGTTGATTGTAGGCTGTTTCATTTAAAATAATGGGGGTCTAAGCCAACAGTTTCAAAACCGTTGGGTTATACACATGTGTGCTACTGCATTTCCCAACAGTTTAAAATTGTTGGGTTATACCCCTGTGTGCTTCTGCATTTCCCAACAGTTCAAAACCATTAGGTTATACCCCCTATATGTTTATTCCAACGATTTTAATACCGTTGGGTTATACCCCATGTGCGCTGATTTTCCTAAAGGCACAGTTGAACCATTGGTATAACAGGATCCAGACAACCTTTTACCAACGGTTCAATGTGAAGCATTGGTATAAGGCTTTCCCAACGCCTCATAGACCAACGATTTCTAAAATCGTTGGGATAAGATTACCCAACGGTTTGAGGGCCTTTCCCAATGGTTTAAAACTGTTGGGAAAACATGGATTCCCAATAGTAATATTTCATTGATTAGTTGGGTAATACTGGAGACTTTTGGATGAATTCTCTATGATTTTAGCCCCATTGACTTCTTTGATGTGGAAGGGATAGTTTTTCACATGGTCTGAGTAGTGATAGAAGCCATTCGAGGAGTTGAAGAAGAGGCTGATTAGTGCACTAGTTTTGAATCAACCATAGGCATGAGTTGAGTTTGTAGTATATTATGACACCTTCAGATCTGGGATATGTTTTTTGCTGATGCAATGACATGTGGTCATCACATATAATTCGAGGCAGTTGATACCACATGAGCTTAAATATGTGACTCATGATCTTGAGGTAAAAGCGGTAGTTTTATCTTTAAGGATGTGGAGGTACTACCTCATATGAGAGTACTTTCTAGTTCACTCATACCACTAGAGTCTCATGTACATTTTCACTCAGAGAGTTTTGAACCTGAGGCAGAAACACTGGTTGGAGTTCCTATTAGACTAAAACTAAGAGATAGTCTATACTTTGTGAAGGGAACCATTGTTCTACATTCCCATTGTAGGAATTACTCAGATTTTCTTGTGTGGGAAGCTTTAGAGATGTTAGTTTCTCTATATCAAACCCCAATAGAGTAGGATGGTATTGTTTTCCTATAGTTTATGGTATTGACTCAACATTCCATGAGTATGCGAAAGAGTCTAAACTAGAATACCTCGACCTTTAGGTTCTACATGATCATATTTCTATAGGCAACCCACTCGATGGATATTATAATGGATGGAATCATGAGATCCTATTCCATGGGTGAATAGTAGTTCTAGTTTCACTACGGGAGGAGGTGATGATGGATTTCCATACTTTCCCTTTGTTTTAATTCTTGGGTGAGGAAGATGTACATGGATATTTAGTGATAGTTTTGTCGGTCTGGAATGTGAAGGAGTTTAGTTGAGCTCATCACATGATGCATTAATTGTCGGTAGGTGACGACTGATCCCTAGGTACCAAAAGGTTTGTTGCAGCTTCTGGATGTCCCAAAATAGAAGTGGGATGTCTTATCCATGGACATTATCACAAGGCTCCCATGCACAGAGAAGGGATATGAAGCCATCTGGTTGATGGTAGACCAACATTAGAAGTCGGTGCACTTCTTTTTTATTAGGGTTCAATGTTTGGTGGAGTGTTTGGGGTATATGGATTTATGAGAAATTGTATTCGTTCATGGGGTACCCTGAACAATTTTGTCCAATTGTGATGCATGGTTTAAATCATGATTATTGAGAGGTCTGTAGGAGGAATTTGGGACCCAGCTACGGATGAGTACAACCTTCCACCCCCAGACCAACTGGCAGACCGAGAATAATATCATGGTGTAAGAGGATATGATTAGAGCATTCAAGTTTTATTTGAGTCAAGTTGGGAGGATCACTAACATTTATTAGAGTTCTTGTACAATAAAAGTTTCTGCTACACCAAAGGCATGGAACCTTTTGAATCCATATATAGAAAACCATGCAGGTCACCCATTAGCTGGACATCGAGGATGGGGCCACCATTTTAGAGCACCCTATTGTGATCATGGACCAACATGAGTGGACCTTCCGGGGATGATCCATTCCCCCAGTTTGTGTGTTATGGAAGAAAAAAACGTGAAAGAGTGTTCATGGAAGCAAGAGAGCCAGATGCAGGCTTCATATCCTCCATTTTTTATTGTATTTTTATTTTCAAATAAAAAAATATTGAATTTGGGAATGATGTATTGACCTAGTTTTTCCCAAATAAGGCTTTAAAATATTTTTAAATATTATATTAGAGCCAAGAACTGAGATGGATTATGCTTCCAAAGCCCATTGTGCCCAGAATTAATTTTATAAAAATATTAAATATAATTCATATTATGAGGGTGTAGTTAATCAATGAAAATATCATAACTCTTAAATGGTTGATCATATCAAAAATTTGAGAGCATAGTTGGGTCTATAACATGGTGTTCCCCTAGGATTGACTTAAAATGAGTTGGCATGGGACATTTGTATCCCTCTCTCATTGGGGAGGAATTTTATGTGATTTAATTATTTATGTTGGATAATTAATTAAAAATACATAATCCAAATAGAGAGTTATAAATTATCATTTATAGGAATTCCTTCATAATACTATGTTCCAAAGATGAAAACCCCTTCTCCCCTCTTCTCTTATACTCCCCTTTAACAAATAGTGAATGAAGAATGACGATGAACCCCTGGACCTAGATGGATCAAAGCATAGTGAATCCTTCTCATTTTTCAAAAAAACATGTTCTATATCAAAAAAATGGGCAATACAATCACATTAGGTCTCGTTTTCTATAATTTGACACCATGGATTAATTGTTTAAGATATTTTCAATTAGTTCTTGAACTCACGCCCCTTGATTTCATACATTGTATGAGCATATGTACTAGATTTATATTTTTTATCACATTTTCAAATCATGGTGCCCTATTCTCAATCGCTGGACAAGAAGTCATGTCCCGTAATGAATAAAATATTGATTTTTGGTGCATTTCCCTCTCTTTTATTCACGTATATCACTGTGGGATCCCCGTGGATCATGGTTCAATGATTGTCAGGTGCCGTGAGCTCGATCGAATGCCTAGAAAGATAAGGATTTTTGAAAATGAGAAGGAATTGCGAGAGAGAAAAGAATCTAGAAATGACACTAATCTATGATGAAAACTATTAATGTTCTATATATATCCAATGGGAATCGAAGTTTTGATGGTGATAGGAAGATCTGGACAAACCTCCAGTTTCAAATGGGGTTGAATTATGACGAACGATGAAAAAATCATGCTTTCTTTAGTCATATCCAGCAATTTTAGAGTGAAATTAGGCAACATTGATTGGGGATGGAACATATATGAAGTGAGAGTGAGGATTTAAGAGTTTTATGAGATTTAAAAAAAAACCACAACTACACGCCATGTTCATTGATGAACACATGGTGTGTATCATCCCTCAATAGTGGTCTAAGGGTATTGGGAATAGCTAAAATGGCATAATGTTTACTCCCTTGAAACATTTTGTATCATCTATCATGTGGTAATATCCTTGTGAAGGAGACCTGGCCATTCACACACTTCTTGTGGAGCACACAAACATGGCTTGGTCACGCGGTCAACACCCCGTGTGGACCAACACACCAGGTACTGAATACATGGTCTCAGAGTCCAAGTACATAGACCAGACCAACATACATGGCCCAGTCCTCAGATAGATAGGACATTCCATGTAGTCCACCTACATGAAATGTTCCCCTACATGGGATGGGACCTGTGTCTATCTTGGGACACGACAAGGCAGCAAAGAGGAACCACACACTATGTGGGCCCCCTAACACATCATATACTCCTTGATCTATACAAAGAAATCTTCAATCCTTCAAATCTAATTCATTTAAACTTGTATTTTTTTCTCATGAGATTCCTACCCATATTGGGTTTTCAGGTAGAATCTTATGGTTCCCGTAAGAGCATGTAATGACCTGAAATTTTGAATATATTTTGTTTCCTAACATTGTGTCTTATTTTATTTTATACTCAACAAATATATTTCATTTAACAAAATGAGTATAATTAAAATAAGATCATTGGGTTTCAACTATTATATGACCATTGGTCAATAAGACCGTGGGAAACTAAATGTTACGATTATTGTCTATAAATACAAGTGATCTTGATTAATTAATATATAAAAAAGATGCGATGGACCCATCCAGTAGTCTCGGGCTGATCGAATCCCATCTAACAATACTCGGGAAGGAGGTAGCACATTTGGGCTTTGCTCTTGACCATCCCCAAGCAGAACTTCATCATGTGAAGCTGGAACATAATCGCCTTCTGGAGAAGTTCAAGCTAATATAAATCACTACTCAGGAAATGTTGGCAGAGTAGCCCCAAGATTCTATCACCCTAGCACATTTTACTCTTAGGTCCTATACTGGTGTTATAAGGGGTTATGTAACAAGACCGTAACTGCCTTGGGTAATCCTTTGATTTAAATAAAAATTTTGATGTCTTCTTATGGTGAAGTTTGTGAATTTTTAAATGTCTAGATAAATATAATATGCGTACTATTGATGAATTCTAGAAAAAAAGATATTTTTAAAATATTTATGTAAACTTTAAATAATTAATAATGTGTAATGATTTTCAAAAAATGGCCTTCTACACCTGTGTTCAGTATGAAATTTAGAGTCTAATAAGATGAACATATTTTTTTGGTGAATAGTAAATTATGAATAGTGATTTTATGCTTATGACTAGTAATGTTACCAAATGGATTAAGTAACATCACTTAAGAATGTATTAATATAATTTAGGCACCTAGATTAAGTAATGTGATTCAATAAAATAGGTAAATAATAGTTTCAGAAATTATTGTTTAAGTATTATTTTTTTCAGGTGAATAGTGTTTTTAAAAAAAATTAAGTTAAAATTATTTAGAAAATTATTTTCATAAAATGGAGTTCATTTTTGAAATCAGAGCATCGATATTTGGTTATGGTGAAATTTTGGGATTTTTCTGAGAAAATTGAATTTTTAGGGAATAGTGTTTTTATTTAAAAATTAAGTTAAAAATATTTAGAAAATTATTTTCATAAAATGGAGTTCATTTTTGAAATCAGAGCATTGATATTTGGTTAAGGTAAAATTTTGGGATATTTCTGAGAAAGTTGAATTTTCAGTGAACAGTGAAAATACAGTTTTTGTGTTTCGGGTGTTTAATGAAATCATTAAGGATGTAATAATAATGCAATAATTCTGGTCAAATTATGAATCGTAAGATAAGGTATCAGGCTTCCCATTTTTCCAATACCATGGTCAAATACCATGGTCAAGGCCATGGTTTTTCCAATACCACCGATGAGGTGTCCCTTGGCAATTAATGCTTTGTCCCCTCACTTATCCTATAAATACCAAGCCTTTCCCTCAATAATTTAATTTCAAAATCCTCCCAAATGAATTTATTTTCACTTTTACTCCCAATGAGTCCTCCCAAGGTGCCCTCAAGTCTCCCAATGTCTTGACCTTCAAGCTTTCAGATTTTTCACCCTCCTCTTTTAAGTCATGACCTCCTTTATGTTTTGACTTATAATTTACATCTCTTTATGTTGAGGGTATGTTCTTATATATTCTCATTTATGTACATTTCATGTCTAATTATTGAGATACCTTCTCCACTCTCATCAATTTGTTTTCTTAATTTTTAAGGGACATCGTTATGCTGCCGATTTTTTTGTAAAAGAAATCACATCTTCTCTTTTCTTTCATGTTTCCTTTTTCATGTGGTATGTCATTCAAATATCTATACCATGATCTTATTCATTACCTATAATGTATTATTAATTATTTATGATTGTGTGACCCTTGTCCCCACTCTTTTCAATGTTTTATAAAACCATGTTATAGAGTCGTTATGCTGTAGAAATTTCGCCTCGAACTTTTTATCTCTTTCTCTCATGAAATTCTATTGTTTATTTATGTGAATTCCTATACATATTTCATTTCTATGGGTTTTCATAAATATATAAAGATGATATATTTTATTCTCGAATTGAAATACATATAACTCTAACTCCCATTCCATGGGTTATAAATGATGTAATGATCTTATTTTTATGCTTTTTTTAAACGTCGCGATTTTGACATGAAACCCATTTCTTTGATTCTATTTGGGATATTTATGAAATTTTGATTATGATCTATATGGATCACATGAATGTAAAGATATATTAAGGGTGCACCCTAAGAAAATTCCAATGCATTGGTTAATGATTTAATCTCTAGAGATGACAAGTTTCACGATACCATGGTGAATAACCTTGGTAATTTTTATGACACCTTGGGGATGAACCTTGGTGATATGTTCATTAATGTCTAAATAAAATGTTGTAGCCACATATTCAAGTTATGTTTCACGTTCTTTTCTTTATGATATTCTTATTCTTCCATTTATCATGACTTCATGTTTTTATTCATGTTCTTATTGATATCACATGTACATTGATTCCCTTGTTTACCCTTACTGGGCATTCTGCTCAACATTTCCTTTGATGTATGTCTCATATTAAGAACCTTGGAGATATGTTCATGAATGTCTAAATGAAATGTTGAGGCCACATATTCATGTTATGTTTCAAGTTCTTTTATTTATGATATTTGTATTCTTCCATTGCTCATGTCTTCATGTTTTTATTCATGTTCTTATTGATATCACAAGTACATTGACTCCCTTGTTTACCCTTACTGGGCCTTCTGCTCACCCTTTCCATTGATGTTTGTCTCCAGGATATGAGATGAAGTAATTTTACATAGGATAAACATATGATGAAGCCTTACAAGTGGTTTAGAAGAATGTTTTATGTTTTTATCATGTTTTATGTTCCTGATTTCCAAGACACTAGACTTTGAAGATCCTCTGTTTGTAAAATGTAATGAAATATTATGTAATCAAAAGGCAGGATTCTATAGTGCGACTTTCGATATATTATGTGGATATTCGGGGTTGGCACACATATACTTGACACCCAATGAGTAGATATCGGGATGAACCCTTAGCAGAGCTGGGTAGCATAGTCTACAATGAGTGATACAAGGATAATCCCTTAGAAGGGCTGGGTATCATAGTCCCCGACGAGCGTTACCAAGTTGAAACCTATGTAGGGCTGGGTGGTGTAGTCTCGAAGAAAAGATAATGGGATGATCCCTTAATATGGTTAGGTACCAAAGTTCCCGACTAGCAGATACCGGCGTGACCCATTAATAGGGATGGGTAGCATAGTCCCCGATGAGTATATACTGGGATTACCCTTTAGAAGGGTTGGGTAGCATTGTCCCTGACAATTCAGGGAAGACCCTCGACTATGTGGCATAGTGGCGAGGAATGGTTCGACCTGCCATAGGACACCTGATGAAGAAGGGAAATTTCCCCAACAAGACACAATCTTGTGATGCGATTTGAAACTGTGCGATCAAGTCAGTGTCATCCAAAGTAGATAGTATCGAGGTGTGGTGATTTGAGCCCCATTGACTTGTGATTCATGAGTAAATACTAGAGGTGTTCACTACGGGAAAAATTACTATTTCTGACGACTTATTTGTGACGGGATTTCTTCCCGTTGCAAATAAGCCATCCAGGAAGTTATTTGCGACGGGAAACATTCACCGTCACAAATAACCAATTATTTGTGACGGGTTTTTGTCTCCCGTCGCAAATAGTTTGGCGCGACTTGGGCGCCAAACCGCGCGACTTGCCCGCCAAACCGCACAGGGGAATTTGCGATGGGATCCCGTTGCAAATACCCGATAGCGGTTAATAACATTTTGCAACAGGATGTCAACACATCGCAAAAAGACTGTCGGCAAGAACTATTTGCGATGAGACCAGGTCACAAATAACCTTTTAACTGCCGACTGTAATTAATGCGGGCGAGGGTATTTGCGACGGGCCCCGTCGCAAAAACCACGATTTGCGATGGGAATCCCGTCGCTAATAACCCCATGGAAACTAATCTAACCTATATATACCCCATCCGTTTTTCCCAAATCATTTAGATCTTGCTCTCTCCCTCTTTTCATTCTTATGTTTCAAAGAAAAAATTATTTTAGTCGAAATTTTTTATACGAGAGAAATCGGAAGGCGTCAATATCTTCAGAATATCAAAGTTTAAGGTATTTATATTTTATTTTTTTATATTTATTTTATTTTTTATGTTAATTTTAATTGTTGTTTATTAGTTGTAATTTAATTAGATTTCAATTGATTTTTATTTATATTTATTTTTACTAAGAAATTTATATTATTGGTGATAATTATAAATAATTAGTCATAATTAATATTAATTAGATATAATTAGATATAATTAGTAATAAATAGATATAATTAGCAATAAATAGATATAATTAGCAATAAATATATATAATTAGAAATAAATAGATATAATTCGCAATAAATTGATATAATTAGCAATAAATAGATACAATTAGCAATAAATAGATAGAATTAGCAATAAATAGATATAATTATAAATAAATAGATATAATTAGTAATAAATAGATATAATTAGTAATAGTAAGATATAATTAGTAATAGTTAGATATAATTAGTAATAGTTAGATATAATTAGTAATACATAGTAATAATAAGAAATAAATAGCTATAATTAGTAATAAATAGCTATAATTAGTAATAATTAGCTATAATTAGCTTTAATTAGTAATAATTAGTAATAATTAGTAATAATTAGTAATAATTAGTAATAATTAGTAATAATTAGCAATAATTAGATATAATTAGATATAATTTAATATAATTTCCTATAATTAGCTATATTTTGCTATAATTAGCTATAATTAGCTATAAATATGAATAATTAGGAATAATTAGGAATAACTAGGAATAATTAGAATTAATTAGGAATAATTAGGAATAATTAGTAATAATTAGTAATAATTAGTAATAATTAGTAATAATTAGTAATAATTAGTAATAATTAGTAATAATTAGTAATAATTAGTAATAATTAGTAATAATTAGTAATAATTAGTAATAATTAGTAATAATTATTAATAATTAGTAATAATTAGGAATAATTAGGAATAATTAGTAATAATTAGCAATAATTAGCAATAATTAGCAACAATTAACAATAATTAGGAATAATTATCCATAATGAGAAATAGTTTGCAATAATTAGTAATAGTTAGAAATAATTAGTAATAGTTAGCTATAATTAGCAATAATTAGCAATAAGTAGCAATAATTAGAAATAATTATCAATAATAAGAAATAATTAGGAATAATTTTGAATAATTTGGAATAATTAGGAATAATTTGCAATAATTAGAAATAATTAGGAATAATTAGGAATAATTAGAAATAATTAGGAATAATTAGCAATAATTAGCAATAATTAGGAATAATTAGCAATAATTCGGAATAATTATCTATAATTAGAAATAACTAGAAAAAATTAGGAAGAAATTACAATAATTAGCAATACTTAGAAATAATTTGGAATAATTAGAAATAATTAGGAATAATTAGGAATAATTAGGAATAATTAGAAATAATTAGAAATAATTAGCAATATTTAGAAATAATTAGAAATAATTTCCAATAATTAGAAATAATTAGAAATAATTAGCAATAATTTGCAATTATTAGAAATAATTAGAAATAATTAGCAATAATTAGCAATAATTAAAAATAATTAGCTATAATTAGCAATAATTAGCAATATCAAAATTATATTATCAATATTTACAAAGAAACAATATAAATACTATTAAAATAATAGAAAATTTATAAAATATTAAAATTATCAATATTCACAACATGGTTTGCTCTATTCATAACATGTTCAAATCTCAAAGGGTCGCCAATTATCAGGTTATGCGCAATAAAAAGTTTGTGTCAGCCATGTCCAATGTAAACTCTATAATTGTCCTTGCATGGTTGATCACCTCACAAGTAGTGTTGCAATAGGACAACCCAAGTCATTCACTTCTTATCTATAAGAAATATCTCATAGGAAATTTTAGATAGATTTTTCTTCCTTGAAAATTTAAGGGAAAGATGCTGATATCCCATCAAATTTTTAAGGAAGAATGATCTATGTAAAGAGTCATGTGAGATGATTCTTAAAGAAAAGAACGTCATTACTTTGGTCGTCCTATTGCAACACTACTTATGAGGTGATCATCCACACAAGTATAATTATAGTGTTTACATTAGACATGACTGACAGAAACTTTTTATTGCGCATGACTTGACAACTGACGACCCTTTGAGCTTTGAACATGTTAAGAATAGAGAAATGTCTGTTGCGAATATTGATAATTTTAATATTTTATAAATTTTTTAATATTTTAATAATATTAATATTGTTTTTTCTTAAATATTGATAATATAATTTTTTTTATTAGTAATAATTACTGAACGAAATTTTCTTGGATAATGAAGGGAAAATTTGTAATCATCTCCACAATAATGATTACCAAATTTCCTTTCATTATTCAAGAAGTTTTCATTTTGATATATATTGCTAGGTATTGCTAAATTAGTAATAATTAGTAATAATTAGAAATAAATTGTAATAATTAGTAATAATTAATACTAATTATTAACAATTATTAATAATTTGTAAGGATTAGTAATAATTAGTAATAATTATCAATAATTAAGAATAATTAGAAATTAGTAGCAATAATTTGCAATAATAAGTGTGAGAAAGATGCAATTAAATGAGTTGTCGGGCAAAAGAGTAGCCGTCAATCCACTGGAAATTGTGTCGCCCTTAATTAATGTCAATTATTAAGTAGTTGTAATTATTTATATTCTTTTTTCAGATAGTGTTTTTATAATTTCAAATTATTCAAAAACAATGATGATTTTATATTGTGTATAGAGAAATATGGAACAAGGAAGTCGACATAAGTCATTATTAGATGATCGAGCATGGATAAATCAGCACAGAAATCCAAATGATTCGGGTTTAAATCTTGGATGTATTGAGGGTGTTGAAGCTTTCTTAGCATTTGCATCATCAAAAATAGAATATGTTTCAGAAGGCACAATTAAGTGTCCTTGTAAAAAATGTGCTCTGAGAACGTTTGAAACATTTGACAAGGTTGGGGGACATCTCCTGCGGTTTGGTTTTCAACCAGATTATGTTTTTTGGTATCAAAATAGTGAACACAGTTCCAGAGAAGATCCTAATAACTTGATTCTAGATCCATCACGGTTTCAAAATTTAGTACATGATGTTGCAGGTCCATCTGTGCAACAAACTGAAACACATTATGTTATTAATTTAACTCCTGAGTTGGCACCATTTGAATTTTATGAGTTGTTGAGGTCTGCGGAGGATGAATTATATCCTGGTTGCAAGATAAAAAAATAGAAGCGGTTGAACAATTTATGGCTATTAAATCAGATAATGCAATAACAAACAACTATTTTGATCAGATATTTTCTTTGGTTAAAACACTGTTACCTGAAGAAAATGTGTTTCCTGCAAATTACTATGAGAGCAAGAGGCTGATTCGTAATCTGGGCCTTAGTTATCAGAAGATTCATGTATGTCCAAATGATTGAATCATATATTCTGGTGAAAATGAGTCATTGGATAATTGTCCCACATGTGGACAATAGAGGTATAAAGAAGCTCAACCAAGGAATTCTAGATTGATTCCAGTAAAATAGTTGAGATATTTCCCCCTAACACCCAGGTTGCATTGTTTATTTATGTCTTAGAACACATCATCAATGATGTCATGGCACAAAACCAAGAGGCTGATCAAAAATCAATTTACTCAAAATGAATGTGGTTCCGCTAAAGTGGAAGGAATTGAAATTTTTCAAGAGACTGCTCAAAATCCATCTGATTCACAAAGAGTCATGAATATCGATGATGACACCCCACAATTAAGGATCAATGGTGATGAAGATGTTAATGATGTTACAAATGAATTTGAAATGACAAGAGATGCTGAAACTGAAACTCATATGGATATTGATGATGCTGAGGAGGAAGATGAAGACATTGACATTGACAGCTATGGAGAAGAAGATGAAGATGAACATTGACACAGTTAAATGATGATTATAATCATAACTAATATATATCTATATATAATAGTTATTTTTAACAATCTTCTAAAAACTATCACTTGGTGTTTCAGATGGACCCTGATCTATTTCTCGAGTTGTAGGAGGCTGACCTACCATTGGATGAGGGGGATTTGGATCATCTAACCCTTATCCTAGTAGCGGTTCAGGGGGTACGCGGAGGGGGCACTATCTTGCACGACTGATGATTCCCGACCCTATCCCTGAGCGACATCCACATATTCGTTTTGATCCATACACACATAGGTATGTTAAGCTATATATTTTAGTTATATTTCATTAATTTATTTATATATATACTAATTTTTTGAATATTTATTCATTTTTCATAGTTTTGCACATGTAGCTATTGGACAGGGGAGCGCAATCTTGCATAATTATTTTTCTCAGCCATGGATCACATGGGAACAGATTCTCGTTGACGTGCAACGCGACATGTTCCATAATTTGCTGGTACGTAAATAAACAGTATTTATTTTGATATTTATTTTATGAACAACTTGATATTATAAATTATTTTTAGGGTTTATTATATCCTATCGATGATAGCATGCACGACGCTATCCATGCGGCATGGCAAGTTTCTATGCGTGATCGTTTCTGTCAGTTTTTGCACAATTTGAGAATGAAAACCATTAAGAAAGCAAGGGTTACAGAATTGATGAGTCATGTAGAGCTCACCGACCAGAGTAGATTTCATCTCAAGTTTGGGATGGATTATGTTTACACAGGTTGGGTGGTGGATTTCAGAGGAGATATTCAGTGGGACGACAGAACCGGGGGAGACAGTAGGTGACACATCAAGCTGGTAGCCGTACATTCAGTTCTCATAGAGAGAATCTGGTAAGTATATTTTTTAAATATTTTATATAACTTTAAATATAAACAGTTTATTTTATATTTCTGTAGGCAGTCAAGCATCCCGATATTACAGAGTTCTACGTTTATCGAAGGATGTACAGTGATCCAGCCACTAGAGAGATTATAGGTGATCGCCAATGTCAGATTGTGTTTAGTATTGTTTTTTCTGTTTGAAAATTAACTACATATAATATTTTCACAAATTTAATTTTAAATTGGAATAGAAGGAGTCATATGAGGCTGCGACCTCTCAGACACAGGTTGAGGGTCAGGATGAGATTACTAAGCAGACCCAATCTCACTATTTCAATGAGGCGGCTTGGATGCAGGCGACTTAGTATGGATTTGAGAAGGGAAGAGTAGTTGGTATTGGATCTCATTTGACTCATGGTACTTATTATAGTACTACTACAATGTCGGCGTCCAGCTCGAGAGGAGATCGTGGAGAGGCATTATCTTTTGGCTCATAGTATCAGGAGCAGTTGCGAGCTCAGGATGAGCTTATAGAGACTTTGTAGAAGTAGTAAGAAGAGATGTGTCGGCGGAAGAAGCAACTTGATCAGCATTACGAGGAGCACATGTGTCGATGGAAGCAACAACATCAACAGTAGCACGAGGAGGAGACACATTGATGGCAGCAGCAACATCACAAGCAGATGGAGAACAAGCGTCGTCCGAATCGTATTTTAGGGATGGATTTTCCTCCACCGGCTCCTTCTGCTCCTCCACCTCCTCTAGAAGATGACCCCCAATGATTTATTTTATGTTACAAACATTAAAATTTAACATTGTAATATGAATTATTTACATTTTCTATCTTTTATATCGGTGAAATAATTACCTAATTTAATTTTAATATTTTATTATTATTTTTATATTTTTTTGTGAATATTGATAATTTTAATATTTTTTATTTTTTTATTGTTTTAATAATATTAATATTATTTTTTCATTTATAATAATTTTATTAAATATTAATTTTTTTAAATTAAATTATTATTTGCGATGGGACCGTTTGCGGTAGGGTCCCGTCGCAAATAGTTTGATTAAATATTTTTTAAAAAATATTTACGATGAGACTACTTGCCCATCTCAAATACTTTGTTGCGACGGGCCCGTCGCAGAACGTTTTATATATATATATTTTTTGCGATGGGACAAAAGCCCGTCGCAAATAGTTTTTGCGACGGGCCTGTCGCGAAAACGTTTATGTATATATAATACATATAATCAGAGGATTATTTGCGACGTGGATGTTTCCCGTCACAAATAAGATTTATTGCGACGGGCCCGTCGCAAATAGTTGTATTTGCGACAGCATTTTCTGCAATGAGATATTTGCGATGGGGCCCCGTCGCTAAAGCCTATTTGTGACGAGATCCCGTTGAAAATAAGCCGTCGTAATTACCAAGAATTCCAGTAGTGGTTGGGAATTGTAGATGACTTTACTTGGATCTGATGGCTACTCACTTTATTGGGATGCGATGTTTTATTAACATACCCTTACCCGCCCATTTTGGATTATTTGACTGATCATATATATATATATATGTACATCCTATTATATTACCCACTCCTTGGGTCTTGGTTACTCCCCTTCTAGTGAAGGAGAAGGTGAACGAGGTATGACACATGATTTCTGTGTCTAGGTTCTCATGGTTGGATGAGTCTACTCTCTAGATATAGGCTGAAAAGACTCGATGAGGAGTTTATCTCCTCACCATATTGATCTCCTTGTGTTTGGATGAGTCTGCTTTCACACTCTTGTTGGGTTGAGCAGCACTCTTATTCTATTTTCTATACATTGTTGCACTTACTTCTTCATATCAATTGTGTCACATCCCACTCCCCCTTCACCTTTTCAGGGCATTCCATTGGTTCTATACATAATTACCCTTACATGTGCTTTTCCAAACACATGTCATGTCTTTTGCAGTCAATGGGTAGGTTGATCGTGACTACGAAACAGTGTAGGGTTATGAGTTTTGTAGATTGTGTTTAGTTGACATAGTTGGGATACCAGAGCTGGGATCTCCTGACAAATATGCTTCAACAATTGTTTTCATGTTGGGATCGATTTCTTTTATGGGCTTGTATTTTTTCCCTTTAACTTTTCAGTGATGGATATCGTAACTTTGTATTGTCTAGAGGATCATCGATGTTTACATTACTTTATAGTAGTTGCATGTTTTTATACTCCCCCTCTTCACTATTTATTTGATTTGGTTGTGTATGTGTGTGTATGGGTTATTAGGAAATGTCCACCCAGAATTAGTTGTGCATTCGCCACTTGCCACTAATCCTTGAACTATATATGTGGTTTGGGGTAGTTATAGCTCAATCCCTAGCATGGGTTGGGTTATAACAGACTCAGACTTATTATTAAGTTAGGGGAGGATATTGACGATTAGTGATTCAATAACGATGAAACCTACATAGATAATTCTTGTAGAAGTAGCTATTTGGAGTAGTGACATAAGCTAATGGTGAGTCGGTAGCATTGAGTAAGCCTTGGCGGCGAGTCATGCTAACTATGACTCATACTTAGAGTTTTATTTCTAGTTGTCTTAAATTCCAAATGATAGAATTACATATTAAACTCATTAGAAAGATAATTAATCAAGATTTGTGAATATTAAAACTGGTAAAGGTTGACATTCTACCAGTTTTTGATGTTAAAAAATCATGGAATTAAGCATATCTAATAAATATATATCATGGATGGACAAATAAACGTTAAAATTTTATTAGTGTATATAGAATAGAATAAATTTCACCAAAAAAATTCACAGTGAAGAAATAAAAATGTATATTTATATGCCATAATTTTTCCCCCCTTTTGATATTTTCAAAAAGGTAAAAGAAGATAAAAATCAAAAAAATTTAAGAAAAATGGAATATATATATTGATACAATTTTATAGTTAAATCCCTATAAAAACAAAAATAATACATATATAGAATCATAATGGAAGGATCCAAAGATTCATTCCCTTCAGAAGAAGTACTGGGAGTATATGCTGAAGGTATGAGGACCACCATAAAAACAATAGAAAAAGCTAATGTAGTAGAGGAAGATAATTATCTGAAAATAACTGGCCATAAATATTTGAGTAAATTAGAAGGAGTCAAGGGAAAAAGGTTTAAGTCTAGGAGGTAAAGGTGAAAAATGATTTGTTACAAAGTTAGAAAGGTATTGTGGATGAGGATAAGGGTATATAGGTCTAGAAGTGAGTCCAGTCGTAGTTGTTGAAGAGAAAGTAATATGGAGAAACAACTGTTGTTCTATAAACATGAATATAAGGATTCAATAGATTGATAAAAATCCATAATAATCTATCCTACCTTTTCAATGACCTTATTTAATTAATCTATATGATACATAAATCATTGATGTGTATGACTTCATTCTTGGATTTTCTTAACATTCTCCCTAATGGCTTCTGTGACTGGTGGCATCCTCACATTTTTAGGTAAATACATAAAATGACTAGTGAATTAACTCTTGGTGTAACTTCTTTTAATTTTGAAATATAAATTCCTGGTGATCACATATTGAGATGTTGTGGCCTATATGGAATAAATCCTGACCATGGAATGTACATGATCACTAGTTTCCCTAATCTTTCTCAAGATCTCTTGATCTGAACCACCCATCATAGCATGTAATTATTCTTTGACAACTGATTTGATCTACTCAACATTCAAATATTTAGGAGGAGGAACATCAGAGGGTGACAAAACATTTAACTCATATATAAAAAATTATCTCAACATATAAACATCAAACACTAGAGAAGGAGTTGATGCATCTCCAAAATACTCAGAAGGGTTATCTCCATGAATCTTCCCAACACCGTCTAAATGTGATTCATAAATATATTTTATACCATTAACCAAATATTTTTGATTTTATAAATAATCAAATATCCACTTATTTAACATTCATGCTTAATGAATATCATGAAACATCATAGGTTAAATTTTACAAAAAATTTTATCTAGAAGTAGTGAAGAATTATTTTTACTATTATTTGTCTTAGGTGTAGCCTATGCTCTGAAATATCTCAAAATCAATATTACAGTTTCTCAAAAAAGTATTTTATGTAATCTTTACATACATAGTTTGACGCTATCTATGTAGTGGAAGGGAAGTATTCCTTAAGAGATGTTGTCCTGAGTTGAAACTCTTTTGATAATTCTATTTCCTTAATTAAGGATCTATGAGGGTCATTGGAAGCTAGATAACCCAAACCAAAACAAAATTATCCCAGAAATGTTTACCATTCATCCATGTAAGATATATCAAAAGGGTTGGGTACATCAATAATTTACAAACTAGGGGTTATCTCCACCTAAATAGATTATCCCTTTTGATTATCATCATATTATATCAATTGAATATCATCACTTAAATCCATTGTTTCAGCCATCTTCTGCGGTTCCTAATTTTAAAAAACATGATTATTTTATTGTATAACCACTTCATCTTAGTCTATAGAAGGTATAGATGTAAAAATTCCATCATCTACATCATGATCTGGATGACTTATGCTATGAACATCACTTTCTTTGTCTTCTTTGTCTCCGTTATTTTTATCAGAATCCTCTTCTTCTCAATCTTCATCACTTTTCTTTTTCCTATTAATTTTCATCATTCTCCTCTTAATCATCATTATCCACTTATTATCTATCATTATTAGTATTCCCTTAAAATACATCATCAGATTTTTCTATAAGAGTCTATATGGTTTTAGATCCAATTTTATATTAAATTCGTTCTTCCATAATTTCATTAAAATCATTATCCGTTAGAATTTTTTCCCTATAGTGGAGATCATGTCATGTTCTTGAAGATTAATGTGATGTTTATTCATTTTTTTAAGAATATCAAGATCGATACATTTTTCACTAGATAGATTCCCCACTTCATCTCTAGAGGTAGTAGGATGTAATTCATCCTCTATGTATTTTATTATATCATCTATTTTAAAACCAGGATAAATAATTTCTATTGATATTGTGCGATGGTCAATAAGGTTGAAATTTTAATAAATCATTTAAATATCCTCTAACCATAGTTTCATCCACATATTTCAACTTCTCTTATTCCTCTTGCATATAACCTTGGTAATGAAAAAACAACCACAGTCTATAACAAATTCATCATTTTCTCCAATTAATCCATTGGATTGAAAAATAGAAGAAATGAACTTTGAATAAAATAGAGAAGTGGATCTTGATTTGAGTTTAATCATATAACACATACTATGAATGATATATTTTCATAGATTGATTTTATATCCTTTCTTCATAAGTTATATAAAATACACATCCCGATACTTAGAACATGAAAATTAACCTTTTCTAAGGAGAAGAAGTTATTGGATAAATTAAAGAAGCATCATGGTTTCACTATTTAACTCGAAATACACATGACTTCTTGGAGTTTCATTTTTCATTATATTTTTTAGAGACACTTATAAATAAAATACTCCACTAGTAGGATGGAAAATTCTATGATGATCATAAAAAATACCCTAATGAGTAACTAATAATTATAGTACATATAGGCTTGTGGAGAATACAAATCTATGTCCTCTTATTCTGCTTCTTATCATTAAATAATATCCTTCACTCAATGAAAACACCACATATTCATAAAAATGAGATACTAAATTCAGATACAGGGGTCACTTATTTTTTCTAAAAACTTCCAAGCCATCCATTATCTTAGAAATACATTAACATGAAGGAATTACTTGAGTGAATGCATTCAGAAAAGATTCCATTTTCTGTTACAACAAAACAGTTCACGAGTTTGGGATTCAATGGTTCCCTAGTCTTCCAGCATGAAATACATATTCTTCATTGAAGGTTAAATTTTTTCAGGAGTCAATTCAGATGGTCTATTTATTCTATCTATTATAACTATCTGGGATATTTCGAATGGAATGGGGGGAAGGTGTAAAGGTAAATAAGGTGGTTTGAAAAAAAAATTAAAGGTCCAGAGGCCTGATGATATTAAACGGGTTCCAATTTTATCATTTAAGTATCATAAAATATGAAATTTAAAATATAACTACTAAATAATAATAATAATAATAATAAACAGTATCTTAGTAAGATTAATTTTTCAAAGGTAAAAAATAACAGTGATTCGAATCGATGGTGATGCATTCAATAGAGAGACATTAATAGAGAGACATTAATGGTGGGACATAAACGGTGAGTCAACAACGGTGATTCATCAATAATGATTCCTCAACAGCAAGATATCAATAGAGTTTTAAATAAATAAAACCAATCATTCCTGACTCATGTTTTATGTAATTATTTCTCTCATAATTCAATGTCTTAGTAAAAATATCTGCAAGCTAATATTATCTACCAATTTAATCAAATTTATATCACTTTTTTGATAATAATCTCCCAAAAAGTGGTGTCTTCCATCAATATGTTTTGTTATAAAATGAGATAGTTTATTTCTAGAGATGTTAATAGCACTTATGTTTTCACAATTTATAGGGATATATTGGGATTGATATACATAATGTAGTAATATATGTTTTAAGCACAAAATTTGATCACAACAACTACCAGTAACTATGTATTTTTCTTTGGAAGTATATAATGAAATATAATTTTTCTTCTTACTAAACCATGATACTAGTGACATACCCAAAATATGACATGTTCCTGATATTCGTTTTCCATATAATTTTCATCCACTAACATCATAATAAAAATAACTAACTAAAAAATGATTCTCATCGGGGATGGAAAAATACTAAATGAATAGTATATCAAAGGCATTTAAATTTTATTTTACCAACAAGTAAGTGTGAATATTTTGGTTTTTCTTGAAAAAGTGGACACATACATAGAGTAAATATAATTTTAGGTCATTTATTAGTTAATAATAGAATAAATCCAATCATGACTCTATAATTGTTTTGATCCATATGTTTCTTAGCCTCATCAAGTACCATCTTACATGTGGTACTCTGTTGAGTATCACTACCTTTACTGTTATCCGTACAAAAATGTTTTAGAATATTTTTATTATATTTACATTGACTCATAATAGTTCCTTCTATGTTATAATGATTTTTAATCTAAGAATAAATTTAAGTTCACCCATTAAACCAATTTAAATTTCATTTTTCATCCTTTATTAATAACTAGAACATGAGATCTTTTTAGGTGATCCAAAAATAATATCATCTACATATATTTTAACAAATATTACATCTTTTGAAATTATTTTGATTAAAAGGTAATGGATAGGTATAATTTTTTGTAAAACCATTTGAAATATAAAATGAGATGATACAGTCATAAAATTCTAAAAGAACTTCTTTTTAACCATGTAGATCATTTTTTAATTGGAAAACATGATCTAGAAAATGGGGATTTTATGAACTCGGGGGGTTTTAACAAACATCTTTTACTATATATCCATTTAAGAAAAACATTTGAAAAACCATTTGATAATGTTTTATATTTTGATGAGCTGAAAAAGTTAAAATGATTTAAATGAAACAATGCCAGGCTATAGGTGCGAAGGCCTCTTCACTGTCTATGCCTCTTCACGATTATAACATTGTGAAACTAATATAGCCTTGTTACTTAAAATTGTTCCAGTTTTATTAACTTTGTTTCTAAAGACCCATTTCGCGCTTATAGTTATGGTATGCTACGGTCTATCAACATGTTTCCTGACATTAGTCCTTTCAAACTGATTTAGAACTTCTTGCATAGCCATTACCCAAAATTCATCACCAATTTCCTCATTGATATTCTTATGTTCAAACTGTGAAAAAAAATGAATGATGTTCAACCTGATTTCTTAGAGATGTTCTAATATCATTAACTTTGTCTTGTTCTCAATCTAAAACATCTAAAGGGTGATTTATAAGAGATCTAATTCACCTAATGAAATATGGAATATTTTAGTTTAGGTCATCTATAGAATCGTGTTCTACATATTTAGTGTTTAGAAATTTTCTTGAACTGGATGATTTTTTTGGCTTCTTTGTCAATAGAATTAGAAGGTTTGGAATTCATATCTAGATTTGATAGATCAACCTAATGATTTTAAGAGTGATTTTGGGATAATGTGGATCTGGTTTCTCAAGTTTGACATGAAAAAATTATTCCGCACATATTTTTATCACATAAAATACTATATAATATTTAATGGAAGATAAATATCATATGAAATTTTCCTCATCCATTTTGGAAGACAATTTTCCAATATAATCCATTGTAATACGAAGAAATACTTTTTAGGCAAAAAATATAAAGTAATTAACTTCAGGCTACCTATTATTCCACAATTAATATGGGATTTTCTTAAAAATTGGTCTAATTAAGACTGTATTGATTAAATAGAAATATTTATTTACAGTGTATTCCCATAAAAAATTGGTAATTCATATTTTTTTGAGCATATTCCAATTAATCTATTGAAGAATTTTGTTTCTTTTTTTTATAACTTAATTTTTTGAGGTGTCATAACAGTAGATAATTTGTGATTATATCCATTTTTTAAGAAAAATCATTCAAACAATTGATTTTGAAACTCACATCCATGGTCAATTTTTAAAATAATAATTTTATGTCCACAAAGATATTCTATTTGTATATAATAAATTGTAAAATAGAAAATATCTTTACATTTGATAGATAAAAAGAGAACCCATGTATAACTAGAAAATTCTTCCAAAAGTACATAAACATAGTTATTTCTATTTAAACAAGAAACTATAGATGTTCCAAACAAGTCCATGTGAAACAACACAAGAAGATGATATGTTGAAACATATTTCATTAGTTGGAATGATATCTTCTGTTGATTTACTATTTAACAATGATTACAAACTTTATTATTTTGAGACTCATGTTTGGGTAGATCCTTAACTATCAATTTTCAAGAAATATTTCTAAATGAATGAATTTTACAATGTCCTAGTCTACCATTAAAAATATAGTATTCTCTTTGAAATTCACTTAAGAAATAAAATCATGTGCATTTAATGAATCCAAACTAACAACATAAACATTTTTGTTTATCAAGGCCATAAAATATAAATTATTTTTAGATTCAAAAAAATAAAAAGCATTATTTTAAAAAATTTCATGAAAATCATCATCACATAGTTATGATATTTTTTGAAAATTATAAATTTAAACATCAACAAAAAGTAACATAGAAATTAAAATTGAATTGGTGTCACCAATTTTAAAAAGAAAAAAAATAACTTCCTTAGATTTTTCACTAATGGAAACATTTACTACATCAACATTTATTATATTATTCGTATTTTAGTTTTCACTAGTCATAATACATGAACATCCTCTGTATAAGTATTATAATTTCTTACATGAAATTTTCAAAAAAATTTGTATAAAAATAGATTAAACAAGAAATTATTTTGTACCCAGATTTTCTTGGGTCCAGAATTTTTTGTAATAAAGGATTTAGAAACCCACACCTCATTAATGGGATTAAATTAATTAGTTTATAAATTTGTATAGAAATAAACATTATTAGGTCTTTTAGTAAAATATATTATAAAAATATTTTCATAACTAATAGAAAAAAATGATTTAGAACTGAAACTGATATATTATTTTCTAGAATTAGGAATATATGTGTTGTTAAATATTAACCACTTTCTAGGATGGTAGGATATAAATATAGTATATTTAAAAAAAATGTAATCTCTATGAGTTATTGTTAAAATATAATTTCTATTATTAATTTTTTTTTATTTATTTAACTATTAATTAGACAGATTAAGTTTATTATTTTCTTTAAGAAACTCAAAAGATTCCACCATTTATATAGAATGTTTATATTTAATATAAATAGATAGAGTTATATTTTTTTCAATGATTTTTATTTTTACATTCTCTCATTAAAAGTATCTTCAATCATGTTGCAATAATCAACAAATTATTATTTAGTCATGTAATCAACAAAATCATTTTTATCTTCATCTCTAGAGTAATGAGTGTTTTGTTTAGGATATACATAAGTAACCTAAAATAGATTTTCCCTAAATCAAATATTGGATTTATCAACTTTTTAATCATGAGATCAATCAGAGTTGTTGGAGGAGTCCTCAGAAGCACTCTAGATATTTTTCATTAATTTCCTATACTTTTGATCCTTTTTTAATATTTCTTTTTTTACATTATTTGTGGATTTTATGCCTTCACATGTCATTTTCTATTTCATTCGTTACATATGATTTCATTTGAATGATCACCTTTCTTCCAATCCTTTTTCAACATACCATGATTGTCATATTTTCCATTAAAAATTAGATTTACTGAATTATTTGATCTTTCTATAAAATTTATTGAATCTTATAGCTAGATATTCCATTTCTTCATAACTATCAGCTAATGAATCATCATTAGATAAACATTCAACTTGAATATGTACTTTGTCTTTTTCATTCTTTCATAGATTTATTGGTTTTGAAAGAAACCAATTTCTTTTAAGTTCATCATAATTTTTTTATTGTCCTTTAGATATTACTCACACATCATCAATTTTCTTATCATAAATTTAATTGATGTCACATGATTATCAAAGTGATACTTATTTCCCTCTTCATATTTCTAGAAGACACATATAGAGTCTCATGATCTGCTATTTTATAGTACCTGGATTTGTTTTTGATATCATTCTCTTCATTGTCTCATTGAAACTGAGATAAATGTTATAGATAGGCTCATCATGATTCATCATAAAATTTTTATAATTAATATTGTATGTTTTAAGAATCATTTATTTAAAATTTATTGGTCCTTCAGGTGAAATAGTTAGAGTATCCCAAATCTCATTTGATGTTTTACATGTAGAAATTATATTGAACTCTTCTTCTCTTAAGTCATGTATAAAGAATTCTAGGCTATGTAATTATTATTATAATCATCCATTGTTTCATCATACAATGTTTTTCTAGAACTAGAATGAATTTTATAATAATAATATATAGAAGACCAGATTTAAAAATCCATACATTCAATATGAGTATTCATTTTTATTTTCAATTTTAAATAATTAGACTCATTGAAATATAGAGGTATGTTAGTAGTAGCACCTTCATATCTATTATTTAGAATAAAAAATTAACAAATAAATATAATGAACTGAAAGTTTATAATTAATTGAAATTTAATGATCTTTAATATACAACTATCATCAGAATTAAAAAGTATTTGACAATCATTTTTACTTCATTTGATAGAAAATGTTGGTTGGAGAGGAGACTCAAGAGGGAGGGGTGAATTGAGTCCCTAAGGAAAATTTCTAATTAAAATGGACTTGAAAAAATCCACCAAGTCAGAATAAAAGATAACCATTTTAATTAAAGTAGTATATTAAATTTTTTTTTTGATATTTTAAAATATTTCTCAAATAATGATTAGTTCTCAGTAGAAATAATATGAAATACTATTTTAACATTTAAAATAAATTTAATAAATAAAATTATAATATAAAAACTATCAATGATTTAATATCAAAGTGAATTATTTTTTTGTTTTAAATTGATAGATAATTGAAAAAAACAATAAAGGCACAATAGAGGTATTCATAGGAGGTTCATTATCATGCTTGGACATAGTCCTCTTCACTTGTGAAAAAACTACCACCATGCAATTTAGATAAACATAAATTTCATCCACAACTATGATTGAGGAATACAAAAACACATATAGTATTTTCTAGTTGATAAACACCTCTTTTATTATTTTTGTGGGAGTGTAATGAGTGACATACCACACAGTTACCTCTTACACCATTATCCGTTGGAGTATCAGTGATAAAAAGATAAGTTATGAAGATGGATATGTATCATTTAGTTATTCATAAGTGTTAGTGTGTGTTATGCAATAGATATAACCACACACAAATCATAATGTTAAAAAATTACCCAAATAGAGCTGAAAATAATATAAATGATTGTGTTTTCCTATGTGTTATGCATTGTAGATTTGTGACTCCTCGAAGGTATATTTAAACCAAGATAGTGTCATTTTCTAGAAAGTTTTTGTAAAACAGAGTATCGTAGAAGCTTATGTCTTATAGTGTATAAGTGATCGAAGTGTAGAACCTAGAAATCATCTAATTTGTTTCATTGAATGTTCATAGTACAAGATTCTAGACATGCAAATGACACTTTCTTATTCATCAATCTTGTTTAGTCATCGTTTTTTCTCATTTTTCACCAGGACTGTATATGTCGTATTTTTTGTTATTTGTGTTTTATACACTACATCCAATATATATCATGTTCTCAATTGTGTTATGTTACCTCATACCTTATATTGCAGTATGAGAACTATTTTAATGTTGTCTTCAAAATGTCATTAATTTAATGCGTAGAATTAAATCTCACAAATATAAATTTTAGAAATATTAAATTTAAAATGAAAAAATGGAAGGAGGTGGTCCGTCATTTGAGTGGTGAATCTATGGTTGTTTCTCTAGTGGTATGTTGATTCAATAGTGACTCATAGATAACAATAACTTGTTATTGGTGGTTTAAGGATGAAAGTATCTTTGGAATAGTCACTCAAGTATAGAGATATGTCTGGGGCAATGTTTCAGGATTAGTGATTCAGGAATGGTGACACATACGTAGAGAATTCTTATATCACTGACTCCATCGAGAAGTGACACAAGACAATAGTGTGTAAAGAGCGTTGAGAAACCCTTAGTGGTGACTCATCCTTAGGGGTGATTCATGCTAATGGTGAACCATACTAAGAGTAATATGCCAATATTTATTATAAATCTAAATGCTAGCATAACCTATAAAACTCATAATAATCATAGTTTATCATGATTTTTGATTATTGAAACTATTACAGGTTAATAAATTTGACCAAATGATTCACTATATGTGTTATGAGTTTCATTTAGAGGAAATACAGAGTCAAAAACCAATTATCACTGAATGAGAAAAAACATATATTTTGTTCGTTATTTCATTGTCTATATACCCAAATAAAAAATATATATGAGAAATGAGGGAGAAACAAGAGATACATGAAGACACAAAAAATATGAATTTTTATTAAGACAGTACCAAACCATGGAAATCAATGTTGTCAAAAGTGATGTAACCCCAATGTATATTGTCATAAAAGGTTCATACATTCATTTTATAGTTCCCAATACTAAATTTAATAATAATAGTATTCTCTTGAGACCCTCTACAAACTAGAAATTCCACAAGCCTATTGCCATCTACTCAGGTATGTTTGATTTCAACATGATTACTTAAGAAGGGTTTTAAATATCTATTCAATTAAATAACAAAAAATGAAAAAATATTTTACCATTTGGGGATATATTTCCCAAAGGGTAGTCAAACACAATCTCTCGAGTAGAGATGTTATAAATATATCATATGAGAAGGCTACAAAGAAGGACGTTTTCCTCTTTAATAAAAGAGTAATGAGTGACATAAAAAAGAACTGTAAAAAATATCCATAGAACCTAAGATATTTTGAACCATCCAAACACCTATCATAATAACAATATCACAAGACCCATAAAATATTATCCTATAACAATATTATTTCATTTTCTAGCACATTGGGTGGCCAGACATGATGGAGGAAACTATATGATAAAAAATTTTCTTTAGGGTGTACATGAGAAATTGAGATCTTTTCTTCCACATTTTTATATTCAGTAACCTCCAGAATAAGAGATCGATCTCTAAACATCATAATTAGAATAAGGAAGTGAAGGTGGGTAAACCTATAATTATTTAGATAATCTTATATATCCTATCACCTCGATTCAAGGAATTGACACTACATGGTTGATTGAGCATCCCCACTAACCCAATAAAATACTTGGCTTATGAAAACAATGAAATTTAGCTAAATAAAAATAGAACCATAACATCCCACACAAAAGTTTACAATTAAATAATTCCCAATCACATTAAATATAAGGCTGATGTATATTTTTTTTCTTTTTAAGATGCATACCAACTACATTAATAATAAAATTGTAATTCATACATCTGAACCACTCTATTAATGGGAATGACATGATTATAAATACACTATAATATGTAGTTATACTTTAATGGAATATCATTACACCAATCCATCCCCATATATGAAACTAAACTATGAGTATTATACAAGATTCTATAAATACCATTCACTATGAATACACTATACTTTGATTGGACAAAAAAAATTCACATAATCCATAAAAAAATAAATTTACAAATAATCTGATTTTTGATAAATGATGAGTACTACATAAATAAATCATGGGAAAAAATTAGTCTCCAATATTAATAGTCTATAATTGGAAATCTACGGAAAATAGGATTCAGAGAAAAATTATTTCTCCATAAACTGGGCAAACCACTCCCCAAAACCCATCTCAAAAGGCATAAAAGATTATGAAATAACCATTCTAGTTTCTCTATGTGTCCAAAGACTTCCCATTGGATTAACATAAATCATCATATCAGTACTGAGATTTTTCCCACAAGACTCTGTAAAAAATAGATTGACTTCCCAATATCTCTTTATAAACATTAAATAACTGATAAAATAATTACCCCATGAAACTCTTAAGATTAATTCCAATTATTCATCTCATTGCGATAATATTTCTCACCATTCCTAATAGAACTCCCTTGATCATGTGAATCCATATAAAAATTATTAACAATTCTACCAAAATACCTAATAATAATTTTGGGAGCACAAATAACATACCTATCATTCATGGGAATCGATGAGAGAACATGGTTCACTAAGGAAATATGGTTGTTAAAGGAAATGAACCTTCTCTTACATTTTCCATTAAGATCTATGATGAGATACACTAAATGCTAAAAATAGTGCATTTGGGTACAATTTGGATAGTTGGTAGGCCTAATAAAATCCTTTGGGATGTTATTATAACCAATACAATCCATACCTAAATACCTTTCCTTATATTTCATGAAATATTTTTTGAATGTAAAAAATTACACTGAGAGCAATTGATCATATTTATAATCCCTTATTAATAATCATCCCAAATAGGGCTGAAACCTTAAATGTATCTCGATGATACATTGATTAATAACAACATATTATATATAAATTTAATTTGATTCACACAAGATAAAAAGACCATTATATAGGGAGGAATTTGGTTTTACCAAAGATGTATTGAGGTTCTATATAACACAACATGGTCCATAATAAATAGAGTAGATGCTGTAGTATGTCTTTGGTGATGAAATCATATAGAAATGAATAATATTGACCTCATACCATATATAGAAACCAAAAAAACATAGATATGATTAACAATGAATTACTAGTTCACATAATACCATAAAGAACCAGAGAATATCATATCTCAAATATTAAAATTCTACTCAAGCCTATAATATAATTTATTCCTACCATCCTTTGACATAATATTGGAGAAAATCATTTTTCATGAAATATCCTCAAACATCACTTTATTTAGAACAAAATCCATTTTAATAATTTTTTTCTTAATGAATCCATCCTATAATAAAAAAATATTTTTAGATCATCAATGTTATGTTAATTTGTTATGGTAGTGAATACATCTTTTAGAAAATTTCAAAGGGAAATGGGTTGATATTATACAAAATAAAAAGGATCCTACACATTAAAAATGATAATAATGGTTTTTGGGAAATATATTATTGGATTAAACACCCATAAAATATATTGAACAACATAAATGAGTTCATTTTTGATATTATCCAATGAAAAAGTCTAAAAATCCCCGAGAATCCCATCATGTCTAAGTGAAATTCATGGATTCAAGGTAAAAAAAGCCTCCTTGATTTCATCTTTACAAGGGACACTCCACAATTCTACATTATTTTCATCGACAACAATCATTTGTATATTTTTTAAACAATGTATGGATTCACTGTATTTTGGGTCACCCTTTTTCATTCCAGAATAGGGACTACTGTAAGATCCTAGAATTAGGTAAAAACATGACTTCCAACCATATTCAAATCACTATAGTTAGAACCCTCCTGAAGTATGAAATTATACTTCCTAGTATACTATTATTCTATAATGCAATTAGTAAAAATTGATGTATTTTTTTCCATCCATTAACAAGTTTCGTGATCTCTCCCTCTCTTCCTGTTTCACCTCCAATAGTTTTATTGATAGAATATCCTATTTAATCATGAAAATATAAAAAGATTCATATTCCCATTTCCATTGAAGGTTGATAAATTTTTATAAATATTATTTTTATATCATCATTACATTATTGAACTTCTATTAAATTTAGTTCTATAAAAATTAATTTCTATTTAAGATACATAATCTTATTATTATAGAGATCCCATAAATGGCCCTACATGGGAATATTATGGGACATGTTGACAACATCCATAAAGCTATCAGACTTGATCCGCATAATCGAAAAATTTTAAAGTTTACATATCCTATTATTATATGCCAATTAATATAAGTTAGGGGAATGAGCCAAGATTACTATGGGAAGATGAGAAAATAGGGAATCTCGAAATAAGTACATCCCATGCATGTTCGTAATAATATTGTATAAGTATGTCCAAATATGTTGGATCCCTATCATATTATTACACATGGTAAATATATCCCTAATAAACCCCAAATATAAAACGTTATTGATGGATAAAATATCAATGAGTTCTTGAATGGATTTATATAAATAGATCTTACCCCCTTTATCCTTATACTTATCAATAGTGGTATTAAAATCCTTACAAATGAATGCAGAAAAAGAAACCAAATTGAAACTAGAAATCCACTTATAATGATATTTCTTCTCCAATTTATCACATTTATAACATAAAAAGTTCAATAAAATAATTTTTTTAATGTAATGTATATACTAATAATATAACTAGAAGAATCTACCTTGTCAATTAGATGAAAAAATTTCAGGAATATTTAGATATGGTTGTTAGTAGGATCATGATTCAAAATAAATCCATCCATGAGTTTATGTCTAAACATCTGGGTGGAATAATTTTTTTGATAGGTTAGAATATAGAAGATATGATAAATGGTTTCAATGGAAATCTTTCAGAATGATATCCCATTTCTCTTGATGCATGGTACCCTTTGTTTTAAACACCCATAAGAGATAGTTATAACAGGGTTGGTTGGGACCGTCCATCCAAACATATTTTTATCCTTAAAATAAGATGATGTGATAATAACAAAAGATATAGACATAGACCTGGTAACCATCCCACCCATTGGGGAAACTAAATAATTTGAAAACCCAGTGAGTGTAAAATTTGAAATAGGTTATATGGTTTCCTCACCTCTATATGGAATATATGAAATAATAGGAAGAATAAAAAGAAACCAACTTATATTTGTAGATGAGGATAATGTCCTATAACATTGATCATAATACAAAGAGTTGGAGAATCACCTCCCAGAACATCCAAAAGATCCAAAGACATAACCTCATGATTAGAAACATGGCCGCGATCATATAAGGACTCTAGATAATTCTATTCCAAATAAAATACGTAGCCTTGAAAAGTAGAAGTAGAAAGATAATTTGGAGTATACTGAGAGAAAATAATATCAAGAGAGTATTTAACCTCAAACACGCCACTCTAGTAAAAGTATAGGGAACCTAAAAAATATATCAATCAACTGAAAGAGAAAGAAAAATATAAAAAAAAAACCTTCTTTAATTTACTAATGTATCATTTCCATTCTCTATAATGAGGCCTTGAAATGAGGAGGAAGAAGGAAACATAAAGGTCTCGACTAGTTTAGATACATTGGAATGAATCAACCAATGTTTGAAATTAGAAATATAATCATCCTAATAGATTACATATCCACAAAATCAAATCCTAGAATAGATATGTTTCTTTTTATTCCCTGAAATGGGGTTGCCTGCACGAAGCTCCAACTGAGTGATAAGGTCTTCATGTGATCATGAATTATACAATTGTAAACTAATAAGGTGTTCTCAACATGCAAGGTATCATCTTCAACATTCGTAAAATGACATGGGGATTTACCGATATCTTAGATAAATTAAGGGTTATGAAATGGAAATATAAGCCTGGAAATATTGCCCCAAAACATTATAGAAGGGGGATCCTATCAAAAATTTAAATACAACATTGTTCTCACAAAAATAAACCATGTATTTCCACAGTTCCTAACATCCCTCACCAACAAAATCACAAACTCATCACAAGATAACACATGGACAGATAAGTACATCTATTTTACGGGTGTGAGAATTAATATGGATGAAAGATCCTATGAAAACAAACTTTTTATGATCAACAATGATAGATACACAACACCAAATTTGGGAATGAGATTACTCTGACGGTACTTGTATGTTGATTTTAGATTTTTATAAGAGAAGTAAAGGGAATGAATGTTACCATTCATTGAGTCCTTTCAAAAATAAAAGATGATGATGAGGGTGTGCAATGATGATGACAGAATTTTCGATGATAGTGTACAAAAAGAATTATAATGGAGTGTATTGTAACACTAGTATGATTGGTTTTAGATATGGGGTGTTATGTTTTGATTTAGAGAGAAATTATATTTAAATAAAAATAGTAATTGGGCCTTGACAAGTGGTACCAAAACCATGGTATAGCCATGGTCAGATTTGGATGACCCCAAACTAGTTTTAGAATGATAAATTTGGATTGGGTAAGAGAATGTGCATCCACGATAGGGCCATGTATAAAAAGTATATCTACTAATAGTGGGTGGTGATTGATTATTTAAATGTTACAACAAGGTGTACATTTTTGGGATATTTTTTTTTAATTTAAACATGAGAGGGGTAATAATAAAAGGGTGTTATATAAAGGGATATGCATTAGATTTGTTTGAAATTAAATTTGGATATTTTCTTCCAATATTGTGTTAGTTTTTTCTGAACAAATCAAATAAATGGTCATAAAATGGTTATGGTGGACAACAAGAAGAAGAAAAATTGAGGGAAGGGAATGGTGTATCCACTACAAAGATATTACGAACAGAATACAATATTTACTGTAGCTTGGGAGAAGAGATGATGAAGACTATGACATGTTATTATGATAAGATAATTTTTAACGATGGCGACTGAAAAGATTAATTATGGATATCCATGTATCTAAATTGTACTTGGTTGTGGAGATAATGTGGAATGTACTAGTTGTGGTGATTGGATTTACAAATTGCATTTTCTCTGTTGTTGTGATAAATGATTCTAGGTGAGTGAAAAATTCATCTGGGTGTTGAGAGATAAATTCTTGGAATACATTGTAAATCACCTTTTGGTGGTGTAAAAAATTCGTTCAGGTGGAAAAATAAAATGGGTGACATCTCTGTTGTTTTGTGACTATGTATACTATGAGTTCAAGATATAAACCGAAACTACATATATGGTATTTAGAGAAATTTAATAATCATTGGAAGTGAATGATATAAAATTTAAGCTAACAACCATTGATTCCGTTTTTGAAGAGACTAAAAACTTCTGGATAACTGGTAGAGGTTCCCTAGATGACTAGGGTCAACAACTAGAGAGGGAGTCATTGAGGGATTTCAAGGCTAAATTTGGTGGCATGCATCCATATAACAAGACATATAGTGAGATATAATGTGGATAAGGCATAGTCTTCCTGTGGCCCACCATCCATGGAATACAAAAAAATGACGGAGTATGTGGAGAGAATATTGCCAAAAAATGGTCAAAAATATTGGAAGTAGTGGAGGTGCATCCAGAACGTACTTAGAAAGAAAAAATAGAACAACTTTTAATACTATGATTTTTGAACAAATTCCTAGATTATAAAAGGATTAAATAATAATGAATTCTTTAATGAATTAATATAAAGATTTAATATGCATTAGAACTTGTTGGTCTTCCATTCACAAAAAAAACACCACTCATAGTCACAAATTTAAAATTTTCTTAAAATTTGCAAGAACCAATGAAATATAGTAGAAATAAAAATATAATATATATATAATAATATTTTAACAAAAAAACGTTATAAATAAACAACAGTTGAAAATTAAAATAAAACAAGATATGGCTTTAAGAAATAATTAATACTAATATGCCATTTGACATTACCATCGAATGCCATTATATTTTAATGATTTAATTATTTAGGATCCATCCAATTATGGAAATATATGTTGGGTTAAATGATAAATAGGATAGTGCTCTTATTCATGATGTATAATCAATGTTCCTCGAACAGTATCACACATCAGTGTTGAATTTTATGAAGGACTAAAAAGAAGTAAGGTAATTAGAAAATAATGGAAATTCAATATTTAAAAAAAGTTACATCCCTATTTATCATTAATTTTTTCAAATAAATGATTCTGTATAATATTTTAAAAAAAAACTTATTCAATGATGTATCAGTTATAATGATAGTGGTGAAAAGATATAGTGAAAAACATGAAAGACCATGGGAATCCTAACACATGTGGAAATTAAAAATATAATGATCCTACTATGAGTTTCATTTGAAGCACGTACATTTGAAAAATGACCATGATTTATTTTTATAGAAATAGGTTCATGGATCGATAACTAATGAATGAAATTCATGATTAGGGTATCATAAAATATCCCCAAATAATAAATTAGATATGGATAAAATAATGATTTTGGACTAGAAGAATTTTCCAAGTACCAGTCCTATATGTAAAATGTATATTAAAACTTCCCCCATGGAGAAAAAATAATGAAACATATTAAAACATGTCAAAATGGAAAATAGATCAATGAATGAATCCATCACGATAGGGAAATTAAAATTAATTTAATCAATTATAATATATTTAATTAGAAATCAATAGGGATTACAATACAAATGGATGAATTATTTGAAAATATGACTAAAATTATTGATGTCCATGAACCCAATTTTTGTAAATTGAGATCATATATACAATATTTAAATATTATTCCAATTTATAAAAATTCACAAACATATTCAAACTATCAATCGGTTTTTCATTAGTGTGTAACATGTTGAAATTCATTATCTATGTTTTAATAACATCTCGATCAAGGTTTATCATAAAGTATATATTTTTTCTATATACTATGAAAAATGTTATTTTTAAAATAAATTCAATGAATATTAACTACCAAAAAGGTACTAACTTAATCTATCTATAATGAAATATAATACTCTAAAAAATTATGATAAATTTCATCCATAATGAAATTAATTAACGATAGATGTTCAAAATTAGTAGTTAAGAGACAAAATACTTACTACATATTACATTTCAAGGACATAGGTACCCCATATATTTTAAAAATATAACTATTTATTGATTTACATGAAGCGAACAACATTGACCATCCATATTCCATGTGGTCTGATGATGGAAAACCATAATTTAACACACACATGTTTGGTGGACTAGTGAAGTGGTGAGCTCTTAGACAACCTCAAACCCATGAAGACTAAAAAAGACCTTGTTGAGAGAGAAAATACTTTATAGTGATATTATTTACAACTCCAATTTTATACTGTGTTACTAGAAAACTATATCACTATAAAAATATTATTTTACTTAATGGCCCCATCTAAATTGTGGTTATACCTGAATTTCATGGTTGAATTACCTCTGGTTACACCTCACCCCCTTTTGGTTCTGGTTATTTAAACAATCCAATATAAATATTTCACATAAAATTTGGTGAAATATTAATAGTTAAAATTGATGTAAATAAGTATAGATGAATTTATAAGAGATTATTGATGATGTTTATCTGAAATAAAGAGGCAATTCCTGATCCTATGTACAATGATTCGTTTTATGCATGTATTCTAGATGAAACTGTCTATCTATGTGTATTCCATAGGGTCCTCACACCACCATTCAAATACTATACAATCTATCATCTCCTATGGTGTTTAAGATCTCCCCCTATGAATTACTATGCATGTGGTACAAGGTAAACTAATGGAACCAATTCACCATCATCAAAAACTGATAAATTCCATTTTAAAAATATCTCTGAATTTTATAGATACACATTATTTGGCCATTAGGAAGATCTTTGATTATTCCCTTGATTATTTATTGAGGTTGTATATAACACAACATGGTCCATAATAAAGAGAGTTGATGATATAATATTTCTTTGGTGATGGAATCATATACAAATGAATAATATTGACAACGTACCATATATAGAAACCAGAAAAATATAGATATGATTAACAATGAATTACTAGGACACATAACACTATAAAAAAACCATAGCATCTCATATCTCAAATATTAAAATTCTACTCAATCCTATAATATAATTTATGCCTACTATCCTTTAACATAATATTGGAGAAAATCATTTTTCAGGAAATATCCTCAAACATCAATTTATTTCGACCAATAGCCCCTTGAATAATTTTTTTTCTTAATGAATGCATCCTATAATAGAAAAATATTTTTAGATCATCAGTGTTATGTTAATTTTTTATGGTAGTGAATACATATTCTAGAAAATTTCAAAGGGAAATTAGTTGATATTATCCAAAATTAATGGGATTATACACATTCAAAATGATAATAATGGTTTTTGGGAAATCCATTATTGGATAAAACACCCATAACATATACTGAACAACATCAATGCGTTCATTTTTGATATTATTTAGTGAAAAAGTCTGAAAATATTCTAGAAAGCCATCATGTCTAGGTGAAATACATGGATTCAAGGTAAACACAGCCTCCTTGATTTCAATTTTCCGTGGAACACTCGACAGTTATACCTTATTTATATCCCCAACCATGATATATATATATTTTAAACAAGGTATGGATTCATAGTATTTTGCATCACCACCTTTTCATTCTTGAATAGAGACTACCATAAGATCCTAAAAAAGGGTAACAACATGACTTCCAACCATATCCAAATCACTATAGTTAGAACCCTCCTGAAGTATGAAATTATAATTCCTAGTATACTATCATACTATAATGCAATCAGTAAAAATTGATGTATTTTTTCCATCCATTAACTAGTGTCGTGATCTATACCTCTTTTCCCTTTCCACCTCTAACAGTTTCATTGATAGCATATATTATTTAATCATGAAAGTATAAAAAGCTTCATATTCTCATATCCACTTAAGGTTGATAAAAAAATTTTAAATAAAATTTTTATATCATCATTACATTGTTGAACTTATTTTAAATTTATCTTGATAAAAATGAAATTTTATTTAAGATACATGAACTTATTATTATAGAGATCCGATACATGGCCCTACATAGGAATATTGTGGGACATATTGACAACATCAAGAAAGCTATCAGACATGATCCCCATACTCACAAAATTTTAAAGTATACATATCCTATTATTATATGCTAATTGGTATAAGATAGGGGAATGGCCCAAGATTACTATGGGAAGATTAGAAAATAGGTAATCTCTAATGAAGTACATCCAATGTATGTTTGTAAGAAAATTGTATAAGTAGCTCCAAATATGTTAGATCCCTATCATATTATTACACTAGGTAAATCTATTCCTAATAAAAACCATATCTAAATTGTTATTTATGGATGAAATATCAATGAACTCTTGTATGGATTTATATAAATTGATCCTACCCCTTTTGTCCATATAATTTTCCATAGCGGTATTAAAATACTCACAAATGAATGAAGAAAAGGGAACCAAATTGAAACTAGAAAGCCACTTATAATGATATTTCCTCTCCAATTGATCACATTTATAACATAAAAAGTTCAAAAAAGATAAATTTTTTTAATGTAATGTATATAATGATAATCTAACAAGATGAATCCACCTTATCAATAAGATGAAAACATTTCATGAATATCTAGATATGGCTGTTAGTAGGGTCATGATTCAAAATACAACCATCCATGAGTTTATGTCCAAACATTTGGATGGAATAATTTTTTTTATATGTTCTAATATAGTAGATATGATAAATGGTTTCAATGAAAATCAGTGAAAATTATATCACATTTCTGTTGAGGAATGGTAACCTTTATTTTAAACACCAATAAAAGATAGTTATAAAATTGTTGGTTGGGACTGACCATCGAAACATATTTTTATACTTAAAATAATCACACTAATGGATTCCATATTCACAAAATCAAATCCCTTAATGGATATGTTTATTTTGGCTCCCTGAAATGGGGTCGCCTACACGAAGCTCCTACTGATTGATAAGGTCTTCATGTGATCATGAAATATACAGGTGTACACTAATATTGTGTTCTCAACGTGCAAGTTATCATTGTTAGCATTCTAAAAATGACATGGGGATTCACTGATATCTTTGATAAATTAAGGGTTATGAAATTGAAGTATAAGCCAAGAAATATTGCAACAAAACATTATAGAATGGGGATCCAATAAAACATTTAAAAACAACATTGATCTCCCCAAAAGAAACCATATATTTCCACACTTCCTAACATCCATCACCAATAAAATCACAAACTCATCATAAGATAACATGTGGACACAAAATTAAATCTATTTTAGGGGTGTGAAAATTAACATGGATAAAAGATCCTATGAAAAGAAACATTTTATGATAAACAATGATAGATACAAAACACCAAATTTGGGAATGATATTACTCTGATGGTACTTGTATATAGATTTTAGATTTATATAATAGAAGTAAAGAGAATGAATGCTACCATTCATTGAGTCCTTGAAAAAAGATAAAATGATTATGATGGTGTGAAATGATGATGAGAGAATTTTCAATGATGGAGTGAAAAAAGAATTATGATGGAGAGCAGTATAACACTAGTACGATTGGTTGTAGAGATAAGTGTAATGTTTTTAATGAGAGAGAAATGATATTTAAAGGAAAAGAGTAATTGGGCCTTGACAAGTGGTACCAAATGCATGGTGTAGCCATGGTCTGATTTGGATGAACCCAAACTAGTTTTAGAATGATAATGATGGATTTGGTAAGAGCATGTGCATCTGTGATGGGGCCAAGTATAAAAAGTTTATCTACTAACAGTGGGCGGTGATTGATTAGTTAAATGTTACAACCAAGTTTATTTTTTTTGGGATTTTTTGTTTTTTTAATTTTAACATGAGAGGGAAAATAATATAACGGAGTTATACAAAGGGATATGCGTGATATTTGTTTGAATTTAAATTGGGATATTTTCTCCAAATATTGTGTTAGTATGTTGTGAAAAAATCCAATAATTGGTCATAAAATGGTTATTGTGGACAACAAGACAAAGAAAAATTGAGGGAAGGGAATGGTGTAGCCACTAAAATGAATTTAAGACGGGGATACCACATTTACAGCAGCTTGGGTGATGAGATGATGAAGATGATAACATGTGATTATGATAAGAAATTTTTTTATTATTACGTATGAAAAGATTAATGATGGATATCCATGTATCTAGATTTCAATTGGTTGTGGAGATAAAGTGGAATGTACTGGTTGTGGTGATTGGATTTAAAATCTTTTTTGTCTATGTGTTTCTAATAAATGATTCTGGGTGAGTGAAAAATTCATCTGGGTGATGAGAGATAAATTCTTGGAATACATTGTAAAACACCATTTGGTGGTGTGAAAAATTCCTTTAGGTGAACAAATACAATGGGTGACATCTCAATTGTTTTGTGACTACGTATACACCGAGTTCAATATATGGACCAAAAATTACATAGATGGTATTCAGAGGAATTTAAAAATAATTGTAAGATAAGGATAGAAAATTTAATCTAACAACCGTTGATTCCATTTTTGAAGATACTATAACATTATGGATAACTGGTAGAGGTTCCCTAGATGACTGGGGACTAGAACTAGAGAGGGACTCATTGAAGGATCTCAAAGCCCCATTTGGTGGTATACATTCTAATAGAAAAACTTATGGTGAGATATAATGGGGATAAGGAATGGTCTTATTGTGGCCTAGCATCCAAGGAATATAGAAAAATGATGGAGTATGTGGAGAGAATTTAGTAAAAAAATGGTAAAAAATATTAGAAGTGGTGGAGGGGCATCAAGAACGTACTTAGAAAAAAATGGAAAATTTTTTAAGACTATGATTTTTGAACAAATGATTAGTTGCTGAAAGGAGTAAACAATAATGAAATTTGTATTTATGCATATAAAGATTTAATATGCATTAAATCATGCTGGTCTTTCATTCACGAAAAGTGCTCCAGTCACACTCAATGATTATAAATTTTCATAAAATGTGACAGAACCAATGAAATATAGTAGAAATAAAAAAATATAATATGTATTATAATATTTTAATAAAACATTACAAGATATAAATAAATAAGTGTTGAAAAATAAAATAACACAAGATTGGGTTTATGAAATAATTAATACTAACATTCCAATCAACAATACCATAAACTGCCATTATATTTTAAGGATGTAATTATTTAGGATCCATCAAATTATTAATGTATATATTGTGTTAAATAATAAATAGGATAGTTCTCTTATTCATGAGGTGTAATCAATGTTCCTCCAACAGTATCACACTTCAGTTTTGAATTTTCCAAAAGACTAAAAAGAAGTAAGATAATAAGCTGATAATGAAAATTCAATATTTAATAAACTTTACATCCCTGTTTATCATTAATTTTTTCACATAAATTATTCATTAGGATATTTTTATTAAAAAATTATTCAATGATGTAGCAGGTCTAATGATTTTGGTGAAAAGATATAGTGGAAAACATTAAATACTATGAGAATCCTGACACATGTGACAATTATAAATATAATTATCCTACTGTGAGTATCATTTGAGGAACATACATTAGACACATGATCACATTTTATTTTTATATTATCAGTTTCATGGATTTATAACTAATGAATAAAATTTAGGATTAGGGTATCATAAAATATCCCAAAAATAATAAATTAGATAATTCTAAAATAAGGATTTTGGACTATAGGAAGTGTCCAAGTACTAGTTCTATTTGTACAATTTATGTTAAAACTTACCCCATGGGGAACAAAATAATGAAACATATTAAAACATGTCAAAACAAAAAATATATCAATGAATGAATCTATCATGATAGGGAAATTAAAATTAATTGAATCAATTATAATCTATTTAATTTCAAATCAATAGTGATTACAATACAAATGGATGAATTATTTGAAAATATGACTAAAATTATTAACATCCATGAACCCAATTTTATTAAATTGAGATCATATATACAATATTTAAATATTATTCAAATTTATAAAAATTCACAAACATATTCAAACTATCAATCAATTTTTTATTACTGTGTAACATGTTGAAATACATTATCTGTGTTTTAATAACCTCTCTATCAGGGATTATCATAAAGTATTTATTTTTCTATATAATATGAAAAATTTTATTTTCAAAATAAATTCAATGAATATTAACTACCAAAAAAGTTAATATCATAATATATCTATAATTAAATAGCATACTCTAAACCATTATGAAAAACTTCATCCATTTTGGAATCAATTAATGATCTATGTTTAAAATTAGTAGTTTAGAGAGAAACTACTGACTACATATTACATTTCAAGGACATAGGTACCCCATATATTGTAAAAATAAAACTAATTATTGATGTACATTAAGAGAAAAACAATGACCATCCATATTCCATGTGGTCATATGATGGAAAACCACTATTTAACACACACATGTTTGGTGGACTAATGAAGTGGTGAGCTCTGAGACAACCTTAAACCCATGAAGACTGAAGAAGAACATGTTGAAAGACAAAAAATTTTATAGTGAAATTATTTACAAACCAAATTTTATATTGTGTCACTAGAAAACTATATCACATTGAAACTATTATTTTACGTTATTATCCCATATTAATTGTGATTAAACCATAATTTCATGGTTGGATCATGTCTGGTTACACCTCACCCTCTTTTGGTTATGGTTATTTAAACATGCCAATATAAATATCTCAAATAAAATTTTGGGAAATATTACTAGTTTAAATTGATATAAATAAGTATAGATGAATTTCTAAGATGTTATTAATGTTGTCTCTTTGCATTAAAGAGGTAATTCTTGATCTTATGTGAAATGATTCGTTTTATGCATTTATTCTAGATGAAAATCTCTATCTATGTGTATTCCACATGGTCCTCACTATACAATTATAATACCACATATTCTTTCATCCCTTGGGGTTTCTATGATCTCCCCCCAATGGATTACTATGCATGTGGTACAAAGTAAACTAATATAACCAATTTACCATCATCAAAACCTCATAAATCTCATATTAAAAATATCTCTTTATTTTTTAGATACAAATGATTAGGTCATTTGGAACATCTTTGATTGTTACCTAGATTATGTATTCCATGGATAGTGGGTGTTTCCTAGGTATTAATTTATGACCATTAGATCCCATTATTTAATCAAAAACATTTATCCCCATGATAATGGGGAATCATACCAAAAGGATACTGAAAAAAACTTCCATTGGACAAATTGGCCCACTAAGTCTAAATAGATCTTATAATATTATCCATTTGGGGAACCATAATATTACCCTCAATGATCAATGAGTTATATGAATCTATCATAGAGTAATCCTTAGTATTTTCTGAATTATTTCATACTCCTCATTATTCCATATTTCATCCATCATCCAACTACATGCATGGATATTGGAGGGTGAGACAAAATCATGTTGTATTACATAACATAATCTTATTAGGGTATCCAATGTAAGAGTAAGAAAATACATTCATCCTATGAGTCATAGATTGACCTAGGACACCCATTGATTAATTTTCAACACCTTCACTATGAAACCAAGTTCCCATAAAGAATTCACTAGTCATGAAGTCCATTTCCTCAAAACACATAACCAATCATAGATAATCTCGACCGGTTCTTCTTGGTATGATGGGTTAAGTTATAGTTCTTTATGAATTTTTATTTTATTTGTGTTGGGTCTAACATATACATTATTAATATGGATACATGGAATAGGCCATGGACATTGGGATATCTTGGAAGTTATGCTACATGATGTGAAACTGCTGCAACATCATCTAAAATCTCAAAAGTCCCAATGTACTATGTAGTAAGTATCCCTTTATTTTATAAAATCATGACATATTTTTGGAGTGTTATCTTGAGGAATACATGATCCATGAAATGATACAATGTGTACTTTATTCTTTTTTCAGTATTATTCTTTTATCAACTTTGAGAAACATTTATATTTGAAAATATCATATATATTTTAAGTATTTTACTTAAAATTTATTTCTCCCAAATTTTTTTAATATTCATACTAATAAGAATATGTTGTAGTTTTTAATTTCTTCTACTAGATTTCTTCATGTAGAGACATTTTAATCCATCAATGAAAAGTATTTTTCTTCGACAATTCAACAAGTGGGATATGTTTATCCCTAATCCATTGAAAATAAATTGAGTGAGCATGTAGCATGTATTGAAATGTATTAATAGTCCTATCACAATAATGTTATGTTTTAGGATGATATGTTTTTGTATGATTTACATCAGTTTTGGTAGCCTTTAGAAAGCTCATTTTCAAAATAGACGTAATCCTTGGGTCAAAATATGAAATAGTTGATAGTGGAACACCATTAATTCTCAACACATAATGAATATATTGATAAACAAAGAATTAAAGGTAGTAATAATATCATACAGTGATAAAATGAGTTGACATGGTAAATATATCAACAATTACCCATATTCATATTTTTTTCATATTAATAACATGAAAAGGATCATAACAACATCCCTATTAACATTTTCACACTTTTATATAGCTATGAGTACTATTTTTATCACTACGTTTGGTAGTTGTTCCTCAACATTAAATTAATTTCATTTAACAAATCGTACAACATAATGAATAATATCACAATTCTTATTATGCCAGTAAAATTTATATCATAGATCACAATTCATTTTTAATTATATTATGTAAAGAGAAAAAATTTATATCATTTATTAGTTATTTATTTAAATCTATATCATATGGCATGCCTCGATTTTTACCAAATCATAGTACTCTTTTATAATATACAGTTCATTGAAAATTCAACCTACTTTTTCACAAATTATCTCTTATTTTTTAAATTATGATCATCTAATTATGTTTTTGTGATATTATTCAGTAATGATAGTCGGGAAATCATTTTTGATATGATTTATTTTTTCAATTCTATTATGACTTCCATGCCTATATTTAGAAACTCGTTAATAAATGGGTATCCTTAAATAATCATCATCATATTAATTCCAAGGCTATTACTAATTAACATAATAGTGACTGTGTTTTATTTTCGAGGTTGATAATGGATAAAAGACCGTAGTCCTTAAAAAGATATACCATACTCCAATGTTTCATTTTAAATTTCTTTAGTATATAATTTATAATATAGTGGACGGTGTATATACCACATTTTCTCTATATTGGTACTGTTTCCCTATCATTAATGTAATGATAATTACACCTATATCCAAATCATGGGTAGGAATAAACTTGATCAATTTTATTTATATTTTGTGATGTATAAGAAGTAAAATTTTCATTTTTGATGTTTACATATCAATTTTCCTTCATGTATTAAGCAAAATAAATAAAAAGAAGTCATCATTAGAGGGTAAATTCACAAAAATGAACAAAAAACACTGTTTTTATTTTCATGAAATGATTTTTAAAAAACCTTTTTAAAAGAAATTTAGTTCCTTTAATGTGTACTTTATTATTGGATTATAATTCCATGGAAATATTTTCTCAGATGTTTTAGACTGACCTTCTATACATTAGAAAATATGAATATCAATTACTATTATAAGGAATATTATATCATATATGACCATTATGTTTATTACATTAATTGTGCAACATTCACTAGTCACAATGATTCTTAGGATAGAAACATGTTATCACCATAATACTAATTTAATAAATTTAACAAAAATGTTTTCTTTTAAGATAATTTTTAATAAAATCTTTGGATTATACACATGATTCTAAATTGTTATGTAATATATCATAATATCTTCAGTAATTACCACCTCAAATTTACCATGGTATTCTATAATGTATATATTCAACGAATCTATAAATATATAAGGGGAATTATTCCATCCAAAAGATAGTAAAATAAATTCATAACGACCTTATGTTTTTCGATAGGATATCTTTGAGATATCTTATTCTTAACCCTTAAATGATGATTCTCTGATCGAATTTCAATCATACAGAATAATTTAGCCCCATAGAGATGGTCATAAAAACTATAAATTCTTAGAAGATAGTTTTTTTTTTCAATTTAATCCCATTATATTATATATAATCAATTCTCCTACATATTTATCTAATGTTCACTTCATAATGTTAATAGGTTCTACCCATCGATACATAGATGGACAAATAAAACCCTAATCTAAAAGATATTTAAGATTATTATTTATTTTATCTAATTCAATATTAATTATTTTATATATGGTGTTTGATATTACCATTTCTCTATGTATGAGTTTATTTGGGAAATATTTTTCCCAATTTAGGGGATTTCAAGGATTATATTCAGAAAATAAATCCATTTACCCCTGAAACAAGTGAAAATCTCATAAATTAATACGTTTTATTTCCTATTAAGAATCAATAATTACATCCATAATGAAATAGTTAGGATATGGTTTATGTAAATACCCATAAAAATTATCTTATCCATTGAAATTAATCATATTTTTCCCATAAAAAAAATTAATATTCCCTTACCTCTATGGTTTATCTTGGAATTTAATTTTGACAACTAATATATTCTAAAAAATGTGTTAAATTTTAAAATGTGTTAAGAATTATGTTTTTAGGGATATTTTACTCACCTTAGTTAATTATAGATTCCCAATATTATTTTTTTATGCCTAAATAGTTCCTTTAAAATATTGGAATAAAAAATATGCCACTAATAGTTCAGGGTTCAACATAATCATGACAACAAAATTACTTTCTAGTTTTCAGTTTATGATGACCATGTATAACACATCTTCATTGGTTATCTAACATAAAACCTCATGATCTGAAATGTATGACCTTCCACCATTGGCCTCTAGTGGGTTTTATAGAAATTCAATTCCAATATATTCAAATTTGGTTATTTAATATTGAAATTTATATGGTCCATAAACATGAAACATTGAACATGAATTATCATTCACTTTTATTGGAATTCAAGAGTTATGGATTCATATTTTTAGACTATTTTGATCTAAATGGACATATATTTTACATATGTAGTACATTTTACATCCATGAAGAATAATCCCATTGTTCTATTATCTAAATTTTTTTCACATGGAATTTAGTAAATTATTATATTCCCTTCCCTAAAACAAATTGTTTCCAAAAAATATTCTCCATATTTATATTCTATTTTATTATATCATTGAGTCCACTATGAATCTAAAAAATCAATTTTAGATTTGATAACACATCATAATAATTTCATATATATTCTAATGTAATAGATTAATAAATAGTTCTGTAGATGTTGAGATATCCAACGAAACAAAAAGACAATCTTTCCATTAAAATCAATAACGAATCTTGATGTGTATGAGGAAATATCTATAAATATCATCTCATAATTCCTCACTGATCCGTCTTCCTTTTACATCAGCTCAAGGAATTTTCTCTCAATCATAGTTCAAAGGGTTCGAGTGAAAAAAATTAACAGTTTCTTTAAAGCCATCACATTCATTTGATGGAATAAATTACTATATCTCTGGGTTTTAGATCAGTTTTCACATCTAATCAGCTTCTCCCACTAAGTGATGTAAGGATAATATAATGTTTTCTTTTTCATAAATTTATAGAATATAAAATAATTTTTCAATAGTATCGATTCATTCCTATGTGATCATTGGATTATAGGTTTGACTAAAAATAAGTTGTAATTGGTGCATTAAGGATTCAACAAATATTGTGTTCTTCCTTGGTGATGATTTATTACCTAAATGGAATGTGTTATTATTAACAACCTAATTTAACTTATTCATCACCTTTATGATTTTTTATACTCTATATCACCACATATTTGGAAACTCTTCATCACATTTTCCATTGCATCCGTTATTTAGATGAGTCATTCTATTTCATACCATTTTTATAGATGAACACAACCAATGTATGAAATTTGTTATTATTGTAAATCATAAAATAATAATTATATAGTTATTAATAATAAAAAACATTTATAATAGTGTGATTATATGATTTTATACTTCAATCATAAAAAATAGATTATCTATATAACATTCATAATGGTATGTAAATAATATATTATTAATAAAACAATATCAATTGTTAATGTAATACGTGGTGTGGAAAAAAGATTCAATGTCTTGAATGAGAAGGTGGTGGAGATAATAATAAATCATTCATTATCATGCTATTACCAAAATTAAAAAGAAATGAAACAATCACATCCACATAGAATATCTATAAAGCCATTACATTTCATGAAAACCACTCAATTTATACCTCTCTAAATTTCAAGATTCTTTTATTATCATTAGAATTGTCCATACTATTTATACTAATCTTTTTCTCTCTTAATTATCATAAATAAATAATCATTTACTTTAATATTAATTAGGGTGACATTTCTTTCAAATAAAATAATTGTAACATAATTATTTAAAGAGATATGACATTATTAACACAAGGCGACCCTTTTGAGGATTATTGTCCTACATACTAGGTACATAATAAAAGATGTATATAAGGAATATAAAAACTGAGATGTTACATAATCAATTTGAAAACTCCTTTCTCATTACTTCCTCATTCACCTAACTATAAGTGATTTCATGGGTACATACATCAATACAACAATATCGAGAAAAATGTCCCTTAAGAGTTAAATAAATGAAATGGATGATGAGGGAAAAATAAGGATAACACATGAGGTATAAAGTGATATAGTAAACAATTTATATGATACAAAACATTGAAATGTTTCTATAGAATATAAATGATACATTAATAAGCATATCACCGAGATTCATCATTAAGGATTCATAAAACATTATATTAAGATTATTCAATAGGGTATCATAGACATATATTCTCATGATATTAATTCATTACCCAATCCATTAGAGATATATTCGGGAAATCCAATTAAATGTTTTATTTAATGTATCCCACATATATGATCATAAATAATTTAATTAATGACCCTTTGAGGATAAAGAATGGGTTTAACAGAAAATTATAGAGTATCTAATTTATTAATGACAAAATCATATTTAACCTAAGATAATAGACTGTGGTTTTCAGATATGGACATCCCCAAAAAAATTGGTCATATTATATTCATAAATATCCTTAAAGATAAAAAAGGTTTGGTACTCAAAACAAACCAATAAAGGAACATAGAAAGAAATGATTATTTCAGTAGTATAAATGATATATAAATAGGTTTATGGAGTGGGCTAAATAATAGAGAATTGAAGTATCTCATTCATATCATAAAAATTGAATAGTAATTGATTGATATATTTCCATTATAATATGATAAAATTTTAATTAGAAGAATATATTTACTGGAGGGTTGGTGGATATTTTGAGAAAAAAAGTGTGGAATTATTTAATAATTTCTGAACATATTTTTTATACTCTATGTAAAAAAATTAACCAAACCACAAATATTAACATGATTTTTGAAACTTTTTCATACTAAATAGGATTGGTTTCTATCATGTAATTAGTTTATGAACCTAAATAATTTACATAATAAAATTCATTATATGAATGTGAGTTTTGTTCAAAATGATTTTTTTTTTCAAATATTAAAATATGCTATTCGATTTCTAAAATTTATTATAGGCATATAAAAATTATAAAATAACAAAAAAAAATTGTAAATTCAAATCCTATTTTAGTTCTGGGATTATTTTAATAGTATTTATTAAAAACCATTTGGGCTTCTATAAAGTCACAATAAATTACAAATATTGATACCATATTTAATTTATACCAAAAAATTTGATAGTGTTCGAAAATTAAATAAAATAATGTCATGGATAATTCCATGGTGATGATTTTTAAAATTGTATTTATTTTAATAATATAAATTTATAAATATAAAAATTTCCACTAATGAATAAAGAAAAGAATTGATCTAAAATACTAGTTTTTTATGACATAGAGAGATTCCAGGACATTATAGAAATTACATTGGATTTCATAAAACTATATTAACATTTATATTTGAATAAAAACAATTATACAAATATATTTAGGAGAGTTGATATTTATATCAAAAATCTTATTTATCAAAAGGTGTTTTATAATTGAATCTATATATATCCCCAAAATACAATTTTGGTTTTTTTGTTTCAAAATCTATTTTTATTAAAAATAATATATAACAATGTATATATAAAATTAAATAATAAAAATAACGGATCAATATAATCTCTATCTAACAATATATACAATAAAATAATTCATTCTAATATGGTATACACACATAAAAACTTGTTACACTAGAATATGATCGATGAGTAATATTGTCAATGGTCATACATTCCTAGCATAACTCATCTAATGTTGACCTTGTTGTGATCACCACTAATAGAAATTATCTCATTGATGATTACAATGATGACCTATTTAGTGAATCTCTATATGAGCCTCATCATGGGTGAACCAGAAGAAACACTACCTCCCACTAAATATCTAATAACTATGGTTGAATGGGAATGATTGTAATGACTTGGAAATTCCATGCAATATTTTAATTATATGGGGATTTTACGAGTCCACAAAAATTGACGGCGTGCGATTCTGAGGCCCAGAGTGCCCGAAATGAATTTCCGAACATTTTGTAGGTATGTTTAGTAAACGTGCGAGTGGGTTTTTTTATCTTTTCAACTGGTGCTCGGAATTGAAATCTGAGGGCACCGTTGAACTATTAGGGCCTATATTCAGTCAAGGAGACCATCACCTTGATTGTAGTGGGTCGATAGTGAATGATAATTTTTTTTGATTTTCGTGAAAGAATTAAATAAAATAAAAATCTCTAACATTTTTATTTTAGAAACCCCTCAACATGGGTTATAGTGGGGGAGACCACCCGAGCCTAAACCTCCCATGTGAATGTTAAAAGGTGGGGACCATCTAAACTAACCCCTATTTTTTAATTTAGGGGCGTGGACCACCCAACCCCTATTAATGGGGGAGAAACCTCTTAAATCCCCATTAATCCTTTCCTTCTATTTGTTTGAGTCTATTAATTATGCCAACGTGGTAGAATTAACTGTACCAACCTTTTAATTTGATTGTTCAGGAAATTAATCATGGGAAAATGTGGGAGCATGGGAGAACTTGGGAGAACACTTTCGACAACGAAGAATGAAATCTAAGAACTATTATCCTTCGATGTATATTTTTCCAAACTTCGCTGAAGGATCTCCAAAGACGAACGAACCGACGATCGAGGAAATTTCATCTTCACCGAATTCATCTTTTTTTACTCTCCACTCTAACATCATTGGAGGATACTTGCCTTGGGTTCGAAAAATGCCAAACTGTCTCAACCGCAGACAATCCGTCACAAACCTATGAGGTAGAGGATTAATTCTATGTGATTATATATTTCCATGTTCGTCGGATATAAAACAAAGAACGCGGATCAACTCTCTAAATAGTTGATCCACATATTTATTCTTTTAATTGTTTGGGAATAATCAATTGAGGGAGGTTAGGGTTTGAATTTCTTCATTCAAGTTCATGTAGATCCCCTTGCTACTACTCTAACACAGAGGGTGTGGTCCAAACAAACATGGATAGACCCCTTCACCATTCTTCTTTTTTCTGTGTTCTTCGTGATGGAGGATGATGACAAGTTATCCTCGGTGGGGCACGAGAATGGAGGATGGAACCACTTCCTGTCACAAAAAAGGCAACAATGCAATGGTACCGCCCCGCAGCCGCTATGCCATCACGGCCTCTACTACCCCATGGCCACCATCGTCGCCCAGGCCTCCACCGCTCGCTCCTCCGCTGCCCCACATCCCCCACTGATGTCGTGGCCTCCGCCGCCCCACGCCACTCCACGGCCTCATGCCGCCCCGCGACACCCACAACATCCACCGTCCTGAGTTACCCACAGGCTCCACCACCTCGTGGAACCCACAGACTCACACCACCCTGCGGAACCCGCAGTCTCGTGCCGCTCCACAGCCTTTGCCGCCCCGTGGCTTCCTTGGCAACCCATGGCCTTCGTGGCCCACGCGGCCTCCGTACCGCCTCTTGCTACCCCACCTGAGCTGCCCGACCGGACCACCCAATGCGGGCCAGGATTCCCAGTGTGAGTTGGGCCGGAAAAAACTTGGGTCGGGCCGGGTCGACCCGAACAGGGTCAACCTACGTGGGTCGGGCCGGGTCGGTCCGACCGGGTCGGACCAGACCTGGACCAGTTCCGAACCTATACTCTTTTTTGGACATAACGTTGGCACTGGGTGTCTGTTTGAAGAATAGTCAATGACACTATAAACCTGGGATCAAGACAGTCCATTTGGTATACCCCACTAGAGTTTTGGATCAAGTTGGGGAATAGTCGGGTTGGATCGAGCACGATTCTAACCGGGCCCTTGAGACTAAAAGGCTAATAACTCACAGACTGGGAGTCTAATTGACGCACCGTCTGTTGCATTGAGACCCCTACAACATGGAGGTCCTTTGGGATACTCTTTCATGGGTCTTAGTAGCATATAGAATACCGACTAGTGGCTTGAAGAGCGGACCCCCAAGAAGATGATCAAGTTTAGTGCGGGAACCCAGAAGCTGTCTATGATGTTAAGAATGAGGAGTGCTCATGTGTGGGTCAGCACCGAATGATCTTGTGTTGGTCAGCACTGTGCGATCCTGTGTGGGTCAGCACCGAGCAATCTTTTGTGGGTTAGCACATAGTGATCCCGTGTTGGTCAGCACCGAGCGATCCTGTGTGGGTCAACACCGAGCAATCATGTGTGGGTCAGCACTTACAAATCCTTTGTGGGTATGCCTATTAACAAATTATGATGATTCAGTATCTACATATAATCATATCTACTAATGTACCTATGAAAAACGTGGAGTGAGCTAATTCTATAGCTTCTGGTATTTTCCTTCATGGTAGTCCCTTAGTTTTATTATTCTGTATGCTGTACATGTGAGGTACTTGCCTTCGTGGTATTCTTTCCTTTGTGGAACATTTAAGCTTTGAGATTTGAGTTAGACTCTATATTTTTCCTCTTGATTGAGATGGGTATACTTGATAACTTAGTTATATGTATGGGAATATACCTAAGTAGGGTTGTCAGTTGATTTCTTGTTGTATGGTTTATCCTTTGTGGATTTTGTGAGACCTTGAGGGTCTCGGGGTCCCTACTGAGTATCGTTATACTCACCCATGAATAGGCTATACCCGCACCTTGTTGTGTTTGGTGTAGATGAAAGACAATGCTGACTAGGGATGAGATTATTAGGACTGGGGGTGGATCAGTGGTGGATGATTGACGAGGCGAACCGAAGAGATGACCATTCGTGAGTTATACCTACCCTTCAGGTAGGATTTGTGGTGGATGATCCAGGAGAGACTTTTCACCAATCAATCATCTTGTAATTTCTAGTTCTCCTTTTAATTTTCAGTTAGGCTAGTATTCGGGCCCCTTTTACTTATTATACTCACACTTTTTACTATTCAGATTACTTGAGTTCGTATCTTGCTATGTGCTTGGTTGTGTGTGTTACAGGTTATAAAGACAATGTCTTCCTAGTTTTGGGAATATGCCTTTGGTGCAAGTCGCAACCATTGACCTATGGAAGGCGAGATTGGGATAGTCATGAAACGGGCCTCGGGGGACGGGTCGTGACAAATTAGTATCATATGATTCGGTTATACCATAGAAAATTTTACACTAATCTTTCTTATTAACCACAATAGTGTTAAGTTCAGTGACTGTGGACATTAATTTAGATAATCCAGTGTTGATGCGGGAACCGGCGTATCCATACACTTGGACCCTGACTTCTGATTTCTGAATCAGTGCACAAAAGAATTTATTGTGTGTGTGTTTTCAAGATTTCTCATTGTGATCTCATGAGTCTGCTCACCAGGTATAACTCTTTGACCGTGGCACACCTGTTACTCTTCGGTATGCCTCCACGTAGATAGACAGATAGGGTTCCAGATAAAGTATGCACTGAATGCCCATCGAGCAACGAGACCTCGGTGTTGGGACCTCTTCCAGTAGAGGCACTAGCGGAGGCACTAGTGGTAACATTACCCATTGGGCCACCGATACCACCATCCCTAGTGGTAGATGATGCACACCACTTGAATGTTCTGAACATGTTTCAGCACTAGAGGCCACCCATGTTTAGGGGAGAGAAGGACCCCCAGGTGGCTAAGGATTGGCCGGAGGCCGTGGTGAGAGTTTTTCGACTGGTAGAGACACTAGATGATCTCATGGTGATCCTTACCACCATCCTTATACAGGAAGCAACAGGCAGATGATTGAGCTTGATTCTACAAGGTCACGATGAGGGGATGCTTCTCTGGGCAGAATTAGAGAGCTTGTTTCAGGCAGAGTTTGTCCCAGCGACTCTTTGTGCAGTGCGCATTCAGGAGATACTTCATCTGTAGCAGGGAAACATTATTGTGTCTCAGTACTCAGCGAGGTTCACCGACCTCTCACTCTACTCCACTGATATGGTACGAGACCCATTATTCAGAGCCCATACCTTTGAGTAGGGACACAGGCGAGAGATCAAGGCTTCGATGAATTCTCTTATCATCCCGACGCAAGAGTGCGTGTTAGGGAGATCCCTCTTATTTTAGAGTTTCCTTGTTGAGCAGTCACCAGTAGTGAGACCCACCAATAGTCATCACGTAGCAGAGTATTCTGTAGCTGGAAACTTATAGATGCCACAAAGATACAAGAGGACCTAATCTATAGGTGGATGACTGCATGATTCACAGTCGGTTGTGTGGGTTACCAGAGGCAGAGCCAGTCATGCACGGAGTGGGAAGTGTTATGAATGCTGCGGGCAGGGTAACATGGCTCATTACTGTCTTACCCGCCATATGGATGATCATCAGACCATCGAAGGACCACCCAGGAAGAGAAAGTGGTTCAACCAAGGTGGTCCGCAGGGAGCAGGAGGATGTGGCAGAGGAGCTGGTCATGAAGCTGGTGGTGGGAAATGATTTGAGATGTTACCACAACCACCACCAGGTGGTCCACTATGACCACAGGGAGCAGTAGGAAAGGGGCGAGCCCAGCTCTAGGAAGCTGAGGCCCAAGACCATGGCACTCGAGAGATGATACGAGTTATGATCTGTGTCTACTCAACCTTAGCTGTAGTACTTATAGACACAAGTTCCTGTCATTCTTATATTTCCACTTCCCTCGTTCGGAGCCCATAGATTTCAATGGAGCCATTGGCTCGATCATTACGGTTAGAGACTCATACATGAGCATATTTGAAAATTACGCATCGGTGCCGGTAGTGCGAGCTTACTCTTGGAGGCGATAGCTTCAGCTAGGTTCTCCTAGTAGCAGCGTCGATGCATTACGAGGTCATCTTGGGTATGTACTGGTTATCTACAGTCTATTATCATATTGAATGTATTAGGAACAAAGTGAATTGTATCTACATGGATGGGACCAGGTTTGCTGTCACCGGCAAGAAGGGAACCTACACACCACATGATGGACTTACCCAGAGGAGAGTGTAGCCGATCACTCATCAGTTGTCTAGCCTTACCCTCAGAGTAGTTGATGTGGATTGTCTGAGCTATCATGTAGTGGTGGAACAGAACGCGGATGTCTTCCCTGATGATGTTTCAGGTCTACCTACTCCCAGATAGGTGGACGTTTACATTGAATTGTACCCCTGGATGACACTGATATGTACACCGGTGTATCAGATGGCTCCCGCGGAGCTTCGTGAGCTGCGGGTACAGCTAGAATACTTACAGGGGAAGGGATTCATTCAGCCCAGTGTTTTACCTTGGGCAGCCCCGATTTTGTTTCCAAGAAGGAGGATGAGATCTTGAGACATTGTGTTGACTATCAGCGCCTGAACATGGTGATTGTGAAGAACAAGTACCCACTTTTGATTATTGAAGACCTCTTTGATCAGTTGAATGGATCACGGTGGTTCTAAAAGATAGACCTCAGATCAGACTATCACCATCTTTGAGTGCGAGATGAGGATGTCAAGAAGATGACCTTCAGATTTAGGTACGACCATTACGAGTTTATGGTTATTCAATTTGGTGTAACCAATGCTTCAACAGTGTTCATGGGACTCATGAACATGATCTTTCATCCATACCTTGATCGCTTTGTAGTAGTCTTCATTGACGACATTCTGATATACTAATATACTGTGGAGGAGCATGCCCACCATTTTTAGGTAGTACTGAACACACTTCGAGAGAACCATCATTATGGTAAGCTTCTGAAGTGCAAGTTAAAGATCCAAGAGGATCACTTTCTGAGACATGTCATCTCGGAGGATGGATTTGTAGTGGATCCAGGGAAGATTGAGGTGGTACTTTACTGGGAGCCACGAAGGAGTGTGACATAGGTACGATGTTTCTTGGGTTTGGCTGGATACTACCATAGATTTGGGACAGATTTCTCAAGAGTTGCAGCACCACTACCCACGTTGAAAAAGAAGGGGAAACAGATCGTGTGGTTGGTGAAATGCTAGAACAGTTTTCAGGAGCTGAGGTAGAGGCTGACAAGTGCCCCCATCTTGAGGCTTCCAGAGGAGGGGCTTATCGTACATAGTCTACTTCGATAGATCAGGGACCAGACTCAGATGTGTCCTGATGCAAGAGAGAGTAGTGATCGCATATGGTTCTCTACAGTTGATACAACATGAGAATAACTACGCTACTCATTTCTTGGAGTTAGATGCAGTGGTCTTCGCCTTGAATATGTGGCGACATTACTTAATGGGAAATCATTTTACATTTTACTCGGATCACACGATTCTCTGGTATATCTTCTCCTAGAAGGATCTGAACATGAGACAACAACATCAGATTTAGTTCCACCAGAACTATGACTTTGAAATAGTCTATAATGCTGGAAGGGGGAATGTTGTAGAAGATGCACTCAATAGGAGGTCTGGTATACAACTTCTTTGTGAGGTGACGGAGCAGCTGGCCGCTTTGCAAATATCCATTGTGGATCGAGATGGTGCATCTTTTCTTCAGTATATTACAGTCACTCACCCACCTCTTTAGCAATTCAGGGAGGCGTAGCATGGGGACGCTGACTATGAGGCTCGACATGATAAGATATCCAAAGGACATGCAACTAATGGATTTTCTAAAGGTGAAGAGCACGTCATCCTCTTCATACGATGTTCCATGGTACCAGTTTCACTTTAGGATGAATTGTTGAGGGAGTTCCACACATCCCCTCTAGCGGTACATCCATGAGTGACAAAGATATACCAGGACCTATGACGACAACACTAGTGGCCATGAATGAAGAAATCAGCAGCAAAGATTGTCTCTCTATGCCTCACTTATCAGTAAGTGAAGGCGGAGCATCAGGTACTTACAAGCTTGGTTCAGCTTTTAGAGTTCCCATAGTGTAAGTGGGGTGGGATATACATGGACTTAGTGACATGAAATCCATGTACATCAAGGGGACATGACTTGATTTGGGTGTTCGTCGACCGACTCACCATGTCGGCCCACTTCCTACCAATCAGAGAGAAGGGTTCAATAGAGATCTTGGGATGCCTCTATGTGTAAAATACTGTTCAGCTACATGGAGTAACCTCAACGATTGTCATTGATCGTGATGCACATTTCACTTCCTGGCTATGGAAGGGGTTGCAGGAGGCTTTCAAGATGCTGCTTTGTTTGAGAACCACCTTCCATCCTCCAATAGATGGCCAGTCTGAGTGGACCATTTAGACTCTCGAGGACATGCTGCATGCTTATGTCATCAACTTCGGTCGCACTTGGGAAGACCACTTGCCTTTGCTTGAGTTTTCATAAAACAACAACTATCACTCCACCATTGGGATGTCACCTTTTGAGGTGTTGTACGAGTGACCTTGCAGATCACCTTTGTGCTGGACTGACCCAAGGGAGTCTTCACTAGTGAGAACAGAGATGGTACGGGCTACCACAGAGAAGGTGCATGTCATCCATGAGTGGATTAAGACTGAATAAAGTAGGTAGTAGTCTTATGCCGACAGAAGACAGAGACCTATATAGTTCAAGGATGGAAACAACGTCTTTCTACGGGTCTCACCCCGACAAGGTTTGTGGAGATTTGTCCATGGTGGCAAGTTATCTTAGAGGTTCATCACACCTTTTAATGTCCTCAACAGAGTTGGTGAGGTGGATTACTACATAGATCTTCCCCTTCTATTGCACCGTGTGCATGAAGTCTTCCACATATCCCAGTTGAGGAGATACATACATGACCCATCCCACATCATCGACCACGATGAGCTTGACATCGACAATGGGGAGACGTTTTTGGAGGTTCCAGTAGAGATTGAGGATTGACCAGAACAGGTCCTTCGTGGGTGGTCTATATCTCGGGTGCACATTCGCTGGCAGCATGGGAACCTCCAGGAGATCACATGGGAGCAAGAGGCTCAGATACATGCTCAGTACCCCCACTTGTTCCCTTAGTTTGAGTTTTGTCTAACAGGGATGCAGACCACTGAGGTGGGGAGAAGGTAAAGACCTGGAAATTCCATGTAATTTATTTTAAATATATGTGGATTTTATGAGTCTGTGAAAACTGATGGCACATGATTCTGAGGCCTAGAATGCCCGAAATATATTTCTGATCTTTTTTTCATGTACATTCAGTAAATGTTCGAGTAGGTTTTTATATCTTTTGAACTGGTTCTTGGAAGTTAAATCTGAGGGCACCGTTGAACTCGTAGCACCGGTATTTGCTTTAGGAGACCTTCACCTCGATCGCAGTGGGTCGAGAGTGAATGATAATTTTTGTGCTTTTGGTGAAATAATAAAATAAAATAAAAATGTCTAACATTTTTATTTTAGAAACCTCTCAACATGGGTTATGGTGGTGGGAACCCCACGAGCCTAAACCTCCAATGTGAATGTTAAGAGGTGGGGACCACCTAAACTAACCCCCATTTTTGAATTTAGGGGCGGGGCCACCCGACCCTCTTATTGGGGGAGAAACCTCTCAACTCCCCCTTAATTCTTTCCTCACATTAATTGAATCCAATTAATTATGCCAACGTTGCACAATTAATTGTGAAAACCATTAATTGTGCCAATATTTTAATTTGTTTATTGGGGAAATTAATCGTGGGCCAAGGTGAGAGCTTGGGAGAACATGGAAAAAAACTTTCTTCAAAAAAGAACACCAATGAAGAACTCTTCCCCTTTGACGAATATTTCTCCAAACACCATCGAAGGATCTCCAACAATTAACGAACCAAAGATCGAGGAAACACCATCATCACCGACTTCATCGTTTTCCTCTCCCCTCAGACGTCATTGGAGGAGACTTGTCACAGGATCGACAAACGCCAAACCATCTCAACCATGGAAAATCTGTCAACAAACCTCTGAGGTTGGGGTTTAATTCTTTGTGATTATATATTTACATGTTTTACCAATCTAAAACCAAGAACACATATCAACTCTCAAAAAACTTGATCCGTTGATGTTTTCTTTTTCATGTTTGGGAATAATCAATTGAGGGAAGTTAGGGTTTGACATTCTTCAATCAAGATCTTGTTAGGATATTTTCTACCACTCTAATAAAGAGGGTGAGGGATAAACAAACACAACTCGACCCCTCCACTGTTCTTATTTTTGGTGTGTTCTTCGCGATGGAGGATGATGGCAAGTTATCCTTTGTGGGGAACAATAACGGAAGCCGACACCACCACCGACCATGATGAAGGAATCGACACAATGGTGCTGCCCTGCGGTTACCACGCCGCCATGGTCTCCACCGTCCCACGCTACTCCATGGCCTCGCGTCGTCCCACAGTGCCCATGGACACCACCGCCCCGAGGCACCTGTGGTCTCTGCCTCCCCGCAAAACCCCCGAACTCGCACGGCCCCATGAGACTAGCATCCACGCGCCACTCCGCGACCTCAGTAGCCCCACGACACCAATGGACTTTGCGGCCCACACGGCCTCCGCACCACCCCATGCTGCCCATCACGGGCTAGACCGCCCAGCACGGGACGGGCAGCCCAGCGCGGGACGGGCCGCCCAGCGCGGGCCTAGTCGGACCAAGCATGGGTGAGGCCGCCCAACGCGGGCCGGGCCGGACCCAGTGCGGGTCGGGCTGGACCTAGTATGGGCTAGGCCATAGTCAATGGGTCGGGCCATGGCGACTCGAACCGGGTTGACCTAGGCCGGGTTGGATCAAACTCAGACCAGTTTTGACCCTATACTCTTTTTTGGCCATAACATTGGCACCGTACATCCGTTTGATGAACCATAAATGACAATGAAAACCTTTGAGTGAGAAAATCCCTTTGGTATACCACACTAGAGTTTTGGATAAAGTAGGAGAATGGTCGGGTTAGATTGAGCATGAATCCAACCGGGCCCTCGAGCCTAAAAGGCTAATAACTCATAGACTGGGCGTCTGATTGATGCACCGTCTATTGCATTGAGTCTCATACGACGTGGAGGTCCTATGGGATACTTCTTCGAGGGACTTCATAGTAGTTAGAGTATCAAATAGTGTCTTGAGAAGTGGAACCTCCCTGAGACAAGCAATCCTAGTGTAGGAACCCTGATGTTGGCTGTGACGTGAAGAATGATGAGTGATTCTGTGTGGGTCAGCACCGAGTGATCCGGTGTGGGTCACCAGTTAGGGATCCTTCGTGCGTTTGCCTCTTAACAGAGTAGGATGAATCATTAGTTGCATCTAATCACCACTACTACCATACCTAAGAAATACTTGTTGTTAGCTGAGTCTGTACCATGGGTTACTTTCCATCGGGGTAATAACTTTGTGGTATTCTCTTGTGTGGAGTACATGTGTGGTGCTTTCCTTCATGGCATTTATTCTATTTTGGAAAAGCTGAGATTTGGGCTTTGAGTTGCAATCTATATTATTCCTCATGATTGAGATGAGTATACTTGATAAATTATGAATATGTATGGGCATATACCTATGTAGGGTTATCAGTTGATTTTAGGCTATATGGTTTATCCTTGGTAGATTTTGTGAGACCTTGAGGGTCTTGGGGTCCCTCCTGATTATCAATATACTTAACCCTACACAGGATATTCTCACACCCTGTTGTGTTTAGTGCAGGAAAAAGACAACGCTGACTGAGGATGGGAGTACCAGGATTGGATTTGGCTCAGAGGTGGACGTTAGATGAGTCGAACCGTAGAGATGATTGTTCAAGAGTTTTACCTACCCTTCAGGTAGAATTCATCGTGGATGATCCCAGATCTTCTTTTCACCTATCAGTCATCTTGTAATTTCCAGTTTTCCTTGTACTTTCTAGTTGGGCTTGTATTCTGGCCCCTTTTACTTACTGTACTCACTCTGTTTACTATTCAGTTTACCTGAGTTAATATCTTCTTTGTGCTTGGTTGTGTGTGTCATAGGTTATAAAGGAAATGCCTTCCCAATTTTAGGGAATACGCCTTCAGTTCTAGTCATCATCCCCTCGCCTGTGGAAGGCAGGCTTGGGGTAGTCACGGAACGCGCCCTAGGGGACGAGTCGTGATAATGGTCCTACTGGTTGGGGCCATCAGTTTTCCCTCTAACATAAATAATCAATTTACATGACCCAGTATATATAATAATTATAACAATAACATTATTCTCAATGGTCATAATTTTAAATTATCATAATGACTAATGGTCATGTCCTAATAGAATGTTTTCCCTTTATAAAACATATATACTTCAACATTATCATACCATATCATTAAACTCTTCATATTACATTTTTCTACAGTTATCTTGATAATTTATTTCATAGTCATAACTCTTATATTTTTTTAAATATTTTTAAAGATGCTATGATGTTCAAGGGATACTTCAATCTAACAATGTTCTCATAAGTATGTACATTGTTGTTTTTTGTTTCACTCCCTCTATTACATCTAGATTTTATTGTCAATATTAATCTATGATATATATTTTTCATATAATCTTTTATAGTATATATATATATATGATAATATATATTAAACGTAATAAAATTGTCTTTCTGAAACTTGAGTTTTTATATTGAGAAAAGTTTGGTTTATTTTATTTTAACATTATTTACCAAATGCGAACCTAAAGATGCTTCAATATAGCTGTGACCCACATGTGCTCATTTGATATGAGAAGAATATCAATGATAATATGAAATCTAGAATAGCAGTATCGATTGAAACGCATCATTCCCTAGACTAATACTATGATAATTTTAGTGTTTATGTATCTTCATGGTCTTTATAGCTTGATATAGAGGAGGGAGAAGAATAAATTAACTCTTTTCATTCTTGGGTGAAACCATAGAGTTTTATTAGTGGATGGAATTATAAATGGGAATGGAAAGAGTTTTAGAAAAAATGTAGCAATGTCTCAAAAGAATTTATTATATACTTATATGCATAATGTTAATTATTAATATTATATTATTAGACATGGTCCCGTAGAAATATATTGCAACACTTTAATCTATCATTAAATTTCATAATTATTATAAAATTAATATATTCACGACGTGCTCTAACTAGTCAATTAAAAAATATTATTTTACAAACATGTAAATTAGTATTTATTATCTGACATCATCATGAAACACTTTTCCTTATGAATATTTTTTAAATTAAAAAATAAATATATTTATAAGCATTATTAATACAATTAAAACAATGAATTTTCTATTCAAAGTCTTGTGAATAAATATTTATTTCTATTTTCCATCATTAAATAATTACTAATTTTATAAAAAAATTTATTATTAATTAAAATTCCAATATCCATGAAATAATTTATCAATATATATTTATATAATTAAATAATTTCCTTAATAGTAAGTCTTTTTTAGTATTCGTGATCAATAATTAATGATTAAATATTTATATAATTTTGAAGAATAGTTTTAAATCCAATATATAAATTCAAATATAATTTAATTCAGATAATTGGATAAACATAGTATGTAAACCTATAAGATTCTTTTTAACTGTCCTTAGTATGCCTTGCCTAATGTGCAAGATTATTGTCTAGAAACGTGTTAAGGCACACAATAGTAAGAATTTAATTTCACAAAATAAACAAAAAATATCAATTTTTACTATATAATAAATTTCATTTTATGTGATATATCTAATTAAGGGGGTTTCATAAACATTCATTAATACATGAGCTCACATTAACTTTCTTTGAATTTCTAAAATTATCACATCAAAAACCATGGTCACGAGATTTGTCATACATTTCAATTCAAATCAATGATTATAAGAAATTGTCTTCTATAACTATGTAAGGAATACATAATTTTTTTACTCATTCATTAGTTTCACATTATCCAAGATGCACCCAGCACACCAACCATCACAATGAAATTATTTAACGATGGCTTACAATAATACATCTAAGTGAATGATTAATTAAAGGAAAAGATAATAATATTAATATCTAAAGAAGATTACACATATTTTCTTGATATTAATTAAAATGAATTGTAAACCTGTTTAATTATTATAGAAAATTATATCATGATTAAGTACATAATTTAATATTTCCATTTATGATAATACAAAGAAGAACTATCATATGAATAAGAGTAGTTTCAGTTAGAATACTACATTATATTTGTCCTATCATGGAATATAATCCCAAAAATAGAACGTAATTTAAATAGACATCATAATAAAATATCAAATATATCATAATGTTTTTTGTTTCTGTGAATGGTTTTCTTTCCATAACACATATATCTATAATTATAACCATGTTTTAAAATTAATTAAAATAATTTATGAAATAAGTTATAGATGATATGAATTTAGCTAAAAAAATTATAAATTCATGGCGAAAAATTAAAATAAATGTAAATGAAAGTAATTATTTCCCTCCATGGATTAATGCATACATTAAAATTGAATAAATTAATATGATAAAATAAATGTATATGAATAAAATAATTAACAATATGAGAAATCATGAACCATATTCTCCCTTGAGGATCAATAATTTGAAAAGAAAAACTATAATGTTTCATAATTTCATGTAATCTGGAATCATGTTGTGTTATCTAAATAGAAACTATGAAAATGATGTTTGTTACATAAGAAGTGAGAATTGGATTCTTGATTCAATATTGTCCATATGTATGAACAAGATGTGGACATTATAAATAATTTTATTTAAAGTATGACCCTTGAAAATTTTGATTTTATAATATGTGAATATTATATACACATATTGAATTGATATAATCAAGGTGTGTTTTTCTAATAATAAATTTAGTGTCGGAAAGCTCACAATGAAAAGATGTATTATAGTAAAAAATTATAAATATATGTATTTTTTTATTTGTTACATTTTAATATAAATATTAATTTATTAAAATATTAAATGATATATTTATAAAAATAAAATAAATAAATTAAGATTTGAGAAATTAAATTTTAATATAAACAATCAAATTTTATCATAATTTTTTTAATTGTATTTGGTATAAAGGTAATAATTTTTTTCCAATGAATGGTTTTATTAATTATCATATATTGTGTCCCAATAAATTATATTAAAATATATTACCATATTATTTTATCTAAACTAGTATAATTTAATTATTTATTTCATCAATTAATAAGTTATAATATTAAAAAACACTTAATGTCTAAAACTACATTTATTTTCAATAATAGTATATTTATTTATATATTTTATTTCCAATTTGATGAAAAATTTATAAAATTTATAATTTTAATTTTTAAAAATGAACATCATTTTTGGTCTTATAATAATAATATTACATTCAGATGATGTTTTTGGATTTATTAAATAATTTAATTTTTAAACAAATTGAAAAAATATCATTATTAAAAAAACTATAACACTATTATTATAATTGAAAAACATAGAATAAAATTATAACACCCTAATATTATAAAATAATAACATCATGTTTTGTAGAATATATTAAAATCAACAAAAATTGTGGAATATATTGTAATTCCCAATCACATTTCGATATAATTATTTATTAATAAATTGAATCTCTGATAATATGCAGAATAAAGAACTACAAATCTAAATAAACCATAATTTGAAAAATTATTATTTCCCCAATGTTAAGTTATTGTGTCTGAATAACAATAATATAATTAAAAAAATTATATGGTAAAAATATGTTTAAGAAAATAATAGTCATATAATTATTTGATATAAAATAAAATTACTTATAATGAAAAAAGTAATGTTTTCTGAAAAAAAAAGATTTTCTAAGAGGAGAAAACATAATTCATTTTATACATATATTCAAATTAATATTTCCCAATTTTGAAAATATATTTTAGAAAATTACATTCACTTTTTAAATAAAAATATAAATTTTTTATTAATGCTGATGTTTTGGGTTTTTTTAGAAATGTCTTTTTTTTGGATAATGAAAAATACAGATTTTTTTTAAAATGAACATTTACATTAAAAATAATTTCAAAACCATTTTATATTAATGTGGTTTAAATAGTAAAATTAGTTAAATAAATATTTTATTATTCAAACTAACTACCTCTAAATCAATTTCATATTGATTTTTGATATAAAAAATTTTCATCATTTGAATGCATTTATTTTAGAAAATTATTTTATTGACCAGTCTACATGTTTAATTTTTTATTAAATTCTTCCACTTCTATGTGATGAATTTTTAAAATTTTATTATATATTTGGATTCATAATAATTTATTTTATATAATATTTTTATCATAATATTAAATCTAATGTATTGTTAAAAGTGTAAATTTTTTTTATTGTGTTAAAGGTAAAAAGGGTTTTCTAGGGTTATAATAAAAAGATACAGTTCAAAATTCCCATAACAGTGTCTAATTTCGATTGTTTAGTAATATATTTACCATATATCTTCAACGGTTTAAAAAGATTACTTCTTTAGCCATGTTCTAATAAAAAAAAACAATTGTGGAATTCATTCTTTTCAAAAAAATTATGAATGTCATGCCCCTTACTTCTAAGTGGACACCGACACTAATATCCTTTTCGTAGTTAAGAAGGAATTTTTTAGTACAATACCAATACTTATCACTTACACAATTTGATCCTCTCATCATAGAATAATTTTTTAGGTTACAATCCAATCATACGAATGGTATGGGTGAATACCAAATAATGTTGTCTGAAGAATGTATAACATCCTAAACCAATCATTTAATATTATTCATTCCTCTTCCTATTTAAGATAATATTCAAAAAATATGATTTAATAACCACATAATATTTTTAATACAAATATATTTTTATGTTATGTTCATGATCTAAAACTATGTTCTTCTTCCTCTAATGGGAAGTGAACTATTAATTGTGTGTATGGTGGACTACCGCCTCATGAACCGACATGATTAGTTTTCCACCACTAATTCTGAAGACTTGATATACTGATGCATCTAATTATAATATATGATATTTATGATTTTATCATAATTATATAATTATAATATCATTTATATCTTCTTAATATCTATTCCTTATGAACTATGATAATGGATCTCGCCTGTATAATATACTACCACCTCAAAAAGTGATGTAATTTGTTTTAAACATAATATTTAAATTTAAGGTAATATTTATTAATTTAATAATTATATAATAAAGTTGTGAAATAAAAAAAGTTAATGAAATAGAAGATATCATATACTTTCTTACATTGACATCCACTGAAAAAATGATAATGTAGTTTGTTTAAATGACAGACTACCGCCTTACGAAGTGATGTGATTTTTTTCACAATTTTTTTACATAAAAGGTAAAAAAGAATAAATTTAATGAAAATATGTGATATATATGAATTTATATTGAATATATAAAATTAATATTTCATCCACATTCTTACCCTTTAACCCTCTTAGGAAATGATTTCTTTTCTCGTACGTATGTACGACCTACCATCTCCATGGAGAAAAGTGATTCATTCTCCATGTTCAAAAGTCAACATTTATTCAAATGATGAATATATTGAAAAAAAATATTATTATAAAATTAACATAATTCAAGATATAATAGAGATATATACTCTTTTTTAGATCAATATTTTTCATGGAAAAATATGCATGAGAAAACAAGGTAATTAACACCATAAATAATAGTTGTAATGAATGGTTATTAATCGAAAAGAAATAATTTTCTGTTAAAGTGATAAAATTTGATATTCTAAAAAATAATATTATTTTGGAATAAGTTAATATGTTGTTTATAACTAATATAGTTTACATTAATGAGTGTTCAACTAATGTAAAGAATTATATAAGGGGTTTACCTAACTCAATTTCCATTCATTGGGTTATAGGTCTACTTCATTGATTATATTATGAAAAGGTTATGTATGAAATGAAATTTTATTTAATTATGTTGTATTTATAACTTTATTAGTCTGGATGTAGACTTATTACATTTAATCTCCCCATTTATAGAAACTCACATGAATGATTCAAAAATTCTTAAGGGTTTCTTCTTAATCTTCTTTATTTGACACCCATGTTATTTTTTAAGACTAATTTCTTTTGAATGATGCATATAATGTCCCATTATATACTATATCATGAATCCTTCAAACATCATGTTATTTAATGTTAGGATTCATTTAAATCATTTGTGGATAGTTATGATTGAAAATTTAGCAAATATTTAATTTATTGTATTTCAATATCATTCTAATCGAGATTAATCATACATGATTTTGAATTTAAAGAAATCATTTTAATTTGGACTAATAAACAAATTAAATTTTATTATATTCGGAATAATCAAGAAAATTTCCGCTAATTGTACCATTTAAATCTCATTCATACTATAATAAAAGAGAATTATTTTTAATGATAATCTGAAATCATTTCTCTCTACATTAAAAAATATCTTTTTCTAAATATAGACTTTCTAAATAAAATTTTGAGAATGATTTAATATTATTATTAAAAATTATTTTTAACCTTAATTTTAGTATAATAAATTGTTTTAAAATTAATATTCGTATTAATTTCTAAATAAGATTATTTTTTAATTTTCTCATAAAAAGGTTAAAATTTAGTTTTTAATGTATTCTCCATGGACAGAGCTCTTACAACATCATGGCAACTCAATGTTTTAAGGATTGTTTTTTATGTTTAAAAGGATATTTCAAAAATATATTTAATATTTGATATTATTTTAGATTTAAAATAGTTGTTTCCATAATGGAAAGTTTTTTTTTCAAAAAATAAATGATCAATGTAGCCATCCATAACCATTTTTCATCTTAGATGACATATTTTTAGGTCTCCCAATGTGAAAATATTATTTTCCTCCAAAATGTATTTTATATATTTAAAATAATTTTCACCAATATAAATAACCGCTTATGTAATTTATTTCTTATAAGTTATGTATATATGCTTCTCTCATATATACATATTTATTCTCTATTACATTGACGAGGTAATAAATTCTTTAAGGTAATTTCTAAAATTCTTTCATTATTAAATTTCCAATGAATATAATATGAAGTCATGTTATATAACCAGTTTTATTTCCATGGGTAATTTTTATTCAATGAATTATTGTTGATTTTCATTATTTAGGACACATATATCATGAACATTTTATGATGGGTTCACCCATAAATCTCTTAAATGCATTTGTTAGAGAATTATCCTTATAAGACATCATGTAATAGATTGGGGAGTAAAACTAGTCAATTATAGGACTTTATCAACATGTGATATTTTAAAGTAAGTTAGCCTTGACTCAAGTTTTTAGTGATGTTTAATTTTCCTACCACATTTCATATAATGTAACGAACCGTCCCCCGGGGCCCTTATCGTGACTAACCCAAGCCCACCTTCCATAGTCCAGGGGTTGGCGACTAGCACCAAAGGCGTAAATCCCTAGTACTGAGAAGGCATTGCCTTTATAACTAAAAAACACAACCAGAGTACAAGTGGAAGCAGAAAATAAGTAAAAACTGTATAACAAGAGTACTGAAAGTAAAGGGGATAGAAGACAAGCCCGACTATAAAGTACAAATACAACTAAAAGCCAGTACACATAAAAAGGGACATATAGATGGAAGGTTAAAGAAGCTCCTGGATCGTCTTCCGGGGTTTCTACCTGAAGGGTAGGTATAGATAACCTCCTCAGAGCTCCATGTCTATCCATCTCCTCCAGGTACCATCTCGTCGTGAGGTCCACCTCCGAGTACCATCCAGTCCTCGTACACTCCGCCTCGGTCAGTGCTATCTGTCGTCTGCATCCAACACAACGAGGTGCGGGCAAAGACCATGACGGGGTGAGTATAACGATACTTAATAGGGACCTTGAGACCCTCAAGGTCTCAAAAAATCCAATAAGGATAATCCAAAAAGTATTATTTCAACAGATAACCATTACTTAGGTATATGCCCATACATATACCTAAGTTATCAAGTAACCCATCTCAATCTTGAGGAAAACACACAGGTCATTGACTCAGCTCAAACTAGGAGTTTTATTCACGATGTTGAAACCACGACAGTTGGAGAACTCTTCCTCGGCCGAGTACAGTGGTCCTTCCACTACATTCAAGCACTTACCACTAACCTTGGACTGCTAAAGTACTCCACCTGTCGAGTACTATGGGCCTGCTGCTACAACCAAGTGCTTCCCACCATGGGTTCGCCGCTATAACCAAGTGCTCCCCCTTATAATCTACAGAGGTACTCCTTCTGTCGAGTATTGCGGATCTGCCACTACAACCAAGCGCTCCATGGTGTGGGTCTACTACTACAACCAAGCACTCCCCACTAGGCTATCTAAATCACTCCATGTCGATCGAGCAGTAGTCGTCAAGTCTGAACCAGCTACTAGGTCAATGCAATCTTCTCGCTCATCACCGGGAGGGTCCGCTCCACAATCCACAAGTCGATGCCTCATGTGTCACGAAGACTCAGGTGGAAGTATCTCAAAAGAACCGCACGTTATAGGGGTCTCAACGCAACAGACGATGCATTAATCGGACACCCAGTTCCATTACCGCCACCGCCTTTGGTCGTCGTCGCCTCTCCGGCACCGCTTCTGTCGCCAAAATAGACATGGATCAACGGAGGGTCGTCGAGCTGTTTTTTTAGCTCGTGCCCTCCACGTTAGGAGATATCAAGAGGCCAAGACATTTCCGATATACACATCAAGAACGAGTGTATAATTCTTATTTAATTTAAAATTATACAAACCCCTACCTCGATCTCACGAACGTTGCACGTCGATGAACCGCAGAAGATGATCGTCATGGAGTTCAGGCGTCGCAGATTACGGACATTGATTCAATTTATGTCATGGTGCATTCGAAGAAGTAGCAGTGTCTTCTCCCTTGTCGCGAAGGAAGAGGAAGGAAGAAATTTTGTCGTTCTTTGGTGGAATAATCGTTCTTTGTCGAAGAGGGCATCGTTCTTTCTGGTCATCACCATTCATCATCGAGAGAGAAACACTAACCTTCAAATTCTACAGAGCCTCCTCAACAACACTAAAAGCCAACCCCTAAAATAATAGCCTTAGATATTATTTTATTCCCTACATAATATTTCAAAATTCAAACACTTAAATTAATTAATTAATTATGGATCAATTAATTAATTAATGGGTGTTGGAAAAATTAATGGAGGGAGGTGGAGAGTTGGAATTAAAGTGGGGAGGTGGAGAGTTAATAGATGGGGTTAAAGGGAGTTAAAGAGAAGATTTAAAGGGATTAGGGCTCATGGGGGCCCCATAACCATTATCCTACCATGGGAGGTTATGTGGGGTGTGGGCCTCAAATCCAACTCCTCTTTAGAGGAAATAACCACAATCAAATAAAAATTATGTACACATAATTTTTATTATTTTTAATGAATCTCCAAAAATTAACATCCCCTCCCTTTCAAACGAAATTGCGGTAAAGGTCCCCATAAGCGAATACCGGTGCTGTAAGTTCATCAGTGCCCTCAGATTTCAATTCTGAGCGCCGGTTCAAAAGATAGAAAAACCCACATGTACGTTCACTGAACGTACCGAAACAAAACTTCAGAAATTGGTTTTGGGCACACAGGGCCTAAGAATCATGATCTGTCAAAAAATGTGGACTCGTAAAATTCCAAAGAATTTAAGAAAAAAAATTCCATGGAATTTACAGGTCTTTACATTTCCCCCACTTAAGGGCTTTACATCCAAGTAAAGCTACAACACACACTAGGAAAACAAAAGAGGTACTAAACACAAATATGAGCCTCCCACTCCCATGTGATCTCCTGGAGGTTCCCGTGCTGCCAGCGAATGCACACCAGAGGAATCAACCATCCACGTAGGACCCCATCCTGTCGATCCTCGATCTCCACTGGATCCTCTGTGAAAGTCACCCTGTCATCGATGTCCAGATCCCCGTGGTCGATGATATGGGACGGGTCGTGCACATATCTCCTCAGATGAGATACGTGGAAGCCATCATGCACCTGGTGAAACTAAGATGTAAGGGCTAGGCGGTAATCCACCTTGCCTACTCTGTTGAAGAATTGGAGGAGTGACTACAGATAGGATGAACCATCTCTATCCACAAAGGATATAAGTAAGGCAAATGCCTGCTCTGTTGCCTTCCCTAGCAGCTGAATGCCTGAACTCTTATTGAGAGAATCCGCTACTACGTTTCCCTTCCCAGGAGTATAGACTATCACGAAGTCATAGTCCTGGAGAAAGTCAAGCCATCACAACTGTCTCAGGTTCAGGTCCTTTGGAGAGAAGATACACCTAAGACTATTGAGATTTGAGTAAACCATAAACTGTTCACTCGATGAAATATGGGTGAGGCTAGCCATTTTTAAGAACTCAACTTCACCCCTCTTCGCCTACGTTCTACAAGAGCTGCAAGATTTCTCCTTTTCTGAAAAGGAAAATCTGGTCTCATCCCTTGGATGAACCACACCCTTTGCCTAATACAGTCAATCCCAACATTAACGATACTAATTCATGCCATGGACACCGTCCTAAGTCCTAAACGCTACTACCAAGAGATCCAACCGTCACTCTCACCTCTAAGGGTTGAGTCACACTTTCAGCATCAGTGTGTGGTCACTGGGTCTCCTCTAGTAGGAATCTCGAAAGTGAGGGTCAAGTCAATGGTTTTAACCGGAACCTATTAGTATTAACCACAGAAAAGGAAATAAAATAAACATCATAAGGATAAGTGTCTTTTATTACTACAACTCAAAGTACAAAGACACATAACAACCACAAACAAAAACATCAAGGAAGCTAGAAGCACCAAGAAAAAAGGACTCCATTCCTGGAACTAGTCTCGCTCTTGTCCACCTACTTTCAGAGCTCTATAGTCATATGCTTCAGCTACCTGAAGCTATGCTCTCCCATGTCCACCCGTTCCCTGCGGTCAGGGTGGACCTCCTGGTCGTGGTGGTGGAAACACCTTGAAGCGTTTTCCACCACCAGCTGCATGGCAACCTCTTCTTCCTCGGTCTCTTTCTACTTGTGGTCCACCTCGTTCGAACCACGACCTCTTCTTGGGAAGTCCTTCATCTATCTACTGATTGTCTGCACAGAGGGTTCTCAGTACGTACAACTCTTGGGGCTCTAACTGGTCGTCCATAGGGAGGCATCCTGAAAGAACATATACGACACAGTCAAAAGACTATACCTGGGGAGCTGACCTGGTTTGAGTTGACATAAAGGAATTTTTTTTTGAAAACACACACACAATTAGTGTTTTCTTGCACTACGTCAGAAGTCAGAAGTCACGGTCCTAGTGTATGGATATGTCGGCCTCCCGCACCAACACTAGACTCACTAAACTGAAAACCACACTTAGTAACCTTAAAAGTATTACTTAATAGAAAGAAAATATCATATTCCTAAGTTATGTAGTCGAACCAATGTCCTCTGATACCAATTTGTCACGACCCATCCCCTGGGGCTCGTATCGTGACTACCCCAAACCCGCCTTCCATAGGCCAGGGGCTGGGGACTAGTACCAAAGGCATAAATCCCTAGTACTGGGAAGATATTGCCTTTATAACTGAAAACAAACACAACCAGAGTACAAGAAGAAGCAAACACTAAGTGAAAACTGTATAACAAGAGTAATGAAAGTAATGGGGCCAGAATACAATCCCAACTGTAAAGTACAAATACAACTGAAATCAAGAACAACTAAAAAGGTACAAACAACTAGAAGGTGAAAGCTGTTCCTGGATCATCCTCTGGGGTTCCTACCTGAAGGGTAGGTACAGATAACCCACATAGTGTTCCACGTCCTTCCATCTCCTCCAGGTACCGTCTCATCATGAGGTCCACCTCCAAGTACCGTCCAATCCTCATACACTCCACCTCATTCAGCGCTGTCTTTCTTTTGTATCCAACACAACGAGGTGCGGGCATAGCCCGTGCAGGGGTGAGTATAATGATACTCAGTAAAGACCCCGAGACCCCCAAGGTCTAACAAAATATAACAAATATCATCCACAAAGTATGATTTCAACGGATAACCATTCTTTGGTATATTCCCATACATATACCTATATTATCAGGTAACCCATCTCAATCATGAGGAAAACAAAAAGGTCATTGACTCAGATCAAACCAGGATTTTTATTCACGATATCGAAACCCAGAATGCTGGAGAAAACCTTATTTGTCGAGTACAGTGGGCCTGCCACTAAAACCAAGCCCTTCCCACTAACCTTGGACTGCTGAAGTACTCCACATGTCAAGTATTGTGGGCCTGCTGCAACAACCAAGTGCTTCCCACCATGGGTCTGCCGCTACAACCAAGCACTCCCCCTCATAGCCTTAATAGGTACTCCTTCAATCATGTACCATGGGTCTACTGCTACAACCAAGAGATCCTCCTCCGTGGGTCTGCTACTATAACCAAGCGCTCCCCAATTGGCCATCCGAACAACTCCGAGTCGATCGATCAGCAGTCATCAAGTCTCAACCATCTACTGGGTCTCTGCAATCTGTTCGCTCGTCACTAAGAGGGTCTGCACTACGAACCAAAATCCGATACTCCATGTCTCACGAATAGTCACGTGGAAGTATCTCAAAAGAACCGCCACGTCATAGGGGTGTCAACGCAACAAACGATGCATCAATCAGACAGCCGGTCTGTGAGTTATTGGCATTTCCGTTTCAAGGGCCCGGTTGGTTTTTAGGCTCAAACCAAACTGAACGTACTCCAACAACGTCTGAACTTCAAGTGGAGTATTCCAAAAGAACATTCTCATAAAATAGAAACCAAATTAGTTGGTGGTACGTCAATCGGACATCCGTTCCTTAAGTTATAATCATTTCCACTCCGAGGCCCCGGTTGGTTTCTGTTTTGAACCAACCCGGCCGTTTTTCCAAAGTCTTCCAAAACTAACTAATATTTTCAAAAAAGGACCGCCTCGTCGTGTGAATCCCAGTGCCGCTGACGGTGCGTCGATCAGATGCACGGTCTTGATGTTATTTCCATTTAAGTGAAACGGGCCTGACCGGTCAAGCCCGATGGGCTGGAAAGTCGGCCCGTCCTGGCTCAGTGGGTCCGTCCCGGCTAAGGGGCCAACCCAGCCTGATAATCCACGTCCCAGCCCATGCAAGGGCACGCCCCATCCCGTGACAGGTTATAACGACCCATACATTACATACACTGTTAATACATCAAAATTGAAGTACACTTATTACAACATATAGAAAACCACGAAAGGACCGTATAGGTATAGAGTCTTTAGAAACTGGGAAACATAAAAAACTAGTTCAAAAAGCATATACTTTGCCTCCCATTTATTTCATCATATCTAGACTCCCTTTTGGCATATCCTACTTAATAACCTTCTTCCTTACCTGGAGAAATAAAACATACAAAAGGGTGAGCTCAAATGCTCAGTAAGGGTAAACAAAAGAAATATCAATCACATCATATACATAAGAACATAACTTTTGGAAATCTTAACCTGAAAAAGAAATCATAATTTCATAACAGGGGATAAATCATAGTAGTGAAATGTAATCCCAATAATCATAACTTAAAACATGAAACTTTGTGGAATACACATATAATCATAGAGAATCATTTCTTATTAGTCAAGACTGATTTCCAAGACTATCTTAGTGGACAAAGTCCACTTATGAACCAAGTTCACTCCTCATTTCAGTCCTATTTCACTGAACCAGTTTAACCTACCGTTCCATCCATGTCTATCTCATGAGATATAAAATCTTTACCCAATGCATTGAAGGGAGATATAGGTCCAACCCATCTCATAATGATACCATTCTTATGTGTGCCACAAAATCATAAATCAGACATCATTGCATAACCCATGTAATAAAAATGGGTTTCTTAAACATCATGACATCATAAAACAATTCATATAAGATAAAAAAATTCATAAAAATAATTGCATCACAACATAATCAAATCAATGTAATAATAGGGATAGAATTAGAACCCTATATTATCTTTGATGGAAAATAATTTTGATAAAACACTTGAACTCCATTCTTGAGGAAAATATCCTTTCTACTTCAAAAACATTTTCATTTCTTAACATGTCATAAAATTTTAAACTAAAAGAAGTTGATTACAAATAAACATGAAAACTTGTATAGGAATCTTCTTGGAAATAATTTTTTAAAAATCCATTCATGTCGTATAAGTTAAGAAAACATTCTTCTCGTACTTTTGTTAGAAAAGTCAAAAAGTACCTCGTTCGAAAAACGACAAAAGATTCCTTTCATTTCATTTAATAAAAACTCACCAAAGGGTAAAATTGGATATAAACTATTGTAGAAGAATATAAATATTACATATTGAGTAAACATGGATGTGGATGATAAAATACACCCCATTAAATACCAAATTATAAACAATCTCGGATAAAAATGAGATTGTGATATTTTCCCTTACCTTAGGTCCGATTTGCTTCGTAAGTGTTCGAACCTCCTGTATAATGATTTAAATAATGTTATTTACTTATTCCAGAATCATACTTATTTTTATGATATCATATATGGTTATATTCATAGCTTCTTATTAGTAATATTTCATTACTACTTGTTTATTCGGGTGTTTATTACTTTTTGTTCTTATGCGTGTTTTGTCGAATAAATTCCTATCCTTCCTTTTAGGTTATAGATACCTCATTTCCAGAATGGTATTAGTTTAATATATATCATATTTATTCCCTCAATTCATTTATATAATCATTACGCAATAATGATCATGTAGAACGAGTCGTATCACATCGTGGAGACGGTATTCCGTATGTACGCACGAGCGATGATATCGTTCCCGTGATCGTGTAATTGTATTGGAGGGTATGTATACTATTTAAGAATCAATATCACTTTACAATAATCATATATAGTCATTATTTACACCATTATACCTATCCATGTAATGTGGTGGTGGAAAATAGATTACACAAGGGCGTGGAGACGGTATTCTGTACGTACGCACGCGCGGTGATTTCGTTTTCCATAGGATAGATAGATGGTGAAATAGGGTTGATTCATACTTATAATAACATATCAGTATATGAGTGATACTGATGTTATTACTTCATAATGAAACAACTAAATAAAAATAAGTGGCAGAAGAAATAAAGTTGAGAGAATTGGTAACGGACATTACCTCTTCTTTGAAGCACCTTTTTGAGATCTCCTTTTAGGACACTAAAATTGGTCTTTGAAGAAGACCAAGACCTCTAGGATGTCTCTAGGGAAGTGTAGAGGAGAATTTGGAAGGGGTTGGCCGAGCATGAAGGCTCATTGTGGTATGAGGAAGAGGGGGAGGGGGTGCCATTTTATAAGGGAGGAGAGGGGCTCCTTTGAAAAAACTAAACATATTATTTTATTATAAAGTCAAATTCGGTTTTAAATAGCTCCAAATTGATTTATTTCTAAGATAAGATGGGGATGGGTCGAAACCCTCTCATACAATATAATTTATACAAGTTTAGGTTCCTATTTTAACCTTATCATTTAGATTTAACATTAAGTTAAATAATTTTACTTTTACCGTGTCTTCTTGTGTTCTTATACTATAAGGTTAATAAACTTACTATAAGCAGACAAACGAACCCCAAGTTGTTTATTATTAATATATATAACCTTATCTAAGTCATTTGTCCGAACATTAGATTTTTAGGAAAAAAATAACAATTAATAATATAGTATTTATTTTAAAAACTATTTTCTATCAATTTTGACAGTATTTAGTAATTGATTTTTGTGAAAATCATAATAGAATGATTAGTACGACTAAAGTTAATTAAATCAATAAAAACATGTAATATTAACCTAGAAAATTAGTGTAATTCATAAAAAGTCTCCAATTACATTTATTTGGGTATTTATAACATCAATTATGTCAATATTTCATTAATAAGATAATTACTGCATCATCTTTGTGTCATCAATAAAATAACTTATTTAATGTCTAAAAATTACAAATAAAATATCATTATGTAGGAATGATTTTTATCATTCTAAAGAATATTTATAGTCGAATTTATCTTATGTAGAAACCTATATTAAAAATAATATACTTATTAAACATTGATTTTAACTATTTTAACCCTTCTTTAAATAAATTAATAATAAATGTCCAAATCTAATCCAAGTGGGCCTAAATGGTCATATTTTATTCCTAAGGTTGTTTTTGGTCGAATTACACTTATCCAATAGAATTAGGACATGTGTTAGGGTAATAATAATATCATTTGTACCCTTAATTACCCTATTTACTTTTAACCGTGGTAAATAAAAGTAAAAAGATACTATTCACCAAAAATTATTTTCATCTCATTGAACCACATTTTACTTACTGACATCAACCGTGTCTCTCGGATTTTTGAAATTCCACTCACAGAAGTTGTAAAATTAAGTTTTATGAAAGATTCAGTTTTTCAAACTACCACTTAGTGGTTTCACTTTTCATAAAAAATTGAATGTTTCTAGAAAAAATACCAAAATTTCTCCCTAGGATAATTTTGATATTCTGAATCCAAAAATGAAGTCCATTTTGAAAAATAAAATTTATAAAATTTCAAAAAGTTTTTATTACTATTCATAAGGGCTAGTTTTAATAATATTTTAATAGCATATCATTGTTTAGTGAAACTCGGTATTGCATACGATGCAAGCTATCGAGGAAGGTCGTGATTTCATGTAAATCAAGCCAAGAAAGTGATGTGTGTAGTGAAATATTCCATTTATGATTTATATAAAAACAAAATATTTCTCATAAATGTCTCGGGTGTTACACAGGCGGCTCGGCCCGTGCAAGGGCATGACTCGGTCCAGCGTGGAGCGGCCCGGCCTACGGTCGGGCCGGTGCGGGGGGCGCCCCCCTGACTTCCCGAACCGGCAGCGCCGCCCTCTTTTCCGGCCGGTCGAATCTGGATGGTCTTCCTGACGCGACCGACTCGCATGGTCGGGACGCTGTCCCCCCAGCGCGGCGCCCTCCTGGTGCTATGGGGTCTTCCCAGCCCGGTCGGCCGCCTTCCGGCTGGTTCGTCCACCAAGGGGCCCTCAAAACGCGGGTCGTGGTCCTCCACAGCGTGGTGCCCTCATGGCACCACATTTTCTTCTATCCGAATGGCTTTAGCAGGCCTGTTATTGGTCGGCCAAGTGGCTTGTGGTGGCAGGTAACAATCTTTCACTCTCCGCGCGACACCCGGTGCCGCGGTCCTCTTCGGCCCGGCGCGCGGCCGCCGTTGCCCGTGCCGCCTTCAGTCATTGTCGCTTCTCCGACACCGCTTTTGTCACCAAAATAATCATGGATCAACGGAGGGTCGTCGGGTCGTGTTTGATCGGCCCACGCCCTCTGCGTTAGGCGATTTTAAGAGGCCAAGATGTTTCGGAAGTACACATCAAGAATGAGTGTATAATTCTTATTCAATTTAAAATTATACAAACCACTACCTCAATCTCCAGAACATTGCACATCGATGAACCACAGAAGATGAGCATCACAGAGGTCGGGGGTCGCGGATTACAGACAACGATTCCGTTGACATCGGGGTGCGTCCAAAGCGAAAGCGGCGCCTTCTCTCTTGTTGCGAAGGAAGAGGAAGGAAGACATGTCGTCGTTATTCAGTGGAATCAGTGTTCTTTGACGAAGAGGGTGTCGTTCTTTGTGGTCGTCACCGTTATTCGTCGAGAGAGAAATACTAACCTTCTAATTCTCCAGAGCCTCCTCAACACAACAAAATCCAACCCCAAAAATAATATCCTAAGCTATTATTTTATTCCCAACATGAATTTTCAAAATTCAAACAGATAAATTAATTAATTAATTGTGGATCAATTAATTATTTAAAGGGTGTTGGGAAAATTAATGGAGGGAGGTGGAGAGTTAGAATTATAGTGGGGAGGTGGAGAGTAAAGAGAGGGGGTTAGAGGGAGTTAAAGAGGAGAGTTGAAGGGGTTAGGGCTCGTGTGGGCCCCACAACCATTATTCTTCTCTGGGAGGTTATGCGGGGTGTGGGCCTCACATCCAACTCATCGTTGGAGGAAATAACCACCATAAAATAAAAATTATGTACACATATTTTTTATTATTTTTAATGAATCTCCAAAAATTAACTTCCCCTCCCGTTCAAACGCAACTGCGGTAAAGGTCCCCTTAAGCGAATACCAGTGTTGTGAGTTCATCGATGTCATCATATTTCAATTCTGAGCACCAGTACAAGAGATAGAAAATCCCACATGTACGTTCACTAAACGTACCCAAAAAACCTCATAAATTGATTCTGGGCACACCGGGCCTCGGAATCAAGTGGCGTCAGAAATTGCGGACTCGTTAAATTCCAAAAAATTTAAGAAAAAATTTTCTTTAAAATTTCTGGGTCTTTACAAATAATTTTCAGATCATATGAAAAATTCTTATTTAGTTTATTCTTACATGTTATTAATCATGTGCCTTATCTTTTATGTTATCATATTATACCTTTGAACCACATGTTTCGATTCATTATCATGTTTATTCCTATATTGATCTTTTTAGATCACTAATTTATTTATGTATTCCACAAGATATCCCATTAAAATTTAAGGTCATGAAAATATTTTAGGTGCTAAATATAGTAAATGAAATATGTATGGCGTGTTTTATATATTAATAACCGAGTCTTATAGACACACTAGGACATTTTGATGATTCTGTTGTAATTGTTGGATATTTTTTATTTAGGACTCATGTAATATTATGTGTAATAGGATTGATATTCAATAGTTATAATCGAATAAAATTTATATATATAACTTGTAATAATTATTATAAAAAATCATTAATAATTATATGGATAATTATATTGATATGGATTAGAATAAGTCTATGTCCAAGAAAACAATAATGGAATTTTTCGAAGTATAGGGAGAGAGGTTTCCATGTAAATACTTCCCTATCTAGTTAAAAAGTGTTGTTGTAGATATGGAATAGAGGTATCTAGGGGTAATAACCAAAATATATTTGTAATGAGATAAGCTCGGTCATTACATAGTTCATGAATATGGACTTTTTTATACACCTATGTCGAAACTCCTATGGGACATGTTTTAAAAATTCACAATCTTTACACAAACCATTATAAAGGACTTGAAAAACAATTATGATATAGAAAAAAATATAAATCATTACTGTGGACAACATAAATCAAAACCTAGAAGCCCATAAGTGAAGAAATAATTATAATTTCACAATTATTTATTCTAGGTTTTCATGTTTCTATTTGGAATGTCAACACATTCTCTTCTGGTTTAATTTAATATTTTAATAAAAACTTGTGAGCCAAGTATAATTGAGTTACCAATGAATATTATATACTTTGTGTTGATGAGAAGGAAAATGGGATGGTGAATAGAATAGAGAATAAAATAATTATTCATAATCCGTAATCAAGATATGTGATTATTTATTTTCACATTAACCAATTTTCAGAACCACTAAAGAAGAGACATATAGTGTTCTATAATGAATTCGGTAGTAGACACAATGGAGGAAAGAAAATTTAGTTTCCTATATGTCATGAATGTTAGAGTTGGAACTCAAGGGAATATATGAATATAATAAAAATATTTTTTTACATGTATAAAATAAGCGAACAAAGTAAGATAGTTTTGAAAAAAATATTAAAGTCAAGTTAAAGTTGTAAGTGATAATACATTATTTCCCAAAGGAATTATCTATGCTTCACATATTTAAATATGTAATTAATAGGAATAATAAAAATCAATTCCATAGGGGAATGTTATCTGAAATGACTAATAATGTTATATGATTAAAATTTTTTCAATTAATAATGAAGTGAACCAAATTACAAATGAACATAAGGAGTTATTATCGAATATGATGAATAAGACTAGTTAATTATTTAGGAAATATGTTGAATGATTTTAATACTTATGTACTAGAATTCAAGAATTTTTTGATTCAAAAAATAGTTATATAATTATTGATATGTGGATGTTTGTCATTGTGTATTTTAAATAATATGTTGAACGAACATGAAATGTGATTTAATGGAAAGGTGATACAATCTGGAAACAAACAATTGAGAAAAATATAATCTTGGAGAAATTCATTATTTTGAGGTTATTAATCTATTTCGTGGAAAATAATGCGCTATATAGAAAACCACCATGGTCAAATAAGTGATTTGATGACAACTGTTATTTTTGAAATTGATCATCATATTTTTAAGAACGTAATAGGATCATCATGAATTATTAATACGATTATCACATAATTTTTCCATTATTTTAGAAAAAGGAAAATATACAATTACGGTGAAAACCCATAACATCTGGTAAGACCAGGAGGATTAAACCCAAAATCCGAGGGTTATAAGGATATAATTCCAACCAACAACTTATGTAATGTTCTACTTAATAATAAATTAATATTATACAAAAAAAATTATTAATAAAAACTTTTGGAATGGATAATTTTGGATTTTGGGATTTTCATTTAAGCTTTTAGATATTGATGTATTCTTTTTGATAAATTTTTCATACAATTTTTTATGTACATACAGGAGGAATATATTGTAATTATTTTATGATCTTATGATCCATTAAACTATAATTTTTGTTCTTCAGAAAAAAAAAATTAATTTTTTGATATTCATTTTTTGGACTTTGAGATGAAATTTTATTTTATGAAATCAAAATAAAATTGTGAAATTGTTCTTATTAATGAGAAATTTATGAAGTATGTATATTTCCTTATATTCATAAAAAATAAAAAAAAATACATGAAATTAAATTAATGATATTGATTTTATTATCACGTAACATTACTATTTGATGCATAAAAATTTCCTTTAAATCATTATAGATTTATGGGTTTGAGGACGTTATATTTTTATTCATTATTCACTTTCTTATAATCAATAATCTATATAACTCTATATTATTATTTAATTTTTCTCTAATTTCTATATATTCTCTTCCCACCAATATTATTCCTTTTTTAATCCTATTATGGGTCATTCCATATGTTATTCATACATACCATTCACTATTATCAAGAAGATTCTTCATGGACCATGTTTATGATAGAAAAAAAATTTCAAATGTTAAACCCTTGATTACGGATCACAAGTTAAAATGTCAAAGAAAAAATTAATTAAAGGGGTAGAATTTAACACCCCAAGTTATTAAAAAACATCTTGTATGATAACATATTTGAAACAAAAAAACATATTTATAAGATAATGTAAAACCCTTTTACATTAAGATATATTCACTTTTAAATATATTTATTCTCTTTGATGTCTTTTATAATATACAACCCAAAATATAAATGATTCATAATAAAATATAAAATTATAACCTAGAAGTAAAAGTGGTATGAATAAATAAGAATAATTATTTTATGAATATTTTATGGTTAACAAATTTATAAAATAAATTTAATGGTTATCTACTGTTTAAAAATAAAATCATAACCATTTAAAATAAAAGTAAATATTTTAAAAAAATATATTTCTCAAAAAATTTCTCTCATTAAGCATTTCATAAATATTTTAACAATAATTTTTAATTATTTTTGATTAATTATTTTGAAAAATTTAAATAATTTATTAAATTATAATATAATTATTATTTAGAGTAACTTTTAATTTTTTTTAAATTTCTTCTTTTTTAGATGATAGTGAAAAATATTTTTTTTATTAAAAACTAAATTTTCATTTGAATAAATAATGGTCCCAATTTTTCATAAATATGTTTTAATAGTAATATTACATCAATTATATATTATTTACCCATTATTAATTAATTATAATCAATTGAATGTATAATTTTGAGAAAAAAACCCCTTTTAACTTTTAAAAGATTTTATTCTGTAAAACTAATTTTTTGGCAAGTATACGGGTTTAAATTAAAAATTAATCTACCAATTATATGTGTTAAATTGTGAAAATTGGAATGAGAATTTGTAATTAGAATAATTTATATTATATAATAAATCTATATTAAAATATATTCATAATTAATAGACAAAAAAATAAAAAATATTTACCATAGATTTGGTAAAAACGAGTATAACATTTTTTAAACTAAAGAGAAAAGTGTCAAAAATGATGAAACAAAACTTATCATATTACAATTTCAAGGTAATATTGGGATCTTAAATATTTTAATTTTAAAAATGGTACATTATGGATATTCTTGGAAATAGAAACACATTTTTGGAAATCATTCTTTTTAAAAACATTGAAGGGTATCCTTCAACTACATTTAAAAAACCACCCCAATCCTCTTCTTTCTACACTTTTATTTTTTTTTCATAAAATCCATATTGAAATAAATTACCCACATATATCACCTCAATCTAGTATAATTTATTTGGTAAAACCTCTATCCTAGAATGGATTGTTTTGCACACCCAATTATGCTTTTCAAAAAATAGGTAATGTGATTTTCTATGTAATTAATTTTTTTGTTTCCTCCACCATAATAAAAAACCTTTAATAATGATTATATAGAATAAATAGTGCTTTATGTGTAATTAGATTTTCTTATGTTTTGTTCATGATCAAAAACCATCTCCACCTCCCTAAAATTGGAAAGAATGTCGTTGATCATGTGTACGATGGACTATACCCTCACAAACTGACATGATTCATTTTCTATCACTACATCTCAAAACATGATATAACGAAGTATATAATATCAATATATTATGTTCAATATAAAATTATATTTCCATAATTATAATATCATATATAACTTCTCACTTTTTATTTCATAGGATATACAATAACATCGCCATTATGTACTGTGTACTACAACTTTATGAAGTGATGTGACTGATTTATAATATATGATTTACATGGAAGTTAATAATAATTAAATTTATGTTAGTATATGATATTATTGAAATATTAATCATTATAGAAATGAATTTTATAATATTATTTTATACATTATCATTGAATTAATAATTGATAATGTCATTTCTGAGTATGGAGGACTACCACCTCGTAAAGCGATGTGATTCATTTTTTACTAAATATTACATGGAAGGTAATAATGTATAAATTTATTAAATAAATTTCATATATATATTTCATGATATCAATATTTCAAAATTAATATAAAATACAATTCCCAATCCATTTTTTTGTAAGGTAAATTATAATGTCGTTCATGTGTATATATAACCTACATTTTCCATGAAGAGATTTGATTCATAATCCATGTTCAAAATTAAATAATTATTATAAATATATATCAAATGAATAAAAATGTTTTTAGAAAAATAATATAATTTTATTATGGTGTCACTATAGACTATTTTGAAATATGAAACATTCAGGATAAAACGTGCATGTAAAAACAAGTAAATTTACTCTTAAAACAATAGTGATAATGAATGATTATTAATGAACAGGTAATAAGATTTTGTACAAGTTAATAAATATGATACTATAAATTCAATTTTATTATTTTATAAGTTAATAACAAGATTAAAAAACTATATAAGGTGTAAATAAGTTCTCATCTATTGAGAAACACATGGTATGGGGGTTTTATTACTCAATTTCTATCCATTTGGTTTTATTTCCTATTCATTGATTATATTATGACAATATAAGTTGTGAAATGAATTTTTCTTGAATACAAGTTTATTTTCAATTTCAACTATGCATAAATACTATTCTACATAGATTTAATGAATTTATTATCTCTCACTTCAATGATACGATTAGTGTGTCATATTTTTCTATTTTTTTGATACACATGTTATTTTATGTAATTAATTTATTTTTAATGGAGAATATATTGGACCTTTAAAAAATATATAATTTTTACATCTGACATAAATATATTATATTTCATAATTGATATATTTAATTAGTGGGATTTTATGTTTCAAATTTTTCCAATAAGGCAAGGGTTTGTATTCCAATCTCATTCTAGTCATGATTACTTATGTATGAATTTCCTTTGAAGTAAATTATTTGACAATTATTTAGAAAACCCCTTTCATTTTCTATTAGTCTATTTATTATTGAATTTAAATGAACTAATAATATTTTACTCTCTTTCTTTCAAAAAATTATGGATAAAGGGTTTTTAATTAATTTTAACAGCATTTATATCCTCACATGAAAATCCTTTTTCATCCAAATACATGTTTTGCAAAAACGTTTTACCATGATTTTAATATATTTCATACACTTAATTATATTTTAAAAAAATTAAATTTAGGATTATTAACATTTTATGATCATGGTACTTTTTTAATTTTCTTATTAATCTGTGAAATTAATCATTGATTTTGACATATTTTTCATGAAGGGAACTCTTCTAGCATCATGGCCACTCATGTATTTAATGATTAATTTTAAAATTTAAAAGTTTATTTTTTAAAAAATTACTTTAGTAATGTTTGATAATGTTATATATATTAAATATTTTTTTAAAGGTATAAAGGATACATTTCTATTGAAATATTCAATGAGACCTTCAAAACAGATTTTTATTTCTACTATGACATAACTCATTCTTTCTCAATGTGAAAATATTATTTTCTAATATTATTTTTTGAATATTTTCAAAATTATTTTCTTCAATGAAAACATCCATTTATGTTGTTGATTCACTATAAATTATGAATATATATTTCTCTTATATATATCAACTTATTCCCCCTTCAACAGAAGATGTAAAATGTACCTTATGCAGATTTCTCAAATGCCTTCATTGTGAAATTTAATTTGAATATGATATTAATAAAAATTACATAACTCATTTTATTTCCATGGGTAATTATTAAGTTATAACTAATTATTTATTTAAGTTATGTGGAACACATATATCATAAAATTTTTATGATGGGCGAGAAAATATAATGACCTGATGCATTGGGTGATGCTTTAGTATCGTGAGATGTCATATATGGGATTAGGGAGTAAATATATTTTTGATGGGACAATTTCTACCATGAGATATTGAATAAGAAGTTATCATTTACTCATTTTTAGGTCATGTTATATGGTTTCCCCACATTATCTATTACTTATATATATTATGTTACAATGTTCACTAATTTATGCTTCCACATGATTACTCAGGTGACTTCTATTTTATGGTATCATGTTATAAATTTGAGTCAAACATTATGCTTCCTTATCATGTTTATTTATATTCATGAATTTATAGATCAACCCTTTCTTAATTTATTCACCATGTTCTCTCATGCATATTGAAAACATAGGATGGATTTTAGGAGTTCAATTTTTTAATATAAAAATAGGTTTCCATGTTTTAGGTATTAATAACCCAATATTCTAAAGACATTGTGCATTTATGAACCTTGGTTTTAATTATTATATATTTATATTTGAGAATCATGTAATATTATTTGTAAAATTTCAATGTCTCCATATTAATAAACATTTAATTTATAAAATAATTTTTATGAATAAAAAAACATATTTAATTTTTTTTTATTTAGAAACCAAATGAAAACAATTATCGAATTAAGTAATATTTTCTAATAAAAACTGTTTTTGTTCATTTCATTAAATTGAATATATTTTTTGTAAATTTTTTGTTTATATGGAATACAATTAAACAATTATAATATTTATAACAAAAAGAATTTATTTCTAGAAATTTAATGAAATTAAAATATTTATCCTATAAATAAATTATAATATTAAATATACAATGTCTATAAAAACTGTTTCTTGCGCTATAAACATGCTACTGTTAAAGTTATATTTTGATGAACATAAAAATATTATCTATTAAAATTTATTTTATATTTTTAATCATTTTATAAATATTATTTATAATTATTTATTTTATTTTTATTAATTTAAATTAAAATATTTTTACATTTATTAGTTACCAAAGTAAAATAAGAAATACTGAATGTAAATATTATATGAGTAAATGAATTAAAAGTGTTTAAAAATTATTTAAAAATTATTGTTTTTGGATTTTCATTCATATATTATTAAAAAATCAATTAAGTCACAATATTTTAGAAACCAATCATGTTGAACATATTCTCCCATTAAATTAAGTGGTTATAATTAGAAAAATGAAATTCTAACCACTCATAGATGGGGTCACCCAACACCCATTAAATACTACTAAAAAGTTACGTTTCAACCTGAAACTATTACAATTTTCATCCTTTATATTAAATTCCAATCAATGTGATCTTTTTTCACAATATATTTTCTTAATACCTCTATTTTATAGGAATCCACTATGGAATACTCAAGGATTTCTAAGTGAGTGATCATTTTTCAATATTCTTACACATTCAGTCATACCATTTCAATTATAAGTTCCACAATAATATATGATGAAATCTATAACATTTATTTATTTAATGTAATTATTCTATGGTAATAAATATTATAATACTTTCCCTTTTTCTATTATGAAATATGAAACATCCCTTATCGTTTTGTGTGGACTTCCACCTCCACTTAGCCACATTATCCATTTTCACCAATGATACTATTCATTTGTAATATTGGTGAAATTGAAAAATAAATGGGAAATATATAATAAAAACATGATTATTAATATTTAAATTATAATCTATTTTCCCCTATCATTATATTATAAATGAAAATGTTAATCATTCATTGTGCATATTATCACCTCTATGAAGTATCCTATCTTATTTTCCATCTTGTTTATGTATAATTTATTAATATATATTCCAATATGATTAACCACCATAAATATATCTAAATAATAAAATTATTACTCTATAATAACAATATAAAAAATAAATATCATTCATAATAATAATCATCAATTTATTTTAGTGTCTACATTTTGGGTTGATCTAAATACCAACATGAAAAATGGTATAAGAAATACCATGAATGGAAATGAGAATATAATTAATAAATATATGTGATTTAATAATAAAAATATTATATTATTTTTGTTGTGTAATGGTACCATTAATATTAAAATCATTAATTATGATACCAATGCCCATTCATTAAAAATCGCTTAAACATGCTCCATAAAGATTTCATCATTACTAACCATAAAAAAAATCCCATAAAATTAACATTTATCATTAATAAAAAGATCTAATTAAATATATATTTTTTGTAAATAAATTAAAAACCTTGTGAAAATAAATATTAATAACACTAAGATTACAAAACTAGTTCAAAATGATGAATACTACTCATCACCGATACTAATATTAGATAACAATTTACTACTATAAAGATAGAGAAAAATAATAAATGATTATTACAAAACTATATATAAATGAATATTGTTAAACATTTTATTAATAAAAATGGTATCTTTATTAAATAATATATTCAATAAATTTAGTGGATGTTAGGAATTAGGATGAGTGTTTCGGGTTTGAAACTTTATCCCTTGAGATATATCTTTTTTATACACCCTGTACACCTTGGGATGGTTAATATAAAACCAATTTTGTATTATGAATCATGAAATTTTCCTAATAAATTTTATATACTATTTAATTTGAAAAATAATTCATTTATGTGTTTTTAATCGAATGTTTTTAAAGTTATACTATTTTAATTCTATCAAATATGAATTTAATGGGACAAGTTTGATATTTCAAACAATAATTTTATTTATATAGATTATTAAAAACAATATTTATTCAAATTATGAAAATATCTACCATTTAAAAATACTTTAATTTCCTTTTAATGATCTTCCTCTCAAAATCCCTTGATTATTACATTAGCAGTATCATGAAGGTTTTGTCCTAAATATATTTTTCAAATTTTTATTTCATTTGAAATATAATCCATCTGGATAATGTGTATAGCATTTTTTCTAAAAATACTAAAGTACTACCCTTTTATATTAAATTACAGTTATATACATTACTTATCCCTATTTAATTTTTCCCATTGTCTCATTATTTACATGTTGTAAGGAAATTAGTCACACTAATATACTTTAAATGAGAAATGCTCTGTTTTTATTTTATATATTCACATGATGCTTTTTAATTTTCATTACCTTTTCATCAATAATTTATTAATGTAATTTTATACTAATTTTAAAAAATTATATGATTTATCAAAAAATCTAATATCTTTTCTATGGGTCATTTTCCCAAGTGTCTAAAAATAATTCAGTTTTTATTTTCTAAATATGAACATCCCTTCCACCACCGTTTTAATTTCATAAGATGCATTCCCTACATTTTTAATTGTTTGAAAATTCATTAATTTTCTCAAATAATTATTACATATTTCTATTGAAATTATTTAAAAATAACAACTGAATTTCTTATTTATAAAATGTTGTTAGAACTTATTAAAAGATATTTTTTCATATAAATTGTTTTTGTTTGACATATATTTTAAATTTTTTAGGAGATTATTCAAATGATACCATATAATATATTTCCATGGATAGATTATTTATTCTAATTATATTATATAGGAATGATATAACACTACCTTTTAATTTTCTAATCATTCGTTTTGTGTAAACACGAGTTATCTTTATATGTTTTTCCTTTGTGAATGCCCTATATTTCCTCCGAATGATGGATGATTGTTTACATATATTAATATTTTCAATTGATTAGGGAGATTATTGACTCACTTATAAATAAATATATTTGCATATACACTTTGTTTATATATTTTATGTGCTATAAGATTTATTGTCATGATTGATTGATATATAACTAGAAAGACACTAAATATCATAAGAAACATAATTATTTTTCTATTGGTTTATCCTATTATGATTATGAATTATTCATTTATGTGATTCCTTTTTAAATTTTTGTGAACCTAATTTTTTTATGAGTGTTCATTTAGTATTTAAAAAGTGAATTACTTTAATTTGAGTCTTTTATTAAATAATGTTTATTTATAAGTGTTATTTATATTGTGATAAGTGAATGATTATCATGTGGAACTCATAAGAATGTATAAGGATGGGTGGGGCCTATATAGACGCCAATGGATTGATTAAAATATTATATATCCTGATATAAGTATTCAAGAGTACATTTTAGTAGCATGAAATCATGAGAACTGATGTGGTGGCATATGAAAATAATTTTTCCGAATACTATTTTTTTGTTCTATATATGAATAATACTACAATTTTATGGTTACTCTCATCCATATGTTATGATCTCATTTCCTAGGTTTATTGACTCATGTATATCGACTCTATTCATTAATATATAATGTTATTCCAATATTTATCACATTATTAATGATCTGTGATATTTCATGTATATGATTTTTATATATCTTGATTATAACTCTATTATCTTATAATAGTAACTAATGATATTTGATTGATATTGTATATATTTAACCTTATAGATCATATAATATCATCCCTTTATTATGTTTCTATTTCTAAATGTTGTGTAAAATTGTATAATATTTGAGAGGCTGAAAATAAGTTCAGTGTGGCTAAATTATGGAGAAATTTGAACATATATAGTATAATGAAATTTCTTATATATTTAATCTATAGAAACACTAATACTAATGTTATTGGGATTATGAGATAATTTTTTTAGATGTACTGTCAAAATTATTGGAACATTGTAAAATAAAAATTTATTCATCTTCTATTTCAATAGTAATCATCCATGAGGTAAAATGTTATGACATATATTGATAATAATGACACTCCAAGACATTTTCAAATATTGAATAATTAATAATATGTGATAATTAATTAATTAATATTCAATTATTAAAATATTTTATAGGTAATATAGTTTAAACTATATTTAGTTATAAAGCATCAATAAGAAAAGACTCTAACTTTCACTACAACTAAAATCTGACTATTTGGGGAGTCCTCACATGCTACACATTATTTTTTTGAGTATTTATATAGTTATTAGACCTACCATGTTATTAACATGGTATAGTTTCATCACAATAATATGTGGTCTATATGTTTAATATAAATATTCGTTAATTGAAAAATAAAAAAAGGATTACATTTCTAAAGTACATTATTCATTTGTTAATGTGGCCTTGGAATCTGATAGGAACCAATGCTATAGTAGTATCACTATATGTTGTGATCCTATATCTAATGTCATGCCAAAAACCTATCACTAGAAAAAATCTATGTATAATAGTCACTACGTATGATACAGTAGAATATGTAATATATTTAATCAATTTTTATAAAACTACATAACATTATTTTCTTCATGTAGTCCCCTATAGAACTCATCTTCTTTATTGTGACATAAAATCACATTGATTCATATATTAACTATCATTTATGTATGCCATGATCTTTATTTTATATATTCCCCATTATTACAAGATCATATCATTATCATGTTTCAAATATTGTTGCATAGTTTCACTTCTATTCAATGAATGTTTCATGGTTATACTTGATATATATTTCCACCTCCAATGTTTAAGTCATATCAGAACATTTTATTTTACAAGATTCAAGTGAGAATGGGTTAATTACCATTCTATTTTTCTCTTTATATGTCAATGTATGAACTTTATTATAATGTTATAAACTACAAAACACTAGAAAAATATTCATTTATATTACACCACATTGAATCTCTTCAATATCTTTTTAATGTATGTAATCATTCCCTAATATGAGAAACCTCTAAGATTCATCACAAAACACCTTACCCATATATTTTTGGTATCATATTGAAGTCATTATATATAAACTTAGCCTTTGGTATTATAAATCTTGTTGAACTATTCCTATAGTTTCCACATTTTATCAAAAAATTTATTGAGGGAAACAAGTTTTCTCCCACTAACATCTTATTAACACGTCAAACTCATTAATTCAATTAAAATAGTCCATGATCACAATACTTATTTATATATATTATTTTTTTGATATCTAAATATCATATTCAATTTTATCAATGTCACCAACCTAATATTTTATTTCACAATGATATGTTTCAAAGTGTTTTTATAAAGAAATTTTTTTTACATCTAAATTCTCAATGCAATGATCATTGAAATTTTCTATGAAAATTTTACATCAAATGGAATATTTCATGATAATTAGAGATAAGGTAGTTCAATATATAAAATAGAAATTAATTTAAACTATTGATAAAAATATATGCTTTCTCAGTATGGTCTTGACCATCCCCTTCATGTTTCATTTGAATGGTCATTGTTGTACCATAAAACTAGTAAAATATCAAATGACCAATTTTTGAACATAGAATACATTATTGAATTACTATGAAAAATGATCCGCCCTATATAGTATCTATATAGTTTTTTATCACATTATTCATTATTCATAAAGAATTATACAACAATTATAATTGTGAAAATAAAACAACCTCATGGTGTTAACCACCATAGGTAGTATGTGTTTATAGAACACATCACAAAAATAGATATAATGTTGTATAATGATCCTATAAAAAAATTTAATTTAATTGTATACACTATTTAATTCAATCCTTTTAATAATTTCTTCAAATACCTTTACATACATATTCATACATGATAGTTTTAAGACATAATATTTTCTATCATGTGGTTATTAATATCATGTGTTTCTTTAGGATAATTAATATATATAAACATTTTTTCCATTAATGTATGTTTTAAGGAATAAATATATTTAAAAAATGACTCACATCAATCTAATGATGCCTTATTTTACTAGTATATTCATTATATTATATCAATAATTCAATATATTTTCAATATTATTAGTTTATATTAACAAATCATTTCATTAATGAAATTATAGAAGGTATAAAATATATAAAAAAGATCATTGGTTCAACATATACTATCATAAAGGTAATGTAAGATTATATAACTCATCATTTGGTCGATCTGTGAATATTTTTTACGATGTACTTTAAAAAACATGAATAATATATCCTTTATCTATTAAAAAATTTACAAATATTACCAATTCATTAAATAACAAAAAGAATATTTTAGAAAAATAATTTACCTATATCACCTATTTGAATAATTTACATGGTTTTATAATCTCAATAAATAAGATCCATGGAATACCTTTAATACATAAAGATTATTATCCATAACTGATATATTTTTCTCTATACCATCTGTATTATATAAATAGAAACTAAATAGTATTCAAGCTATAAATTTTTAAACTAAATTCATAGTTTTTTTAAAGGGAATTATCATACCATAACTTGGAAAATATCTTAATTTATATTTAACTTTATATTTATTATTAAAAAGTTACTATATAATATATTCCTTATAATGTACTATAATAAAATTACTACATAAATGAAAATATATCTCCCATCTTCAAAATATAAACTCTATTAACTATTTTGGTAACACTCAACACAAACTCGATATAATCTATTCTGGAAATAAAGATCTTTTTTCACTCAATTATAATGTATAAATTACCCTTCCTTATCTTTCTTTTAACACCCCGAGCTTCTATGGTACGTTTCTCTTTGAATAATACAACATCGTGCGATGTACGCAACATAGAGTTCAAGCGCACCACGACCTATCAAACGATCTGTTTAAAACAAGGTTATGAATATTATAAACCAAATTTTTAATTATATATATATCATATATAATTCTAAAATTCATTTTTTGTGTTTTGTAGACATAATATAAGAGAAATATAATTTTTAAGATAAAAGAGGTATTTTTCAAAAAAATATAGTTTTTCCGCCTTTTAATGATGAACCCTATTTAAATAAAATATTTTACACTTTTATATATTCAATTTAGTGGTATTAAATTATAATTTATAATAATGAAATAAATATTTCGTTTGGATTTCTTATTGGTACTTTTATGATAACTTTCATTTTTGATGAATAGTGAAAAATACTAAATTTTAATTAGAAAAACATTTTTAATCATAATAAATTATATAGTTAAATTATAAACATCAATGGTTTTTAAGTATCATTTGATAATATTTTTATAATTTAAAATAATTTAGGATATTGTATGTAATTTACATTTAAACTGGCATAAACAAGTGTTAATCTTTGGGTATTTATTATTTCTTAAAAACACGCCTTTTGTTTTGACAACGAGAATTAATTTTCAATTAATTTCTTCCACTTCTATGTTTTGAATTTGGAAAAATGGATTCCATATTTAAAATCAAGAGTTTTAAAAGTTTTTAAATATGTAACTTTTATTTTTAGACATTATGAATAATTACTTCAGTAAATATTTTATTTTCCATGGTTAAAGGATAAATCTGGTAAATAAGGGTAAAAAAATATTTTTATAATAAAATTAGATTACCATAAAATGTTTTCTATTCCTATGGGTTGATACATGTCTGAAAATCGTTATCCATGAGTCTATTTTGGGACCCCATAGAGCCACTTTAGAATGATAATGAGACTTTATATTAATTAATTTAAAGTAAACGCAAAAATGACATAAACATTTATTTTTTAGTAAATATTTTTTTAATGGGGTTATGTAAGTTATCATTTAGACTATAAATATGTATTATAAAGATAAATAGATTAACTACATAATATTATTTTATTTACAATTGATAGAAATTAAATAATTTAATTTATTTATGACATAATGATGATGCTGTAATTACATTGTTAATGAAATATTAAAATAATTGAATTTATAAATATCCAAATAAATGTAAATTGAGACTTCTGATAAATTCCAATAAGTTTATAGGTTAATATTACATGTTATGGTTGATTCAATGAATTTTTTTTGAAGTAATCATGATGTTACAACTTCAACAAAAAAATTACTAAATAGTGTCAAAATTGACATAAATTTGTTTTTTAAAAAAATACTATATTATTAAATGATATAATATTCTTAATAATCAAAGGTTCAGCCAAAAAACTTATGTAATAAGACATATGTCATTAATTAACCACTTTGGGTTCTCTTGTCATTTTATTGTATGTTTGTTAATAATTTATTATACGAACACAAGAACACAATTTGAAAGTTAAACTATTTAACTACGAGTTAAATATTGACGATAAGGTTATAATATTGACCAAAACCTGTCTAAAAAATATTGGTTTAGGGGTTCTTGACCCATAACCTCATTAGCGTCAAAATAAATCATTTTTGAGCCAATATAAAATTATAATGATTTTATAATAAAAAACTATTTCAAGATATTCCTAAAGTGACCCTCACCTCTCTTATAAAAGGGAACTTCCCCTTCTGTTAATTTCAAAACTCCAAATACACTTGGCTCTGCAAATACCTTCCTAAATATCCTCCCATAATCCCTCACATAAACCTATAGTCCATAAATTGATCATAAATCCATCCTATGGACCTCTTTTGATCAAATCAAATGGAAACACTCGAAGAAGAGGTAATAATTTCACCACCGTCTCCCAAGTTTTTTTCTTCTTCCACTTCCTATTTTGATGTTGTTTCCATAAAAAATAATAAATTAATTACCTTATACATACTGGGATGTATTATAAATATTTTACAACCACATTTTTTATTATATCCATCCTATAAATGACAAAGTCACCATACGTGCGTACATACGACATACAGTCTACATGTCGTGGTGTAGTATGTTTTTCAAACACTTAATTATTTGTATGGGTAAAATAATGAGTATAAATGATGTAAATAATAAATATAAAATGTTAATTATTCTATATATATGATATAACATACGATTACATATGATTTCACCATCAATATGATGATATTTTTACTCGTGCATACGTACGGATAACCGTATCCACGACGCAATAAAATCTATTTTCTCGTTCACCATTCAACTATGATTATAAAAATATATATTATTAATAAGTATTTAATATATGAAATAATATTTCTACTGAATATATATATATATATGTGTGTGTGTGTGTGTGTACTTACATATATCTTATTCACTAACTTTCATTCAATATGATATGAAAACGGAAGCAGCGTTTATGCGTACGTACAACCTATTGTCTCCATATACTGTGTTTTCCATTTCATATATCTATTTATTATACATATATATATTATAAATATATATGATATATAAATCACTCTTCATATTATTTAATTACATAAATCATGATCTAAATGATATGATCAAGAATAACAAGTTAAAACAGATACAATAAAGAAAGTGATTATTACACGAAATGATAATTTAACATGGAAATAATTATTAGATGGGTTATAGAAAGACATTAATAAATAATGTATGATATAATAAATATGAATATGGTTATGGAATAATTTAATAACAAACTATGGTAACTATACAGGATGTTAAACATACCCTCGACCAAAGGAATGTTCAAGGTAAGGGTTAGTTCCTCAATCTTATTATCATCCAAGATTATTTATGTGTAAGTATTTACTGGGACATATTTATCATCGATACTCATTTTTAATAAAAATGTTTTCAAAAGAAATTTTTTATCATTTTAATGGAAGGGTATATTTAACTAGATAATCACTTTCAATGTTTTAATGATTTATCGTTCAAAATCATTTAAATTAATGTCCATTTTTTCAAAATTATTTTAGGTATTTATTTATATGGACAAGAATATTTTGAAATGATAATTATTTTAAAATGTTTCAAAGTTGTATGGGAAATATTGATTAAATAATATCTTTTAACATACTTCCTTTATAAATTTGGGAGTTTTAAATGATTTCAAAAAAGGGTTATTTCTCTCAAAAAGTTTTACTGGTGATATTTAACTAAGTCCGCATCCTTTAAGGGATATTATTCTTGATTGAGGTTGAGATATTATAATAAAATCTTCCATATTGTAATGATTGAGTTATTATATTTTTGACTGTGAATGTTCTATTTTTATATCATTCATAGTTTGTAGTTACTGTATTGAAATTTCGTATTCTATTTTTAATACAAATGTTTATGTTATCTTTTAACTTTTTCAAAAGAAAAATGTTGTGGACTTATTAAGTAATGGGTGGAGCCCTCTATAGATCCTCAATGCATCGGTAGGTCTCATGAGACAAACTAGTGTCTTGGAATATAGCCTTGACAAAATTTGTATTTGTAGTCTTGGCACAAGGCCTTGACTATGTGGTAATGATGTCCAATGTTAGGGATTCCATCATTATGAAATTAGTTATTACAAATGATTATTAGACTAGTAAAATATGCATGTGAACATTTTTTAGTGATGTTTGATTTATTTTTTCCATATTATGTTCATGATTATGTTTAAAAAGGCTGTTTTTTTATTACACCTATTTCAATAAATGTTTATTGCTTCTTCTAAATTATTTACCCTTACTGAGCATCTGAGCCCACCCCTTTCTTATGTTTTATTTTCCCAGGATTACATGAAGTGTATTATGATTGATATGCATGTTTAAGCTAAAATAAATAATGGCATTCCTAAGAAATATATATTCTTTATTTTATGTTTGAAATTGTAATATAAAGTTAATTTATTTAATATATTTTCCAAGATTTCTGAACTAATCGGTCATTCAGGACTTGATTCTTTGTAATCATGCCAAGGTATTAAAATAATGCACTGACTCTGGGCTTCTGGGGTCGGGGAATTACAATTGGTATCAAAGGAAGTTTATAAATAACCTTAGAAACTAGATTTATAAATACACTGATTAGAGAACATTACCCTAAGATAGATTTTGAGGATTATTATAGAAGAACTTCCTATAATTTTGGTAATGTAGATATTTTTTGTATTTTCCCGGAAATACATTTCTATCTAGATACGAGAAGGTAGAGGAGGCTCTGGCACAAATTTACCTCGGACTAAAAACTCTGACAAGAATTTTTGGACTTTACCTAGGGTATCCTGGTATATGACAACGGGCCTTGCTACACTCTTGGTTACAACACACCTGGGGGATATGTCAAGGATAATTCAAATTTTCATTACAATCCATTATGAAGAATTAAGGATTAAATACTTCCTGAAAGATTTTTTTTATAACTATAGATTATATGTATAAAATCTTCAATTTACGTTAGGTATTTTAGAACTTTGGAATTATGCAATGCGATTCATAAAACTAACATAGTGTATGCCATTGTGTAGAAATGGTGCCCAATAGGTGGAATGAGATCTCCAGTAATACACATGATCCAAAGAGTAAGAAGGACCATATATTTCAGGGTATTAATCCAACATTTAGAAGGGAAATAATATCCCATGTAATACCATCATATAGAGAAATATTATCATGTGTTAATAAGATAAGAAAATAATTATCGAAGCCTTATGGCTTTGAAGGGAAGCAGGAGAAGAAAAGGATGGTAGAGAGAATGATGGATAAAGGGAATAAGGTAATGATGGATTTTCTTATATGTGATTACTATGGAAAGAATCAACTTGGTAAATGATTTAAGGGAATGAGAGTTTGTTATAGGTGTGGAGAAAAAAGACACCATGTATGTGATTGAAAGGGTAAAAAAATGTTTCAAATGTACACTGCTTCATCTGTAAGGAGTTGGGACACTACGCGAATCAATGTCCCAATCATCAGAGTATACCACCAATGATATTGTTGGATAAGAATCATGTTATGATATTACCACAGATGAAGTGTAATGACTAGTTTTCTTATATTTATATAAAATAATTTCGTCACATGACTATTTTATCGATGATTCACTTGTTATAATAATTATAGAGTATATAAGGATTCTACTGCAATACTATTTCATTACGTATTAGAGATTTTGTGGTACCAAGAAAAGTGACTCAATAGCAAATTAATTTTTTTTGGAAAATACATGGTTGAAGAATGTTAAACATTAATATTGTCCTGATATTGTGGTAGTTATTTTGGAATAAGATATGATTGATTTGGAAAACTTATATTGGATATTCATAACTACCTTGAAACTAATTTATTATTTTTTTATTCCATCATTGTTGGAGGTCGCGATATTTTTGATATAAAGAGTAGATCCAATATTCTGTGTCTTACAGAAAGAAGAAGTATGTACATACATATCCAGATAAGGTTTTACGGTAATTCAGGGTGTTACCATGTTTTAATAGAATACATGGTTATGGTATCCACATGTTATTATGTGTAAAAAAGGTCTTCATTATATTTAACCTCCTTATAAATTTCAGACATCCAGTTTAGATAGAAGTATTTTCGATAAGCCTAAAGGTTAGAAAAGACTATGTTGGACATTGGATGCTATTTTTTAGGGTTAAAACATATCTTAATATTATTTTTGGATTGTTATAAAAAGGACAGCCAAGAGGTCAGGTGACAACCCGTCATTTCTGGTAAGGCCACGAAACAAGAACCAACAACAGAAGGGTGACACAGGTTCATCATCTACCACTGTCCTAAGTGATATCATAGTTTGTATAATGTATTTTTTTTAAATATTTTTAAAAATTAATTATAAATTCATTATTTTTGGAACCCTATACAATTTGGATAAATAGAATATTTTTGAATTCTATTCTATTTTGAAGTGAAAGATGAGTTTGTGGTAGAAATTAGTTGAAGGATGAAACTATACTTTTCAAGTATATTTTTTCCTCTTATTATATGTAAAAATTAATTATTAAACTTCATGGAAGGAATCATAAAACCAAAAATGTGTGATCATAATACCTTATGTTTTGTTGAACTGATTGTATTTTAAATCATCATAAAATGATGGATTTGAGGACCCAAATTTTACATTTTCTATGATTGATAACCTCAATAAATTTCTATAAATATTAATGTTTTTCTCCAATTATGTGTCTATAATTTCCCCTAATTTTCTTATATTTAGAACCCTAATTTAGTGGTGACTTTTTCTGTTCCCTTTCTCTCTTATTAAGATTAAATTTCGTTATCCCTATTTCTGATGTGAGTTTTCCACAATGGTATTTTGTATTTTTAACCTTTTATTTTCTAAGAACAATTTCAAATTGCGAGGACACAATTTATTAAAGAATGGTAGAACGTAAAATCCCAAAATCTATTGTATATTTCTCTTTGAATAAAATAATAGCATGCGATGTACGCCACATCAAGTTCAAAGACACCACGACCTATCAAACTATCCATTAAAAACAAGGTTATGAATAGTAATAACCTCATTTATAATTATATATATATAGTATATAATTTTAACAATCATACTTTGTGTTTCATAGACATTATATAAGAAAAAAAATCAATTTTAAAGATTAAAGAGGTATTTTTCAAAAAATGCAGTTTTTTCGCCTTTTAATGGAGAACCCTTTTTAAATCCAATATTTTACAATTTTTTATATTATATTTATTGAAATTAAATTATTTTTTAAAATAGGGACAAAAAAATTTATTTTGGATTATTTTTTGGTAATTTTCCGATAACTTTAATATTATAATGAATAGTGAAAAATATTAAATTTCTATTAAAAAACTTTTTTAATCGAAATAATTTATAGTGTTAAATTATAAATTTGAAAGGTTTTTAAGTATCATTCCATTATATATTTATCATTTAAAATAATTTAGGTCATTTCATGAAATTTCACTTTTAAACTGGACATAAGCAAGTGTCAATCTTTTGATAGTGATTATTTCATAAAAACACGCTTTTTGTTTTGACAACATGAATTAATTTTAATTTAATTTATTCCACTTCTGTGTTTTGAATTTGGAAAAATGGATTCCATATTTGGAATCCAAAGGTCCAAATTTTTTAAATAGTTAACTTTTATTTTTAGTTATTATGAATATTTACTTCAGTAAATAATTTATTTACAATGGTTAAATGGTAAATATTAAAAATAAGGGCAAACAAATATTATTATAATAATATTAAATTACCCTAACATGTTTCCTATTCATATTTTTTGATACATTTATGACCATGGGAATCCTTGAGTCAATTTTTGGACCCCATGGAGCCACTTGAGAGTGATAATGACACTTTATATTTATTAATTTAAAGTAAAGTAAAAAATGACATAAACATATATCTTTTAGTAAAATAATGTTTACATGGGGTTATGTAAGTTACCATTTCGACTATAAATAATAATTATAAAGATAAATAGATTTATTACATAATTTTATATTATTAATAATTTTTAGACATTAAATAATTTAATTTATTTATGACAAAATGACGATGCAGTAATTACTTTATTAATGAATGATTAAAATTATTGATATTATAAATATCAAAATAAATGTAATTTGAGGATTTTGATGAATTACACTTATTTTACCAGTTAATAGTAAATTATAGGGTTGATTAAATGATTTTTTTCGAAGTAATCTTGCAGTTATGACATTATCAAAAACAAAATACCAAATAGTCTCAAAAATGACATAAATTAATTTTTAAAACAAATAATATAGTTTTAATTAATATAATATTCTTAAAAATATAAGGTTCAGCCAATGGGATTATATAATAATAGATACGCCAATAATGAACCACTTGGGGTTCTCTTGACATTTTATAGTATGTTTATTAACCATTTATTATAGTAACACAAGAAGACACGGTAAAAGTTAAACAATTTAACTAAGAGTTAAATCAAATAGTTAAGGTTAAAATGGTGACAAAATATAAGGACGTAACCTTAAAAAATTACATAATCATGACTGAAATGAATAATTCTCAATGAGGATCTTTTCAGGTTTAGAGTTTTAGAGAGTTAGGCCATAACAATTATAATTCAAAAGATTTACAAGGTAGATACTTCTACACAGTTTCCATTTTTTTACAAAACATGAACTCTTGAAAAAAAGAGTCATGACTAGTTCCATTTTTAAGACAACATGAATTTTCCTTGATCCCATCCTTAACCCTATTGCACATTATGTCCTGTGAAAAACATTTCAAAAACTTTGGGTGAGCATAAAAAGCTCAGTAAGGGATACAGAAAGAAGGAAAATTGTTAGTTTTTCAAAACAACAAGTTAAACAGGAATACATTAACATAAGTAATACTTTTCACCTTTCTGAAGTAGTAAATACTCTTCACTGAATAAAATATTATTACTTACCCTTTTGTAACCAAAATATTACCATAAAACCCATATAAAAAACACATAACATATAATGGTAACTTGGGACATAAACACACTTAAATGGAATAATAATATGGTCGACTTACACACAAATCACTAAATTGAATATCCATACGGCCGACTTCAATACCCAATGCAATGGAGGTTATAACGTAACCACCCATCTTGGTATTCACAGAACCACCCATCATATGGTTTTTCACGTAACCACCCATCAAATGTCCAAGTACCATTATAACACCTAAAATATTTCAAATATACACATTTCACTAATAACATTTCATTTTCAATCACAAGAAGTAAATTCAAGATATTGATACAATCAAGCCATTTTCATAAACCATTTAAAAATATATTTTTGAATAAAAGTGTCTCATACCACTTTGAAGATTTTAAAAGAATTATCATTTGAAAACATTAATTTCTATATAAAGAAATCCTAAAACCCATTTTGAAAACATGTACATTAATGATAAATATTTAGAAGAATAAATCTTTAAAACATTTAAAATGATATTTTAGTTAAAGGGTTTTTACCAAAAAGAGAGACTCTTGATTACAAATAATTGAGGAAACAAATTTAATCAGAACATTATAATATCATTAGAATAAAGGTATTAATGATATATTATGCCAAAGTATAGAATATACACCACATAAGAGTGAATTGGTGCATAACAACAATGAAGTCTCAATGGAAATGTAAATTGAGATGAAATCCTTTATAAAGACGGTATCAATAAATTAAGTATAAATAATTCACATAATTATGTGTGAAAAATATAAATACACCCAATATAAGTGGATATTATGTGTAAATAAATCATAGGTTATTCACACATATTCATAGGATTACATGTTCAAGAAGTACAAGTTGAACCTGAAGAATTGAAATTGGGTTAAGAAGTTCCCTTGTAAAAATTCGACAGCCTAACGCCATCAATTTAAAATTCAGAAAATGGGTTGATGAGATAAAAAGGGTATATCATCAGTTAAACATAAATTTTACATCAATAAGTATATATAAGAACATATCCCAACATAATAAGATGTAAATTAAAATACATAACAAAAAGAAGTCTTTTAAAAAGAGGCGGGTGAAAGGTTCCCTTACTGATTTGGTAACTTATAAAACATTTGCCACATGAAAGAAGGATCATACAATGAAGATGTAAATACTCATAATTGAAAGTATATTAAAAAATAGTACAATCCTGGGCAGTACATACACCACACAAAAGGAAACAGTGGAAAGTATAGTATGAATCTCACGGGAATAAAAAGTGAGATGAAACGCTTTACCCCGTTGTATTCAGCTCAGTTGTATGACCAAAATTTAATAAGAAAAAAATGAATCACATAATACCATGAATATAATGATAATCATGATAGAATATATCAAAAGGCATTACACAATACACCACATGAAATAAATAAGTGGTGAACAATGGAAATCTCAAGAAATTATGACTGAGATAAGAAAATCCATTACCTTGTTGTCCGACATGACCCGTTTGTTCTTTAATCTCCTGAATAATAAACTAATGTTAATGTTTAATTGATTAATAACCTTTTTTAATGTTTATTATTCCTTTTAAATTCCTTATTACCTTGTTATAAACATTATGTAATCATTTATGTTGATAATGGTCGTTTTATCGATATTTGGTTCTTCAGTAAAAAAATGAACACCTTTTATTTACAAGTTGTCCACGTGGTAAATAGTAAATTATATCCAGAATTATGTTCATGATTTATATATCATATATATAATATAATTCTATTGTATACATGTTTTTAGAATAGACCATAACATTTGGAGGTAAGAAACGAAATGCACCATTCATGGAGATGGTAAGTCGTACATATGCATGAATGTTACTTTCATTTCTATTTATTATTTTAATGGAATTAAAAATAATGATAAATAGATATATTATAATTCCATTATAATATCATATATAATATCACTTACTCTATCCTTTATACATCCCACATAAGGCATTAACGAGCCACATCACTTTGAGGGGGTGGTAGTCCACACTTCCTCAAATGAGATTATCGTATTTTCCCATTATAGAAATCATAATGGTGTGAAATAAATCGAAAATACAGAAGCATAAAGAAAACATAAACATAATATATATCATATGTAAATACAGTGCCATCATAATGGCCACCATGAGAGACGGTAGGAGATAATCGAACAATCATCGTTTCGCGAGGCGTTAGTTTTCCATCCACATAAACATTATGTTCTTCACCCATTAGATAGAAGTGTGTTTATGTGTAGTTGAAATAATTCTTATAAAAACATCGTAGTATATTGAGGATACTGGTGTTGTTACAAAATAATGTGATAAAAAGTGTTTAGGGGTTGGACAAGTAAAATAAAAGAAAACAAGTTAAGAGAAACTGTTACCTTTAATTTGGGTAACCCCATTTGGTTTGAAACAAAGGACTTCTTGAAGTGCCTTCTAACTAGGAAAAGGCTTCTTGGAGGAGTAGAGGGATGTAGGGAGCTTAATTTGGCAGAGTTTGGACGATCCAAATGGCATGAGAGGTGTTAGGAATTGGTTAGACGTGGTCTCTTTTTATAAGGGAGAGGAGGTGCTCTTTTGGAATGTTTGAAAATATTATGTTATTATAAACTTTTTTTCGGTTTAAAAGGGTCCAAATATCATTAAAGATAAAATAAGATGACTCATGGTCGAAATAAAATCATCCAATAGGAATCGGACTTGTTTTAGATAATATTTTAATCCTTATAATGTTATTTATTTAAATCATTTATTAATGAGGTAAATACTGCATCATTATTGTGTCATAAATAATTTAAATTATTTTATGTCTAAAAATTATAAAAAAATACTATCACGTAGGAAATATTATAATCTTTCCAATTAGTATTTATAGTCGAAATTATGACTTATACAACACCATATAAAAATTAATTACTAAAATATTTTTGTTAATGTCAATTTTGACTTTACATTAAATTAATTAATCCAAATTGTCATTTTCACTCCCAAGTGGCTCAATGGGGTCCCAAAATCGACCCAAAGATGGCTATGGTCGTTAATGACTCAACCAATAAGGTTTGGACAAGTGTTAAGGTAATTTTGAATTATTATAATATTATTTTAACCTTGAATTACCCTATTTACCATTAACCGTGTTAAATAAAAGTCAAAAGTTACTATTCATGAATAATTATTTTCATCTTAATGAACCACATTTTACTTCTTGATAACAACCATATATGTTGGTTTTTTGAAATTCAATTCACAGAAGTTGTAAAATTTCATTTAAATGAAAATGTTAGTTCTTTTTAACTACGACTAATTGGTTTCACTATTCATAAAAAATTGAAGTTTTTCAAAAAAATTAAAAAAAAATTCAGCCTAATCTATATTTGATATTCCAAATTCAAAAATTATGTCTATTTTTCCAAATTCAAAAAAAAAGTGGAATTAATTAATTTTAAAATTAATTCCCTTTATCAAAACAAATAGCGTGTTTTTAACAAACAATAACTATTAAAAGATTGATACTTGTTTGTATCCAATTTCAAAGTGAAATAAATTAAAATGACCAACATTGGATTAAATGGTAAAAATAAATTATAATTACACTTTAAAACCAATTAAAAAATAATCTATCCATATAAATAAATTTGATTAAAACATAGTTTTGAATTAAAATAAAATATTTTCACTATTCATTAAAAAATGAACTTTATCGGAAAAAATCCAAAAATTTACCCAAAGTAAAATTTGATGTCCCAATTATAAAGAAGTATTTTATATGGTCATATAGAATGTATTAACGTGACCAAAACTATATTTAAAAAGGGTTCGCCATTAAAAGGCGGTAAATCGGTCTTTAAATGTAAATTATGCTAAAAATTAGATTCATTCATATTTTAAGCCTCTAACTTTTTTATTTGATAATGTAAGTACATTTAAAAATCATGTATAATGATATTCTAGTTATTTTTGTTCATTTACACCAATAAAACTTCTAGGAGTTAACTATAATTTAAAATAATAATATATTATTAGTGAGCAACGTAAGATTTCAAAGAAACCCGTTGTAGTGTATCGAATCTGCTATAGAACCTAGAAACCCTTTTAAAGTAAAATTAATATTTAATTAAAAAATTAATAAATATGAAATGTCATATTCTTTATTTGTCTGGGATGTTACATCCTTCTGCCATTTTGGGAATTGCATCCTCGCTATTTTAAATTTTTTTCTCGGAAACATTATTGAAAGTCCCATATCGAAAAAAGAGTCCGTAAAGATATCACTTTAAAAGAAAGAAAGAGAAGTAAAATGGTCACCCGAGTTAACCCTTACTAAGATTTCATGAAAACATGGATATGGTGGAGAAAACAAAGGGTCAAGTTCTGATGGAGAGTGATAGGAAACATGATTAGGATAAAGTAAACCACAAGAAAATCACAAACATATGATGTGTGTAAACGGTATTTGATTACCCAGTAGGAGACGTAAACCAACAACATTTTTGTTTTACGTTATTTTTCATAATTTTGATGAATTAATCATCTATATTGAATAAAAGCATATGAAAATATACTTACCTTCAAGTAGAGTTTCATTTTTTAATAAGTTTCTACCAAAACTAATAATTTCTCTAAATGATGAGCATTCAGAAAGACTTGGTCACATAAAAAAGAACAAGAATAATCTTCTAGAGAATCTCATAATAAACAAAAGGAGAACTATCTATTTACCTTGTATTTAGAAATCAACTAAAACCAAAAAATTTAGTACAAGATCAGATAATCACCAAAAGGATAATCCTTTATAAAATGAAACACTACTCTTAATCTCCAAGATTCAACAGAAAGAACCCAAGGATCAAGAAAGACCATTAAATAAACAATTATCCATATAATTCTTCAATGTAATCCAAACTATGATTTAAACCCAAATATATGAAAGTTTTTAATCACATGGTCTTCTAAAGTAAATATTAACATTTTCCTCCAAATAACATCAGTTGCTATTAAAGTCTTATACTGAAAAGTAATTAACCTAATCACACATCCTCCATGATAGGTTAATCATTTCCATAGATAACCCAAAACCAACTTATTCCTAATTCATAAGATTATCGAACTAAAAAAGAATTATTCATACAAACCAGGGACTTCACGTAGTCTAGTGGTAGGCGATAAATACCAGTCGCACTTTGGTTGTGGGTTTGATTCCCACAGCTCCGTCTGATGCGACGGGTGGTCACAGGGTTTGTGTGTTGTCCCTTTTCAATTACTACATAATTTTATAACATTCCCAAAAAGAGATAAATTCATCAAAAGTAACCATAACATATTTTAACCACGAAGGTTATCTAGTAACTTTCATTTTGCATCCCAAAAATGTATTAACCTATAATTTCCTCAAATTCAAGGATCATAAAAACCAAAATGTTTTTTTATAACTATATCCACAAAATAAAAGATAATTATTCGTTGAATATAATGTTCATATATGAGACTTTAGTGTTACAAATACTATAAAATGTCTTATAATGTAATCCCATCATCAAAAGAGACTTAATACTTTTAAGCATTTCACCATTCTAAAATCTACCATAACTCTTGAATCCCTTATATGTTGACTTCTTACTCATTCAACATTTTTCATGATCCATTAACCATTCCTTTCCAACTAATTTTGAAATACTTCTTTTCTACAAACAAAATCATGAATCATATCCTAAGATTTCAATAATAGGAAAACTTATGTAAAGAAATAATCCATACCTTTCATTGGTCATTGTCAGTTTCTTCATCCTCAATCGGAATGGCATTAGGTATTGGTAAATGAAATTTTGAATGGACATGGTGATCTCATTCCCAAAACTTCTTTGTAGGACTGTTTTTTCATAATGACCATGAAAACCACATTTAAAACATTTAATTGATCCCTCAGAAAGGTCTTAATTCCCTTTCATAGAGTCAACTAGATGCTTCCTTTTTCCATGGAAGGTTCTTGCTTAATGACCTTCATTTCCACATCTATAGCATCCTTCTGTCCCTTTGAAGCTTTTTCCTAGGTGTTTCTTTCCACATCTTTGACACATAGGTTTTTGAACACACTTAACATTATGATTATTTCCTGAACTTCTGTAGGGATTTGTTTCTCACATATATGATGCCTTATAAAGATCAATAAGGTTCAGTTGGTCAATCATGACTCCAGATATTTGGTTGAGAATAACCACGAGTGTTCTCATTGCATCTCTCATACCATTCAGTTACTCGTTTAGAAAACTGTCACAGTTTTCTTCACATCCGTTGTTACTTTGGTGCCTGCTAGATCCAGAAATTTACTAAAACCAAAATGGTCAGTGTGAGTATATCATTAAAATCATCATATAATATCTTATGAGGAGGGTAAACAGTAAGATATACTTATTCATGTTATCTTAAACTCATTCACTTTATCAAAAAAACTACGAATCTTTCGGAAATCCTAACCATTATGGTAGTTTCAATTGTGCTTAAAGAATTCCCTAACCTTTAATGATATCTAAACCAACCTCTCATATCAACTATAAGGACCCAGCCTTAAAACATTAAATAATCTTTAATTAAATTAATAATTCACATTGAGGATATTTTCAGGATTAGAGTTCTAGAGAGTTAGGCCATAACTATTACAATTCAAAAGATTTACAAGGTAGACACCTTTACACAGTTTTCATTTTTTTACAAAACATGAACTCTTGAAAAAAAACAGTCATGTCTAGTTCCATGTTTAAGACAACGTGACTTTTCCTTGATCCAATCCTTGAACCTATTCCATATTATGTCATGTGAAAAACATTTCAAAAACATGGAGTGAGCATTAAAATCTCAGTAAGGGATACACAAAGAAGGAAAACTGTTAGTTGTTCAAAACAACAAGTAAACCATGAATACATTAACATAAGTAATACTTTTCACCTTTATGAAGAAGTAAATACTCTTCAATGAATAAAAGATCATTAATTACCCTTTTGTAACCAAAATATTACCATAAAACCCATATAAGAAACAAATTACATATAAAGCTAACTTGGGACATAAATACACTTAAATGAAATAACCATACGGTCATCTTCTACACATATCACTAAATGGAATAGCCATACGACCGACATCTATACCCAATGCATTGGAGGTTATAATGTAACCACCCATCCTGGTATTCACAGCACCACCCGTCATATAGTGTATCACGTAAACACCCGTTAAATGTCCAAGTACCATTATAAAACATAAAATATTTCAAATATAAACATTTAACTAATAACATTTCATTTTCAACCACAATAAGTAATTTCAAGATATTGAAATAATCAATCCATTTTCATTAACCATTTAAAATAGACTTTTGAATCAAAGTGTCCCATACCACTTTGAAGCTTTTAAAATAATTGTCATTTTAAAACATTAATGTACATATAAATAAATCCTAAAACCTATAGTGAGAACATGTACATTAATGAAAAATATTTAGAATAATAAATCTATAAAACATATAAAACGATATTTTAGTTAAAGAGTTTTTAACAAAAATAGAGACTCATGATTACAAATAATTAAGTAATAACATTTAATAAGAACTTTATAATATCATGAGAATAGAGTTATTCATGATATATTATGCCAAAGTAAAGTATATATACCACATTATAGTGAATTGGTTCATAACAACAATGAAGTCTCAAAGGAAATGTAAATTGAGATGAAATCGTTTATAAAGATGGTATCCTTAAATTTAGGATAAATCAATCACATAATTATGTGTGAAAAATATAAATACACCCAATATAATTTGATATTAAGTTTAAATCAATCATAGGTCATTCAAACATATTCATAGGATGACATTTTCAAGAAGTACAAGTTGAACCCGAAGAATTAAAATTGGGTTAAGAAGTTCCCTTGTAAAAATTCGACAGCCTAACGACGTCAATTTAAAATAAAAAAAATGAGTTAATGAGATAAAAAGGGTATCTCATCACTTGGAAATAAATTTTACATCAATATGGATATATAATAATATATCCCAACATACTAATATGTAAATTAAAAGACATAACAAAAAAATCCTTTTAAAAAGAGGAGGGTGAAAGGTTCCCTTACCGATTTGGTAACTTACAAAGCATACGCCACATGAAAGAAAGATCATACAATGAAGATGTAAATACTCATAAATGAAATTATATTACACAAAGAGTAAAATCATGGGAAGTACATACACCACACAAAATGAAACAGTGGAATGTATAACATGAATCTCACAAGAATAAAAAGTGAGATGAAACGATTTACCACCTTGAATTCAGCTGAGTCGTATGACGAAAATTTAATAACCACCAAATTAATCACAGAATACCATGAATATAATGATAATCATGATAATATATATCAAATGTCAGTACACAATACACCACATGCAATAAATAAGTGGCGAACAATGGAAATCTCACGAAATTAAGAGTGAGATAAGAAAATCCCTTACCACGTTGTCCGACTTGACCCGTTTGTTCATTAATCTCCAAAATAATAAACTAGTGTTTATTAATACTTTTTTAAGAACCTTTTTTTAAGTTTATTATTCCCTTTATATTACTTATTACATTTTTATAAACATTATGTAATCAATTAAGTTGATAATGGTCGTTTTGTCGATATTTGGTTCTTGAGTAAATAAAATGAACACCATATATTTACAAGTTGTCCATGTGGTCAATAGTAAATTATATCCAGAATGGTGTTCATGATTTATATTTAATATATATAATTAATATCTAGTATATACATGTTTTTGTAATAGTACATAACATTTGGAGGTAAGAAATGAAATGCACTGTTCATGGAGACGGTATGTTGTACGCAGGCATGAACGCTGCATTCATTTCTATTTATTATTTTAATCGAATTAAAAAATAATGAGACATATGTATATTATAATTATAGTATAATATCCTATATAATATAATTAAATTTTTCCTTTATATATCTCACAGAAGGCATTAACGAGTCATATCACTTTGTGGGGGCGGTAGTCTGCACTTCCTCAAATGAAATTATCGTATTTACCCACTATAGAAACCATAAAGGTGTTCTATAAATGGAAAATAAAGAAGAATAAAGAAAACATAGACATGATATATATCATATATAAAGACAGTTCCATCATAATGGCCACCATGAGAGGTGGTAGGATATAATCGAACAATCATCGTTTTGTGAGGCGTTAGTTTTCCATCCATATAAATATTATATTATTCACCCATTAGTTGGAGGTGTGTGTTTTTGTAGTTAGAATACTTATCATAACCACAACCTCTTATATTTTGGATACTATTGTTGTTACAAATGAAAGTAATAAAAAGAGTTAAGGGTTGGAGATGTAAAATAAAAGAAAACAAATTAAGAGAAACTGTTACCTTTAATTTGAGTAACTCCCTTTGGTTTGAACCAAAGGACTTCTTGAAGTGCCTTATGCCTAAGTAAAGGCTTCTAGGAGACGTATAGGGATTTAGGGAGCTTAATTGGGTAGAGTTTTGATGAGGAAAATGGCTTTTTAGGTGTGAGGAATTGGTTAGAATTGGTCTCTTTTTATAAGGGAGAGGAGAGTCTCTTTTGGAAAGTGTGAAAATATTATTTTATTATAAAATTTTATTCGGTTTCAAAGGGTCCAAAATTCATTAAAGATGAAGATAAGATGACTCATTGTCTAAATAAAATAATCCAATAGGAATTGGGCAGGTTATGGATAATATTTTAATCATTATAATCTAATTTATGTAAATCATTTATTAATGAGGTAAATAGTCCATCATTATTGTGTCACAAATAATTTAAATTATTTGATGTCTAAAAATCATAAAAAAATACTATCATATAGGAAATAGTTTTATATTTCCAATGAGTATTTATAGTTAAAAATATGACATATAGAACACCATATAAAAATTAATTACTAAAAGATTTTGGTTAATGTCAATTTTGTCTTTACATTAAATTAATTAATCTAAATTGTCATTACCACTCCCACGTGGCTCAATGGGGTCCCAAAATAGACCCAAAGATTTTCATGGTCATTAATGAATCAACCAATAAGTTTTGGACAAATGTTAAGGTAATTTTAAATTATTATAATATTCTTTTAACCTTGAATTACCCTATTCTCCTTTAACCGTGGTAAATAAAAGTCAAAAGTTACTATTCACCAAAAATTATTTTCATCTTAATGAACCACATTTTTCTCCTTGATAACAACCATGTATATCAGATTTTTTAAATTCAATTCACATAAGTGGTAAAATTTCATTTAAATGAAAAAGTTAGTTTTTTTAAACCACCACTAAGTGGTTTCACTATTTATCAAAAATTGAAGTTTTTTAGAAAAATACCAAAACTTCATCCTAAGCTATATTTGATATTCCGAATTTAAAAATGATGTCTATTTTTCCAAATTAAAAACATAGATGTGGCATTAATTAATTTTAAAATTAATTTCCGTTATCAAAACAAATAGCTTGTTTTTAAGAAACAATAACTATCAAAAGATTGATACTTGTTTATGTCCAATTTCAATGTGAAATTAATTCCAATGACCAAAATTGGATTAAATGGTAAAAATATATTCTAATTAAACATTAAAACCAATTAAAAAAATAATCTAACCGTATAAATATATTTTATTAAAACATAGTTTTGAATTAAAATACAATATTTTTACTATTCATTAAAAAATGAACTTTATCGGAAAATTCAAAAAATTTACCGAAAGAAAATTTTGATGTCCCCATTCTAAATAAGGATTTTATTTGGTCATATAGAATGTATTAATGTGACCAAAACTATATTTAAAAAGGGTCACCATTAAAAGGCGGTAAATCATCCTTAAAATGTAAATTATGCTTAAAATTAGATTCATTCATATTTTAAACCTCTAACTTTTAATTGGATAATGCAAGTACATTTCAAAATCATGTATAATCATATTGTAGTTAGTTTTGTTCATTTCCGCCAATACAACGGCTAGGAGTTAACTACCGTTTAAAATAATAATATATTATTAATGTGCAACGTAATATATCAAAGAAACCTGTTGTTGCGTATCAAGTATGCTATCGAAAATAGAAAACCTTTTAAAGTGAAATTAATATTTAATTCAAAAAATAAATAAATATGAAAAAGTAATATTCTTTATTTACCTAGGATGTTACACTAAACCTATTTAAAACTTATTGGTTGAGAGTTTTGAGACCCATATCTAAAACATCATTTCTAATACATTAGAAACCAGAAATGAGCTTATTGTAAAATAATATTTCAAGCTTTTCCTAAAGTGACCCTCATATCTCTTATAAAAGGTCACTTCCCCTTCTCTTAATATCACTCATCCAAAGCCACTTGGCTTGGAAAAACCTTGTCCAAATATCATCCCATCATACCTCACATAAAACTAGAGTCCTTACATTGATCATAAATCCAACTTAAGCATCCATTTTGATCAACTCGAAAGAAAACACCCGAAGAAGAGATAATAATTTCACCACCCTCTTTAAAGTTCATTTCTTCTTCCACATACTCTTTATTTGTTGTTTCCATACCAAAATAATAAATCCAGTACCTTCTACAAACATTGATTTATTATAAATATGGTACAACCATAATTGTTATTGTACCCATCATATAAATGACAAAGTCACCATACGTGCATACGTACGGCTTACCATCTCCACGTCGTGGTATAGTTTTTTATTCAAACACTTAATTACTTGAATGAGAATAATAATGAGTATCACTAATGTAAATAATTAATATAACATGTCAAGGATTCTGTATATATGATATAACATCTAATTATATATGATTTCACCATATATATAATGATATTGTCTCTCGTGTGTACATACATATTACCTTCTCCACGACGCGATGATATTCATTTCACTATTCACCATCAAACGATGATTATAAAAATATATATTATTAATAAGTATTTAATATATAACATAACAATGATATTGAATATATATATATATATATATATATATATATATGTAAAGCAACACATGATACCCCTAAGAGGAATGAGTTGCACCTGGATGGAGCCATGTCAATGCAGGAAAGTGGTGAGTTGGTTGGAGATTTCTCTCAAGTTCCTTCATCTAAGGCTGTAAGAAAGAAGCTACCTGCCACCTTGACAATGCTCATTACCTCGGGCAACAGGTTCACATCTCTATCTGATGATGAATCTAGACCTGAAAAGGGAAGAAGATCCCCCAATGATGAAGGTGAGGATAATCTGTAAGATTCAGAGAAATGCATAGAAACTGGCTATGCTATCCCCTGTACCAGGTAGCGATATTCTATTCAATGGAATTCCTCTTTTGAAATTGCCAGCGTCTTGGGAATTCTCCCACAGTCAAAGCCCTGAATCATATCATTTTAACCAACAAACCAATGTTACTTGGAATTACTGAACCTAGAATGAAGTTTTCTTGGCGTATGGATTTTAATTGGAATGCTATGGGGTATTACTTTATTGTAACCAATTATCCTGACAATAATATGGAATCTTTATAGGTGTTAAAGCACAATTGTGTTATAGTTGAATCTTTTCAAAATAATCAACTGTCAGTATCCCTATCATGCTTCTTTCAGTCCAACCCTATGTGTGTCACCTTTTTGTATGCTTTTAATCAGTATATTAGAAGTAGGACTTTATGGAGTTAATTATTAGCCACTTCTTAACACATGGACATGAGATAGGTCATACTTGGTGACTTTAACACTATTTTTAGACTAGAGGAAAAAATAGGGAGTAACTTTTGTAGAGCATCAGTTTAAGACTTCTCCGCCTTTATTGATCAATGTAGGTTGACTGAAGTTCCAATTTCAAGGGATGATTTTACCTAGAAAAGATACACCCTACATGAGAGGCAGGAAAGTAAACTAGATAGATGTATAGTTCAGATGGATGAGAAAATCCAGATAATGGAAGTTTCTGGCATGACTCTACCCAGAATTCATTCTGATCCCAACCCTTTAATAATTGATCTATGTTTTACCAATCTAAGTTCAGCTTCATTACCGTTGAAGTTTAACAACGCATGGCTGGTTGTGCCATATTGAAGAGAAGTTATAATGGAGGCTTGGAAATTTATTGTACAAGGCAGTGCTTTGCATATTCTTACTAGTAAACTAAAAATTGTGAAGTCCATAATCACATAATGGAGAAAACAATCTTTTTCCAGCCTTGAGCATGACATAAAAGAGGTTGATTCTCATCTATCTGATTTTCAGCAAAGCAATATGCATTAGGATTTTCCAACTCAAGAAGATATACAATCTAGCTCAAGGCTTGATAATCTCTTGGCTCTTAAGGAAAACCATGATCGAAATTAGTTTTATGTTAGGTGGTTGAAGGAGGGGGGGGTAGAAACTCAAGGTTTTTTCACTGCATTCACAGGGAGAAAAAGGTAAGAAGTCTCAAGGCTGTAAGAATTGATGACACCATGTTCACATATGATAATGAAATTTCCAATTCTGTGACATGTTTTTTTGAAAATCTATATTCTGAATCTGGGGAGGACAACCCAAATAAAATTATCAGATTCATTGAGCCAAGTCTGGAAGATGCTCAAAACGAAAAACTCATTGATATACCTACATCAAAGGGAATCTATTAGGCTCTATTTTCCTTAAATATGGATAGTGTTACTGGTCCTAATGGTTTCTCCAACAAGCTCTTTATGTTTTATTGGTATATTATCCATAAAGAAGTGATTGATGTTATATGGGAATTCTTATATCACGCCTATATGCCATTTGGTATGAACTCTAACTTCATTTCCCTAATTACCAAGAAAGAAAATTATTTCGATATTAAAGATTTCAGGCCTGTTGCTATTGGGAACTCCATTCGAAAAGTTATTAGCAAAATCATGGCAGCCCGGTTAGATGATATTGCAAGGAGTCTTATTTCCTCTAATTAGTTTGGTTTTGTACTTGGCAGGAACATTCAAAATTTTCTCTTCACTACTTTAGAGTGTGTCAATATAATGATAAGTGAGATCAAGGATGGAAATATGGCCTTAAAGGTTGACATATCAAAGGCCTTTGACATGATAAGGTGGGATTTCATTTTTAAAATTCTGAATATGCATGTCTTATCAGAGAAATTTATTGGTATGGTATTTTTCATTTTGAAAAGTGCTAGTCTATCTATTTTGGTCAATGAATCACCTAGGGTATTTTTTCAATGCTCTAGGGGAGTTAGGGAGGATGATCCTTTATCTAGGATTTTGTTCTCTATGGATGAGGATTATTTGAGTGTATGTCTTCATGATCTTGTTAACACTGGGTTGTATCAAAGGATGACAGCTGGAAGGAACTGTTATACCCCCTCTTACTTATTCTATGCTGATTATATACTTTTATTCTTCAAAGATAATAGGAAGACCATCTCTTTTATGAAGAGTTTCCTTGATCACTATGAAGAAGTAATAGGCTAGGTCATAAGCTGGAAAAAAATCATTTATTGTCTGTGGGGAAGGAATTCGAATCATGAAGCAAAACAGGATTGCTAACAGGCTTGGTGTAAAGAGAGGCGTACTAACTTTTAATTATATTGGACTGCATTTATTTTGGATAATGGAAAAACAAGTTTATATGGAAGGTATATATCTTAAAATTACTAATTAGTTGGAAGGTTGGAAAGGGAAGACCATGTCTCAAGCTGGTAGGATATGTCTTGTTAACTCTGTCATAACTTCAATGTTTTTTTACTCCTTTTCATTATATAAATGGACAAGTACTCTTATTAAATAACTGAGTGGAATGATACAGAACTCCATTTTGACTGGCTCAATTTACCAGAGGAAACTTGTCACCATGTCTTGGAAAGATTGTATAAGGCCTGTGGCTATGGGGGGAATGGGAGTTAAAGATATCAGAATTTTTAATGCTGCACCGCTTCAGAATTTCACTTGGAGGCTTTTATCTATTTCTGATTTTTCTTTGGAATTTCTTACTAGAATATTTGTTGACAGGATGCAAAATAATTAGGTTGAGTACATGATATACTCTATTTGGACATCAGTTAGGAACATATTTTCTCATATTATGACACATCTTAATGGTTGGTATGTTCTAACTCTCACCTAAATTGCTAGAATAATACGTAGTTGTCCTATTCAATTAAAGAATACATCAATATTCCATTACCTTGGAGGAACATCTCTATATCTGACATGCATGTAATCTTTGAGGCTTGTGCAATCATACCTAGTAATCATCATATGGAGAGGTCGAGTTATGCTTTTGTTGACTATGACGTTCTAATTTAGAAGCCTAATCTCAATGGATCATTATGCATATGAGAGTATTAAAAGCTACAGTGTGGAACTACACCTAGTGTACCTACATGGGTGAAGGGTGTAAGAAGGCCCTTCATTCTCCCCAATGATGCATTGTTGATATGGAAAATCTGGAAGCAGTGGCTGCCAATCCATTCTTCCCTTCAACGTACTGGAATGAGCATTGCTCTGGTATGTTATCTCTGCTTGAATGATGATGAATCTGTCACACACTTGTTCATTCACTTCTCTTTTGCTACTTGGTTATCGAGTTATCTAGAATACACATTTCAGTGTCATTTCAATTTTAGTTCGGTTGACACACTACTTACATTGGTTCTATAGGCCGATTGCAGTGAGCAAGTTAAATCCCTGCTCACTGATGCTACTATTTCCCTGATTTTATACATTTGGAGAGCTCGAAAGAATACTATTTTTAACAACTTCATGCCCTTGTTTATGGAGGGTGTTTTGGTGATTCATCAAAGCATTAAACTTTCTTCAGTGAATCAAACTGGAGCAATGAATAATGATATATCTAACTTTATTCTTTGGAGGACTCTTGGTGTAAGTGGCAGAGAGAGGAGGCCCATAATGATGAAACATTTTGGGGGGATTCAACCGATAGATGATTGGCTGAAAGTGAATGTGGATTGGGCGGCCTCCGGTGCATCAGGTCCTACTATATGTGGTGGGATATTCAGGACTCATTAGGGCTTTGTCAAAGGCTATTTCTTCCCCTATATAAATAATGGGTATGCGATTGAGGCTGAATTACAGGAAATGATTAAGACAATAAGGTATGCAGTTCGTTATGGTTGGCGGAAGTTATTGATAAAATTAGACTCTTCTATTGCTGTGCATATTCTTAAAGACCGATCTGGGAATGTTCCATGGAAGATATTATATGCCTGGATAAATTCTCTTAGATTTGCTGAGTTGATATGTCTTGATGTTTCTTAGTTGTATAGAGAGGAAAATAAGGTTGTGGATGATCTTTCCAAAAGAGCGATTATGGAGGTCAGTTCCAACTGGTCCATTGTTCTGCCCAGTTACTGCAATGGTTTGGTTCATAATGATTGAATTGGTGTTGTGCACACAAAGTTATGTAATGCTCCCTTTTTTTGGGTTTTTTGTAATGTTTAAACCTTTTTATATATAATTTTTTTAGGAGTAGGTCCGCAAATGTCTCTTGGACTTTTCGGATATATATATATATATATGTACTTACATATATCTTATTCAATTACTGATATTTAATACGATATGAAAACATAAACAACGTTTATGGATACGTACGGTCTACCACCTCCATAAATGGTGTTTTCCATTTCATATATCTATCTATTATAAATATTTATTTTATTAATATATATGATATATAAATAATATTTTATATTCTAGAATTATGTAAATCATGATCTAAATGATAGAACCAAGAATAAAAAGTTAAAACACATATGATAAAGAAATAGATTATTACCTGATATGTTAATTTAATATGAAAATCGTTATTAAATGGTTTGAATAAGGACATAAATGAATAATGTATGATATAATAAATATTAATATGGTTTTTTTATAATTTAATTACATACTATGGTTGTTATATATAAGGTTTAACATACCATCAACCAAAAGAAAGTGCAAGGAAAGGGTTATTTCCTCAATCTCATTATTATCCGAGATTGTTTATGTGTATGTATTTACTGGGAAATATTTATCATCGATACCCATATTTAATAAATATGTTTTCAAAATTAATCTTTTAATATTTTAATATAAACATCAATTTAACTCGATCATCATTTTAAATTTTTTAATGATTTTTCTTTCTTAATCTTTTTAATTAATGTCTAAGTTTTCAAAATGGTTTTAAGGATTTATTTATATGAACATGAATACTTTGAAATGATAATTCTTTTAAAATGTTTAAAAGTTGTATGTGACACTTTGATTCAAAAATATCTTTTAAATTACTTCCTTTATTAATATGATAATTTTAAATGATTTCACAAAAAAGGATATTTCTCTCAAAACGTTTTACTCATCATTTTCAACTATGTGAGCATCCTTTACTAGATATTATTCTTGATTGAGGTTGATTTATTATAATACAATATCATATATTGTATTCAATGAGTTAAGATATGTTTTACTATGAATGTTCTATTTTTATACCATTCTTGATTTATGTTTAATGTATTGACATTTCATATGCTAGTTTTAATACGAATGTTTATGTTATGTTTCAACTTTTTCATATGAAGAATGTTGTGGACATAGTAACTGATGGGTGGAGCCCTTTATATCTCCTAGATGCATCAATATGTTTCATGACATAAACTAGTGTCTTGGAACAAGGCCTTGACAAAAATTTTATTTATAGTCTTGGTACAAGGACTTGACTATGTGGTAATGATGTCCAACATTAGGCATTCTCTCATTATGAAATTTTTCATTACATGTGATTACTCAACTAGTATAATGTCCATGTCCATGTTTATATGGTGATGTTTGATTTATTTTTTTCATATTGTGTTCATGATTATTTTTAAAAAGGCTGTTGTTTTTATTACACATCTTTCCATAGATGTTTATTACTTCTGCTAAATTATTTACCCTTGCTGAGCATCTGACCCCACCCCTTTCTTATGTTTTATTTTCCCAAGATTCCAAGAAGTGCATTATGATTGATATGTAATGTTAAGATAAAGGAAAAAATGGCATTCCTAAGAACTATCTATGGTGTATTTTATGTTTGAAATTGTAATGTAAAGTTAATTTATGTAATATATTTTGCAGGACTGCTAAACTGATTGGTCCTTAGGGACATGATACCTTGTAATTAAGATAAGGTATTAAAATAATACACTAGATTTGGGCTTCTGGGGTCAGGAAGTTACATTTCTGGGGATCTAACCCTAATTATTATAATAATTTTATAGATTATTTATTCTAAAATGAGATTAAATTTAAAATACGTTTAATAGAAATCTTATACACAATTAGGAATTCTCCAAAAGTTTAAAAATTTTACTTATTTAATTAATTTTATTAATTTTATTCAAAAAAAACATTTATTACCACATGTTTAACAAATATCTTATTTCTCATAACATTCCCACTATTTTTATATCTCTTGGAATAATATCATTAATGCATAAATTACTTTTATGGGTTGATTGTTTTTTGTCCTTATTTTTTATTCCATTTTTTATAGGGGAGAAGAATCTTATACACATTGATCCTTATATTCTAGAAGATGCATTGAAAAAAGTATTTTTGAGTGGTTTATATATACTATTCATTATAATTTTTAGGAATAATGCAAAATGTTGGTGGTAATGTGGTAACATGATATTCATGGATAATCTATTATCCATATTGAATAAAATAATTCTTTTTAATATACTATGAAATATTAATGACATGATCACTAAAATTTAACAATTTCGTACATTTCACTAAAATGCTGCATGGACAATCGTGTTGTTCATTAAGCCTCTATATCCAATTTTAATAAGATAGAATATTGCACATCATGTTTGAACAAATTTATATATACCTTTAACAGGAACATTGTCCACCTTCTTTTAATGGATAAAATTATAAGGTATTAAGGATTCCAATACATGGTACACATTCATATATAGTTTTCTATGTGAAAAATATATTCCTACTATAAGATATTTTTTCTATAGAGGTTGTTCCCTAAGTGAATGAATGAACACATTAATAATTTCGAGGTCCATTTTTTTTAGTTTTGTACAATAATTTAACATTTTATAAGAGTTACATTATTATAATTACCAAAAAATGTAAAAAAAAGTCAGTTTAAATTATTTAGTATCATATTATTTTATAAAGTCCCATAATCCCCCACCATAATAACATAAATGATTTGGATAATGGATGTTTTAGTGGAAAATATTCATATATATTTTATTATAATTTTCATGGTGGATGAGAAAATTATTAGAATGTATTCAGGTAGATGTTTTTTCTAGCTGTTGATTAGTATCTCCTTTATCCGTTGAGTGTACTCTCTTATTTGGAAACCATTTTTTATATTTCATCAACTTTGAACTTTAGTTTTTATTTAATAGGAAGAGGATATTAAATCCAAAAAAGTTTTCTTAATTTAATCTAGTATATTTTTTTTATGTATTCTAGGTAAATAAAAGTGGACTTGATGGAGGCTAGACTGGCATTCTACCTAAGGGAGTATCTTATCTCAAATTATAAATGGATTAGTCTGAGTAAATATTTAATTAAGAGATTTTATTTATTATGCATAAATTTACATTTGTAAAACTTTTTATGCCATATTAATATCATGTGTATTTTACTTATTTTAACAACCAGATTTTGATAAAATATATAAGAATAATTTATTTATTTTAAGTCGGTCAATTCATATTAAGAGATTTATTTATGTGATTATGGTTTTGAATCATAAAAATATATCATGAAAAATATTGAAATAATATAAAAAATAAATCACATGGTCATGAAATTTTCGAATTATTGATTTTTAAGTGGGAAATAAATCAGACTTTGATCATAGGGGGAAACTCCTTGGGTCAGTCTAAAAAAAAGATTAAACATTCCACCTATACTCATATGTATCTCTGGTGTTGGTTTCCTATTGATACATAAAATCCTTCATAATCAAAATCTATTTTTTATGGGGTAAATACATCCATTACATATGGTTTATATTCAATCTTGTTTAAGGGTAGATTACCGAAAACAACATTGGAATTATAGGTCCTGCATATTAAAGGAGGGAAGGATGAGACACATTCAATAATTTTTATCGAATAATATATAGTCTCAGAAAAAAGATATAAATATGAAATTAATCAAAACCAAAACCTATGTATTTCTAATTTCTATTCATGATAAATCATATACCTTAAACGACAAAGAATTTAGAATAACTAAGAGTTTTTATTTTAAATTACTTCACTAGTAAAATAAAAGAGATATGAAATAATATTATTTATTTTTTGATTAATCAATTAGATCATTTTATATTAATATTCATAAAATATTTTATAGTTATTCTGATATTTTGTGGTTTAAAATAAAACAAAAATAATAAATTTACATAATATTTTAAAAAATATGCACATATATTATACTTTTAAGATAAATAGTGACAACTTATATAAACCACTCGATATGGCCATATTGTGTATTATATAATACCACAAAATATAGAAAATAAAGTATCTAATGTATTTACATGGTGTCTACTATCAATAAATAACACATGTATAAAATAACAAAATATGGTGTGTAAAGCTCTCTGGCCCATTAAATAAATATTCTATAATGAACAAAAATTATTTTTAAATTAATATAATATATAGATTTAATTAAGAAGTTAATATCATATAAAACCTATATTAGGGTATATATTTTCAAAATATGATTCACATAACACAAAATGGTGAGGTTTTATAGAGTAAAAAAATTTAAATTATTCTACAAAATAAGAAGGATATAAGGCCTATATAGTTCAGATATGTTCCTTTTATATCAATTCACATTTTTCAATTGTACATACCTAAGGATTGAGCATGTAATTTAAAATGGATATTTATGTGGTAAATGGAATGTCTAATTGGTAAAAAAAATTAACCTCTATTCTGCATGATTTTAGCCATTATATATCATGTAATAAATTATATAACATGTTTTGATTATTTTATTTACACTACAAAAAGTGGTAACTATTGGACAAGTTACTGAGTTATACGATTTTTATTCCAGCATACAATGTTTTACTATTATATGGCCACATATAGTTTTCCTTTAATACATGTACTATTTATTTACTATATGATGAATGAGAATCCACGTGGGTGTCCTAGTGTAGTGATCAAAGGTACACTGTGAGTTCCATTCTGCTCCTAAATATGTAATTTTATATTATCTAGAAAGAATTATCAACACAACATTATAGATTAATCATATTTTTTATTCATTTATTATTAACTAATATTTATAACATGAGTATAAAGGAAAGATGGGATAACAAGTATAGATAACCAAATAGTTTGAGATAAATGAAACAATATAAAAAACTAACATTAAATGTATCAAATGATCAACAACTAATAATTTATTACAAACTAGTATATGAACTCTCTGACATGACTTGGATGTTTTTTAGATAATGTATGAACCTATTTATGTAGGGGAAACCATTATTTTTGTCCAGTTAAATACATAAATCAAAATTTATATACCTTTGAATCTATAATAGATAATATTTTCTAATGAAACAAGATAAATAAAACTTGAAATATGAGAGATGAAAATATAATGTTTAATATATTAAAAATTTATAACAAAGGATAAATTTATAATTATTGAATTATTTATTAAATATAGATGCCAATGTTTTTAAATGTTTTCTTTTGGTACCATTCTTTCAAAACCTGCTCAATTTTTAACTTAACTATGTTATTGAGGATAGAATGTATGTCCCCTCAAACAGTGACCCATAGTTTCTCCATTTCTCTTAGAATGCTATAAATGATACTCTAAGTTCTTTAATAGTGGTATCGACCATATTTTGTCATTTACATGATTGCTTCAACAATCCTTTTCGTCTAGAAGGGATATTTTGGTCTCTCTAAACTGATAGGAAATAAGAGGAAGTGGAATGCAAATTCTATCATTCATGAGAGATAGCCCAAAGACATTCCTTGTAGATAAAACTCACAATAAGGAAATTATAATTTTTACACAAAATGTAACCCTTTCAAATATGACTAATTGATCTGTTTATAGAACTAGGATTAGAATTTTATATTAATTTATTATATATAATCCATTAATTATAAAGAAAAATAATAGAAGTCTGTATTCCATGTACTAATAATAAATATGTTATTACAGTCATATCATTTGGTAAACAGTGAAACAATTAATTTTATATTATGGATGAGTAAGTTAATATTTATCATTATATCTCATATTCTAATTATATATCTCCATAACTTTTATTTAATTCAGAAATGAATATTATTCATCTAATAAGTTAAAAAAACATTATATTCACATCCTAAAAAATATATTTTTATTAAATATTTATTTATTTGAATAATTTATTGATCTGGGAAAAATATTTTACTCTTTTTACCCTATGAATGATAATAAAATCATAAAAAACTATAAACATTTATTATAAAATGATTATAAATATAAAAAAAATATTAATTTGATAATTTTTATAGTAAATGATGAATAAATATTTTATATCAGTTAAGACAATAATATTTATTCCAATATTTTTATTTATATATAATTTCTCTAATAAAATTGTTTACTCATAATGTGTGACCCACTTTCCATCTTCCTCATTAACATTAGGTGATCTTTCCTATCATCCCATGTTTTTTTTCTAGTATTGAGTCAAGGAACCCAATACGAATTAGTAAATGTGGTCAAATAAAGAATAATATATGAATTATTATTGTCTAATATTATCAATTACATATGATATCCCCAAAGAAGTAGGATTCACACTCATTTCATTAATGCATGTGATTATTTTATATTTCATTGACTATTACAAATGAACACATTGATCATTATGGCTATGAGATTAATTGAATATGTCCATTATAATTGAGGGGGAGATATTGTATTGTATAGATATATAATGGAAAAATACCTTCTATAATTATTCATTAATAACAAATAATTTATTGATCACCAAACATAACCATGATCTAATATAGTCATGTATTATGGAATAAATAAAATCATGAAATCATGATATATATTTATAATTACCTAATATTCAATGTACCATTGAAAATGTTTTAAATAATAAAACTTTTTACTATTTCAAGGAATAAAACATTCATATGTTAAACAAATAATGATGAAGTGAAGAAAAACAATATGTTCTTGACAACAGTTGTTGTAATTATCCTCCCTTGTAACATAGTTTTTATTATAAATAAGTTATCTGCACCATTTTATTCTATATTGTTGGAGTTGAAATATATCCCAAATCCTTTCTTCCATTCCAACATTTAAACTGACCAAACTAATAGAATTTTTAATATCCGACCTCGACCCATTGAATTTGGAATTACCAAATTTAAATAGATCACATGGGATTCTCACCAATCAATAATGGTTTTAAATCAATTCTATTTCATTGTAATATATTTGTGGAAATTATTTAATCATTAAATAATTTAAATTGAATAAAAAAACAATAAAGGTATATATATATGATTTATGATAAAAATTGAATAAATATCAATGATAAATTCAACTATAAAATACTCCTTGTTGAAAAAAATACACAGAAAATATTATAATCCTATAGACACCATGACCAAAAGTTCTATGTTCGGACAATTATAGACGCTAAGACTCAACTGAAACAAAAAATACATCAACTATTAATTATGATAAAATCTTCATGATGCTTCACAGGAGAAAAATTAAATCATTAACATACACATTTCATAATAAAAAATGTATGATAATTCTCTACAGTGCAAATATATGGGTCCATATAACGACATACTAGGGAAACCACAATAAGATTTTCAAAAATTCCACTAAAATTTGAATTGGTTAGCTCACTTTTATATTTTATTAATTTAATATGAAATCATGAAAAATATTGATCAATATATATTTCCCACAATGAAATTAAACTACCCATACTGATGTTTAAACCAGCAATGGAGTCACACACCCATTAAATACACAAAAAATGCATATCCTATCAAATCATTCCATTTTAACAGTTGATATAAAGATAAAAAACTAAAACCTCTTGTCTATACTCATGTAATTTTAGTAAAATTTAGTAGGCTATAATGTTTTCCATTCATCTATGTATCACACATAATGTACATTTCATATTTTTATGAATTCTAGCCAAAAAGTGTAATTCCATGTTCACACCCAAAAAACGTTGGTTTTTTATACTATAAAAATACATTTCATAATAATATTTTGGAAATCAACCCCAAAATATATTTTAAATACCTAATAACTAAAGATAATTCCAAAATATTTTTGAAAATATTTTTTTTCATCAATAGAAATAATTATTTATTAAAAAAAATCCATCACATTCTATAGAAATTGGAAGTAGAGAGATGCTGACTATATTAATCATAGTTTTATTACAAGGTATCCTCTCTTAATCATGAAAATCTTGGATCATTCATACTTCCCTATAATGAATACCAAATATATTTCATCCAAATGATTTTTACCCCATTGATCTATTATTGAACACAAATTCTATGTTTCCTCATTATTGAAATTAGGATAATAATTTAAATAAATCAAATATTTATTCCCTTGTATTATATTTCTGTTAATTGAAATATAAATATTTGTTGAAATTTGATTCTATAATGGATGTTATTAAAAATGCAGTTAGGGATGGTGATGAAGATCTAATTTCAATAGTAGATGAATGCTACTTTTAGTGATCAAATTATGATTAAAATTTATTTTTTGGATTTAATTTATCCCATCACATAATTTTATATATCATCTTCTTTCCATTCGATTCACATATTTCACTGAAAAATCTATTGTTAAACTATTACCTCTCGGTTTGGACAAACCATGATAAAAACACAACTTCCAAAAAGACACATCATCTTCTAAGAAAGTTACCGATTGAATATTCATGGGTTCCCTTGTCCATGATCAATTTTTTTTCCAAATAAAACATTTTTGAAAAACTCCAAAACCCTCTAAAGAAATTACGATCGAACCTAAATAATTGAAAAAATAAAATATGATATAAAATTGTAAAATACATAAAGTCAGATGTATTAAAAAGAATCCAACTATAGTTATTGGTATCTCCATAGAAGAATTAATCATTGTGAAAAGGTATGAATCTATAATTACAACCAATTTATGACACTATATCTCCCAATCTATCTCAGTTGTCTTATTTAATTCTAGGGAATTTTGTTTCAATGAAGAGATTGTGTTTTAGATTTCATGAAAATTAATGTTGAAAAATATTGATTACAAAAGAGTGAAATATATGGAATTATATATTGAGGAATTATTTAATCTCTTTATTTTATGTTGTAAATGTAATGAGCTCTGATGTTGTGAAGTCATAAGATCTAGAAGTATTAGTTTAGAGGTTTTTTGTGATGCTTAAATGGTATTAAATTATTTTATATATTTTTTGGAATAATAATTTATGTTATTCATGAATTTATTTATTTAATGATAAAAATATACTTCTAGTAGTAATGTAAGTCCAAAAATTATATGGTTTGAATGTTATAGGAATAAACCATTGTATGAACCATAATATCACACCCAGAATGTTGTTCACATGAAATTGGAAATGAAATTTCATTCCTCGTATTAGAAATATATTTCTGTTTCTTGAGAAGGTGTTGGAAGTTATAAATATGGGTCATAATTTAAATATAGGGACCACACTATGAGTGGCAGTACATGAATTTAAAAAAAGCTTGTATGTGATACTTATTTATTACATAATATATTTGATGATAATGAATAATTGACAATGTCTTAGAGAACTCCCCATATATGCATACAATTTTGTAATCTATATTATTATCTTTAAAATAAAAAATTAGATATATCATTCAGGTTTCTATGTATACATATTTTTTAGTGAATATCCTATGATGTATTCAGGTTTATGAATCATACATATGGTTTTATACAAGGAGTGAAAATTTGAATGGGACCACACTTGATTACATTAAATATTATCAATCATAAAAGGTAATTGACAACTCGCACTCCATATTGAATGGTAAAAGAGAAACCTCACATGGTAAAATGAGGATCTTTGTATTACAAATTGCCTATGTTTTTTACAGTACTAAATAGTGTTTAATGATGAACATGATTTGATATTGTGTATGTAGTGGAGGGATTTCATGTGAGAATATGTTTGAATCATTTTGAAGAGATAAAGAAACCCACCAAAATATTCAAGGGGAATATGTTGAAGATATGAGCAGATTTTTTGGATTTGATCATTGAAAAGTTATTATAGTGTGATAATTGATATCAATCATTTATTAGAATAAGTAGAAGACCACACCACAATAAAGGAATTAAAATAGTGAATATTAATTTTATAGAATATATGAAAAATTATATTTCTCTTTAAATAAGTATTTCTAGTTATATTTTAGGTATATGACCTAGTTTTTATTATATATTTTCAAAATTGAAACATGATAAGTTGGAGGATAGAAGACTTATATAAACAATTTGTAGAATGACGAGTGACATTAAGACTATAAATACTACTTTTAATGTTATTTGAAAATAGATACATATTAATAAGAATTAATTTTTATTATTTTGGAGAAGTGTAAGAGGGTATATCAAAATATTTATTTATATTTTATATTTTTCTATTGATAAAGAGGATGTTTGTGGGAAAATAAGGATTTATACTACTATATATAGCTATTAATGAGGACATGGTGTAGAAATATAATTTAAGTAAAGTATTATATTAATATAAATAATGATATACTACCCCGATTATGTGGATGTAAAATATTAATATCATATTTTAAATGGGGTATTAACTTATGGGATTATAGGAGAAGAATGTAATGAACACTCACATCAAGTTATCATGATTTCAAGAGTTATGATGAAATTTAAATTCCAATATGAACTGGAAATACAATAACACCTATAAAAAATCCAATATCACCCATGATTTAATGTTTGTAGATTATGATAGAGGATTTACCCTTGGATTGATATAGTATCTTTAAAATACACTACATAGTAAGGGTGCCTTTTCATAGAGTGACTGTAACTTATAATTATTCATCCACAAAAATTATGAATCAAATTTTCTACTAAAACAATGGTAAAACCACATAAGAATATAAAAGATGAAATTTGGGTTTTATAGTGTATATGACATGAAAACATGGTTTATATTATAACATAACACCTCGAGACATTATGATGTGTATTTATTTTTAAATAAATACGACCGCTTTGACAGATAGAGGAATTTGAGGCCCCGAGGCTAAGTAAACAAAATATTAGTTACCCTTATAAGATAGCTATTGAATTTTATAGTATGAATAATTCAAAATAAATTAAGAAATTTATGGGTTTCTATTTATTTTTTATTAAATAAATATCATTTAAAATAATAATAAATGTTTTCTAAAAAACTTTATTCTTCTAAAAGACGGTTTAGTTTTTCTATACACGAAAATTTTAAAATGATTTTTTACCAATTTTAGAAAATATAATTCAATTAAGGAATTTATAATTTCAAATGATTACATCAATATTATCTGGGGTTAATTTTTTTGGATTTCTCTAAAATGATTCATTTGTCGATGAATGCTGAATAATAATAATTTTTATAGAAATGTACCCTTTTGATTCAATTATTTACAATGTCATATTATTTTTTTAAATTATGTTCAAAGTAAAATAAGTTAAATTATATAATAATAAATATAATTTTGGTAATTATAATCCATTTCATGTTTTAATTTTAAATTAATACTATATATACTTATGGTATTTGTTTTATTAGAAACCCAATTTTTCATCTCATCTGTAGATATAATATTAAACTTCGTTCTTTTACTTAAGTATATTGAATTGGAGAAATAGATGTCATATTTTGATTCAGAAAAAATTTTATTATCAAATATGGTCAACATAGTGTTTATACATTATTAATAGTGATATTATTAAATATTAATTATCGAGGTTAAGTTAAAAACATAATTACCCGGTGTTATACTAAAACGATAAGGGTTAATATAACCTAAACAATTTTAATGAAAATTTTAATATATTTATTTAGACCATATAACCTTTATGGGAGGACAATGACAGTTTTTTGAGTCCCGTTTCATGATTAAATTGTGGGTTTAATTAAATGTTTTAAAAAAAGTCCTTGTTTTTTCTATCCAACACTTATAAAACACCACAACTCTCCTCAACAATTCACCCATACTAATAATTTTTTTTGGAAAACAAATAACCAAATCACTTCCTTAATCTCTTAAAAACAACATAGGGCTATTTTTATGATCATAATTACATTATAGGTGGAAGTGTTTGCGAACCAAATGAGTTCATCCCATGAAGGGGTAACATTATCAAATTATTGTTTTTGTTTTATTTATTATTAGAAATTGTTAAAATATTATCCAATAATGATTATATAATAAAAATATATATTATATACACATATATTTAATTATGTTTTGATAATGACTTACATATATCTCATCTTCCTTTATATAGGGAACCAAATTGTCGATCGTGTGTACAAAGGACGGCCGCCTAACATACCAACGTAATTCATTTTCCATAACCACTCTTGAAGGCTATAAATAATCAGAGCTTTAAAAAATGTATATGATATCTATTTTTTTTATTATAATCACAATATTTTAATATCTCATATAAATTTTTACATTATATTTCATTTAAAATATGATAACATTGTGCTTCTCTATCGAAAACTACCACCTTGCGAAGTCATGTGATTCATTTTTAACTTTCGATTTATAAGAAATATAATAAGGTTAAATTTAATTAATATTTGTTACATATATGAAATTTTTTATTTTATAAAATTAATAAATCACTTACTTATTTACACTTCTAATAGCTAAATAAAAAATCATATCCCTCATGCGTACGTAAAACCTACCATCTCCAAATAGTGATTTTATCCATTCTTCATGTTAAAATTATGAGAATGATTATGAAATTGTATACATTTAAAAAATATGTTTATAAAATTTATATAATTCTTTAAATAATGGAACTATATAATATTATTGATAATATAAGCTTTAACATTGGAACATAAATTTAAAAAAAGTACAGTTATCACATGAAACAATAGTAATAATGATAGATTATTAGAGATTAGATGATAAAATATCATAGAAGGATAATATGTGACATTATAAATATAAATAAAATTATGGTATTATGTAATAACATGTTTGAAACCACTGTAATGCCCTGACCCTAGTAACCCAGAGTCAGTGCATTAATTTAATACATTGGCATGATTACAAGGAATCAAGTCCTGAAAGACCGATCAGTTTAGCAGTCTTGGAAAATAGATAACATACATGGACGTTACATTACACTTTATAAAATAAAACACAACATAAATGATCCTTTGATAATTAAATTTATCCTCTAGATTAACCATGCTTATCAGTCATAATACACTTCTTGTAATCTTGAGAAAATTAAAAAATAGAAAGGGGTGAGCTTAGATGATCAATAAGGATAACAATACAGCGAAAACTTTCATAAATAAGGAGAAACATTTAAGGAAATTTATAAGACTAAAACAAAAGCCTTTTTAAACATAAGCATCAGAATAATATGTTAAGGATACAATAAAATAATTCCATTTACTTATTCACATAGATATTCTACTAGTCAAATAATCACATCGAATATCAATAGCCACTTTCATAATGATGGAATGCATAATTACATACTATCATAACCACATAGTCAAGGCCTTATGCCAAGACTACAAATAAGATATTGTCCAGGACTTGTGCCAAGACACTAGATTGTCTCATGAGACCTACCGATGCATCGAGGAGCTATAGCGGGCTCCACCCGTCACTTACTAAGTCCAATGCATTCCTCATATGGAAATGTTTAAACCTAACATAAACATTCGTATTAAAACTAGCATACGAAATGTTAATACATTACCCATAAAAAATGAATGGTATAAAAATTACACATCCACATTCAAACATATCACAAAACTGTCAATACAATACAGAATATTTGTATCATAATAAATCAACTTTAAACAAGTTTAAAATCCATTTAAGGATTTTGACATAGAAAAAAATGATTTTTAAAACTCTTTGAGAGAAATATCCCATTTTCATGAAAACATTTTAAAGTTGCACAATTTAGAAAGGAAGACATTTAAATACATTTTTGAATAAAAGTGTCCCATACCACTTTGAAACTTTTGAAATTAATTAAAATTTTAATACATTTATGACCATTTAAATAAATCCTTAAAACCATTTTGAAAACATGGACATTAATGAGAATGGTCTAGAAGAAGAAATATTTAAAACATTTAAAATGATGTTTTAGTAAAAATTACCTTAAAATAATCCCTTTTAAAACTATTTTATGAAACATGGACAAGGATAATAAATATGTCCCAGTAGATACGTAAAAAACCTGGTATAATAAAGAGATTGTGAAATTAACCCTTACCAATTTGGTAACTTACGAAACATACACCCTATGAAAGAAGTATCATACAATGAATATGTAAATTCACATAAATTAAGTTTTATTACACTAAGAATACAATTAAGGGTAGTACATACACCACACATTAGTTAATAGTGGAAATATGTCATGAATCTCATGGAAATAAGGAGTGAGATGAAAACCCCTTACCTTGCACTTTCATTTAGTCGAGGGTACGTTTAACCTCCTGTATGAAGATCATAGTAAGTTATTAAATAATAACAGAACCATATTAGTGTTTATGATATCATACATGATTCATTAATGACTTTATAATACCCATTTAATAATATTTTCATGTTAAATTGACATTTTAGGTAATAATTACTTTCTTTATCGTACGTGTTTTAACTTGTTACTCTTGATTGTATCACTTAGACCAAGATTTAAAAACTTCCCGAATATAAAACATGATTTATATATCATTTATATTTAGAATATATATATGTATAAAAGACATATATATGAAATGAAAAACACGGTTTATGGAGACGGTAGTCCGTACGTACGCATAAATGTTGTTTCCATTTTCATATCATATTGAACGGAACTACGTGAATAAGATATATGTAAATAAATTTTTATATAAATATATATATCTTAAGTAGCTTAATTATGTAATATATTACATACTTATTAGTAATATATATTTTTATAATCATCGATGAATGGTGATCGTGTAAATGAATCTCATCATGTCGTGGAGACGATAATCTGTATGTATGCATGAGCGACAATATCATTTTTTAAAGGTGTAGAATTAGATGGTATTTTAATTTTACTGAGACATTAACATTTTATTTTCATTATTTATATACGTATTACTTTTCATAATATCCTTCCAAATAACCAAGTGTTGAATAAAAAATTACACCACGACGTGGAGACAGTAAGCCGTACATACGCATGCATGGTGACATTATCATTCATAAGATGGATAGAATAATGAATATTGTTCTTCAATATTTTTAATAACAATACAATATATATATATATAAGATATTGGAGTTATTATTTTATAATTTAAACAATAAAGAAATAGTAAGTGGAAGAATAAGAGAACTTGAAAGAGGGTGGTGAAATCATTACCTCTTCTTTGGGTTATTCCTTTTGATTTGATCAAAAGGGTTCCTTAAGTTGGATTTCTGACCAAAGGAAGGCCTCTAAGATGAAGGTAGGATAATTGGGAGGATATTTGGGTAGGTTTAGGATGAGAAAAATGGCTTTGGAGGTGTGAATGTGAGAGAAGGAGAAGTACCATTTTATAAGAGGGGTGAGGGGCACCTTTGGAAAAACATAAAATATTATTTTATAATAAATTAATATTCAGTTTATAATGGCTCCAAAGTTAAATATTTCGAGGCTAGGGTGGATATGGGTCGAAATACTCTCATCCGATAGGTTTTAGACAAGTTTATTTTACCATTTTAACCTTCTCATTTAGATATAACTCTAAGTTAAATAATTTAACTTTTACCGTGTCTTCTTGTATTCATACACTATATGGTTAATAAACTTACTATATACTAAAAATCGAACCCCAATTGGATCAATATTTTCATATAAATTATTATATAAGTCTTTTGGTCAAAACATATATATTAAGGACTATTACATCAATTAATAATATAATATTTGTTTTTAAAACTATTTTATGTCAATTTTGACTCTATTTGATGTTTGTTTTTTTAAATAATAACATCATTTTTACTTAAAAAAATACATTGAATCAATTTTTACATGTCATATTCACCTAGATATTCTTGGATTTAATAGGAACTTTAAAATTATATTTATTTTAATATTTATAATAACATTTATTTTTCTCTTTCATTAATAAGGTAATTACTGCATCATCATTGTGTCATTAATAAATTTAATTATTTAATATCTAAAAAATTACAAATAAAATACCATTATGTATGAAATATTTTTATCTTTCTAATGAATATTTATGGTCAAATTAATCTTATGTATATGCCTATATTAAAAATGGTTTAATTATTAAACATTGATTTTAACTCTTTTAACTCTTCTTTAAATAAAATAATAATAAATGTCTTAATCTAATCCAAGTAGAGTTAAAGGGTCATATATTATTCCTAACATTGTTTTTGTTTGAATTACACTTATCCAATAGAATAAGGACATGTGTTATGGTAATAATAATATCATTTTTACCCTTAATTACCCTATTTACTTTTAACCGTGGCAAATAAAAGTAAAAGTTTACTATTCACCAAAAACTATTTTTATCTTATTGAACCCCATTTTACTAACTTATATCAATCGTGTCTCTTGTATTTTTGAAATTCCACTCACAGAAGTAGTAGAATAATGTTTTATGTCAATTTGAAAATTCTCCTAGGAGGTGGATAAAAGACGGTGAAAAGTTCTATATTTTTTTTTAATATCTAAAATTATTATAAATTGACTCTAATGAATTACATTGAAATTATATAGATATTATATATCTATTTTGACCTAAAATAAAAATAAATAAAATAAATAATTATTTAAATAAATTTTTTGTTTTAAACGATAACTCAATGTTTTTTTTCAATATTCATAAAAAATTGAACTTTTTCAGAAAAATAACAAAAATTCACCATAGGATAATTTCAATATTAAAAATCCAAAAATGAAGTCTAGTTTACCAAATTTAAAACATATAAGTTTCAATTATTAATTTAAAATTAATTCTCATTGTCAAAATAAATACCGTTTTTTTAAGAAACAATAACTATCAAAAGATTGACACATATTTATGTACAATTTCAATGTGAAATTATTTCCAATGACCAAAATTATATTAAAGGGTAAAAATATAATCAAATTATACTTCAAAAACATTAAAATGTATAATTCAACAATGTAAATTATTTTGATTAAAAAAGTTGTTTTTAGTTAAAATATAGTATTTTTTACTATTCACCCAAATATGAAAGTTATCAGAAAAACACTAAACATTTATTGAAACTAAATTCATATGTCCCAATTCGAAAGAAATATTTTATTTTGTAAAAATTAATATATAAAAGTTTCAAATGTTGGATTTAAAAAGGGTTCGCCATTAAAAGGCGGTAAAATTGTATTTTTTGAAAAATAATTCTTTTATCTGAAAAAATTGAATTTGCTCTTAAATTATGTATAAGAAACTCATAATATGGATTTTAAAATTATAAGGATTATATAATGTTCAAAATTTAGTTAACACTATTCACAACCACTTTTGAATGACATGTTTGGTATGTCGTGATGTTCTTGAACTCAGTGTTGCGTGTAGTGCAAGTTATTGCATTACTTTGAAGAAATAATGTACTATGAAATCTTCGGGTGTTACATCCTTCCCTCCTTCAATAAATTGTTTCCTCGCAATTTGAAATTGTTCTTCGAAAATAAAAGGTTGAATATAGAAAATACCTTTGTTGGAAAACCCACATCGGAAATTGGGTTAATAAAAATTAGTCTTAATAAGATGAAAATGGGTATGAAAAAGTCACCACCAAATTATGATCTCAATTAGGAGAAAATTGGTGGAAATTAGAGACACATAATTGGAGGAAAACGTAAATATTTATAGGGAGTGATTGAGGTCATCAATCACAAACAATTGTAGAATTGGGGGCTTCAAAGCCACCAATATATGATGATTTAAAAAATTATCGGGTCAAAAAAACGTAAGGTATTAGGATAACACATTTTCGGTTTTAGGATCCCTTCCCTAAAGTATAATAATTAATTTATCCATAAAATAATCTGGAATATATATATATATATATATATATTTATATATATATATACTTGACATGTAGAGTTTCATCCTTCAACTAATTCTTACCACAAACTCATCTTTCACTCTAAAATATTTAAAAATATATATTATATTTATCCTAATCTCATAGGGTTTCAAAAATAATGAATTTATAATTCACATATTAGACACTAAAAAAACTAAATTATTCAATCTGGGACATCACATGAGTCAGTGATAGGTGATACACCATTGCCTCCCTTCGTTTGTGGGTTCAAGTCTCAAGACCTTGCCAGACGTGACAGGTTGTTGCACGACCTTCAGGTTGTCCTTTTTTTGGAAATCGAAAAATAACATTAATAATATTATCCAATTTCAAACTTAATCCATTCCAACCATTAGAATTATCCAAAATACTTATATCCAAACTCCCAGTCCAAAGTTTTTAAGGAAGTTAAACATAATGAGGATCCTTTTTTCCAGGTAATAACATGTGAACGCCTTCATCGTGTATTCTTTTACAACACCCCAACATCTTGAATTGCCAAAATCAACCCTCTCTTATTCCAAAATCACTACCTCATTATCAGGACCATATTAAGGATTACCTTTCCTTCAACAATTTATTTTTCAAAAAGTGTATCTTATTATTAAGTCACTTTTCTTAAAATCATATAATCTCAAATCCTCAATAAAATAGTACTGCAGTACAATCCTTATTTATCCTCATAATTCATGTGACCAGTATGCTGTTGATACAATACTCAAATGAAATAATTCTATAATAACAGCATAAGAACACTTTTCATTTTTTTTCATTTGAGGTAGTATCATAACTTCATTATTAGCCAATAACATAATTTGTTGTATACTCGTATGAATGGGACATTGATTCACATAGTGTCTCAACGCCTTGCAGATGAAGAATTTTTCATTTGAAAACTTTTTCTTACCCTTGAAATCACATACTTGGTGTCCTTTTTCTCCAAAATTATAATAGACACCAATTCCCTTCAAGTATTTACCAAGGTGATTCATTCCAAATTTATCACATATTGGAAAATATTTCTTTCCCTTATTCCCTTTCTCCATATTTCTTTATACCTCCCTTTTCTTCTCTGGATTCCCTTCAAAGCCATAGGATTTAGAGAATTCTTTACTGATCTTATTAACACATGATACTATTTATTCATATAATGATAATACGTGGGTGACTATTGTCTTTCGAAATGTTGGCTTAATACCATGAATGATATGACCCTTCTTACTCTTTGGATCATACTTATTGTTGAAGTTAAAATTCCTTGTACTGGGTTCCATTTCTAAAAAATGGCATACACTAGGTCAGTTTATGAATCGAAATTCATAATTCATAACAAGTAAAATACCTAACATAAATTGAACAATTTATGGATATAATCCATAATCACAAAAATGTTTTCTTTGAGGAAGTATATACTCATAAACCCTTCATAGTGGTTTGTAAATAAAATGATAATTATCATAAGCATATCCCCTGGGAGTGTCGTAACCAAGAGTGTAGCAAGGCCCATTGTCGTGCACCAATTCCCATTCGAATCTAGATCAAAGTAGTGTTTTCAGGTTTTACCCCTAGGTACATATGTGCCAGAGCATCCTCTACCTGGTCATATCTAGACAGGGATGTATTTTCTTGGAAAACTCACAAAATATTTACATTACCAAAATTCTAGGAAGTCCTTCTATACTAATCCTCAAAGTCTATCTTTGGTCTATGTGCTTTAATCAAAGTTTATCAAAATCTAGATTCCAAGGTTATTGTTAAACATCCTGTGAAACTAACGGTAACGCCCTGACCCAATTTACCCAGAGTTGGTGCATTATTTTAATACATTGGCATGATTTCAAGGAAACAAGTCCCGAAAGGCCGATCCGTTTAGCAGTCTTGGAAAATAGATTGCATACATGGATGTTACATTAAAATTTAGAAAATAAAACACAACATAAATGATCCATTGAGAACACCATTAATCCTATAGCTTAACCCTTCTTATCAATCATAATAGACTTCTTGCAATCCTGAGAAAATTAAAACATAGAAAGGGGTGAGCTCAGATGCTTAGTAAGGATAACAATATAGCAGAAACTTTCATAGATAAGGATATTCATTTAAGGCAATGTATAAGACTAAAAAAAAGCCTTTTTAAACTTAATCTTCAGTACAATTTGGAAAAGATACAATAAAATGATGCCATTTACTTATTCACATGTATATTCTACAAGTCGAATAATCACATACAATATCAATAGCCACTTTCATAATAATGGAATGAATAATTCCAGACTATCATAACCACGTAGTCAAGGCCTTGGGCTAAGACTACAAATAAGATTTTGTCAAGGCCTTATACCAAGACACTAGTTTGTCTCATGAGACCTCCCGATGCTCAAGGAGCAATAGCGGGCTCCACCCGTCACTTACTATGTCAAATTAATTCCTCATATGAAAAGGTTTAAACATGACATAAACATTCATATTAAAACTGGAATATAAAATGTCAATATTTTACCCATAAACCATGAATGGTATAAAAATTACACATCCATAGTCAAACATATCACAAAACCATCAATATAATATGGAAGATTTGTATCATAATAAATCAACTTCATAGAAGTTTAAAATCCATTAATGGATTTTTAAATAGATGAAAATGATTTGTAAAACTCTTTGAGAGAAATATACCATTTTCTAAAAACATTTAAAAGGCACACAATTTAGAATGGAAGACATTTAAATAAATTTTTTATTCAATGTTTCCCATACCACCTTGAAACTTTTTAAATTAATTACCATTTTAAAACATTCATGTCCATTTAACTAAATCCTTAAAACCATTTTGAAAACATAGACATTAATGAGAATGGTTTAGAAGAATAAATCTTTAAAACATTTAAAATTTTGTTTTAGTAAAAAGTAACTCAAAATAATCCCTTTGAAAACTATTTTCTGAAACATGGACATGTATAATAAATATGTACCAGTAGATACTTAAGTCAAAATAACCTCGGATAATAAAGAAATTTGGAAATTACCCCTTATCAATTTGGTAAATTACGAAACATACACCCTATGAAAGAAGTATCATAAAATGAATATGTAAATAAACATAAATTAAATTTTATTACACCAAGAATACAATTACGGGTGGTACATACACCACACAAAAGGTAATAGTGACAATATGGAATGAATCTCACGGGAATAAGGAGTGAGATGAAAACCCCTTACCTTGCACTTTTTTTAGTCGAGGGTACGTTTAACCTCTTGTATGAAGATGGTAGTATGTTATTAAAGTATAAAAGAACCATATTATTATTTATGATATCATACATGATTCATTAATGACTTTATAGTACCCATTTAATAATAATTTCCATGTCAAATTAACATTTCGGGTAATAATCGCTTTCTTTATCGTACATGTTCTAACTTGTTACTCTTGATTGTATCACTTATACTGAGATTTAAATACTTCCAGAATATAAAATATGATTTATATATAATATATATTTAGAATATAAATATGTATAATAGACATATATATGAAATGAAAAACACCGTTTATGGAGACGGTAGTCCATGCTTACGCATAAATGTTGTTTCCATTTTCTAATCGTATTGAATAGAACTAAGTGAATAAGATATATGTAAGTAAATATATATATATAAATATATTTATCTCTAGTATCATTATTATGTCATATATTACATACTTATTAGTAATATATATTTTTATAATTGTTGTTGAATGGTGAACGTGGAAATGAATCTTGTCACATCATGGAGACAGTAATTCGTACTTACACACGAGTGACAATATAATTTCATTAATGGTGTGGAATTGGATTTTATATTAATTTTATAGAGACATTATCATGTTATTTTCATTATTTATTTACATATTACTCATCATTATATCCTTCCAAATAACATAGTGTTGAATAACAAATTACACCACGGTGTGGAAACGGTAAGACATATATACGCACGCATGGTGACATTGTGATTCTTAAGATGGATAGAACAATGAATATAGTTCTTTTATATTTATAATAAAATCAAAAAATATATATATATGATACTGGAGTTATTATTTTAGAATTGAAACAACAATGAAAGAGTAAGTGGAAGAATTAGAGAACTTGAAAGAGGGTGGTGAAATCATTACCTCTTCTTTGGTTTCTTCCTTTTGATTTGATCAAAAGGGATCCTTAAGATGGATTTATGACCAAATGAAGGACTATAGGATGAAGTTAGGATAGTTGTGAGGATATTTGGGAAGGGTTTGGCTGAGAAAAATGGCTTTGGAGGTGTGAATTTGAGAGAAGGAGAAGTGCCCTTTTATAAGAGGGGTAAGGGATCCTTTGTTAAAACTTTTTATATTATTTTATAATAAATTCATATCAGTTTTATAATGGCTCCAAAGTGACTTATTTCTAGTCTAGGGTGGGGATGGGTTGACATCCTCTCAACCAATAGGTTTTAGAAAAGTTAAGGTTACCGTTTTAACCTTATCATTTAGATTTAACTCCAAGTTAAATAATTTAACTCTAACCGTGTCCTCTTGTATTCTTAAAATATATGGTTAATAAAAATACTATATACTTCCAATCTAACCCCAATTGGTTCCATAATGTCATATATATTATTATATAAGTCTTTTGTCAGAACCATTTATTTTTAAGACCATAATATCAATTAATAATATAATTTTTTTAAAACTATTTTATGTCAATTTTGACACTATTTGGTAATTGTTTTTTTAAATAAAATCAGCATGATTACTTCAAAATAAATACATTGAATTAATCCTAACATGTCATATTCCCCTAGAAAATTCATATATTTCATAAAAACTTTGAAATTATATTTATTTTAATATTTATAATAACATTTATTTGATTCTTTCATTAATAAGGTAATTACAACATCATCATTGTGTCATTTATTAATTTAATTATTTAATCTATAAAAATTATAAATAAAATACCATTATAAAGGAAATCGTATTATCTTTCTAATTAATATTTATAGTCGAATTTATATTATGTATAACCCTAATTTAAAAATGGTTTAGTTATTATACTTCGATTTTAACTCTTTTAACTCTTCTTTAAATAAAATAATAATAAATGTCTTAATCTAATTCAAGTGGACCTAAAAGGTCATATTTTATTCCTAAGTTTGTTTTTGGTCTAATTACACTTATACAATAGAATTAGGACTTGTGTTAGGGTAATAATAATATCATTTTTACCCTTAATTACCATATTTACTTTTAACCGTGCTAAATAAAAGTAAAAAGTTACTATTCACCAAAAATTATTTTTATCTTATTAAACAACATTTTACTTACTGATATCTACTATGTCTCTTGTAAATCTGAAATTCCACTCATAGAAGCGGTAAAATTAAGTTTTATTTGAAATCGCAAATTCACCTATGAGGTGGGTAAAAGACGGTGAAAAGTTCTATAAATTTTTTATATATCTAGAATTATTATAAATTAACTCTATTGAATTACATTGAACTTATATAGATATTATGTATCTATTTTTACCTAAAATAAATTTAAATAAGATAAATAATTATTTAAATAAAAATTTTGTTTTAAATTATAACTCAGTGCTTTTTTTCACTATTCATCAGAAATTGAACGTTTTTAGAAAAATACCAAAAATTTACCCGAGGCTAATTTTGATATTCTGAATCAAAAAATAAAGTCTATTTTTACCAAATTAAAAACATAGAAGTTTCATTTATTAATTTAAAATTAATTCTCGTTGTCAAAATAAATAGCGTGTTCTTAAGAAACAATAACTATCAAAAGATTGACCCTTGTTTATGTACAATTTCAATGTGAAATTAATTCCAATGACCAAAATTGTATTAAAGGGTAAAAATATAATCTAATTATACTTCCAAAACATTAAAATGTATAATTCAATACTATAATTTATTTTGATTAAAAAATTTGTTTTTAGTTAAAATATAGTATTTTTCCCTACTCACCCAAATATTAAAGTTATCAGAAAAACATAAAAAATTTATTGAAACTAAATTATTATGTCCTGATTCTAATGAAGAAGTTTATTTTGTCAAAATTAATATATACAAATTTCAAATATTGGATTTAGAAAGGGTTCGCCATTAAAAGGCGGTAAAAGTGCATTTTCTGAAAAATATTTATTTTATCTGAAAAAAATGAATTTGTTCTTACATTATGTATAAGAAACTCATAATATGGATTTAAAAATTATATGGATTATATAATGTTCAAAATTCAGTTAAAACTATTCATAACCACTTTTGAACGGGTAGTTTGGTAATTCATGATGCACTTGAACTCAGTGTTGAATGTAGTGCAAGTTATTGCATTAATTTGAAGAAATAACGTACTATGAAATCCCGGGGTGTTACAACCACTATACCGGAGGCCAAATAACATTCATATAAATTTAATGGTAAGGTATGTGACTAAATTACAATCTTCCATCATTAAGTAATATTGTAATGTTGTGCATATAATTTATTTTATACGGTGTATATATTGTAACTTTCCATGTAATTTATTTATAATTTTATAATTAAGGTTATTTTAATTTTTAATTTTAATTATTTCATCTAATGTTATTTCTCATGATAAGTACCATGTGGTAATGAATTCTGTAACACAATTTCTTTTCATTAGGTTAAATTAATTTGTCATTATCTTTGACATTATAAAATTATGTATTTAAATAATTTTTAATATAATATGTATTGTTTAATATTATTTTATGTGTATTTACATTTGACACACATATTTGATTAATTTATTAATTCCTAATTACATATTTTAGTCTTTGAAATCCTTCATTTTTCAATATCATTTTATTGAGGATTTTTTATAGTATACTTTCCATTTAAGGTATTTATTTGGTCATTATCTAATAAACCCATTTAATTTTATTCTAGTATAATTATTCATGATTATTTCATGTAATAGTTTAACATTTCTCTGTTTCATAGAAACTTTTCTCTCATAAAACATTCAATATCATTTATCTCTTTAATCCAATCTATAATTTCCTCCAATCCATATTTTCAAAAAAAGTTTCCAAAAATGTATTTAAGATATTCTATATGATTTATCAAAAATATTTATACACATTTAATAATTTTTTATAATTTGTAAATGAATATTCACATATTTTTTCAAACCCGTACCATTTTCATTTTACAAATAATATAAGAAAAATAATCATTTCAAAATGTACAATAGATGTGGAATTTATCGTTCTTAGTACATGTCAATATTTAAATAATTCCTTTCTGTTTTTAAAAGGTTACTTTAAATTTTGATTATTTTCAAAATATTTTTTGAACATGACGTTTTAAATAGGATATTAAATGTTTAAATGTTATTTTCCTTGAATAAGTTTTATTTAAAGCATTCAAGTATTTCTATTCACAAATTCATCACCCTTTATTATATATATGATCTACCAGGGATATGTTGTATTTATACCATTATTAATATTTTTTATCTAGATTGTTTCTAAAAATTTCTATTACTTAAAGTATTTAAAGTCTGATTGTTGACTAACATTTGTAATCATTGTCATTCCCTTGAAATATTACCTTTCTTGTTATAGTTATACATTTCATTTCATAAAAATATCTATATTATTTATGATGAATATAATTATTTCATAAAATATATATAATTTAAACATACATTGTTTTATATTGTAAGTAGTATGATTCACAAGGGAATTTATTTTTTATCAGTATTACTTACTCAATATAGAAATATATAGGAAATGAATATTGTTCATGAATTAAATATATCATATGATAAATAAGAATTTATATAGAAAAGTAGATAATTTTGTGGTATGGTTATAGACAAACCTACAAGCATTGGTACTCTCCTGAGATGAATCAGTTTTCTGGACCTTATTAAATATACTTCTAGTGTATTATAACCCTTCAGTTTTATAGACAAACCTCTGATTTTGGGGCATGGTTATAGAAAAACCTATTATTTTGATGTCCAATAATTAATATTTTCTTTTAACAACATTTAATTTATTATTATCCATGATATTTTCAAAATTATATTATAAATGGTTGAATTTTATTATCATTTTATTGAATTAATGTCATGTGTTTTATGTTATTTACCATCAGATAATGGTTCTAACTTATAAAATTGTGATAATAATGTTTGTTATTAAATGTTATGCGTGTTCAAATATTCACTTTTTCATAATGGTTATTCATTTTTTTCTTCATTTAATCTTGATGGATTATGCATTAGATAACATTTAATGAGAATTTGATCTCTCTCTTATTTTGATTCCCTTCATTAGGATCCCTAAAGTGTAATATAAATGATATACAAGATCATACAAGAGGTAATAATTATATTAGTGGATAAACTTTCTTTCATTATTTTTATTCACATATAATATGTTAATCATGTGTGTATCTAGTTTTCCAAGTCAAATAAACTGTTCAGCCCTTCAAGATGTGGTTACCTATATCTTATGCCAATATAATAAAGCAGACACAAACTCTGAGACATTTGGGGAATGTTCATTAATGATGTAATGAGTGGATTATTTTTAGAAACTTTTGTTAATAGATTCTAGAAAATATTTATAAGGGAACATAACACTAAGATTAACATTGATAAAAAGTATAGAAGTATGTCCTAATTTTTTTGTAAGTTAGATTTTATAAAGTTTTTCATTTAAATTATTCCGTTTGAAGACACTACATGAGAAGTTTGTTCTTTATTGGATGTACTTAGGAGTAATAACTCCAAAATAGAAAGATCAAGCTTGTCTTATGTGATACCTAGTATACGACTGTGTAAATTCTTTAACATTAATATGGGACAAGATTTGAATAATTCAATTTTTCATTATACAATTATTCTAATAGATGATGATAAATAAAGAATTAGTTTAAAAATATATTGTGTTATATTAAAAATACAATTCCACCATTTATACATGATATAAATTATTTTATGGTTTTCCCACTAGGATTTCTATTTCTCACTCTGCGTTTTTTGGTTTTAGTAGATTAAAGAAACATAAAGGAATTGTGTTATGATTTACCATGAAGGACAATGTGATGAAAATAAGAAAGAAATTGAATGATTACAATAGTGAGATATTTATTTGTTACACATAATCAATTATCCCCAAAAATGATTAACAATATATACCATAACCGAATCTCAGTCTCACCAAAGAAGGGGGGGGATAGATTTTTCTAAAAACTGTAGTTGTTTAGACCATAGAGGGAAGAAGGATTGACATCCTTCATGTTATAAATTTGGAAATAGAAAAAAAGGAATGAAACTCAATAGAACATTAAAATAAATTATTTGTTGAAAATATAGATATAAAGAAATGATTTTTTTGGATAAAATGAAGAGTATGATATAATGAAATAAATATAATCTAAGATATCCATTTACTGATATTTTTCTTAAATCGGGGGAACATGGGTATTATATGATGAAATGGCATCATCCATTGGTTCTTACATATATTATAGAAGGGCCTATATTTAAATAAAATATATGATGTTTTTTATTGGCATTCTATAATTAAATAATTAGAGAAGTTTTTTTTCTAATTTCACATTAGTTATAATAGTCATGAATAATGTGTTTATTATGTCAGATTTTATAATAATATATTTTTTTATTACTTTAATGGTTATAGATACCATAATGGGATTATGAGTTTATGTTTCATCATATCTTAAAACTGTTAAAAAACGTTTATGTTTTTTTGTGATGGGATTCTACTAAGAGTGAAGATATTGTGGGAAAAAATTTATAGGAATACAATCAATTGGTTTAGTGTTTGAAAAATTTATTTTAAGAATAATGTATTTAAATTTTTTTTGATTAAGGATTATATTTATTGGAAGCCTCTATGGATTATCATATCTTTAAGGTTGGATTAATTATCATTAATCCCATTTTTGAATATTATAATGATTATACTAATATAGTTTTAGAAAATTGATAACCAATATATAGAGAGGAAACATGTTTCATTTAGTTATGGCAGTGTGGCTTGAACCCATATTATAAATAAGCTAATTTTTTATTTCCTACCACTAGCCTACATGATGATGTATTTTATAATTAATTTGTATTATATAAATAATTTTAGAAATTATTATTATGGTTAAACTAGAGATTTTACTATTAGGGATCAAAGTGTAATGTATTATAATGGATAACATGTTGTAGCTAAATTGGTTTTACAAAATAATTAGAATCAAATACAAAAACATTTCACTCTATCAAATGTATGACTATCCCTAAAAAGATAATTTTATTCTAATGTAATCAAAATTAATTTTTGAGATTCATTTCGTAGAGTAAGAAATATTGTGTAAATTTATTGAAGCATAACCAGAGTATGAAATTTTTATTATGAAATAGTAATATATCAATTAACATAATTGTTTTATATTCATTGATAATAAAAATGTTCAAGATAAATCATAAAAGGGTCCTAAAAAATATACAACCCAATTATATTCATATCTAATGAATCAAATCATCTTTTAAATTATCACATATTTATGGTTTTTAGGTTCTTAACATTACATTGATCACTCACTTTATTTTGATCAATGATCTCTGTCATTCTGTATAATTTCTTATAATTTTATTATATTTTAATATAATAACATATCACTTTTTTATCCAAAATGAAAACCTCATTCTATTTAATTTAAGAAGATATTAATATTTATATTTATATCTTATAAATTTTATGATTTTTAACCCCTTTATGATGTAGGTTTTTCGACAATGGTATTTCCAAATTTCAAACACTTGATCAAAATGATCATGTTTAAATTTTGGGTGATTTTTTTTAATATTGGATATCATAAAAACCGCAGACTTGAAAAGAATATATATTTCTTCAATAATATATATGTCATGAGAAACCGTTCATAGATGATAATTTAACACCCAAACACTTTAGGGAATATTTATTTTTAAATAAATTAGATCTTTTTTTATGGCTTACTAAACATACTACCATAAAAATAAATAAACTATAATATAGAATACCTTTAAATAAAAAACATTAATATTTTTTGTATTAATATTATTATCTAAATAATGAAAAATTTCATCATAAATACAATAGAAAAAAATTATTAATCATTTAAAAGAAAAAAAATGTTTTCTGAAAATAAGTATTCTTATAAAAATAGTTTATCCATGATCTTCACATATATTTTAAAACTAAATTTTACCGAATTTGGAAAATATATTTTCGAAAGAAAAATAGTTATTTAACTCATCATATAATAATTCACATTGGCAGAATTTTTGGGATGTGTTTGAAATGTATTATTTTTCAATGAATAGTAAAAATTTCTTATCTTTCTTGAAAACTAATTATTAATTAATATATATATATAATGATAAATTATATTTTAAATTGTTTTTAAGGAAAAATTAGATCAATTATTTTATTTTAAATACAATATATGTCATTTTAATCAATTATATATTGAATCATGATATTAAAAACTTTATTAATTATGAGAATTTTCTATTCTGAAACCCATTATTTCATCATGTATGCATGTATTTTATTAAATTGAATAATACTAAATTAATGCATTTAATTTGGAAATATGGATTTCATATTATTTTCAATATAATTTATATTATATATTTATTTATCTTAATATTTTACATTATGAATAATAGAATAAATAAATATTATTTAGTGTAGTTATGATGAAAACAAATTTACTAGTGGGTAAAACTAAAGATATAAGTGTTAAAATGACATAGATACTTTTACAAATCACATTTTATTGACATATTTAAATATAATAACTCATAAAGATTTATAATGACTCATTTTGAAGATTTTGGAATGATAAACACGTAGGTTTAATAAAATATTATAGAAAAAAATACATTGGTGTCCTCTCCCCTACTAATAAAAGGATTAAACCTATACTCCCCTTTTTACACATACAAATCCATTTAGATCATAAAATAGATACTCAAATCACATTATTATTCTCATTAAAAGTACTATATATCCTGGTTTTATATAAAATAAGACTTATGGTGGAGTTTTTTTCAAACTTAAATAGATTTTTCGAAGTAGAGGAAACAATATGATTTGATTATTTTACATCTTCATCCACCTCTTTATAAGATTAGTAAACAATGATATGATAATAAAATATTATCATTCATATAATTATATGTTATTATGATAATTTAATTAAATATATCCATATCCTTTACCATTAAATGTGAAATGAAACCATTGATCTTGTGTATGGAGGACGACCACTTTGCAACCAAATGTAAACTGTTTTCCATCTCCATCCTTAAAGATGGATATAAAAAAGATGTAAAATATTTAAATGATATTTATTACATGAGTATTAATATTTATTGTTAATATTAAATAAAAATTATTACATTAAAATTCATTTAAAATATGATAATATCTCTCCTTTGTACGGAAGACTAGCACCTCGTGATGTGATGTGATTCATTGTTCACAGAGTATTTAAATGGAATAAAATAGTGAGATATTTCATGAATATTGTTGATATATAATAATTACATTTATTATATAAAAATAATATATAACCTAATTTCTTACACTTTAACCCATTTTGGAAATTTTGATATTGTTTTTTTGTCTGTATAACATACCCTCTCTATTTAGCGATTTGATCATCTATCTAAATTTGAATTTCAATAATTGTTAAAAAAATATATATCATGAAAAAAATTTATTTCTAACATTAATATAATTATATAAATGATTAAACTATATAATATTATAAAGAAAAACAATATTCAAGTTAAATCATACATTAAAGAAAAATGATGTTGTCGCTGGAAACAAAAGTAATAATAAAATATTATTAATGAAATTGTGATAAGATTTCATTAAAAGATCTTATACGATATTATAAATATTTAAATATTTTTTATAGAAGTTACTAAATTTTTTAACACCAATATATATGAGGTTAAGGAATTCTAAACTAATACGAAGTGTGAGGTAAGAGACTATGTCTCAATTTACCTTTCATGAGGTGTACTGTAATGTTATGGACCCGATTTCTTTTATATGGTGTATATACATTCCCATTTAATGTAATATAGTGAAAAATATATATTTTATAGTATTCTCATTTTAATTTTAATTATTCTATTTAGTAATATTTTAATTAAAAATTACTAATAGGTAAATAATTTCAAAACACAATTTCTTTTTATTGTGTTAGTAACATAATTATTGTATTTTAAATTATAAAATTATGTATAAAATTACATCGAGTATAATATTATTTATTTCAATTTTTTTTATTCTAATCTAAATTTGAAAAAAATTATTTAACCTTTAATTAATTCTCACCTCAATATTATGTTCTTTGTAAGTGTATATTTAACAATCTCATTTTAATCAAGATTTTTTATACATGAATTTACATTGAAGGAAATTACTTCATCATTGTCTAATAAAACCCTCTCATTTTATTCTCCTTTGTTTATTCATGATGTTTTCAAAAAATATTACCATATTCCTCACTTTTTCATTTAAAAAGGTTTTTTCAAACAACTTTTATTAAAATATAACGTCATTTCCCTCTTCATTTAAAAATAATTTTTCTTCTAAAACTATGTTTTATAAATATGTTACAAACTATTTTTAAAATTATCAAAATGATTTTGTTTAAATTTCTACAGTGGTTTTCTTTTAAAAAAAAGTTTTGTATGTAATATTCATGTAATTTCTAACACAAGACTGACTTGGATTTTACAAAAAATAAGAAATGAATATTTATTTTAATGTCTACAAAAACTGTAAAATTTTCTACCATCATAGAAAATAATTCTGTTAAATCATTCTTTATTACATTCAAATATTATTCACAATGAATTTTTTTACCAAAATATTTTTTGAAAATTTATTTTGAAAAACTATAATCGTAGTGAAAGGATTATTTTCCTCAATAATGTTTTAATAAATTTTTTATGGTATTTATATTAATTCACAACATAAAATTTTTCTTTATATATGATAAACTATAGATATATTTTATTTATACCACACTTCCTACTTCTTTGGATTTTTTATGATCAGTTTGACAAGGGAAAGTATAGACATTCAATTTTCTAATTAATTTTTGTAATCACTAATTCTATAATAAAGTATTCAGTTTCTTATTATAATTGGATATTATATTCCCCATAAATATCTATATTTTTTTATCATTGATATTTTTATTTCATAAATTTTAAATCAATTCTATATAAGATATTTTTTTAATGTAATGTGATTAAATTAAAAATTTAATTATAATTATTATTCCATACTCATTATATATATATTTAAAATGATAAATAAATAATGAATTAAATTGATCATTCAAAATATGAGAAATGATTTTTACATGAAAATATGGTTTGGAAATTGTCATAGATAATTCGGGATGATTTTATAGTTTCATGAGGTGAATTAGCTGTCTAGCCCTATATAAATGGGTTTTTGGGCAATATTAATACATCACTTTAAAAAAATGTTGTGAAAAATGTTGATGGTATAAGGATAATGATTCCTAATATCATAAAATTCAATAAAGGTGAATTCCTATCATCAAGAATACTGATTTATTTATCCATGATTTTCAAAATGATATTATCTTTGTATGTATTTTATTCATATTTTATTTATTAAATAGAATGTGTTTTTTATTTACCTTTCCAAATTCATTGCTCCCTACCTAATGATGTTAGTCAAGTTATTTCATAAATATAATGGTTCTTCATATATTTATCATTCCATATTTATTATGACTGATTATTCTTCATTTACTAAAGATAAATTCTATTTTAAAGAACACTTCTTAATCATTTAATGTCACAATTACTTTGTTTCCCATTCCAAGAATCTAGGAAGTGCACTATGAAAATTACATAATAATATTCTACAAATTATAATGGTATTGTCAAAAAAATATCTTGGTAGTTTGGTATTCAAATATAATAAGTGAATCATATAAGTATCATGGTTATAGAAAAAATAAACTATTCGATCCTTCAGGAAATAATTTATTATATCTTATGTCAGTGTAATTAGGTAGACACCAACTATAGACTACTAGGGTCATGGTTATTTCAAATACATCACCTTGTACAAGTTTTGAGGATTATACAGTTGTGGTGAGCCAATTTATATCCTTCTATCCCATGTTCATTTTACATTATTAATTCTAAATTATTGTTTTCTTTGATTGGTCATATGTGAATGAGAAACTGAACATGTTCCTTCAAAAGATGGGAAATCACATAAACTGACTAATTGAATCAAAGAAGATAAAAATTATAATTGTTGGGTTCCATGATTCTAAACTCCAATAAGGATATTTAAAAAAATATTTGACCTAACAAGTGGTTTATAGAAAAGAGCTTTTAATTTGATGTTCAATATCTAAATATTATTCGTATTTACTATAAAAAACAATTCAATGATTAATTTTATATATTTATAAGAAAAAACATTTATTTTAGATATTCACTATTCTCAATCTGAAATAATGATCTCAAAACATAATATTTGATATTTTTCATGATAGAAATTTATAATTACAAAATCATTTATATATAATTTAATAATTAAATACAATGTTTATTTAGATTAAGAGTTTCAGAGACTTGGGAAAATGATTACATTATTAGGAAATATTTTCTTTGCATTAAATACACATTTTTCCACTATATCAGTAACTACATAATCCATTAAAATACTTCAAAATCCCCACACATACTTCCACAAATGATACTCACTTAGAAACAAATTTAATATTAAATTTTAATAAAATATTTTGAAATTTAATCATAATGGGGTAAGAACAAAATCTTAGTAATGATAAACATAATCAATAACTATTATAGATCATTAGAGATTGTAATTTTAGAATTTGGGTTTAAATTGGATTCTTAGTGGATTAATACCCAAAATGTAATTGAGTATAAAACATGATATATAGTGATTCATAACATAATAAATGAATCAAAAGGGTGAGAACATAATATTTAATAAAATGAGCTATTAAATCATAACAAAGTCAGAATAATAATCATAAAAATATGACATCTTTAAAACATGGAAAAACATTAGTATATGGAAACATGATCTCCATTAGTCCCACACATCCACATATAATCTTAAGACAAAATATTTATACCCACATTTATATCACCTTCATCAGTAACACACTTGCATCGATGTTTGTAAAAATCTACATTTTTCCCATTTATACATATTTCATGATATGTGAAAATTCGACAAATTCATTGTATGGTGATATTAGACACCACATATAGTAATCCATACATAGGTGTCCTGCTATAGTTCTATCACCAATCATTTCACAAGGAACCCATGAAAATAAAATAAGGTTTATTCATCACATAATAAATACATATGTGAATAAAATAGTTTACATGTTCTTTTCAAATAGAATCATTTAAATAAATCATCAATAATCAAATAAATACTCATAACATGACAAACCCATGGATATTAAATGACTATCAAATGACATTAATATATAATCATGGAAGAAAGTATACAATAAAGATAATAATGACCTCAGTATTTACAAAATAATGATAAAGGGTATAAAAATATGTAAATAGTTTACATTAATAAATTTATAGAAATAATCTATGTGAGCATAAATCAATTAGATTAAATAAATATAGAGTGTTTTCAAATGAAATCAATAGAAGAAAAATTATAGTTATATAATAATGATGATTGGGCATTATATAGGATTGGATGGATAAATACTCTAAGAGAATATGATATAACATTATTAATCAAGAGAAATAATATTTTTGGTAATTTTTGGATAATATCATTGATAAAGAATTATTTATAACTAAATATGTAGATTTAGATAAAATTCACTTTGTCAGAGCATTAGATAAATCGATTTAGATATTAAATATTAAGATCATTTGGAAATAGAATTGTTTGATAGATATATTTTAGAAATATGGGAGAATGATATTTCATTTTAGAAAACCAATTTTTCTTATAAAGGAAATTTCATAGAAAATTACATAATGTAGGAATTATGTGTTCATACTGAAAAAATTAAAAATAGATTCTTTTGACACAAGAAATAAATGACATATAAAAAAAATTATTCATATAAAACTTTATAGAAAATAAAATAGTATATAATGAAATTAATAATTCGTTGAGGAATATATTTATTTGTAAATCACTTAAATCATCCAACAAATAAAGGTATGGTCACATGGTCATTCCCATTAGAGAAAAGAGATGGGTTCAGTTTCATGTATAAGAAATACTTCTCATAGATTATGTGAAAAGGGTAAATGTTTTTTTGAAACATGTAAAACTACATGAATATGATAAATAAATTATTTATGATATTTATATATCATTCCAAATAAAACATGGATTATAGGAGGACATTTTTCTCAAGGGTCAAAAATTTAATACAAGAAACCCTTAAAGAAGTGTAAATTATATGCTAAAAACCATTTTCTAATGATTTAACAATTAAGATATATAAATACATATAAATAAGAGATAAAATATATTATTAAGTATTCATTAGTTATAATAGATAAATCAATGAATATTAGCGTTTAATAGGAAACCTTATAACTCAATGGATAAAAATTATGTTAGGAAAAACCATTACAATATTGGAATTCAAAGAATTGATGTCCATTAAAATAAATAACAAATGTTGGATGTGAAAACACAAATAATAATATTAATATGACAAAATTAATCCATTATGAAAAAACCTCACCTTATTAATGATGTTTTGGTGTAGAATACGAAACAAACCTCGATAAATTAAATTTTAGACCAAAACCCCTTACATTCGTCTTGATTCATTCGTACCATGTTCTTAATTTCATAGATAACCAAATTATTTTTAAAAAAATTCATAAGAACCATATTAATCTATATATCATATTATTTGGTTAATATATTATCATATTATATATATATATATCATATATTTATTAATTATTTTAATTTATCAGGTTTATTAAATCAATAGTTTTGTGACCCTTAATCTATTTTAAAAATTGATATTGTATTGATAATTTTATTACTTGTATCTATATTTACATATTATTATGTACTAATTTATTCCATTATTAAAAAATTATGGTAGTTCCATATTTTTTCATAATACACACCATGTATGAAAAGTTACTTTAAATGTTTATTTTTTGTACTAAAATTAACTATATCATTTTATGGTTTATATCACATATAAAATTTAAAATATTATATTTCAATACAATTAAAATTTACTTATCTATTTACTATTGTACAATACAAACATTAATAATTCTTCAAAAGTTACCCGATATTGAAATTTATATCATCATTAATATAGCTGGTAAAACTGACCATAACTCAAACATGATTTAATCAATTAATTAGTATGATTAGAAGATGATTAATAATAATGTAATTATTATAGTTCTATAAAAAATATTAAAATTATACTAAGGTGGTAAATTATTTTTTAAAATATTTTTAAAATTAAAAAAAATTATAGAAAAAAGAGTATATCACTTTAATGGTGGTGGTATTCTATACATAAGAATGTAAGATATTTTCATTTTTTAATAAAATAGAAAGAATGTTATGAACGGATAAAAATTTAACCACATTACTATTTTTTTTAATTATATATTATTATATTAATTAAACTTTTATGTCCATCCATGTTATGTGGTTAGGAAAAATAAAATATTTCTTCCCTTGAGGTAGTAGTTCGCATTTACGCATGATGATGCAAATGAACAAGATAGATTTAATATAATTATTAATTTATCATTAACTAATTAAAAATATATTTTATAAACCTTATTTTCTATATTTTCCATCAATATAACAATCTATGATTTGTGGTTATGAGAAGATAGACAACATCGCTTCACAAAATGAATTTTCGATGTTCTATTTTTTTTCTTTATAAATGGAAATGAATAAACAATGTTTTCTCATTTAATATAATAACATATTAGTTTATTTATTATAATCATTTAATTTTTTCAATGTTCTTATATAATGTTTCAAATTGGATAATTATGAATAATTGATTAATAAGAGCTAATACATATGCCGAGAGAGTGATTTTTATATTAGATATATTTGTAGAAAAGGATTAATCCATTTAATTAATGAGTAAAATATTATTAAGTTAATGGAATTAGGTTCTATAAATAAAATTTAATATTTATAGAATTAAATTCAATATTAAAGGTGTAACATTTTGTGATGGAAGGATCCCATTTTATATGTGAAGGTGCTTCTAATTTGAGAAGCACACATTCCATTATAAAAAAAATGTAAAGTAACCATTCATGTGTGAAAGGATCCAAAAGGGAAAAACTGAAATTGAGGTTTGGTTTGTTGAATTCATAACCCCTCTATATATTTTGATTTTTTAATTTTTTTTATTTATTTCATCTTGGTAAATCCATTTTATTTTTTTCACTTTTATAGGTGTAATTATTGTTATTCTTATTAATTAATTTTAATGAAATCAATTAAAATATAACTTATAAAAAAAATTAAATTATGATTTGGAAATATAAAAATATTTTATGAAATAAAATTTCTAACTATTAGAAATTATAGCATGAAAAGAAACACAAATAGAAATAATTTTTTTAAGAGAAAGTGTGTTACAAATATTAAATACAACTTTCAATACATATTAATTATTATTATAAATTATCTTGAAATAAGTTAATTTATTAAAAAAATATTATGTTTCTATTAAATTAATTAAAAAATTAATAATAAAATAACTAATTAAATGGTTATAAAAAAAATTTATTAGAATTAATATATTTATTTTTATTTATATGCTTATACAAATGATTATAAATTTGAAAAATAATCTATTAAATTTATAAAATTATTTAATGAATCATTATTCTAATAAATAATAAAAAAATAAGTAGTTATTATTTATTAATTATGTAATAAATGTCATAATTTTTTTTCAAGGATAGTACATTTCACTGTTCATATAAAAAACACTTATCTCTTAAAAAACAAAATCATCTACTTAGTAAATTTTGATATAAGAAAACTAAAAAGTACATTTGTAAAAATAATATTATAAAATCATAAAATTTATATTTTAGTAAAATAAATATATAAAGAAAACATACTGTATGAATTTTTTTAAAAAAATTTAAAAATATTATATTATTTTATAAACATTCAAAATTGAATAAAATTTATTTATTTACTAGTGGTTTTTATATTCATATATTTTCAAAAAAATATTAATCTATATTTCATGGGGAATTTTATATCATTTATTTTTAAGACACAAGATATGGGAACAATGATTAATTAAAATTAATGTATTCTATTATAAAATCCCCAGTCATTAAATTAATGGATGAAAAAAATGATATTTTGTTGTACTTAAGGACCTATAGAATGGAAAACCTAGAGTATGTATTTCCCGATACATATTTGACTGTGAACTAAGAAAAAGTAGGGGACAAAAGGAAAGTGGAGATACTTAGTAAATCATTCTCTAAGAATATATGAAATACAATTTATCATTATTATACTAAATTTGTGATGAAAAAAAAATTAAATGTGATTAATGGGAAAGTAATTGATGTAATGATGATATATAAATAGTCTTCAAACACGAATTAATTTTACCTTATATTAACGGAAAAAAAAACATTAGAAATAAAAAAGATGAATCCTTAAAGAAATAAAACATTATTGGTGGTGAAAAAATTATATTATTTTATTAAACCCAATATTAAAAATGATTTTGAAGTTTCCTAAAAATATTAACTATCATACTCACCCCTTTAGATAAATGTAAGGTTGTATTTTTATGACTTCATGGAAATTATGTCACATAGTTAATTGAGGAAATTCTCATCTAGTAACCAAAAAGTCATCAACTCCTTACATGAATATAAGGGTGAGTAAAATATTAATCCTAAAGTGGAATATACTTTCACAAAATATATGACTATGTTAAACATTATACTAAATCATGTTGTGGTGGAATTCAACGTACACATAATTAAATTGAATGGAATAATTAAGGTCCAAAGTGATTTTTTTGAATAACATTCCCATGATTTTGGAAAGAAATGGATGTAGATAAATTGTTAAAATCTAATATTATACCTCTTAATAATTAACTTATAGAGAGAAATAATTTTTAAAATATTATTATTTAAAGGATTTAAAACATGGATAACCAACTAAATAAGGAGGTTCAGATGAATAAATATCATAATTTAAAGAAATATTCTTATAAGGAAATGAAAAATTTGGGATCCCAAAAATTGCAGAAACTACAAAGAGAGTATCCAAAGTTATAAATCAAGAAATTGTAAATAAAAATATGATTTATTAAAAATATGTATCATAAAAATTTAAAAATATGGTATCTATAACATTCAATTATTACTAATGATTAGGGAACACCATGAGTGTCTATGTGTGAAGAATCCATAGGTATTAACTGTAGAAGAAAATCTATTTAAAAAAATTATTAACCAATAAGGGACATAATAATTGTGCTTATAATGGAATATGTTTTATATATTTTAACCAAGAATATACTAATAAATATATTTTCATGTAATATAATAGACCCATCCTAAGTAATTAATATATTCTAATTATAAACTAGAATAAGGTTTAAAATTCATTTGGTGTATTAGAGAAAAAATTACTTTTTTGAAGAAAATTATGTGTAAAAAAATGTGGTAAAAAAATAAATAAAAATGTATTACTCAAAATATCCCTTTTATGATTATTTAATTATAATTATTATGAAAAAATGAAGCTACTCAACATGTGGAAATTGTGCTTGAAGATGTCAAGCAAAAGACAATGATGGAAAATACTTCCAATGATTTTATAAATGATATTAAAGAAGACTAACAAGAATGATACCTAGTTTGGATTAAAAACAAAACTAAAATATAACATGGGAAGAATAATTGAATAGTTTTACTATTTTGGTGTTATCATGATACATGTTTAATTCTTAAGGTGTAAAAATAATAATTTTTAACATGTGGGATTTATCTCAAAATTGAGGTAATACAATGTTAATAATGTAGGAGACTAATGAAACAATATTATGTGTTATTTATATGAGTGGTATAACATTAATGATAACTATAAAGAAATATAACATTTTTCGATACAAAGGGTTGGTCCCTAATGAGAATCCACATTGCTCGACATGATGATTTCCAAGAAATAAACATATTCCCATGAATATAAATATTTTAAAATGTTATGTGCATTGGAATATATTTAATAGGGGTTTACAAAATAGGGGTTTTGGATTTGATGAATGGAGAAACATGTATATGATTGTGTTGAAAAAAGGTAAATTTAATAAAATAAGTTAGAGACATTATAGTTCAAAACTGGTACTAGGTCCTTATGAAACAATAAAATGGTATTACAACCCTATATGACCCAACAAGTGGTATTGAGAAAGAACGCTACATTTATTCACTAAATATATAGTTTCATATTTATATGAATACATAATAAATTTTTATATTCTATTTAGTAATAAATATGTTATCAATTCCTAACTGAAAATATCAAGTTACACAAAATCATGTTTGGATATTAGAAAATGATATTAGGATATATAATAAGTGCTAACATAAAACTAAAATATTGAGTAGTATGATAATCCAGCTATCTCTAAAATTAAATCAATATCTGTTTTTATTAAAATTTGTGATTAGATTATATGGATCAAAACTAACTATACTATTGTAATGTAAATTTCGAGTAGAAAATCGATTTTTTAACAGAATGTTTTTTAATGATTTATATGTTTTTCAATAAAATAAAATGTTATAAATTTTAAGAATTTAATTATATAAAATTTTAATTATTTTTGAATTCATAATATATCATTTTCTTTTGGATTAATTTTTAGAAATTTTTGAAAAAGTATAATTTTTTAGTGAAATGTGAAAAATGTGATTTTTGAAAACCTGTCATTTAATTTCATTAAATAATGAAAATAAAAGAGTTATGATATTTTTTATTTAATTTAAATTTAAAATAGGGTATATTTTATTGATAATAATTTATTTAATTATATATTAATATCTATTATATTTTATTTTAGAAAAATTTCATTTTTTGAATAAGAAAACACTTTTTTTAGAATATTTTTTATCGCATTGTGTGTAATAATATTAAAAGTAATTTTTTCCATTTTTCCAAACATCCTCATATTATGAATTTAGTTATTGGAATAATTACTTGAAAATTTTAAAATACATTTTTTTTGTAAATTATGAATAATAACCATAATACAATTTTGTCAGCATGGTGATAACAATATGACGATTTAATTAATCTCAAAACGCTATGCTAAGGTAAAAATAATTTATATTATTTATTATTGGATGTGATTAATTTCACCTTTATCTCCATATATTTTAATTTTAATTGTCTAATTGATACAATACCCTGAATAAGACTTTATATTACTTCAAAATATTAAATAATTACAAGAGTGGCACCCCATGACATATAAAAATGAGCCCCCAATAATCTCTTATTAACACTACCTACTAGTTTTATTTTAACCAAACCATGACAAATTTCTTTTACAAAATATATCCCATAACCCTACAGTTCATGGTCTTAGAAAAGGTCCAACCCTAGAAAACTTAATGTCCAATCCAAAGGAATAAATGAATGAAGAGGTATAACTATTAACTGAGGGATTTTAGGTTTATTTATTCATCTACATATATTAAATTTTAATTAATAATGTTTTTATTATATCATAATTCTCATAAATATATTGAAATGTCATTATGTTCATATAACATATATTTTTACTACATTTTTTCATACTATAAAAAATGTTTACATGGATCATGTGTTCCTGTGGACAACCACATCCAAGATGTGATGCATTTTTTTCATTATCTGAACATTATAATAATTATAATAATAATTTTAATTAGTATCAATTATTTTTATGTTTTAATAATTATTATAAAAATATAATATATTAATTAAATTATTAACCTTCTATCTATTTCAAATAATAATGTTACTCATCCATATGTGGAGACTACGATTTCCATGAAATGTTGTGATTCGTTTTTCATTATAGCCTCCCCATAACACATCTAAAATAAAGAAATATTGAAAAAATATGTCACTTATAACATATTTATTATTCTATAAATGTATAATTTTATATTTTATTTAACATCCATTTTTTATCAAAATTTAAAAGTCGATCATCCATATGTAAAGACAATATCAAAAAAATTGAGATTCATTTTTTATTTTACCCATTCATGGTTTTTCATATAAGTTTATTTTGTGTAGACATATGTCAGTTATTATATTTTATCATTATATATTTAATTCAACCATTTTCCCTTTTACCATGTGTAATACAGTAAATTTTTTTAGGTTTTATATAAAATGATTTGAATACGTTCAACATGATCTTAAACATTTTAGTAACTTTATAAAACATGGTAGAAAATTAAAATAAAGGAAAAATAATTTTGTAATTATAATATATACTGTTTATAAAAAATTAAATAACTAATAAAATTTTATTATTTATTTTGTAGAGATTGGGTAGAGATATACTATGAAAAAGGTATGTGGATATCTTAAAAAATATTGTTTAAATGTCTTCCTTCGTATAATATTTTCATAATTCATGTTTTCATCTATGTTTCCAAAGAATAGTTATATTTTGAATCAAATTATAATAAATATCATTGTATAATATATTTTAATTTCATAATAGATGTTTAAAAATGAATATTTTTAATGTTTTCAGTATTGGTTATTTAATATTTTTTAAAAAAAATTAAAAATAATAAATTTTTAGCATATAATACTTGACCGCAATTCCATGCCATCCTATACATTATTTTTTCAATATTAATGAAAAATTGAAAATTTATTTTCAATATGTACAAAATTCCTAATCTTCTGAACATTTTTCATATTTAATAGTTTCCAAGGAAAATGGATATTTACATTGGTCATTTTGAAACAAATTGATACAAATTTTTTATGGGTTCACCGACACTGATAAGGGTTTTCTTATAAAAAGAGAATGAATAAAAAAATTTCAGAATAAGGTAATTTATAATTATCTGTGAAGATGGGTGAACATGATATATCTCTCTAATTCATTTGATAATGATTTAGTCTTTAATGTTTAAAAATTAGGTTCATAACATGGTTGGATACTCCTATTGTATTAAATGGTATATAGTTTATCCAAAACTAGTTAAACACTAGTGGTCATAATTGATGAATAATATGATCAATTATTCCAGTATTATTCTCACAAAAATTTGTTTCATGGAAATCATTTGATTTCTTAATGATTAGATTGTTTCTGAATTTTTAAAGGGGAATAGTTTTTTACAGAATACTTTCTTGATTAGCCACAAGATTCTTAAGTCTTTAATATTCCTCAAATGCTTAATAATTAGTTCTCAAATTATATCATTTAGTGAAGATTTATTTTCATATGTCTAAATTCTATAATTATGTGCTGAATATTTTATATATAATGAAATAAATAGTATTAGGGGTTAATATGTTTCCATTGGAATAATGGGATTCAACTAATTTTATATCACTTACTATGATTTGTTTTCTCATAAAATGTTCTCAATTATTTTATATAGTATAAAAGTATGACAATGAACTATAGAATGTTAAAATGTTAATAATTTTTTTGTCTTAAATGAATAAAAATTTTATTATATGAAAAAATTGTGTAAATGAAAGCACTATTTTTTATGATAAAATGTTCGCAATGTGGAAGTTTCTACAATTTTATTTATTATCATTAACAATTAATTAATACTATAAAATCAAAAGATAAATAGAATGTTGAAATATTAAATACATTATATTAAAATTAAATTTATGGGTTGATAATGTAATGAATTGTTATAGTTGGTACCATCACAAGTTATATATAGTTTTATTCAGTTGGGGAATATTAAAAGACACATTAAATATACACTAATTTATTTCTATGTTATCATCATATATATTTTTAAGATCCCCATGTTTGTTCATCTAATATATATCTCTTTATGAATAGTTTTCTATAGAGGATACATGAAAACTATTGTAGAAATGAATCAAGGGTACAATAAACATATAAATTAGAAACCAAAAATGTACAGTACAGAGATGTCTCTTGAATGGTTAACTGAACTGATCTAGGATATTAAAATTGTCCCCAATTAAAGGGAGAAACAACATTATCTATATTGAAATAAAAATATAGTAGATCATTTCATAAATGAAAACCCATTTTGTTCAATGGACCTTTATACTCTATGAAAGATGAAGGATGTATAAGTGAATTAGGGAAGATATGTGACATTTTACAATGTAAAAACATAAAAATGAGATTTTTAAAATTTACAATTTATGGGGAAGTTAATAACATATGTAAATTGTTTAAAAATATTAGGAAAAATTATTAGATTTATTCCATAAAGATGACTGTCCTTAAAATTAATTTATTTAAAGTACCATTTTTCTGAAATCAATAAATTTTATAAACTAAATGATTATAATTCAATTAATTTTTTATTTTTTATATGAATTATTTGTAGTAAATAATTCATATAATATTTTAATTAAGCAAAAATCAAATTATTCATTCATAAGTGGAAAAATAAAAAAAGTCATATACAAATAATTATTTCACACCTTTAATTATTACTCACCATGAATAAAATAATTAAATTAAAAGTGTTAAAATCAACTGAGCATAATAGATAAAATATAATGAAAAATTTATATATATGATAATAATACAATAGTTATTTAGTTCCATTTTTTAATTGTTTGTGATGAGAATCTATGAGTGTAGTATTAATTTGAATCTGAATTAGTTCATTGAAACCATTAAACAGATGTGGGTTATGATCTTTTTCATGAACATTGATTTATGGTCCCCAATGATCCAGTTTGATAACAATTCCTCAATTTTCATACTGATAATGTTAGATATCATAATAAGGTAATCCTATTTTGGATATTGCATGAGGATCTTGGCTGAGGTAGACCTCGTCTCTATATTAATAGAGATAATTATCCTCAATACTCCCAAATATGAAGTCTTTAACAAAATTTAATAAGAAAAGGAACCAACCTTTATAATTAGTTTGTTCAATTATAGTACATTTGATGACTAACTTTTGTTTAGATTAATTTGATCAAACTATTAAATGAAGGCTACTAATTTGGACCCCAAAAGATAACTAAGGTATGAGAGGTAATTATTTTTTAGCATTGCCAGCATTAGTAAATTAGGGATTTGAGTAAATGGTTTGTTTACCATCATACAAACTCACAAAACGATGGAGATGGAGGAGATAGATGAGGTTCTAAACATTGGGGATCCCATTGATGATATAAAAAATATAAGTTCACATGTGGAAAAATTTTGGATGATATTTAATATTAAATGGGTGCTAATAGAAGTAATGGTACCTTCTTATATTTGATAAGTCTTAATGATCATGGGCTAACATTGTAGCTATGGAGGATATAGAAGGAAGACATCACAAGATGAGGTTGGGCTTTAAAAGACTGATTTATTTGATGAGAAATTTAAATATTATACTAAATCTATAAATGAAGACTAAATTTATTTGTTTTATTAATAATTCATATCCATAACTGATGGTAAAAAATAATCCAAATGAATGGAAACCTCCTCTATGATAACTAATAGAAATCCCTTTGTAAATGCTAGTCCTCCTAGAAAATGTCTACCCATTACTAATACTTTCTATAAAATTGATGTTTTATTTAATTATTCCCTGAAATAAAGAAAATTGTCATATGATAATCGAAATAATATATGATTGGATGTTGAGGGTTTCAAAATAATCACATAGAGAAAATCCTGACCACATGAGTCTATATCAAAATATCGGCAACCCTCACATACTAAAACCTTAAGATGCATAAATTCTTCATTCATGAACAACATAATAATATTTATTATTCAATAAAATACACTCTTTTTGAAATAATGGAAAATTAATTTTAAAATTATGGATATTCCTATCCTCCATCATTCTTAAGAAATAATGAAAATTGGAAACGAACTCTTTAACAATCATTTGACCTTGGTATGTGATGAAGAACGAGCCGAGAAATCCATTTTAGAAGTTCTATAAGAAGACAATGAAGATGATAAGTAACCATATGTCCTCATAGAGGTTGTTAATGAGTTGTTTTATTCATAGGTAGTAATTATTTATTTTTCTAAAATTGTATCTCATTGTATTTTGTTAGAAAAATTTCCTCACAGTCCAGAAATTGATTGATGTCAACATCAAATAAAGCATCTAACAACGTCCAAATGATTGAATTAAAAACGATACATAAAAAATTATGTATATTATCTATTCTAAATGATATTTTTGATTTATAATCAGATCATGACCATGATTCTTTATAAAAACATTAAATATGGATTTGATGTTAGTGTCCACATGGTTATGGTTGATTCCCATAAAATAAGTTTTATAGAGGTAATCCCATGAAATATTTTTCCACTAAAATGTTTTCATTTTTATGAGGTAATGTTATTATATTTATGACCACATTATCTCCTCATGTACTTTTATTTTAATTAGAAAGGGGGTTGGGATGTTATCCTTCTATCCATGACAATTTTTAGATAATTTTTTTCAAACACCCATATTATTATGTCTTTTTATTATATCCTACGAAATTAAATTGGAAACATTTATATTGTTAAAAATTAATTAAGCTGGTAACATATTCTAAATTATAAATTGATATGAAATTATTTTATGAACGCATATTGTATAAAAATTTTATTTTTTAATAAAATTTATTTTCATTCTGTTGGTTAATTCGTTTAAATTTTAAATATTGGAATTTTGGGAACTAAATTAGATAAATCAAACATGATTTTTTGTTTGATCATAAAAATATAAACCAAATTTTAAATTTTGATAGTTTTCTATAAAGAATATTTTTTAGGTGAATAGTAAAAAATATGATTTTTTTGAAATAATTTGACTTTATAAAATTTTTAGTATGAATAAGAAATTTGTGAATCCATTATTAAATGAAAAAGTTTCAGTTATATAAGTGAATTTTGGATTTTAATAATGTGTGTTTCATAATATAAATCCACATTAGAAAATCAAAAAACTATGTAATATTTTAAATAATTTTTTCCATAGATTATATATTTATTATTTTAATTCACATATGGTCGGTCAGTGTGTCACGAGAAGGGTGGGGTGTGGGGCGTGGTCAGACAGTCATTTCCTATAGCCAGTAGATTTACTTTTAATTTCGTTCGATTTTACTAGAGTTGACCTAGAAATTTGTACCATACTATATTTATATTTCATTTTTAAATTTTTTTTTCACTTTCCCAAATTAAATCCAAAATAATGGATTTTAAATATTTAATCATAAAAAACATTTATATAGTAAGGCACCATTTATTTTTGGCCATAAATGATAAATTACTTAAGTAAAAACTAATAACCAAGGTGATTAAAAAATGGTTAAAAATGAGTAACCTAAAAGGTAAAGGCCCAGATATAGTAAAAATAATAAATAATTTTTTTATTTAGGTTTTTATCAACCTTATATATTGATTTATATATTATTTATAAATTTTGGGTCATTTTTCATTGATAGTGACCGTCAATTATTGAAATATAATTTTTATTTTACTGAACAACACACATTTTTACTTTTAAAATCGGTCACCCTCTCCTTAGTTAACAATAAAAAACCCCCTTTATTTCTACCCAAAATGTAACCAACCCTCTCCTAAACACCACCAAAATTCCTAATAAAGGTTTGTTTTTTCTGAAAGACCATCCTTTAATGCTTTAGATGCCTTTATAAAATATGTGACCTATAAAGTGAGGTATAAGTTACAAACCTCTATTTATATTTGATTTTTCCTTATAAGCAATTTTTCCAAAAATTATTCTCACCATATTAAAATTATAATATATGAATTATTTTTATACTATTATTTTATTAGAATTATTTTAAAAGTGTTAACCATGACCTTCCTGTTTTTCATAAGAAATAAAAAATGACATTTGTGTGTGCACGAACTACCACCTACCCAAAATGTCATTTATCTATTTTGAAAACAATAATAATAATTTGATATTAATGATGAATATTATTAATAATTACTATATTTATAACATAGTTCATATTTTGATAATATAAAACATATTATTAATTTCTCCCCTTCTATGTAAAATGATATTATCTCATATGTGTTTGCATCGACTACTACCACCATGAGATAATTGAGTTCTCTTTTTCACATAATAATTTATATAAATATTATGTAATGAGATGTGTATTAATGGATAAATATGAGTATTATTATACCATTTAGGTTCCCAAATTAAAAATGTGATATCCTATAAATGATATGACCAATAACCAATAATTATTAATTTAATTGTATAATATAAGCATACGAAGATAAATATCATTTATTCAAATTATGTAATATTCAAAACACCATTACTTATTCTTTTAAATACATTATAAATCTAATATATCAAAATATTAACAACTAACCAATGTCATTTTATTACTACTGTTATTAATAGTGGGAAAAATCACCTCATAATAATCATTAGTCATGGTATGTTCATGTATTTATTGGTTTGATCCCAAAATTTAACATGTTAGAAAATTATATCATTTATAATTATGAAAAAATAATTATTTTTGTTAAATTATATTATTAAATAAATTGTAATGTTTTATTATGAAAAGTTACATCAATATTTATCTTAACTTTCTAAGAGAATACTCTTTAAAGTATAAAAAACAATAAAAAAATTTAATGTCAATTTCTGTTTGTAAGATAAAGTCTAAGGTTTTATTGAAAGGAAATTTTAAATTCAGAAATAATTTTATTTCATTAATTATAGTATTTATAATTATATTATATTGATTAAATTTTGGATAATAATGAATCACAACACCACTATTGAAAATCTTGTTCAAAAAAATCTTGATTACCCACACCAGACATTAAAAATTTGTAATAAATAACTAATATAAATATATATTATAATTATAAAAAAATTATTAATTTTTATCGATAAGAATAAAATGAGATATTTTTAATATTTTTATGTTTTATATAAAATATAATATAGTCAATTATGCTAATCATGTCTACAATGCAAGGGGTTCTCTGTCTCGAAATTAATTTCATGATACATATTTCTTATGGTGCACCATGGTACCTATAATATGATTTTATTACTACCTTATTAATGTTTCTAACATATTTTTTGGGATTAAAGAGTCATTTCATTTTTTTATTTAAAACTCCATTGATTTAAAGGATTACCAACAAAAATGTAGTTTGATTAAAATGTAACTCAAACAATCATGGTTTCTATTACCAATATTATTTTCAAATATTATTTTCAAAGATAATTAATATGAAGAAAAACTATTATTTATTTAAAATATTAAAATTTTGTTATTATTTTAATTTTTATTTATAATTTTTATCTATATTTAATTTCCCCAAGCACATATTTTACATGAAGTGTTAATTTTAAGAGGAACTAACCTTGAATTTTATTTTCATTCATTCCCCACCTTCTTTCATGTCGAATTATTTGAATGATTTTTAATAACAAATTTTCTATTAATTAATAAATTATTGAGTTAATTATCAATTATTTTATATTCTTAAAAATGTTTTAATGAATTTTTAAAATTTTATGTGTTATATTAATATATTTGTAAAAAGATTCTATATTTATCATTTTCCAGGTGAACACCACCTTTATACAAATTTTTAATTTTCTTTGAAACTAACATAGTAAAATCTTAATTTTCATAAATGAAAATATTATACTCTTTTATTTATAAACAATTTCAATAGAATTGCTTTTAAAAGTTCATAGATATTCCATATTTTCATAGAAGTTGTTTTTAATTATCATAAAAATGTTTTTTAATTAAAATCCACATCCATTAACATATTTTATTCTTGATCATTTATATTATTCAAAATATCTATGGACTGTGCTTCTTTGAATTTCCAATATGATTTCCTTATGTTATGGATTAATGATATATCACATCCCATGTCCTAACTAATCATCTATTATATATGCTCATATATTTTTACCTAATTTCTTACCATTTGGAATATCCTATTTTTTATTCATTTGAATTTATTATATTCACACAAATATCATATATTGATTGGTTTTTGTAAATCTATTTACCTAAAAATATTAATTTCAACATTATGGTGTAAATACAAAATGATTTGTTATCGTGATTGGATGGTTTTTACCAATATTGTTTCTTCTTGTCATTGGATTCACATTTATTTTCCTTGGGTAGATAATTATATGATTGTGTATATAATAATTAATGATTCGGTTATTTGAATTCATATAAAACTTATTTTAATTCCATAGGTTCCTTATGATGTGTTCAACGAAAACAATTTTCCTTCCATGGGTTATTTATGAAATAAATGAGAATGATTTAAATGTTAAATGTTTAATGCAACCTATTTTAATTCCATGGGTTCAATATAATGCAATTAATAATTGATTTCAAATGGCCCTCAGAATTATGGTAAATGATTAGTGGGATCCCATATCTCTAACCAATAAATCATTTTAGTGTTTATATCTAATAATATAGGTATTCATAGAACATTTTAGTTTCACATGTGCATGAAAAAATAAGGTGGGGATCATAAAGGTTACGTTACCCATATAAATATTCCAATTATATTTTAAACATGTTTTTAATTTTTATGAATATTCGCAAGACATTATTATTCCATCATATCTCACTTTTATTGACTCACTATATTGATTTATGTCTTGTTCTATTTAAATATTATTTCAATGATTTGTGACATAATAATTATCTTTTACTATTTTATTATGTATTTATAATATAACCATATGCTCATGTTATTATCACTTAGGATCTTGGATTATTGTAATATAGGAATATCCTTATAGATAAGTGGATCTAGACCATTTAATATGATTCTATTTTCCTTTGTTAATAATAAAAGTAATATATTATGTGTTTATAAGTGTATATTAAGAAATATATTTGAGAGAGATATTTATTTCATTCAATATATTAATAAAATTATCTCAATGAGGAAGGTAAATTTTCTATCAGTTAAAAATTAACGAGTTTTGTTAGTTAATTTTCTCCCCAAATTATATAAAATAATAAACTGAAATAGAAATTCCAATGACTTGACTGAATTTTTTTAATTTCATATAACTACGAAATGATTAGGTTTCACCTTTATAGTTACTTTATAATATGATTTTAGGCAACATTAAATATTCAGATGATATTAGTTGATGATAATTTTGGAGAAAATGATATTTTATAATGATTCATAACTGATGTATGATCATAATTCAAAGGAATAGAAAACCAATTATATTCATTGAGGTAATATTAAAAATTTTTAGAGTATGGTAAGATAAAATAAGTTAATCCCCTAGGGATAAGAAAAATGTAAAATTAAATTTATATGTTATCTTCTTGGATTTTGGAAAATTATGGTGTTTTTTCTTTTATAATAAATCCCTCTCTAGAAACTAGAACATGTTTATAGGATCTTTAATAATTTTAGAAATATTTAATACCCATAAAGAGCGTATTTTGGGTATTAAATCACTTATGACCTTGTTCACAAAATGGTACATAACTGTAAACTATGTTAGACACTACTGCGGGAAATCATCTGGTCAATTGTTTTTATAAACCATTATAAAGGATTTGTTTTATAGTTACATAATTTGATTTGATTAATATCTAGTAAAGAACACAAATCAAATAAACCTAGGTTAAAATAATGGATTAATAGGATTAACCATGTGTTACATAGTTGAAATGAATATATAATCGTATAAAATAAAGTTCTCATTATAAAAGTCTTCTTTTGATTATGGTTTTATATTCCAATGATATGATTATTTTGGATGTTATCATAACAATTTTGGTTTCACTATTTGTGTGAAATAAGATCACAACGATGAATATGAAAAATGTGAGTATCAAAAAAATATATTGTCTTATAACTGAGTATAGAAGCATATATAAATGATTGGGAATCATTTGGTATTCATATAATAATAAAAAATGTTATTTTACTTGTATTAGATAAGGTGACGAGGTAAATATGATAATAGAAATTATTTTTGCAAGTCACAGATAATTTCATTAGTTTGTGATATTTAATGATGATACTTTTGTATATTATAAAATATATTAATTTTACTAGAATCAACTATGGATTTTTATTTATTAGTTCATCAGTAAAGATTTAAACCATATATTTAATAGATTAAAAAATAGTTAAAACTCTTTTTATATAAAATCTATATTTTTGGGGATAACTATTGAATATTACATGATTATGGTATGGGTAAATATTAGTATTAATATAATCGTCATATTATGGTAATAAAAGGGTGGTTTCTTTTGAGAAAAAGTGACTATGTAATATTAGAAATTATTACTCCTCTAATGGAAAAGTGATCCATCGTATTCTTTAATGATGATTGTCAATTCTAATTGAATTATCATAAATATTATCTAGTTATTGACCATATGAACTAGTGATTAATTTATTTTAGCTTAAAAATATACTTAATTCTTAAAGTAATATATAATCTAGTAGTGGATAAATGTCACAAAGACTCAAATGGTTTTGGGAGATGTATGCAATGGAGAATGTATGATTAGTTTATATACATACCAGGGCACATGATGGAATGAATTATCAATGTTGTTTTACGAAAAAAACATGGTATGGATGAATAATGTAATGGATATTTTATATAATTATTCATATCTAGAATGTTTACTTTATTAAGAATATCCACATGTACTTTTGTTAGATATGATTAAAAAAATAAGAATATATTTAATTTAAAAGGGGGATGTAACACCCTAGGTGTTCAAGAAACATGTTATAATATAAACCATAAGATTATAATTTAAATAATTACTTGTCTAAAATAATAGAAATTATTTTTTATTAAGTCATATCAGAAAATAATTAATCATATAACACAATATTCACTCATAAGATCATCATTAAAAAAAGGTTCATAAAAAATGTATTGAAAACCATGGATTATTACTCTCTCTAAATAAAATACATCAATTAAATGTGAATAAATTAGTAATAGAAAATAAATAGAAAATAATAAAATATTTAGGACTATGAAATTACCTATAACATTTACAAACATGAAGATCACCAATAGCGAAAAAAACCAATAAATAGGGAAATATACATAAAATAAGAGAGAATTGTGAAAAATATATAAGAACTAATATTTTCCATGTGAGAGTGGAATGAAAAAATTATTTTATAAGTATACATATAGTTAAAAAAATAAGGATTTTGAAAATATGTTCTATAAAAATATGTTCACTAAAAATATGGTCATTTGTCACATACCCCAATTGGTATGCTAAATCTATGTATTCTGAAGTCATAATTTTAGAATAATATAACTAAAAATGAAATTCAAATACAATATTAAAATATTATATGTATATATATATTAATTATGTGTAAATATTAATAAATTTAAATTTAAAATATGATATGATGTTAAAATAATTATTGTAATATAATTGGAGTAGTAAAATGAAATTTTATAATAAAATCAATTTTTTTAAATATTATTTTTAATAAGTATTTAGTGTAAAAGAAATGTTACTCTCGTTTTCTAAGAACCATTTCTTATGTATGTTATACATTACCTATAATAATTAAATTTTACACTTGTATTATTAAATATGAACAAACATAATAAGAAATATTAATATATATTTATATCATATAATATTATGAACTGTTAATATTTATAAACCCCATTTTCAATAACAACGGGTTTCTTTTTATTTTTTAAATTAAATTTAATTATTCTCTAAAAATTTAGACTTTGATTTAGTAAAATATAACTAAATTTATGTATTTTTCTGTAAAAAAATAGTACTTTTTTATGGATTCGAAAATAATATGATTTTTTAGGTGAATAGTAAAAAGTATATTTTTTTACCAAAACTGACATTCATGTCATCATTGGCTTATAATTATGAATCAGAAATTTATGTTACATTTTTAAAAAATGAAATATTTATTTTATAAATCATTTAAATTTATTTACAATGTTTTTATTAAATTTATAAACCCAAAATTTTTATTTTAGAAATATATATATATATATTAGAATTTTTTTAGTACCATATATATTTTTTATTTAAAATAACATTTTATCACTTTTAAAAGTAGCCTAAAAAAATTAGGTAATAATTATAATCCTTATGTATAAATTATATGATAAGTAAAATTTTATGTTTTTCATAATGGATAAATTACCTTGGTAAAAACAAGTTTTGGTGACAAACAAAATAGTACAAATGAGTAAGCTGTTAAGTAATTTATAATGATTTTGGAATCACTATTTAATTTGGTACTTTTGGTGGGGATGAAAATTCCCTATTATCTTCTTTATTATTTATAATATTCTAATCCATTTTCAAAGAGTGTGATTATTTATAACTGAGATATTTTCTTTTCTTTTCAAATATGTCACTCCTTTTACCTTATAGAAGGAGATCTTGTCTCCCCAAATCGCCTCACACCAAAAACCACATATATAAGCTAAAAATGCACCCATCCAAATTTTAAAATATCATATCCACCATATTTATGTTATAGTGTTATCCAAAGGTAATACATCAAAGGTTTAAATCCCTTTTCAATGGAGATAATCCATGAAGTGAGATATACATTCCTAAAATCTCTTCTAATTTTCAACTCCCTGATATGCATTTCATACATCCCAATTTTCTTTTCACCATATAAAATTGACATCGCTAATATTGTTATAACAGTTTATGAAATTTTAATGATGGTTTAATATGTTTTCACCATTCCCTTTTCACTAGGAAAACCTAACACGACATTTGTTCATTTGAGGAATACCAATCCCACCAAATGTCATGTTTCATTTTCATTAACCACTATAAATAGATTTTGATAATTATGATTATAATAATTAAGTATTATAGGTTAATCATATTTTATATTCTGAATTGATCAAAAATATTATTAATTTAATCTATTCTATTGATAAAAGAATCCTCAACCATATGTACATATAGACAACTTCTTTTATGGGGCTATTGACTTTTATTTTATTTTTATCACCTATATGGATGGATGTTTATGATAATTGGGTTAATAGATATATTTTTATGTTATACAATGTTTATGGTTTCACATGTTGTATATACAATTAATCATGTGATTAATAAACAATTATTATTAATTAAATTATTTAAAAAATCATAATAATAAGAAAATAATTAATTAAAACTTGTAATATCTTTATAAAAAACTAATTAACAATATAAATATTTTCTAATTGTAATATTTTAAAATAATTGAAAATAATTGATATTATTATGTACTTGTGTAATGATATCTAAACTGAATTAGTTTATAGTCATGAATATTAATGGTATGTTGAAGTGTGGGTTGGATAGACAACCATCCTAAAAAATTGAATGAAGTCATATCATGGATAAATATTAAATCAAAATTATATGTAAAATATTACATATATAATTATATAATATTTTTTTCTTGAAAATAATACTCAGTATTTATCTCATTTACAAAAAGAACACCATTTATGGGTTATAAATCATAGTAAAATGATGGTTGTGGATTTTATCTTGATGGATAATGTTAAAGTAGTAATGAATAGAAAATTATAAATAAAAATTAATAAAAATCATTAATTGTAAAAATATTCTAAAAATTTAGATGATGACATTTTGGAGAATCTTTAATAAAAACAAAAAAATTACGAAACTAGCTCAAGATGATCTAGATTAACCATAACAGACACTTAAAAAAGTTTAAAATAATAAAAATAAAAGAATAAAATAAATAAAATTGATTTTTTTAAGAAATTATAAATATTGAAATGGTTTTAAATAGTTGATTAATATATTTTTGTTTTTCATACTAGAGAAATGAGTGTATTTTACTATGTGGGGAAATAAGGTAAGGTACTCTATTACTTAAATTTAATTTCATTAGACATATTCCATAAAGCTGACCATTATTCTTTAAATATGGTTTCAATAATTCCTAATAATTTTTTTATCATATTAGTTGAAATTAATTATCCATATCATCTAATTTCATTAAATTTTCTTTAATTAAATAGATACTCAACGTGAATCGGGTTTTGATCAAAATATTACATAGTCCTTGTAGGATTCAATTCCAATATAATTTTCAAATAAATATTTATTCAATGATTATACATATGGGGAATTTTATTTATTTTTTAATCCACTCAGAATATTCCTTTTTATATTCATGTGGATTTATATATTCCATAAATATTTCATTTTCCATTGACTCATATTTTACGTGAAGTCCTACTTGTGTGATTAACCGAGAAATTCAATTATTTTTCATTAGAAACCATATTTTTTCATATCCTCATTATTTTTATTATTTTTAAAAATATATATCTACAACCAAATAATTTATTGAGTTTAATATTTTTTACCCTATATTCTTGAAAAAATTAATATTTTTATGATTTTTGTTTGGTTCATTTTCATAAATGATTAAAAGGAATCAATATATAATGTTATTTTTTATGAGCACTAAATTCTACCAAATTAATTATTTTCAGTGAATAATTATGTTTTTTCCTTTATTCCGAGTCAAATATAAACTTATGTTATTTGAAAATGGAATTTAACATATGGACAACCATGTTCATTTCCCAAGGAGCATTAGTGGGTCTATTCGTAAATATCACAATCACTTAGCAATATTATTTGTTTTCCATGTATTGTATGTATTCCCTGAAATTATGTTTTGTGGTTTTGAATTAGTGGAAAAAAGGAACAACGTTGAAATTTAGATGCACAAAGAATGAATTTTAAATAAAAATAGTAAAAATGATAAATTAGAGTGGGATATTTCACTACATACTTTTATTCTAAATCATACAATTAAATGATAATGTTATATATAATTCACCTACCCACTGTCAAATATTTTATTTCCTACATGTCAACTATTATGATTATGGGATCATGAATAGAGTATTAATTACATTTTTTATCCATAGTAAATTTGTAAGAACTTTACTAAATAGTTTTAATGAAATTACTCACAAACCTAGAAGAAATCACATACCATATTCCTTTTTAACCACATCATTCCAATGGTATAATGTGTGGATCGAATATGAGGCAATGCTGTTAAATATGTGGAAGATTTTTATAGTGTCTATATAATTTATACTAAAAATAACTTCTTCTGTATTCAACATCTGTTATCTCATAAAAAAATTGGAGATTATTGACTGAGAAATAAATTCATAAACTCTAGAACACCACCACGATTCACCTTAATCCACCATTAATGGATTATTTAACCTTTATCATGGTCACTTCTATCAATAAGATATCACATTGATGATAAAAATAAATAAATTCATCAATAATTGATGCATAACATGGATAAAAAAAATGTAAATTTGTTTTGATATTTATATTTCTGAATGTAATGCATAGTATCCTAGCTATGATATGATGATTTTAAATACTTCATGTAACAAACATACTCTTTATTAGACTTTAATAAATTAGTTATTAAAATATATTCCACATAATAAAACCAAAAGTTTTGATAATACTAGAGTCAATGGGAATTAGAAACATTATATAACAATTTACATTGGAAAAACAACATCATTATGGAAATATTCTTTAACATGATCGCACAGAAAACTACATGTGATAACCTGGGGACATACATAAGAAAGGGGTGATAAATAAAACCCAGTAAGGGAATAAACATGGAAAGAAATAAAGAGAATAATATATGTTAGAAAATAAGAAAATAAATGGGGCATAAAAAGAGATGGACTCATATACATAAATAATGAGACAACATATAACATAATAATTATAAAGGAAATTTGGGAAATATGGAAACAACATAAAACACTAAACTGTAAACATAAGTTAAGGTTAACAACTAAGATATCGTGGTGGAAAATATTCCACAATAGAATAAGTTTCACTCTCAATACCAAAATGAAATATTATGATACTTAAAATTACCCAATACATTATAAATCTATTTAAATCCAAGAACACCCATCACATTCATTTCATTATCATTAATTTCTGTGCCAGAGAGATCATAAAATATGGATTCTTTATTCATCATATTTTTAATCTGTCATAAATGAGTTTGTAATAAATTTATATATGTTCTAATTAGAAGAATTATATTTGAATAAATTTTGATAACATTGATTTGAAATTAGTATGGTATTAACAACAAAATTGATTTGGTAAGAAAAATCACAATAAAATATTGGCGACATAACTACAGTGCATAAAAAGCATAAAATGATTTAATGAGAGATAAAAGAATCTGTCATCATTAGGCCATCAATTTAATATTATTTGATATATGTAATAAAATATCTCATCATAATGAAATTATATAGAATATATATGCTAACAATGATATTTGAATAATGTGGATAAATGAATGGATACCTTACTTGGTTGTGTGACTCTAAATGCTTTGGAAGGGCTTCTTGAAAACTCGGGGGTACCTTGGGATGACTCTAGGGAGCGATATAGAACGTGATGATGTGATACAAGGATATTTATTAAAGAGAAACGTAATAATTAGTGGGTTTATATATGAAAAGTGTGGGAAATTCTTCAATATTTATCAATCATTAGTTTTCGTCTCTATATAATAAAAAAACAATTCCAAAAACAATACCGTGTTTTTGTCCTGAGTTTTATACTAAATGGGGGTGTATTTAATTATTTTATATTTAAAGGGGAATATATTAATAAAATAATATTATTGATTATGTGTAAATGAGTCATATTATTAATGATATTATTTTAAAGCCATCAATATATTCTTATTTTCGGTGGATTCAAACGGGATTTATAAAATAAACATAAAATACAATTATTTTAATGTTAAGAAATTTAATTTTACATGGATAACTATTATTGTTTTTATTACATCATAACTGGATCATTATGATGTCATAATATATAAAGTAAGTTGATACAGTATTTAATATATACCATAAAATTTTATTGTCTTAAAAACTATTGAAAATCACTCTTTGATAATTTGGATGTGTTGATTCCAAAAATAATATTCATTTTAACTAATTAAATTTTTTTAAGTATTTTTATTTTTATATTTAAAATTATAATTGACATTTATTGATAAATGATGGGTTTTTTACAGTAACATTTATCAAACAGTAATAAAAAAATTTTTGACTTCATAAAAACATATGATCATTTAAATTTTAAAAAAACTTATATAGTTATAATTTTTTTTAAAAAAAATTATTTATTTCAATAATAATTTTTTTCATGAAAATTAATTCCTTGATTTAATTTGGAAATTATCTAAAAATACAATTTGTTTTTTATTTTATAAAAAATCTAAATCCTTTATAAAGTAATAATAAAAAGTAAATATAGCCATTATTTTTTTGAAAAAAAAAATTAATATTATAAAGGTCATGATTCATATCAATTTATTACACCTAAAATTTCCCTATGGGTGTGTTGTGAGACTGTGAGACGTTTAGAGGTGGTTCACCATAAATGGTTTGGGATGTGATCTTGATGAGATATAACTTCTCCCAAAAATTATTTATATCATGCTAAAATTATTGTTTCTCAGTTTGGGTATAGTCAAGTGAAAATCCCTATGACTCTATCTCACTCATAAGTTCCGATAAATGTGCTTCGTTGGGAATGATCCTACTAGCTTAGTCCATCACATTTTTTCTATGTGTTAATTATATTTATTTAAACCCTATATTTATAATAATAATAGGATCGTTATTCACCAACTTTACTATCCATTGTAATAGATCATAAAAGTATTTTAAATCTTATATAATAAAACTTTAGATGTGCATTTTTTTAGATAAACATTATAAATAATAATAAATTTAATTAAATAACAATGAGAATTTTATTTACAATAGTACTAGTCATTACAATCCTCCCCATTCAAATAATTCACCCTATAAATTTTCATTTCCCACCCTAAAATAGAAGAGATTAACATCACTCCTTCTCATTATCTGGTTCCCACATTTCATCTTCAAACTTGTGGTTTCTTCAAAACACATTGACCAGGTGAATATTATTTTTTTAGAAATTTTTACCTATGATCTATGGTATTCACTAACTACCCTTCCTGTAAAAGGCTATTATCCAATTGTACCACTTCTGGATTGATTACATGTGAGGTGTACGATATTTACTTCCTATATAGGGATACATGGAATATATTGTGAACTTGAGATATGTTCAGTGGGAGAGAATGTCGATATTCCACTACTCTGATGTGATCAAGGATCACATAGGGACTTAGTTATCTTATGCTAAGGACTCAGTTCCTCACTAATATCATGAAATTAATTAATAGTGATATATGGTGGAATAACATGACTCCAACATCAAACGCTATGTATGATCAAAAAATGGAATCATAGTTCTTCTTTCAATATCGAACTGCCTTAATGTGTAATTAAATGGTATAGACTTTTCCCCCATTTAATCATCCATTTCAGGACCTAACAGTTACATTCCCCAGTATCATTCCATCGAACATGTGTTATACACCTCTTCCTATAAATGTATTCATAGAGATCCCCTAGGATTCTTGAGTGGAAACGATTATTGTATGATAACTCTTTTCAAGGAAGATGTTGGTTACATACTCCATTTAAGTCAATTGAACACGATTTCAATATGTCCTAGTGTGTTAGAATTGTTCTCTCAAATGGGCCATAATTTTGAGGGTGATAAGACATGATGAAGTTAAACATAATATTTAAAGCATGATGGAGACAATTCTAGAACATGGATCTAAATCATAGATCATGAACTAATATAATTGATATTGGAATTCCATGAAGTCATACTACATCTATGATGTATATATATGTATGTTGATCTTGTACGAAATAATTTGTAATGAAAATGATGTGTGAAATATTTATAAGAAGATTCACAAAAACCATGATATAAGTATACCCTCTTGATGACTTCAGTGGACAAGTGACAAATTACAGGGTGACATTTTCCAATTTCTATGTTGGTATGGGTAATGGTTGCATAATCTAGTTGGATTTTTTTATTTCTACTTTCACTTGTTAACATATAAGACGTCTTGATTTATATTTTCTGATCTCCTTCATTATATTTTCCCACCAATAGTGCTCTTTGATATAACTAAACAAATATTTATTCCCAGATGGATCAATTAGGTTAATCTATGTGCGTCATCTGATAGCACATTCATTAATATATGATTAGATGATAAAAATAATCTTGGACAAAAACACACTACTCCTACTTCATTAAAATTGAACTTTGATAGATTCCCATTTCTTATAGTTTCCAATTTCATATAAATTCCCACAACATATATTTTATAATCCATTATCTTCAATTGAAGCGATTTATGAGTAATCCTTTAATAAATTATTTATGATGTTACTTCATTTATGATACACATGCCCATCAATTCCGAATTTATAAATTCAGATACCTCTCAATTCTCACCAATGGAAAAAAAGTTTGGATCGTTTCTATTTCGAGGGACTACCACTATATTTGTTTTCTCAAGATGGAAATGAATTGAGTAATAATAGTCTTTGCGGGTAGTGTAAGTACAAGTTTAGTGATAAGAATATTTTTTAGCTAATTGAATATCTCTTCACATATATCATTCCAAGAATACATGATCCCATTCCATGTAATCATAAGGTGTGAAAATCATGAGATATTTCTCACAATTCGATGATAGTATCCAAAACATCTAAAGAAACTATAGATATCATTCAGTGATGTCCTACTCATACATCCTTAAATTGCTTCTATATTTGAAGATTCCTCATATATAAAATTTCCAGTAATGATCATTCATAATAATGAGACTTCCATTAACCATAAATCACATTTTCTGTACATGGCATAAAACTTCTCGTCTAACAATGCCTTTAGAATAGTACTCAGATTGTCCTCAGAATCCTCCTTAATTTTGGTTATTTTAGATTATAATCTATAAATACTACCATTTTTATAAGGTAATATCAAAAGAATTCATTCATCAATTCCATGTATATTTATCAAGAATTAGTGAGTCTGAATGGAATTACTATGAACTAATAGTACCCATACCTACTACAAAAAGAATTCTTAGGGATTGCCTTCTTATTTACCCTAACATGGTAATATACTAACCGTAGATACACATTTGGAGAATTATTTTTCTCCACATATCTTATCTAACAAGTAATCAATGTGTTGAATATGATAATTTTGATAATTTTGATATTTTTAATCTTACAATAATGAATTAAACAGTTCATTGAACTTTCCATCTCCATAAAAAAGTTGATGAGTGCACCTCATGCTGAATCACTTACGAGTGTAAAACATTTATCCATACTAACATATATTTTTTTCTTCATCTCCTAATTTTTCAAAACGTCCATTATGTATGGAGTATTAGATAATAGTAATGCCAGATGTATAATATCGATTGAAAATTCAACCCCTTGGTTTGGATGAAGACTATAAAATTCATTTGGAAACACATCACCATATTCCATTACGATGGGAATTTCTTAATGGTTGATTGTTTCTTTATTCTAAATCATTTGCTATAGATATGATTTCTTATAGAGAAATATTATCCATTCTTGAGATGTTGGTGCTAAATAAGATTCAATATCCTTCTTGTACATGTATATAATTGAGGGAAGGTTCTAAATTATGAGTGTTATTTCCTTCTCATTGGAATCTAAATTGGGAAATCCAATACATCTCCATAATTGAATCATATTCCACCATAGGTATTATGAAATTATTTTCTGGATGTTCATATCACAAACCATGATAGGCGATGATTTATAAACATGGGATGCAACAATTGGATTATTTGACATTTTCACAAACAATATTACTTCAATTATTTATGATGGTGTTTGAATAGTTATATTAAACATTCAAGATACGAATGAATTTTTAGTACCATAATAAAACAAATGTTTTATATTATTCAATGAATAACTAGAATTCATGTCACCACTTCATTTTTGGGATCCACATTGGCAGTTGTGGTGTAAAAATCTCATTGTTTTCATATTGGAGGAAGTTGTTTGTCATTGAAAAACCTTATCTTAGTTCGTTGGTTTGAAAAGTTCTCTCATTAATTGTAGGTGATGAAATGAAAAATTTATTTAGTGTTTACTAGAGAATTTATTTCCTTAATCACATTTCTGGGCATCAACTTCAGTAATCAGTATCTAGGTGTCCTCTTTTTCACACATAAAAAATTTCCTCATCCTACTTATGTTATTTATAGGGTGATAATATCTATAGATTTAAAAATTAGGATTATTTAATTTAATAGAATTACTATATTTCTTAATAAAACCACCATAATTAAACTCCACTTTCTGATTATTTTTCCTAGGATACCCTTGAGATTCATGTATGTCCATTTTGACATTGAGGAAACCTAAAAAATATCACTATAGATATCAATTTCATAGATCAATATGGATTTTTATAGTCTATTTTTATCCTACTAAAGAATTAGTAAACCTTGAATTCAGGGGTAATAAAAATGTCTGAGTTGAATCATGGGTGTCTTTTGATGCTTTCCTCATACACACTGATAGATTTGAAATCCTTTTTCTTGAGGGAAATAAATCCGTGATCTTTTAAGTTGGAATGTGAGAGGAAAAAATATATCGAAGAAAATTTTGTAGAATTCATTCCACCCCATCACATAAATCTCTTCCTCAACATTCATATTCTTGATTAATAGTTACCCTTAATTATCTTATCCATCCATATGACAAAAAACATATACAATCTTCTCTTGTTATTAAATTTTAAGGATATAGAATATCTTTTTAGTGGAGTAAATTCATTGTTCCGTGTTTACAGGTTTTGATGATCCATTTAATATTGGAGGAATTTGTTGTATAAGTATCCCTATTGAATCTCGTTCATTTGTAAGGGGATTTAGGAACTTCTTGATATCTTTGTTTCTATTCCTAGATAGAGTTAGATGATAGAGAATCATCACAAAGTCTGTTGTTCTTGCTCAAATAAGGATGTGAATCTTGTTGGGGCCAGTCATCACATTTCCTATAATATTGATTGTTTACATGATTTCTCAGATCATATATATCAGAAAGAATATATGAGAAATTAGGGTTGAGTATTTTAAATCTATTGAACACATTAAGGGGAAATCAAAAGACATTAAAGGGATAAATTTTAGATTAAATATATTTATTAACATATGCATTTTTAGTCTCTAATCTATCTTATCCCTGAACTATTTCCTAATATTTGTTTTGATAGGGATTATTTTTTATTTGTTCCCATAATAATGGATTTCAATGAGGTTATGAAATTACCAAATAATATCTCTTTGAGTGGGTCTAATCAGGTGTGCAAAATGGCCCATTTTCATGAACCACTTCCCAACCGAGTCCAACTCAATGTATCATTTTTATGTTTTTTTACATATATTCATATGTTCCATATACACAGACAATTTAGTATCTAGAGAGGGATATATTTTTTTAACAAAATAGTTATTATATACTTACCAATTTATTTAGATTATATCTTATACATAGTCTTATCCCTAAGGCATTCTCTATATTTTTCTAGTCCAAATCCCATAAATAACTAAACTTTTCCTTTGATACCAACTATGAAACCCTTCCCTTTATTACACAATAACGCATTATTAATTTCATAGGGTTAAATTTAATACAACATGGAAGATATATAAGAAAAGATTCATTGGTTGTTTGGTATTATAAATAACAATTTAAATATGAAAAACAACATCTTTATTGAAAAAAATCCTTAACATTCTCAATCATAAAACTCAATGGGATAACCTGTGGAAATACGTAAGAAATGGTTGACCTATAAATCCAAATAAAAGAATAAAAATGGCATAAAATGGTGTGAATAATACATGTTTTAAAATTGGAATATCTGTACTGAATAATATGAGTTGGAATCATAAACATGATCAATGAAACTAGATATAACATGATAATTATAAAGAAAAAATGGAAAATATGGAAACAACAAAAAACATTGAATCATAAACACAATTCAAGGATATTTACCAAAACATAATGATTAAAAATGACCCCAAAATGACTCATTATTACTCCATATCCCAAAATGAAGTCCCATTAGACTAAAAAATAGCCAATTGAAAAGATCAAAATATAATTTTGAGTGCACCCATAACATTAATTTCATTCTCATGCTTAGTTGTGCCACATAGATCATACAAAATGGATTCACTCATTATCATATTTTATTCCTTAATTAAGGAGTGTATAATACATACATGTATTTCAGTGTTCAAATAATTATTGGTATATAATTTTTAATAACCTTGATATGATTTGGGTATGGGATTCACTACTAAATTATTTTTGCAAGAATAAATATGGGGAAATTTCGGCAACATAACAATGTTGCATAAAATTTAATAAAATAGGTTGATGATAGAAAGAGGTTTTTTAAATAATTTTTAATTAAATTATACAATAATGGGTTATAGAATAACATATCTTGTAATATGTAAATAAATATTAAATATATAAGGTTATGAAGATAATATAATAAAGATATTAAAGAAAATATCCCTTACATGAGTGTTTGACTCCAAATTCTTGAGAGGGGATTCTTGATAGCTTGGTAGCACCTTGAGAAGACTCTAGAGAGGGGATAAAAGTGAAAGGAAGTTATCTAGCTATTTTTAATTAACAAAATTAGATCAATGGTGGGTTTATATTGGAAAATTATGGGGAATTATTTATAATTTATCAATCATAGGTTTTGGACTCTATATAATAAAATAACCAAAACCCCCAACCATTAAATGGTTTTTCCCATGGTTTATATAAAATATGAGTGTTATCAATTATATTATAAGTAAAACAACCAAAATTAATAGTAAAATACTATTTCTTTTGTAAAGTGAGTCACTCTGTTAAATAAGTGATTTTAAAACCTTATAATATATTAACGGTATTGGATGATTTACAAGGGCATAATAAAATTAAATCAATAACCATAATATTACATTATAATAAATTTAAATCATATATTTGTTAATTTATTCATTTTATTGTATTTATTACATCGCTTTTAGGTCATTATGATTTCATAATACCAAATGTATATTTATATGGTGTTAAATGTTTTACTGAAAATTTGACTGTCTCAAAAAATTATGAAAAATTTACCGTTAGAAAATTATGATGTCTTCCTTCCAAAAATAATATTCCTTTTTTCTAAATAATTTTCTAAAAATTTATATTTTAACATTAAATATTAGAATTCACATTTATTACGAAATTCAATATTTTTTTGCAATAACATTTTTCAAACTGTTAATAAAATTACATTTGAATTCATAAAAATTATAGGATCATTTATATTTGGTAGTAAATATTTAATAAAATATTTTTAATAAAATATTTTTTTAAAAGAAATTCATTAATTTGAGAAAATAAATTCCTTGGATGAGTTTTAATATGAACTAAAAATATAATTCCTCTTTTATTATATAAAAAATTGAAATCATTTATATAGTAACAATTAAGTGTAAATATAACCATTATTATATTGAAGATTTACTATAAATATTCATATAATTATGGTTATTATAAATATACCTTAAATAAACATGTAAATTACCTATCGGTAAGGTTCATAACTATAAGACATTCATGGTGTGTTTTAGTAAACCTGGTTTGCGATGTGATCTTGATGAGCCTAAAAATATCATCTAAATGGGTTCTATCATTCATAATTTTTTCGATCTCATATTCAAATTTTTCAAGTAAAAATCCTAGTTAATATATATACCAAGGATTCTCTAAAAATATGATTCATATGGTATGGTTCTACTAGTTTTCCCCACCATATCTTTTACTGTGTCAATTAGATTTATTAAGTCCTTGTATTTATACTAACCATAAGATCACTTTTCAATGGCTATATTTTCGATGATGATGGTTCTTAATAGTCTTTTAAATATGATATAATAAAACCATGGAATTTCATGTATTTTATATAACCATATTATGTAATAAGACTTTAAACTAAAATATAACATGAATTTTATTTATAATATTTCAGGTCAATACTTTTCAACTGGGTAGGGGAAAAATATTTATAAGTCATCCATATTCTAATTCCTCACATCCAGTGTCACTACGATCCCTTTAATCCATGGATTGGATAAACATGTCACATCTTATGGTGGATATGGATTTGGTTAATGGAATTATATCATATTAAAAATATTCCTCCCATGATTATTCTTGGACTCCATCGAAAATTTTCCCTTTGATATTTGTTTCCATATTTTTGGGGAAATTTAATTAATGAAACCTCAATGTACATTACATAAAATGGAAGACATTTAGGATTTATTGGGATGAGTTTTTTCTTAAATAGGGGTAGACCCATACAAAATCATGCCATAATACCCTTATGTGAGTGTCAGGTAGTTGATCATACCATTGTGTGGTCTTTTCAATGGCCCTAATTCATGTCAAATTTACCCATAAAAAATTCGAATACTACCTTTATGAGAGTTCTCAACTACCCTAAAAAGAGTTTTAACACTTGTGAACACTTTGATAAACATTTCTCAGTGGTTATCAAACTTTTCCTATTACGCTGGTCTTTCTTAACCCTAGCATAAGAAGAATTCAGACTTTCTTCAATGTCCATCCTTATCTCTCATAGTGAAATAAAAATATCTGTCGTTCTATGAATTCACATATAATCACATGGCCACATTAATAAGACTTGATCAATAGACCTATCAGTCTTCATATCTATTGGGAAATCTAAATAGGGGAATAAATTTCTATGTTCATCGTGAGGATAATCGTTATTCTTCACTAATGGATTGCGATCACTTGGATGGTGTCACAATGGTTCTTAAGTACAATTTGGCTATTGGTTGTGTTTCTTGAACACAAAATGTTGGAATAAATCTTCTTTGTTTTTCGAGAACATGGTGGCATAGTTGTGAGTACTCTAACATCCTGATTCTAATAAGATTTTTTCATGCTTCACATGCTAATAATAAAATTGATAGTTCAACTTAGCATGGATTCATTCATTTAGGTATATCATTTTATGGGGTCTAGATTCAATAGATCAGGCATTACCCATTTAATCATGGCACATGGTTTGTATTCGTGGTGGGGGTTATTTAAGTTCATGTTTTTTAATAAATAAAATAGATTTGGAAAAGAGGACATCCCTGTCACATGTTTTCAAATGGATGAATGGTGGAATGAATCAATATATGTGGTTCAAAATATTCCATTTAAACAGAATAGGCTCAATGTTATAGGTGATGAAACATTATATTTTGAGTGTCAATCATATTTCATTATCTCCGATTATTTATATCATAACATTAACTCATCTTATCATCCCACATCAACAACTGGATTATTCATATACTGAGTGATGATATTGTATTTATTGATCATTCATCATCATGGGTGGTGCTTGAGCGATGTAGAACAATTATTATGATAGGTTTAAGGCATTGAGTTATGTTAGATATAATGACAATGACGATATGGTAACTTGGAGATGCGGTTTTATTCTCACTAATGGTACCTTTCCATCCATGTTCACTTATGAAGTGTCTATTAATCCTTTATATGGTCACTTTTAAATTTCATAGGTGGTCAATTTTCATGAAATGTTTTCTAATTGAATCAGTTTTTATTATTAGGTCACATCATGACTAGAATATTCAATATGCATTGTATCAGTACATTATTTTAGTGAAAAAAATCAAACAAGGATTCAATTAAATGAGTAATGTAAAATTCCATCAATTAGTTATCATGATTAATATTAATGTGTTACAATTCAATTTAAATATAAGTTTTTTAAAATTAAAAATATATCATTTCCAAAAAATACAATTCATTTGTAAATAAATAAATAAAAATCACAAAAGAAATAAATGTGTGGGATTTAACTTTATTCAAATGTAATTCAAACATAAAATCCCAAAAAATAATTTCTTTCAATAATTTTAATCAAATGTGGAAATCAATCAATTCTAATTCAATGAATTAAATTAAAAATATATATCAATTTTAATTTTTTTTCTAAATAAATGTTTGTCCACTTCACTAAATGTAATAAAAATTGAATATATAAGAAATCATTAATTGAGCTATTGAATTATTAAGGTCCAAATTTTTCAAAAGACAAAATATAATTTTATTAGATTATATAAACAATTTGGATAATTCTAATGAAATTAAATAAGTAATGCTCAAATTTTCCTCCCAAAAAACGGTACCACATAAGAACTATCACACTCTAAGGTAATTTTGGCACTGAATTTCTTTATTCAAAAGAAATAATATGACTCAGTCAACATAGATATAATAATGAAAGACAAAAATCAATAAAACATAGATTCTTCTAGTGTTTGTATTATTCTTCCATATAGGATATTAATTTTTTCTAAACATGCTTCCAATCAATGATAAATGTACAGTATTGGATCAAAATATATTTAATTGGAATAAATTTTTTTTTGTTAAGAATAGATTAAATTTTTCCATTTCTATTATACTTAGAAAAGAAAATTCAATTTAATCTTCATTGATACCCCTCAATTGAATTTGCCTACATTTATTTTCCATTAATTATAATTTAGTTCAATATCCCACACATATGAATGAATTATTATGACTATTATTAACCTTGCTTACATTTTTTAGATTATCGCACTTGTGTTTGGGAAACGAACATTGAAAAACTATTCGTTGATATGTATGTATGGATTTCTCCAACAAATGATGATTAATGACTCCAATAATAATCATGGGATCCCAAATGCTTGATTTAATATGAGTTCAATGGTATTTACTTATTTTTGTTTTATTACTAAGGTGTAAATTTTCAAAGAGAATTTATTATGTAATATTATATTCAAATGTATAATGACCATATTTTTGAATTTTTATTCCAAAAAAGTAATTTAACTCACACTCCCTTCAATATAAAATAATATTTTTATGAGAAATGTAACAAAATTTAGTCAGCAATAGTTTCCCTCTCCCATATTTAAAATTTATGAATTCTTCATTAATATTAAAATATTTTCCCTAGATGGGGTAAATTAGTCTCAATAATATGTTTTTAAAATCATAAAAAATAGTCAACAATAATTTTATAGTAATTTAAAATATTTTTATAAAAATTAAAAATAAATTTTTATTGTATTAATGAAGTTAAATATTAGGAATAAAATTACCAAAAATAGTAATAAATTAATATTTATTTATAGATTCTTTGATATATAATAAATATTATTTAAAAACAACTATAAACAAGATTGTATATCCCTCCCCCCATGAAGTTGTCTTTTAGTATCTATTTATGTACTGATGGACTTGCATCTTGTTTATAGAGACTATACAGTGAATATTAATAGGTAGAAAAAAATGTTGACTTGATAACATTTATTTTGATTGAGGCTCTACCCTAATGTAAATAGATGTCCTTATAATAGGAACATATGTTTTCTTCTTATTAGCAAAAAATATAGAAAATTAAAATTAATAAATTATAGCATTTATTCAAATAAAAACTATGAAAATGAAAAAAACGGTAATTAAGGAAAATATTTAGGTATACCTCCCATGTGGGGATATATTTACTCTAACCATAACTGGATAGTATTTTAGTCGTCCCTAATCCCTAAAAGGATGGGGTTTAATTTCTAATAACCGCAAAATCTTGTCACGACCCGTCCCCCGGGGCCTGAATCGTGACTACCCCAGACCCACCTTCCATTGGCCAGGGACTGGCAACAAGCACCAAAGGAGTAAATCCCTAAGCTGGGAAGGCATTGCCTTTATATATTGTAAACCCATAGAATCAGAGTACAACTAGAAGTAAACACTAAGTAAACACTATATACAAAATAGAGTGTTGAAAGTAAAAGGGGGCCAGAAATACAAGCCCAACAGTAAAGTACAAGAAAACGGAAAAGTACAAGTATAGCTGAATGAAGAAGTAAAGAAGATATTGGGTCGTCCTTCGGGCTTCCTACCTGAAGGGTAGGTACAAGTGGCCCCCTTAGCAGTCCATGTATGCATATCCGCTCCATGTACCATCGCGCCGAGTGGTCCACCTCTGGGTACAGTCCAATCCTACTAATCTCTGCCTCAGTCAGCATTGTCCATCGTCTCCAACCAACACAATGAGGTGTGGGCATAACCCGTGAAGGGGTGAGTATAACGATACTCATTAGGGACCTTGAGACCCTCAAGGTATCACTAAATCCAACAAGGATAAAACACAAAGCATGGATTCAATGGATAACCATTACGTAGGTATATGCCCAATCATATACTTATGTTATCTAGTAACCCATCTCAATCATGAAGAAAACTCAGAAGTCAAAGACTTATCTCAAAACAGGATTTTATTCTAGGGGGTAGTATCCAGTAACAACCTCAGTCACACTGTCTGAACCTTGGCTGATGGGTACTCCTCCTCTATAGAGTATAGTGGTCCTGCCGCATCACCTAGAGGCGCTTCCCACTATTCTTAGACTGATGTGGTACTCCTCCTATCGAGTATTGTGGATCTGTTGTGCTCACACAGAGGCACTCTCCATTGTGGGTCTGCCGTGCTCACACAGAGGTGCTCGCCCTCATAGCCTGTCGAGGTACTCTTCATGTCGTGTATCGTGGTTCTGTCGTGCTGACACAGAGGTGTACCCCACCTTGGGTCTGTTGTTCTCATACAGAGGCGCTTCCCACTGGACCAGTCGAGTCTCCGAGTCGAAAGGTCAGTAGTCTTCAGGTGTCAGCCACCTACTAGGTCTCCATACTCAGCTCGCACGTTTCCAGGATGATCCGCTCTGTGAACTACATGTCGATTCTCCAACTATCACTAAGTCCCACGATAAAGTATCACAATGGTCTGCCTCGTCATTGGGATCTCAACGCAACAGACGGTGTGTCAATCGGATGCTCGGTCTGTGAGTTATTGGCATTTCCATTCCAGGGGCCCGGTTGGTTTTTAGGTTGAAACAAACCCAGATGTACCCTAACTGTGTCCAAACCTCAAGTGGGGTGTTCCAAAAGAACTGTCTCACTCTAAGATTCCCATCACCTTAGACGAATCGTCAATTGGACACCCGTAGTCCATGATATGAGAGGAAAAGTATAATCGGGTCAAACAGGTTCAGACTGGGGTCGGACCCGGTCTCCGGGTCAGACCCAGTCTGCGGGTCCAACCTAGCCCGAGAGGGTGGCCTGGCCCGAGGGGGTGACCCGGCCCAAGAGTAGCCCTTCCTGAGGAGGCGGACCGCATGGCCTTCCTGGTGGCCCACGTGGCCTACTGGCGGCCCGCTTGGCCTGGCTGGCGGCCTACATGGTCTGCTACTGGCACGCGTGGCCCCCTGGCGGTCCGCATGGCTTGGCCGGCCAGCGGCTGGGGTCACCTTGCGGGGCCTGCTCTAGCTCTGAATGGGGGGAGGGGGTGTCGCGCCCCGGGCATCCGAATAGAACCGGCGCTACATTCCGGTTCCGAATCCCACGGGACCCCGGGGGGGCCACCTTGTTCGGATTGCCGAGCAGCCAGTCGGTTTCCACACCGCCGGCGGCCAGACCAATGCCAGGCATCCCTGGCTCTTCCACTATTGTGCGACAATGTCGTGGTTTTTCTCCTCCGTGTGGTGCCATGGCGCCGCACCCTTCTGCCGCGGCCCGCCCTGGCCGCAGACCTTCTTATCCGCCCAGCGCGACGACAACCCGCCCCTTCTGCCGCGACCCTCCCTGGCCACAACACGGCAGTGCCACGCCCTTTTTGGCGACCCGACGACCTTGCTCCGCTGGTTTTCTTCATGCCCGGCCCGACGCCGGCTGCTGTTTCTCCACCTCCATCTTCAATAAATGAGAACCATCAAAGGGGGAGGATCGGGCCGTGTTAATGTCCGAGCCCTCCACGTTATGTTGATATCATTTGGCATAACATATTCAAAAAATTGAATGATGTAGAATATAAAAAAATTCAAATCAAATCCCCCTTCCATGTTTGTCGATGATCGTTGACAAAGTCGCAGGAAGCGAATATCTATTAGTCGTTCGCCGCGTTCATCATGCACTCCCAACTGAAGCTCGTATGTCAGAAAGTGTCCAGGGTAGAAGACCAAGGAAGTAGTGTCACCGGTGTTCTTCACGTTCTTCGTTGGTGGAAGAAGCATTCTTTGTTGGGAGGATGGTTCTCCCTTGCCCTCCCCTTCCGTAATTCTCCTTTCCAACAAAAAGTATGATCCCAAAATAAAAAGAAATAACATATTAACCATTATTTTAATGGTTGGCATGAGTTCAAAATGAGAGTTAATTAAATACGGGGCTCTACATAATTAATTCATGTGTGTAGACACAAATTAATTAAGGGAGTTCAAGAGTTTCATCTTCAGGTGGTCCCCACCTCATTAACTGTTAATAGATGTTTTATCCTTGGGTGGGCCCCACCACCATAACCTTTCATCGGAGGTTATGGTGTGGTGGGCCCACCCCTAACCACCTCTTTGATGTTTTAACCACCTCAAAAATAAAAATAGCTAACAGTTATTTTTTATTTAAATTTTTCCTTAAAAACTCAAAAACTAACTTTCATTCTCGACCGACTGTCATCGAGGTAAAAGTCTTCTTAAGAGAATATCGATACTGTGAGTTCAACGGTGCCCTCAAATTTCAGTTCCGATCACCAGTTCAAAATTTATAAAATTCTACACGTACGTTTACTGAATGTATTTGAAAAAAAAACTTCAGAAATTGATTCCGAGCACACCAGGTCTTAGAATCAAGCGCCGTAAATTTTCGTTAACTCATATAATTTCCATGTATTTAAGAAACAATTTCCACAGAAATTCCAGGTCTTTACATTCTCCCCACCTTAGGGATTTACGTCCCTGTAAGCTAAAACTCGAACTATGGGAACAAAAGGGCGTACTGAGCACGCATCTGAGCCTCCCGCTCAAATGTGCTCTCCTAGAGGATCCTGTGATGCCAGTGAATGTGCATTGGAGGTATCGACCATCCACGTAGGACATTATCCTATCGATCCTCAATCTATACTGGAACATTCGTAAAAGTCTCCCCATCATCGATGTATAGCTCTCCATGGTTGATGATGTGGGATGGGTCATACACATATCTCCTCAGCTGAGATACGTGGAAGATGTCGGGCTTCTGGTGCAACTAAGGTGGAAGAGCTAAGCGATAAGACACCTCACCTACTATACTGAGCACCTAGAAAGGTCCGATGAATTGTGGAGATAGCATGCCGCCTTGGCCAAATCTCCGTAGACCTCGTCGAGGTGAGACCCGTAGAAAGATGTTTTCGCCATCCTCGAACTCCAGAGGTCTCCGTCTCCTATTAGAAAATGACTTCTGCCTGCTCTGTGCAGTCCTCATCTACTCTTGGATGATCTGCACCCTCTCCGGGGTAGCCCATACCGTCTCTGGTCCCACCAATGCGGACTTCCCAGTGTCTGTCCAACATAAAGGTGATCAACAAGGTCGACCGTATAAGCTCTCAAAAGGTACCATGCCGATAGTGGAGTGATAGCTTTTGTTGTAGGAGAACTCCACCAAAGGTTAGTGGTCCTCCCAGCCACGACCAAATTCGAGGACACAAGCACGAAGCATGTCCTTGAGGGTTTGAATAATCTGCTAAGTCTGACCATCCGTCTGAGGATGGAAGGCGGTGCTCATGCGAAGCTGCATCACGAAAGCCTCAGGCAACCCCTTCCATAGCCAAGAGGTAACTCGTGCATCACATTCAGAGACAATAAAAGAAGTAACTCCATGTAGACACACAATATCCTATACATAGAGGTGTCCCAAGCTCTCTACTGAGCCCTGATCTCTGATCGGTAGGAAGTGGGAACACCTGCTGAGTCGGTAAATGATTACCCATATCGAATCGTGACTCTTCGAGGTACGTGTAAGACCCGTCACGAAGTCCGTGGATATCCTATCCCACTTCCACTCTGGGACCTCAATGGGATGAAGCAAGCCTACTGGTACCTAGTGCTACGCCTTCACTTGCAGATAAGTGAGGCACCGTGAGAGAAACACTGCTACTACATTCTTCATACCTTGACACCAGTGCTGTCGTCGAAGGTCCATGTACATCTTCACCACTCCTAGTTGTACCGCTAGAGGGGATGTGTGGAACTCACTCAACACATCCTCATGAAGTTCAACTAGTCCCCAGGTACATCCTCCGAAGAGGATGATGTGCTCCCCACCTTCAAAAAATCCATTAGGTGCCTTACCTATGGATACTTGAGCATGTTGTGTCTCACAGTTAGTGTCCCCATGCTACGCCTCACTGACTCACTGAAGAAGTGGGGGAGTGACTGTAAGAGACTGTAGATATGATGCTCCATCTCTATCCACAAATGATATATGTAAGGCGGAAAACTGCCATGTATCCTCTCCTAGCAGCTGTATACCAGTCCTCCTGCTGAGCGCATCTTCTACAACATTCCCCTTCCCAAGAGTATAGACTATCTCGAAGTCATAGTCCTGGAGGAACTCAATCCAACGCCGTTGTCTGAGGTTTAGGTCCTTCTGAGAGAAGATATACCTGAGACTCTTCTGATCATAGTACACGGTAAAATGTTCACCCATAAGATAGTTTCACCAAATCTTTAAGGCGAAGAACAATGCTGCTAACTCCAGGTCATGGGTAGCGTAGTTCTCCTCGTGCTGTCTCAACTGTCGAGAACCATACGTAATCGTAGAGTGCTCGTGCATTAGGAAACAATCGATTCCAGTTCCTGATGTGTCACAGTAGACTACGTACCCTACTCTTTCCTCTGTAAGTCTCAAGATAGGGGAACTAGTCAGCTTCTACCTCTTCTCTTGAAAGGTCTGATAGCATCTCTCTGACCACATGAAGGGTTTCCTCTTATTCTTCAAGGATGATAGTGGTGCTGCGACTCTTGATAAGTCTGAAATAAATATCTGGTAGTATCCCGCCAAGCCCAGGAAACATTGTAACTCCGTCACACTCTTGGGTGGCTCCCATGCAAGTATCACCTCGATCTTTACTAGATCTATTGCAACGCCAGCCTCTGAGATGACATGTCCTAATAAGTGAACCTCTCGAATACATAACTAGATCTTCTAGAGCTTACCATAAAGCTGGTGCTCTTGGAGTGTGTCCATTACTACCTGCAAATGGTAGGCATGCTCCTCCTCAGTATTCGAGTAGATCAAAATGTCATTGATGAAGACCGTGACAAAGTGATCAAGGTAAGGCTGAAAAATCCTCTTCATGAGACACATGAACACTGTTGGATCCTTGGATACACTAAAAGGCATAACTATGAACTCATAGTGTCCGTACCGACACCTTAAGGATGTCTTCTGCACATCCTCGTCTTGAACTCTGAGCTGGTGATAGCCTGATCTGAGATCTATCTTCACACACCATCATGCTCCCTTCAGCTGATCAAAGAGGTCATCAATCCTCAGGAGTGGGTAATTGTTCTTTACGGTCACCTGGTTCAGGCGACGATATTCAACACAGAGCCTCAAGCTCCCATCCTCCTTCTTGGTGAACAGAATCAGGGCTGCCTAGGGAGAAACACTAGGCTGAATGAATCCATTTCCATGCAATTCCTCTAGCTGTACCCACAGCTCGTGAAGCTCAGCGGTTTCCATTTGATATGATGGAGTAGATATTGGTGTAGTCCCAGGTTACAAGACAATGTAGAAGTCCACTTCTCTACGTGGAGGTAGTCCTGGAACATTGTCAGGGAAAACATCCTCATACTGGTCCACCACTACAAGATAAGTCGGACTCTCCACATCAACTACTCTAAGGGTAAGGCAAGAAAATTGGCGAGTAATCGGCTGCACCCTCCTCTGAGTAAGTCCGTCTAGTGCTGTAAAGGTTCCCTTCTCTCCGGTGAAGGTGAACCTGGTCCCATACCTACAGACACAACACACCTTTCACCTAATATAGTCAATATGGGCATGAACTGTAGATAACCAGTTCATACCCAAGATGACATCGTAAGGCCTCGACGCCGCTATGAGGAGATCCCAGCCGAAACTCTCACCTCCTAGAGTAAGCTCACACTGCCGTAACCATTGCATAATCATCGAGTCTGATCCCGTAGGATTCTATATCCCTAAGGATTGAGCCAATAGCTCCATTCGAATTTCTGATCTCCGATTGAGGGCTGCGACAATGAAAGAGTGACTGGAACCTGTGTCTATAAGAACTGCAGCTAAGGTGGAGTAGACACAGATAGTACCTCAAATCATCTCTCGAGAACCATGGTTGTATTCCTTAGCTTTCTAAAGATGAGCTCTCCCCTATTCACCTACTCCCTGCAGTCAGGGTGGACGTCCTGGTGGTGGTGGCGGTAGCACCTCGTAACGTCGTCCACCACCAGCTGCATGACTAGCTCCTCTTCCACGTCTACCTACTCCCTTCAGACCACCTAGATCGAACCTATGACTCTTCTTGGGAGGTCCGTCAACTCTCTGTTGATCATCTGAACGGCGGGTCGAACAGTCACGAGCCATGTGACCATGCTCGCCACATGAGTAACACTGCCTGCTCCTGGCTGGTAAGTCACAACCTCGGGTGCTCCACACAACAAATCCTGAGTCCTGCGGTCATCCACCCATTGGTTTGGTCCTCTTGGACCTCTACATCATCTGTCTACTATCAGCTGTAGAAGACTCCACTGCATGTCGACCAGTAGTGGGTCTCGCTACTGGTGACTACTCAGCCAAGAATCTCTCTACTTGGAGGGGTCTCTCTAACACCCCCACCTACGTCGGGATGTTGAAGGAGATTATCGATGCCCTGATCTCTTTCTTGAGACCTTTCTAGAAGGTCTGAGCCCTGAAGAATGGGTCCCATACCATATATGTGGAGTAATGCGAGAGGTCGGTGAACCTCGCTGAGTACAACACTACTGTCATGTTGCCCTGCTGTAGATGACGTAGCTCCACTATCTGCACCACTCTAAAGGTGGTTGGGACAAAATCCACTCGAAACAGGCTCTCAATGATTGTCCATTATAGGGATGCCTTGTAATGCACTTGGAGAATTATGCTCCACCATCTGCCCATTATTTCCTGAAGGGGGCTGGTAGCAAGGATCCCCATGAAGTCTGCTGGTGTCTCTACTAGCCTGAAGACTCTCACCACAGCCTCCAGCCAATCCTCAGCTATTTGTGGGTCCATCTATCCCCGGAACCTGGGTGGCCTCTAGCGCTGGAACTCATGCAATGCGCTCAAGAAGCATTCATCGTATACTGCTAGGGATGGTGGCATCGGTGGTCCAAAAAGAGGTGGTACCGCTGGTGCCTCTACTAGTAAAGGGCCCTGCACCAAGGCCTCGTTGCTCGGTGGGATATCAGAGAGTATGACTCTCAGGGCTCTTCGGGGAGGCATCCTAAAAGAAACAGATGAGACACAGTCAAAATATTATACCTGGTGAGCAGACCGGGTTGGACTGACTTAAGAAAACTTTTAATAATACGCACGCAAATAGTGTTTTCGTGCACAAGGTCAGAAATTAGTAGTCAGGGTCCTTGTGTATGGATACGTCGGCCGCCTGCACCGAAACTGGAATCCCTGATCTAAAAACAAAACATAGTACCCTTAACACTATTGCTTCACAATAAATAATGATCAGAGACCTATGTTCTGTGGTAGAAGTGACTCCTCTGATACCAATTTGTCACAACCCGTCCCCCGGGGACCGAATCGTGACTACCCTAAGCCCGCCTTCCATAGGCTAGGGGCTGGTGACTACCACCAAAGGCTTAAATCTCTAATCTAGGAAGGCATTTCCTTTATAAATTGTAAACACACAAAATCAGAGTACAACTGGAAGTAAAAACAATGTAAAAATTTTATACAAAAGATAGTTATGAATGTATAGGGGGCCTGAAATACAATCCCAATAGTAAAGTACAAATAAATTGAAAAATACAAGTAAAACTGAAATAAGAAGTAAAGCCGCTACTGGGTCGTCCTCCAGGGTTCCTACTTGAAGGGTAGGTATAGATTGCCTCCTCAGCACTCCACGTTTGTACATCCGCTCTATGTACCGTCATGTTGAGTGGTCCACCTCCGGGTACCATCTGGTCCTGCTACTCTCTGCCTCAGTTAGCGATGTCCGTTGTCTACAACCAATACAATGAGGTGTGGGCATATCTCGTGCAGGGGTGAGTATAACGATACTCAGTATAGACCCCGAGACCCTCAAGGTATCACTAAATCCAGCAAGGATAAACCACAAAGCATGGATTCAATAGATAAACATTACTTAGTTATATGCCCATACACATACATAAGTTATCTAGTAATCCATCTCAATCATGAGGAAAACTCAAAAGTCAAAGACTCAACTAAAACTAGGATTTTATTCTAGGGGTAGTATCCTGTAACAACCCCAGTCACACTGTCAGAACCTTGGATGATGGTGTACTCCACCTCTATCAAGTATAGTGGGCCTACAACGTCACACAGAGGTGCTTCCCACTATCCTTAGATTTCTGTTGTACTCCTCTTATCGAGTATTGTGGATATATTGTGCTCACACAGAGGCGATCTACACTGTGGGTCTACCGTCCTCACATAGAGGCACTCCCCCTCATAGCTTGATGAGGTACTCCTCTTTTCAAGCACCGTGGGTCTGCTGTTCTCACATAGAGGCGCTCCCCACCATGGTTCTGCCGACTCACACAGAGGCACTTCCCACTAGGCTAGTCGAGTCACTCCGAGTCGAAAGGTTCATATTCATCAGGTCTCAGCCACCTACTAGGACTCCAAACTCCGCTCAGCTGTCTCCGGGAGGATACGCTCCATGAACTACATGTCAAGTATCCAACTGTCACGAAGTCTCATGAAAAAATTATCACATAGGTCCACCTTGTCATAGGGATCTCAACACAAAAGACGACGCGTCAATCAGATGCTCGGTCTGTGAGTTATTGGAATTTACGTTCTAGGGTCCCGGTTGGTTTTTAGCTTCAAACCAACTCGAACATACACCAACTGTGTCCGAACCTCAACTGGGGTATGCCAAAAGATCTGTATCGCTCTAAGCTTCCCATCTCCATATGCATTTTTTCATTCAGACACATGTATCCCAAGATATGGATGCAAAAGTGTAATCGGGGCAAATGGGTTCGGACTGGGGTCCGACCCGGTCCATGGGTGAAACTCGGTCCGCGAGTCCGAACTAGCCTGAGAGGGTAGCCCGGTCTAAGGGGGTATCTAGACCCCAAAGCGGCCCGACCCGAGGGGGCGGCCTGCGTGGCCTGGCTGGCGGCCCGTGTGGCCTGCTGGAGGCTCATGTGGCCTGGCTGGCAGCCCGCGTGGCCTGCGGGCAACCTGCGTGTCCAGATGGCGGCCTGCGTGGCCTGGCCGGCCAGCGGCTGGAAGCGCCCTATAGGGCCCTCCCTAGCCATGAGTGGGGGGGGGGGTGCTGTGCCCTCTGGCTTCCAAACAGAACCAGCGCTAGGCACTAGTTCAGAATCCCACGGGACCCCGAGGGTCTCGCATTGTCCGGCTGGCCGAGCGGCCAACCGATGTCCACACTACCGGCGGCCGGCCTGATGCTAGCAGTCCCGACTCTTCCACCATGGCACGACAGCGCCACGGTTCTGCTCCTCCGCATGGCACGACGACGCCACACCCTTCCACCACGGCCCACCATGGCTACGACACTTCTTCTCCCAGTGGCGCGATGGAGCCGCACCCCTTCCGTCGTGGCCCACCCTGGCCGCAGCTTTCCTTCCACGTGGCATGGTGGTGCCGCACCCATTTTGGCGACCCAGCGGCCTTGAGCGGCGAGTTTTCTTTGTGGCTGACCCAACGCTAGCCACCATTGCTCTGCCTCTGTCGTCAACAAAAGAGAACAATCAAAGGGGCAGGGTCGGGCCGTGTTCCCGGGGTTCGAGCCCTCCACGTTATGTTGATATCAGTTGGCATAACAAATGCCAAAAATTGAACGAAATAGAACAAGAATAAATTCAACTCGAATCCCCCTACCTTGTTTTTCGATGATCATTGACGAAGTTTTGGGAAGCGAACATCGATCCGTCATTCACCGTGTTCATCATGCGCTCCCACTTAAGCTCGTGTGTCGGAAAGTGTCCAGGGTAGAAGACCGAGGAAGAAGGGTCGTCGGCATTCTTCGCGTTCTTCATTGGCAGAAGAAGTATTATTCGTTGGGAGGATGGTTCTCCCTAGCCCTCCTCTTCCTTAATTAACCCTTCCAACAAAACGTAAGATGCCAACCCCAAAGGAAATAATAGATTAACCATTATTTCAATGGTTGGCATGAGTTCGAAGGGAGATTTAATTAAAGAGGGGGCTCCACATAATTAATTCGCGTGTGTAGACAAAAATTAATTAACAGAGTTCAAGAGTTTCATCTTCCGGTGGTCCCCACCTAATTAGCTATTAAGAGATGTTTAAACCTCAGGTGGGACCCACCACCATAACCTCTCATGGGAGGTTATGGTGTGGTGGCCCCCACCCCTAACCACCTCTTGAAGGATTTAACCCCCTCAAAAATAAAAATATTTAACACTTATTTTTATTTAACTTTTTTCTTTAAAATACCAAAAACTAATATTCATTCTCAACCAAATGATGTCGAGGTGAAAGTCATCTTAAGTGAATACCGGCGCTGTGAGTTCAATGGTGCCTTCAGATTTTAGTTCTAAGCACTAGTTCAAAAGTTATAAAATCCAACTCGTATGTTTACTGAACGTACCCCCAAAAAACATCCGAAATTGATTTCGAGCACACCGAGCCTCAGAATCAAGTGCCATAAATTGTCACACACTTGTAAAATTCCCATGTATTTAAGAAATAATTTTCCACAGAAATTCTAGGCCTTTACAAATCTAGTTCTTTACAAATATCTTCAACTATAATTAAACCTATATGACCTCATTGATAGAGTATTTCATTCTCACCCTATAAATATGACAATTTATCAGAAAGAGAGGGAATGAATGAATAATGTATGGGGTATCGTTGGTTTGTACCATAGTTCCCATGGATTATTCATAATCAATGGAATATATTTTAGTTTTACATAATAATAAATTAAATTAATATTAATTAAAAATTCAAATTGGATAAAATAAATGAATGTTCGGTTCATGTCAAAAACATTTACATCAATGGTAGCCTCTCTGTTTGATTCTTAATTAGGATCCACTGGGAATAATTCAATTTTTTACTCTCTAGTTTATGTTGTCTTTTGAATAATGTTATTGATTTAAAATAGGCCGTGAACTTCTTCTTCAATATCCACTTCTCTGGTGTCATCACTTTCAAACTCTTAATGAAAAAAACTAAGAATATTATTAAAGAACTAATCACCGATATATTTTTCTTTAGTATCCCAGGTAGTCTTTTCTACTATTTGAAAGTAGGGATGCCATTGTATTTTCGATTTTTTTTTCTTTAACGTAATCAAGTGGGAATAATCTATAATATTAAATTTATGGATATTAATATAATTATCCTAACCCTTGTATCTTAGAGTTATTTGTTACTTTATTACATTAGAAATTAATACAGGGAATCACATATTGAAGGATATAGTAGTTTAGTATTCATTAAGAAATAATTATATAAGTGAATCTCTTATTACAATTGAAAACGTAAGACAATAAAAAAATCCATTTTAGAAAACCGTTATTCTATTTAGCATACCATGGAATATTAGTCCTAATTTATATCCTAACATTCTTGTGAATATAAACCTAAGAACATAGTGGGGTCTAATACTTAATAAGGGTATGCATGTAATGAAGGATATCATAATCTAGTAAGTCATAATCATTTAGGAATGGTAAATAACTAATGATAATTACATTAAATCAATAATATGATCTTAAAAAATAATATAAAAGGGGTAAATGAAGGTCAAAATAATTCCATACATATAAATATATGAGAATTAAACATATCCATGGATGTTCTAACTACTAGAATAATATTATAGAAATTAATTAATAAACGCATAATGGGAGTATGAATAATTTTATACATTATAAAAATCCCATAAAAGGCTAATTCCAAGGCATATTACATAAATGTGTTTGGCCTAGGACAAAAACCCAATCTAGTATGTCTCTTGAGACCTATCGATGCATTGAGGGGATATGATGGGCCCCACCCATAACATAAAAAATCAAATTTATCCTCATATGTAATGGGAGAAATATAATCAATTTAAATAGTCATATTGAGTAACTTGCATGTGACATTTTAACAGTTTCCCTAGTCAATAAATTCATTTATATACTATCTAGAGTAATATGGAGAATTTTATAAAAACTCTACATCCCCCATTAACCTGATCATAGAAGATGAAGATAAATAATATATATGGTATCATTACAACATATCCTCAATTAATAATAATTAAAATAAGTAATTGATGAATATAAATATGATAAAATGTATTTAAGAATTTAATTTGGACATTTCCCAATTTACTGTTAAAATAACATTTATAAAATAAAAATTTATTGAATTTAAAGAAATGTATTCATTGAAAACTATTATGGAAACATTTATATGAAGACTAAAAAAATAAGATGTCATGAAAGTAGGGAATTTTATTCTTGCTGAGTATGTTAGAAATCATGTCTCTATTCACATTTTCATTCGAATGTCAAAACGTACCTCATTAAGATAATGAAAGAAATATTCCTTCATAAAAAATCTATTCATGTTCAAAAAATGAATGTAAAAAGTCATTGGATAATTTTTTTAATGCTTTTTGAAAACATTTTTAGAACATGGATATACAAGAAAAAATGTTTTTAATGAAATAGATAAATAAATTCATCATTTCTTAAAAAATATCAATCATTTTTTATACCAATGTGAGTAAAATTATACTATTACATTTATATGTTATGAATAAACAATGGATTTGAATATTTAATTGGTTTATGATATAATTAACAGATAATTTTCCCAATTGAAACTCAAACATAAAACAACTCCAATAAAGATGAGATTATGAAATATCCACTTACAAATTTGGTATTTTTTGAATCTAAACACCCATGAAGGAAATAAAATTAAATGAAATGTTAAATTTATTAAGGGTTAATATATTAATGATATAACTTATCAATGGTGTAACGTTAGGTTACCCTCTTTCAGGTATTATCTTTTACTTGGCTAGTTTTTATCTTTAATTGGGTGTGTCTTGGGACTCCCGAGGATGTGGGAAATTTCATGAGAAAAATGACCAAAAAGTTAGGGGTGGAAAATTATTTGAATTAATGGAGTATTGGTATAAACATATACTAGCCTTCATGGGTATTTTTCCATCAACATAGGGAAGATATTGATCTTTTGTTTCTTAGTTGTGTAAATTCCTCTTCAATGTGGATGGTTGTTTATGATATTTTTGAAATCCCCATGTCTAGAATGTCTTAAATTCCTCATTTCCATCAAGGACAGAATTCTATTTCTCATTTTCCACCATTGATGGATCTTTTTAGGGTCTCTTCTACTGAACTCCTTTATTTTATTTGGTTTTCTTGGAATAAGGTGATTCATGTTATTTTTTCCTTCTCGGTTAGTGAGGTTTTATCCTCTATTCCAACTGCCATGAATAATTTTGACATTCCAAGGAAGCATTTTTTGCTTTTACTCGGTCCATGATTTGTCTGTTTTGAACTAGATAGCTGTTAAGGGAAACATGAAGCCTCTGCATGGTACTTTTGATGTTCAAAGTAAGGAACTTCTTTTTGGTTGGTTAAAAGTTAATTCTGATTGTACTTCTAGACGTAATCCGGGGATTTATGGTTTTGGTGATACTTTCAGAAATCATAAAGGCGATTTACTTGGTTATTTTCATGGTCATTGTGGCTTTTCCTCTTCACATGAGTCTGAAATTCTCGGCATTATCATTGATGTGGATCAAGCTGTGAAGTGTGGTTGGGATAATTTATGAATCGATAATGATTCCAATGTTCTCATTTCTACTATAAGGATGCATCTATCTCACTTATCCTGTAAGCTAACTAATTGTTGGATTAATTGTTTGGATATTCCATTTTTCATGAATCATATTATAACTAAAATTTATAGGGAAGCAAATTCGGTTGCTGATGGCCTTGGAAAAAATGGAATTAATGGAGGTAATTTTGTTTGGTATGGTCAAGTTCTCGATGATCTATTTTCTTTTCTTAAAAGGGAATGTGACAAGTCTCTCATATTCAGAATTTTGTAAGATTTTACTTTCCCTTTTTGAGGTTGTTTTGAAAGGTTATTTTTTATCTTTGAGTTCTGTTGTTTACATTGGGGATAGAGTTTTTAGTTTAATTCTTTATTCTTCATTGGAGTGGTTTCTTTTCTTTGTTTTCCACAGGGATGAAGTGGATGGTCTACATGTATCTATTTTTTTCTGCACTAGTTTTCAAGGTGTATCAATTTGATTGAATTTCAATTCGTGTCTTAGATGGGACCTCTTGTGGTGATGTCCTTGTTTTGATCATATTACCACTTTTCTTTTTGGATTCTTCATTTCCTTTTGTTCTTAAGTTATCATTTCTCATTCTTTTTCATGTTTGTTGTTGTCTTGTATGTAGCATCCTATTTTTGATTACATGGGTTCTCCATGTGGATTTTTTATGGCGTCTCTGAGCACATGAGGTGGATGATTCCTTTCATAGGGGGTCACTGATGAGGACAATTTTCTGTAGCTGGATCATTTCTGGTTTTCAAATTAGCAGGCCTCTTCCTTCTTTGGAGTTCATGGAGTGTTGGTCTGGTGTGGACTACATTCGTTTTGTTTTTTGATTGGAGTTCTTGGTGCGTTCCTTTTCTTTTTTTTCTTTGGGTTTTGTTATCTTTCACCATAACCATACTTTATTGTTTTTTGGTGTTTTTTGTTTGTATTTTTTCCTGTATTGTTTTCTTTTTTTCTTTAATGATATTACCTTATATATAATGACCTTGAAGGGTTCTCTCAAATTTTTTAGAATGCCCCAACATGTTTGAGGTTTTAATAAGTAATTAGTAGTTATTTTAGTATGTAAGAGAAATATATCTCAGATAATGTGTATACATGATGTGAGAATTATACAAGGAAGATATCATGATCTTGGTAGAAAACATGATGCGAATAAATTCCATGTAAAGGTTACACATGTTGGAATATTAAAATATTTGTTCATATAAAAAAGTGATATGTTTTTAATTGAATGTGATACTTGAGGATGACATGACATATAATTGAATTAAATGACTAGTAAATGTCAGGGATTATTGTTTTATGGCTCATCATCAACTGAGTGTTTATTTAATCTTCAAAAGACCTCTCCCCACTTGACCAAGGTCTCTTCTATGACAATTTTTTGATCCTCTGTTCGATTAGGATTTTTCATTTATTGATTGATCATTGTTTATGCTGAATTATGTGTCTCTATGTGAGTAAGAATATCTGATTACTTTTTTTCACAATATTGAAATTGTGTTGTGTTATCAGATATACTGAATCATATTATTGTTTCTTCTTCATTCCCTCTAGATCAGGTCTGTGATCTTATTTTGGGGGACGTTCCATTGTTTCTCTTGGTGCATAAGGTGTGTGTTCTTCACTAAGATGTAATATATCATCATTGAAGAATCATTTTGTTGAATTTAATCAATTAAGAGACATTTTGATTTATTCATATACATCATTTTTAGTCTTTGGTTTCATCTATGTGGTGTATTCAGTTACAAGTATGTGTGAAGTGATTATTTAGGTGGGTGTTTCCATCTCTATCCTATGTTGGTGAAATTAATTTATACTATTTTGGATAGATATTATTATTAATTGGAAGGTCATTGAGCACTATTTTGTTGTTCATCGAACTAGGTTTTTTAAAACATTATTCTCCCTTAGTTTTGGTAAATAGAAATGGGGTTTCGAAGAATTGTGAAATAGTTTTGGATATTTTTATCAATGAATGATTTGATAGAAATTGTTTTGTGATCAAGGTTTTAAAATAGACCACGTGAGACGCATTGGGTATACAGGTAGAAGGTATAGTAATCAGTCTCATCCATTTATGGTTGGTTTTTTGATGTGGAATTCCTATTCTCCCTAGGATCAGTTTTCTTGGGAAATGTTGGACCTGTTTAGATGTTCACCTTTTGGGATGTTACTCTTCTCACTATATATGATACATATGTCTACTGTATTTATTCATAAATAATTTTATATGTTAGTTTTTAGTTTACTAGATATTCTAGACTAGTTTGATCCCTCGGGTGATGATACCTTTGTTTTCACTTTTACATTGTAATTTTTCATACTTCCAATGATTTAATATAATATGTGATTCTTTCATTTTTTTTCTCACATGATATATCTTTTGTGATATGTGATTATGAATTATTTTGAAACCAGTTAACCCGGTTAATTGGGAAATGTGGAAATGGGGAAATTATTTTTTTCCCATGAATCAAATATAAAAACTTGTAAATTGTTATCATGCCTTTATTTCATTAATGTTGAGCATGCTTGGAATATTTTTCAAAGAAATGATATGGAATAGATGGGTGGGACCCAAATGGTCATGTTATCTCACACCTAGTCTATACATTCAATGTTTTGTAGAACTAGATAGGCATTTCTATGTAGAAAAAGGAACGACATCACTGTAACGCCCTAACCCAAGTTACCTTGAGTCGGTGCTTTATTGCATAACATTCGCATGATCACAAAAGATCAAGTCTCAAAAGACCGATTAGTTTAGTAGCCTTGGTAACACTAGATACATTCATAAAGTTTACATTACATCATAAATTGAAAACTACAACAACATCTTGTCTCCACACTCAAATACCCTTATATTATCCATACAGGTCATTCCTAAAATACTTCTTCACATCCCAGGAAAAATAAAACATAGAAAGGGGTGAGCTCAGTAGCTCAGTAAGGATAACAATATAGCAGAAACATTCATAAATAAGCATAAACATTTAAGACAATGTATAACTAAAACAAAAGCCTTATAAACTAGAACTTCAGCATAATATGACAAAGGTGAAATGAAATAATTCCATTTACATATTCACATGGATATTCTACTAGTCGAATAATCACATGAAATATCAATAACCAATTTCATAATGATGGAATGCATAATGTCAGACTATCATTACCACATATTCAAGGCCTCGTGCCAAGACTACAAATAAGATTTGTCAAAGCTTTGTGCCAAGACACTAGTTTGTCTCATGAGACCTACCCATGCATCGAAATGCTATAGCGGGCTCCACACATCACATATTAAGTCCAATGCATTCCTCATATGAACAGGTTTAAACATAACATAAACATTCGTATAAAAACTAAAATACGAAATTTCAATACATTCTACATAAACTAGGAATGGTATAAAAATAACACTTCCATAGTGAAACATATCTAAAAACCTTCAATACAATATGTTAGTTTTTTATCACAATATATCAACTTCAAATAATCTTAAAATCCATCAAAGGATGTTGACATAGATGAAATCAAAACTATTTGATAGAAATATCTCTTTTTTTAAATCATTTAAAAGTGACATAATTATAAAATAAAACATTTACTTTGAAAATATCTTTATAATCTTGTAATTTAAGCTTCAAAGATTTTATAACGGAGGAAAATAGCCGCACCCACTGTATAAGTTAAAAAAACATTCTTACCTTAATTCTGTTGAAAAGGTTAAAAAAGGACCTTGTTAGGAAAATGATGGACAGATTCCTTTATAAACCTCTTATAACAAGTCAAACAAGGGTATAAATAAATTTTACCAATATTCTAGTAAATAGTGAAAATGTTTTGAAATACATTTTTAAGAAACATGGATGTGGATGATAAAGAAGTCCCAGTAGATTATTACGTATAAACTACCTCATATAATGAAGAGATTGCAAAATAAACCCTTACCTCATGCTTTTCCTTGGTTAAGAGAAGTTTAAACTCCTCTATAATGGTGGAATAAATGTTATTAAATTATACAAGAATCATATACATTAATATGATATGATATATGATCTTATAACATTGATTTGTTAAGAATATCTTAGTATTATTGTTGTTTCGGGTGTTAACTTACTCGTTTTGTTTTATATGTTTTGTTTCATATAATGTGTTTTTTAGGGATAGGTTGTATATTATTCATATCCAGAATGATATCAAGTCCTTAAAAAAAATTAATCATTAAATGGGAATTAGACTTGAATAGATACGATGGGGAATAAATCTCATCGCGATTGTGGAGACGGTAGTCCATACGTATGCACGAGCGACAATATCATACTTTTGATATTAAAATAATATATAACTGGATGTTATATCATATATATAGAGTCATTATCGTTTTATATTTATTATTTACATAAATTAAACATCATTATTATACCCATCCAAATAATAATTTATTGAATAACAATTACACCACGACGTGGAGACGGTAAGCCATACGTACGCACGTATGGTGATATGTCATTCAAAGGATGGATAGAATAATGAATATGGTTGTACCATATTTATAATAACATCACAATGTATTTAAGATACTGGATTTATAATTTTAAAATGGGAATAACAAATAAATAAGTAGTTGAAGAAGAAAGGAACTTGAAAAGGTCTGGTGAAAACATTAGCTCTTCTTTGGGTTCTTCCTTTTGATTTGATCAAAAGGGATCCTTAGGTTGGATTTATGGTCACACTAAGGACTCTAGGGTGAAGTGATGGAAGTTTAGAGAGTATTTGGGCAGATGTTGGCCGAACCAATAGGCTTTTAATGTGTGAATTAGTGATAAGGGGGAGTTATCTTTTTTAAGAGGGGTGAGGGGGACCTTTGGGAAAGCTAGAAATATTATTTTATAATAAATTCATATTCGGTTTCTAATAGCTCCAAAGTGGATTATTTAACGGTTAAGGTGGGTATAGGTCTAAAACCACTCAAAAAATAGGTTTTAGACAGGTTTCGGTCCCTATATTAACCTTATCTTTTAGTTTTAACTCTTAGTTAATTAGTTTTACATTACCATGCCACTTTGTATTTTTATATTATATAGTTAATAAACATAATATATACATCTAAGAAACCATCAATTGGTCTACTAATTATACACCTATCCTGATATATGTCTCTTGGATGAACCATAGATTTTAAGAATTCAATATCAATTAATAAAATAATATTTGTTTTAAAAACTCTTTTATGTCAATTTTGACACTATTCAATAATTGATTTTTGTTAAAGTCTCAACAACTTTATTAATTCGAACCAAATTCATTTAAGCAATACTATAATGTCATATTAAGCAATAAAATTCGTGGATGTCATCAAAAATTTCATATTATTTTAATTTTAACATTTATAATACCAATTAATTTATTATTTCATTAATAAAGAAAATACTGCATCATTATCGTGTCATAAATAATATTAATTATTAATGTCTAAAAATTATAAAAAAAATTACATTATGTATGAAATATTTTTAGCTTTCTAATGAATATTTATAGTAAGAAATCCAACATATCTAACCCTATGTAAACATTGTTTTACTAAAAGATATATGCTTATGTCATTTTTGTATATATTTTAACTTAATTAATAGAAAGTTTTATTATCACTTACAAGTGGATCCACGGGGTCCCAAAATCAACCCAAAGATGCCCATGGTCGGACATGTTTCAACTAATAAGGTTAGGACACGTTTTAGGGTAATTTATAATTATTATAATATTATTTTTTTACCCTTATTTACCAGATTTACCCTTTAACCATGGTAAATAAAATATTTACCGTAGTAATTATTCAAAATGTCTAAAAATAAAGGTTTCCTATTTACAAAAATTGGAAATCTTGATTCCAAATATGGAATCCATTTTTAAAAATTCAAAACACAGAAGTGGCAGAAATTAATTTAAAATTAATTCCCGTTGTTAGAACAAACACCGTGTTTTTAGAAGATAATAACTATCAAAATATTGACACTTGTTTATGTCTGGTTTAATTGTGAAATTATTTCCAATGACCAAAATTGTATTAAATTGTCAAAATATATTCTAGATATAGTTTAAAACAACTCAAATTCATAATTTATAACTATTAATTATTTCGATTAAAAATGTTGTTTTTAAATAAAATTTAGTAATTTTCACAATTCATCAAAATATAAATGTTATTCGAAAAGTTCCAAAATTTTACCATAGGCTAATTTCGATATTCTGAATCCAAAAATGAATTCCATTTTGAGAGATAAAATTTCAAAAAGTAGGTATTACTGTTCATAACGGCTAGTTTGATTGGTTGTGGTGTGTTTTAGAACTCGAAGTTGCGTACAACACACGCTACTGTATTATTTAAAGAGAAGCGTACTGTGGAATCATGGGGTGTTACATTCTACCCTCCTTCAAATAATTTTTTCCTCGAAATTTATAGAATATTATTGCATAAAATGACTTGGGTGGTTCTTCATCATAAGTTCCTCGGGTTCCCATGTTTCCTCTTCCATCTTATGGTTTCTCCATAGAACTTTTACCAGACGAGTCGTCCTGTTTCTTAGCACTTGTTCTCTGGTATCAAGAATCCTGATGGGATCTTCGCAATAAGACAGATCGGATTTTAGTTCTAATTCCTCATAGATGAGTACATGCATTGGGTCAGGAATGTATTTCCTCAACAGTGATACGTGGAACACATCGTGAACTTTGGAGAGAATTGGGGGCATTTCCAAACGGTAAGTTACAACCCCAATTCATTCTATAATTTCGAAAGGTCCGATGTACCTGAGACTCAATTTACCATTCTTACCGAAACGTATAATTCCCTTCCATGTAGATACCTTCAAGAAAACATGATCTCCTACCTGAAATTCCAAATCCATCCTTCAGTTATCGGCATAAATCTTATGCCTACTTTGAGCTGCTTTCATGTGGTTTTGGATTACCTTCACCTTTTCCATCGTTTCCTCTACCAGTTCTCAACCTACGAGTTTTATTTCACCAATGTCATCCCACCAGGTTGGTGTGCGACATCTCTTTCCATATAATGCTTCATATGGTGCCATCTGAATACTCGAATGGAAGCTATTGTTATAGGAAAATTCTACCAGAGATAAATATTGATCCCACATACCATGAAAGTCAAGTGAGCAGGATCTCAACATGTCATCTAAGGTTTGAATAGTCCGTTCTGATTTTCAATCTGTTTGAGGGTGGTAGGCAGTGCTCAAATGAAGTTCAGTATCCAAGGAATTCTGAAGACTCTTCCAGAATCTTTAAGTAAAATGGGGATCACGATCAGAAACAATCGATAGGGGTACTCCATGAAGTCTCACAACTTCATTAATATATTGTCTTACTAGCCGTTCAACTGGTAAATCTTCCCTTATAGAAAGAAAATGTGGTGACTTGGTAAGACGATCAAGAATGAACCATATTGCATCATTCCTTCTAGGAGTCTTTGGTAGCCCCATGACGAAGTCCATCGTAATATTATCCCATTTCCACTCAGGTACGGGAGGAGGATGCAATACTCCACTAGGCTGTTTCCTTCCAGCTTTCACTTGTTGATAAACCATACATCTTGACACAAAATCAGTAATCTCCCTCTTCATGTTGTCCCACCAAAACTTTTCCTTTAAGTATCTGTACATTTTGGTCCTCCCAGGTTGTATAGATAAATTGGAACTATGAGCATCATCCAACAATTCCCTTTTTAGATCAGGTATATTGGGAACAAAAATTCTCTTCCCAAATTTCAAAATTCCATCTTCATACACAAAGTCTCTCAATATACCATCATTCACAACATTAATCTTCTTTTGAAATTCTTCATCATCGGTCTGAGAACTCTTAATCCTTTCTATTAAAGATGGTTTGGAAACCATTTGAAAAATCATTAATGTTTCACCCTCCATGGTTATTCCCATGTCCATCTTCACTAGATCCATGAAAATCGGATCCCTTTCAATTCTCATATTTTTCAAAACTCCATGATCTTTTCTGCTCAAATCATCTACCACCTTGTTTTCCTTCCCCTGGTGGTAGTGTATCATGCAATCATAATCCCTGAGTAATTTAAGTCATCCCCTTTGCCTCATTTTGAGTTCTTTTTGTGAGAAAATATACTTCAAACTCTTGTGATCAGTATAAATCTCACATTTTCACCATAGAGGTGGTGTCTCTATATCTTAAAAGAAAAGATCATAGCTTATAACTCGAGATCTTTAGTATGATAGTTTTGCTCATGAATTTTCAACTATTGTGATGCATAGGAAATAACCCTATCATTATGCATAAAGAAACAACCAAGTCCTTTGTTCGATGCATCACTATAAATAACAAACCCATAATTCCCTGATGGTAGAGTCAATATATGAGAATTGACTAATCTTCTCTTTAGTTCTTTGAAACATTCTTCACAATCTTTGGTCCAAAAAAAATTAACCCCTTTACGTGTGAGCTTTGTTAATGAGTTAGCTAACTTGACAAAATTATGAAAAAAACATCGATAATAACCTGCTAAACTGCGTACCTTAGTTATACTCATCGGTGCAGGCCATTCATGGATTTCCTTGGTCTTAGAAGGATCAACAGAGATTCCATCTTTAGAGACAATATGGCCAAGAAAAGAAATCTCTTGATGCAAGAATTCTCACTTTCTAAACTTCCTATATAATTCATGTCTTCTCATAGTCTTCAGGATAATGCGCAAGTGATTTTCATGATCTTCATAGCTTTTGGATTATACCAAGATATCATCAATAAATTCCACCACAAAATCATCTAGATATTATTTGAAAAATCTATTAATTAGATTCATGAATACTAAGGGTGCATATGTCAATCCAAAAGGAATTACTGTAAACTCGTAATGCCTGTACCTTGTTCGAAATACTGTCTTCGTAATGTCTTCCTTCTTCACACACAACTGATGGTATCCAGATCGAAGATCAATCTTTGAAAAGTATTGAGCTCCATGCAGTTGGACAAAAAAATCATCAATTTTAGGTAGGGGATACTTGTTCATTATTGTTATAACATTAATTTCCCTGTAGTCGACACATAACCTCATAGATCCATATTTCTTCATAACAAAAAGGATATGGGCTCCCCATGGAGAAACACAAGGGTGAATCAATGGAAAATCAAAAGGATATGGGCTCCCATGTTACTCAATTCCTCTAGTTGTTTGTTTAGTTCAACTAATTCCACAGTGGCCATACTATAAGGGGTCTTCGATATAGGCCTTGATCCAGAAAATAAATCAATGGAAAACTCAACTTCTTGTTCTGGAGGATGTCCAGATAAATCTTCCAAAAACACATCTATATATTCTTTCACAATAGGTACATCCTCTATATGAACATTACTTTCCTCACCCACTGTCATTTCATTCTCTTCCTCCCAAATAATTGAATTTAGTTGAGCTACTGGGGGTGGATCTAGATAATAATTTGGTGGTTGTGATTTTTATCTAAAGATAAGGTGTTCCTTATCATCATCATAAAAAATAGTAACCTCCTTCTTCTTACAATAAATTTTTGCATCATGGTCAGAAAGACAATCCATACCAAGGATTATATCAAATTCAATCATAGTTATGATGATGAGATCAGCAGATAAAGCAGATTTATGTGCTCTAATGGGGACCGATTCACAAAACTTTGTTGCAATGATACTACCCTTCGGTGTTTTAACTGAAAACTCCCTTATAAAATCAAATTGGAAATATCTAATTTTCTTAGAAAACTGGGAAGATATGAAACAATGCTATGATCCAGAATCAAATAAATCATTTCATAAACTTGAGGAAACCATTAAATTATCTACCACCACATCTTTCGGAGCTTCTACCTCATCAGTAGTGATATCATAATCTTGGCCTTGATCCCTTGGCCTTTTCTGAGGTAATTTCCCCTGACGCTTAGGAAATTAATTGGCATAATGTCCCATATCTCTACAATTTTTTCATTGGAAATCGGTAGCTTCCTTCTTCCCCTTGCAATCACGAGCTTGGTGGCCTTTTTCACCACACATGTAACAGACTCCCATTCCCTTCAAGAAAGTACCTGGGTGTTTCTTCACACATTTACAGCAGGATGGATATTCAAATTTTCCCTTCTTCCCCTTATTTCCATTCCTAGATTGATCAGAAGATCTCTTCTTCTCTTCCTTTTCTTTAAAGTCATAACACTTAGAGAATTCTTTTTCTGTCTTGATAGCACATGAGGCAATATCTTCGTACGACGAGAAGGATTGTGACACTAATAATCGACGAATAAATGGTTTTAACCCATAAAATAAACGATCAATCTTACTTCATGGGTTAGAAATATAATCTCCATCATACCTTGCTAACCTTGTAAAGTTATCCTCATACTTTAAGACATTCTCATCATATTTTTGTCTCAGACTCAGAAATTACCTTTCCATATCTTCTTGATGGTCACAAGGAAAGTATTTTTCCAATAAAAGCTCTTTGAACTCCCTCCATTCCATATTTCATACATTATTCTCTTCCTCCATGTTTTGAATCAATGACCACCATTGATTCGCATCTCCAGTGAGGCGATAAACTGCCATGACAACTTTTTCCCTTTCACTACTCCCCAAAGCCTGAAATATTTTCTCTAGGGAACTTCTCCATTGCTCAGCTACTAATGGATTTTTACTCCCATTGAATATTCATGGTTGCTACCTCATGAAGCAATATAACATTGATCCTCTAGCATGTGGATCAGGGTGCTCTATACGGGTAAGGTTATTATTCCTAACCTGAGTGAGTTTCCCCAGTATGGTGATTAGCTGATCAGCACCAGTTGCATCAACAGCTCCACTATAATTATCTTGAGCCTGAGGTAAATCCCTACATGGAGTGCGTGCATTGATACCGTTTCCATTTTTTCCACTAGGTTCCCTTTCTAAACAATGGCATAAACTAGATCAGTTTATGAATCAAAACACATAATTCCAAACTTATAAAAACACTTAACATAAATTGAATTATTTATAGATATAATCCATAATCATAAAAATGTTTTCTTTGAGGAATTATATACTCATAAACCCTTCATAATGATTTGTAAAGAAAATGAGAGTTATCCTAAGCATATCCCCCGGGAGTGTCGTAACCAAGAGTGCAGCAAGGCCCGTTGTCAACCACCAATTCCCATTTGAGTCTAGCTCAAAGTGGTGTTTTCGGGTTTTAACCCTAGGTACATCTGTTTCAGAGCTGCCTCTACCTGCACGTATCTAGACAGGGATGTATTTCTCAGAAAAATCACAAAATCTCTACAATACCAAAATTCTAGGAAGTTCTTCTATACTAATTTTCAAAGTCCATCTTAGATATATGTTCTCTAATCAGTGTTTATCTAAATCTAGCTTCCAAGGTTTGTACTAAACTTCCTCTGATACTAACTGTAACACCCTGACCCCAGTTACCCAGATTTTCTGCTTTGTTACATAACATTAGCATGATCACAAAAGATCAAGTCTCAAAAGACCGATAAGTTTAGTAGCCTTGGAAACACTAGATACATTCATAAATTTTACATTACATCATAAATTGAAAACTACAACATCATCTTTTCTCCACACTCATATCCCCTTATACTATCCCTGAAGGTCATCCATAAAATACTTCTTCACATCCTGGGAAAAATAAAACATAGAAAGGGGTGAGCTCAGATGCTCAGTAAGGATAACAATATAGTGGAAACTTTCATAAATAAGAATAAACATTTAAGGAAATGTATAACTAAAACAAAACCCTTTTAAACATGAACTTCAGCATAATATGGAAAAGATAAAATGAAATAATTCCATTTACTTTATCTCATGGATATTATACTAGTAAAATAATCACATGAAATATCAATAACCACTTTCATAATGATGGAATGCATAATACCAGACTATCATAACCACATAGTCAAGGCCTCGTGCCAAGACTACAAATAAGATTTTTTCAAGGCCATGTGCCAAGACACTAGTTTGTCTCATGAGACCTACCAATGCATCGAGGAGCTATAGCGGGCTCCACCCGTCACATATTAAGTCCAATGCATTCCTCATATGAAAAGGTTTAAATATAACATAAACATTCGTATAAAAACTAACATACGAAATGTCAATACATTCTCTATAAACCATGAATGGTATAAAAATAACACATCCACAGTCAAACATATCAGAAAATCTTCAATACAATATGGAAGTTTTTTATCACAATAAATCAACTTCAAATAATCATAAAATCCATCAAAGGATGTTGACATAGATGAAATCAAAAATATTTGATAGAAATATCACATTTTTTTGAAATCATTTAAAAGATACATAATTATAAAATAAAACATTTACTTTTAAAATATCCTTATAAGATTTTAAGGTAAGCGTTGAAGATTTTATAATGGCAGAAAATAGCTGCACCCACCGTATAAGTTAAAAATAACATTCTTACCTTAATTCTGTCAAAAAGGTTAAAAAGGACCTTGTTTGGAAAATGACGGAATGATTCATTTATAAACCTCTTATAAAAATTCAAACAAGGATATAAATGGCTTTAAACCATATTCTAATAAATAGTGAAAATTTTTTAAAAAATATTTTTAAGAAACATGGATGTTGATGATAAAGAAGTCCCGGTAGATTATTACGTATAAACTACCTCGGATAATGAAGAGATTGCGAAATAAACCATAACCTTGTGATTTTCCTTGGTTGAGGGTAGGTTAACCTCCTGTATAATTGTGAAATAATTGTTATTATATTATAAAAGAATCATATAAATTAATATGATATCATATATTATATTTTAACATTGATTTGTTAATAATATCTTAGTATTATCTTTGTTTCGGGTGATAACTTACTCGTTTTCTTTTATATGTTTGGTTACGTAAACGGTTTTTGTTATGGATAGGGTGCATCTTATTCATATCCAGAATGATATCAAGTCCTTAAACATTATTTTTAATCATTTAATGAGAATTAGTCTTGAATGGATACGATGAGGAATGAATCTCATCGCGATCGTGGAGACGGTAGTCCGTACGTACGCACGAGCGACAATATCATCATTTTGATATTAAAATAATATATAATTAGATGTTATATCATATATATATAGAATAATTATCATGTTATATTTATTATTTACATGAATTACACATCATTATTATACCCACCAAAATAATAAATTATTGAATAACAATTACACCACGACCTGGAGACGGTAATCCATACGCACGCACGTATGGTGATATGTCATTCAAAGTATGGATAGAATACTGAATATGGTTTTACCATATTTATAATAAGATCACAGTATATATAAGATAATGGATTTATTATTTTATAATGGGAATAACAAATAAAGAAGAAATTGAAGAAGAAAGGAACTTGAAAAAGGGTGGTGAAAAAATTACCTCTTTTTCAGGTTCTCCCATTTGATTTGATCAAAAGGGCTCTTTATGTTGTCATTATGATCAAACTAAGGCCTCTAGGTTGCATTGAGGGAATTTGAGAGAGTATTTGGGCAGAGTTTGGTAGAACCAAAAGGCTTTTAATGTGTGAATTAGTGAGAAGTGGGAGTTCCCTTTTATAAGAGGGGTGAGGGGAACCTTTGGAAAAGCTAGAAATATTATATTATAATAAATTCATATTCGGTTTCTAATAGATCCAAAGAATATTATTTAAAGGTTAAGGTGAGGATAGGTCTAAAACCACTCGACCAATAGGTTTTAGACAGGTTTGGTTCACTACATTAACCTTATCTTTTATTTTTAACTCTTAGTTAATTAGTTTAACATTTACCATGTCACTTTGTATTTTTATATTATATAGTTATTAAACTTACTATATACATCCAAGAGACCCCAAAGTGGTCCATTAAAGATACAAATATCATGATATAAGTCTCTTGGCCTAACATTAGATATTTATGAATTTAATACCAATTAATAATATAATATTTGTTTTAAAAACTCATTTATGTCAATTTTGACACTATTCAATAATTGATTTTTTTTAAAGTCTTAACAACATTATTAATTCGAACCAAATTCATTTAATAAATCCTATAATGTCATATTAAGAAATAAAATTCATGGATGTCATCAAAACTTTAAATTTATATTAATTGTAAAATTTATAATACCAATTATTTGATTCTTTCATTAATAAGGAAAATACTGCATCATTATTGTGTCATAAATATTATTAATTATTAAATGTATAAAAATTATAAATAAAATACCATTCTGTAGGAAATAATTTTATCTTTCTAATGAATATTTATAGTCCAAAATCCAACATATATAATCCTATGTAAACATTATTTTTCTAAAAGATATATGCTTATGTAATTTTTGTATATATTTGAACTTAATTAATATAAGGTGTCATTATAACTTAAAATTGGATCCATGGGGTCCCAAAATCGACCCAAATATGGCCATGGACGGACATGTATCAACCAATAAGGTTAGGACTCGTTTTAGGGTAATTTATAATTATTATAATATTATTTTTTTACCCTTATTTACTGGATTTACCAGTTAACCATGGTAAATAAAATATTTACCAAAGTAATTATTCAAAATGTCTAAAAATAAAAGTTACCTATTTACACAATTTGGAAATTTTGATTCTAAATATGGAATCTATTTTTCAAAATTCAAAACACAGAAGTGGAAGAAATTATTTTAAAATTAATTCCCGTTGTTAAAAGAAAAAGCGTGTTTTTAAAAGATAATAACTATCAAAAGATTGGCACTTGTTTATGTCCGGTTTAATTGTGAACTTATGTACAATGACCAACATTGTATTAAATGGTAAAAATATATTCCAAATATACATTTAAACCACTAAAATTAAAAATTTATCACTATTAATTATTTCAATTTAAAAAGTTGTTTTTAATTAAAATTTAGTAATTTTCACTATTCATCAAAATATAAATGTTATCCGAAAAGTTCCAAAATTTTACCCTAGGATAATTTCGATATTTTGAATCCAAAAATGAATTCCATTTTACGATATAAAATTTCAAAAAGTGGGTATTGCTATTCATAACGGCTAGTTTGATTGGTTGTGGTGTGTTAGAACTCAAAGTTGCGTACAACACACGCTACTGTATTATTCAAAGAGAAGCGTAGCATGGAAGATTGGGGTGTTACAATCACATTGAGGTGGTGATATTTTCTGCCTGATATTTTGGGTTGGTGGTGGTGAGATAGTTGGAGTTTTTCCATACTATCACATGTGGTAGGTAGTTTTTTCTTATTTTAGATGACCTTTTTTATTGGATCAATTGATGGTGGTTGTTTCTACTTATTAGTAGTATTGTTTCACTATTTTTTACGTTGTTAAATATATATATATATATATCTTTTCTATTGATTCTTCTATTTTGTATATGGGCCTTGTTATTTCTTTAGGTTGGTAGAAATCATTCCCCGTGGTTGTTCTTTGATTCCCACGTTATATTTGACAACCTATGGGGTTTTGGAATGCCTTTACAGTATGTGGAAGTCTGGGTACCCATTTGTAAGGATATTTCGACTAATTTGTTAATGATAAGTTCTAAAGGGGTTATTTTCTAAAGAGTCCTTATTTTAGGAGGTTTGGTATTTAGGATAGAACATTTTTCAGACTTGAGTTCTAGATTATAGTGAGTTTCTAGCCTAATATTTTCTTGACGAGACTCAAGTTACCATGGGATGTTGTGATTCATGTCACCTAATTTGAGTTTTTGATATTAATCTCAGTTTATTATTTGATTTTTGTTTTTTGAATTGATATTTTTCTTTTGTATGATAAATATTTTTTGGTAAGTCTATGATACATGCTCTATGATTCATCAGAAGAGTGAAGCTAATTATTCTCAAGATAATCCTCTAATAGATAAGATCATCATCTAGGCTATTGTGTGAGCAGTTCATATTTTTGACCAAAATGTGTCCTAATATAAGAATACATTTTTTGAAGTTCATCCATGCATTATATAATAAATATATTGATCACTTGTGTTCTTATGTGATAATCAACCATCCATTAAAGGTAAAAATGAACATTAAGGGTTGTAGGACTGTACTAACATGATTTATTAGATTTTTGTTTCTTGGATACACCAAAAAAAAATCAAATTTATGTTTACAACTTTCATACATCAGTGTACCAGGATAAATTAGTGTGTTTTAATGCTATTTGTGTATAGACATGTGGGACAAGACTATAAGGGTTTCAATAATAAATTATTATAGAAAAAATTATAGAGCCATTGATGAAGGTGAATTAAGTATATATCCAATATTTTTAGTTTGGAGAGTGTTTGGTGTTGGTGTACACAAATATATTTACTAAGCCGACTCATTTTACACCAAGGATTATGAAGAATGGCCATCATAAATATCATACGTAACTATAATACATGATAACATATATAAAATCTAATGTATTTATGTTTATGATATTCATATACATGAAGAAAATAAATATTTATATGAGGGTAGAAATGAATATAGAAATAATGTATGGATATTCTAACCCCCCTCTTCCACCTAGTGGCTTCTTTAGTGTCTCACTGTAGAAAAAGAAAATGTGGAAGGATCACCAAAAGAGTTGTGGATGTGGTTAAAATAAACAAGATAAATTATCAACTCAAATTGTAGATAGTAATTTGATACACACTTTTTATCATTTTGTCTTTACTCGAAACACATTGTGTTACTTCCCTTCACATGCAATGTAGTGTAATGGAGGTGGATTTTATGGTCATCTACAGTGTTTCTATTAGTGTATAAATAAACCTTGGAATAATAATGGAACATCAGATCCAATGTATATTTTATTATAGTATGATGCATCTAATACTATAGGCCTCTATCTATAGGTCTCTGGATTGAAGCACCATGAAACAGTATATGAGTTTCTAGTGGAGATTGATATTGATCTAGTGAGAGGGATAAGTTCCATATTTATTCTATCTTTAATAGTGATTTTTACTATAGCATCACACATGTTTTTACCTTCCAATAGAACTACTTTCCTTTTATTTAGTTGGTGACACCTATTGGAAGAGTGAAAAGTAGAGTTTTCAGTGTCTATGTGTGCTATCGATAGCTAATTCAGAGTTTGAATGGTATTTTCATCTTCTTGACCTAGATCTATTTGACATCATCATTAGGATAAATTGGAGTACACATTATTTGGATGAGGATGATTTTCATCATCATATTGTATCATTTCTTATCTACGATGGGAGATCTTTTGTGTTTCATGGAGAGTGGGATATGAGATTTGGTCATGCAATACATTCCTACCCTGATCTCATGAGTTTTTTTTGTATTAACAGTTGATTTGGTGGATTCTTCTTCTATTTTTAATCATAAAACTATTTTTTTTTTGAATTTACTAATGTTTTCCTAAATTATTTTCTAGGATTCCACGAGATTTGGAGTTTGATTATTCAATTGACATGGTTCCAAGTATGAAACTGATATTGATGCGTTATTATTGAATGGATCCAATGGATATGAAATAGATTATGGCATGGAAGAATGATCTTGTGGATATGGATTTTTTTTACCCTAGTGATTATATATGAATAACCCACCTTTTATTTTCTGAGAAGGAAAATAGTTCACTTTTACTGTGTTTGGACTATGAGAATTTGAACTAGGTAATAGTTAAGAAGAAGTAATATTTTCCAAATGTGGTTGACTAGTTTGATCAAAGAATGGAGGGAAATTTGTTTTTTAAAAATTGGTCTTTAGTTATGTCATCATTAGCTCATGGTTCGAGATTCTGATATAAAAAATTATTTTTAGTAGTATGTATAGAAATTATAAATATATTGTGATTCCATTTGGATTGGTTATCGCTCTTGTATTTTTTATGTCCTTGAGGAATCAGATATTACACCATTAGCTTTACAAATTTGGGGTAGTGTTAACGGGTGAACTTTTTCTTTATTTTAGATATGAGAGAAAGAATTTATAACATCGAAGTTTGATTTTGGAACTGTTGAGAAGTCATCATTTGTATGGAAATCATTTGTAATTCTACCTATAGATTAAAGATGTGATATTCATTGAGAATGTGATTTTATTTATTGTAATATTAATTGATCCTAAGTTGGTAAATGGTATTTTGTCATGGTAAAAACCACTAAATGTTTTTTAGATTTGAATTTTCCATTTTCTTGTTGGATTCTGACAACAATTATTCAATTATTTCTCTAACATGGTGTCATCCTCGATATTTCAAACTAGAAAAGTGGTGAAATTCTCATGGGATTTAACATGTATATTTTCAATTTATTATTTAAAATTAATTATAATATAAAATACTATTTTTGGTCTTACCTAGGGTTGGTAATGGGAATCTGGTTTTATATTATGCTCTTTTGCTGGTTTAAGTTATGTGGTTATGTAGGATGGTCATGGGGTAGTTTATGACTCTCATCATTATCCATTACATGAGATTAAGTACACTACTAATTATTAAATATTAACAATATTATGAATAAAATTTAGTGTTGGTTTTATTATATTTGTAGGGAAGGGTACACATTCATTTATAAAAAAATAGGTTATGATATATAGTTTTATTGAAATACTTCCCTATTGTAAAGTGGAAGTCAATAGAATACCTTCAATTTTTTCTTTGATATCTTCTATACCCCAAGGAAGGGTAATGTTGTTTCAAACTCTCTTAATAGAAATCTGCCATTGTATGTTATTTTGTAATTGATGGGAGAATGCATGTATGTGGGGAATTTTTCTTAGTTTCATCCAGATGATTAGGAAGATGTTCTCAATATTATTATGAAATGTTTTCAGTTTAAATCATCTATCCATGATTCTATTATATAGATTTTTTAGCATGATAATAATCTTAGTTGGAATAGAGAATCACTATATGGTTCAAGGACTATATTTTGATTGTCTTTGTGTTGATATGGTAATCTAATTTTTGTGGATCGTTTTTTCATCCCACCATCTCTGAGAATTTCAATTGTGTTTAACTATCCATGTTTATAGTATACCATTATTACCTTAACTATAATGATGATTTATGGCATGCAACATTAATTATGGTCATCTGTTATGAAGCAATACATTGCTGATTTTTTGTTCTACTGTTACACTTTCAACCTGATTAAAGAAGAGAATATGAAAGGTTACAGGTTACTCCATCATCTTTGAGTACCTCCTTCGAAATGGGATAATGTATATATGGATTATGATTTTGGTTTTTTGAAGACTACATGTAGCAGGATTTATATTTGGATGGTGATTGAATAGTTGAGACATTAATCTCATTTTAATCTGATAAAATACACTGCCAAAGTGGATGATCTGGGTAAGCAGTATGTATATTAAATTTTGAGGATAAAAGGGGATAATTATCATATTGGTTTCAAATATAGATCCTAGGTTTAAATCAAGGTTATGTAGGAGTCTTTAGGATGCAATGGGGAACCATGGCGGATTAACTATAACATATCAACCACAAATATGTGGTCAAATAGAGCATGCCATTCATATTATAGCGGATATTGTTAGGTCAGAATATCTATAGTGATAACACAAGAGGGGGATGAATTGTGTTATTTTAAAATTTTCATAATTCTATCAATACACATCAATAGTAGATAGATCTGGAGGCATTTCTATATGATAATATATATGTATGAAGAAGATATGATTCAAAAACAAGGCACAATGACTTATAGTTGTTCGGGGCATAAAGGTCCCCTAGTCCACACCACCAATCATCCTATATGTGGGATTGGTGAATTTCACTAGTAACGTCCTCATATCATAAGACCGATCCACAACTAAGTGCAGGTAGTTGTCACCCCTAGAAATAATGGCTTAAAAAACATACCCTTGTAGTTCTTTTACATAAAACCGATAAAAACACATCATAGTGCAAGAAGATAAAACTCCTCCACGACTGAAAACGAGTATTCAAAACTCAATATAGATAAGATGATTTTTGTTAAAAAATAGATATAGCTTGTATTTTCCACAACATGTGAATAACAAAAGTTCAATATTTTCTATAGAAGAATAATAATCTTAAAATATTTCTAAAGAGATCAGTTTTCACAAGAGATTTTTGATTTTAAGAAAACCAAAAAAAAATAGGGCATCGTGTTTCCAAATTTGAGTATGTGTATCTCCAAAACGTAGTCCTCGATTCTGAGATGCTTGACCGCTGTTGCACAATAAAATAATATTCTCTTGAAATTTTGAAGAAATAGTTTTATCAACATAGTCATGAGATCTCTAGATCATTGTAATAATAAAAATTCCACATAAAAAGATATATATATAACAATATATCTCAAAGAAATAATTTAGATCCACAAAAGATGAATGATGAATCGAGTGAATTCAAATCCAATGAATATAGCTCAGAGTAATCATATCTACAATTATGAATAAGAGATTAAATCTCTACTATAAATGGATCTTTAAATCATTTAAAATGAGGTTTTAATTAATAAAATTCAATATTTAAATTTCTCTATCATTCCGAAAATACTATTGCAAAATGCTATGATAATAATGTAAATTCAAATTTCCTATGTGGAAAAGTCGAATGTAATGTTCCTTCACAAAACGAAAAAATAACAAAAATAGGGTTCAACATCACAATGTAGCATAAAATATTCATATTTTTAAACATTTCATCATATATTACTAAACGTAACATTGATTATCAATTCATCCACATTTACAAATGTAAGGTTGACAATGTAATGTTGAAAATAAAAGTATGTTTGATGATCCATACATTGGTAATGTTCCTTACTTAGATAGGGTTCTTTAAGCATACATTTACTTTCTGGTAAAAATAAGGTTCTAATCAAAACATAATTTTATTTTACCATATGTTTCACCAAGTGTATGTTTGATTAACCATACAGACTAAATATTCATCATAAACATATGGTTTGTTCCACACTTAACTTTTTTTGATGAATAATATTTCTAGTAAATGACAAACCGTGAACGGTGTTTCTAGAATACTCTTAAGGATGACCCAAACACATTAAAAAATATTTCTTTTAAATAAATATTTGAATATTATTATCAAGGTAAGAATTATAAAGAATATTAATGTCATAAAATACACTCAGAATAAAATCATTACTTAAACAAAAAAGGGTATTTGTGAGCATCAAAATCATTAATATTTAGAGAGTATTATTGAGAAAATACATGCCCAATAATATCCCCCTTTTTATGATCATAATACTCATAAATTAAAATTATAATATTATCAAAAATATTTTACAATTTTGTAAAAATTGATGGAAAATAATTACGATTTGACAGAATTATTATCATAAAGAAAAAATATTTGAATTTCTCTAAATAAAATGTTGTGTAATGTAATTTATCCGAAATAAAATTATGAATTATTTCAAAAAAGAATAAATATTCGAATTTCTCGAATAAAAAAATGTGGTGTTTATAAAAATTTCTCTTCCCTTTTGTGATATAAAAAAATTATATAAGCAGAATAAAACACATTTAATATTGTGTAGAATTATAAGTGAATGTTATAAGTAACTATAATGAATAATGAGAAATGGATTTTTTCTATCAAAATATAACTTATAAATGGAAATAATATCATTTATTTATAAAGAAATGAATACAGTATAGTTTATGACTGAGAAACAAAAACTATCATTTCCATTGGTAAAGGTAAGAAAGAAAAAGAAGGCCAATGATTAGATAGATGATAATTCTATATGGGTTCCAACATGTCCTTTAGATCAGCCATCTGCAATCTCATTTTCTTCATCAAACTGTCTCCTAGATGGATTATCAATTTACTGGAATCATTATTTATATACAGATTCTCCACAATTTTTTCTTTCAGAAACTCAGGAAGACTTTCCTCTTGCTTCATGAATATCTCCAAGTTCTCTGAAAACTTGTTTCGCATCAATCAAATACTTGGTTCTCCCTGAGATAGATGATCCATAAGAAATTTGTGATTTTCCAATAAAACTGATAGAGGAGAAATATTAACCTAAAGATCCGAATGTCAAATATTTATATATTCCATAAGAGATTTTATGCCATGAAATATTCTTTTTAAATATGGACTGGTTGCAGAAGTGGGAGTAGAAGTAATGGAGTGATTAAGAGAACCTTTTAGAGATTCCAAATGACTTCCCAAGTACCATTATAATTCTATAAAATATATTTCTGACACAGCTTTAGATATGATCTTTCAAATCTCATATAACATGTCTGTCTTGAAGGCATAAAAATCCATTCTAGAAACAATATTCTCTTTAAGATCTTGAATCATTTTCTTTACAATTGCAAGTTCCTACCATAGATTGGCATTCTCCTCCTAAGATTTATTGAATTTTATCACAAAATATTCAACTTGATGAAATAATGAATAAGATTTTACATCTTATGCATTCATATCCTATTTTTTATTTTTAATTGGAAAGATATTTTCTGATATTTTCATTATAGATGATTCACAAGAAAATGACTGATTATCTAAAACTTCAGTCTTCCCACCAGAAATATGATCTGACTATTCCTTATTCTAATACACCATTAAAGGTTGAATTGATGTAATTGATTCTTTTAAAATCTACCTTTCTTGAACATCATATTTTTTAGTAACATCCTCATTCAAAATCATAGATTGTACATTTTTATATTGAGTATTCTGTTCTTAAAATATTTTCACTTGAATTCTCTATACTGTTGGTTCATTCTCAAAAGATACAATCCCAAGCTCTCTATATTGACTCTCCAACTGAAATTCCTCTTCAATAACTATTTCTTCTAAATATGATGAGTATATTTCTTTTCCAAAAGCAAACAATTTCTCCTTAACTTGAGGAGCGTCTATTTTTCTAGGTTTCAGCACAAGTCCTTCCTAACTCTGGTATTCTGCTTATTCTTCTTTAGTGTTAAATCTAAGAATTATCTTAGATGGTTGTGAAACTGCATCTATTCATGGTTTATCTACACCTTCATTTCAAACTCTATCTTTCTCTCCCCAAGAAAAAGCTGATGATTTATGTTCTTCCTTATCTCTAATAAGAACGATTTTTTCCTTTCACAGTGCTCCAAAAAAAAAACCATTTTTTCTTAATGTTCTAGCATTCAACACATTACTATGATAAAATTTTACTCTTTCCTAAATCATTATGATCATATATTTCATAAAAAAATCATTAAATTATCTATCCATATGGATAAAAATCCATTCACACATTAGATGAACAATAGTAATGAAGATATCTAAATAAATACCTTGGGAAATTTTATTTGATATTGCTCAGAAAAAGAAACATGACATACATTTCTGGGTAAAGGAATTTCTCCATCTCATCCTTCCTTAGCGCTATTCTAGTCTGAATAAATTTCAATAGAATCTTATGGTGAGGACTTAAATCCATAAATAACATCTTTATGATGTGTGTAGAGTTTAACAGAAAAGACATAATGTCTTTTGAATAATTTTCTTTATCTCCAATTGACCTAAGATCAAAATGGAAAACTCCTTCATATGGAATTTTCAAAATCATTGCAACATTAGTAGAAGAAATAGGGAAATCATTGTCCTCTATACTATAAAATTATCATGTCTTTTGTATCTCTGAAAATAAACCTCACACACATATAAAAATTATTTAGTTCTACCTCATATAGAAACTCTGAGTTTTTTTCATTAAAAGTTGTCTCAATACATTGAAATGATTGTGCTAGTTTTAGGAGCATGTTCGACTAGTATATCCATTTTTGATCAATCACATATCCTTGAAAAACATGTCTTCTTGAAATTAATTGAGGTTTCTATTCACTTGCTTTTCTGTCTTCTAGTGTCTTGGTATCCTTCATTCTTGATGATATGAAAATATGAGGTTTTTATCTTTTAGGGTTTGGAAGGATGAACGGTGAGAAATCAGTGAAACGTCTTTTTTGTGGTAAACATGATTTTGAAGACGATGAGTTTGGAAAATAAATAGTTTCTGAAAAATGACATATGCCCTCAATTCCCGTGTCGCAGAGTAATTATGAAAAAAAAATTAATAATCACACAACATAAATAAATTTTAGATAACATGTATTAATAGAAATACCATATGATAAAAATAATAAATTGAAATAAAATTTATAGAAATAAATTAGCCATAAATATAAAAAGATAATATAAAATAAATAAAATGAAATAAATATTTAATTAAAAATTAAATAAACGTAACTCTCCCTTAATAAAATAAAAACTAGTAGTGGGAAGAGGTTTATAAAAAATATCAGGTAATTGATATTTATTATTAACAAATTTTAACGATATATCCTTTTTATGAACATGATATCTTATAAAATGATGTCAAATATCAATATTCTTTTTTCTATAATGACTTATTAGATTTTTTGAAATATTTATAGCACTGGTATTATCAAATTTAATAGGTGTATTATAAAATTAATTCAAATTCCATTAGATTGTTTTTCATCCACAACACTTGTTCAAAAAAACTGCCTGTAGATACATACTCTACTTCGGTTGTTGATAGTGCAACTGAGTGTTGCTTCTTACTTGACCATGACACTAACGAATTTCCTAATATGTGATAGGTTCTTGAAGTACAATTTCTATCAAATCAACATCTTCCAAAATCTGAATCTGAATATAATAATTAATTAAAATTAGAAGAATTTTGATAAATATGTGATTGAATGAATGTTCATTTTAAATATCTAAAAATATTTTTTACAGCCACCAGATGGGATTCTTTTGTATTTGATTTAAATAAATAACAAGGACATATTGAAAACATAATATATATTCTTATAGTATATTTACATTAATTTAATACATTTCCAAAATCATTTTGATAAATTTGAAGTCCTAAAAAGAAATTTATTTCTCACATCATACTAATTTGATATTATTTTTTCACGAGTTCTGAAAAATCCATGCATGTCTTTTTAGTTGTTGATCCAAAAATAACATCCGCAACATAGATTTGAACTAATAATAAATTAAAACCAAATATTTTCATAAAGTGGGTTTGGTCTGTCAAGCCAATATTAAAACCATTTTTCAAAAGAAATAAACTTAATCTTTCATACTAAGATCTAGGTTCATGTTTAAGTCCATAAAAAGCAATAATAAGATAAAAAAATCTGGTTTTTGAGAATTTTTAAAACCAGGTGGTTGCTCAATAAAAACTTTCTCCATTAAATATCCATTTAAAAAGACAAATTTTGCATCCATATGTTATAATTTAAAATTAATATGAGATACATAGGCTAAAAGAATTATAATTTCTTCTAGTCTAGCTACGGGAGAAAATAATTAATCATAGTATATACCTTCTTCTTGATTATACCATGTTTATACTACTGTAGCATTGTTTCTAGTTATAATACCTTGATCATCTTGTTAATTCATAAAGAACCATTTACTTATTAAAGCTAGATAATTCAACGGGCATACCACTAATTTCCATTCATCGTATATATAAAATTTATTTAACTCTTCTCGCATTGGTAACAAAAAACATTCATCTTTTAAGTCTTCTTCAAAAGACATAAAATATAGCTGAGATAGAAAATCAGAAAAGTCTACTAGTATTCCTACACAACATCTAGTTTTTATTCCAATGTCTAGGTCTCCTATTACAATCTCTAAACGGTGATTGATTAATATTTTAGACATTCTAGGTAGAGCACATTTAGGTTCATCAATATCATGTCCCTCTGAACTGGACTAAATTTTAATTTTATTTTCAATATCATTTATCAAGTTATCAAGTCTCATGTTTCTAGAATCATCATCTTCATCTATTTGATTTTTTATTAAATGGATTAGTTTCATCAATCATTACATGAATTGATTCATCCACAATACTTTATTTATTTATTAAATATTCTAGAAGCATTAGAAGTTTCATAATATACTATTAATATTCCTTCATCAGATTTTGGACCGAACATTCAAATATTATCCATGGTGTTCGAGATATATACTTTGCATCCAAAAACCTAAAATTACATTCCCTTAGCCTTTCTGTTATTCTAATGTTCATAAGGAGTCATTTTGAAAATAATCAAATTAAAACACTATTTATAATATTTCATGTTGTGCTTACAAATTATTCCTAAAAGTATGTTAGAAGATCGTATTCGTTTAGCATTTTTCTAGATATTTCATGAATAGTTATGTTTCTTCTTTCATCAACTCCATTTTGTTGAGGTGTACTTAGTGTAGAGAAGGTGTGATTAATACCCATATTTTAACAAAAAGAATTGAATTCTTGATTCTCAAATTCTCCACCACGATCACTACTTAATGAAATTATCATAAAACCACTTTCCTTTGTACCATTTTTATGTATACTTTCAAACAAAATTATTGTTTGAGTTTTAGAAAATATAACCATGTTAATCTAGAATAATCATCAAATAAACATATACAAAAAATTTACCAGACAAACCTGATATTCTTGATGGTCCAAACAAATCCATATGAATATGTTCTTTGGGATTTGATGTAGTAATTTTATTAACAGATTCGAATGAAGATTTCAATTGTTTTCCTATCTGGCCTGAATTATAGAATCTGTCACTCTCAAATTTAATACTAGATAAATATGAAACTAGTCATTTATTAGATAACTTATATAGAGTGAAAATATTACAATAGACAAGTCTGTCATGAAAAATCCATGAATCATTTACATTAGTAGTTAAATAGTTCACTTTCTATTTACACAATGAATTTAACTCTATTGTTTAGTCATTATCTATTCTGTGTGCTCTAAATTTAAGTGAATTGTTTTTAATAACATAGTAGTAATTATTAGAAAAATAAAAATATTATACCTCACCACAAAGTTATTAGATACTTATCAGATTGTTCTTTAAACCTTGTACATTTATTACATTATTAGTTAAGATAGTATCTGGACCACCAACTATGCCAATTCAAATAATTATTTCTTTTACATTGTCACCAAATGGGAAAAGTACTCCATATAATTTACTCAAATTACATAGACATGATGAATATCTACTCATATGTCTGGAATATCCAATGTCAACGTACTATATATATTTCCCTCTTCTTTGGACTGTTACCTACATGTTCAAATTAAACAAAGATATGGTTTTTCACCCACATCTATTTGGGTCCAGCAATGTTAGTTATCATTTACATAGAAATCCAAACTAATCTATTTTGATCAAAACTATTATAATTAAAATTAGAAAAATCTTTTGAATAATGAACATGTTTGACACCACAAAATTTTGGTTTTCCTAAATATCATTCACTAGAATAATGTATTTTAGTACCAAAATAAAAACATTTAATATTAGACAAGCTTCATCCATTAGAAACAGGAACAGAATAGTTTTTGAATAGTTTTGGGTTTTTACCCTTACTGCCTATACCAAAACATTCATTTTTAATTATATTTTTACCAAGAATATCATTTATAACATTCTCTCCTTTTCTAAATATAAGAGCTGCACATTTATGTGATGTATACCTTTCTCCTAAAATGACATTATGAATATTTTTATTGATTTTTGTTTCTTTAATAGAGATTCATATCTTTCTTATAGAATAGTACATTAGTCATTCATTTTATTATTTGAGTAACTAGAATAAGAATCAGATTAATAATAGGTTTATACCTTTTCTTCTACAGCCATAAAGCACATATATGCTTTCAAATTCAATTATTCCTTCTCAAAATTAGAGATTGATGGGCTGTTGGAGTCTTAAAAACACTCCAAGTAGAATTCATTTCACTTTATTACTTTTTCTCAAAATCTGTATTCTTCTGATATTTATATTTAGTCTTTTTCTTCTCTCCTTTAAATTGATGACAATCAGGTCTTATATGACACAATTTTAATCATTCAAAATATCTTACTTCCCTTGAACCATTCTCATCCTTTTTGGAGGCTCATCTTAATTCTTTCTTCTTCTTATAAAAATTACTGAATTTTCATTCTATTTGTGCGATCTCAACTTCTGTTTCAAATGAGTCTGAATTTATTTCTTCTTGTTTCAGTTTTCTGTTCTGCTTTTGGGGTACAATTTCTAAAGAAGTGTTATCCATTTTTATTAGTACTTTGTTAGCTTCAACATCATCTTCCATTTCAGCCTCATACATCGTTAAAGTTCTAATCAATTATTTTTTTTCAGATTCTTGATAGAAGTTGATTGGAAAATTGCAGCAGAAATGTCATTCCACTTCGTAGGTATAACTCCTATAACATTCAAATCTTGACCAGGATGGCTGATAGGCTCACCTAGAGTTGTTATGTTGTTAAATTTTTTTGTCATCCTTCTATTAGTATGTGTGATGCTATCTCTATAATACATTCTGAAAGTATCAAAATTTAATTTTACTATAGCATATCTCATTAGTCTTGTATTGTCAGTACCTTTATAGGCTACTTCAATTGACATCCATATTTCATGGATTATTGTGTATTTTGATACACAGTTGAATTAATCTGGTCTAAGACTAGAAATAATGGAATTCATTTCTTTAGAAATAATATCATACTCAGCCTCTGTAGTATTATACCACGCTTCAGGTTTTTCAAGAATTATGTAATGGGTAACAATCATTAATTATACTCTAAATCCATGATTTTTATGTATATTATCATTCGTGACATCCATCATCCATAATTTTTACCATTTAAATATGGAGCATGAACCATTGAAATTCATTTCTTGAGATTCTCCATTGCCATCAATGATATAGATATTATGCCTTAGCTTGTTATAGATCTATTGAAAAGAAAAAATTCTGATACCAAATGTTAGGTTGGAATAGCTATAGTGATAACAAAAGAGTGGTTAAATTTTGTTCTTTTAAAAGTTTCAAAATTAGGCCAATACACATCAACAATAGATAGAGATAGTGGAGTTTCAGTATGAGAATATATATTTATGCAGTGGATCTGAATAGAAAACAATGCACATCGGTTTACAGTTGTTCGTGCCATGAAGGTCCCATAGTTCACTCCACCAATAACCCTCTCTACAGTCTTGGTGAATTTCACTGGTATGGTCCTCATTTCATAAGACCAATCCACAGCTAAGTGTATGATGTTTTTACACATACAAACAATTTCCAAAAAAATAGACTTGTATGGTTCTTTTATAGGGAAGTAATAAAACCGAAACTCAGTGAAAGAATCAGACACTCTACCATGACTGAATACGAGCAGTTGAATCTAAATATCGATAAGATAATGTTCGGAAAAAAAGAGATGTATCTCTCAGTTGCAGAAACATGCAACTTATAAAATTTGAAACTTGTCTTAAAATAAAAAATAATCATGAAATATATCTAAAGATATCAAGTTGCACAAGAGATCATTTGTTTCAATAACATCAACAAAAATAGATCATCGTTATTTCATATTTGAGCATGTGTATCTCCAAAATGTAGTCCTTTTTTTATGATTCTTGATTGTTGTATCATAATAAAATAATATTCACATGAAATCTTGATGAAATTTTATTATCAAAACCGTCAAAGGATATCCAGATAATCATAAAAAAAATATGACATAGAATAATATATATTACAATATATTTCATTGTAATAATTCAAATCCACAGAAGATTCCTGATAAATCAAGTGAATTTAAATTCAAAGAATACAATTCAAAGTAATTATAAATTCCCTTTATAAAATGATAGAAAATATCTACTGCAAATGGATATTTAAATAATTTAAAATGGTCTTTGAATTAATTGAAATCGATCTTTAAATCACCCTTACAATCCGTACAGACTATTGCAAAATTCTCTTATAAAGACATAAAGTCTAATTTATGATGTTGAAAAATAAAATGTACGGCTCCTTCTCAAAATGTAAAAATAACAAATGTTGGGTTCATCTTTATAACTTAGGGTTGAAGATCTATAGGTTTATCCATGTTAGCATATATTATTGAATGTAACATTGATTAACCATTCATACACTTTTCCAAATGTAATGTTGACAACATAAGGTTGATCATAAATGTAAGGTTGTTGATCAATACGTTTGTAATGTTCCATACATATGTAGGGTTCTTAAACCATAAATTTTCTTTATCCTAAATTTAAAGTACTTTTCCAAAAATAATTATTTTTAACCATACATTTCTTTAAACATAGGGTTGATTAACCATACCCGCTGAACATTCATCATAAATGTATGGTTTGTTCCATATGTTAATTTCTTGGAAGAATAGTATATCGAGTAAATGACAAAATGTGAACAATGTTTCTAGAATATGGTTATGAGTTTTCTGAACACTTTAACAAATATTTATTTTAAATAAATAGTTGAATATTATTCTAAACATAAGAATTATAAAGAATATAAATTTCCGGAAATACACTCAAAATAAAATCATTAGTAAAAAAACAAGGGTATTTGTAAGTATCAAAATAATTAATATTTTTAGAGTATTTTTTGAGACAATACATTCCCAATATATATAATTCATGATTATGTATTTTATTTAGGTAGATGGAGAGAAGACAATCTGAGACTATTTTAATTTTATTAAATCAAGAGTTATCAGTTGGTAATTATAATAGATCAATTTGATGCCTTTTATAGTCTCCCATGAAGACCACTTCTTTGTTGTGAAGAGTTGGGAGGAGCTTTTTTAGTTGGACCAAGATTCGATTATGTGTCATATATAAGAATTTAATATATACATTTTTTGTACTTATACTATACTTTTGGAAATTGAATATTCATATTAATGGTTTCTTCCATTAGATTTATCCATTTTTTAATAGTTTTTCAGGAAAATTAATCCTTGGTTAGGTTATAGTCATATTAAAAAAAATGGGGAATGTTGGATCTAAGATATCGTGCCACATTTGAGGTCACTGGGTAGCATGTGATGGTTTATTATCAGTAAGAATTACTAGTTCAGTTGACAGAGATTTATTATTTCTTACACATATCACTACTCATGAAATACATTCTAAATACCACTAAAATTATTAGATAAGAATAGATTGAGTCTGATCCAGATGATTCTATCGTTGATAATTCAATTTCTATCATTGACACTCATGTGAAAATATTTCATGTGTAGTTTATTTCATTGGTCATAGTGTTATAGTGGAATATATCATATTCTCATCAGGCATGAGAGCACGAGTCATTGATGAGTGGGTGGTGGTGTCACCTCTTTATCAATACAATTTATTCTACATGAATTATTGGTGACAAATTGTCATATGGTGGAGAGTTGGTAAAATCTTGTTATATGCTTTGAGGTAATTTTCATCTATTTTCAATTTTTTTCTTTAATTTATATTTTGAGGGGACTCCAAGGGATATAGAACATTTTCTATAAAGAATGAACAATGATTGGAGATGGATGGCTGTATGAATTAATAAAGTCTGAGTATAATTGTATAAAGTCTTCATGGGGTTCCCCATGAGTTCAAATAATGCTTGAGTTTTTATGAAGTTTTGGTAATGAATAATTAGTTCATGCAGACTGAAGAAGAAATAAACATTGTGTATTGGGTATAAATGATGTTCATATTCAACATGAAAGATGTCAGAAACATTCTTCACAACGTGAAGTGAGTACATAATGTGTTAAGGATACATTCCATGTAATGTTAAATTATTGGTTTTTAATAAAATGGTGATAGGTTTTTTAGAATTTGTGATCCACAATGATTACACAACATCTAAAAGAATTTAATGCAGTGTAAATTTTTGTATCGGGATTTAATTATGCTTTATCGACTAAATTTTTATTCATTATCCCACTTCCCTCTCCCATACAAACCTAGGGAACTTATCCAAGGATTTTGGGATCCTTCTTTCAATATATATTGAATCTTTCATCGATTCAACACAATTATAGATAGATTCCATCACATAGGTTGAGTAATCATTTCTTATTATTTGTTTCCTTGATCATAGTAGCACTATTTCACTAAAATATCATGTTTTTTGAATCATAGTGATTTTTTTCTAGATTGTTTATAGATATATTTTGAGATCTTATTCTTGGGTCCACTTCATTAGTGGTTGTGGTGTGGAAGGTTAGTGTTCTTCAATGAATCTGTAATCTATAACTTGTTGTTACTCTCTTGATGAATCAAATCAATTTTTAAACTTTTTGATTGGTAATAGTATTTCCATATTAATTTTTTCTTTATTCCATATCATGGATTCCATTTTAGGCATGTGAAACCCTATTTTACAGTAGGTGGTTCTATCTCCATCATGTGTTGGTGAGTTTCATTGATCAGGATTTTGATAAATTGTTTAAAATAATGAAATAGCATGATTATCTGGTTCATCTGTGTGTGTGGAAACGGTGTTTTATAAAATATGGTTGTTCTTTGGTTTTGATAAAAGAAAAAATGGGTTTGAAGCACTGTGAAATGGATTTGTGATTTTTTTTAAAGAACAATTTCATAGAAATAGTTAAATAAACATTTTTTTGTAATATATGTCTCATGGGAAGACATGTGTACATAGGTGGAAGTTATATTAATAAGTATCATCCAGTTTTGGTGGATTTTATAATGGTGATTTTCTCTACTCCCTAGGCCCATTATTCAAGGAATTTGTTTGAACTATTGGGTAGTCCCTTACAGGGGTGTTTCTCTTCACTCTAGACATGATCTATTTGTCTGGGCCCATCATGATTATGCAATTTTCATATCGTTAGTATGAGTATCATATATATCCTAACCTGGGGAGATTCAAAATGTGATATTACTTATGCATCTTCTTTGGGTTTGTACTCTAGTATTGTACTTCCATGATTTTGATATAAAATATCTTAAAATATTATCATTCCTTGTATTATATAATATTGATTATTATTGGATTATTTTTTCGTGTCTTGATTCTGAAAACCTGTTTGGGTTAATACTGAGACTCTAGACTCACATTGAGTGTACCACATCTAATGTAAATAAATATGGTTATATATTTTTGATATAGGTAAAGACAAAGAAATGTAGTGAGGTGGTGAGGTTTTCTATTAGCTGTTTTGGGAAGTGGGTTGTGATATAGTGGGAGTTATCCCCTGCTATCACATGTTGTAAATGATATTTTCTTTTTTAACATTCATTTATTTATTTGAAATGGGCTTGTATAGTTTTTCTACTAATATTTTTTTTGGTTTCAACTAATTATTTCTAAAAATATATATATATATTTTTTATTTTGTTTCCTTTATTGTTTATATTTTTCATATTATTTCCTCAGGTTGAGAGAAATCGTTCCCTCTCTTTGTTTCTTTATGCCCATGATCTACTCTCTATCCCCTCGGGATTTCAAATTCTCTTTGGGTATATTAAGGATTGGTCCATGTACCAAATTGAGTGGGTATTTGTGCTAGTTCATTTTAGAAATGATCATTATATACACCATCAAAAATAAATATGTTTTTAATATGGAATATGTTTCAAAAAAGTACAAGTGAGAAGAAAAAACCTATCCTCATGTATGATTTATTTCATACATGAATAAATCCCCTATATAATAAATATTGATTTATTATAAATATATTTTTTATTGTACTCATATATATATTATAATATATTATTTTCTTATAACATTTTATCACTAATTTATTAATAATTATTTATTTAAAACATTATTTAGGAGATAAAAATTATATCTTTATGTATGTTTTAATTTGGTAGATTCAGTAATTGTACATTGATAATGAATCCAACATATATATAATATTATCAATGATATAATTATAAAATATATTCATTTTTATGTAATTAGAATAGTCCTCAAATGAAAGAGGTATAAAATTGTGTTACAAAAATCATGACTAAAAATTGAATAATTTATTTTTATGGAAAAGGGATTAGAGTGGGGGAAGGAGTAATGCCCCCAACCAAACAGGAACAGACATGAAATAATACTAGGGGGCTTAATGTGATGTAGCCAAATGGTGTCCCTAGACTAATACATTTACAATGAACTAGGAGAGAACCCAAACTAGAATAACAGATGAAAGGATCACATACACAATATCTTATAGTAAAACCATATACTGAAAAGTTTCCCTCCATCCATATATGTCTCACCACAACCCAAAGGGCTAAATACATTCTTCACCCTTGGATTAGACACACAATGTCCCAAGGAGATACCACCTTCCCCTAAAAAATGTTCACCAGCACCTCTGAGTTAGATTCCACCACCTTAACTTGAATAAGATGAATTTTTCATAATGAAAAGACTATATGCATTTCTATGTACCCCCTAAAATTTCATGTTCCTAAAAAAGTGTGAAAATAAAGGATGATCAATCCCATATGACCTATCAAAAGAACACATGTACTAACCTAGATCTTCATTTCATGTATGGATCTTGGTTTCAGTTGTTTTTTCGAAAAACATGAGAATTTGTAAATTTTATAAGTACACGACGTGTATTTAGGAGTACATGTCGTGTACTCGGTTTTAATCGGTAGCTATGTTCTAATCGTGTAACGAACTAGTACCTGGCCATGTGAGGTGAACTACTGACGGGCTAATGCGGGGGCCGATTGAGGCATGTACATGACATGTACATTAAATAAACACATGGTGTAATTTTTATGTTATTTAATAAATTGGACAAGGGTGGCGTCTAATCCCTAAAAATTCATCTTCTTCCCGTTTCTCTAATAAGATAGTGATGTACAACGTATTTTCTTAATGAATTTCATGTTCCTCCGTCCAATCTCCGATCGATGCACCACCAGGTAAATTGGATTCCCACCAGTGAGTTCTTTCATTCCCTAGAGCCTCTCTTCCTAAATTATTATCTCTATTTAGATATTTTAGGTTGAATGTTATTTGATATTTTTCTATATATACGTTATTTTAGGCAAATTCATGGGCCGATGTTGGAGTAAATCGATCAAACATCGTTGAGGTAGGTTGTCTGTTTCCTTTCATTGTTTGTCTTTGAGTTTATATTCTAAATATCCGATTACCCATGTTTCAGGTATTTCAGGTCAAGGAAATTAATCCCTGTTTTATCTATCATAGATTGATTGTTGGATTTAGGGTTGATGTTTTGGTATTATGTGAAATAGAATGTTTAAGGAACACCCTACGGGTTAATTTACTTGTTTGAATGTTTTTGTCTATTGGGTACAGGTTTTCAATTAGCCATACCTTGTTTCCTTACCTTTCATGATAAGATGTAACTGTATACCTTTTTGCGCTTCTCAAATGATTGTGATATGCATTGGAATTGTTTATCCATGACGTAGTTGAGATTAATTTGGGATTCTTGATATCATATTTTCATGATTAAATGGCATAGGGTATTGTGAACCTGGTGTAGTTAGATCATAGGGGGAATTGATGTTGAGTGCTTCCTCAAATGTATGCTATAATATACACTATGATAAAACATAGGAGATTAATAATGAATGTTCCCTCAAAGTGTCTATAATCTATGTTTTGAGACCACAGGGGGGATTAATGTTTAGTGCTTCCCAAGAGTGTATGTATTTATTGTGGAAAGACCATAGGGGGAATTGACAGTGAGTGCTTCCTCAGAGTGTCTTTGCATTTATTTTGAATAAATTGGTCAGAGGGGTTTGACTGTGTGAGCTACCTAGAGGGTTAACCAAAACATTGAATGTTTTTGATGCATCTGCCAAGCAAAATCCCAAGCTTGGATTCGGTCCTACTTGGTAATCTTATTAGATACCTTCTTGTGATACTTACGTGATTAAATGATGAAATGAGGATTCTGATTAATGTAAATGGAAACTGTAGGATTGTTTACATTGGTGTACTCTTAGTTATTTGCTTCATTACCATTATTACATTCTATATATATACTGATTGATAGTTAGGAACAGATCTTGTTGTGGTTTCATACTAGGATTTGTCTCACACCCTTTTTGGGTCATGTTTTTTGACCCAAACAGATTGTATGGTTGCAGGTGTAGATAAGGGAAAGCGCCCTTCTTCCTTAGGTACATGATTGGTTGGTTGGAGCTGGAGAGAATTTGACCAAGATTAGGCATGCGATGCTGCTGGAGTTTTCCTATTATCAGTGTACACTGGTTCAGTTGTATTTCTAGTATATTATCTTGTTTTTCTATTTTCCTAGACATTTGTGACATGAATAATTTATATATGGTCTCTAGTTGTTATTTACATTCATCCTTTTACTGTTTACATTTTTATAGTATTTTTCTTCTGCTGCTATTTATTATTTGTTATTCTTCTATGCAGGCTCTGCTAATGGGGGCATAGTTTCCCCAATGCCACTCCTATAGCCTTTTCTTCTAGTCGACAACCTTTGGAAATTTGTGAAATGTGCTTGAGGCCATGTCACCAACCATGTATGGGGAAGGATGGCCTTTTTCTACTCCTCGTACCAGATCAAGACCACCAGTCCCACATCATGCTAAGGGATAGATTTCTTTAGGTCATTCAAGCCGAGGTGGTGGTTGTGGTTGTTATGGTCATACATAGGTATTTTTAGAGCAACAAGTTGGATCAACTCAAGGATCTCAAAAAAATTCACAGTGTCGTAACACAGGTCAGGCTTTTGTGCTATAGTAGATAAAACCAGAGCAAGATCCTAGCCCCTCTAGGGCTAGCGGTGTGATTTTGGTTTCATCATTTTTATATTATGCTCTTTTGGATATAGGGAAGTTGCATAGCTTTATATCTGTGCCTATTGTGGAGAGACTTGGGATGTGTATCTTTACATCTGCTAATATCGTAATTCTTGACACTCCATTGGGGACTAAAATGTTTGGTGTATGTCAGTTCAACGAGGGTCCTCATATGGTTGGTGGGTGTCACTTGTTATGGGACATTTATATCATAGAGATGATGGGATATGATGTCATTATCAAAATGTACTGGTTAGTTCTCTTCCAGTATGTTGACGATTTCTATCATCATAGGTTGAGTTTCACGTCACTAGAGGGAATATTGTTTCTACATAAGAGAGAATGGTATGGCTACGAGAGAAGATATAGACACAAGGATCAAGGGTTAAGAGGAGTTACATCCAATATTTCTATTCTGTATCTGGATGACCTGGAGACATCACATATAGAATTTCCTCCAATGTTAAATCATTTCACGGATTTCTTTCTGGATGAAATTTCTGGTTTTATTTTGGAGAGAGAGGTAGAAATTTTTATTGAACTTTTTCCAGGGGAAGCACCGCTGTCCATTAATCTTTATAGGATGGATACACCATAGTAACAGGAGAACAAGAAGAAGTCGGAGGAGTTACATGAAAATGGTTTCAACCATCCATATACTTCTCCTTGGGGTTTTCATATTCTATTTTTAAAGAAGGTGGTTGGTACCCTCAGACATTGCATAGATTACCAGTAGATGAACCCATTGACTATTAAGAACCTATATCCCATACCGAGGATTAATTATCTATTAGATTAGCTTCGAGAAGACCGAGTGTTCTCAAAAAATTGACTTTAGATCTAGTAATCATAAGTTGTTTGATAGATAATTAGATATACCTTTTATAGCCTTTCAAAGTGGGTATGGACTATACATGTATGTGGTTATATAGTTTGGTCTCACGAACATTCCAATAGTGTTTATATCACTGATGATCTGAGTGTTACATCCATACATGGAGTCCATTGCGGTGGTTTTTGGATATGATACATTGGGGTAATCTCACACTCAACAAGAATATTCTATCCAACTTGAAATTATTTTGTGTACACTAAGAGAGAATCAGTTATATGCTTAGCTCCAAAAAAGACACTTTTGGATGGACCAGATTCACTTTTTGGGTCATGTTTTCTCAGAGAGGGGAGTATCAGTAGACCTAGAGAATGTGAGAGTGGTAGTTTCCTAGATGTATCTGAAGAACATATTTGAGGTATGATGTTTATTGGGGATGGTTGGATACTACATTCCATTCATACAATAATTTTCACACATAGCAGCACCGCTGATGGGCCTGACTAAGAAATGTGTGAAGTACTGATCGTTGGATTCTTGTGAGTCAGCATTTCAGGAGCTGAAGGGAAGGTTTAATTCAGCACCGATACTAGTTTTTCATGATCTAGGAAAGAGTTACCCAATTTACTTTTATTCATCATGTATTGGGATGGGATCATTGCGTATGAAGGGGTAATGAATCGTTGCATATGGGTCTCGCTAGTTGAGGCCACATGAGAGGAATTACCCAAGACTAGATATCGATTTGGCCGCAGTTGTGCATACCTTGCTTTGTTAAATACATTACCTTCTAGAAGATCATTTTGTGGTTTACACTGACCAAAAAAAGTCTCCATTATATCTTCACATAGTGTGACCTAAATTTGAGAATGCGATGGCGGGTTGAGTACCTTTAGTATTTTGACTATGAGCATGCCTATACTCCTGGGAAAGGAAATGCAGTGGCTGATTCGTTGAGAAGGAGGACTCAGATACATGCAGTTCTAGAAGATAGTATTGAGTGGAAGCTTATGGATATGTTCTCTGATATGAAGTTGGAGGTGCATGATATACAAGGGAAGACATTTCTTTCTTCTGTAGCTATTACTTCTACTCTACTTGATTGAGTGAAAATGAGGCACTATCTGATAATAATGGCCTAGTCCTATAGGAGGGTGTGACATGATAGGACCCTACTCCTAGGTGGACCATTATTTCCTCTGGAAATGGGGATGACCTTGTTTTCTAAGGTTCAAAAATTCCAATCGTTTTCTAACGGGTTTGTTTGTAGAACCGGAAACATCCAATGATTCTATATCCATTTGGACCTACTTTCCAAAGGTAGTTTCTCTTTAGTTGTAGACCGATGAGGCTTAATAATTTTCATTGGTCGAGAGGATGTGAGGTCGGACTCATCACACCTTTTTGGGAAGAATTATTGTCTACTCTAGGACTCTCTTTATAGATTTGAGTTATCTTCCTAAATCCTTATTACACTACAAAGTATGAAAATGAGCTTTCCATAAGATCTGACATTCAATGATTAATATGCATGAGATTTAGAGAATATTTTATATGTATTTGAGGTTATTCATTGATAGAGAATAATCTGTATTTGTTAGAGATTCTTAGTCAATGGTATCCATAAACATATTATATAATGATCTCTTGGTCATTATGATAACCATACTAGTTTTAAATCCACTCAGAAGGGCACTTGAAGTTTATTGTTGTTCAAAAGGACATGGAGTATTTCAGAGTTGGGATCATACCCACAGATGGGATACCTATGTATCCATGTGATAAAAGGAATCAGAACCCACATAGGTCAGGAATTAAGGTATAGTTTAACATCATATGGGACATATGGGAATTAATGGGTGATGGTCTTGAACCTGAGAAATGATTCCTACATACTCCACTTTTAAGGAAGAGACCAAAGTCCACGTAGTTCGGTTGGGAATTTTAAGGCTTACGTATGATTAACGGCCCAAAGAGATGTGTCGTGGTTACTTTTACACTCCAAGATCATGTGTGTCATGCTCGGTGTGAGAAATAAGTGGCATCAGTAAACCTGAAAATTTTTTCCATGAATGATGCAGTCATAAGGAATGATATGGGGCTTATGTATGTATGATTTCCCAAATAGATAAAGATCAAGACATACTTTAGAGAAGAAGTCTGAGAATATGGTCCATAAGGATATATGTGATTTGTAGAGATTTGGATACTCTAACATGGGGTTTACTCCTAAAGAGGATGCCCAAATTAGGCGGGGACTTGTGATTGGGTTTTATTGCTGAGAAGGAAACCCAAATCAAAAGAAGTTAAGACTGGTCAAGAGAAATTATGACTGGGGATTATTCCTGAGAAGAAGGCCCAGGTTAAAGGGGCTTAAGAACTATGGATTATTCCTAAGAAGGAGGCCCAGGTTAAGAGGAATTATAACTGGGGCTTATTTCTAAGGAGGATTCCCAGGTTAAGGGAAATTTTAATTTGGGGCTTACTCTTAAGAGGATGACAGCATTTGGGAACTTGGAGCTTATTCATGTAGAGGATTCTAAAAATTAATGGAACTTAATGACTAGGGCTTACTCTTGAAAAGGAATCCCATGTTAAGGGACTTGGGGATTACTCCTAAGGAAGATTCCCATATTTGGGAAATTGAGATTAGGACTTACTATTGAGAATGAGGCCCATTTGTTAAGGAGAATTGATACTTATGACTTATTCCTGAGAAGGAGGCCTAAGATAATAGAACTTATTAGTGGGTCTTACTCCTAAGGAAGATTCCCAATATAAAGAAATTATGATTGGGGATTACTCTTCAAGAAGAGGCCCAGGTAAGGGAACTTCTCATCATAAAGGATGAGGTTGAATGAATGAAATATCTCACCTTAGTGATACAAAGATATATAAATCACTATGTTTTAAGAGATTTCCATAGAATTCCTTTCAGATAAAGAAACCAACAAAGGAACCATGCCATAAATGGTTTTGAATATGGTTCAGAAGGCTAAATCTTGAAAAGGAGAGGAGGATTTGACGAATGCAAGTGAATATGTAGGAGATGCACCCAAAAAGAGAGAGGCGTGCAAGTCCTGCGTGGGCGCACAAGTCATGGTCGTGCTAGTATACTTGCGCAACACATGAGTACTTGAATAATGGTCAACCCTTAGGGTAATACTTCAGTGAGACATATCTCAAGACCTTAGTATTATCCCTAAAGGCTTCCAAAAGAGTGGAACACAAGTTTTGTTGAAGGGATAAGGCGGTGCACAAGTGTGGCCAATTCCCTTAAGGGATTTCCACTTAGGCGCGCAAGTGTTGATGAGCTTCAAAACTTGGGTCGTGTTCCCCCTCTTTAGATCTTCCGTTCTAGGAAAGAAATTACCATAAAAGTGTTAGGAAGGCTTTGATAATAGACTTGGGATCCGAGAGCTCAAATTTGAGTTTCAGGATTTTTCCGTCCCTGAAATGGAGGGCCCACAGGGGGTATTTATAGGCCTTTGAAGACCTTGGAAAAAACTATCCTAGGGAGTGCAAGTTACCTGCGCAACCAATATGAGGCACACAAGTATACTTGTACGACCTTGCTGAAACCTACACGACCCAAGTGTAAACAAATTCTTTTTCATGACTTTGTCAATTTTTGATGATTCTTCAAAGGATGAATCACTTTAGAGTAAGGTATTTCCGTTTTTCAGTTGTTAGACTCTGTGACGGAAAGGAGCATAAAAAATGTCCCCCCTCAGAGTTGGTTCCAAAACAATGAGGATGTGACTCTGAGGAAAAAGGTGAAAACCAAGGAACTGCGGTGGGCAAGTGTTGAGAACATATATGGCGTCGCGCAGGTGCACGCCACAAAGCGGTGCAGCCTTGCCTATAAATATGCAGCCATTCCTCGTGAAAAGGAATTGGTTTCAAAGATTCCCTCTCTCGCCTCGCAAGTTCCCTTCATCGTGCAAGTGTCCTATTTTCTTCTGGTTCTTTGTGTTGCGCTGCTGCATAGGAATTTCTACTTTCACGGTGATAACTATGTTTCAAAAACATGCACAACACAACAATACTTGCGCGCCAAAATTGGACTTGTGTGCCATAATGACTTAGCCATTTTTTTGAATTTCATCACAACTATTAAGAAAAATCAACTTACATAATAGTTAATTATTCGACCTTTGTGTAGATTCAATGGCTCCTAAAAGAATCGGAACAGATGATGAACTGGCTGGAAAGTGGATTGATGACATGATTAACGTTTTTGTCCATGATTGCTATGATATCTGTGACAGCACTCTTCCAGATTTGGCCAAGTACATGAAGAGGTATCATCTTAATTTCCCACAGAGTATCTACCTGCATCTGTTTGGGCATGGTCATCTGCAAGAAGTCAACATTCTAGATGCTAAGAACTATATGTCTGAGATGCAGCCACACTACTACTCCTAAATTTTGGTTATGCTGTGCATTAAGATTAGAAAAAATGGTGTGAACTTTCAAATTTTTCCTCCATTCCATTCCCTTGCAGATATGAAAATGGAAAACCATGGGATGATATGTTTTCTGCTACCGTTTGATGGAGAGAAGACTATCATGACATCAGAAACAATATCTGAAAAGACTACTCTTTCCAAATGGCTCTTTACTTCTAATGATCCATTCTCAAATCCATGTATCCATCTTCTATGGTTCTTGGGCAGAAACTGAGTCACTGTTTGATCAGCAGAAAATTTTCTCAAACCGCACTGAAGAACATTATTTTAAAATCGATCCACGAAGAGTCGGTATCACTGTATCTTTTATTGTATGCAGTTGAATGAATGAATTCTAGGTGGTTGCTGATGATGCTCAGGATGCCGTAAATCAAATGAAGAATTATGTTGAAAGCCTCTTGTAATCCTTGTAAAAGAGAAGAGAATCCAATCTATGGATATCCTTCTAACTCTTGTGCACCAAATAAAAAACACGTTCATCTTCAATAATTTTCACATGCCATACTTTGCTACATACTTTAAATTGTTACCTAATCCAATGGGCCTAGTAAGCATAGTTTGATTTTTACTAGGATTATAAAAATAACCCTAAAATCTTTGAATCTTTTTAATTGATCAATATTACCAAAATCATACAAATTATATGTTTAGTGAGCTAGGACTTGACTTTTTTTCAGAGTTTCCCTTTCTTTTGTGGGCAGTTTAAAGTCAAGAATGTCAGACATAAAAAGGATAATGTTCAAGGTCGAATATCTTTGACTAAATGGATTAAAATTGACTCAATTCCTTTACAATTTATCTGAAAACTTATTACCACATTCAAGTATGGAAGAAAATTTGTATACTATGACTTAGGAAATTTTGAATCTGAGGAATGATATGAAAAAGTGCTAAAAGTCATTAGAAGAAGTATTTCCCAAGAATGAAGTTACAACTATTTAAAAAACCTATTAGGGGGTTGAATTATACAGGGCCACTTAAAGGCATTGGATGCATAGTTAAATAATAGCATCTTGTGGCTGACAGGTCCATTAAGTAGACTACTTATGCAAGGCCGCCTAAGGGCACGTGCTGAATAGTCAAGAAAAAGACCTATCAGAAACTTTTCTTTTCTACTGTTTAAAACCCAGTGGAAGTTTATGGACATCCAAATTTTCCAAAGCATAGAGTTTTTTGTGTGGGGAGAGGTACTTGAATATAGAGAGGATATTTCCAACCAAGATTGTTAATGAATTGGATGAATTTCACTCCTACGAAGGTCTGGCCCAAACGTAGGGAAGGGAAATATAAACCATAGAATTGAATACTTTCAGATCATGAAAAATATTATGTGAAAAATATGTTAAGGATGGCTATTTCTGCGGATCCCTACATATTTTCACTAAGAAAATTAAGGACAAAAGAAGTTTTTTCCACCAAGAATAAAGTTACCACTATTTGACAAACCCGTTAGGGGGTTGAATTATGCAGGTTCGCCTAAGGGAATTGGATGCATAGCCAAATAATAGCATCTTTTGGCTGACATGTCTATTATGTATACTGCTTATGCAAGGCCGCCTAAGGGCACATACTGCATAGTCAGGAAAAAGAACTCTCGGGTATCAGACATTTTGTGACCAGAAGTCAAGAAAAAGGGTTATGAAGATCTTGAAGTATTTAAGGTTAGGATTATGAAACATGAAAATGACTATTGTCCAATGCATGAAGGAGATACACAGACCAATGATAACCATAATAATGTTGTGGCTAGGTCCTAAATTGAGGTGCTGGACTTCACTACGTATCCCATAAGGATAGGAATCCAACCATACATATTTCTTGAAATATTGTTTAATGTCATGTGGGACTAGAGTGTAAGTGATCATAGTTTAGGGTCATAATGCTCAGACAATTATAAGGAGTACACAATGTGTTTTATAAACATGATGTGAATGAAGACCAAGGTTTCCATATCACATTCATGTTTTCACAGGGGGACTTTTCAGCCGAGGGACTGAAAGTGAAAATTGGGGTTAGGCCCAAAGACTTGGGGATGTATTCAAGGGATGCTCTAACATTCCTACGTATCCCATAAGGATGGGAATCAAGACGTACGTAGTTCTTGAAATACCCTTTGTAAATATTTGGTTTGTACATGTAAAGGGTGAAAGGGGGAATTTAGTGCAATGATGGATTGACCCAAGATAAAAGGTTCAGGCATTTCCATGTAGGCACATAGTCTTTGGAATATGACATGATTGGAGATCAATGTCAATGATGATTCCCGCTCAGGAGAGGGACAATGGGGTACTGTATAGGTTAACGTCATATAGCGAGGACGATGGTGTTTCACATTTTAGTGTCATGTAGTAGGGACAAAGGGGATGTATATAATTTAACGTCATGTGGGACGAAGGTGAACCAATGTGAGGATATTTCTTTTGGGATGCTTCATGAATCAACATTGTATGAGACAGAGGTGAACCGATGTTAAGAGATTGATTTTGGGCTCGAACCTCAGGAGTTTTCCTATGTACCCAGCCTAGAAGGAAAAGATCAAAGTCTTCATAGTTAAATTAAATAATGAATTACTAATCAAGTTGTTCTTAAGGACAACGACCTAAAAAATGGTGCCGAGACTTACACAAGTTTAGTGGCCCATAGAGGGTGTTATGGTTGAAGTTTACTCTAAACTCACGTGAGTCATACTCGGTGTGAGAAACAAGAGGTAGCAACAACCTTAATGATGTACAGTTAAATTTCATGTAGGAAAAATGAAGGTACTATGCAGTTTAAAGTCATGTAGTGAGGATTATTGGTGTTGCAGAATTTAGTGTCATGTAGTAGGGACAAAATACAGTTTAACGTCATGTTGGACGTATTAAAGGACATTGTTCAGTTTTACGTCATGTATGACGAATGAGCAGTACAGTTTAAATTCATGTAGGAAAAATATAGGGACACAATTTAACGTCATGTTGGATGTGAACACAATTTTGCGTCATGTTGGACGATAGAGTGTTGTACAGTTGAGTGTCCTGTAGCTAAGACGATGGGGATAATACAGTTTAATGTCATGTTGGACGAAAGGGGGACTGTGCAATTTAATGTCATGCAGTAAGGACAAAAGAGGACACAGTTTAACGTCATATTGGATGTGTTAGGGACTTTTTCACAATTTAACGTCTTTCTGGATGTAAGATACTTCTGTACAGTTTATCTTCATGTAGCTAGGACATCACAGTTTAACGTCATGTTGGACGTAATGGACTACGTAGTTTATAGTCTTGCAGCAGGGGCAACACAGTTTAACGTCATGTTGGATGAAAGTGAAAATATTTTAAGGTCATATTCATGGACCAGTGATGTATTTGTATTAAAAAAAATACTTCTTCAGAAATCTGGCATTGGTTGGAGTCATAATGAGTTCTCCATCCATTGAGACTAAAGAATAAGCTCCATTGGAGTAGACCTCATGTATTGAGTAAGGTCTTCCTAGTTTGGCTCAAACATGGGAGGTTTCTTTCCTGGTATCATTGGAGTTCTGAGAACCAATACCAATTATCCCCGAATAAATGAATGAAGACGAATTTTTTTGATGAAAGCTTGTGCTATTCGATTCTGATAGACTTCCAAGTGGTGCAAGGTGCACAATCCATTCTCGTTTAATCGTTCCAATTCATCCAATAGATTTTGAGAGTGTTCATATGTAGATGACTGATCAAAAATGGATACCCTGAGTGAGGGTAATTGAACTTCAATAGGCAAGACTACTTCTGTTCCATATACCAATGAATATGGAGTTGATCGCGTTGTTGTGCGAGTGGTGGTCTGATAAGCCCATAAAGCCTCAAAGAGTTTATCAGGCCCATATTTATTTTCTTTATCCACCATATTTTGAAGTATATTTAAAATATTCTTGTTAAAGGCTTCTATTTGTCCATTGGCCGATGCATGATACCGAGAGGATGGTTGGATTTGATATTTTATTCTTGATACAACTTCCTTACCTCGGATGAACAGATGTTGGTTCCATTGTCTGTTAATATGGAATGAGGGACACCAAATCTAGTAAGGATGTTAGACTTGATGAAGCTATCAATGCTTTTAGAACTAACTTCTTTGTGAGTTATTGCCTCTACCCATTTGGAATAGAATTCAGTAGCAGTAAGAATGTACTTAAACTTCTTGGATGTAACTAAAGGATAAGGTCCTACTACATCCATTCCCCATGTGTAAAATGGCCACAAGTATTTAGCTTTATGAAGCATCTCTGGGGGTTGATGAATGAAATTGGCATGTACTTGGAAAGAATGACACTTTTTAGTGAAATCAACAAAATCTTGTATCATTGATGGAAAAAAGTATCCAAGCCTTATAATTTGATCAAATAGTCTATGTCTGGACTTATGGGAACCACAGACTCCTGCATGCACTTCTTTCATGACAACCACTATCTCTTCACCGTCAATACATCTGAAGAGAATTCCATCAAAACCTCTTTTGTAGATAATTTTCTCTAGGTGATCTAGGCTATCATAGAGTAAAATTGACCACATGTTGCCTGATTTGTTCTTTTCAAGATCTATCAAGTGGAAGTGTTCTATTTTGAAGGTATTCCCTAATAGGTGTCATCCATTCTGTAGCATGACCATATGGTTCAGAAATGAGACTAATTTCATTGATTTCATCTATTTTGGTATGAACATAAGGTAAAATTGTACGAAGGTGGGCAATACTGATGATTGTCTTGTCCCGATTTGGATCTTCTTGAGCTGTAGCTATATTAGCCAGTGCATCAGCTTGGGAATTTTGTGATCATGGGACATGAGAAAATGTCGTTTCCGAAGGAAACTCTTCCATTAACTCTCTGACGTAATCATACAAAGGTATTAACTCTTCTTTTCTGATTACATAATCCCAATTGACTTGTTTGATTACCTGGTCTGAATCACCTTTCACCTTTAAGTAATTCACTTGTGCTTGAAATGACAAATCCAATCCTGTGATGAGAGCTTGGTATTCTACTTCATTATTTTTACCGCCTCCCAAAAATGAGAAGGAATAGGGTAACACGGCCTTTTCTGGAGAAATGAGCCCAATTCCTAACCCAATATTTTTGAATTTAGGATCTTCCATTCTCTTCCCTGTTGGACTTCTGGAAGCACCATAAAATTACATTTCCCATGTTTGAATAATATCGTGAATAGAGAATACTTCCTCATTAGGAAGTTCAATATATGAAGATGTATCTTCTACTGAAGGGTGTTCAGCAACGAAATCTTCCAGATCATGGCCCTTTATTTCCTTTTGATACACATACTAAATATCAGATTTCTTCAAATATAACTTCCCACCTTTCCAGATGTCTTGTAAGCATTGGACGTCTAAGGATGAATTTGAGAGGGTTATTGCGAGATACCAATTGGACCTCGTGATGTTACAGGTAGTGTCTCAACTTCTAAACTGCAAAGACTAACGCTAGGCAACACTTTTCAATACTTGAATATCGGGTTTGTGCTTCAATCAATGTCCGACTGAGATAGTAAAGGATGTTTTCAATCCCAGCATCATTCTTTTGGGCAAGGAAGGTTCTCAATGATCGCTCTAAGGCTATCACATAAAGAATAAGTGGTCTTCCTTCAACAGGTGGCATTAATACCGGTGGACTCAAGAGATATTTCTTGAGAATATTGAATGCTTCATGACATTCTTCAGTCCACTGGTAAGTGAATCCCTTCTTCATCAATTTGGTGGAGGGTAAACGTTTGCCTGCCAAATTGGCGATGAAACGCCGAATATAGGACATGTTTCCTTGAAGTCCTCTCAATTATTTCAGATTCCAAGGAGGTGACATACCAAGTATTGAATTTGTCTTCTTAGGATCAACATCGATACCATTATGGCATAAAAAAGCCGAGAAATATTCCTGAGGAAACCCCAAAAGCACATTTTAAGGGGTTCATCTTCAAATTATGTTGCTAAAGTTTGTGGAATATGACTTCCAAATCAGCCAAATGGTTAGAAAGTTTTTTGGATTTAACCACCAAATCGTCCACATAACATTAAAAAAACTTCCCCCAAAAGGGTTTGAAGATATGATGCATAGCACACTAATATGTTGCACCAGCATTCTTCAGGCCAAAGGGCATTACCGGATAGAAAAACACACCCTAAGGGGATCTGAAAGTTGTAGATTATTCATCTTCTGGATCCATTCAGATTTGATTATACCCAGAATATCCATCCATGAAGAAAAGTGCTTCATAGCCAGCTGTTGCATCAATTAAGAGTTCTGTAATTGGAACTGGAAAATCATCCTTAGAATAATGCCGATTAAGATCTCTGAAATCAATGAAATATCTAATTTTTCCTTTCTTCTTTTTCACAGGGACAGTATTATCCAAACACTTGGGATATTTAACTTCTCTGACGAAGTTATCTTTGATAAGATTATCCACTTCAGCATCAATTTTGGAAGCATAAGTTGTGTGTGTTCTTCTTGCGGCTTTCTTAAATCCTCGATGTTCTTCTGAAAAACCCAAACGATGAGTAGCAACATCAGGATCAAGCCCGAGAATCTCTGTATAGTTCCAAGAAAATATATCTCAATTTTTATTCAAAAATGAAATGTACGTTTCTTTCTCTTCAAAATTCATGGTTGCACTAATTAATGCGGGGCGTGGATCTTATTTTGTACCCATATTTATTTCACTGAGTTCATCCATGGTGGTAGAGATGCCCTCTTCAAATTCTGGAGGAGAATCCCTGAGATCTTCTTCTTCTTCTTCAACATGTGTTACTTCTTCTGTTTCTACTTTCATAGTAGATAATGAAGCAGAATTTCCATGATTAGAAGAGATGTTCAAATTTGAACATCATGAATAAGAATCTTCCATTTCTGACCCTATTGATGATGAAGGGACTTCCTTGGGTAATAAAGATGAGATGATGGATTGATAATTGACATCATCATTCACCCCTGGCATTTCTATAACTTCTTTTGGTGTGGTTGGAAAAGTATAGACTGGATGGATTTCAGTAGATGAAATTAAGACATCTCCATTTGAGATTTCATAATTTCATGGTGAATCACCACTTTCTCCCATGCTTTCTGGCTTGATTGTCATAATTGACATTATGGATGTTTCAATGAGAGTACTTGGATTTGGGTCTATCCTGTAAATTTGATTGATAGGAAACACATAATATGTACTCACATTTGTAAATGGGTTTACTGGAATATTTTCCAAACCATATGGAGCATTAACTTTTCTAACCCCCCTTATTTTGAATTTCTCCTTACCATTCTTGTGATAGAATTCCACCTCAATGCATTGAGATTAACAAGTTTTAAAGGGGATTTGTCCCCATACAATGTTCCAATTTGACCATCAAAATAATATTTGAGACATTGATGGTATGATGAAGGGATAGTCGCATGTTGATGTAGCCAAGGTCTCCCAAGAAAAACATTGAAGGCTGTTTCGTGATCAACAACCATGAAATATGAATTAGATACAAGGCCTCCAAAATGAGTTCTGAGTGTAATCTCGCCCAGTGTTTCTTGTTCATTTTTAACATATCCTTGCAACATCAAAGTAGAAGGAGATAAATCAGATTCGGTGAGGCCCAATTGACGAAGTGTACGAATGGGGATGAGGTTGACTCTTAAACCATTATCAATGAATGCTCTTCGGATGTCCACACCATTGAACTTTCCAGATAAATAAAAAGGTCTAATATGTCCATTCACAACATCATATTCATATTCATCTGTGAAAGATATTACTGAATGTCATTCTGTAGGATTATTCTTTACATGGTAGACTTTAGCCGCAACAATTTCAGTTTCGAACTCCTGAGGACTTGAAAAAGCCTCAATGAGTGCCTCCGGAAGATCATTGGATAGATTCAAGGCATCCAAAATTTATAACTTGTCCGGTACATGGGATAAATGTTTCAAGACATCATATTATTTATCCAAAGGTCTACGTTTTTCAATAGGAACATGTGGCTTCACAAGTGCCTTAGAAGTTGATGCTTTGGAAGTATATGCATCTTGTATCGGGGTAGGAGTTGGAAATGCTTCTGGATTTGGAATATTAGACCGAATAGTTCTATTTACTTGCTGAGAAGAAGAAGGTGGAACCTCTAACCGATCCTCCAGAATAATTGTGTCAGGACTGAATCTGCTATTGGTGGAAGAATTTGCTTGTTATTGTTGAGCCCGCTGAAGGGCTCTGCCACGAGTTTCTACTGCATACACAGTTCTAATAGGGGTAGAGTTGGAATAGTGTTTTCTGGGATATCCATGTCTTCCTCTATATCCCAAACCTCTAGAACTCCCTCTAATTCCTCTGTTTGATTATGTGAACTCAGGCTCATCATGATCGAAGCTGTGAATGGCATAAGGATCTGTTAAATGAATCATATTAACAGAACCAAATATTAACTCTTTTTCTGAGGAAGACTCTGCCTGATTATCCAATTTAGGCAATTAATTTTGGTGGGATGGTTCCCGTTGAATTGAAGTAGATAGCAAAAAATCTGCCAGAGTCAAAGAAAACTTGGGCTTTGACACGATCTCATCTTCTTCTTATTGTTCCTATTTCTTTGAATTATGTCGTTTCTTTGAGGATTTTCCCACTGATGAAGAGGTTTTTGCTATGTCATTCATAGCAGAAGACACAATTAGTTTATTAAATTGTGTTTCCAAAATGGAATGAGTTCGTTTGTTCATTTTTCTGACCATCCAATCATCATATTTCCGCGTATTTTTGTTTTTGAATTCTTGCCATTCGCCTTCTTCCTCTGGATTTGTAGCAGTAACACATGCTACCTGAGTTGAAGAACCTTTCAGTTTGACTTGTCTCAAGTCCACCATTTTTTCTATTAGGTATTTAAAGACAAAACACTCCTGAATGGGATGCCCCAACATCTGATGATATGGGAAATAATTGAGACGATCTTCATCTCCTTCCTTATTTGGCCATTTGGGCCTTAGAAATTGAACCAAATTATTTTCTAGAGATGAAATGAAGTAACTAGGAACATGTTCATTTCGGAAAGAGTTAACATTACTCTTCAGATTCTCAAATTGTTTTCGTCTTTGATCTCTTTGATCATCTTGACAAAACAACCTCTGTTTTTGATGCTCAGATGGTGGATTCATTCGATAAGATGAAGGTTTTGAAGTAGAAGAAGGTACATGTTCATGTTTAAGCGTAACTGTAGCATTCTATGCTTTACCCATTCTCCTCCATGGAGCTGGTTCAATTACAAGAGTTTTAGCCTTAGTCTGCATAAGAGAGTCTTCAATCTGCTGAGTGATTTAATTAAGGTCTCGAAACCCTTCTATTTATCTCACAGGGATCAATGGTGTGTGTAATTCATCAGGCAAATTTTCCACACATATTGGCAACAACTCTTCTTGAGGGAGTGTTAAGCTCAGAGAATATGTCAATCGCTTCCAGCGAGCAATGAAATATGAAACCCTTTCATTCTCCCTTTTCTTACAATTTTTCAGATAAAAAAATATTGTCTTTGGAAAAGTTGAGCTGAATTGACGAAGGAATCGTTGACAGAGATCCTCCCATCCGGTAATTGACCGGGATTGCAAGCTTGTATACCAAACAAAATCAGGCTCTTATTAATGAATATACAAAACACTTGAGCTTATCTACTTATTTTTTCTGTGGGGTTCCCATCATATGATCGCAACGAGAAACAAAATGTGTTATGTGTTGCTCTGGGTCACCCTAAAAATTAAATATTGGGTATGTGGTACTTGCAAAATTTGATAGGGGATGAATTTCATCTACCCATTCAGGGTAAGCTCTCTTCTCCGGTTGAATCAGTGCACGCTTTCATTCCATAGATTCCAACCGAGCTGTTAATAACTCAATGGTAGTTTTTAACTTTTGAGAAACATCCGGTTGAGATTGGACCTGAGCAGGTGAAATAAATGGAGCTTGGATAGATGTTGTGGCTGGTACTGCAACTGAGGATAACACTACCAGTTGTTGTTTCACCTGACCCATAGGACTAGACCTATGAGGGTGTACTCGTAAAAAAGGATACTCTTAATCCATCTCAGTAGCTACAACAAATTCCCTTGTCTGACTGACTCCATCATCCTTAGGAGGATGACTACCTTGAAGTAGTTCTGCATTAAACCTCCTTAATTCCTTCATTTCCTCCTCATGTTGTGAAAATATTTTCTCTAATGAGAGCGATTGTCCTTCTCCAGAGGAAGGGTGGAATGTAGCCTGGTTCTTACCTTTCCCCTTGTTGGATCCCTTTCAGAGAGGGGTATGTGGGGTGTTTGAAGGAATACCCAAAATCTTCTGTAAGCCTTTGATTTCTTGTAAGCACACCTTGTTCATTTGTGTCTGTGTGTACAAATTCTTGAGTAGGAACTTCCTCATATGATCCCTCTGAGTGAGCCCCATGTTCTGTAGGATCTGCAACAACAACATTGATGACATTTATTGATGCATAACGCATTTCATTTCTTCTTTCAGCATTTCTGCGATATTGTATTCTTATATGTCCCTAATGAGACACTGCCTTCTATTGAGTTGATCCCTTAGGAACTTCTTGACAAACCGTAATTTGGAGGGAATCTCCTGATAATTCAGATCTTCGTTCCACTTGGGGCTTCTTCCCTAATCGATAGAAGACTGAATTTCTCTAAGGAAGAGATCGAGGATTTGAAAAAGTCCCCAGTCCGGTGGACTAAGGTTGTTCCTATTCAACTCCTCGAATCCTATTTGTTGATTCTGAGGGTTGGGATAAAAGAGTCCCTTGTCTAGAAACCTTGGGTGGTTCATGGGCTGCTACATCTGAGACATTCTTAAAAGATCTTCTGATTTTGCAAACTTTAGTCTAGAAATTGGTTGGATGCATCAACCTATATCCACTCAAATCACCTGGTTCAAAAGACCGTTGGAAGATTTCTGACACTTCTGTTACATGATGATGTGCTTGCTCTAAATGAGAAGCCTATTAGATATTCTCATTGCCCTGATGCAAGATTAATTCGACAACCTTTTCTCTGTGTTCCTGATTCTGGGAAGAACTACTTGAGGCTTGTTCTTGAGCAAGCCTTTGATTACAAACAAAGCCAATTGGTTGTGGCCGACCCTGGGCAATAACATTGCATGAGACCATTTTCGGCGGGCTTTTTTGGCTGGAGAATATTGTGAAATGTAGTGCTCCATGGACACCCCATCCCCTGATATGAATACCAGATGAAGCATTGGCAATTAACTGGCGCAATCTTCTTAGTGTGCCAAGGCATGGACGCTGAAGGGATCTATGCTTCTTTGCAGCCTTCGGATATCGAGAAACTGAGAGAGATGCCAAGTCAATTAGTCATTTTAACCCTTATAATATCTTGACATGATTTTCATATTCATCATAAGATAATATTTTCTTTTTCAATTGACAAAGACTTTTCCACATGTTCAGAAGAATATCTTGAAAACAATATTCTGTCAACATCTCCGGAATGTCATACTGAGAGCCAACCAAAGGCCAAAACTTGACTGCCACTTCACATTTCTCCATTTTTTTTCTCATATTCAGCACTTCCTCTTTATTATTCAATGATTATTATTCTACCTGATTTGGCCAAAGCTGATTCTTCTTTGTTGCTTCATCAGATTCAACAAGATCTGCAGAGAATTCACATATCAAACTAGAAGATAAATGACCCAGGGGTGGTTCAGAGAATGACCTACACCCTGGTCTATCTTCTGATTGAGAAATTATTTCACCTAATAGTGGTAAAGCATCAGAAATGACTGGCTTCACATTTCCAAGTGTCGCAAGATAATAGAGCTTTCTCGTTACTACATTGTCTATTGGAGCATTTTCCAGGAAATGTGAATTACTACTTCATAGAGGACTTTCACAGCTAAATTTATCAACATGGGGAGGACCACCATGGTGGGTTACAACAAAATATGAAACATCTTGCTCCTTAGTCTTCTAGACACGCATAGGGTTATCGTGTCTCTCATCTAAAGATGATACTTCGAGATCGACTGAAATCTCATGAAGAAAGCCCTTATGAGGATGTGTCTGATGCAGACCTTCATAATTAATGTCTTGACTATTGAGAACTGAGAGAGAAGAATCTTGAGTTGTAACAGATAATTGTTTGAGTGCATCAAGAACTTCAGCATCGAGAAAGGCCTTACTGATAAATCTTAACTTAATTTTCTACCTCTCAAGGGTTCAAATTGATTTTTTCAATCACAAATGGATTATCAACTTTTAATTGAATAATATTCATTTATGAAAAAATAGGATGCAAAAAAACATTTGATCTTTAAAAATGGATGTTTTTATAGTAGAAATATAATGAATTTGGGCTAATAAATTTAGTGGTACTTTATAAAATATTGAATGAGGTGAACTGGATACTGACACAAAAAGAATAAATATATATTAGGGGGAGGGGTTGTTATCCCGTGAAAATTTATGATGGTAATGTCATATAAATCATCACATGCTATATTGGAAACGTTTGTAAATATTTATTTGAGAGAGTAGAAAATTAGAGAAATAAATCTGTAGGTTCTATGGAATATGTATGAGTATCTGATAATACAACCAATTGGGTGTATAGATTCATTATTTAAATTTCTAAATGTTATTGTGGAATACATGAATGGTCATGGAGTACTTATTGAATATTTTAAGATTATTAAGTGCAAGCTGAGAAGACTCTCAACTCAGTTCAATCTGAATGTTTCTGTATAATGAGATATAGAACCAGAGAATTTGATGTTTTATAGCTTGAAAATTATTATAATTTTAAATGAGATGAGAAATAATGATAACGACTCTTTGGAAAATATAATTGTAAATATTTGGAATTCAAGTCCACGATGAATCTCACCATTGAATATGTATAAGAAAAAAATATAACATGAGGTGATATCTTTCCATTCCACAAATCTTCAAAGAGAAAAATTAAAGATCATAGGGAATCTCCTACTTTCATGATTTCTATGTTGAAAGGTTGGACATCATGCATCAATGTGCCACAAATATGTTATAAGAAGATGATAAGGATGATTATGAATTTTAAATGAAGTGTTCATCAACATATCTGAAAGGTAAGAACCAGTTCATGATAAATTACATAAAAAATATAATTATTTTTTCACAAGAAAAGAAATACTTAGAATAATCTAATTTTAAATAGATAGTAAACTAAAAGACCATAAATAAATTATTATGGTGGTATTTTTTAGTATCTCCCCATATAAAAAAAGAATGTGATAATTATGAGGAAAAATATAAAGGGTGAGTATATATGTATTATATATTATAATATTCTCTTGAGGATATGGATGTTTTTTAAGGCAAAAATAAGAAAGCCAACAAAGTGGCCCGTGATGGAAAAAAATAAATGTTGCACCAAGAAGAAGAAAATTACGAGATCATGGAATAACATGAATTACTAATGTCTTCAATTCCAAATAGATCAAAATTGTATGCTATGTACATGCTCAAAATTGATGAACATATTAGAGAAATAGATAGTTCCCCTAAAACTGAAAAAGATGAAATAATACCTATTGAAAAACATGAATATGAATTCATTAGCCTATGAATAAGTGTTTAGGGGAATGAAAATACTTTGAATATTGGTATAAAATAGGGAAAGTAGATCCCTCATGAATTATAAAAGATTAAAGTGGATGATAGATTTCCAAAATTGCAGAATAAACACTCAATTTCAAATGATAAGATTGTTATAGGACATGATCCAAAAAATTATAATTGTAATGGTTTATATTAGACCAAAAGAACCTAATAAATAATTGAAGATTAATTTCAAGAACGAATCAGAACTTGAAGATTAATATAATGTAAAAAAATTACTAGTGGAGTATTGACACATAGGAATGCACCTCACATGATATTACATTATTGTGGATAATTTGGACACGAAAAAATAACTATTCAATAACTAAGAGGTACCAAAGGGAACAAGACCAACATAAGCTTCTATAAAGATCAAAAAATTCCAAGACATCATTTGATGGTTGATATTTTAGGTGTAGATGATTCGGTACATAGAAACATATTTCTCCTCAGTAATGCCGATAAATGTACTAGAGAATACTGAATATGATAATATTAAGATAAATGTATCATAAAATGTGTTGAAAATGAAAAAATTAATTACAAGTCTTCAAGATGAAGATAGAATATAATAATACCTAGAAAAAAATATTATAAATCATTGATAGGAATGAAAATCTAAAAATTGATCAAAAATAAAATCAGTGAGAAGGTAGTGGTTACTAAGATTTCCAATAAATAATAAGATTTTTCTGGTGAATGGATACTTGATAGTGTATGCACATCCCATATGACATATAATAAGTATCTTGTTACATGAATAAAATATGTCAATACAGGTTTTGTCAAATTTGGAATCAATTAATCCCTAATAATTATTGGCTACAGAAAATGAGAATTCATTGGAGAATAAATGAGACATGATAATGTCTCAGTCTTTTCATGTCATAGTCACGATTTTCATACTTTTATTCTTCTATGTTACTTAGATAATTTAGTTAATGATACATATTAAATTTTTATTTTTAAAGGAAGATATGATGCATTTAATCTATAAGAAAAAAATGGGAATCAATACATTTTATATGGAGAAGAAGATAGTTTTTTATATTGTGCGTATAAAATAGGTTTTGGTATAAAAAAATGTCCATCTAGGCCAAACATCCCCTAGGGATATAGAAATCTATGATGAAACTCTATATATCCCTAATATATCATGATATTAAACTCATACGTGAGATGCTTGTCAATAAGGGAAGATCATCTGAAAAGCATACAAGGAAAACAAAAAAGTTAACTAGAGGGCTTGAATTGGTGCATATGGATATATGTGGACATATCTCAGCATGATCCTTTGATATTTAGTGGTATTCTGTTTTTTATTGATGATTTCATCTTGATAGAATTGGTATTTTCCATTTCTTAAAAATATGATGTGTTTAGTTCTATAAAACAATATCACAGGTAATGTGAAAGGATGCATGGATATAATATTATGAAGATTTATTTTAATAATGCTATGTAATTCAAAAATAGTCAATTAAAATACTTTCTTTACAAACATGGTATAAGGAATCAAGCTTCTATAGTAATAAGTTCTCCACAAATGGAATGAATTAGAAAATAAATTGGATCATAAAAAACATGGCAAAACAAATTCTTATTAAAAAAATAATATAGAAGTTCAAGAAGGAAAAATGTATAAAGAATTATCTATATATTTAATAGGTATTTCTTATGTCTGATGGAAGAAAAGACTTTGTATGAGATAAGGTATAGAAAAACACGAAAATTAAAATACTCATGAATATTTGGATTTAAATGTTCTTTTATCAATAAGGATTAACACATGAGATTACAATCACATGGAAATGATAGGATATTTTTTGGATATTCATGAAAAATAAAATCTTATAAATGTTTCAAATAAGTGGAATTGAATGGTTATTGAAATACATGATGTCCCTAAAGAAGAGAATGAATGGAATCCTCAATGATGTAGTCACCAGTTTCAGGAAAACATTTATGAGGTGATAAGCACTGTAGTGAAAGATGATGTGGAAAATGAGGATTCAAATAAAGAAAATGATGAGAAGAAATAGGAATTCGAATCTATATCTACACAAAATATGAAAAATCGAGGTAAAACTGAAAGATGAAACATCATTGGTGGTGAGAAAAACTCAGTACAAACATGAAAAATGAAATATTTATAAATGAAATTGATCTTATCTTAGGTAGAGCATAAATTATTGATGATGTATTTTGAGATAAGTAGTACGTTCAGGTCATAAATGAAGTGATTGACCAAATTGATTAGAATAATACATGGGAGATTGTTTCATGGGAAATAGATAAAAATTTCCTTGGGACAACAATGGTCTTTTTCTATAGGATGAATAAAAATGAACCAATGATTTTGAAAAAAAGAACAACAAGTGTGTAAATATTAATACAATAAAGAGGTTATTGATGTTGATGAAACATTTTCACATCTTTTAATGCTAGGTATAATCAAATTTCTATTTTCCATAATAGGGAAATGAATGTTCAATGTTATCCAAATGGATATGATGTCAAAAGTTTTTAAATGGGGTTATATAAAAAGAGATATATATATATATATATTATAAGGTTTTCTCATTCATGAATATGAGAAAAATGTTTTCTGGATAATAAAAGATCTATATGGTTTGAATCAACTACCAAGAGCAAGGTATTCAAGTTTTTATCCATTTTTTAAGAATCTCAATTTGTAGTGTGGTCTAGTTGATTAAAATATTTATGAAAATAGTGATAGTAAAAAAATGATGACATTGTTGGAATTTGTCTATGACTTCATATTTGCTGGATTAGATGAAGAATAGTGCAGAAGGTTCATAGAATTCCTAAAAAGTTAATTCAAAATGTCAATGATTGGTGAAATAGTGTCTTTTCTTTGTTTAGAGGTGACACAAGGATAGATTATAAAATTCATTTCTAAATGTAAATATATGATGGTGGGTTTGGTAAGATTTAAAATGAATAATTTGAAGGTGATGATGAATTTTGTGGCTACCCAGATGAAAATCATGGGATAAGGAAGGAAATGTTGTTATTTTTATAGAATACATGAAAATAGTTAGAATTATATTATATTTTATAGTTACAATACCAGATATTTTATTTTCTACAAGACAAGAAATATAGTATCAATGTAATCTCAAATAAAGTCACTTACTTGTAATTAAAAGAATACTTCTTGTATATGAAGGGAATGGTAGATTTCAGTTTATTGTACAATATTAAATATCAACAATATTTATTGGGTTATACATATGCAGACTGGGTTGGAATAGTAGATGATAGAAAGTAAACATAATGTGGTGCATTATATCTTTGGGTATGGTGTATTTGTTGGCTAATAAAGAAACATGGTATAATTTCATTGAGCACACCATAAACTGAAAATATTAATTCCACTAAAACATACATTTTGTTATTGTTGATGAATAAATATATTGATGATATGGTAGTTCAATTGAAGTCTTCAATCAGAATTCATTGTTAACATTATCCTTCTATAAATCATAGAAAAAGTCTAGTCCATCACTCGATGACATAGAACATTGAAATCAAATATCATTTTATGAAGGAGAAATTGGTTAAAGTACTTGTGATGTTGGAGTATGTGCCTATAGAACTAGAGGTTGTGTGTATTATATAAAGTCAAAAACTAAAGAGGTGTTTGAGAGGAATCAACTAGCTCTTGTAGTTCTGCCAACTCCCCACACATGAAAATGAAATAATGTGGTACTCCTCCCCAAGATATGGAGTTTTTTCACTAATGTTATTATCTATGTTGTTTACCCTATTTCAAACCATATAAAGATAATATTCATTTTTGTTGACAATGGTGGATAAATTATTGCTATAAGAGGTGTTGAAATATCTGAATATAGGCAGAGAAAAGCTGGTAGGTGGAGCATTGAAGTAGGTGGATTTTTAAATATGATAATCATAAAGGTGATAGATCATAGGATATATATAAGAAAAATATAGTTCATGATAAAAGTAGTCTACTTGTTTCAAGAATAAAGTGTTTTATTGATGAGAATTTTATAAAACCATTGTTTCTCTTTCCGAGCAAGGATCAAGTGGGATTAGAGTTTGTGTTAGGTAAATATTGTATTTCCATATTTATCGATAGATGTGAGTGTTTGTAAAATATATATGAATCATTAATGTGGAATAAAAATGTTCATAGATGTCAATAAACTCAAGGGGGGAGATAGTTGGGAAAAAAATACCCCATGGTAATATTGTAGTGGTTTTTTGGGTGATTGTGTTTGTTGGGAAAATGGGTTAAAATGGGTAGTTATTGAGTTACATGAATACTTATGACAATGTAAGTTGAAAAATATCGATGTCAAAGTAATGGATTATCTGGTGGTGGTAAATAAATATTCTTATACATGGTTTTAGCTTTTCTTAGTGTTTTCCAAAAAATTGGGGTCTAAAATATCGATTGTAGAAAAATATGTTTTTGGAAAAGGATTTATTTTATCTTAAAATTAAAATGTTTCACACATGATTTTTAGTGTTCTCAATGTATTTTTCATTTCGTGATTCAGTACCATCCCATCAAAATTTGTCTCAGGTAAGATGTGGTTGAAATATTTGAATGTGCACGAAAGATGGGTTTGTGAGACAAAGGCAGAGTTGCGCCTATCTGTGAAATAGAGAAGGATCTATGGACATGAAATGATTTTATTCATCCAAAATAATTCCAAATATAGATCTTTCACACTTAGTAATTATTATTTATGAAGTTGAAGGTTTGAGTATCTTTTTCATAGTGTCATACAGGTCTTTAAATTGATGACTACCCTACTCATTTAAGTAGATCACCCCTAAGAGAAAATCATCTCTCTAAATTGATTAAGAGGTTTTCGTAAAGGGAGGCGTGCAAAAATATTTTTTATGTAATTCATACAATTTTTCAATAATGAGTGTTGCGTGAAGAAACAATTGAAATATTTGATGTTCTAAAAATAAAAAGTTGTATCATCATGAACATGGGTGGTGCACACAAATTGTAAGAGTTGCATAAAAGGGGATGCTCTGTGAATAAACAAAAGTTTCAATATAGTTGGATATATTAGGAATATGTACAAATGTTGCATGCAAGGTGCTAGAGTTGTACAAAATTCAGTTGATGGTTTCATTAAAGAATGGGTTTTGGAAACCAAGAGAGATTTACCAATAAATCTATGGTTATGTGTTATTAATAAAGTGGTTGATATTGGAACGTCAAGAGTGAATATTTTTACAATTAAGAATGAATTACTTATTCACAATTAATGAAATTATATGTCCAAATACTATTTTTGGATATGTTTTAGAGCAATTAGAAATATAAAAGGATGATGTTGATCCCTCCCATTTGTAGTGATTAAATGTAGGAGAGTTTAACAGAGTGACACTTAGGAAGCATTGAGTTGTCCCTAAACATTTTAATGGAAGTGACCCTATGAATTGAAGTGATCTAGGATGAAGATTTCCGGAATATGATCCTTATTTGATTTGAAAAAATGAATCATTTCCATAGTATAATCGTTCGACGTTTCCCAGTGATGGTGAACCATGTAAAATCAGTGTGTTTCTTAATTGTTTTCATTATTTTCATAAATTTCTCTAGAAATGGGAGATAAAAGTGTTTTTTATAATGATGAAACATTAATTTAAAAGGGGTATTTTTTTAAATATTTTATACCCTTATACACCCCCTCTCATGGTAATTAACTTTGTTAGTAAAATAAATCATAAAATGAAAATTGATAGATTTTACACAATCTTGAAACCTTGTTTATGAAGATAGGTTTACACATTTGAACTGAAAATTTATGGGTACATTTTTTTATCTGAATAATTATGATATGGAGTTTGATGAAATAATTATACATCATCAAAAAATGAGTAATTAGTAATATAGGTGGAAATAAATTGAGGACAGGTTTTTAGAGAAATATTTAGGTGGAAACCAAAAATGATCTAAATGTGGTAAAAGTTATTTTAAGGAATGTTTCTTGAGACCAATAATGGGTCACATTTTTTGTAAGATTATTTATAACACTCATTAATGTATAAAATATAGTTCTCATTTTAAATGTAATTATAAAAATATATTCATCCCATAATAAGAATTCTTTAATTACGATGAATGGTGAAATTTTATAATGAAATGTTACATTAGAAACCCCTAAATATGAGTTTGATAGTATGGATTTTACATTTTTAAGTTCTAATAATTTCTTCCATTTACATTTTAAAAGAAATTATGAAAAAATAGATAACAAAGTACACAGTTTCACATGATGTATGTTTTGTTCAAGATAATTATTGAATTTTTTTAAAACTATTATACCCTTCAATATAGTCTTCTTTCTTTTCTGATAAAACCAATTTTGAATGTTTGAATATAAAATGGTTCCCAATCAACCTTGTATCTTATAAAAATTATTTTGTTATAATTAATGGGAACAAAAATTATAATAAAGGACATAAAAATATAGAAATCCATTTATTCCAGTAAAAACAAGAAAAAATAATGGTAATGTTTTCTGTTTTTCCAATAAAAAATAGAAAACATAAGTATAACACTCCCACATTTTAAAATATACCTTTTATAAATGAAAAAAATTGTGAACTCTTTATTATGCATCATAAAACCACGAATACATAATTTTTCATTTGGGAACTGATAAAAACATTTCAAACCATTTTGCTTTTAAAGATCATCAACATTCCCTAATGTAAGAGATTGAAAAATTCCTATAAAATATATTTTTGAAAGAATATTATAGTTATCATTGAGAAAAATATTCACAACCCATATTCACACATGTTTATCTTATTTCACAATAACTCAATCCTAGTTAATTGTATATGATTTACGCACATATTATTCGATCTTATTTTCTACTTTGAAGAATAAACTGATACCCAGTGGATTGTAGACCGATATCATACTTACCCCTTTCCAAGAGACATATCAAGCTCACCCATCATCATAAAAAATTATAAGTTACCCTATCATGAAAAAAATTAGATTGTATTTTTTATTTATAAAACCATTGAAAAACTCATTTGAAACCATAATCAATTTTTTTTCCATTCACTCATAATCAGAATGGGAATGTGAATTTCTATTTGAAGACATATAAGTATACACTATTACATGAAAATTTTGAATATTATATACAATGAAATTAGTTAGTAACATATAAAATAATTTTGATAACGAATAATGGATATGATGATTTTAAATTTTGATTAATCCATACACATTAAAAATATTAGTTTTGTGTTGTAAAGAAGATAAAAATAACCCATAATTATATTAATAATATTTATTATTAGTAATTAAATATTCATAATTAAAATATAGTACTAAATTAAAATTTATAACCTTTTATAAACAATTATAATGTTAATTAAATATTTTATATAAGTTGATATGGATGAGAATGAGTTTAAAATAGTTAAAATAGTGTTTTTGAAGAGGATACCTTAACTCATGTTTCCACTCATTTTATTTCTATATTTACCCTAATATGTAATAAAGATATATTTGTTTCTATATTAATAATAAAAATTTTCATCTTATTTAACTTTCTACCATGTTTTAATTGGTCACTAAAATGATTAAGTTCAAGTTTGTAGTTTTGGGGTCATTCAGTTTATTACTTCAAATCATCATTAATTCCTTTTTTGTGGTTAAAGGGGATATAGATCCATTGACAATGTAGTAATAAACCTATTATAATTATAAAAATTATAAATTATATACATATTTAAAAACATCAATGTGAGTAGGCCATGAAAAATGAAATTCATCATTTCCTGGAGACAGTAGTCCTATGTGCACAGGAACAACATTTTCAATTTTCCATATCATGGAAAATAAATAAAATATATAATATAATATTATTAAATAATAGTTAATATTTTCTAAAAATTCTATTGATTTATTATTTATATCCTTATTACTATGTTTTTATGGTGTTATTGATAATTGAATCACATCACTTTTTGAGGAAGGTAGTCCACAAATACGCACCAATAATGTTATCTTTTCCTAAAGGATGTAAGAGTAAAAATCTATGTAGTACATTATATTTACCGAACCATAACAATGTAATTAATATAATATATACTAATTTTATAGATAATTTTAACTATATATAATATATAGTGATAAAAAAGGAAACACATCAATTCATGGAGGTGGTAGTACACATATGCGCATGATGAATGTTTTATATTCTCATATGATATAAAATGAGTTGAAAATGGTTTTAATATAATAATAATAACATTATATTATATATATTGTACATATAATATTATTTTATATAGGTTATATATATTTTTAAGGATTTATTTGAAGAAATAGACATGAAAACCTTGATTAAGAATTATAGATATTATTTTAAAAAAGAAACATGACCACATGCATTATGATTTATTAGGTTGATCTTTTGGTGGGACAATAAGATATGAGATATTATATGGGTTATTATAAAATAATGGGTTAAGATCTTTGATTTTATAAATTTCTCAATGTGTATGAATAAATTAGTAGAGGATGTGTCCTTCCATAAGTGAGGGATGTGAAATAGTTAAAAATACTTTGAACATATTAATATATTATTTCATTCTGAAAGGAAAGTGTAAAAATTTACATTTTTCAAATAAATGATTTTATAACACAAATATCCACTTAAACAATCATATTTATCCTAGTCTAATATATATTTCATTCATTAACTCTTTGTTTAACACCTTCTCCAATCTTTTAAACAATACCTTGGTGATAAATTATTACTTCTGTTACTATTCATAAAGACAAAAAAATGAATTATTTGTGTTTCGAAATAGTAAAATAATAAATCCAAATAAAAAATAAATATTAACAAATTCAATTTAAATAATTGAAAGAAATTATTTTAAAAATTAAGATGGAAACAACAACGAAAAAAATCTTCAGAATAATTCGATTTTGAACAGAAATATGATTTTACTCCAAAATGAATTATAATGATGATTATTATGAAATTTAATGGATTATTTAAATTTAATCTGGACTATTTTATCATTAAATCCAATAATAAATAAATTAAAACATTAAAAATACTAGAGAAACTAAAACTTTCAATAATAATCAGTATTTGTCATTATTTGCCCAAAAATAAATCTACCCATAGAAATATGAAAAAATTCTATAAGATAGATTGAAAGTGAAAAAAATCAATAATTCAAACAATATTATAAAATTTATATTCTAAAATATATTTATTCATCTATTAATTAAGTCCTTATAAAAATGGGAATAATTTTTTTAAAAAAGAAAACCCGTTTTTGATTGAAAAAATAAATATTGGTTTATAAAAATAGAATAAATAAAATTTAATAATAATTAACAAAAATAAGTGATAAGATTAATTCATTTTTATTATTACATAAGATTCCTAATTACTCTCATATTAATATATTTTTCCTCTCAATTTCATCAACTACGTAAAATAGTGAGTTTGTTTTACTCATATATATTTTTTTGATTCCCTTCTTGCATCCTCTATAATGTGATGCTTCTCTAAGATATTATCCTAATGAATAAAATTATTTCACTACACCTTGTCTCATTAATAGAAATCTAAACTATCTTTTCTTCATAAATTATATTTTTACTTTACCTATACCACTTGGTGAATCACAACATGAGATACATCAGGTACATACATTCATTGGAAGGTACCATTATTAAATCATGAAGCTGAGATAAAATCATTGTTAAATCAACTGAATAAGTATATAACCTCAATATACATTGAATTTCATAGAGTCTAATAAATTATGTCACATTCATTTCTTTTTTAAGGTGTTACATCTTTCTAATGGGATAAATTAATAAAATATGATCACTTATGTCAAATGAGATAACATTCATCCAGTTACCATCATAAAATATCTAATTTCAAAATTCTACCCTCATATAGCGTGTAATTATACCTATCTTCTCAAGAATACTTTCTAGAAACATTATTCTTATCAATATCTTTTCACTGAATGTTTTCCCACTAGAGGGTATTTGAGACTCCCTCCCATATAATTAATCATAAGGTTTTATTAGTATACTAGAATGAAATGTGACATCATTAAAAAAATGATCTTATGATAATTTATCATCCCAACATCCATGATAATATATCGTGGATAAAAAAATAATATTTTCCAAACATAGAAAAAATTTCTACGATAGACCATCATAATTAAGATGGAATTCTCTACAAAAGTAAAATTTAGTACCAAATTACATTTGAATTTCTTTATAAAATAATAAGAAAGATTATAAATCCATGTCGGATATAATTTATTGAGGGAATCCTTATAATATAATTTTCTCATTATGATAAATTTTAAGGATCTGTTCTGAATATATAGTATATCTAATAGGATGAGAATGAAATGATATATTTAATGGTTAAAAAATAACCCAAATCATGTTATTACCTTGCACTTTTTATTAATACTTTAACAAAATCATGATATTTATTATCTTATTTCTATTACTGAACAAAAAAGTGTTGAATAACCCCTTTTGTTAATTTTAATTAGTTTTTAAGCTATTCAGAATTTAAATTTTTTTTCATAAATATGATTATAGTTTTTTATTCCACCCAACTAATAATAATATGAATTCTCTATAAATATCTTAGTACTAATAGAATGAATTTAAAATAGAATTTTATCAGATTGTTTTTAATAATACCTTAATTAAATAAGAATAACAAGGAATTAATTACGTCATTATAAATCACATAACTTTTAAATTATTAATGATAAATGAAGAAAAAATTACCATTGTTTAATAATTATTACATTTCCTAAAAATCATTATCTTCTTTTTGTTTAAAATGCTTATTTCAGTTTAACAATGATGATTCCATCAATGCATTAACCAAAGTAGAGGGAGATCTCATATGTGTAATTTATAAGCTAATATTCATGAAATTATTCATCAATGGATCATGTTCCAAACATAACATGTTTAATTACACATTATATCCTACACTCTTGGAATCATATAACATATTTTCATCAACAAGATGATAATGAATCATAAAATAAAAATCCTTCAACAATTCCAATAATTTTTATTGTCTCATGTTCAACAACATATAAATAACATTCCAATATATTTTGATATCATAAAACATCACATCAATCTCCATATCATGTGTAGCTTAATTATAGTATTGTATTTTAAATCATCATTAATCGTATGATGTTACTGGAAAATAATGCATCATATCACAACCATATATCATAATGTAAGAATCACTATAAATAAAAAATATTCATTTCAGATTAAAAATGATAACATTAGATAATAAAAAAATCCTTTTTTTATTCATGGAATCATTCCTAAAATTAAATTTTCCATCTGAATTTAACTCCCATTATTATTAAAAATGTTAATGTGCAAGATAACCAATAGAAGATTTCAATAAACTAATAGTGAAAAAATTTTAATCCAATAATCCATAAAATCTAAGTGACATTTACTGGCATTGTCCACTCATCCATAAATTTTAGTTTATAAGTATCCAACAGAAGTCTATATTAAGAAAAAATATTCTATAGATATAAAAAATTTCTCATCCAAAATTCTCATTCACTAAATTTTCCATACAAAATATTTCTTTTAAATCCACAAATAAATCAATATAATTTTATCATGTTCTACATTACTTTTCTAATAAACACTAATTTCAAAAAAAATATTATCAAACACAAAATAATCATAATAATCATGATAAAATATATTAATAAGAACCCTCAATACAACATGTGTCTTCATCATCCTAAAAGGTATAAAAATACATGATTTTTTATAAATATATAATATTAATATATCCTAATGTATTTTTATTTCACCATATTATGGTGATACTCAAACATAAGATGAATCATATAAATTTTTGTTAGCACCATTGAACAGACCAAACAATTCATAGATATGAGGCTATTGATTTTTTTTCATAAATTTTATGTTATCTATTTCTCAATAATCAATGGAATGTCTCATGGTACAATACTTCATTGTAAAAAAAATAAATTGGAGTACCCTATTGTGATGTATATGGTCAAATGAAACTATTAGAAATAAAATCTTGTAACTAATTTTTCAATTCCAAAATATCTACATGGGCATATCAAATAAACAATTTTTAAATTTTCATAGCATCAAGAACTAAGTACATATTAAATTTAACCTCTTTATATTGATTAACACTTGGAAAATCACAAGGAAATACATCAAATAATTCGTTTACCACTAGTACATCACTACGTTGAATAAATTCACTAATTTTTTAATCTTATATAGGATAACATTCACTAAAATAATTTATTAATTTAATGAATCCCTGATATTTAATAATATATATATATTAATTATTTTCCAAAAAATAAAACTCATTTTTAAAAATAAATTATTTTTCTTTTTAATCTCTCAATTTTTGATAAAATTAAATTAAATTTATTTCGTGAATAACATTGATATCTACAATGCATATGATTATTGTGAATATAGAAGAATACTATTTCACAGATTATATGTTGTATATTTATAAAAAGTATCATTTAATTTTTACTACTCATAAGGGGCTCGTCAAGAGTTTTGGAATAAGTCCATAAATTGGTATCTGTATTTTACTATAAAATCTTCAGCATTTAAAAGAATGTGTATATCCCAATGAAAAAAATTGGTATAATATGAATATGAAAGTAATGTACATATCACCACTTAATTTTAATATATAATTACGTATAAACTATTGATAAATCTATTTATTCCCCATTTTGTATCCCATATTGATGAGTCCCACCTTCATTAATAAAATGTTTACATGTGACAAAATAATTTCTCAAATTTATGATAAAGAAACATATAAATTCTTGATTAATGATTGTTTACCATTAATATTTTTATCAAAACAATTTATCATACATTTGTGAGACAAATGATATATATTACCATATTAAAAACACATTTATATTCCTATCACACTTTATTCCAAAACAATATTACCAAATTTCGACATTTTTAGGTAGGAACTTATCATCATATTTCTGGGTTGAATAATTCCCTATTTATAAACAACTAGATCACTTCATACATCTGTCTTCATGATGTATATATGCGTAGGAAAATTTCAATAAAACATTTTATTCATAATGAATAACTAGCTTAGTCCATCTAAATTTATTAGTGGCTAATTATATTTATAAAAAAATTCAAACTTTTTTATTATATACCAATATTAATATCATCTTCTAAAATAAAATTTAGTTTTTATGGAATTTCTAGTGAAATTATCTTCGGAAGATGATATTTGGTATTTATTCATTTTCACTAACATTATAAATTTCCTTTTTAATCTACATTGAATTACTTTTGGAAAATTCCCTTCAATAATAGGATCATTGTGATTTATCTACCCATGGATTTATTATCAACCTTTTCCTTATTATATGTATATAGATATGATAATTTATCTGATACATTATAAATGATATTAAAATAAATAAATTACACTTGAAGTTATGTAAACAAGAAAAATTAAATATACTATTCAATTAATTTATCCATCATTCATCATTCTATGTTTTTTTAAATACACTGATATATATAGGGTGTTATTTAATGAAATTATTTTGTATATACATATTCCTCCATGAAAAATTCCCTTTTTATAATATATGGGAACCACTATTAATCACCTATTTAAAAAAAATCAACACTTTATTAAACTTTTTAATTCAAGTCATTTAATGTTAAATATCAGAAAGGTTGTAATACATTTAATTCCTTCCTACAACTGCATACATGTTTCCATTATGTAAAACCACTCAAACAAATATGTAAATTAGATGTCGAAACATATAAATATTCATATTTTTTCTCATGATATTATAAACATGCATTTTAGTATACAAAAAGAATATTTTAAAATTCTATTAACCTATTAGAGTATCTAAACCTTTCCCTAATAAAATTTATATGAAACTTATTACATTAATAACCCATAAATATGATTTTAATAGAAATAATAACAACTTTTTTCCCTCACATTTTTATTTGTGTGTATGTTGTTAGACAATTATGAATCTAATACCTTAAACAGTGGTCACATATATATGTTTTACATTTTTCAAGAAGTGGGATTTTTTTTCATAGATTTATTTAATTGAATGTACATTTTATTATTTTAATACAAGACCAGTGTAGGATATTTGATCGTGATAATGTTTCTACAAAGTAATATATTATTTGAAAAAAAATTAAAATGTGGTATGATCACATAAATATTGGTGATAGAAATAAATCAAGACACTCATTAGTCCACTAAAAGCTTAAAAATCTAGGAAATTGACTACATGTTTCCCACTAAAACATTATGCACATAAAAAATATTTCCGCATATAAAAAAACATTAATCATATAATACATTTAGTAATATAATATAATTAATTGAAAACCATGAAGATATCCTGAGGAATCTAGTAACTCGTGAATACATTCAAAAAATTCACCATTAAAAGTTCATAAAATTAAATCACCTCATTAAATCATTGGTTTTATATAAAAACATTTTCAGTGAATAATAGATATATCATATAGAATAGAATTATTATCACATAGTTAATCATGCCAAACCTATTTATGTAATAACTATTGCCTTGTAAAATCCACATAAATTATCAACCCCTCCTTCTGAATAATCACCCAATGCATTTATGATCTATATTAGTCACACTCTTTATATTGAGTTATATCATGATTACCCATAAATATCTATAATGATCACATAGCATATCAGTAATAAAAAAATTTTGTATTCAATATTTTATTATAAACACCTTGAATAAAATATTTTAGATGATTATATAATCATTATCTATTTATCCATAATCATAAAGAGATATATCATTTTTCATTGAAAACACTTAAAAATTAAAATTTCCTAGAATATTATAATTCTGATCTACTATGAAAATACCTGATAAAATTTTTATGACACATATTAATTAGTAGAGTGTTTTATGGATTGTAAAATATTCCAGGTTGTATTATTTGAAAACAATCATTTTTTAAAATGTAGTAAATATTTATAAATTAACCCTCACCAAAAAAATTGAAAAGAAATTTTTTCATAAAAACTGGAAATAATGATAAATTTAGAAAAAAATTAAATATAATATATATTCAATCATAATAATATTTTTCTAATCATTAAATAGGAAATTGATTTAGAGGATAAAGAGTTTATATCAATGTTTTAAAAGAAAATACCTTGCCTTGAGTCCCTACTCATTTTATTTATATGGTCACCCCCTATGAAATAAAAAATATTAGTTCAAAAATTTCATAATATCATTTTACATGTTAATTTCATATTAATTGTTCATTTTATTTCATTTTTTTATGTTTTATTTAGTTTTTAAAATGGTTATTTTCACGATGATTATTAAATGGGTTTTCTATTTATAAATTCAAAACTGCATCGCTAAACTGATTTCGTGAAAATGGGTAATAGTGATAACTTCTCAATATTAAAAATATCATAATTATTATATGTATATGTTATGTGAAATTTTAAAACCAAACATCTTTCATGCCCATGAAAAATGAACAACTTCGTTTTGTGGAGAAGGTAATCAAAATATATGCATGAGTGATGCTTTGATTTGTATTCTTGGTGGAATAAAAAGTAGAAGACAATTAAATTTTATAGAATCATATATATTTCATAAATTTATGATTTCTATTGTATTTCCATCCTTATAAACATACTTGTAAAAATGAAATGAAAAATGAGCCACGTCACACTTACACATGAGTGACCAAATCACATTAAGATAAGTTGATGTGTAAGAATGTAAGTAATACATTATCATTATAGTATAATTATTATGAAATAAATATAATATCTATTTATTTAATATATTTTTTTAACTATATATACAATTCATTGATATAAAATTCAGTATATAACTTCATTGAAGTGGTAGTTCACACATGAACAAAATATTTATTATCATTTCCCATATGATAGAGAGATGATATTAAACATGGTTATTTAATTAACATAATAAAATTTTTATACAACAAAGATAATTTCAAAATTATTTAATTTCATTTAAATAATATTTAAAGTACTTATATAATGAAATAGTAATAAAGAATTTGTATTAGTATTATACCTCTTCTTTTGAATTCTAATATTGTCTTACACCTTAATCCCTCGTAGGATGGTATTTGTTTGATACTAGGACCTACAAAGCATACAGATAAGTGATTGGATGCTATTTGGTTTGGTATAGATAATTATAAATTACTCATAGTCTTTGAATATGTGAGAAAATTATGTTACCTATTATAAGTGATGTGTGTTATAGACATGAAAATTCTTAACATATTTAAAAATTTTATATTCTTTTCTCAAAGAAACTAGGATCCAAATTGAAAATTTTAGAAGTAATTTATTATAATGTTTAAATACGCTCACTCAATCATATTTATCCAATTTTTAAATATATCTCATACCTTATCTCTAATAACCACCCCCCCCCCCCCCCCCGTTTAGCATTAGGACCTTTACAAGGGTAGTAAATTTTTAGCAATTATACTAATTATAATGAACTAAAATTAAATTAATTGTTTTACCATTTAGAACATTATATATCTATAAATTAAATCCATTTTACCATATTGAATATATATAAGTTGTAATTGTTTTTTTAATGAATAAACAAATAGAGAAGAATAATGTTTTTAGAAAAAATCATTTAATGATAAAAATGTCATAATACCAAAATTATGTATAATACTAAATATTATATAATTAATTAAATTAATTGTTTTAAAATGGATGTAATCTCACTTTAGAACCAATACAAAATAGAGTGGTACTTTTAACCATTTGTAAATGATTTTTTATTTTTAAAATCACATTTTATTATATTCACAAAAAATGAATATTTTACAAACAGTTATAAAAATAATATCATTATTTTATTTCATATGAAAATTCAAAAAATTAATCTATTTTTTTCAAATTTATATTCTGAAATAAATATTTATTTATTTTTATTATGTGTATATAATTTTTGGAAAAACAATTTAGGTAAATAAGAAAAATCCCTTTTCAATTGAAAAATTTAACAAAATAATTTATACTAATACATTTAATATGATTTTGTAAAAAATTATTAACAAAAAATAATTATAATAATTTAATTCATTTATTGTATGGGTTCTTATAAATTATTGTAATTCTTATTCCATGATAGTTTCTCAATTATAGAATCATCGTGATTGTAAATAGAAAGGTGTGTCAATGTCTTTTTCTACTACATTTGTAGATAATAGAATATCAAATTAAGTGGTGAAAGTTACATTATTTTTTTATTAATATTATTCCAATGAATAATTTATTTACATATCTATAAAATATTTTACATATGGTAAATATTAATTTCAAATATGTGTAGTATATCTGGAAACAAAGTGAGAACATTTGTTAAAAACACTTAGGGGTAGTATAAATGAAACATGAATTTAGGGAAACATTCATGTTATTATATAGAATAGTTTTTTCTATTAAACATGTTTTGTATCATTTTATATAGTTTTATATTAATACAAATGAGGAATAAATTTCATTTTGTCATGATTAAATATATTTCTAATCTAAAGATGTATTTTATGAATTTTTTTATTTTATATATAATAAAGTATTCATTACATTTATTATTTGACAATAACTAAATAATATAATTAAATTTAGGAGATAATGATATTTTGAAAATATAATTGTAAATAAAGGATCAATTAAAATTAATTATTTTCAAATATTTAATTAATATATGGAAAAAATTTAGTTGATTTTCCTAGTGTAATTTTGGATTGGAAGGCTAAATAAACTATTTAATTACTACACGATGCTAAAACAATTACTAACCAATTTTCCTAATAGATCTAGTAGATAATTTTTAATAAAAAAGTCATTATAAGAGTTTATTGAAATATTTTTCATCAATATTGTCACATCACATTGTGGTTCTATAGTTTTTTAGATAACAATAAAAGAAGTATTATGGGATATTGAATTGATTATAGAGTACTCAATATCATTAAATTAAGGAAAAAATTTATATACCATCTTATTGATGACATGTTTGGTTAATTGTGTCATGATTAATATTATTGAAGGATTTATCTAAGGTCCATGTATTTATAGATAATGGTGATTGTAGAATACATTCTTAAAATGGAATTATTTACTAGGGTGGGAAATTTTGAGTTTCTATTTACACATTTCTTGTTAATAAATTCACCCATTGTATTTATAGATCTTTTTAATAGTATTTTAGAGAAATATTGGGACAAATTTCTGTTGTATTCTATTAATGAAATTAGGTATTTTTCAAAAACATTTTTAAAATAGGTAACTAGATACGTAATTTTTTAAACATTAAATGAATTATAATTTTTATGGAAAATTAAATAATGGTGCCTTTTGTTTAAAAATGTTCTCATTCATTGGGAACATAAATTAAAAAATATTTTACAACTATTGACCCTAAAATAAAATGTATTTAAATAATGGAAAAGGCTAATAAATAATACTAAGACTTAAGGTTTTCTTAGATTATGGGTTTACTATTGATGTTTATTTAAATCCATTGCTCAATTATCAAGAGTACTGATGAAAATAACCGATAAATAGGTAGTATTCATCTACATATAATATTTTAAAAAATGTTTTCAAGAATAAATAGATATATTTATTAATTCTCTAGTGATGGCCTTTCCAAAAAGAAATAGTTAATTTTTTATTTTTGGTGGTGATAATTTCATTGGACTTGGATGTTTGTTGATCATGAGTATCATGTAATTTTTTATTTTTCAAATTAATTAAGGATTCATATTTATAATTACTATACACATGATCTTTAGTATTCAGTGGTTCATTTTAGACTTTTAAAAGTTAATCGGAATCTTTCATGAAGGATAAAATATGAAATATATACAAACTATAAAGATTAAATAAATAAATATATATACTAAAAATAATTTGAAAATGAAGAATAAAAGATGGTTAGAACTGAAAAAGGATCATGGTTTAATGATTTACATTCATATAGATAAATCAAAATAGGTCGTAAATTCATAGACTCAAAAATGATAATGTTTCATTAATAATTCATCTTTTATAATGTCACAAATTTTTCTATAATTTGAAAAATGTATACCAGGAAATGGTACATGTATGAATCCCAACTATTTTGGTTCATGTGTCCACTAAGTAATAATTTTCTAAAATAATAATTCATGATCAATATGTCGATCATGATTTTTTTTAAATTATTTAATTTTTCCTCAATGGAATGATTCCTTAATTCAAAATTGAAAAAGGGAATTAAGAATTTCGAAAAGTGGTAGTGCCTTTTAGTTGATTTATAGAAACAGATGGGAGCATTTTTTTTAATTCTCATAGCCTTTTTATTTTCTTCGCATCTCGAAAATACTATAATAAATATATATATTAACATGAACATTATTTATAGGTTAGAACGAAAAATGACATTTCTACTTCTAATATGTTTTTTAATTATTCAAAATATTAAATATGAGTGATATCAAAAAATTGGGATGCTATTGGATTTTCACTTTCCTTAATAGAAATCATAAAATATGTATATATATATATGAATTGTTTGTTGGAATATTAGACAAATATTAATTTAAAAAGTATATTTGGTTTATTAATAATCATATGACTAAATATACAATTTTATACCTATTATATACACTATTTCATTGGATAAAAATTATTTAGTTTATAATGAAGATATAGTCATATTATAGAGACACCCCCTCTCTATTTTATCAGACCCTGATCCCTAATTTACCTCAAATTTTATCAATGGACATAAAAAATAACTAGGAGAAGAATTTAACATTCATTAAAAATTTCAACCAAAATATGATGGATTTTTAGAGATAAAGATTCAATAATTATAATATATTCATTTAAATTTCTCTTTTGGTTTTTGTAAAACATGATCTAAACACCTCTCATTAGATTAATTTTAATATAATAGTAGTTTTTATTCCATGTTAGACAGGGATTATTTGAATAATTATGTAGAAATAAAATTCAAACTCTAACATGTTGTGATGAATTTAGTGAAAGTAATTTTTGGGACTAGAGATGATATAATAGATGAATCGAATTACTTTTTAGTTTCAATTAAGGGTAGCTCATAATTGGGGGAAATTTCCCATAGAAAACTAGTGTATACATTTCACTTTTTAGATAGGAGATCAGGTTTTATAATGATTCCCATTAGAAAATATATATACATTATGGAAATAATGTAATATTTAGTCTATAGTTTATTAGAGAATATGTTATTTTGGAAACATTTAGATCAGTTTTTTATTTATTATCCTTACAACTATGTATATCATAGGTGAATGATTTGATTCTTTTTTTTCAAAAGAAATATGTACCTAATGTGTAAGATGTTTTCAGCCCTAATTTTATATAACTCGAAGAAGAAATTCATATAAAAAAACATTGGTTATTATTTTTGTATTTAAGATAGTAAAAAATATGAAACGAAATGATTAACCTGGATAAGGTGTTATGGAATAATATCATTAATGAGGAATAAATATTTGAATCATAAAAATATTCAATGAAAAAATACCATCACTTTTATAAATAATGCATAAAATTATTATAAAAGAATTACATAAAATGGGAACAGTTTAGGAACCAATGAAATATTAATAATTAATAAATTTCACTTCCCTGTAATATACATGACTATACTTTATTGGTTCATAGTCATTGTAATTATTTTATGTACTTTTTCAATTGAAAAAGAATTAGATTTTTCTAACCAAATTTATTTTCATGAATGAAAAGATTTTATTTAAAAATAATTCTTCTAAATTTAATTAATTTTATTTTATATAATAAAATTTATTCTTGGATAGATCATATCAAATTTATCATTGGGTGGGTTTTTAATGTTCCTAAAAATGTAGATTTTCTGTGAATATTAAAAATTGTTGACATTTGTAAGACTATAATTTCATTCTATTAATTAATTTTTTTAAATGTATCATTGTTTTTTATATTATTTAAAAATTATAATATTATATTATTGATTAATAATAATATAATAAATTCCTTATATTTCCTTATTATATTTTATTTTGGAATATATTCATTTTTTTGCATATAACTCTTTTTTTATGAAATTGTTTTTCCCTTTGTTTTATCCATGCATATTAAAATGAATCTATGAAAAATGTAGATATTTAACCTTGAAAATTTTTTATCATATTTTAAAAATAATATATCAAAATTAGTAATATATTATTATTAATTTTCTTCATAGTAAAAATTACCTTTTAAAAATCATTCCAGCATAGTAAAATTAATAAAACATGTTACATGCAGTTATAATGAAGTGATAATGATGGATAATATTATATAAATTATTATTAAATTAGTGTATTTCGTACCATATAACTATATATTATAATTTGAATAGTTTAAGAGCCACATTCTAATGAATATGACATTATAGTATATAAAAATATTTAATTATCACAAGAGTTCCCCTCTAGTCATTTATAACTGGGAACCCATTTCTAATCTTATACATACACCCTAATCCATTTTTCTCAAAATAACTACCCAAATATATTAAAAAATGAATACCCTATTTATATAGTTCATTGTCTCAAAAATGGTCTAAACCTATATAGATAAACTTGTAAGACGAATGAGGACTCCAAAGAAGTATAATAACTCTTAATATTGTGTTTTCGTTTTTAATTTTTCTTCAATATAATTAAAATAATTTTTTATAAAATATAACTTAGTAAAATTAGTATGTAACACTTATATTAATTTTTAATTATTTTATGTAAAATACTTTTATATATAATTTCCTATCTTATGGGAAATTATAACATCACATGTGAATAACTATGGACTACCACCGCAACAAAGAAACGTGTTTTTTTCTTCAAAAGATCAAATGTATTGTTAAAAAATGTATTAAAGAAAAATATATTATATTTAAGAATAAATTTTAATCCTTTTATTATAATATATTACTTAGCCTAAAAACCTTCTGTCCAATATAAAATGATAACATCATATATGTGTCTATGGATTACCACCTACATAAATCCTTGTGAATAATTTTCCACCACAACACGTGTCTTGTATAAGTTTGGATTAAATTAATATGAATAAAATTTAAAACACATTAATTAATTTTAAAATTTATTATTTTATTGACATTATTTTATCCCCCAATTAGAAAAAAAACTAAATTTTTTTATAAGCAGTTACCGACTACAGTCTCAATAAAGACACATGATTTCATTTTACTGATATTCACTAATTATTATAATTCAAATACTATTTAATGTATAAATATGATACCTTTATCATTTTTATGATTATTTTTTATATATAATCATATCCCCTTTGATGATGATTAATCCACCACCTTTTAGTTGAGGCTATAAACTGAATGTCCCAAAAACATCAAACATAATCATAACAATTGCAGTATCAAAATAAAATATTTTAATAGCTTTAATATATTGAATAATGTTATTATAATATAAATAAAATAATTTATAAATCATGTAAATAAAAATTATAATTTTTTTATTTGGGTTTTATAGAGTTTATGAAGTTTTATGGGACTTAAGGTAAAGTATATTCATTTAAAAATCATATCATATGGTTTTCCTTCAAAATCATCTTCCAACGTGCCCTTATTTTTTAATTTATTATTTATTTTTAATTTATTATGAAGTTTATGATAATGGTAAATTTATACTATATTTTACATTCATTACAATGGTTTGAAATGGAAACCTTTCATAATTGTCAGTATGGGTTGTTTTATTGTTTTTATAACAACATAAAAGAATTATTACATATGTTTTTTGAAACAATTTTCCCTCTATCATTATAATTAAAAATTAACATGAGTATTATACATTTTAAAATTGTATTTAAATTCATTTTGTAATCCTTCATATATTTTTATTTTTATTTTTTTATCATTTTTCAAATAAAAATGACATTTATTTGTATAATTATCTGAAAATAATATAGGGTATTTTTATTGGTTCAAATTGGATTGGAAAGGGAATTATGAAGCAAAATATTAGTAATAAAAATTTATGGTTAATGATATTGTACACAATCATTATATATGATGAACAATGATCTTGATATGTCTCCTTGATGTATTGGGTAGTGATTTTTTCCTCGAATGTGAAATATGATAGAGATGATAGGGTTGGATACTGCTATATAAATAGTAGTGATTATTTATTATAACATGAGTAAAACATTAGTAAACATAAGTAATGATTATGATTCTCCTAAAACCTATAGTATTCTTGATTAAATTGTATTTATGGAAATATTTTTACTTCAAATGGTAAGTAACATTTATGACCATTTAATTGTAAAATAAGTTTTTCAAATAAATGTTTTCATAGGTTACCACATTAATTATTATGTCTTAATGGTTTTCAAAGTCCAAATAATGACCTTTTGAAATATTTATTATATTAGATATTTATTTTTTATATGCCATTTTTTATCTATGTTTTTAGTGTTTTATTACTAAAAACGTAATAATTTTTAGTGGTTTATTTATTTTCACTAGACATGTGTGGTTTTTTAATGTGATATCTCTTTATTATTTTTATATGCTCATACTATGTTTTGGAATGTTTTTATAGGATATATGGACTATTATGTTCTATAAAAAGATTAAATTATAAAATTTAAACTTATTTTAAATGTAGAAAAGGTGTCTAAAATGAATCATTGATGCAAAATTTAAGCCCATATTTTGTATAAAACATTGAAAACATAATGAATCTTTTTGATTAGGAAGAAATTATATTATATATTCTTTGAAACTCTAAACCCAAAAAGTCATGGTAATGAAAAATGTTATATACTATCTTTTAAACTTATAACAATAGGTTGTTAAATGAACATGTCATTATAGAAATACACCTTATGAATAAAAGATATAAAATTAATGAATTATTGTTTATTTAATATGTATTTACCATATGTTATTAGTATATTGTTTTTCTGGATAAAAAAGTTTTGGGTATTTAGGTGAAATATAAAATAAGTGCATTTCCCATTGTTCAAAATTTTATCAATACAAGGTTTGATGAATTGCTGGTATTCAAGTGTAGTTCTACATGAGTCCTTGTAGGCTACTCAGCCTCATCTGAAATAGAATAATCCCAATAAATAAAGTAAGGTTTATGGATATCAATTGTTATCACATGTTACTCATGAAAATGTTTTATTACATTGTTATTAAATATGGTATTAATTACACAATTGGTATTTTAATTATTATTCTGTATTTCCTTTCCATCAGTGATATTGTGGTCAGAAGAAAAATTATGGAATTCATTAAAAACTTTCATTTAATTTTTATAGAAGTGAGTGACATGTAAAAAATTGATGTTATTAACATAGAGTACTTCTTCCTATATAGTTTCATAACATTATCGTATTTTATTATTTTTGAATGTCTCTTCTACACATGGAAATTAACATTCTGAATATCCCTGAGTAAAATTCAGGATGAAAGAAGAAATTGTTTGGAACATGAAATTTACAAAATATGGATTTAAAAAAAATTAAAATCTAGGATAAATTGAAATATATGGAGTTTAGACAATGATAAATTATCATATCATTCAGGATATTAGGAGGATATTGTTTTTCAAAAAGTATATTTAAGAAAATAGAAAATTGTATAGAAAATAGTTTTATAATAAAGGGATAGTGAAAACATTCCAAATGTGGTTTTCAAAAGTAAAGGATGATCAAAAGTTCCCAATAAGGCTCAAGTACATATAACTAAAACTATTTTGGAAAATATTAGAGGAATGAATTTTTCGTATATATGATGATGTAAAAATGGTCATTTCTACGTGATTTGGGAAAATAATGAAACGAAAACTATTATATTTAAACCATTGAATTTTATTTAAAATAAAGGACATAGTTAAATAAACCCTAAATATCTACAATGTTTTTAAACATTTTGTGTCAATACATGAAGTATGATTAATAATACTATTTCAAAAAAATCTAACTAATGATAATATTAAAAAAAATTATTTTTTAGATTTGTTAATAGTTATTTTTGTGGATTGTGAAATTCATAACGAAGACATAGATAGATAAAGATTTTGATTAATTAATTGATCAATAATTCCAAGGATCTAGATATATAAAGAACATATAGTGAGATGTTTGAAGATCTATAAGTATTCATCTCAATGTGATAAATGATTAATATATGTAATTTTATCTATAACGAATTGTTTTTGAAAAACTATAAATTTTTTTCCAACAATTGTATGTTATATGATTTTTTTGATAATTTGATTTTAATAGTAGATGAATTCTAAAAGTTATATGTTATAAACAATACAGGAATAACCCAAAACATTAAAACAAGTATCATCTTGTGCTTTTGGATCATAAAACTTTTTAAATGGAATTTAATTTTTTCAATATATAATATATTTTAATTGATGAAGAAGGGTTTTAAATTACCATAATAGTTCACGATTTGGAGAAAAATAATATTCAATGATTAAAGATACATGAATATGAAAATTATGATTGCATTATGTCTTGGTATATGTACTAAAATTGATACAAATTTAAAAATTATGTAGTCCTAAAAAATATTCTTGTATGCATAAAATATATAAGTATGTTTCATATATATCTGATGATAATGAAAAATTAGAACAGTAGTTGAGGTATTCATTTTTATGAAAGGGTTTCTAGGATATTGCCTATGATATACAAGAACATTTTTGAATTTATTTTATATACAAATAAATTCAAAATTGAATTCTATTTATATATTATGATATAAATGATCCATTTTAAAATATGACTCATAAAGCCCATATACTGGGGAATGAGTATAAAAAACTTTTCAAGTGAAAAGGGTGGACAAAAGTTTACATTATGACCATTTAATGAATGTGAACTGTTATATTTTAGTAATGTTACCTATTTTAAGGTATTCACACTATGGATGGACATATCACCATAATAGGTTTGAAAAATAAAGAAGTGATATATAACCATTACTTGATATTCATGATAAATAAAGAAATGATTTATTTTGATTTTAAATATTTATTTTTGATTATGATTCATTTCATAAGATTAATATCTTTCTATGATCTAGCAATGATGTGGAGTAAAATTCCATAATAATAAATTTCATTCCATTAACATGTGTTTTCTAGAAATTCAATTAGATTTTAATGATGTTTAAAATAATATTTGGCGTGAGTGTTAAGAGCTGTGACAAAGACAGATTGAGATATAATGAAAATTTTAAATATTTCATACACTTTACGTGATAATTGAAAATTTATTGGATGCTGTATTGATCATAACCATTAACTAAAGGTTTAGTGACTTGATAACTATATAAAAACTACTCCCAATTATTCTATAAAAATAGATAGATCTAACTAATATTAATTTTCTAGTATTATAGAGATGTAAAAGATGAGAGATCTATATTTGAAATCCAATATTATAGTAGGAAATGAAAGGGCAAAAGTTTTCATATAAAATGAAGAGTCGCACTCATATATCGGATTGTTAAAAAGAAAAATGTCAAGTGAGATGATTCAAGTGTGTGGTTATGTCCAATAATATAAATTTATACTACTAAGGACATGTAAAAGAAAAATAGTGAAATAATTATGGAATAAGGATACTCTAATACATATTTGGAGAACGAGATATACAAATATAGGATTTACATGAGAATAAATTCAATAAATATAGAGAATGAATAATTCCATGCTCAAATGAATGATGTCCCCATAACTAAAATCTAAATCATCCCCTCACCAAATCTGTTCATGGGGGATGAGTGTGGTAGTGGTATTTGATCTACATTATATCCTTATATAGGAATATAAGGGATGTTTTGTTTATCATAGAGTGAACATAACCTAAAAACAAGCATAAACCAAATGTGAGTGTAATGGTTTCTATGACATAGTCACATCAACTGGTGTATGTTCTTTGTATTTTATTTAATAGGTATACCAAGTGAAGTACCAATGTATCATGTATGATTTAATTTATTCATTCATAATTATTACTCGATTTGATCTATATTGAGATATTGATAGATTGATTATTTATTTCAAAAAATGGACAATATTTATTTGGTCTAGGTAATGAAATGAATATAAGAATTTCAATTGATGGGAACCAAGTTTTACCCCCTTATTAAGTTGTTTATAATGAGATTCATGCAAAACAATTCACATATGATAAACTTACTTTCAATTTATTTGTCATAAAATTAGAATGATATAATTTAAATTAATGAATTATATTTTAATCCTAGGAAAATATTAGCACACGAAAAAAATTATCTATGTTTTGAATCATCATAATTGGGAATTAGAACATAATATGTGGTTTTCATTAAAAACCTAAGAAATATTTTGAACTAATAATCAATGTTTAAAATAAACTAAATTTGAATATTAATATTAATAAAAACATAAATAACTATGATTCATTATTTAGAATACTATTAAATAACAGGTAAAATAAAGGCTAACTAATTTTTTAATATTATATATCAATAGAATTTTTATTAATTATATATTATTTAATTAAAAAAATATTTATTAAATAATATACAATGAAGATTTTGTTATAGTGTTGGAAGGATTTTACAAACTTCTAATAATTTAATATTAATTTTTATGATGATATATAAGATAAAAATAATGTAAAAACCCCTATCCCTTATATATATAATAAATATTTATATTAGGTTTTAATAAATATAATTTATATTTTCATATATGAAAAACAAAATATATTATTAATAATACTAATTTTCTATTATTTTTATTGTTTTATTATATTTTATTGATAATGTTCTGGTATAATATTATATTTAAAACTCAAATATGACAGGACAATCATGAAATTATGATAAATAATAAAAGAAGACATTTCATAAAGAAATATGATACTTAGTGAAATCTTCAATCACTTCTTCTAACCAATTCTGTGTAAATGTTAATTAAGAATACAAATTCCAACAATTATCTATTTAGATAAATGATTCAGTAATTTCAATAGTTTTTTCATATATATCAAAATGAAATTGTTTTATATTTTGTTATAGTTTTATGAATGAATTCTTTTTGTAATTTAAATAGTTTTTCACAAAAAATGTAAAATTATTAATGGTATTTGAGAAAAATCTATTACTATTGATTAAAATATTTCAGTTTATTGTAATAAATCAAAACCATTGATCCAATTGTTTCAAAAAAGTAACAAATTATTCAATTTTTAATAATTACATTACATAAGAATTCTAATGTAATCCATTTATAAAACTGAAAAAATATCTCATTGTAATATATGTATATAAGTCAATGTTTTTAATAAATCCCAATTTAAACATACTTACCATTTTGATGTTACATTTAAATAAATTATAAGTACTTATTTTTAGATAATATATATTTCTCCAAAAAATTATTTACATATTACATGCCATATAACTGGATTTTTTATTTTCAAAAACAAAAAAACTACCCAATATAAGTTAAAATAATAATTTAATGATGAATTAATTGAAAACAAATTTAGTAAAATAAAATTATATTAGTTATACGTAGTTAAAACATTATAAGGATAGAGATAAAGAAAATAAATATTTAACTTTATTTTTAAGTAATTAGTTAAATAATCTAAACCTTTAATGGACACTATCTATTTATATATTCCAACGAAGAATTATAATCATATTTTTAAACATAATATTTTATATAGAACATCTTCCCATACTTCTTTCCCTCCACCCAAATATTATTTTGGTAAATAAACTTCACATAATACAATTTCTTCTTCTAATAATTATTATTATGATACAATAATGAAAAATAGATAGTTCTAGCTAATCATATCTGGATTTTATGATACTGATTTTTTAATTGCTTTTGTGTAATTTTCAATACATTAATCATTTTAATATTTGTCTTTATCAGTATTCCAAATTTATTTTTCATAATTAATTGAATTAGAAATATTTCATTCATAAAATATAATAATTTTTCATTATTCTTTGGTGTGGTGTCTACCTCTAACTAAAATCCCAATATTTAAGGGCATGTTTGATAAAAGAAAATATCTTTTGAGAAGGGAAATCAAAAAAAATAGTTAAATAAAAACATAAAATTGTAATCAAATTTTATTAAGTAAAATTATCAATAATATGAATAGGCTCTAAAGAATTATGTTTAGTATAATTTACATTTTATGGTTGTGTGGTATGTGATTTTGATGTTTTATATTTCTTTCTTGATTTTTATATTATTATTATATATATATGAAGATGTACTAGCGGAATATTTTTTTAAAAATAAATTTTCATATCATGAAAATGTTTTCACTTTAATGAAAATTTATATTAATAAATCCAAAAATCACCCATTTATCAAAATTTTAATCTTCTTTGACAGAAAATAAAAAATATCATTATATAAGGAAGAACTATTAAAATATTCTATAATGTGTTATTTTATCTTTACTGTTAAAGAAGGAATATATTTAATATCACAAAATTTTAGAAGAAAAAACTATGGATTAATGAATGGTTAGAAAATATTAGATGAAGGGGAATTATTGAATATATTTCTTAGATATTAGATTATAAACAATAAGATAATTATTTCTTCTATGGTTCAATTAAATGAAAATGGTATGCTACACTTAACCTTTATTACAGCTTACTTGGCATATATATTTCTTCTTATGTTTATCATAATAGATTATGATACCTTACTATAGAAACCGGCTATTTATATTCTCTTCATTTCATTGAGATGAAAACTCAAATGATATTTTTCCATTCCATATCATTTCCCAAAATATTCCATCATTTCATTCTGAGTAATCATATTCAATAATATTTTTCGGTCTCTATGATATTTTTTCTTCATATTCGGTCTCTCATAGGACACCTCCTCACCACAGTCATATCTATGAAAATAAATTCCATATTATTTAGTATATCAATTTAAAAAATCTATTGTATATCCATTTAATTATTTGAATCATCATTCATGAGATATTTCCTCTATTTACAAATCAATTTGAAATTTTATCTTATTATCACATAATAATATCATATTACATAATATAACATCACTTATCAAATTGATTTTAGCTATTTTAGGCATCTATAACACTACACATTGTTCTCAATTCTACTCAATGTAACAATGGTTGAATATAAAAAATACTATACAGAAATATATTAATTATTATTGTTATTATATATAAAACTTCAATATAATCCTTAATTAATTCAACTACATAATAATATTATATATAAATAAGTATAAAATATTGATATCATTTACTATAAGTAAACCATTATATTACATGTTAGGTAAAAGGATTGCATTTATTATCTAATATCTATTTCTTAAAAATATAAACATATAGTATCTATATATTAAGACTACAAAATATTTAATTTTCAGATTTCTCATCTAAGAAGAATATTTTTCTACTAGGTAACATTTTGACAGTGAGAGGGCATTCACCTAAAATATCAAACATTATTTTAATTGAAAATGTTATTTATTTATATATAAACATATAACTATATATTAGAAATGGATATCCAAACCCATATTACAATAGTATTCTTCAATGAACTATAAGAATGATACGTTAGTTCTTATTGTATGGGGATGAATTGTTATATTGATGTATAGAGTTATTCAAATTATAAAATAGAATATACTCTTTCAATATATATGAAAGGTTATTGATACAATAATAGACAATAAATATTTCATAACTGATATCAATGATGTTTGAATATATATGATTAGTTTTATTGGACATTAGATTAAACAATTCCATGAAAGTCATGCTTGAAAAAAAATTGTGAAATAAAAAATAGAATGTTCACTCAAGTGTGAGAATATATATATTAAATATAATTTATTTGTGAATCCTTAAAAATATGAGATACTTCAGTGAATCAAATCAGTAATATATTAATTCTTTATCAATTTAATACATTAATTAAATAACAGATGAACCTATGAATTGAAATTTCTAATAATAATTATTTATTTAAAATTAATTAAATGAGAACCTCCTAATTATATATAGAATTATTTTTTCATAAAATTTAGAAATATATCATTTTATTTAAAATTTAAAATTTATAAAATACTCCAATATTCTTCCATTTAATATATTTTATTCTCAAAGGAGTGGGTGTTTGATAAAATAATAATATTCATTCCATTTATGATGCATATACAAACCACATATAATGTTGATGTTTTTTCATGAAATATTACTCCTCCATTGATAAATATTCATCAATGAGTTATATATGAATAAAAAATGTGATTTTAATAATTTACATTCCATCACTTCAAATTTTGAAATTTGTAATTTCTATCATTTGTAAGTTCAAGGATTTGGTGAAAATATTAACAGTATAGAATTCCAATGCATTAAAGTCAATATTTTTAACTTATTTTTTATCATCATGGAAATAAATGATCTCACACACCGATACGTTTTTCTTATAAGTGATGTTTTGATCCTGGTAAAGATGAAATTGAACTTGACTTACCACACATTATATTAGTATCAATGAATATGTATCCAATGTATAAAAAAATATGCTTCAATATAGTTATTTAATTTCATAAATTTTTTGATCAAAATATTTTTAATTAAAATAGAATCATTAAATAGAGTGTTCATTATTATTGGAAAATGATAATAATGAATCATTGAGAAAATTTAATTTTTTTTATCTTACTATTTTTTATTAATATAAATCCCCCTTAATTCAATATCCAGATATGTTTTTTATAGAAAGTATCTCTGTAATGATAAAATTTAATTATTAAAAGTTATAAATACTAAAAACATCCATTAACCACGTTTTAGGGCGATTATTTTACATTTTCTTGAAAAAATATAATTTATTGGAGAAACTAATAATTTTTAGTTGATCTTTTATTATGCGTAGTAACGGTTTTAAAATATTTCTCTATATATTAGGAAATATTAATTTTTTTATCTTCACATAGATTTCTCTTATAGGAGAAACATACCAAATTATGAAAAATTTCAATCTATACAAAAATCATTAAATTGTCTGCATTATAATTATGAGGAGATAAAAACATTTTTACATAAAAATTATTTTATATTTTGTTTAATATTGTATAACCATTTTTGAGATATAAAATTTAATAAATTTTCATATGGGTATCTTAAGTATTTTCTAACACTATAGATTCCCAAAGTATGTTTGAAAAAATAATGATATATTTTAATATTTTCTAAATCATGGTGTTTTCATTGTTAAATTCAACGTAAAAAACTATTTTTAAATAAGAATTTAACAAAAAATTGATATAAAACATTTTATATAGTGTAAATTCATAAATATTTAAACTGATTTATATCTCTTTAGTATAGAGAAAAAATATATTTTCCATTCCATCATATATTTTATATCATTTCATAATTAATCTAACATTATTTCATAAAATCTGACTTCTCTTATAATGAATATTTACAAAATAAATATTCAGTTTCTATAAGTGGAAATTCAGTATGGGATTCTAATAGTTTTCACACATTATTCCATTTGAAAATATTAATATCTTATTATATTATTATCATCTAACATGTATCATCTAAGAAATAATTTTCCAATTTATATTTTATTTCGTATAAAAATTAATTATTTATACATTCAATTAGAAGGAGAGTTGAGTTATGACCAGTCAATAAATTTCTCCAATAAAATATTCTATAGGATGAACCCAATAAATATATTATAAAATATATAAAATAAGGGATTTATAATTTTATTAAATAAAATCATCTTATATTTTATAACCATCCTATTTTATAATTTCATCCCCTATAATGTGTAAATTAAAAAGATATATTGAAATATCATCCACATTTTGAACATTAAGATGTTTTGAAGTAGTTTTTTAATGGTTCAATGTAACAAACCTACCAAAATCATCAACTCTGTGATATAGTAAAAAAATGTCTCATGTTGAACTCCACATATGGAAGTGGGTTTTTACTAGTGGTTAGAGCCTTAATGGAAACATCAGTAGAGAATTCCATCATAGATAGACATCTAATAAAGTATATAATAGAAAAAACTATAATAAAAATAAAATCAACTAGGTAAAAATTAATATGTTAGCTAACATTATAATTGATAAGAGTATTAATGCCATGGTATAATAAATAGGTAGGTTTTTCGAACATTCCAAATCAAAATAATCAATCCTCACTTGCAATGTATCAATGTACTGAAAAATTTGAAATATTTAGTAACTTGTTGGAAAACATCTCAGACTCATATTTTTTCTTGATATCACCTCCAAATATCTCATATCCTCAACATAACATCCCCCTACAAATCCCTTTACCATTATTATATCTTTGATCATATAATATAAAAGTGCATTGAGATTCCTATCTAGGGGTTCAATGTAAGAGCAATTAAAAATATAAAAATAAACCATATTAGACTTTAATAAAATATATAAATTTATTCCAAAACAATAATTTTTTTGAATTTAAAAAATAATTAATCACACATTTTCACAAATATGTTATGTTCTTCAATACTTCATCTGACTACATGAACAACATAGTACAGTTAAAGACATATGCTAGACCCATGTACCCACCCAACAGATCATATATCTTTATCCCCCTTGAAGGGATAATAACCACTCAACCAACATTAATGCATGTACTCATGTCAACATTGTTTATAGAAATGTGGAATGTCACACAACATGTTTTAACCCAATCACCAGTATTCAGGTAAATCTATATACAACCTTCCATAAATACTATTGGATCTAAATAAATACTTCACCTACATGTTCAACCAATCTATTGTCTCTTGGAAAATCTATCACATCACACTTCAAATTAAATATCACAAATTAGGAGAAATCCATTAAATTATCCACACTCCCCATCTATGTGAGAAATTAGGACACATGGTTTATCATGGTTGCTTTATTTTTGATACATATTAAATAAAAATATACCACCAATTGACAAAATAATTTCTTGTATAATCATTTAATGTCAATAAATAGTCATATATCCAATACAAAACTACATTTGAACAATAAAAAACATAATTTTAATGGGTATATTCACACACATCACATGAGAATTATTTTAGAAATAGGTCTAATAGAACTATACATACATGGAACATGAAAAACATATAAAGAACTAGCCTCACATGGATTCACATGAAAACAACATTTTCATTATGTCATGAATATATCCAATAGGGATATAAACACAGACAATAGAAAAACATGTCAATAAACCTTTTAAAAATGCCATATATATTATGGACTTCAAAACCATGATAACCAATGGTCTAATGCAATGACTCACTTCACGAGTCAATTTATATGTCAAAATTCTATGAGAATATCATGATCCATCATTGGTATTGGTCTAAATGAGAAACATGTTAATATTATATGAATTCTGATTTTTTTAAATTGATGAACAACTATTCTCATGTTATATCATCTTAGAATTCTGAAATCTAGTCTTGATTTCATTAATCCGGGGTTTGTCATAAGAGAAAAAAATAGAATTAGGATATAATTAATGAAATATAATAATTATTAAACATAATATTGATACTTGATACATGTGTTTTGTTGGATATAGATTTTATAGAGAGTGTAGAATACAACACATTCATGGATTAAAATTTGTTCTCATGTTGAGAAATCATCGATAAGTCCGTCATTCATATAATGATTGATTAGGTAACTCCACAAACCCATTTAGTCAAATGTATTATAAATTTAATGTATACTCAATGAAACAATGAATAAAACAAATTTACATAATGAATTTTATTTTACATTTTGAACCACCTCAAACAATAATTAATTTTAATATAACTAAAAATGTTCTTGTTGTGAAACATCCATTCGCACAACAAAATCATCCTAGGTCCAAAAAAATATATTTCACATACCTAAATTATCTAATAATTTTTTCCTAAACACCCTTAAAATTTTCATTTATATAATTATACATTTAAAAAATATTTTCAATATTTATAAAAAGTTCTACCCTTTGATTGAGTACATCAAAAATCATTCCCTCTAATGACATCTCATTCTCAATATGTCCCTCCTAAGGAATATCAAGAAATAACATAACAATGTTCATGTATGTATAATTCTAGATTATAATTGTCTTATTGAATTTTCTTATGACATCATAGAATCCATAAATTGAGAACTATCTTTACGCATAGCACCATCTTTCATTGGCCGATAATATAAAATGGTTATTTCATATAAGATGTAGTTGGTTTCAACTAAACATCCTTGTTTTTAATAAAATTTTTAGGACTAGGCTCGTGCTCTAAAATTAGAGACACATGGTACTAATTAGGAATACATTGATATCATTTTATAATTACTGACTGATAGTCGAACACCCTAAGACACTTGATAATCTCGAATAGTGTAACAAACTAAAGTAATAGTTTCCCCTGCCATCCCAACAATTGATGTCCTAATTAAGGGAAAACTATCAAGAGATCACATTCATAATTAGAGATCATAAAATATCATATACTCTAATTGACATGTTATTTTTTTCCTCTCTAATAAGTAACCTACAATATTCAAATAATGTATACTCATTATTACGTCACATGATCCATGATTTCCCATATAAATGATGAATCACCGGCCTGATGCTAACTAAGTGTTGAACAATACAAGAAACCCTATAGAGTATCAAACATATCCATAATAAATGAATACTAGAATATATTATTATATGGGAATTTTTTCAAGAAAAAATGATCATTGTATACTTTACCTAAGTTTAAAATGCATGTTTGTAGAAAATTCCCTATAGGTTAGATCTTTTTTCATACACATATCGTTAGTCAATGGATAACAACTCATAGCCAACTTTTTTTAAGTCCACATTTTCATAAAAAAGTCTAATCAAAATTTAAATGTAATATGGCTCTATATTAGACATTAATCAACAATTAAATCCAAAAATCATTGAAATATATCAAGAAAATATCATGATTAGATCTACCCTTGAATGAGACATTGGTATTGACATGATGTGAGGCACTTTTGGATATTTCATCATTTGAAGACAAAATTAATCACACCATATTTAGTTCCTAGAAATCCCATTATGAAGTGAATAACAACATCATCCCACCTCCACATTAGAACTAAGAGTTACAGAAGAAACCAAATGTGTAAGTAATTCTTGTCCACTATCCTCCAACAGGTAAAAATATGATTTTTTTAAATATACCAATTTATGTTAGGACACTAAAATTTACATATGATATAATGATATATCCTGGTTTTTCTAGTATTTGATTCCCATTTTGACCCATGAGATTATATTATAACGTTACTATCATAAAAAAATGAACCACAATATTTCCAATAACGTGGATCACATCATGTCTATCAATGGGCTTTAAAGAAATGAGGTATTCTCATCCCAAAATTTCACAATTCACAATATAGTATATATCACAATAATAATAAGTATTTACTAAATATACTAATAATTATTTCATCCCAATTATTGATTACGAAGCCTATCTCTGATTCTCAATCGTGACCACCAATTTGTCTACCAGAAAGTCTGTCAACTTCCACTCTTCTTCTACAATTTACATTATAGAATATGATGTTTTATTGTTAATAGAATCTATGAAAACAATTACATTTCAAATATAATATAACTTATGGATTTCAAATGAATGGTGGTAATCTACATAATTTATTTAGATAAGATTCAATCCCCAATTTTTGAGAGTGTACCACATTCTATTTTATTCTGTATATATGAAATATCTATCACTTAAGAAGAGATTCAGTAAAAACATTAGTAAATTAACCATAATATCTAACTTTACATCATGAGTAAGGTATTTATTATCATTAGTTATTCACTGGGTAAACCTGTTTGATATTACATAATAATTATATGTTAATATATTCAACATAAAATAACTATATGAATGATAATAAAATATATATTTGATTAGGGTTTTTGAAAAAAAATATAATTTTTTCAAATGTCAACATTCTCTTCATCTCCAAGATTTATTATAATTATCCATCTATTCAATAATTACCCCATTCATAGTAGGAATAGTAAAATATGATGAATAATGTGTAACATTCTGAATGAACAACTTTTTAGTACACATTCATACTATGGAATCTCTAAAATAGGAAAACATTCTTATTTCTTCCCAAGACATCATTGTTGGTCCATGAAATAGTGGTACTGTACAGTGGGTGGAAATATATTAAAATTTCATGTGATAATATTTTCCCAACATAATGAGAAAGGATATTTCACATCAAATTTATAATTAATTTATTTAATATCTTTAGAAATAAATAACTAGGCATAGAAACATTCTTCATGGATGAATATTGAGAATTTCAAAAACCCTTTCGTATTTCCTACATCGCATTGTTAGTATCCAAGGATATAATCTATATGGTGGTGTTCCTACCATTATAAAATAATCAATGAGAAAAACAACTCAATCCCCATGTTTTATCAAGGAGAATCAAATTTCTTTCATTGTTCATTCTTGATTTCTCATTCTTCGGCCATCAAAAAATATCACTTGTGTTTTTCTTTCATGAGAGGGAGTGAGAATGAGGAGTCAATAGTTAATTCATTGTGTGGAATATTTATATATTCTCAATTATTGAATTAATTTCAATGTAGACATAATTATATATTTATAGAGTAACAGTTTAGTTTAAAATATTATTTATTTTCATGAATTGCATTAAATAACATTTAAATCCTTTATTAAACTCCATGAGACATAATAATATTATTAATATATTATGGTGCCCAAACTTTTCAAAAATGAAAACAAATTTTTACAAAAATATATATAATTATTTCATCACTAGATTTTGCTTTAGTCCATTTACACTATTTAGTAGTTATTTAATATAAATATAAATATTGTATTCATAGATAAATATTTTATTCACATACCGATGAATGAATATTTGTAAAATATTCAGTAAAATAAACTAATATATTTATATTCACGTGCTAGAGAATAAATATTTATCTAATTTATGAAATAAAACTATTTTGTATAAAATTATTCCTTTGTCAATAGAATAATATTTTACATTTATTAAATTAAATTTAAATTTATTCGAGATCAATTAGAACACATGTTGTGGGACCCTATAGGATTATTTCATGTTGGCATTAGGAAGCAATACCAAAAGACCAAGATTACTATCTAAAAATTGGTCATGTAGCCAATGTAAAATAACATAATGTAATAAAAATGATACACACATAGAAATGATCACTATGTTATATATTCTATCTATCATAACGTCTCATCAAGTAAGTTGCATGAAAGTTTCATCAATATATTTTCATGATACATATTTTATTTAATTTTTTAATTAAACACATCATTACCCCATGGGAATAGAGTTTAGCTAGTCAGGTATTCCAATAAATAGCCTAGATATAAACTCAAATAAATATGGAGGGGACAAATCATTCCTTTAATCATCCATTGATAACATTCTAGTCATGATTCTCCCAAAATACATTACTTTAGGAAAAAATATGGAATGATTGTTTTTTAGTAAATCAAAGAGTTATTTTTATGGAATTTATAAATGATAATATTAAATTTTGAGGACCATTATACATACTCTTGGATTGTAATATCTTGTGACACTAAAACAATTTGAGATTACTACTGTAAATTGTGTTATCATAATCTCCCACCTTGATGATAACCATGTGAAAACATTATTTGAATAAGGATCTTCCTCTATTAGGAAATCTCACTTGATAGCATAAATACTATGTTCTCCATCATAGTAAATTATCATACTGAAGAAATATATTAAGAATATTTTCATAGAACTTCATGGTCATCTTAATAGTTTGGATGTGATGTGTCCTTATCAATTTGAAACATACAAGATGTAATTACTATATTAAACCCATGTAGGAAAATTAACAATATGTGATATTTCATTTAATTTATATTCAATACATTGATTATACATGTTAAAAATTTAAAACTAGTTTTTCATAGGACAACAACTCTAAAAAAGTCTCACTTAGACTTAAATCATTTGCATAATACATTCAACCAGCTAGACCTTACATGATAATCATGTTTCTTTTAGGTTAGTGGTTTATTCAAGGAGTCTTTTTCATTTTTTCTATTGAAATATTTCTCACATATACCTCATGTATCAATGAATAATAACTCAAGGGATGATGCAAATAAAGTATGTACCCTTTCCACTAATGTGACCTTAGAAATTTTTTGTGAGATCCACTGTTTTCAAATTAGAACAATAATGTGATATGATATTTACTACTATGTATGAAGTTGATATCTTGGATTAATTTATGCATCCATCCTACTTACTGTACTAGATCCGAATATGTAATATACTTTTACCCTACATTAAAACCTATGACCACAATCCTATTTCATCTCTTTCATCTCTGAACACCTTCATTCAAGGTGATGATGTATCTTATTAATGATATCATGTCATATGGATAATATTTTTTAACGATAATAATTATATTTTATGATTTCTATTTCATAATATTATCTATATACTAAGATGATATTCTAAAAAAATGTTTGATAGTTAAGGATAATATTGACTACCATACAATGGAGGTCACCTGAATCTTTTGGATATAATCCTATCATAATCAATTCATCAAAAACATAAATCCTAGTAAATATTTTATAATACATGACTATCCCAATCAGTAACTTTCATGAAATAATTTAGATTATTTTTCCATCCTCATGTGTGTGGGGACATATTTTCTTTAAAAGATGAACTTCATTTATGTTGGAAATAATTGCTTCTTGGATTTTTCAACACTAAATATATATATTATCATGTAAATGTTATTAATTTCACTTATTCTGATTAGCCAAGTAGATTTATTATTATGTATATTGATACCATGAATATACTATTTCTCACCCAAGTAATTCATTGGGAATCAATGTTTGAGCCATTCTTTAATAGACTATAAGACTTCTGATTTAATTTTTATAATTAACATTTCATACTCATATACTATTTAAAATACGACCATACTAACACTTAATCATTTATAGAAACAAAAATTACATTAATTATTTAGGAAATAAAATTCCATTATATCCTCATAAAAATTAATTTTCTTTTAAAAGATTCATTATTTATTCCAAATATGGATATTTGAAAATTTAATATCTTGTTGGAATCCTATGGAGTAAAAAACCGTTCGTGTTTTATCATATAGGAATATTAATAAAGTTCACCATTAATGAATGATTCTATAATTCATTCTCAAAATATCATAATCATGAATACCAAAATGTAAAGTAAAATTTGGATGAATTTTATCTTTACAATTATTGAAAAAGTTTTATTGAAGTCAATAACCTGATACTATTTGAACACTTTTACAATCAGTCACTCCATAAAGGTTTTGTCTTGTCCTTTAATGACAATTTGATTAATAAATAACCATTTTAATCCAATTTTAATTACATTTAAAATATCTTCCGCAAAAATCAATACATGGTTTTAGTACATGGAATCCACTTTATAATTCATATATTTTGGCTACTTGGAACCATCCATTGAACTTATATCTTCCTTGTAGGTTATAGGGTCATTATTGTTAACTAATAATAATTCACCGTCCTTAGTGACTAGAAATCCATAATTATCTAGATATATATCCTCTATTTTACTCCTACACAATACTTAAATCTTTAGAACAATATATTATACTATAGGAATTTTTTGGAGTCTTTTTCCATACATACTCTAAGGTGACTTTATCCTTAACTTCACCAAAATTTATCTCACTCCCATTAAATTTATTCTATAGATTTTATCCATCTCATGTAATATCACATGTCTTTCCAATATAACTTTTTCTTTCTAAGGGTTCATATCGGTAATATACCATTGTTTCCTTGGGAATCCTATGAAGGTGCACGTTGTTATTAGGGTGAAATATCGTTACCTAAAGAGGCCCTAAGTAATGCTTCACTTCACTTCACAAGTAATTAGATAACAAGGTTTTATTTCCACTCTGAAATATATTTGGTATACCATTTGTTTATATAGTTAGTACTCAGTTTAGAATATGCGATGTTGTTCATAATATGTATCCCAGAAAGGATATCGGAATACTCACATGACTCATTATTAGCCTCACCATGTTCAAAATGGTTTCATTCTTATATTCTCTTATACCATGCACTGAGGCATGTAAGGATGTGTGATTTTGTATAGAACCCCAAGATATCATAAGTTATCGATGAATTCATGATTAAGATATTCTCCACCACGATCTGATTATAGTTTCATAATATTTGTACTAGGATGGTTCTCACCATCATTCATGTGTTCCATGAATTTATTAATAAAATCGGAGCCATACCCCAATAAGTAAAAAATTCAATATCTACAAAAATCATCTCTATATGTTATTAAAGATGAGTACACTCCCTTCTATTAAAATAAAAGATTCCACACACATCAGTATTAACTAATTCTAGAATCTTTTTTTTCTCTTTCACCATTCCCACTAAATGGTTCTTTGGCCACTTTTTTATAACCATGCATGAAATGCACCATTTTTTAGTTTAAACTAATCTAAATATCCATCTCTATGTAATTTAATCCAGAAATTTTCATATATAGGACTTTCCTATGATTCAAATGTTTGGTGTCGCAAAATACATGAAACTTAACCTCATTATCTGGTACCATTACTTGGTTTGGGTAAAATAAAACATAGATAATATTATTTAAATGTGTCCTAACATAAAAAAAATTATTTCATAATAATATATACAATATTTTTCCTAAATATAAAAATGAATACATTAGTTTCATGTCTGTATATAAAAATAATGTCTTTAATAAATGAGGGAACATAATTACAACCTTTCTAAACAAATACCATTCTTGTTAGCAAAGTGAGGTGGTATTACCCAACACATACTATAAAAAGTTTATATCTAATCGATTCTCATAAATATACCTCAACTTGGTCAATTATTCAGAGTGTACATGGTCTTTGTATTTTAATACATATGTATACAACATAATATGTATATAATACACAATTTATAGAAATATACATATTGTAATCTATAACAATTAAACCTCAATCATCCCCACGATTTTTTGGATGGGTGTAGTTTTTCTTCTAGTGGCCTTACATTCCACATTAAATATTGAAAAATTCATATTCCCTTAGTTTTCCATTGATATTATTCTTCATAGAATGGTTTTATGAAGAACTTTTATTAAAGAACATTGTTTTAAAATTCTAATTGTTCCCCATAAATATAAAATGTTTTTCAATATTCATATCCATATGTAGTTAGTGAGTAAAACAAATGAGATATAAAAGATACTTCTCAATTTTATTCATATTAAAATTAAAAATAAATCTTGAATATATCTGAAGGAGTGATTCCCGAATGAGATCATTTCCCACTTCTTTGGGGATTTTAAATATTAAAACTACATTTATATAAATTTATCCAATTATTATGACTATGTGAGCCCTATATGGGGAACCCTATCTAAGATTTCTTGCACAGTCCTTCTGGGAAATCTCAAATTTTCACGCTCTATATTTCTCATGGAAAAGACCACATGGTTCACTTTCATGTTATATACATCAAATTTTTCAAGAGACACCATGATTTTACTATAAATAAATGAAATAATAAATCATTTTATATCAACCACATCAATCTTATGATTCAAATAGACTAGGACCTCTTTAACAATCACCTCCTTTATTAGGATGAATGGGAAATGAGAATTCAAGTAAAAAAGATTCTTGTTGGTGTAGCACAACCCAGAAGCTTCTTGGTCATTCCTAGATGTTGCATCCAATTAATATGTTGCGTTTATTAAATATTGATCATATGGATAATTTAGATGATGATATTTCCATTTTATTCCACAAATAAAAGAGATATCAATTAGTATTATTCATGATTAAATTTATCTGAGATATAATAAATTAATTAAATTTATTAAATCTGACTTTGTTTTATGAAGTTCCAATGACCCTATCCATTGAAGTATAAATATCTAGTAAATCTGAAATTCTAATGTTAATTATCCATATACCCCTTTCCATAACTCAATGAGTGGTTTTCATGTTGAATGATGGTTTTTTTGGTAGGGAGGTCTTTTCAAACAACGGGCTTTTAGCTCCATAATTTGTTGAGTGGAGTTCCCGATTAAGAGATATTGAAATCGATTTACAAAACACTTGTCATAAAATTAAACATAGTCTAGAGAGGTATACTCCACTTGATGTAAAATAGTGTAGTCATTCTGACATATTTATAAGTAATCCCCATATAAAAGTAATTATCCCCATATGGGTTGGTCAAACACATAGTCTTATTGAGTTTCATTAAAAATATTTTAATGGATGGATAGGTTTAAAATAATATTTAAATTTTGGTTTATTATTTTTTATCCATGATTCTATCACGTTTTATCCTTTACATTTCTTTTTAATATTAATTGGTTGTTACATAATTAATTAACCATGTTCGAGAAACCCCTTACACATAATTTATTTATAGAATTTAAATATATTCACATTAATTCATTTGATAATATGACCATGAACATGAATCCAAAAAATAAATAATTTTATAGAATGAAGTATATAATTCATTAAATGAATCTCCCAAGATCCAAATTTTATGTGTGATTTAATGAGAAGAATCAGAGACAACCATTAACCATAGAAAATAACCCATATTTCCTATCCTAGAATTAGTTACTCAGCTCAACCTATCCACATGTGTGTCACCAAATTTGGCATCATAATTGTTCAATATTGATCCTTCTTCATGTGACTTAGGATACATAATTAATAACATATTTTTATGAATCACACGTAGGTGATAGGAACAAATATTGGGCAAAAGGGGAATACAATATTATCCCTTGACATACATGTCCTGTATAATAATAGAGGGAGTGATGAATCTAATTTCATCATTGGATTCAAAATTAAATAATTGAAAACCCAATAAGATATGTTAAATAAATATATCCAACACATACATAGGTCTTGTGAAATCCCATGAATAGTCATGTATGAAATGAATACCCAAAATTAACTAGCTAGGATTAATTTACAAATTCATTATTTATTATTAAGATGAAGGAAGATGCATTAATTAATTAATGATTTAATTAATTCCATTTCAATTTAATGTTCATCTAAACATAATTGGAGATCCTCATAATTTATTTCTTTCATGTAAAATAACTTTTAGAAATAATAATGACACATTTATTAGAATAAATGAATGGAGTTTTAAAAATTCTAATAAAACATATTAAATGGTCAAAAAATGGTGTTATAATCAATAGTGAATGTTTTTAGTTCTATGAAATTCAATTTAATGTAATTTTAATTAAGTCCATTAATGGGTGGCTATATTAAATTTACAAGAAAAAACATTCTATGTATCTCAGTTTCTCTATATCTTAGTCACAAGCATTGGTCTTCTGTTTGTACCTCAGAAATAATAAACAATTTGTACAGAACAGATACACGCCATGTGTTTACCTTTCATTGTGTTTGGTACATGAACCTAGGTTTTCTACATATATCTCAATGGACTACATAGGGCGTACAATCTAGATACAAATCATGTATCTCTTCGAGCCGTGTTGATTTTTTGTATCTATTTGTTCATTTTGTATTCTAGACATGAGATTTGATGAAGTACATGTTTTGTACAATTAAAAAATGTAATTTATATAATAAAATATTCATTTTGTTAGTGTAATATGGTTTTGAAGGTGTATAATGATCGTAAGGATTGCACGATCTATGTTATTAACCCATGTACATAACACATTATTTACAATGACACGCGTTTTGGTATCAGACAACCCTCATTCCACCTTGTCTAGTAAAAATGTAGTGTAAATATCATGTAATCACTATATGGTGCTTTCGGTATCCCTTGATGAATCTAGATGTAGTGAACTAGGCTATCATAAATGTACTTCTATGTACACTCTGTAGAATAATGACTTTCTAGAATAAAATTAGTAGTTTTCTAATGGGATCTTATGATTTTTTTTATTTATTCTAAAACAATTCTGAAAAATTCACAAAATTGAATGATTATGATTAGTAATTTTAAGAATTTTTATTAATATAATATTTAAATAAAAAATAAAAAAATAAAAATCTAACCACAATTGTTCATAGATTTACAATTGAATAAATAATTATAAATTTAAAGTTGACTAATCTATTACAACATGTTCGATTCCGGTGCAGTGGAATCATGTGGTGGATGAAGATATATTGAAATTTATTTTGTAATTTATGCATAAAAAAATGAGAAAGTATATTCCATGTGAAATTTATAATTATTTTATTTTATATCTGGATAAAAAAATAACTAGTCTTAGTAATATTCTTTGTTTATGGATGTTGATTGTCTAAAAAAACCCTTTCGGATTTCCTTCGTTGCAGTATGATGATTCAAGGATACAATCCCTCTAGATGTTATCCACACATGTTCCAAGGTTCACTATAAAACACCTCTCAATCATAAGGTGATAGAGTGGATAATCAAAATTATATCATTGTACTTTCTTGGTTTCTCATTATTTGGTCTTGAATAAATCTCTCGTGCATTTCTTATTATTGATTTCGAGAGAGAAGGATGTGTTGTTAGAGAATTATTCAACTGAAACTATTATAAACTCTCAATTTTTAGATAAAAAATACAATATAAATAACCAGATATTTATTGAATTAGGGTTTAGGTTTAATTATTATTTAATTTTCTGTTGTAATTAAATAAAATCCATTAATAAACCCCAATTACAATAATAATAATATTTTTTAGTGGTTAATTATCATTAGAAAATTGATAAATAATATTTACCATTTTGTAAATAATTAATTCTTCACTAAAAATGGTCTTGGACTATTCCAAATCCTTTGTATTTTTTCAATTCCCAAATAAAAAATTTATTACAAATAAATTTTCCATTCACATACCAACTAATACATATTTATTAATATTAAAAAAATAAAAAAAAATTATTCACATGCCAATGAATGTATATTAATTGAATGTATGTAATCAATATAAATTTAATATAATTATTATTCACACATGATAATAATTGTTCTCGTATTGATGAAATTCAAATAGAATTAATGTAAATCAATGTAATGTCCAAAAAATTCCATGTAAATTTTTGTGAACAATTATTGGGATTATTTCGAGACAAGGCACTCACATGTCACGTGATTTCAAGGACTAGTGAGACCAAAATAAATGTCTGACCTTTTTTAGTTTGTTTAAAATAGTGCACATGCACAGTTTTTAAAACATCTAAATGGGAACCCAGATTAAAAATATGAGGGCACTGTTGCATCCAGAAAAATGACATTACCCAAGGAAGGACCTAACCTCGATCAACACAGTCGAGGGAAAAGTTAAATTTTATGTGTTTCAAGGAAAAAGAAATTAAACATGATAGAGTTTATTCTATTCAAAATTATTTTCAATGTGATGTTGAAACGATACAAAAGTTTCATTTCATTAATGAAAAAGCATAACGACATGGGGACTCAGCATAACCGAAACACTAAAACACGTTTCCTTAATTAATATTCAAAATTGTTTACAAGAAAAAAATCACGATTGGGGAGATTTCTTTGAACCTTTGGAGATATTGTGTTGGAAAATGATGAACCACCTGCGACAAAGAACTTATACCTTCCATTTCATTCGATGGATCTTACCATCGACGAGAGTTGTGGATCAGCAAATGATGACGGAACAAACCCATTCTTCACATACTAAAAATTTGACTACAAGTAATGGGTTTTTGTTTCTTGTGCCATCTCCCTTCCCCCGTTCATTCTTTCTAAACAATAAACGAGGTTCAATTAACTAAAAAAACGACCCATAGATCCATCAACATTGTGGGAATTGAATTTTTTTATGGGGATCTAAAGTGGAGATTATATCCTTACATTTATTTTAACATCTTTCCTTTACATTTCTAATGCATCAAATGATGTCCAAATGAACACGGTTGACATTCATTGCCTTGGGTGTTCATTGTGATCTCTCTCCCTCCTATTGTTCATCCCTGATGGAACACCGTGGCGATGTTGGATTTTTTTTGGAGGCTCCGAACATGGTCAGACCCTTAGATCGATGGAAAAAAGGATTTGAGCACGCAAAAATGGAGGTGGTAAACCAAGGTTTTTATCCAGACATGTGGATAAAAAAAAGACAGTGAGAGAAAGTATGGTGGCCCATAGAGGGACATGTCGGTGCACCAGCGTCCTCATGGAGGAGGTGACATAAGCCAAAAGTGCGTCATGGTGGAGAAACGTTGTAGTGTTAAATGTGGCCCACGTCATCCTCCAGGGGAGTTGATTAGAGGTCGACGGAAGGTGGTCGCTGGAAGGTGGTCGACGGTGGGGTGGGCAGATGCGGAATCCAATCGTGTCCCCCAACGATGAACCGCAATCCAGTTAGACAGTGTTAGGACTCCATGAAAAATCTGTAAGAAGACTATATGGCATCCAGTGGGCTTGGAAAGATACAGTAATTGTCACGTCCTAGCTGAACAGAACTGGCATCCCAGTGCAGGCTAGGCTGGTAGGTGGCCTGGAAGCCTGAAGTTTTGGCCTAAGGGGCCAATTTCAAAAAGCTCAATGGTCCTAGCACTTTTTCCGGCTTGGACAAGGTCGGGTCGGCCCTGGACCCAACCAACCCCTTTTTACAAAAAGGCTCATAACATCCAAACTACACATCTGATTGACGAGCCGTTTGTGAGGTTGGGACCCTCGCGATGAGGTAGTCCTTTTGATATACACTAAGTTTATTTTAGTAGAAGTTTAGATACGAATTATTGATTCAGGACTAGATTCTCATAGAATCATGCGTGCTACTAGAGAGATTTCTATTTCTGATTGTGATGAGAACATTGTGACGAGTGGGTCTAGGTTCCCCAACAGACCCATGTGATGAGCAGGTGTAGGTGACCTGGAAGGGTGAAGTGACATGTGGGTTTAGGTTCCTCCACATGCCCATGTGAGGGGACATTTTAGGTTCCCTATCATGCATGTGTGATGAGAAAGGTCTAGGTGCCCCTCTAGGCCGAAGTGACGAACATTTCTTAGTGCCCCATTAGGCCTATGTGACTCATCAGGGATGACTGCCTCATCAGTATAAGGTGTCTAGTGTTTACAACTAGTATACATTCTTTTCATATATTAGTTTATACCTGTGTGAGAAAACTCTATTGACTATATCTTGACTGTACTTCTTAGGGGAATCACTTAGTGAACCTCTTTGATAGTCTACATTGTGAAAACTTTACATTTTGTTATTACCTTTGTATTTTGGAATCGTTACTGAGCATGGTGTTACTCTCCCATCAATGTGTTCCTACAACATTTTTCGTATGTTGTACTGATTATAGATGAATCTAAAAATACCTTGGTGGTCTAGGACCAGGAAGTGGATAGTGAGATCCAATAGATGAGGTGCAATTCTTTGGCTGTTGGAGACACCCCCTTCACATACCCTTCATGTAGGGTTTACATCATACATACATCTGGAGTTTGTACTTGTTTTTATTTTTGGGATTGTTTTCATGCCCATTTACATTCAGTTTTTTAATGTTACACTCAGTGGATGTCTTAGTGGAATTCATGTTTACTTTTTAGCATTGTGGGATGGGGATGTGTGTGTGTGTGCGTACAGTTACTCAGGAAAATGCTTCCCACTTGTAAGACAACGCCTTTGGTGCTAGTCACCAGTCACAATACATTGGGAGGTGGGATTTGGGGTAGTAATAGAATGGGCCCTAGGGGACAGTTCATGACCGAGTGGTATCAATGGTGGTCGGTACTTCCATAAGGAACAGGATTCAATGTCTTTGTTTTGGGGAAACAATGTTTAATGTTTCGAGTTCAACGTTCGGACTCGTAGAGTCTAGTATTGGTGAGGTGGCTAATGTATCCATACACAAAGCTCCTAAGTTATTCATTTAAACTTGGTACATGGAAACATTGGTTTCTTTCATCATATAATAATAGATATTCTTCTCATTTTATTTTTGACTAATATTCAACTCACCAAGTATAATCTATTGATTGTGGTTCATCTTGATCTTTTTCAAGATGCCTCCACGTAGAAAGACAGATAGGATTCTGTTGCATGACCAAAAAGATGGTACACCTAGAAATGAGGCAGCAGTGAATGGAATAGTACTGTAGATGGCCCCACCGGGTGATGCACCAGTGGTACTACCACCCATTGATCAGCAGTTCTTACCATCATTATCGGTATAGGATTCCCACTGACATAGTGCCTTAAAAGAGTTTTGTAAGTAGATATATCTCATGTTAATGGGTGATACTGACCCCCAATAGTTGAGTATTGGGTATATGTGGTCACCCAGGTCTTCCATATTATTATTACACCACCTGAATAGATGGAGATCTTAGCAGCGAGCCTTTATTAGGGCTCGGTGGGGATTTGGTGGAGCTTGATGATCCAGAAACCTAACGAGGTGACCCTCACATCGACTGACTTTAAGTGCCTAATCATGGAGGAATTATTTCTATAAACTCTACACTTATTACCCATCCATAATCTACTACACCAACAACAATGTTGGATGACAGAAGAAGAGTACTCAGCAAGATTCACTAAGATTTCTCACTACTCTATAGACATGGTGAGACACCCATTCTTCTATGCTTGTTCCATTGAGGAGGGACCTCACTAGAAGATTAAGGTGTCCATGTTATCTATAATAATCCTTACACAAGATGCTATGATAGAGAGGTCTCTTTTTATGGAGATATTCTTAGTAGAGAGGGTGCCAGCAGCATGAGTTACCAGTTGACATCAGGCCGTAGAGTCTCCAGTGGTCAGTAGCAGGGAGAAGATGCAAGGACCCATGTGGATAAAACCATTTAGGGAATGACCCGAGGACCCAGGGTCGACAGTATAAGGCTCCCAGGGTAGATTGATTCAGTATAAGAGTATGGTTTTCTATGAATGTGTTGGGAAAGGACATGTAGCTTGTGACTACCCAAATCGTCATTCAGAAAAACAAAATACTGTCAAGGGACCCCAGAGGTAGATGAAGATGGCCATGAAGGGTGGTTTTCAGAGAGTCAAATGTGGAAGGGGAGAAGGAAGAGAGACAGGTGATGGGAGGAGGTTCTAGTAACTACCACCACAACCCCATGGTGGTCCACCACGGTCTTAGAGAGCAGGTGGATAGGGGAAAGGCAAACTTTAGGTGATAGAGGCCTATAATCCCAACACTCATGGTATTATTAGATATATTATATATATATACTAAATCTTATTTGTAGTTATTATAGACATAGGTTACAGTCACTCTTTCCTTTCCATAGACCTTGTTCAAATCCCGGATAATTCGATAGAGTGGTTGGCTCGATCCTTACGATTAGAGACTCTTATGGGAGGCGATTCGACGATAACACATGTGTGTAGGAAGAATGAGTTTACTCTTTGAGATGATAGATTCAAATAGGATCTCTTAGTATTAGTGTTGTAACCTTACTACATCATTCTGGGAGGTTTAATTATGTATTGACATTTACCCCGAGACGACACTGATATCCATGTCATCTTATCAGATGGATCCTATGGGGCTTCGTGTGATGAGGGTATATCTCAAGGACCTACTGGGAAAGGGCTTCGTAAGGCCCAATGTTTCACCTTGGGTGGCCCCAGTACTTTTTTTAAAGAGGAAAAACAACAGTTTGGGAGTTTGTGTTGACTATTAGAACCTGAATATGGTGACTATGAAGATGAAATACCCACTTTCAAGAATTGATGACCACTTCGACCAACTGATGAAAGCGAGGTGGTTCTCCAATATAGACCATAGGTCTGTCCATGATTATCTTTTTGTACCAGATGAGGACATACCATGGATAAACATTAGATGTTGGTGTACACAATATGAGTTCTTGGTAATATTATTCTACTTGACCAATGCCTCGGTATTGTTCATGGGACTCAGGAATATGATTTTCCAAACATAACATGACATGTTCATCATGCTCGTCATTGATGATATTCTGGTGTACATGGAGTCCAAGGAGGAGCAGTAGACACAACTAAGGATGGACCCTAGATATGATCTGTGAGTACCGTATTTATGGGAAGCTCTCGATGTTTCAATTCTATATTCTGGAGGTCCACTTTTTTGGGTCACCTCATTTATGAGGTGGGAGTTGCATTGGACCCAGTGAAGATAGAGGTGATACTTCCTTGAGAGCCACCATGGAGTGTGACTAAGCTGTGTAGTTTTTTAGGTGTGGGTAGATACTGCTGGAGGATCATGGAGGAATTATTTTGGGTAGCGTCACCCTTATAAGATTTTTCATGAAAGGGATAACCATTTGTGTGGATGTAAAAGTACCCGCAGAGTTCCTAGGAGTTGAGGAGAATATTGATGAGCATCCCAATCATTAGACTTCTAGAGGAGGGAATGGGATGTGTTGGGTTGTATTGGACATCAGGGATCATAATGGGTTATGACCTGATGCAGGAGTAGGCGGTGATTGCTTATGGTTCACGATAGATGAGGCATCATAATTAGAACTACCTGACCCATGATCTTGAGATATCAGTAGTGGTATGCTCATTTAAAATGCTGAAACACTACATGATGTGTGATCAATTTACCATTTACTCTGACCACAAAAATCTAAGGTATATCTTATCCCAAAAGGACCTAAACGTGAGACAATAGTGGTGGCTAGAGTTCCCCAAATACTATGACTTTGAGATAGGATATACTCATGGGAAAAGGGAACGTGGTGGTTGACACACTCAGTAGTAAAACTAGGTTGTTGTTATTTTGTGAGGCATCAGAGTTCTTAACCTTGATTCATATATCCTTCTTAGATGGTGATGCATAATCTCACTATCAGTCGATGGTTTTCACTCCCCCAATCTTGAAGAAAATTAAAGACGCAAAACATGGGATATCGAATGTGAGGCTCAATGTTCTCAGTTTTCCACATAGTAGGCCATTGATAAATATTTGATAGATGGGGAGCATGTTACCATTTTTAGAGGGCACACTATTGTACCAATGACATTGCAAGAGATGGTTATGAGGTTGTTCCACACCTCCCCCTTGGCGGTACCTCCAAGAGTGGTAATGATGTATGAGGATCTATGATGTCAGTACTAGTGTCTGGTAATGATGAAGGTAGTGGCAATGTTCATTTCTAGATACCTCACTAGTCAGTATGTGAAAGAAGAGCATCAGGTTACAACAGGCTTGGCTTATACAGTCAAGGTATAAGAGTTGAAATGGAATGGTATATCGATAGACTTCATGACAGGTTTACCACACACATCCAAGGGACACAATACCATCTTGTTGACTATTGATCTAATCACCAAGTCATCCCACTTTATACCAATCTGAGAGCAGGGTTATATAGATGTATTGGGATGCCTCTACATTTAGGGGATAGTTCAACTTCATGGGGTTCCTTTGACGATCATTTTAGATACTCTTGACCACAACATGTCTCAGCTATGGAAGTAACAGCATGATCCATTCGGGAAACATCAACATTTGAGAATGGAATTTCATTCCTAGATGGATGGTCGGGCAGAGAGGGGTATTCGGGTTTTGGAGGGCATACATCATGCTTACATCCTAGACATTGGTCATTGTTTGGAGGACTATCTACCACCGGCATAGTTCACGTATAATAAGAAATACCACTCCTCCATTGGAATGTAACTATTAAATTAATTGCATGGGGGACCATGGAGGTCATCGTTATGCTTCATAAACCTCAAGGAGTTAGCACTCATGGGTCCATAGTTGGTACATTCCACCACCAATAAGGTTAAAATATTCTAGGAGAGGATGAAGACAACACAAATAAGGTAGAAATTATATGCTGATAGAATGTAATGTCCATTGGTTTTGAAGTTAAAAGAACATGTGTTCCTTTGGGTCTCACCACGATCGGGATTGCAATGATTTGGTTGGGGCAGAAAGTTGTCTCTGATATTCATCGACCCTTTCCAGATTTCGAGCACTTTTGGCGAGTGGCATCCCACCTATATATTCTAGTACATATGAATCTGGTGAATAATGTGTTTCACATGTTGTAACTGAGGAGGTACATTCATGGGCCACTGAACTTCATCGACTGTGGAGATTAAGACATTGACTATGAGGTGATGTTTACAGAGTTCATAGGGGAGATTGAGGATCGACATGAGTAGGTCCTTCACAGGCTGTCTATTCCTCTGTTGCTCATTTTATGGCTGCGTAGAAATATCTATTAGTTCAAATTAGAGTCGGAGGATATGATTCATGCTCAGTATCCCCATTAGATTGTGTAACCATTGATTTGGAAATCGAGGAAAACCCTGTAAGGTGGGGAGAATGGAATGTCCGGTAAATTCCATGTAATTTATTTTGAAAAATTTATGGGATTCAATCAAGGGTACTTACATAGAAGAATCGTGATTCTATGGCCCAAGGATCCAATAATAAATGTTCAAACCATTTTTAGTTTGTTTAAAATAGTGCATGTGTGTGGTTTTGGAACCTTCTAAATGGGTACTAAGATTAAAATTTTGGGGGCACATTTGCATCAGGAACGATGTCTTTACCAATGAAAAGAACTAATCTTGACTGTCATAGGTCAAAGAAAAATGTTAATATTTAGTATTTTAAAAGAAAATGAAAATTAATATAAAAGAGTCTATATTATTAAAAAAATATCTTCACTGCAATGCTATGATGAGACAACTGTTTCATTTCATAAATGGAACAACATAATTACGTGGCGAATTAGCGTAATAGAAACACTAAAATTCATTTCATCAATTAATTTCCTCACATGGGTACATGAATTAGAGCATGATTGGGGATATTTCTCTTAGCCTCTGTAGAGATTGGGTTGGCAAACGACGAACCGCCTATGATGATGAACACCTTCCTTTTTTCATTCACTTCAAAGGATCTCACCATCAACGAGAGTTGTGGACCGAAGAAGGATGATGGGACAACACTTTTATTCACTAACTAATGATCTGACTCAAAGTGAGGGGTTTTTTTCATCGTGGCATCCCTTCCCCCATTCAACTGTTCTAAACAATGAAGGAGGGTCAATTCACTAACAAATTTCCACGCAGATCAGTTATCCTTACAGGAACGAGATTTTGTTATATCAAGATCTAAAGAGGGGATTATATAATGATAGTTATTTTAATTTTTATCCATTATCATTATAATTCAATAAATGAAGGCCAAATGAACACGACTGATGTTTTTTGACTTGGGTGTTCATTGTGATCTCTCTCCATCACCCTATTATTTGTCGAAAGACCCACGTGGTCATGCCAGATTCTTTTTTAGAGGTTAGAAATATGGTTATAATACTGAATCAATGGAAAGACGGGTTGGAGAGCACGATAGTGGAGATAATGACTTGAGGATTGCAGCAAGACTTGAATATCAGAAAACGGACCTCCGGAACGACTACGGTGGCCCACAGAAGAACCTTTCAGTGCACCGGCAGCCACATGTAGATGTCAGAATGTGACATTGGTGAAAAACTATGGAAAAGTTTGTCCACGACATCTAGAACGAGTTTCTCTCAGGGGACTCAGTAGGCATCCAGTATGGGTGTGGGTGGACGCGACATCCAGCCACGTCCCCCGTCAATGAACTGTGGTCTAGTTGGGATGTATTACTGCTTTGTGACAAAGTCGTGGGGTGGCTATGAGGTGGTCTACGGGATCAAACAGATGTGACAATCATCATTTCTTGGCTGGATATAACTGGCCTGCTAGCATGGGCCTGGCCGAAGAGGAGGTATGAGCCGCTGAGCGGCCCAACTGGGTGACTACTTGCTCGCCAACGCGGGTTGATCTGGATGACCACTAGGCTAATGGGATAGACCAACGACCCAATGGTCCGGGTCCATAGGCCCTTGGTCCAGGCTGGACCAGGTTGGCTCGAGTCATCCAAACCATCTCTGGTCGGGTTAGGCCCAAACCTAACCAGCTACTTTTTATAAAAATGATCATTTCTTCCAAACCACACATCTAATTGAAGATATGTAATTAGAAATGGGACCCTCACGATGATGTTGTCCTTTGGTTATACTCTATTTAGAATTTATTGGAATTTGGGATATCACTTATGGATTGAGGAGTAGATTCTTCCAGAATCAAGTGTGCTATGGGCGAAAATCCTGCATCTGGTTGTGATGAGAAGATGACGACAAGTGGGTCTAGGTTCCCCAAAAGGCCTATGTGATGAGTGGGCATGGTGACACATTAGGACTACGTGACTAGAGGTTTTAGGTTCCCCATAAGGACAATGTGAGAAGAGGTTCTTGGTTCCCCTGTTGGCCCATGTGACGACCGGGTCTAGGTCCCCCAGTACGCCTAAGTGATGAGCGGGTCTAGGTGCACCATCAGGCCTATGTGACTCATCGGTGATGACTACCATAACTATACAAGGTGTTCACTGTTTACAACTAATAGTATTTATTTTCATAATTTAGATTATAATTATGTGATTGAATCTATTGAATCTCTCTTGACCGTACTTCTTAGGGGCTACACATCATGCACTTCTTTTGTAGTCATCTTTGTGCATAGTTTTTTTTATTACATTTATGTTTTGGGATTCTTATTGTGTATTGTGTTAATCACCCATGAACAGGCTCCACCCACATGTGTCGTGTCTTATGAAAATGACATATGTTTCGATAGAGACCATGGTGGTCTGGGACCAGGCAGTGCCCAGTGAGATCAGACAGAAAAGGCGTACTTCTGTGGCTTCAGGTGGAACCCCCTACACCTAACCTTTTGGTAGGGTTCACCAGAGATGTAATTTAGGAGCTTGTAATCTTACCTCTTTACATCCAGTTTTGTATTGTTACTCCCATTTTTTTGTCTTAGTGGAATGCATGTTTACTTTTCAGCATTGTGGGAAGGGGATGTGTGTGTTCATGCATACATATACTCAAGAAAATTCCTCCCACAAGTAGGATATTTTCATTAGTATTAGTCATTAGCCCCTAGACTTTGGGATACAGGCATGGGGTAGTTATTTTATAGGCCCTAGGGGATGAATCGTGACAATAAGTTGAATCCCATAGTGTGTGACTCTCAGGGATTATTTCTCATTTCCCTTAGAGGGTTATTTCATAAAGTCCATGATTAATATCAAGTAAGGGGTCAATTCACCTTAGATATTGAACATAATGTTACAATGATGAAAACAATATACAAATTCTCATTGTGTAATATAATCAATTGGTCACAATATATCATCAATAAGGTTATAGTAAGGTTTCATCATCCAATTTTCTCGATACATCATTATTTGAAAATTTGAAATAAATAGGTCCTTAGACCAGGGACATTGAATTTCAGTAACGGTTATATTCCTAGTGCAGATATATCAAATCACTTAAATATTGAAGGGATAAATCCTTCCTCAATGTGTTAAATAATGACATGTCAATTGTGATTCGCCCAACATACCCTACTTCCCTCCAATATAAGGATTGATAGGTTTTGTTAGTTAATAAACGTGTGATTGTTATGACTTGTATTAAAGATTATATCAATGTAAATTTTTTATTAGACATGATTAGATATTGGAATGTACAATGAAAAAAACATGAAGAATTCTGACTGGAAGGTCAACTCTCATAATCTTCTATCTTTTATATTACCATGTAGAAACATATTGATAAGAAGCCTTGTGCTATTAAGAGTAATTTCACTTGATGTTCAAAATTATATATGTCCCATCATAGTTCCTTATCTAATTGTAGAACTATATTATAAATATAGTCATAGGACATCAAGGTTATTATCATTGTGGAGAACTGGTAAGAACTTATCATCGAAAAAATAATCTATGACATTATTACATTAAATCCATGTAGAAAAATGAAGAATATGTAATTATATTTTTAATTATTATTCAATAAATAGAATATAAATGAAATCAATGTACAATCAGTTGTTCCTGGGACACAAACCATATCATTTGCTTTTTCCACCTTTAATGGAGGAAATAAAATTCCATAACTAAAAATCACATGCTTGAGGTAATAGACCATCTAAATCTACAATTGAAACATCAACATGTTGTAAAAAACACAACATTCGTAGAGTATACTAAATTAAACATCAATGTGTTTAGTGTGTGATTCTATGGAAACTAAATATATATGTATTTCATCAATGAAAACAACGATCATGGAATCCATGTATGGGTAAAAGGTCTCATTCATGAGAGACGTGAAATCAATTGGAGCATTAATTATCCTAAAGGGAATAAACAGATACCCATATAACACATGTCTAATTATAAACACTATCTTTAGTATATCATCCCCATTAAACAAATGATTGTGGTCGAAGGACCATTGATCAATCTTTGAGAACCAATGGGATCTCTTTAACTGATCAATTAAGTCATTAATCATTGTAAATTGGTACCTTTTTCATATAGTATTCTAGGATAACATCCTTTAGTCCACACATAACTAAACAAAACCATCTGCATTCATAGTTAACTACACCAGGTGACACTAAAAAAAATCTATTAAACACATTTTATTTTAGATCTTAAATCTACAACATAAGATATTTCATCTGGATATCCTGTGTATAGTAATTTAGAAAAGATAATGGAATTAAACTAGAAAAGACATCTGTTTCAAACTCAATTCCCCTATCCATATGCAATACCAGTAAATTTTCATGAAATGATTCTTGATATGGGTCTTCTATAGAGGGAATATAGAAGAGATTATATATTTTATATAATGAATGGATAATATCTGTTTCCTACATTTTAATAGATCCAAATTTACCTGGGTATAATCCTACTCTACCCCATTATACATTCAACTCACCAGCCAACACAATAATTTCTCTATTAGGCATACTAAATGATGATAACATTTAACAATATATAATATTATTCTAATAACTCAACAACCATTAAATTCAAAGGATCACATTTAATCCATAAATCTACATATATTTTAAATCCAACTACTCATAATTTTAAAATGATGTGAGCGTGGATCAATTTCATTCCAAATTTTTAATAAAAGTAATGAAATTAAAATGTGCATTTTAAAGGGAAATCTAACTTAGATACCACTATAGAATATAAAAATGAATGGAAAATAGTTATATAAAATAATTAATCATAGATAATAGATATAACTATAGTTATACCTTGAGCCCATGGAGGTATCTATCTATCATCCGCTCTAATTAGGTCAGTTGTAGAAACTCTTCTTGTGTTTTCTCTCAAGCCTCTCCCACAAGTCTTATGTGTAACTAATATTATAAACAATTTTTAGGAATGCAGATGTTGTTAATATTGTCATCCCATATATTATTATAGCATTAATAAGCCTATATAGGAATCCTTTGAATAAAAATTCTTCTGTTGTCTGATCTTCCATCACCATTGAAGAGTAATTGGAGGTTTAGGATAGTATTTAAGATAATATCCCTTCTGAGATAAATAGTATAAAATGAAAAAACCATCTCTAATTTGGGGATTTAAAAAAAATTCCTATTCTCTTACTTTTGTTTTTTACTGTAGATAATTTCAAATAATTTCATCATCCCATTTCAAAAATATATAGGTATTGTAGAACTAGAGATCCTGCTACATTGTAATTTTAAATTATAATAATACCTAACGTTTTATCTACATCTAGTACATTCTTAAAATACAGATAAAAAAAGGAATATCAGTATAGGTCATCAAATACAAATTCATGACTCGGTGTTTCAACTCATTATTAAGACTAATCATACTCGTTATAGCCTTCTAAACCACATTCAAAACTCACATTGATGAAAAAGAAATTATCCTGATGAATTGTGATGAATTAAAATATATTGAGGTTATCCCCTATTAAAAATCTATGAACTCATTATTGTGATCCATATCTACCATATCTAAGAAAAATCCCTAGAATAAGAGGTATTAAATGGAATACCATGTTACCATATTCTTGTTTATTCATGATTCATAATTAAGAACCACCTCTAACCTGGTCCCTAGAGTATAAAGATTCATGTATCACCTTCGGATCATTGGGAGTCTCCCCCATGTTGAATATGATTTTAGAATACCTACATAGTACATAGAATCAAGGAGGCCTCTTGTTACCTAGAAGGGTTGGGGATATAGGTGTCGAAATCCATTAGTGTAGTATACCATTAATCATTGAGATTCACTTCTTTGAGTATGAAAAGGGAAGAAGATTTCATGTCGGATTAGTTATATCACCTGAACTACTATGGAAATTGTGGTATCATTTCAAAATGCACGTTAATAAACAATAGGCTGTGGCACAAGGGATACCCCATATGAATTGTAATTCTTATCATATTACCTTTGTTTTTATACAATATATTGCTGATGTAAAATTTTATAAAATTACAAAAAAAAACTCTTCGAATAGATGAAACAACCTTTCTATGAATTTTTTTTAATATTTTACATGAACAATCAAGGAAATTGTAATAAAAAACAATTCTTAAGATTCTATAAAAAATTAAATGGTACTTCCCACTTAGAAGTACCGAAGGAAAATTCATGTCAGTAGTTCCTATACATTAGTGAAAACCATATACACTCAACAAGAATCGTATTATTAGGTTGGGATATTTAAATTTAATAAATAATGTACCATAGAAGAAAAAATAACAAAATTTTAAAGTAATTTAATTTATTTTATCCATATATAAATAAATAAATAAGCATGTGACATATAAATGTATGTGCGCAATAATTATGCCTGAATTCATGCCAAATTTTGTAAATCAGAATATCCATATCATTTGTATCTCCCAACGTAGAATAAATCGACTGTAATAATGAAAAACAAGAACAAAAATCACAAATTACTAGAAACTTATAGTTTAAATATATGATGATTGACTGCAAATAACATTGTTCCTCTTCCTAACTCCCTACATTCATATCTCCAATCCACCAAAACCAAAATCAATGGAAATCTAATAGAAAAATCCTTCTATTCTGATATAATTTTGTTGAAATTCAACATTATCAATAGGTCCAGTTTTGTGTTCTTCCTAACCTCATCTATGCCTCCCAATATGAATGATTCTTAGGACTAGTAAAAACATTCTAAATGGCATCTTAGGGAGAGTATTATCTCATTAATAGACATACATCACAGTATAAAATGGAATAAAATAATATTGTTAATAATAATGAGGAAAATATATAATAGACCATGAAACTATATAATGTATTCGAATATCATAACCATGGTTGAAAAATATGGAATGAAATTCAAATAATAAATAGAAATATAAAGGATCCTATTTTGGTGCAATAGTTTTAAAATTAGGGAACACCAACTATGTAAAATGTGGAAAAATATCTATGACCCTCAGCCTATCCTACCATCGCCTATCAGTATCCTACACCTCCCACACAACATCACACTACCAAGAACCTTTCCTTTAATAAATATCTAATAATAATATCTTCATGAAGAATGATATTCTTTTCTATTGTATAGGCATAAAACCACAATGAAACATCAAATAGTTTAACACCATGAGAAGAAAAAAATGATAAAAATGATTGATAGGATATATGATATGCAACACTAATCTTAAACCAATAATAAAATATAATTATTTTAATATGACTATTATAACATTGTTATTAAATTTTAAGATATTATTTTTATTAAATATATTATTAAATATTTATAAACATAATACCCAATATTATTTTAATGATAAATTTTGAGGAAATAATCACTAACAGTTTTATAAATATACTTTACACTTCTAAAATATTTTATGTTAAAAAAATTGTTTGAAATTATTTTTATGAGAATATATTAAAATTAATATAAATTTATTTTATAAAATATATAGAAAAAAATGAACATCATTTTTGAAATTATCATACCAGAATTTTCTTAGGGTGAAATTCTGGGCATTTTTCTAAAATATTTTATTATTCAGTGAATAGTAAATATTACTTTTTTTAAATAATTCCATTTATTTTCAATAAATAATGTAATTTAAATGCCATTTTATTTTTTTGTAATTTATATTATGTTTAAAAATAATCCATTTTATTTATAATAATCTAATTAATTTCATTTGAATTATCATTTTTCAAGATTTTGGTGTATGTTTATTTTAATGATTAAAAAATTGTGTTCTCAAAACTATTTTATGTGAATATACTTTTACCATTTTAAATATTAAAAAAACCATAAAGAAATAATATTTAAATAAAATTTATATATTATAAATATATTTAAATGAATTTAAATTTTAGTAATATTTATTGATAGTCATTGTGTCAATATTAATTTATCTATTTACAGAAAATTGCATTTTCTTGAAAATCATCATTAATTTTCACATTGTTATATTATTATAAATTATATTTTATCCAATTATAGATATAATTTCTTTTCAATAGATTAATATTTTTTAATTATATTAATAAATATTATTCAATAAGGTCATCTTAATTTTTTTCCATATTGAATAGTAAAAACTATAAAACTTCATCACCATGGTAAGATGGTAAATCATTATAACTTTGATGAAAATTAGGTGATAAGGCCGCCATTTTTAATCACAATATTGTTTAAAAAATTTATATATTCCCTTATAAATATATTCTTAATTTTTATTTACTAAATTTATAATATTCATTGAATTTGACAAATATAATATTTTAAGTAAAGAAAACGACAAAATAACACTCTAGTTCTTTTAAAATATCATATGTATTAACGTAGAGATAAAATATACTTCTACATGAATAGTAATTTTTATTTTGAGAATAATATGATTATTTTAAGATGGTAAATTTTTTAATAATTATATAATTAAAATAAAAACTTTTTAAATGGTTTCACAATTTTTATTCAATTAATATAATAATATAATAAATAATTTAACAATATTAAAGGTAAAATAAATTAAATAAAAAATTATGTCCCATGAATTCTTTGAAAATTATAATATTTTATATTGATGAAAAATTTTAGACTTTAATTCCAACTTTGTAAGTATTTTTTTCAAAATTAAAATTAAATGAAACATGTCAAAAGATACATTATGCTTATTTTTAATTAAATAGTATTTTATTAAGGGACATAAAATTAATAAAATTCATATAATAATCCAATATAAATTGATATTGTTTAAAATATATATCTTCTAAATTTATGAGTCAATTTTCATTTATCATTATTTTCTGAAACTTTAAGATTGAAATAGTTCTTATTATGGTTATGGTTAAACTAGGGGTTTTCACATGACATGTGTTTTTGTTATGAATATATTTCCATAAAAATGGCATTATTTATTTTATATATTGTATTTAAAATTTGAAATTACATTTTCTATATCTTTTAATAATATCATTGTATTCTTAGGCTTTATGGATAAATTACCTGGGTAAAAAACATGTTATCAATATGAAAAAAATGGTTAATGTGTGTAACATTGGTGGTAATGTGAAAAAACGAATAATTGTTTTTATAATTCTTTTGTGGATCGACCATATATTGTCTCCATTATAGTATTTATCAATATTTATAGTCACATTCATCGATCGCGACTTCCCATTATTGAATATTTTTTGTATTTTTAAAAAAGCCACTTCTTCTGACTTATAAATAATAAGCATATATTCTCGTCCATTATAACGTAAAAACTAATTTCATTATTTGTTAAATACATGAAAATATTTTTTTTACATCCCTCTTAAAATATAATATTATATTTTTTATGAAAAATTATTTCCAATAAGGATTTAGTTATAATATTAATGAGGTTGATTAAAGAAGACGTATAATTCTTAATATAATGTTTTTTATTATTTTTTATTCCACCTCCATATAATATTATTCACCATGATGATATAATTAAATAAATTTATCCAAAATATTAATAGTTTATTAAATTAATTTAATATCATACATCCATAACCACTTATATAAAATGGAAAGAGAAAACCATTTTTCATGTGTATGGTGGAATACCGCCTCAAGAATCGATACATTTTTTTCATCATCACCTCTCTTGGATATCAAAGATGTTAGGTTTAATATATATATATATATATTTGATATTAATTATATATTTATTACATAGTAAATTTAATATATCATATTTTTCATTCTTTTATACTTGTTGAAAGATGATAATATTGTTCTTACATACTTGTGGATTACCACCTCCACGAAGAGATGTGGTACGTTTTTCATTAACATATAACATGGATGGTATATATTTGGGTATTTAAAAAAATAATATGATATTTATGATATAATTATAACTATATATATATATATTATAAACTATACTTTTTTATAGTGGATGTTTGAAAATTGGAAATGTTACACATACATACGTAAACTCTATCGTCTCCATGATTATAATGAAGATCATTTCTAAAAACCATATTTCATGGATGTTTTTTGAAGAATAATTGATATATAAAAATTATAATTAAATCACTATTATTATACTATAAAAAATTAGGTAATTAAAAAATTGACCATTGCTAAACTTTTGATTTCATTTTTGACTTATGAGAAGAATATCATCAAAATACCTAATGTGATCCTATTTTATAAAGTAATTATATTTCAAATTGTATTAAATAAACTGAAAATAATTATAAACATGAATAATTTTTTTATGAAAGAAAATAATTAACATATTTTAATTATTTTGTATGATAATGAACATACATGATTATTCAAACTTACTGAAATAGAAATTCATTAAAAAAATCCACTTTTATTGTTTCCCTTAGAAACATGCTTCTTCTAAAACAATGTTCATTGAAAATTTTCATGAAAACTTAAATATTTTTTTCAATGGATGATAATGTTATTTCTTCACAAAATTTTAATTTATTTAGGGTAATTTTATAAAATATTATATTTATTGTTTTACGTAGGGGACATATTGCATTGAAATCCCAATTTTATATTTTGTATGGTTTAGTTTCTAAGAATTTTTCTTCCACATATAGGTTTTATAAAAAAAAATTGAATGATATTTTAACTATAATTATATTATTTTTAATATTCATTTTTACACATGATTAATTTTTTTAAAAAATATTAGTAATGAATCCTATTATCATTTTCCACATGAGTTGTTTTTTACTTTTTACAGAAAATGTGAATGTATTATTTGTTTTAATGTACATGGAATAAACCAAACTTCCAAAAATAATAAAAAAATCAATTATTTGAAGATTACATTATAATTTATCATGTTTATTGTCAGTTAAAAACATCATTATATATTTGTCATATGTTATTTATTTACAGATGGAATCTCTCTAAACCAAATTTTTTTTGGGTTATGGACAATCTATATCTGACTCACTTTACCTCAATATTTAATGTTTTAGAAATATTATATATATATATATATTTATCTTACATATATTACTAGATTATTATTCATTATTTTTATATGTTAATACTAGTCTTATGATAATTTCTCAAATAAGTTCCTTAAGAAAATTATTTTGATTATAAAATGAAGTTAAATTACGTAACCCATTTTAAATCTATGAGTAATATTTATGCTTATGAATTATGATTGATTTAATTTTTTTTATCACACAAAATCCTGAACATGATATGATGTTTTTTCCTATATAGTTATATAATTTAAAGGTTAATTCTTCAGTCTCATGAAATGTAATGTATGGGATTAATTTTTAAACATTGTGTTATATGAGACTATGTTCAACAAGTGTTGTTTTCTTCGTAGTTAGACCAAAAATATTATTATGTATTTTTTCTGATTATTCATCATTTCCAATGTTTTTATAATCTTACAATATCATATTCTTTATGTGATTATTTGACATGATTAATCATGATATTATGTTAGATGAAATGAAAATGAATGTTTGTAAGGATGAAATGTATAAATTTTTTTAATAAGTATTAATAAATCATCCATGATTTAAAATGAACGTTAAATAAAATAATTTTCTTTTAGATATCTTAAAAAATATTTTATAGATTGGTTTTGACAGAATATTTTATTTCCTCTATAGTAAAATTATTTTTTAGAGCCAAAAGTATAGTTTTGAAAATTAAGAAGCATGGTTCCGTACTCATGAATTAATATGTTTCTTTAATTTTTTCTAATATATCCGATAATGATATTTATTTTCAAACCACATTTTAAAATATTTATCGTAATACATTAAATATGATTTAGAAAGGTGGTGTGGTCATGTTGAAAACATTGATGATATGTCTTAAAATGATTGCTTTTTCATATCATTAATATTTTTTATTATATGAAAAATGGATACTAAGTAGAAGTATCTACTTTATGTTGTAATACCTATTTATTTTAGGATGATGGAATAATTCTATGACACTATAACACATAAAGGTCCTAAAATTTATCCAAATGAATTCTTATCTTCTAACTCAAGATTCTATGATGTTTATTGATGGGTCTTTATAGTTGATATCAGAGGAAATGTTTAAAATAAATTAATGACTAGGATGTTTTCATGTGAGGTTAACTGAAGAGTTATGGACACAATCATTAGATTGAAAATTTATGGTTGTTTTTGTGTTGAAAGGCATATACACCCCTCTTTAAGTATTAAGGTAATTTATTTTCAGGATACTAATTATAATTTTTAGAGATGTTTTATTTGGTTGAGGTATATGTACTCGTTAGTGTAAATGTGATTTAGTATTTTAGAAGATGGAAATTGCATTATTTGAATGTTTATCACAATTCTAGAAAATTTTTAGGAATTATATTAATGTTGTTTTATTAAAAATGATGAGATGTGGTCCAGAAAAAACCCATTACATTTAGAATGTTGTTGACGATCCTTTCTGTCACAAAGTCTAAAGACTAAAAAAGGGAAACACCTTAATCCAAAGTGATTCATCCTTTGAAGAAACATCAAAAATCGACAAAGTAATTAAGAATGATTTCCTCCCACTTGGGCCGTGCAAGTATACTTGCGTGCCGCATAGTGATCGCACAGTGACTTGCGCGCCCTCTTTGATTTTCGCCCAGGGTCTTCAGTAACATATTAATACCCCTTGTGGTCCCACCATTCGAAACCTTACGAACACTTATAAGGTAATGTTTTACCTATAATGGAAGGTCTAAAGAGGGGGAATAAGGCCTAAGTGTTGAAACATAGCAACACTTGCGCGCCTAAGTGGCCAGCCCTTAAAGAAAATGGCCACACTTCTGCGCCACCTTATTCCTTCAATAGAACTTGTGCGCCACTCATTTAAAAGTATTTAGGGATAATACTAAGGGATTGAGTCATGCTTCACCCATGTTTTACCCTAAGGGTTGACCGACGCGCAAGTACCCATGTGTCGTGCAAGTATACCTATGCAACCATGACTTGCGCGCCCACGCAGGACTTGCGTGCCTCTCTATTTTTGGGTGCCCCTCCTGCCTATTCACTTCCATTCTTCAAATAAACCTCTACTCTTCAAGATTTAGCCTTTAGAATCCTCTTCAAAGCCATTTATGGCATGGTTCCTTGGTTGGCCTTCTTATCTAAAAGGAATTATGTGGAACATCTCTCAAAATATAGTGATTTACATATCTTTATGTCATTAGGGTTAGTGATTTCATTCATTCAACCTCCTCCTTTAAGACGATAAGATCTTAAATTTGGGCATACTTCTTAGGAGTAATCCCCATGTTCCCAAATATGGGCCTCCTTTTCAGGATTAATCCCTAGCCGAAGTTCTTAATTATGGGCATCCTTCTTAGGAGTAAGCCCCAAGTTCCCAAATATGGGAATCCTTCTTAGGAGTAAGCCCTCAGTTCCCAAATATGGGCCTCTTTTTCATGAGTAAGCGCCAGTCCAAGTTCCCAAATATGGGCCTCCTTGTTAAAAGTAAGCCCCATTCCATGTTCCTAAATATGGGCATCCTTTTTAGGATTAATCCCCAGTCATAATTTCCTAACCTGGGCCTCCTTCTCAGGAATAACCCCCATCCTTAACTTCTTTTGATTTGGGCTTCCTTCTTAGGAATAAAACCCAATCACAAGTCCCCTTTTAATTCTGGCCTCCTTCTCAGGAGTAAGCCCCAAGTTAGAGTATCCAAATCTCAATAAAGCACATATACCTTTATGGACCTTTTTTCCATACTTCTTCTCTAAAGTAATTCCTGATATTTATCTATTTGGGCAATCATACATATATAATCCCCATATCATTCCTTGTGACCGCATATTTCAGGGAAAAACTTTTCAAGTTTACTAATATCTCTTGTTTCTCACACCGAGCATGACTCACGTGAGCATAGAGTGTAAAAGTAACCATGACACATATCTTTGGCATGTTAATCATACATAAGCCCCACAATTTCCAACTGAACTACATGGACTTTGATCTCTACCTTAAAAGTGGAGTACGTAGGAATCCTTTCTGAGGTTCAATCCCATCACCCATTAATTCTCATCTGCCCCATATGACGATAAACTATATCTTAATTCATGAACTACATGGGTTCTGATTCTTTTTCTAACAAGGATTCGTAGGTAGCCCATTTGTGGGTATGATCCCAACTCTGAAATACCCCATGTCTTTCTGAATGAAAATAAACTTCAAGTGTCACGCTGAGTAGATTTAAAATTAGTATGGTTATCATAATGACCAAGAGATCTTTATTTAATGTATTGAATGATACCATTGAATAAGAATCTCTAAAAAATACAGATGATTCTCTATCGATGAAGTACCTCAAATACATATAAAAGATTCTATAAATCACATACATATTAAATCATTGATTTTCATATCATAAAGAAATATCATTTTCATACTTGGTAGTGTAATAAGGATTCACAGACATAACTTAAATATATAAAGAGAGTCCCATATTAGACAATAATTCACCTCAAAAAGGTGTGTTGAGTCCGACCTCCCATCCTCTCAACCAATGCGAATTCTTTAGCCTCACTAATCCACAACTAATGAGCACCTACCTTTGGAAAGTAGGTTCAAATGGATATAGAATCATTGGATGTATCCAGTTCTATGAATAATCCCATTAGAAACTGATTGTAATGTTTGAACCTTAAACAAACAAGGTCATCCCCATTTCCAGAGGAAAAAAATGGTGAATGCGACGTGAATCCTTAACCAAGTTAAAATGTTGTTTTACTTATTTTTTATGCCCCTATTTAAACTCAATGAGAGGGACAACAAAACAATCAATAACATAAGTGCTCATCCCAAAGATGTAGTGGCCGAACTTATCTCCATTATAGCTATTATATATATGGAACTCTATTCTAAGATCTTCTGCATTACAGAAATGGATTCTCTTAAATTCAAACATGTGAATGCCTCTTATGTGAATAACTCTACTGCTACTCCTACTGAATCATCGTCCGCTATGAGGACGACATCACATACTCAGCATCTTCAATTCTGGGTATCAAATGCACTGGTTAAGGAATATTGTCGATACGGTACCATTCTGACTCTGGAGGCCGCTCGACAAGCCCTCCAAGTCAATAATTCACCCTGGTCATTCAGACAAAGATGACCAGTGATCAAGAAGCAAGCAGTGCCAACCACCATCTCCAACCATTTCGGGTTGTTATCCCCGGAACACAAAAACCATTCCCTCCCATATTCTGAGGAGGTGAATGAGAAGGTCACAGAAGGCCTTAATTCAAGGAAACAAGAGTCCTTCCTGAGGGCTCCAACCAATAATCGCCACCAGACTCCTGTGGCAATGCACCCACAACATGATGAGGGTGTCGTGTCCAGGAGTTCGGCTCAGGTTCCTCGAACCCAAGATGGAATGACGAACCACCAGAGGCAAAGACCGGTCAACAGTGAGCAGTTTCATATCTCTACCATCTCCGGAGAAGTCCACCAACCTAACTTGGTGGAAAGCAACGAGCAGGCACACACACCCTTCCATTTTAATTACACTGTCCAGAAAACTCTTCTGGCAGCAACATGCCATTCCTACAAGGAAATTCTGGTGGAGTACTATAGACAGGAAGATACACCTGTTTATAAATCATCTTCTAGTCAACAGGCTCATCTGACTACATACGATAAAGCCCGCTAACCCAATGTGTTGACAATTGGTAAACATGCACATACACCTGCTTACACTCATCAATCATGCCAGCAGTATCATCTTCCAGTATTGAAGGATGTTGACCAACCACATTCGGAGGAGTGAAATCAGCATGCACACACACCTTCTAGTATTGATCAAGTCTACCAACAGTCTCATTTGGTAGCACCCAAAAAGTCAATTGCAAAGCCCCAATGACAAACATGAGGCAGACTCAACTCCCTGCCCCCATTCATGAGTACTGTCAGAATTCACTGGCAGAAAAAGGAGGACAGGAGAAGGAACACAGACCTACTCCATGCATGGAATGGACATATATTCCTATTCCAGTAGATGAAGTCACCAATCACATTCTAACAATGGTGAAAGATCAGAAGCAAATCCCCACTCATATTCTGGATGCCTGCCAGGATATTATAACAGATTCAGCAGCATCACGGGGAAAGAAATGCAAATCTATCCCTACCAGTGGAATTACACATCAACAATTCACTCTGGAACAGACACACACCTCTGTTCCAGTCCAAGAGGTTTGTGGGGCATACTCCCCCATGTCATACAGAAAACCAAGTCCGGCACAAACACCTAATTTGAGTGGAGATAATCAGCCTAACTTGATCCTTCCTCCTGAGCAGGAACATAAACCTGCTCATAATAACCAATTTCTTCAACAAGTGGTTCCTAATGTGAATAATAAGGCTTCTAAGAAAAAGACTTGTTCAACACAGTAATCAAATCAAGGTCCAATCTATAATAAGCCTTGCTCGATGCTGGTTTTCTTGATGCACTCGAACAATAATCTGTTGCAACTCAAGATTCTTCTCTCTCAGTTCCCAATAGTGGGAACATTAATTCCGAAGGTCTCTATCAGACACTTCCTCATAAAGGCTTGCTTCATTCCAATTCGATCAATCATGAAGTATCATCTTCAGATGAGAGTCACGATAACCCTCTGCATGGCCAGATGATCAGGAAGAAAAATGTTTCATCTTTTGTTGTAACCCACCATAGTGGTCCTCCCCATGATGATGAATTATGATGTGAAAGTCCTCTCTGCAGTAGTAATTCACATTTCCTAGAAATTTATCTAATGGAAAATTTAGTGATAATAAATCCCTCTTATCTTGAGGCACATAAAAATGTGAAGCCGGTCATGTCTGATGCTTTACCAATAGAAGGTGAAATATTTTCTCAATCGAAAGATAGCCCAGGGTGTAGGTCATTCTCTGAACTACCCCTGAGTCATGCATATTCTAGTTTGAAAAGTGAATTCTATACCGATCTTGTTGAATCCGATGAAGAAACAAAGAAGAAACAGCTATGGTCTAAAAAGGTATACAAATTCTCATCAAATGATAAGGGGGAAGTACTGAATATGAGAAAACAACTGGAGAAAGGTTAAGTGCCAGTTATGTTTTGGCCTTTGGATGACTTTTAGCATGACATTCCAGAGATGTTGACAGAAGATTGTATTCAAGATATTTGTCTCAAATTGTGTAAAACTCATTGTCAATTGGAAAGGATAACATTGTCTTATAATGAATATGAAAATAATGTAAAGATAATAGAAGGGTTACAATGCCAAATTGATTTGGCTTCTCTCTCATTTTCTTGATATCTGAAGGCTAAAAATCAACAGTGATACCTTCAGCGTTCATGGCTTGGCGCACTAAGAATGGTGTGCCAGTTAATTTCCAATGCCCCCATCTAGTATTCATACCAGGGGATGGGGTGTTCATGGAGCACTACATTTCACTGTACACTCCAGTGTACAAAGCCCGCTGAAAGTGGTCTCATTCAATGTTATTGCCCACGACCGGTCACAACCATTTTACATTGTTTGTAATAAAAGGCTTTCTCAAGAACAGGCCTCAACAAGTTCTTCCCAGAATCAGGAATACAGGGAACGAGTTGTCGAATTACTCTTGAATCAGGCCAATGAGAATATCGAATAGGCTTCTCATTTAGAGTGAGTGCATCATCAAGTGAGAGAAGTGACAGAAATCATCCAACAGTATTTTGAGCCGGGTGATAAGAGTGGATGTAGGTTAATGCATCTGGCCAATTTTCGGACTAATGTTCATAAGATCAGGAGAGGTTTTAAGAAGGTCTCTGATATATCAACTCAAAAACCACCCATATTTATAGACTGGGGACTCTTTTAACCCATCGCTCAGAATCAACAAATAGGATTCAAGGAGTTGAGCAGGAACAACAGGAATAGCCCTAGTCCACCAGACTAGGGACTCTTTCAAATCCTAAATCTCTTCTTCAGAGAAAGTCAGTCTTCACTCTATTAGGGAAGAATCCCCAAGAGGAATGAAGAGCTGAATTATTAGGAGATTCCCTCCAAATTATGGTTCGTCAAGAAGTTCTTGAGGGATCAAATCAGCAAAAGGCAGTGTCTTAACAAGGAAATGGAAAAAAGACAATATCGCAGAAATGACGATAGAAGAGATGCAATGCATTATGCATCAATTAATTTCATCAATCCCGTTGTTGATAATCCCCCAGAGGAGGCTCACTCAGAGGGATCATATGAAGAGGTTCCTGCTCAAGAAATTGTATACACAGACACAAATGAAGAAGGTGTGCGTACAAGAAATCAATGGCTTACCTAGAATCTGGGCATTCCTTCAAATAAACAACTTCCCCCTCTCAGAAAGGCATCCAACAAATGGAAAGGGATGAATCAGGTTACATACCCTTCCTCTGGAGAAGGCCAATAACTCTCACTAGATAAAATATTCTCAAAAGAAGAGGAAGAGATGAAAGAATTAAGGAGGTTAAATACAAAACTACTTCAAAGTAGTATTTCTCCTATGCATGATAGATTCAGTCAGTCAATGGAATTTGTTGCGGCTACTGAGATAAAACAAGAGTATCCTCCTTTACCAGTACACCCTCCCAGGTCTAATCCTATGGGTTATATGCAACAAAAACTAGCAATACAACCATCAGTGGCAGTCCCGGTCGCCACACATGTCCGAGATCTAGTGATTTCACCTGCCCAGGTCCAAGCTCAGTTGGATGTTTCTAAAAATTTAATGACTACCATTGATTCATTAAAATCTCAGTCGGAATCTATGGAAGGAAAGCATGCACTGGTTCAACCAGATAAGAGAGCTTACCCTGAATGGGTAGATGCAATTCCCCCCCATCAAATTTTGCAAGTACCACATTCCCAATATTTAATGGTTTAGGAGACATAGAGAAACACTTAACACATTTTTTTTCTCATTGCAATCCTATTATGGGGACACCTCATCAAAAAGAATTAGTTAAGCTCAGGTGTTTTGTACAGTCATTACAAGGGCCTACTATTGTTTGGTATACAAGGTTGCAATCTCTGTCAATTACCGGGTGGGAGGATCTTTGTCAACAATTACTTCTTCAATTCAGCTCAACTTTTCCAAAGATAATAGTTTTTTATCTTACAAATTGTAAGCAAAGGGAGAATGAAAGGGTTTCAGATTTCATTGCTCGCTTGAAGGGATTAACATATTCCCTGAGCTTAGCACTCCCTAAAGAAGAGTTGTTGCCAATTTGTGTGGCAAATCTATGTGATGAATTACGCACGTCTTTGATCCCTGTGAAATACACAACAGGGTTTTGAGACCTTACTTTGATTGCTCAGCAGATTAATGATTCTCTTATAAAGACTAAGGATAAAGCTCGTGTAATTCCATCAGCTCTAGGAAGGAGAATGGTTAAAGTAGAGACTGCTACAGTCATGCTTAAACAAGCACCTGTACCTGCTTCTACTTCAAGGCATTCATGTTCTCGAAGGGCTCCACTTCCTGAGCGTCAACAACAGAGTTCGTTTCGCCAAGATGATCAATGAGATCAATGACAGAAACAATTTGAGGATCTGAAGAGAAAATTTTACTCTTTCCAAAATGAACAAGTTCCTGGTTACTTCATTTTGGCTCTGGAAAATAATTTAGTTCAATTTCCAAGGCCCAAAAGTCCAAATAAGGAAGGAGATGAAGGCCATCCCAATGAGTTTCCATTTAATCAGATGTTGGCGAATCCCATTTATGAGTGTTTTGTCTTCAAAGAACTCCTACAAAAGATGGTGGACTTGGAACAAGTGAAAATGAATGGTTCTCCAGCTCAGGTATCATGTGTTACTTCTATAAATACAGAGGAAGAAGGCGAGTGGTAAGAAGTCAAAAACAAAAATGCACAGAAATATGATCATTGGATGGTCAGAAAAATGATCATATGAACTCATGCCATTTTGTGAACACAATTGAAGAATACAATTGTATCTTCTTATATTAATGCCACGGAAAAACCCTCTTCATCATAGGGAAAATACTCAAAGAAACAACATAATTTAAAGAAAGAGGAATAATCAGAAGAAGATGAGATCATGTCAAAGCCCAAGTTATCTTTTACTCTAGAAGATTTTATGCCATCTAATTAAAATCAATGGGCACCACCCCGCAAAATGGAACAACCTAAACGAGCTAATCAGGAAGAATCTTAATTAGATGAAGAGTTGATCTTTGGTTCTATTAATATGATTCATTTAACATATCCTTATGCCACTCAAAGCTTCGATCTTGATGATCCTGAGTTCCCTATATCAAACAGAGGAATTAGAGGGAGTTCCTGAGGTCTGGGATATAGAGGAAGATGTGGATATCCCAGAAACCACTATTCCAATTCTACCCCTACTAGAACTGTGTATGCAGTAGAAACTCATGGCAGAGCCCTTCAGTGGGCTCAATAAGAACAAGAAAATTCTTCCATGCAAAGCAGATTCAGTCCTGGTACAATTGTTCTGGAGGATCAGTTAGAGGTTCCACCTTCTTCCTCTCAGCAATTAAATAGACCTATTCGGTCTAATATTCCAAATCTAGGAGTATTTCCAACTCCTACCCCAATACAAGATGCATCTACTTCCAAAGAATCAATTTCTAAGGCACATGAGAAACCACATGTTCCTGTTGGGAAACACCTGCATTTGGATTAAAAAATGATGTTTTGAAACATTTGGCCCATGTACCAGAAAGGTTATCAATTATGGATGCCCGGAATCTATCCAGGGATCTTCGGGAGGCACTCATTGAGGCTTTGTCAAGGACTCATAAGTTCAAAACTAAAATTGTTGTGGCTAAAGTCTATCATGTAGAGAATAATCCTACAGAATGTCATGCAGTGATATCTTTTACAGACAAATATGAAGATGATATAATGAATGGACATATCAGACCTTTGTATTTTTCTGGAAAGGTCAATGTTGTGGACATCCGAAGAGCTTTCATTGATAATGGTTCAGGAGTCAACCTCATCCCCATTCATACACTTCATCGATTGGGCCTCACAGAATTTGATTTATCTCCTTCTACTCTGATGTTGTAAGGATATGATAAAAATGAACAAGAACCACTGGGCGAGATTACACTATGAACTCAGTTTGGAGACCTTGTATCCAATTCAGATTTCATGGTTGTTGATCATGATACAACATTCAATGTTTTTCTTGGAAGACCATACCTACATCAACATGTGGTTATCCCTTCATCATACTATCAATGTATCAAGTATTATTTAGATGGTCAGATTGGGACATTTTATGGTGATGAAGGCCCCTTCAATACATGTAAATCTTAATACATTGAGGAAGAATTCTATCACATGAACGGTAAGGAGAAATCCACACTAAGGGAGGATTCCAAGGTTAATTCTTCATATGGTTTGGAAAATATTCCAGTAAACCCATTCACACATGTGAGTATAGATTATTTGTTTCCTATCAATAAAATTGGCAGGATAGACCCAAATCTGAATACTCTTGTGGAAACTTCCATAAGGTCAATTACGAAAATCAAGCCAGACATCATGGGAGAAATTTTTGATCTACCAAGAAATGATGAAAGCTCAAATGGAGATGTATTCATTTCATCTACTGAAATCCAGCAAGTCTATACTTCGCCAACAAGGCCAGAAGAAGTTATAGAAATGTTAAAGGTGAATGATGATGTCGACTCTCAATCCATCGTCTCCTCTGTATTACCCAAGGAAGACCCTTAATCATCAATAGGGTCAGAAATGGAAGCCTCTTCTTCAAGATGTTCAAATTTTAACATCTCTCCTGATCATGGAGATTCTGCTTCATCATCTACTATGAAAGTAGAAGCAGAAGAGATAACATGTGTTGAAGAATAAGAGGAACATCTCAGGGATGCTCCTCTAGAATTTGAAGAGGGTATCTCTACCACTGTGGATGAACTCAGATAAATAAATCTGGGTATAAAAGAAGATCCACTCTCCACTTTAATTAGTGTGGCCATGAATCTTGAAGAGAAGGAAATGTATATTTAATTTTTAAAGAAAAATCAAGATATATTTTCTTGGAACTATACAGAGATTCCAGGTCCTGATCCTGATGTTGCTACTCATTATTTGGGTTTTCCAGAAGAACATCGAGGATTCAAACAAGCCCCAAGAAGAACACACCCAACTTATGCTTCCAAAATTGAAGCTGAAGTGGATAAGATTATCAAATCTAACATCATCAGAGAATTTCAATATCCCAAGTGGTTGGCTAATATTGTCCTTGTGAAAAAGAAGAATGGAAAAATTAGAGTTTCAATTGATTTCAGAGATCTTAATCGGCATTTTCCTAAGGATGATTATCCAGTTCTGATTACAGAACTCATAATTGATGCAACAAATGGATATGAAGCACTTTCCTTCATGGATGGATATTCTGGATATAATCAAATCCAAATGGCTCCATAAGATGTATAATCTACCGCTTTCAGAGCCCCTCAAGGTGTGTTATGCTATCAGGTAATTCCCTTTGGCCTAAAGAATACAGGCACAACATATCAGTGTTCCATGCATCGTATCTTCAAAATATTTTTAGGGAATATTGTTGAATGTTATGTGTAAAATTTGGTGGTAAAATACAAACAAAGTTCTAATCATTTTGCTGATTTGGAAGTCATTTTCCACAAAATTCGGCAATATAATTTGAAGATGAACCCCTTAAAATGTGCTTCTGGGATAACCTCTGGAAAATTTCTCGGCTTTGTTGTATGCTATCGTGGTATCAAAGTCGATTCGGGGAAGACAAATTCAATACTTGGTATGTCACCACCCCAAAATTTGAATGAATTGAGAGGACTTCAAGGACACTTGGCCTATATTCGGTGTTTCATCACCAATTTGGTAGGCAAATGTTTACCCTTCACCAAATTGATGAAGAAGGGATTTACTTACCAATGGACCGAAGATTTCCAAGAGGCATTTGATATTCTAAAAAAATATCTCTTGAGTCCACAGGTATTAATTCCCCATGTTGAAGGAAGGACACTTATTATTTATCTGACAGCCTTAGAGCGATCATTGGGTGCCTTCCTTGCCCAAAATAATGATGTTGGGAATGAAAATAGCCTTTACTATCTCAGTCAGACTATGATTGAAGAAGAAACTTTATATTCAAGTTTTGAGAAGTGTTTCCTAGCATTAATCGTTGCAGTTCAGAAGTTGAGAGACTTCTTGAAACATCACGAGGTCCAATTGGTATCTCTTAATAACCTTTTCAAATTCATCCTTAGTCGTCCAATGCTTATAGGACGTCTGGAAAGGTGGGAAGTTTTTTTGCAGCAATTTGATATCTAGTATGTGTCTCAAAAGGCAATAATGGGCCAAGACCTGGCTGATTTCCTTATTGAACAACCCTTCAGCAGAAGATAAATCTTTAGATATTGAACTTCCTGATGAAGAAGTCTTTTCTATTCATGATAATCTTAAAATATGGGAAATGTACTTTGATGGTGCTTCCAAAAGTCCAACAAGGAAGAAAATGGAAGATCCTAAATTCAACAAAGTTAGGATAGGAATTGGGCTTATTTCCGTAGAAAAGTTAGTGCTACCTTATTCCTTCTCATTGTTGGGAGGCAGGACAAATAATGAGGCATAATATCAAGCTCTCATCATAGGATTAGAGTTGGCACTTCAAGCACAGGTGAATCACTAAAAGGTGAAAGGTGATTTAGACCTGGTAATCAAACAAGTCAATGGGGATTATTCCATCAAAAAAGAAGAGTTAATCCATTTGTATGATTATGTCAGAGATTTATTGGAAGAATTTCCTTTAGAACCGACATTTTCTTATGTCCCAAGATCACAAAATGCTCAAGCTGATGCACTAGCTAATATATCCATAGCTCTGGTAGATCCAAATCGGGACGAGACATCCATCAATATTGCCCACCGTTGTACAATTTCACCTTATGTTCAAACTAGAACAGAGGAATTCAATGAAATAAGTCCTATTTTGGAACCATATGGTCATACTATGGGTTGGATGACACCTACCAAGGAATACCTTAAAAATGGAACACTTCCACCTGATAGATCCAAAAAAGAACAAATCTGACGACGTGTGGTCAATTTTACTCTTTATGATAACCCAGATCACCTAGATAAAATTCTCTACAAAAGGGGTTTTGATGGAATTCTCTGCAGATGCATTGACGGTGGAGAGACAATGGCTTTCATGAAAGAAGTTCATGCAGGAGTCTGTGGTGCCCACCGGTCTGGACATAGACTATCTAATCAAATTTGAAGGCTTGGGTACTTTTGGCCTTCAATGATACAAGGTTGTGTTGATTTCACAAAGAATTTTCATTCTTTCCATGTACATTCCATCTTCATTCATCAACCCCCAGAGTTGCTTCATATAGATAAATACTCGTAGCCATTTGCCACATGGGGAATGGATGTAGTAGGATCTTATCCTTCATCTACAACCAAGCAGTTTAAGTAGATTCTTATTACTATTGACTTCTTTTCCAAATGGTCAGAGGTAATACCTCTCAAAGAAGTTAGTTCTAAGACCATTTTTACCTTCATAAAGTCTAACATCATTACCAGATTTGGTGTCCCTCATACAATAATGATGGACAATGGCACCATATTCTGGTCATCCGAGGTAAGGAAGTTGTATCTAGAATACAACATCAAATCCAACCATTCATTTCCATATCATGTAGTGTCCAATGGCCAAATAGAAGCTTTCAACAAGACTCTTTCAAAAATACTATAAAAGATGGTGGATAAAGATAATAAAACATGGCCTGATAAACTCTTTCATGCTTTATGGGTTTATCAAACCACCACCCACATTGCAATGAGGTCAAATCCATATTCATTTGTATATAGAACAGAAGCAATATTGCCTATTGAAGTTCAATTACCCTCACTCAAGTTATCCATTTGTGATCAGTCATCTATGGATGAAAAATATCAAAAGCTATAGGACAAATTTGAATGATTAGACGATAAAAGATTGTGCACCTTGCACCACTTGGAAGTCTATCAAAATCGAATAGCTCGTGATTTAAAAAAATTAACATCTTCGTTCATTAATTCAGGGAGAATTGGTATTGGTTTTCAAAACTCCAATGATACTAGGAAAGAAACCTCCCAAGCTTGAGACAAAATGGGAAGGAACTTATTCAATACATAAGGTCTACTCTAATGGAAATTATTCTTTAATCTCAATAGATGTAGAACTCATCACGACTCCAACCAATGCCCGATTTCTGAAGAAGTATTTTGTATAAATACAAATACATCTAACGGTCCATGCATATGACCTTAAACTATTTGCACTTACGTCCAACACAAAGTTAAATTGTGACGTCCTTGCTACATGACGCTAAACTGTATAGAAGTCCCTTACGTCCAACAAGACATTAAACAATATATTCTGCGGTCCTTTCATATGACCTTAAATTGTTTGCACCATTTTCCAATAAGAAGTTATATTGTTCCATCGTCAAACATGATGTTAAACTGTGAAAAAGTCCCTAATACGTCCAACATGACGATAAACTGTGTCCTCTTTTGTACTCACTGCATGACATTAAATTTTATAGTCCCCCTTTCGTCCAACATGATATTAAACTGTATTGTCCCCATCATCTTAGCTACAGGATGCTAAACAGTACAACCCACTTATTGTCCAACATGACACAAAACTGTGTTCACGTCTAACATGACATTAAATTGTGTCCATATATTTTTCCTACATGACGTTAAACTGTACTACTCATTCGTCCTACATGACATAAAACTGAACAAAGTCCCTTAATACGTCCTAAATGACGTTAAACTGTATTTTTTCCCTACTACATGACACTAAACTGTGCATCACCAATAGTGCTCACTACAAGACTTTAAACTACATAGTCCCATCATAGGTCCTACATGACATTAAACTATATATTGTTAAGGTTGTTGCTACCTCTTGTTTCTCACACTGAGTATGACTCACGCGAACTTGGAGTAAACTTCAACCATAACACCCTCTCTGGTCCGCTAACCTTATGTAAGTCCCAACACCATTTTTTATGTCATTGTCTTCAAGAACAACTTGATCACCAATTCATTCTTTAATTGAACTACGCGGAATTTGATCCTTGACTTCTAGGTTGGGTATGTAAGAAACCTCATGAGGTTCAAGCCCAAAACCAATCTCTTCACATCGTTTCACCACCATCTCATATGATGTTGATATGAGAAGAAGCCCCAGAACCAATACTTTTTACATTGGTTCACCATCATCCTTGCTATATGACGTTAAACTATTCGCACATTTTGTTCTGTATGAAAATAAACTACAACATTATTTGACACCCTCACCTGAGAGGGAATCATTATTTACATTGATCTCTAATCATTTTATATTCCAAAGACAACGTGCATATATGGCAATGCCCGAACCTTTTATCATGGGTCGATCCATCATTACACTAAATTCCACCTTTCACCCTTCATTTGTACGAACCAAATTTGTAAAAAGGGTATTTCAAGAACTACGTGCTTCTTGATTCACATCCTTATGGGATACGTAGGAACATTCGAGCATCCATCAAATCTAGCCCCAAGTCTTTGGGCCTAACCCCAAATTCCACTTTCAGTTCCCTGGCTAAAAAGTCCCTGTGAAAACACACACAATGTATTCATTATTGTGGTACGAGCTCTGTGACCCTAAACTAAGATATTTTATACTATCATCCCACATGACATTAAATTTTATTGCAAGAACTACTTATGGATTTATTTCTATCCTTATGGGATACATAGTGAAGTCCAAAATTTCAATTCAGGACCCAGCCACAACATGATTATGGTTAGCATCAGTCTGTGTATCTCTACATGTATTGAAAAAATTCCCATTTTTATGTGTCATACTCCTAAACTTAAATACTTAAAGATATCCATAAACCTTTTCTCGACTTCTAGTCACAAAATTTTTGATACTTTAGACTTCTATTTCCTGACTATGCATCATGTGCCCTTAAGCGGCCTTGTATAAGTAGTCTACATAACAGACTTGTCAGCCAAAACATACTATTATTTGACTACGTAGCCAATTCCCTTAGGTGGCCCTGCATAATTAAACCCCCAAATGGGCTTTTCAAATAATGGTAACTTCATTCTAGGGAGGTAAACCTTTTTTTCCTTAGTTTTATTAAGGAAAATATGTAGAGATCCGCAAAAAAATAGCCTTCCTTAACATATTTGTCCCATACTCTTTTTCATGATCTGAAAGTATTCAATTCTATGTTTTATATTTTCCTTCCCTATGTTTGGGTTGGACCTCCGTAGGAGTGACATTCATCCAGTTCCTAGACAATATTTTTTGGAAATATCTTCTCCATATTCAAGTACCTCTCTCCATACTGCAAACTCTATGATTTGGAAAATCTGAGTCCCCATAAAATTCCACTAGATTTTTAGCAGTAGAAAAGTAAATTTTCGAGAGTTCTTTAGCTGACTATGCAGCATGTTCCTTTATGAGGCCTTGCATAAGTAGTCTACATAATGGACCTGTCATCCACAAGATGATATTATTTGACTATGCAGCCAATGCCCTTAGGTGGCCCTACATAATTCAACCCCCTAATAGGTTTGTTAAATAGTGGGAACTTTATTCTTGGGAACGACTTCTTCTAATGCCTTTTAGCCATTTTTCATATCATTCCTCAGATTCAAAATTTCTTAAGTCATCGTTTACATATTTTCCCTCATACTTGAACATGGTAATATGTTTTTAGATAAATTATCAAGGAATTGAGTCAATGTTAATCCATTCTATCAAAGCTATTTCGACCTTAAACATTATCCTTTTTATGTCTGACATGCATTAGTTTAAACTTCCCAAAAAAAGACAAGGGAAATCTGAACAAAAGTCATGTCCTGGCTCATTAAACATACATTTCTTATGATTTAGGTAATATTGAACAATTAAACGATTCAATGTTTGTAGGGTTATTTATAATAATCCTAGCAAAAATCAAACTATACTTACTAATCCCATTGGCTTAGGTAAAAATTTAAAGCAGGTATAAAAAGAAGGTATTAACAAATGATTGAGGATGAAAGTGTTTTTTATTTTTTTCACAAAAGTTAGAAGGACATCCATAGAATGGAGTTTTTTCTATTTTCCAAGAATTACAAAAGGCTATCAACATCAATCTTCATTTAATTTACAGCATCCTGAGCTTCATCAGCAGCCACTTAAAGATCATGCACTCAACCAAATTCACTCTTTTCAGGTTGATGGGGTGATTTCTTGGATTCAGCAATGGCTTTAATACCATTTGTTTGAACTACTTCCTGTGAATTGTTCAGTTGGTCATGTTCCCCTGTAACAGCATCCAACTGCTGCTGTAGATGAATCTGCTGGACAACCTTCTCCTTGATCTTATGCTTCAGCTCCATCAACTTGGCAGTATGATCAGCCTCAGCTCGGGTTACCGCAACCTCAAATTCACCGATATTGGCTGACAGCCTTACTATGGACAAATCATGAGGGTACTTCTACTCCTGCTCCCTTCTTAAGATGACTTGTTTTACTGCGGAATGGATCTTTTGATATCCAAAACCACCAAGTCACAACATGACGAACATGGATGACAGTCGAGGAATATTTGATGACATCTCTTTTAAAGGCACCTCGGATATGATCTTCTATATGTTCTTCCAGGTCATGCATCATGAGAATTGGAGAGCCTTTGTTATCTCCGGGTCTGATTCAGCATCCCTGTCATAGGGGGGAATATAATCCGGGATTAATGCACTTAGGGAAGTTCTCTGTTTTGTTCCTTCCCCCCTGACCCGTGTTTCTTCACTTTCTATTCTTGTTGGGGCGGAAGCTGAGGCATCACTTCCATATATACCCACTGAAATCGATGGCCCTGTATATTCAATTGAAACTTTTGGTTAGTTTCAAAGGATAAAAAAAGTTGATTTCCTATCTTTTAAAATAATTACAGTCACAAAAATTGTTATCTCTTACCCAATGGTAGATCGGTAAATAGAGAAGGCTCCTCCCCATATTTCTTAGATTCAATAGGATTTTCAGGATGAGTTTCAGGAAGCTCTACCAAGTTAAGCTCCACTTGAGCTAATTTCACTACAATAGTAGGGTTTTCTGTACCCCCTTCAAGCATTGGCAGTTTAGCAGTTTTCTCGGATATAATAAAACATTTCAACCGATCATGATCAGAGATGTAATAAGAAGATATTTTTAAAAGGACAAAGGATAACACTCATGTCCGTTATCTATTAAATTCCATGGTAATTTTAAATGATCTAAAAAATTATCAAAAGATACTCCAAGTTCCATCATTTCATCCAATGTCATCTCAGAATCCTAGTTAATCTCACCAGTGGGAGCATTCGATATGTCTTCTTGGCAACCTTAATTATGCAGCCTCTGACCCCGGACAACTTCTTCAGATAAAATAGCGGCATTAGTTGCAATGGCTGCCAAAAGCTCTAGTGTAGGGGTTGAACCGAAATTAAAATGGAATTGAATTCAGTTGATGTTTCATTCAACATTTTATGAAGCATTGTTAACTTACCAGAAGCAGGTTCTTCTCTTCTTGTAGTAGTAGTAGGAGTGATACTTGGAACAGATGTTGGTTCCTCTTCAGGAGCAGCCAAGCCAGCATGAGCTTGCGATTGTTCACCAGCACCCTCCATTGTTCTTACAGGAGGGTCAGTCCTCTCCCTCAAAGGAGAAATTGAAGAATACCCTGTAATCCCAAAAAGTATAAGTAATATTTTCATGGGTTAAGATTCAAGATTATCCAAAGGACTTACCACTACTGATAAAGCATTCAGCTGTGGATGTCCTCCTTCAATGCTTTTGCTTCTTTGGATTTTTGGGAGTGAGGGTATCATCATCTATAGGTATAGTAATTGGAGAATGAAAAGCCATGCCTAATTCCTTGTCCATGGATTGCTGGCCTAGAGATATTTCACACTACTCATGAGGAGATTCATTAGCCCCGATGACAGTTCCACCAGGGCTATACTATGGTGAAGGAACATTAGCAGTTCCTCTCTTTGCAAGATGCAATATAATGAAAATAATTTCCTTGAGTAACAAAGTTGTGACTAAAATCAGGTTGCAAAGGAAATAAGAAAAGGGACTTACATCTTCAGGAGCCAGGTAATTTTTCCACTCCTCATATTTGGAACCACCCTCAGTGGCACCACAATTTATCATTTCATTCTCCCGATTGGTGACAAGAATGGAGTCATCAGTGGAATATATGAGCATATCCATATATCTGAGGTAAGCCTGCAATTCATTGGGGTTATCCTTGTAACGGATATCTGTAGAAGCCTGAAGATTCCCTATTCCATGGATTTGTAGCCCCTCGCACAGATCCAGCCTGGCAGTTTCAGCACCGCAATATAAACATCGCCATGTCTGGATAGACTCTGGTCGTAGATATTCAACATGTGTACTAGAGGGCTTTGAGGAGGGTCCTACAATTTTAGACTTCAAATTCTTCCCAACTCCTGCAACTATAGGTAAAGGATAAGAAAATAAGACTTGTTGCTCTATAAAGTAATGGTGATTAAATTTCTCCAATGAAGAAACTCACTAGGAGTCAATGGAGTTGGTCTCTTGATTATTACAGGGGGATTATATCTCGCATGAGGCCGCTTTTCCACATGTTGTGCCTCATCATCCCCATCCTGGGAATCCGACGAGTTGGGCCGAGGTGAAGAACCCAGCTAATGAGCTCCAGGTGGTGTAGAAGAATCACCTTCAAGATGAAGGGTTTATTTCTCTATGATTCTTTTCCTTTTCCCCACCTGATAAAACGGGTGTTTTGACACCCCTCCAGGGTAAGATGCTATCCTGTTCTCGGCATACCATGTAGTTAAGTTAATAGCAGCTTTATCAACTGGTAGATCAAACACTGCCTCGGTCTTCTCCCTAGATGTCAGCAACCATATTTGTCTGGAAACCATTGGATGCTGCTCTGACCTGACATGCACATGAGGGGATACAACAGTCTACTGTAGACATTTGAATTGGCATGCAAATCTGTATGGAGCATAGGCCTCGCATATAATTTCTCTGTCAATCCTAGTGGCCAGTACACCATCTCTGCAAGCCATCATGTACGTCCTCAATTCCAGACCAGCGGTTCTATCATCAACAAATCGCCCAGTTGGTGGGTTTACATAAGGATAGAAATTGAATTCCTTATACATGATAAGCCTCACCTTCATGTTATAGGAATTGAGATCTAGCGGAGCAATTCCAGAGAATGCTTGCACTGATGGCCTGAAAGAACTTCTGGGGATCTGTACTCTGTTCTGTACATTATATGTTCTAAAGTGAGTGGTGATCCATCCCCACAAAACATCGAATGGTCCCCCTATTCTCAAAAAAGACTTAACCATGAAGACATGGAGTAAGCTCCTATGAATCTTTGATAAAATGGGGGTAACCAACCCAACCATTTCCCCCTCATCCAACTTGGATGCAACAATGAAGGTCCATGGCCTGAAGCCTCCCTTCAAATCCCTAAATGGAAAAAAGATAAACATTGAGCCACAAGGCCATGAAGCCCGCAGGACGATTATTTTTTTGGATTCTCTGATTCACTTTGTATCCCCACATCTCAAATTCTCCTTCTTATAGAGTCGGCCAGAATGTGCCAGGAGTACCTCTCTTCTCTGTTTTGGGGTTGGTGGCAGGACGAGTACAAGTGGGCCCCTTCCCCTTCAATCCCTTCTCCTTCGGATCCTTCTCCTGCTTCTTGGTAAGAATCATATTAATTCACTTCTCTATATGAATATCATTTCTAGATTTAGTTTGGGAGGTCTCTTAACTATTGAGCTTGTGGAAGATTTTCAATAATTCCCAAGCTAATGATGGAGTCTTCTCTGAATCATTCCAAGTTTCCTGTGGTGGGGGGGGTAGAATTCATCATACACATCACCCAAAATTGGAGCCCTTGAGATCTTGTAGAAATCCCATAGACAGATGCCTACTTCTCCATGAGTCATATGGAAAGAATTGGTTTCTGGACTCCAATGGGTGAGTATCTCCAGCACAAAGTCATCATTCCTGTATACATATGTTTTCCCAGCCCAGATGGCTTCATATATTGTAGCTCCATTTAAATCCTCGACAAACTCTACATAGTTTTTTCGCACCCAGTATGCCCACATCCAAGTTGGATTCACAGCTCCTCCATGACGAAAGTCCCAACTCTTCTTCCAGCATTTGGATTGATCCATCTGAGAGTTTTATAAAATTGAGGGATAACAATGTAGTTGCAGCTCAAGCTTGTGAGGTTTTAGATCTGAGGTACAAGGGCTATGATACGTTATGTAGGCCTTCTCCACTTTTCTATTATTTATAAATGCTCCTCCACATGAGATATTTGTTGAATCAAAATAGGTGTAATTCTGAAACCAAGAAATTGGGAGATAGTTCTTTGCCTATGGAATGGTGACTTCTCGCATATGACCACAGCCATACAAAGGTAGATAAATACTCTGTGGGAAGTCAAGATGATACTTCTTCAGGTACATGGCCAAATCTGGAAGATTGTTGTCGCAGATAGTATAATAATCATGGCCTACAATGTTCATCATATAATCAATTCGCTTGCTGGCCAGTTCATCAGCAGTACTGATTCTTCTAGGAGACATTTAATCTACACAAAAGTTGAATAATTAACTCTTAAGTAATTTTATTTTTCATAAAATTTGTTAATAAAATTGAAAAGTTGGCTAAGTCATTAAGGCACACAATTCCAAAAGTTGGCACGCAATTATAAGTGTGTCGCGCAAGTTTTGGCGCCTAGGTATCACTGCGCAAGTCCAAATACCACTACAGCAGCGCGACACAAAAGAAAGTAGTGGAAAACTATGTAACATGTGCGGCGAAGGAAACCTGCGTGATGAGAGCTCGGAAGCATTCAGATTCGGTGCATTGAGTGAAGAATGACCACCTATATATAGGAAAGGTTTCACCCTTGTGTGTCAAAGCCTGCGCGGCACACCTTTGCAGGCCGCCATTTGTGTGCTCAACACTTGTGCGCCGCATGTTCCTTGGTTTTCTTCTTTACCTTAGAGTCACATCCTCATTTCATTCGAATCCAACATTGAGGGGTGACTTTTGTTGACGCTCCTTTCCTTCACAAAGTCTAACGACTGAAAAATGGAAATACCTTAATCCAAAGTGATTCATCCTTTGAAGAAACATCAAAAATAGACAAAGGCATGAAGAAGGATTTCCTCCACCTTGGTTCATGCAAGTTTCATCATGGTCGCGTAAGTATACTTGCGCGCCTCATAGTGGTCGCGTAAGTGACTTGCACGCCCTCTTTAATTTTCTCCTAGTTTCTTCAGTAGCCTATAAACACCCATTGTGGGCCCCCAATTTGAAAAGGAAAAAATCCAGAAACTCATATTTGAGCTCCTGACGCCCTAGTCTCTTCTCGAAACCTTCTGAACACTTCTAAGTTATTTTTTTACCTAGAGTGGGAGGTCTAAAGAGGGTGAACAAGGCCTATGTGTTGAAACTTATCAACACATGTGCACCTAAGTGGCCATCCCTTAAGGAAAATGGCCACACTTGTGCGCCGCCTTATTCCTTCAATAGAACTTGTGCGCCACTCATTTAAAAGTCTTTAGGGATAACACAAAGGGCATGAGTCATGATTTGCCAAAGTTTTACCTGAAGGGTCGATCGGTGCGCAAGTACCCATATGTCGCACAAGTATACCTACTCGACCATGACATGAGCACCCATGCATGACTTGTGCACCTCTCTCTTTTTGGGTGCCCCTCCTACCTATTCACCTTCTTTCTTCAAATCCACTTCTCCTCTTCCAGATTTAGCCTTCAAAATCCTCTTCAAAGCCATTTATGGCATGATTCCTTGGTTTTCCTCCTTATCTGAAAATAATTCTATGGAACATCTCAAAAAACCTAGTGATTTACATATCTTTAGGTCATTAGGGTTAGAGATTTCATTAATTCAACCTCATCCTTTAAGATGAGAAGATCTTTAATTTGGGCATCCTTCTTAGGAGTAAGCCCCAAGATCCCAAATATGGGACTCCTTTTCAAGAGTAATCCCCACTCCAAGTTCCTAATTATGGGAATCCTTCTTAGGAGTAAGCCCCAAGTTCCCAAATATGGGCATCCTTCTTAGGAGTAAGCCCTGAGTTCCCAAATATGGGCCTCCTTTTTATGAGTAAGCCCCAGTCCAAGTTCACAAATATGGGCCTCCTTTTCAGGAGTAAGCCCCTGTCCAGGTTCCCAAATATGGGCATCTTTCTTATGAGTTATCCCCAGTCATAATTTCCTAGCATGAGCCTCCTTCTCAGGAGTAATCCCCAGCATTAAATTCTTTTGATTTTGGATTACTTCTTAAGAATAAAACCCAATCACAAGTCCCCTCATAATTTGGGCCTCCTTCTCAAGGGTAAGCCCCAAGTTAGAGTATCTAAATCTCCATAAATAAAATATACCTTTATAGAACTTGTTCCTAGAATTATTATCTAAAGTAAGTCCTGGTCATTATCTATTTGGGCAATCATACAAATATATGCCCCATATCATTCCTTGTGACTGCATGTTTCGTGGAACAACTTTTTTGGTTTACTAATATCTTTTGTTTCTCACACCGAGCATGACTTATGTGAGATTAGAGTGTAAAAGTAACCACGACACATATCTTTGGGATGTTAATCATACATAAGCCCCATAATTTCAAACCGAACAACGTGGACTTTGATCTCTTCCTTAAAAGTGGGGTATGTAGGAATCCTTTCTGAGGTTCAAGCCCATCACCCATTAATTCTCATCTATCCCATATGACGTTAAACTATATCTTAATTCATGAACTACGTGGGTTGTAATTCATTTTATAACAAGGATACATAGGTAGCCCATTTTTGGGTACGATCCCAACTCTGAAATACCCCATGTCCTTATGAATGAGAATAAACTTCAAGTGCCCCAGCTATGTGGCTTTAAAACCAGTATGGTTATCATAATAACCAAGAGATCTATATATAATGTATTAAAGGATACAACTGACTAAGAATATCTAACAAATATAGATGATTCTCTATCGATGAATAATCTCAAATACATATAAAAGATTCTCTAAATCTCATACATATTAAATCATTGATTGTCATATCTTAAGGAAAGATCATTTTCAAACTTGGTAGTGTAATAAGGATTCACGAACATAACATAAATCTATAAGGAGAGTCCTAGAGTATACAATAATTCCCCTCTAAAATGTGTGATGAGTCCGACCTTCAAACCTCTCGACCAATGCAAATTATTAAGCCTCACCGGTCCAAAACTAATGGGCACCTACCTTTGGAAAGTAGGTCCAAATGGATATAGAATCATTGGATGTTTCTGGTTCTAAAAATAAACCCGTTAGAAACTGATTGGAATATTTGAACCTTAAACAAATACGGTCATCCCCATTTCTAGAGGAAACAAATGTTTGTGGGGGTTTTAACCCGCAACTGATATAAAATAAGGATGAAACACCTACTGATGTCCTATGTGATATCTAGGTTATTATAACACCATTTTTTTACATGAATATCTTTATAGATAATGATTTTTATTATTTTAGGATCATATTTTTTATCTTATATATAACCATGGGAATGAAATATAATTTTGTGATTATGTAATTTTTTAGATATCAGAAAAAGTTCAATATTTTGGGAAACCTATACGATTAAGTTAAACAAATTCTACTATTTTATTTAGGGATTAAATGTTGATTTTTCCTCTAAAGGTATATATAATTTGAATATGTATTTATGATGGTTTATTTCATTTGTATAAATGATTAACATATCTTAGATATTACATAACTATAGAATAAATATTTTATTATGAGACATTAAAGGTTATTGATTTTACTTTCATATAAATATATTTTTTTTTGGAAGAATATGTGACCAAATCAATGTAATATTTGGGAGTCAATATCATTAAGAAATATTTTGAGTTATTTTATGAATATTTATTTATTTAAGATTTTATATTGATCTTTTTTTATTATTTGTTAGTCTTTGGAGATTAATGGTTAATTTCATCATATAAAGTTTTTTTAATTTAATGAAATTTGTTAACATCTAATAACTATTTTTTCTATAGATCAGTTTTAATGATATAAGGAAAAAAGTTATCTTTTCATGGATAATATAACCTATAAAGTTATTTTAGGGCATTGGGAATAAAAATTTCTTCATGAATACACATCATTTGGATAAAAGTAAGAGATTTATGTAAACATTGCTTTAAGGATTAATTGATAATTTCCAAGTAAGTATATTTTCGTTAATTTCATTTTCTATATTTTATGAAATTTCTCAACTCAAGTAAAATAATTTAGAAACAAAAATGTTATTGTATTACCTTCATTTACTATGAATAGATGGTCTCATTATAGCCTAAAAAATTTATGGTATTTTGGTTGTCATGTTTCTCTTTATCAAATAATTTCATGTCATATTGAACTCTATCACTCACCATAGTAATTTGGAAATTATTTTTGATACCCATTTACATATTTTCACTACCCATAAAATTTTTTCTGCTTGGAAACTAGGTTATGTGTTTTTTCATATGAAAATTGTATTTCGTTTTTCCTTCTTTCCAAGAAAATATTTTAGGAATAACTTTTATAATGTGGGATTTCCAAAAAAAATAGTTGTAAAACCCTTTTTACTTAGCCCAATTTCAAATAGAGGGGACTAAATTTAGTAATTTTGGGGAGAATGTAACACCTCGAGATTTAGAAAAAGAAGACTATCTTCAATAGAGTATACGAAACACAACACTTTTCCTAACCAAACCATTAAATATTTTTTTTTCATATAACCATCGTATCTAAGAAGTTAAATTGGTAGGTATGAATATGATTTACTACATTATTAAATATATATAATTGTAAAAAATAAAATAATTTTATTGATATATTCTTATAAATTATGCATAAATGTTTTTTAAATATATATAAAATAATAAAAAAAATATTCATAATTCATTTATAACTATTTTTTAAGAAAATATCATAATTAATATTTTGAATCTAATAAAATTAATTTGTTAAAATTAAATTTGTTTTCAATATCATTATATAAAAATGTATCTTAATCTTAAATTTATTGGATTTTTCTGAAATGATATATTTATTTGTGAAGAGTGAAAATTATTGATTTAGATATAATGTCATTGGTTTAAATTAAATTATGCAATTTAAAATTACCGTTATATTATTGATTTGTTCTTAAATTGAAATATATAAAATTTTACTTATAATAAAAAATATATTTTTTTTATAATTAGTGAATTTCATGATTTCATTATATATTTATTTTTATACTATAACCCCTTTATCAGAAACTGTTTTAGGTGCATAAATTGTATGCATTTAAATTAATTAAAATAACGACTAATTATGAATGTTTGAAATTAAATCTATATATTATATATTTATTTATTTAATTTAAATTGATATAGTAGTGAGTTCTAGTCATATATTTAATATGATATTATCTTTTTTAATTACAAATGAGTTTTCCTAAAAACCCTCTTTTCATTATGCTTTATGAAATAATTAAAAACGAACATCTATCACATATAAAGATTTTATTTTTTAAAAAATAGATTCTATGCTTGGAATCAGAATAATTATTATTATTTGAAAAGTTTGAATAATTTTTTGTTTATAATGATTAGTTAAAACATTAAAAAATTTACTTGGTAAAAGGGTAAATTGAGTTATGTTTGTTTAAAACTATGTGATATGACCACCTTTATTAATCTCTAATCATATTTAATGATTTTATTTTTACTCTTATCATGACATTATATATTTCTATTTGTTTATGAAATATGTTTCCATGAAATTGGGTAATATAACATTTCATGTAAATAAAAAGAAAAAATTTCCACTCTTATTTTAAAAAATAACTTATGAGTTCGCATTGAGACAAAATCATGTTGTGGAAGAATATTAATTTTTAATTTCATAATAATAGAATTAGTTTTATAATAATAATTCATTTCCAATATTTCTTAACTATATAATTACATCAAATTCTTGTTCAAAACTAATACAATATAAATTTAATTAATAGAAAAATAAAATAAAAGAATTTAAATATAATCAAATTAATGTAATGAATTTAATTATTGTGTTCCATGTATTTTGATAAAAAAATATAAAATTTTATATGTGTTTCAAAATAATATATTCTAATAATATCTATTAATTAATTTAATTAGGATAAAATGAAATGATTAGTGTCAAAATTAACATTATTATTGTTTTTAATAAATAATATTATAATAAAAGGTTTATTATTAATAAGAATATGATCATATTCCATGTATATTTTATATGGTTAAAAAATGTATCATGGTCTATTTATTAGTCATTTTTTCGTTTTTGATAATAATTTTAAGCCTTAATATTGAAATATTTTTCACAATGGTAATGGTTAATATGTGTTTTTTTGTGTTACTTGAAATTTTGTTGAACTAATTTTTCTACAATAATAGACTTTTCATTTGAAAATTCGGCTTATATATCATTAATATTGGGATAGAAATTATCTAATAAGTCTCATTTTACATTTTTGCTTAAAAGATAAATAACTTATGTAGAAAAACTACTTACCTTTATGAAAACTAAAATGGTAAAAGTAAGTATCCATAGAAGTAAAGGGATAAAATGTTTAAAACATAGTTATTTTTTAAATTTTTATGTGTGGATAAAACATCTATTTCTTAAATTAACTTATTTTCAAAAAATTTGAGGCATATACTTTGACTATGACTTATCGTTATTGAATAGTTTTTTTGTATTTACAAAAATGGCACTCTGTATCACTTATAAAAGGGAACCCCTAACGAATAATTATCCCACATTATAATAAATTTGGTTCAAAAAATCCTTAAGAAAATAAATTATTAACATGCCTAAACCCATTATATAGTCCTTAGACTGGTCATAAATGCAATATAGAATGGCTTTATATGTAATCTTAAAAAGGTTGTTTGAATAAGTGGTATAGTTCTTAATCGAGTGTTTTGGATTAATTTCTTATTAAACCACCATGAAATATAAATCAATAATGATGTTACAATAAAATAAATTTATAAAATATACCATTAGGTTATTATGTTAATTTATTAACTTATATCCATCTTCTCTTATAACTATTGCGAAATAAAATCATCATATGTGTGTACGGTGAATTATTGCCTTACGACCTGATGTTATTCAACTTAAATCACCACCTCTCACATGTGTATACTATTAAGGATTTAATATATATATATATATATATAGTATTCTTGAAATGTTTTATAATTATGGAAATTCTATATAAAATATTTTCTCATACCATTCTACTCATTTGTTTATGATTACATCACTCATGAATTTGTGCGGATTACGACCAACACAAAGTGATATGATCATTTCTCATTACCACAACACATATATAGAATATATAAGTATATTTAAATAAATATTATAAAATTTATGATATAGATATTATTTTGGAAATATAAAATATCCCATAACTTCTTTCCATAAAAATCATTGATAAAATGGAAATATCACTTTTTCATTCAAAAACATATAGTCTCGAGGTTTATAATATAGTCCACTTTTCATTAAAAAATTTCCTAGAAGTTTGTTATGTTAAAATTATAGTATAAAAATATAATATTTTATTTATTAGTATTCGAAAAATAATGAATTAATTACCTCCAGGATCATAGACAACCTTCCAATGTTGTTTTGGACTTTTTAGTAGAATATCATAAAAATTTACAATGTGAACATAATTTACTATGTAATTAAATATATAAATATATTTAAAAAAAGAAAATTAATCATAAAAATTAAAAAGGATTATATGAAACGATATAATTAAAATAATTTAATTATTCATGAGGTTAATTAACATATGTGGAGAGTCAGACTCAATGTAAGAGACTTTATTTTAGAAAAATTATCTTATAAAGATACCCTTGAAACTACTTTTCTTCGTTATGCATGTTCTTCTAAAAATATGAAGAAAAAATATTTAATGGATGATAATGATAATTTATGACAATAATTTATTTTATTTAAAATAAATTTATAAATTAATATTTTTATGTTTTACTCATTAGACATTTCACATTAAAACCCTCATTTTAAATGTTATAATGGTTTATTTTATAAATATTTTTATTTTGGATCCATCTTATATAAGAATGATTTTAGAAATATTTATTAAATTTTTCTATTTTAAAAATAATAATTTCCCCAATATTTATTTTTTATAAAATAGATTAAAAAATAATCTTATTGTAATTTTTGGAGTGTGCTACTTGTGAGAAATTACAGAAAATTAATAATGAATTCATTATTATAATATACACAAAATGAATAGGACTTACCAACATCATGAAAACTATATATATTGAATATTAATTTATAATTTTCTATGATTATTTTCATGGAAAATAATTATTTATTATTTTAATTTTTGTATATTTTAGGTATGATATGTATCTTAACCACCATTTTTATTGAGTTATGATCAATATCTATGTGACTAATTTTCCCTCACTCTTTATTGTTTTTGTATGATTATAAATTCTGTATATATTTCTCTCACATATATGGATATATTATTCTCTCTAATATTTATGTTTTATTACATGTTTGAATATTATTTATGAAATAACATTTTAAGAATTTTTTTTATTATAATATTGGGAAATATTATGAAACTTGTTTTCTTTCCATGGGAAATTCTTATCTTTTATAATTATTATTGTGTTCCTTTTTATGGAACACATAGTAATGAACATGTTATTATTGGGGAACCTAAATAGTCCTCTAGTAAATTTGTTAAATAGTCTTTCTAATGTAGTGTAATGTATGGTATTTGGGAGTAATCCTAATCCAGTATGGGACTCAATCAGTTGTTTGATGTAGTCCTGTAACTTATTCTTCACATATCATTATTTCATATTGTTTAACACATTTACTTTGTATCATTGATATTATGAAACCATTAAAATTATGTTATTTATCCATGTGATGAATAATGATCTTATGTTTAAAGGAATATATCTCATACTTCAGAAGGTTCAAATTTATAATTTTCTCCCAAAAATTATTTTTGATGTCTTCCATCACTACAAATGAAATTTTATAGGATATATTTTTTGTTTTAATATTTCTAATTATATTATTTATATAAATATTTTTATATAAATTATGATGTTTTATGAAATAAATTTTTTATGTTCAACCAAATGTTTAGTTTATAAAATGAAAAATCATGTGTATGTATGTATGAAATAAATATTTCTTTTTATTATTTTTTATAATTCCATTACTGATCTTTTTTCCTCATATAAATCATAAAATGTTTTCCATAGGATATTTAGGATGAGTTTGGAAATTTATGTTTTCAAGATGGAGTTTCTAAATATATTTTAAAATAATAAATATTTTCTTAATTGGATTCTAAGTGGAATATTACCCTTTGCAATGTAATATATATATATATATAAGTGATGGAGTAATTTTCAAATAATATAAAACATAATTATCATAAAATGATAGAAAATAAATTATCAAATAGGAATTGAAGATTATGAATCATAACATGTTGTGTCATTATAAATGGTCCTTAACATTAGTGTATAATATAAACAACTGTATTCCATGGAAATAATTAATTCCAAAATAAAAAATTAATCACAAATGTTAACCCATATTTTGTGTCCTTGGGGAAACGATCTATAAACATTGGCTCTATTCCAAGGGGAAAGTCACATGTTTTCATAATGTAGTTGAGAAACCAATAATTTTCCACAACACACATAATAGGATGAACACCCTATCCTTGGAGGGATGTTTTAAAGATGACCAAATTTAAAAAAATATTAAATACCATTCACCATGTGCCAACCTAATATCACTAAATTGGGAAAAGAAACATATAACACATTGACCCAATCTCATGGAACAATTATAAGACATTATGTCACAAGTCAAACCAATATCCTCTCTCTAGGTCAAGACATCACATAGTGTGCACCCATACCCCTATATAAAGGATAAATTAACCTATTTTACTCATTATAACTCAATTGCAGAAGTAGATAAAATACAAATTTAAAACACAATTATAATATAAATAGTTTCATAATAATGTCATGTTAAGAAAGTTTTATATCTATAATACACATATGCATGTGAATCATATCATTCATAAGTCTCATGGGTATGCACATGAACACTGCATGTCAATTATATTAAGGATGGGTCACATGGATCTACACATTCAAACAACATATGAATCATATCAATCCTAAATCTCATAGGGTTACACACAAACCACATTGTCATGCAACAAAGTAATAAATATCCCATATATAGTACATATTACCAACCTAAATATAAATAGTGGTCTGATGTTAAGAATATTCTACCAATAGAAGTTTCATATAAAAAATCCCCATGAATACATGTTATCATCAACAAACTAAGTAATAATGACAAGCTGATTCACATTATGTCTATTCAGATTCTGTTAATATCAATGATTTCCAATTTTATTGTCAAATTAGAAAAAAACTCGATGATCTTATCATGGTGTATAGAATATATGGAAAAACTAAAAATAATATTAATGGGACTAAAATATTCAAAAAAATACCAATTTTTAGTCATGGGGTTATTCTGAGAAGCTGGCAATGAAGAATGGAGATAGAGAGAGAGAAAAACCTCTAATAAATCTCCAAGGGTTTGATTAAAATGATAAATAGATCCAAAAAATCATAGTATTTCCAAAATATGTAGACAAGTAATAATATAGCATATTATCATTGTGACATTTATGATGAATTTTTGAAATAATTGGAAACTCAATTATTAAATCTATTTATTAATTGGTGTAGGTTGTGAACTCAATATGTCATGCATCCTTTAAATTTTAAGGAACCTAGATGTTATAATAATAGATATCAATTCATGTTAAAAATGGTATTTCATGATGTTAGTCACTTCACCCCAAGATTCCAGCAAATATACCTAGAAACCATTTAGTCCATAAAACAATCATTCACATCTTGAAATTTTCATATTAAAAAACATACAATCAAAATACCTTGAATTACTAAACAATTGGAACCAAAACCTCTTGTTTTCCTTGAAATTTTAATAAATCTTTTTAAATATATATCAAATCAAAAATCAAGTCATGCATTAATATTGAGTTTGTTATAGTTGATCTCATAAAATTTATTGAGCTCTATTTTTTAATGTTATAATTTGTTTTCTGGAAGACATGATCGGACATAAATTTCTTGGAGTGACCATGAAATAATAACTAATATGCGTATTTCATGAACGCATCTTAGAGTATTTTATTTTATTGATTTCTATGTTTAATTTAATAATCTTGACAATATTTGTAACATTTGACTAGTTTTTGGTTTTATGGAAGTAAATTATAAATCCTTGAAAAGGGGTGAAAATGGATGAAATATGAAGGTAAAAGGAACAATGTATTTGAGAATGAAGCGGAGTTTTGAAAACTAGACAATGAAAGATTACACAACTTGTAACTAAATTACACATTTTGAATTTTTAAAAAGGAATTATCCACATATGACAATTCGTGACTTCATTACTATATATGAATGACTGTTACATGTCGTGTGACTAGGTTAATGGACATGAATTTTTATGAGGCATTTATTTGTATAAAATTATTCGAAGATTCATGACACCTGAGGATTGATAGATTATTAATCATTTAACCTAGTTACACATTGCGACAATGTTGGTGAGCAGAAAAATAAATATTATATGGCATGGAATTTAAAGGATTTCCAATAAATATATCTGCTTGACCTCTCTACCAAGGATTTTGGATATAGAAGATTCCAAGTGATGCCATAAGAAGGAGATGCACGCATGGAGTGTTGATCGAGATCCATACTTCTATGTCATTCTTCACCATCATTCCCTCTCGAGTACCCATGCTGCTCATTCTCTTCATGCCTATCATGTGTGAGTAGTCTTCTTTTTTTAGGTTATGTTATTGTAGGGGGAGACCTATCTAGGTATTATTTTTTTCATAATCCATTTTGGATTATTTAAAATTGTTTCTTGAATTCCAATTCATTTTCTCTTCATATTTAAAGATCATTTCTATGTTCTATTTTTTTTATTTAAATGCATCAATAATTCTAGTGTGAAAATTTTGAAATCTAGGTTGGATATGTTTAAATATGGTTTTTTAGGTTTTCATGTTTTATTATTGAATTTATTAAATGACCATTCCAACAATGAGATCACATGATTAATGTGGGGTACCCAGAAAAAGCATAACTTCTAAACCAATTTCAATACCAAGCCTAAATAAATTCATTATCAATTAAATACCTAGCACAAGAACCTGAAAATAACTAAATCGTGCAAGTTTATCTCTTCATTTAAAACCCAATCCTTGCTGATACACTTCATAGTTTCTTTAAAACCAATCATACAATTTCACTTTTGATTTCATTAATTAATTTACAATATGTGATACATTCATGTGGGTTCAACAGTTATACATGCTAGATACTACATTTTTAGTCATGTATTTTAAGTTCACTAAGTGAAGAATTTTTTTATCCCCGTAAGAATTAATGATTTATTAGGGCTTTCAAATTTTGGGAACCATTGTCAGGGATGGTTTCCACTATGTTTAAATTAATTAGGAATCTTAAATAATTTTTTTTATTTTAATTTATTGCTTTATACATGGACTTTATGTGAAATTGGTTCAGGTTCTAATCTGTTTGATGACAACTCAACTTGAGGGAACGAAAAAATCAAAGAAGTTGCATTTGAAATATATTTGTAAAAGATCATACATAGGAAAATAATAGAGAATAATGTGACCAATCAAGAAGAGGAGATAATGGCAGGTAATGGCCAATTTGAAGGAGCCAATCATGAGATGGTCCAACCAGTATGACTACATTTCCGAGGATGAAATCCATAGGCTAAGAACTAATAAATTATGGAAGACCCTCAAACATGGGAGTCAATCTATGAATTCTCGTACCCCCATCATTTCCAAACACCTTTATATCATGTTAGGGGTTACCCAAATGATTATGCATTCACAACAATTTTTCAAGATACCAAATGAAAACCCAAAATCACTACTTAAATGTTTTTTAGAAATTTTAGACATGTTTCAAATTCAAAACATCACAAATGATGTTATAAGACTACACATTTTTATATCCTTATTAACAGAAAAAATAATTGGAGTAGATCTATAGTTTTCCTCTGCATTAAATTACAACCATGGATGATCTGGTAAAAAAAGTGGACATAAACTTTTTATCCATTAATGTCATTGGATATTTGGGTAAGTATTTAAAATTTTCAGAAATTAAATTAAGAATAATTATATAGTTCGTGGGAATGGTTTTAAGGATTAATAAGAAAATGTTCTCGTTATTGAATTGAAATGTTGTTTTAATGAAAATATTCTATAAATAATTTTTATTGGGAAATCATTCCATAGTAGATGCTGCTATAGGGTGTTCTATATTGATAATGTCATCATAGGATATCTATAAGTTATTGTATGAGATGTACAATAATATTTTAAATTGCATTATAAATCAGGGAGATTAAAAGGAGCACACAATGTAGACAAAGTTGGATTCCCATCCAAATGATTGTAATTTCAATGAAACTAGATGAAATGATGTTAAAAAATAACTAATTTATATATTATAAAATTAAAATTATTTAGATTATTATAATCAAAATTATGTGTAGGGTTAGAGGACCCAACAACGAAAAGAACAGATTCAAAATCAAGGCCATGGATTTCATCTGAGATGACAAGATTTCAACCTCAACTACAATGACCAACACTTATTAGTCAAGTCAATTCACAAGTGGAGACCATTGCAACATTTATGACTGCAATATGAGCTTTAATTAAAGAGTTAGTATCATAATTAGGGATCAAGGAACTATAATCTGGGAATTGAGAAATGCCTAAAAAACTAACAAGGTGCATTGAAGAAAATGGAATGACATGTCGGTTGGATTGCCAAGCAACTCATGGAAAGGACTATAGGAGTACATCCATGATGTCTAAGAAAAACATTATCATGTAGATGTGAAATACATATTGCTTAAAAGTGGAAATAATACATGAGGGAGTAGAATTGAATTTTTAAGAAATAATGGACCACAAAAAGTTGAATCATGTAATTAAAATAACATAGAAGCTAAGGAAAATAATGCAGAGGAAGCACCACCACAGTTTCAACCAGCATGACAATTTTAATATTGGTCCAAGATGTTGATGTTTGATTAATGAAAACCAAGTTTTTTATAGTTGTTAAAAAAGATACGTATCAATATCCCATTTGTGTAGGCAATAATAAATATACATGTCTTTGAAAATTTCATGAAGGAGTTGGTGATGAAAACAAGAATCATGAAGAATTAGCCACCACTACATGGATAAGAGAATGCTCAACATTAGTTTCAAGCATCCTAATAATGAAAAATTGAGATCTAGGTAGTTTTTTTCATTTTAATTATAAATGGTACTAATGAATGGTGTTTTTATTTATGTGATTTAGGTGCCTGTATAAATATTAAGTCATATGAATCATTCAAAAGAATGGTATTGAGAGAGATGCAACCAAATAGAGTTATTCTTCAACTAGATGATTCAATAGTTAGATGACATCGATGACTAATTAATGATGTCATCGTTCATGTAGAAAAGATATATTTTTTGTGGATTTTATAGAGACAGACATGAATTAAGAAAATATCCCAAAAATCATGGGAATATCATTCCTGGATACGGGAAGGGCGCTAGTTTATGTTCACAATAGGGAACCGATTTTCTGAGTTGCAGGTATAGAAGTTAAATTCAATTTTTACTTGGAAATTCATAATTTAAATGAAGCAATTGATGAATTTCAAAGAGATAGTTTTCTGAAAGATGACAACATTGTTTCCAATGGAATAAGATATAATTTTGCTACAATAGATTATAAGAATAAAAGTATGAAAAAACTAAAGAATGTTAAAAATATGATGTAAAAGCATGAAGATATGAAGGATTATTAATTAAAGAGGAAATATAGAAGGATACATGTGTGGATAGTTAGTGAACTACCATTTTATTTCTCAACAAGGGCCAAGAACATTCAGATTGGTCCCATGGAGATATATAATGTTTTCAACAATAGAAGAGTGGTGTAATTTTCAACGAAATGGGGAGGACCCATCTACATAAAGGAATCAATGATTCGACATTTTTTAGATACAAATATAGTAACCTATTTCCCATCATCATTAATTTATAGAAAAATTAAGTAAGGATGATCCAACGACAAAAAAGTTCTTATAAGAAGAAACCACAATTTTTAATATTTTTCATTATTTATTTTATGTTTTCTTAGAAATAAATCATCCCAAAACATTTTTAATATTATTGATATGGCATGTTCATTACCTTGTGTAATTTTATTTTTATAGGTCCATCATGGAGGGGAAAGAGTAGAGGGATGAAGTTTAAAAAGAAAATAAAGATGATAAAATACACATCATTAAAAGGTGAGATCAGAACATGCACATCCAATTTTGAAGAATCAATTTTCATAGGGGAATGCATTCCAGTTCTTTATTTTTCATCTCTATTCCACATATATATTTAGATATTTAACTTCTAATTGAATTTTCCACATTAGATTCGTTGTCTACTCAACTGAACAGGGAGAAAAAAACTGCATAGGATAAATATCCTATAATTAAATTTAAATTTATTTGTCAATAATTCAGAAAGAGAATAGTGGAAAAATTATTTATTAGAGATAAATATGTGGATTATTATTTAAAAAATCAAGATTTAGGGAAGCGCGTTGATCATATTAAATTATATTTTCCTCATATTTTAGTATACTTTGAATTTATGATGTTTATATTATCTAATATAATTATTCATGTGAATTTCCATGAGTAGGTTCCCCAAAAAACCAACTTATTCCCAAGACATCCATTGATTCAATTTTTCCATTATTTCTATAATATTTATTTTTGAGAGACCATGGTATTTTTTATTTTATGGCATTCTTTATAGCTTATTGAATCTATGACTATACAATGTCACATTTATAGTTATTGAGGAATTTTCCCCTTATCCATGGCCCCACATTACATTAATAATTTTTAAGCCCATATATGCCATAAATAGCCTTCTTAGGAAATTTCATGAGTTAAAAGCCTATTTTATCTACTCCAACATTCCAATAATTGTTTTTCATCATATTTGGAATAATAAGATTGGGGGAAGATCATTATAGGGTGTACCTGGATATACATCACTGAGGATATTTTGTTGGGAGATTTTCTATTATGATATGGGGAAATCCATGTATCATTTATTGTATATAGTTATTCACCACACTTGCAAAAAACATATTAATTCTTTTTAAAAAAATTGGGTTGTGTTTTGGGAAGATAAAAAATAACCATTTTTTAGAATGATGACCATTTGATCATATGTGGTTAGGTGATGGATATACGATTTTTCTTGATTATATCTTTTAAATAAACTATAAAAAACAAAGTGATTTGGATTCATTCATTATTCTAAAATGTATAATTTTCCTACTATGAGCTTTTGTGTGGTAGAGATGATATTTGTAAAGGGTTATTTTATTTAACTTATGTATTAATATCATGCATAGCACCTTATAGTAAAACCACCATCTTGATATTTACATTTAATATAATTTACCTACGTACCACAAATCCTCATAGTCACATGAACCATAATGGCATATCCCTCATTATTAATTATGAATTATGCCCTTATGCTGTGGAGATGTTAGATACTTTTCAATCCTATGGAAAGATACATATTTTTGAGGTTTTTGATGAATTAGATTTAACAATTATACACTAATATTTAGTGGAAAATTCAAGAAATATTAATTGAAAATAGAATTAATATTAATAATGAGTTAAAAAATTAAAATTGATTATTGAAACAACATGGATATTTCAAAGATGTATAGTAAAATACATTGTTTTCTTGTTTTTTGGAAAAATAATGAATTGATTAATTTTCCCATGTGATGCTCGATAATTTTAATTTTCTATTTTATTAATTACTTTTGTTGAAGTTGATTTCAAATAATGGTATAATGAACCTAAATTTTATTATGTCGAGATTATATCCTTTAGGATATGGTTGAATTCATGTTTGGGGATTTTTGATACGTTTATTTAATGCATAAATTTTAGATTATTTTGTTTCATAGATTTTTTATTTAATTGAATTATATTTCCAATATTTAGAACATTTGAATATTTTTATGTTTTATGGGAGGAAATGAGGAATCATTGAAAAGGGAATTAAAAGGGATGAATTTTAGAGCTAAAAGACACTGGATTTGTGAGAAATAAGCATAGAAAAAAAACTAAATCAATAAGTATTACACATAGGGTAATGAAATTACATGTTGTGACTTTTTCAAAATGAATAACCCACCTAGTAAATTCTGTGGCTTCATTACACATTGTAAATTTTAATTACATGTCATGTAATTAGATTACACAAAATGAATACCTGTGAGCCTTGTTTTTGTACAAGATTATGTTGAGATTCAGGATGTCTGAGGAATGAGAGATTAAATATCATGTTCGACAGTAACATGTCATGAAAATGGTGGTCACTTGAAAGAGAAAGTCATGTTTCTGATTGATTGATGAGATTTTCTATACATAGATACCCTCAAATACCCTTCCAAGGAGTACGAAAATATAAGAGTCCAAATAGATCCACAAGGAGGAGATCCACGCCTGGAGTGATGATCCGGATCCCTTCTTTACCGCAATTATTCACCTAAATTCTTTTTCAGGTATCCATTCTACTCATTCTCATCATTCCTTGCATGAGTATGTAGTCTTCTTTGTGTTAGGTGAATTGATTTTTTGGAGATTTCTTTCAAGGGATTACTTCTTTTTATTATTCATGTTCTGGATTGTTTTAATCTATTAATTCAATTCCAATGAATATTTTCTTCATATTTCATGATCATTACCACATTGTGACATTGTGTATATAATTTCATCAATTAGTTCTCTTATTTTTTGTATGACCATTATGTAATATTGGTTATTTAGTTTTAAAAATTGTTTTGGGTTGCCTAGTTTTATGATTGCATTTAGTTGATCACCATTACAATAGTTAAATAATAGGATTAGTGCAGGGTACCAAGACTAACGATCCCTACTTAACCTATTGAAACAGTAAGCCTGAATAAATTTATTATCTATGAAATCCTAAGAACAGAAACCTGAAAATCACTGAACATGAAATCTCTCTCTCTAGATTTAAAACCCAATCCATAAAAATATAGATTCCTATATTCATTCAAAACAATTAAACAGTTACACTTTGTATTTATTTATTTAATTTTTATCATATGATCATTCTTTATGGGTTCAAAACTCAGGATTGATGGACACTATGTTTTTTTATGTATTGTGCGAGTAAAAATTAAATAAATTTTTTAGCCTCTTATAAATGAATGATGCCCTACAGGATAAATCATTTACCAAATTTTGAATAAATATTTTAATTTTTTATATTAGTATATAAAATGATTATTTGGTATTAAGGAACATATAAGTAATAATTTGTTTTCCTTCTACTATTATATTTTTTGTAAAACGATTTCTTGAAAATGAGACCGTGTAAACATAATTCATAGTGAAATGTGATGTGTATATAAACAAAACCCAATATTATTTTTATAGTTTTATATTATCCTAATATAATATATGATATCACATGATCGGTTTTGAATATTATTCAACTATGTTATTATATTTTTGATATTTAGGTATCAAAAAAATTAATATAAATATTTTTCACTTTAAAACGTTTTTTAAAAATATATTTTTAATATCTTCACCAGGATAACTATAGATAGTTATTATAGGTACTTGTTTTAATTTTTAAACAAATATAATTAGTTTTTGAAAAACGTAAGGTCTCCGAATTTTATAAAAAGAAATAAAATTCAAACGTAAATATCACTATCATCAACATACATTTACCATATTATTTTAATAATATTAGCTTTTTAGGCAAGAATTTTTTTTGTTAAAAAAAATATCATTGACATTGGGGGACTAACTTATAACATAAAGAAGACGTTTTATAACATTATATAATAAAGTTGGTTTTAAATTTTCCTAAATTGATCTTAATTTATATTAAGTCCTTTTCGGTCCATTATAGACATATTAGTCGAAATATTGTGGTTATTATCAATTAAAATTTCAATGTGAAGCCATATTTTTTCTGAAATAACATAATTATAATTAATGGTAATCCTTCTCAAGTCCTCTATGACAATAATATATACAATATTGTGCTAATTTTCTTTTAATATAGGATTTCTTTTTGAATTTTAATAACACATTTATTATACTAAATGTTTATGTATCCTGGTCACATAGTTCACTAATTCGAATGATATTATTCTTCAATCCGATACATAATTAGTATTTAAAGTTAAATTATTATCTCTGACAAATAAATCACATAGAACATTTTCCAAATAATGGCAAGTCTTCAAAAAATATTAGTTATCCTCTTCTCACATTATTTATCTTTTATAACTGGGACATTTATCAAATCACCTATCGTGAAAAAAAATCTATGTTTCTAGTATCTTAACCCTAAAGTCAATCATTGTGTTTTGGATAAAGAAAATTATTATCATCTAATATATATTAATATAAATATATACCTTCCATTTTATATTTTCCCACACAATATATAATAAGATATGATAAAAACCCCTAGAATATATGTATAACAAGGTTATACCTAATTAATGGTCATAAAATTTTTATTTTTATATAAAAAATTCTTTATAACAATAATCACTTGTATAGAGATACAATCAGTCAATAATGAGTTATTTTCAAGTGTTATTATCTTTATATTATATCTCTTAAATTATCTAACTTATATTTTTAATGTGCCAATTATTATTCTTACAAAAGTGAACCTTAATTATGCATCTATTCACTTAATGTTTTCAAATAACATTAATACATTTTATTTTTAAAATATTTATTCCAATAAAAATTCTATCTAAAATATTAATTAATAAGACGAAATTCGATATTTCAAAAATAGAGAAGTTATATTTTATTAACCAGTATAGTATGTGTCCACCTGTATGTTAGTTTGTGGCATAAATAACATCAATTTTGTAATGATTGTGTAGGAATGTGTAGAATAACATATAATTATATGTGATGTAGTTATATGATACTTTTTCAGCTATATATAAGGAAAAAATATATATTATATATGTATGCTTTTACTTTTGATTTTAAAATAGATTCCATAAATTTAGTGGTTTAAATATTGATTCCAAAATAATGTTATTTTATAATATAGATAACTATGATATAATAGGGTATTATAAAAATCAAGGAGAAATGTCTTATTAACCATTATAGGATCTGTCCACCCATATGGTAGGTTGTGACATAATTAGCCTCTATTGAGTTATGATTGAGTATGAATATGTATATGAAAATATAATTATATGTGATGAAATTATATAATTAATATTTATCTATATATAAAATAAAACGAGAGAAAATACATGGGATTGACATTATCTGTTTCCCATTCATATTAGTATTTATAAGAAAAATGGTTATTTACCAATAGTCATGTGGTGGATTACCTCACATGAAACCCCAATGTAATTTGGGAATCTCTTCCTATTTTTGAATAACTCTCATATTTTATGATTATAAAATAATTTTTTGTTTATTTATAGATTTAAAAAGGTCTATTGATGTCTCATACAAATTAGTGGTAATTTGGATTTATTGGGTAATGTGATAAGTCCATATAGTAACACATTTGTGATTCAAATAAATAAAAATGTAATTCTTGTTTTTAGAATTTGAAATATTTATGAAAATATAGTTATTTTATTAATTAAATAATTTTCATAATAATATTAATGATATATTTATATTATTAATATGAAAACATGGGGAAAAAATACCAAACTATATTTGGTATTTAAATTGTTGTTTTAGGAATACATTTCAAATTAAATGAATGATATTCATATTCCCCCCTATAAAAGACATTTAAAAACATTTTTTTTAAGAATTAACCAATTTTGTGTCTCATCAATGCACAACAAATAGGGGCTTCGGGCTTAATCTGTTCTGGGGGTTATTTAATGATCTAAATTATCGTTGATGGTTATTTATTTCTTGTCCCTTGATTTTATAAAATTTATCATTATCTGGAGGTTATTTTTATACCATTATATTACAATTATAATAGAATGATATTGTATTAATTCTAAATATTTATGTTTAATGGTGGTGTTTAGTGTTATATAATGTTCCTCGTCTAAGAAGAACCCCTAATTTTCCACTTATAATATGTTAACTAATGATTGTCTCATTTTAAATTTTGTCCATTTAATTTTTAAGTTACTATAATGACATGGACTCAAAATAGATCCCACCAATAAATTCTTGATTAGTGTTATTAGTTGACACCAATGGATAAATGAACTATTCATTTCATTATTGTTTTTTTTTTGTAATTTATACTTACTTTAATTGTATTTTATTATTGATGTTTCTGTTTTAAATCTATTTTTTCATATATGAGATTTATTATTATTTATGTTGCTTATTATGTTTTATAATAGTTAATAAAACATTTCAGTTATATCAAAAAAATTAGAGGTTAACTTATTCTTGGGAACAATCACGCATGAACATGGTATGACGTGTGATTGAATTCTCAAGTTCATAATTAGGGATGGTAAGAGATATATTTTACAATTAATATATGAATTGAAATACATTATATGTTTATATGGGTCTGACATTCAACAACTTCATGTGAGTAATATGGCCTTTCCACAAATGTACTGGTGTTATCTTACACTCTATTAAGTAAAAATATATAAAATAAATGTTTGAAAATTTTATTGACTTGTGAAATATTCAAATAATTATAATTCAATTTAATTATCTCTTTAGAAATTTATATAATTTTTTTTTATGTAATTTATTTTCTAAAGTTAATTCTAAGAAGTCTAATTTTGCATGGCTCCTTTTTAAAATATCATATTCTATGATCATAAATCCACCACGCCACTTAATAAGTCATGTTATTTTTGTCTTAAAGTAAAAGATATATAGAAACTGATCAACTCCATGTAATGTGATCAAATTCATAACAATTATATGTGATAAATATTATATTGAGTTAAATAATTAATTTTAAAAAGAAATATTAAGTATATATATAGTACATATTGTTTCATTACAGTAAATATAATGATACATACCATGCATGTGAGAAAAATAATATTAACTATAAAACATAAAATAAAATAATTATTAAATATATATTTATTAGTTTCCTTTCATTGATAGTCACATCCATAAGGTCTAGAATTTGTCAAATAGGCTGCTCATGATTAGATAGACATCAATAATCTATCTTTTGGTAGGTGATAAGTGTAATAGTTATCCTAATGTAAGTTATGGGTGGATAATTACTGGGTAACTTAATTATATTGGATTGTAGAGGTGTGTTTTTGAGATGGTTCTTGATAATAATTGGGAATGATATTTATAATTTAGTATTTCTGGATTTGTGTTTTATAGAATTAACAAATACTTTTCATATATATATATATATAGTTTAAGAGTCTAGAATAGAATATTTAAGACACATAAAAATAAGGATCTTTGGCCACTAAATTTATAATATTGAGGGTTTATATTATAATATATTTATATTTAATAAAACACCATATTCTATGATAATAAATATCATAGTAATAATAAAAAAATTATTGTATATTTTCAAGGAAATAATCACAAACTCAAATTTATCAATGAGATCGACCCATAAAAAATTAATTCATAACTATAAAAATGTAATTAATTGGTATCGTAATGTAATAATTTTTCTCAAATATGTGGAGAAATTATTAATTATATAGTATCCCACACCATATGAGTTTTTTTATTCAATGTTTAAATGGTAAAATATTAATATGGAACATATCATAAAGTTTCAAATGATATAATATTTATTCTGATATCAATTTTTTTTTAAAAAATCATACACTATGTGATAACAAAGAACATTTCAAGAAGTTTTGATGGGTCAAATAGTTATCAAATATTTATAGTTGTAATGAATTATATGTTATAGAAAACAATTAATCTGACACTAAATCAATGGTATTAGATTCAACATATGAATCACATATTTTTTTAATACACAACCTTCTCAATGATATTAGGGGATTAATTAATGCTGAATCGGAACAATGAGTTATTAATGGATCAAGAGTTTTTGAATTATCCATGGGTAGATTGAATCTAAATCATAAAATTATATTATATATTTATAACTAAAATACTTTTCTCAAGGGAGATCAATAAAAAGAAATATTATTTTTGTTCTATTCCAATATAGTGATTGTTTTTTATAATGAAAAACATTAATTCTATTTATGTAAGTGAAATGATTTATGTTTATGATAACATGATGAATTAAATATATATAGTATATTTACAGTAAAATATATATGTTAGATAATAATATATTCAAAATTAGTTATTTTAATTCTAATTAAGAAATTCATTTTAAACTAGGTTTACAAATAAAAATCACACCTATGATTCTATAAACATGGATTACATGATTCATATAATTTTAAACATATTGAGTTATTTGAATCTAATTTTTTAGGATGACTTAAAAATCACCTTTTATTTGAAAATATATATATAATGATTTTCTAGAAATAATATATACAAATATATGTAGTCTAGTATGTAAGGTGGATCATGATGTATTTCAATATGTCATTGACTATAATAATAGTAGGAATGCATATGTGTTTCTTAATAAATACATGTATGAATAATTTGAAGCATTCACGGTGTTCAAAAATTAAGCACAAAAAACAAAATGAATTTATTTAAAAAAAATTCAATTACATCACGGTAGAGAATATTTGTGTTACAATTTTCAAAATAATGATTTAGATTGTGGGGTAGTATCACAACTAACTCCATGTGGTATATGTGAGTTTAATGGTTTATTCAAAAGGATATAAAAATTTTATAGTTATGGTTCTCTTAATGAGGATTAGTACATATCTTCCTACAAACATTTTGGGTAATAAACTAGATAGAAAATCATTTATACAAAAAATAATCAATTAAATGATATTGAAATGGAGAAACATGAGATGTTGAGTGAGAAGAATCAAAATTCATTTAAATAATTTTTAGATTTTTATTGAATATATAAGTTTTACTGACATGGGTAGAATAAAACTCATATAAAATGAATATGTATTTTATTATTGTCGTATTCAGATTAAATGGTATTATTTATATATTCTATCAAAAAATAAAATGATTTTAATTCAACATTTAATAATTTTAAAAAAAGAATTTATTTTTAAAAAAAAATTATTGAATATTTTAAATTTATGAAGTTCCTGGACTATAAGATGACTCATGTATGGAGATGGGTTAAATGAAGAAACAATGAGTTTCAAAAATAAATAAATTCGATATTCATAAAAACAATGATGTTTTGGTATATTTTAATATACCAGAATTTAAATTTAATTTGTTTTTTAAATTTATTGAATTATTTTGAGACCACACACTTTGACGCACATGATTTCGAGTCCTAGTGAGCCTGAAATAAAATTTTGAATTTTTTTTTGTTCACTTATGTAAACATGTGGGTGGGTTTTCCTAAAATTTGAACTGGTGCTTTGACAAAAAAATATGAGGGAACTATTGAACTCAGATGGTCGGGATATTCCAAGAAAGCACATAATAATGACTGGTATGGTTTGGACTGAAGAATTTGTTTTCAAACTTTTTAAAAAATAATAAAATACCATAAAAAGTTATTTTATTTTATTTTCATTTCTCACCGTTGAGCGGCGGGTGACGATGTTGCAGTGCGACAGTGATGCACATTAGAGGAATCTCTTTAATGGAATGTTTTTGTGAAGCGTAACAGAAACACTGCAATATGTTTTCTTTTAATAAAACCTTAGGGAAATCAATTGGTTTAATTTTTTCTGAAAAACGCACAGTGAAATTTCTCCCCTATGATTATCGACGAACGCCAGGAGGATCGCTAACAACAATGGTGAATTATGAAGAATACTACCGGGAAACGAAAAACACTAACATAGTGTAAATTCTCAAGGGTGGATCACTTCAATGAAGAATGTAGATCAAGGTAGCAGTTTACTTGTTTTATGTTTTTTTCATTTTACTTTCTAAATGATGATTGCATATCAACCCATGAACAAGCTGATCTATGGATCATTTTTTTTGGAAGGGTGATGGTTATTGGTATTTATATTCAGTATTATATTATTCTTGATAGAACAACATCCCCAAACCTCCCTCTATTTTAAAATTATAACACCATAGGCACGAGTTGACACAAACAATCCCTAACACCCTCTTTTTGTGCATTCATCGTAGCTGAGCATTTTGATAGAGGTGTCATGGATGATCCAAGGCCTTCATAGGGAATGAAATAACCCAAAGAAGTTGGAGATGTAATTAGTGTGAAGCCAATAACGCCAGTGTGAACTTGGTGGTCCATAGAAGCGGCCGCTGGCATGTCGATTACAGCGGCAGCGGCCACGGGCATGTTTCGGCATTCCATGATGTTGGGCAAGAGTTGACTACCATAGTTGGCTTGGGTCGTGACATATCGGGAAGAGCCAATGGCTAGCGGAATTGGAATGGACCCTCGGATGCATCGGCGGAGTGGTCCGCAGCCTAGGGCCATAGATCTTGGAGGCACGCGGTCTCCGACAACATATGGGACATCTGGTCACCCAGGTTAGATGGTTGTGTGGCGGTAGGCCGCGGTCAACTGACCGTGGAGGGATGTGTTGGTCTCGAGGATGACCCACTGGGTGAGGGGAGCCAAACCTAGGCCCAGCAGGGTTCAGGTAGCATCAGTGGACCCGGGATGGGTCGGTGGACCCTAGGTGCGTTCAGGTCAGGCTGGTCACACAGGGTTAGACCGAACCTAGACCCAACCAGACCATTTTTTGAAAAACGTGAATAAAATGGAAATTGTGCATCCGATTGAAGATATATTGGAGGCATTGGAACCCTCAATATGAGGTGCATATTTTAGAATAAAGTATGGAATATTTCATTGAAGCTAAAATTTTATGAATGTATTGGGGAGTGGTTCTCCATAGATTAAGCATGCTGCATTTGGAAACCATGTGGTTGGATGAGACATAAAGACTGCTGATGAAAGATCCTATGTGGATCAGATATTATGGCCTAATGGGAAGAATATTCTATGTGACCCAACTGGCCCATGGTGTAGAGGAACTTTTATATGACATGCCAGACTCATGATACTCGACAGGAGGAGTACCTTAGTATGGCCATAGGTTTGAAGTGCCTTCTGTGTGACCTGACATACCCATGGTAGGAAGCAACTTCTATGTGACCCAGCATACACACGGTACTCATCAGGGATTAGTACGACAATTTCCCAATGTTAGTGGGAAGAAACATCTGTGTGACACAAAATTCCCACTATACTCATTGATATGGCGTTCTCCAGTATCCTGTGGTGTTCTACGATATTATTGATGGTCTTACTTTCCAACTATAGAATATAACTGGTATGGGATGACATTCTTGGTTATCATTATTGGTGATCATGTGTTTCAGTTTGTTTCTGGATTGCTTTGTGGTATTTTGTTTTTTGGGATCCCTACTAGGTATATTGTTACTCACCCTAGCATTGGATTCACCCACAAGTATTGTGTCTGGTGTAGACGACATACTCCTTGAGGGAGGGCTTGGTGTCTCAGGATTTGAGGGTTCCAAGTTAGACCAGGAGGGTGGGGAACACTTCAATGACTTCTAGTAGTTACTCTATACATACCAATCATTAGGGGTTTCTAGTGGACATCTTGTATTGTTTCTTTGGTACATTCTTGTCTTCTAGTTAGTATTTTGTTGTATTTGTATTCTGGCTCATTTGACATTATGTTATACATATACTCAGTGGATGTTTAGTGGCATGCTTGTTTACTTTTTCCATTAATGGGAACTGGTTGTGTGTGTCTGTGTATATGTACTTAGGAAAATTCCATCCACTTTCATTTTTACACCTTCAACTCTCTTCACTACCCCCTAGCCTTCGTGATATGGGCTTGGAGTATGTCATGGAATGAGACCCGGGTGATGTGTCGTGACAATGTGGTATCATAGGTGGTCGGATCTACCTCAATGACTAGGTACCTTTTGATTTGTGTTTGTGAAATAGTGTTAAATGTACAGAGTTAGATATTAATGTTCAGGGAGTCCAGTGTTGGTGTGGCGACCAACGTATCCAAACATAAGGACCATTAAGTCTGATTTTTCGATCTATACATGAAATCACTTATTTCATAAGTGTCTCCATATGTTTCTATTGAATAACAGTGTACTCACCATGTATAACCTTCTGAATGAGGAACATCTTAATCTATATTATAATTCCTCCACACATATTTCCCGATCATATTTCAATGAGAGACCATGAGGATAGCCCACCTAGTGATGCATAGTCAGTTCAAGGACCAATGCTAGAGATGGCCTCATCGGGTGGTTCACAGGTGTTGCCACCACCTATTTATCATTTGTTACTACCAGTGTTACTAGTAGATAAAGCGCATAGGCTCATCACCTTTCACAAGATGTATAAACATTGACCCCCTAAGTTTAGGGGAGAGATAGATCCTCAGGACACTAAGGACTAGATGGAGGTGGTGACAAGGGTTTTCCTCTTAGTGAGGACACCGTTTGACCAGATGATGATCTTGTCTCCAAGCCTTCTATAGGGCTCAGCATGGAGATGGTCGAGAAGGACCATTTAGATTCATGATGAGGTTACCCTCAACTTGAAATACTTTGAGTGGATTTTCTGGGAGTAATTCTTCCTTGTGACATTTCACTCGGTGCGCATATAGGAGCAGCTTCACCTGCAGTAGGGTTGCATGTTAGTGGATGAGTACCCAGTGAGGTTTAAGGACATCTCCCACTACTCTTCATACATGATGTGGAACCCTTTATTCAAATCCCCGACCATTGACCAAGGAATTAGATGGGAGATCAGGGCATCCATGGTGCGTCTCTGCATCCCCCACTCAGGTGGGAGTGATGGAGAGATCCCTTCTTGTGGAGGGATTCCTGGTTGAATAGGCACTGACATCCAGAGCCACCGACAAACATCAAGGAGAAGAGTCGTCAGTATGGAGAAGTTGATAGCAGACAGGGGGGCCCAAGTAGGCATGTATTTTAGGGAACGAACCCAGGATGCAGGGTCAGTTGTGTGGGGATACTAGAGAAGAGGGAGTCAACATGGAACCAGACTATTCTCCACATGTGGCGGGCATGGACACATTTCTCCTAACATTCCAACCCTCCAAATAGATGATCAACAGATAGTTTCAAGACTTCTAAGGCATAGGTAGAGGTTTGAGTGAGGAGGTCTGAAGGATTGAGAAAATGGCAGGGGAGTAGGTCGAGCAGCATGTGGTGGATGACGATTTGAGGTACTACCACCACCACTTCTAGGTGGTCCACCATAGGCTCAAGGAGCCGGTAGACAGGGGTGATCCCAACTTCCGGTGATGGAGGCCTATTACCATGACACTCCATAGATGATTAGAGGTACGATCTAGGCCATATCCACCTTAGCTTTAGTTCTTATAGAAAGAGTTTCAAGACACACGTTCATTTCCATAGACCTCGTTCGAGGATCAGAGATTATGGTAGAGCGATTGGCTCATTCCTTATGATTAAGGACTCCTACGGGAAGGGATTCGACAATAACACACTGGTTCCGGTACTGTGAGCTTACTCTAGGAGGAATGATCCTTAGTTGGTATCTCTTAGTAGTGGCGTTGAGGCCTTATGACGTCATATTGGGTATAGACTAGTTATCCATAGTATATGCTCAGATTAACTATTTTAGAAACAATATGTGGTGTTTCCATGGTGATGTGACCAGGTTTTTCTTCACCTAAAAGAATGGAAACACTGCATCATAGGTTGGAATTTCTTTTAGTATGGTGTATCTAATCACTCCCCAGTTTTCTAGCCTCACCCTTAGGGCGATGTGTGAGAGGGGTCCAAGAATTTTTGTAGTGATGGATGAGTATGATAATGTTTTTCCTGAGGATGTTCTGGGACTACCTTCTCGCAAGGAGATAGACTTAGGCATAGACCTATACCCCGAGACGACACCAATATCCACACTGACTTATTGGACGGCTCCCACAGAGTTCTGTGAATTGAGGTTATAGTTGGAGGAATTGAAGGATAGGGGCCTCGTAAGGCCTAGAATTTCACCATGGGAACCCCTATAGTTATTTTCCGAGAAGAAAGATGGGTTCTTGAGACTATTTGTGGACTTTTGGTGCCTGAACCTGGTGACCATAAAGAAAAAGTATCCACTGCTAAGAATTGAGGACTACTTCAATTAGATGAAGGGATAAACATAGTCCTCAATGATCGATCTCAGATCAGGATATCGTTAGCTTTAGGTACGGGATGAGGACATACTAAAGACAAAAATTAGATGTTGTTATGGACACTAAAAGTTCTTGGTGATGCCCTTGGGCATGACCAATTACACAGCAGTGTTCATGGGACTCTGAAAAAGGATCTTCCAGCCTTACCTTGATCATTTCATGGTGGAATTTATTGATGAAATCTTGTTGTAATCAGATTTTGAATAGGAGCACACTACACGCTAGAGGATAGTACTAGATGCACTCTGAGAGCACTAAATTTACAGTAATATCCCGAAGTGCCAATTCTATATTCAGGTGGTACACTTTCTAGGACACAACGTCTCAGAGGCAAGAGTATCAGTGAATCTGGAAAAGGTAGAGGCATTGATTTCATGGAGCAACCTATGAGTGTGACTGAGGTGAAGAGATCCATGAGATTGGCCCGATAATAAATGATGTTCATGTCCAATTTTTTCAGAGCAGCAAAATATTTATCAGCCTTGACAAATAAGTGATAACGCTTCATGTGGATACAAAAGTTCCATTATAGTTTCCATGAGTTATGTCACTGACTGATGAGTGCCCCTATCTTGATAAAACCATAAGAGGGTGTTGGATATTTAGTTTTCTACGATGCATCAGGGACCAGAGTGGGTTTTGTCCTAATGCTGGAGTGATCAGTGGTCACCAACTACTCACAGTAGTTGAGGAAGCCTGAGAAGAACTATGTGTCACATTACATTGAGTTAGCAGCAGTGGTATTTTCCTTGAAGATGTGGTGGCACTACTTGATGGTTGAACAGTTTACCATCTACTTTGACAACAAGAGTCTCAGGTATGTCTTTCTCATAGAAGGACCTAAACTTGAGACATTGGAGCTGGATAGAGTTTCTCTATGACTATGAATTTGAGATAATCTATAGTTGTGAGTAGGGGAACGTGGTGGAAGACGCGCTCAGTAAGAGGTCTGGGTTAAAATTTCTTAGTGAGGTGACGAAGCAGCTAGCTACGATGTCGATATCTCTCATGGATGATAATGGAGCAGCATACCTTCAGTCAATGACTGTCACTACCTGAATTTTATAAGGTGTTAAGAAGGCACAAATTCTTGAGTTTTATTGAGAGGCTTGACGTGCTTAGTGATCCTCAGTACAAGATTCTGGTGGATTTTTGATAGGTGGGTAGAACAACATCTTTTTCAGAGCGAGCACCATAGTACCAATGATGTTATGGGAGAGGGTGTTGGGTGAATTCTATAAATCCCTATTGGCGGTATATCCTCATATGGAGAGGATATAATAGTGCCTTCAACGTCAGTACTGGTGGATTTGGATAAATAAATCAGTGGAAGAGTTCGTTTCACGATGCCTCACTTCTTAGCAAGTGAATGTTGAGCATTAAGTCCCATCATGCAAGGCACATCCACTTGAGGTAACCTAACAGTAGTGGTATGGTATCTCTATGTACTTTGTGATAGGTTTACCTTGTACATCTAGGGGACACGATTCTATCTAGGTGATCGTTGACTGAATCACCAAGTCGGATCATTTCTTACCCATCCATGAGCAAGGATCTATAGAGGGCTTGGGGAACCTCTAAGACTAGGAGATAGTGTGGCTTCACTGGGTTCCTTAGATGATCATCTCAGACTGTGATGCATGCTTTACATACCAGTTGTGGAAGGGATTTTAGCATGTTTTCAGGACTCACCTGCACACGAGCATAGCTTTTCACCCTCATACAGATGGTCAAACAGAGTGGACCTTACAATCCTTGGAGGACATGCATCGTGTTTCTATCCTTGATTTTGGTTGCAGTTACAAGGACCACCTACCATTATTGGATGTTTCATACAAAAAACGTTATCACTCCACCATTGGAATGGAACTGTTTGAAGACTTGAAAGGGAAGCCATGCAGATCAACTATATGCCAGACAGACCCATGAGAGTCAACAATAATGGGTCCATAGTTGGTACTGCCTACCACTGAGAAGGTTCATATCATCCAGGAATGGATGAGTACTGCACAGAGAAGGAAAAATCATATGCTGATAGGATACGGAGACCCTTGGTGTTTGAGGAGGGAGACCATGTTTTCTTTCGGGTCTCACCACAATATGAATTGAAAATATTAGGCTGGGAGACAAGATATCTTTGAGGTTCATTGGGCCTTCCCAAATTTTAAGTAGAGTTGGCAAGGTGGTGTACCTCTTAGCTCTTACCCTACAGATGAACCGGGTTCATGCCGTTTTTCAGGTGTCATAGTTGGCGAGGTACGTGCATGACCCATCACTTGTCATCGACTAGAGTGATCTAGACATTGGTGATGGGGGGACATTTACAGAGTTCCCAGTGGAGGTATATGATCTAAAAGAGAAGGTCCTTAATGTATGGTTGAGTCCTTTGGTGAGTATTTGGTGGCAGCATGAGAATCTTCAAGAGAGTATATGGTAGTAGGAGGCTTGGATTAATGCACATCACCCCCAATTTGTTTTTTAGATTTTGTTTTGGATTTTGGAGACGTAAATCCCTAAAGTTGGTACAATGTAATATCCTATAATATCCATGTAGTTTTTTTAAAAATTAATGGAATTATTTCATGACCACATGCATTGAGGGAGGATGATTCCGAGACCCAGTGAGCTAGGAAAAGACTTTTGATCATTGTTTAAGATCACTTAAGTAAACATGCAAGTATTATTTTTCCTAACTTTTGAACCGGTGCACAGATATAAAATATAAGAGAGCCTTTGAACTCAGAACACCGAGATTCACCTATAAAGGACTTAACTTTGATTGAAAAGGGTCAGATAGAATAATTAGTTTTCATAATTTTCGGAAAATAATAAAATAAAATAAAAGTTTATTTTATTTTATTTTTCATTCTCATCTCTAAGCAGTAGACAATGGTGATGCAGTGCGATGATGAGTTGCATTTAATGAAGATTTTTAATATATTTTTTTGTGAAGTGTAATTGAAATGCTGTTTTGTTTATGAAACAATGTAACAATGTGACTTTGCAGCGTAACAAAAATATTGTGATGTGTTTTCTTTTAATAAAACATTGTGGAAATAAATTGTTGGAATTTTCTATGACAATCCTATAGAAAACTTCCTCTCCAAAAATAAATGATGAATGATTGTAGGATCACTATCAATGTCAATGCTTTATGAAGAGTGGGGTTGGGAAGCGACGAATGGCAATAGAGCTTAAATCCTTGATGGATGAGCACTTCATCGATGAACATTGACTGAGGTAGCAGTTTATTTGTTTTATTTTCTTCCAATTATCCATTAAAAATGATGAACTTGGAACAACCCATGAAAAGGTTGAACCAAAGATCATCTGTTCTTGCAGGAGGGTGATGTTTCCCAGGTTTTTCTATTCAAGATTAGATTATTGATGATAGAAAATCACCCCCAAACCTACCCTTGTTTTAAAATTCTAATGCAGAGGGAGCGGACCGATAAGAACAATGTATGATCCCCTCTATTTGTGTGTTCCTCATGGCTGAGCATTTTTAATGGGGAAGAAAGGAATATTCAAGGCTTTCTCTAGGAAGACAATACCCCGCTGAGACCATAGGTGCATTCGGTGCGAAAAACAGACCACCGTGGTGAATCCAGTGGTCCACGGAAGATCCTTACAATGCGCCGGTGGTAGCGGCCATGGGTGGGAGGAGGCATGCCATGACGTTGTGCCACAGTTGACTACCACTCCCAGATCAGGCCACGACGCAGTAGGAATAGTCGTCGGCTGAACCGACGACTATCGGAAGAGACGCCGCCCCTCAACCGCATCAGTGGACCGGTCCACAATCTTGGGCCAGATATCTCATAGGCCCGTGGTGTTTGAATGTGTGCGGGATATCCGGCTAGCCGGGTGGCCAGTCACCTGGTGGCAGCCTGCAGTCAACTAACCGCGGTATGAGGTGTCGGACCTACGGATGACCCGCAGGGCAAGGGCACCAGAACGTGGTTACAATCCATGTCCTGGCTAGCCAGAAACCCATCTACCTTTGGAGGACAGTATACGGTGTGGGATTCTGTAGAAGACTAGATCAGAATGTAACCAGACCTAGCTGACCCCTATTGGAAAAAATTTTAATGACATGTAAAACGGGCATCTGATTGATGATTTGTTTGCGGCATTGGATCCCTCATGGTGGGGAGGATCTTTTGGAGTACTCTTTAGAGGATTCCATGGATTTTGAAATTCAATGAATGGCTTGGGAAGTAGTTCTTATGAGATATATCATGATACGTGTAGAAACCCTGCGGTTGGGTGAGACCTAAAGACTGCTGATGAGTGACCCTGTGTGGATCAGATACAATGGCCCAGTTGGATGAAGATTCTATGTAACCTGACAGGTCCAGAGTGGAAAGCAATGTCTTTATGACCTGGCAGACCCACTGTACTCAACATGATAAGTACGTCATTATGGTCATAGGTGGGAAGTGGCTTCTGTGTGACCTCACATTCCCACTATGGGGAGCAGCTTCTGTGTAACCTAACATACCCATGGTACTAATTAGAGATAAGTACAACAACTATCCTAGGTTAGTGGAAAGACTAATTTTTGTGACCTAACATGCCCATTATACTCATTGAGGATGAGGTATCCCACATCTCATGGTGTTCGATGATATGATTTATGGTCATACTTTCCTACTCTATAATATACCGGGTGTGATTTGTCTTACTTCGTGATCATGCTTGGTGATCTTACTTTGTGGTTTGTTTTTGGATAGATTTATCCTTCATTTTTGGTTTGGGGTCCCTACTAAGTATATTGTAACTCACCCTTACAGGGGATTTTCCCACATGTGTTGTGCCGAGTTTAGAAAACTGATGCCTTGAGTGAGGACTTGGTGGATCAAGATTTGGTAGGGGCCAATGAGACCAGGCTGGCGAGGTGTACTTATACATCTTCCATTAGCTACTCTGTACATACCCATCATGTGTTTTTCCAATGGATGGATTAGAATGTTTTTTTACATTCCTATTTTTCAGTTAGGATTCGCTTGGGTTTGTATTCTTGTACATTTGTCTTTTAGTTTTACTTGTACTTAGTGGTTTTTTAGTGGCATGCTTTTTTAATTTTCTATCATTGGGGAATGGTTGTGTGTGCTTGTGTATAGTTACTTTGGAAAACTCCCCCACTTGTAGGTTGACGCCTTCGATGTTGTTCACCAACCCCTGGCCTTTAGAAGTAGGGATTTCATTATGTCATGGCATGGGCCTCAGGGGACAGGTCGTGACATAGAATTTTTCATGGAACTAAGAGATATGAATTTCATGTATATGATGATGGTGATTTGATGATCATAGATTTTTTTTTGAAAATCATAACAAGAAGAAGTTATAATCTCATTGTCTAATAAATGGTTATAAGAAATTCCTTTTGAAATTAAATCCATATACACTAATCGAGTTTGGATCCTGAAAGAGTTACATAAGGAATTTAAAACCATCAGCTACAAGGGTGTTTTTTATATAAATACAAAGATAGACACATTTTTTATGTCTATAAATCTCTATTTATTCTAGATGGTTTTGAAAATATTCATTTTATTGAACAATAGAAAAAATTTACACTAGTTCATATAGTCAAATGCATGAAAACTCATTTAGTAATAGAAGTATATTATAATGATGCATTGTATAAAATCCATTTTAAAACACTTTTACAATAGGATAATTAATCTAGAAATGAATATATAGAACAAAAAAGGTTTTAATTATCCAATAAATGATTCGATATTTTTTAAGATACGTTGATCCATCTATGGAGTTTAACATTCTTATTTTTATTGGAATATTTATTTTTTTGATGTTATCAATGATCAATAATTTATAAAAATATGTAGAACAACTTATGTTTATAAATATTTTGGTAGAGGAATAGTTTTAGATCTATTTTTTATTTGGATAAGGTATATATCATTCATAAAGAGATCCTAATGTTACAATTTTTAAAAAACATTTTGGTAAATTTTATCTCAAAAAAAATTCCTTGGTTAGAAACGTAAATATATGTTATGAATTCTATAGAGGTAGATATAAAATAATTGTTGTGTTAGATAAAAACACATAAAATAAAGATAAATTAAAATTTATTAACATTTAGAAATTAAATAATGGTTCATTACCAATATTAATTGGAGAGAGTTTTTAAATTATGTCTATCCTTTAATTAATATTGACATGAATACATTAGTAATATTACATATTATTTTATAATTGGATCATCCATGTATTTAATATTTTTTACTCAACCTGATATATATTATGAATTAATTATGATGATTTAATTCCAATTAAATTTTTTTGAATGCAATATTTTATTTTTGAGTGTAATATACTAATATATTAATATAATACCTTTTAAATATTATAAAAACATACCACACTAATATTAAAAAAACATGAAATATTGATTTTCAAATGTTATAGTTTATAACTAGGAATTAAATTTCCACATACATATAGTATTAACCAAATAATGAAATACATATAAAGTCCCTTCTCAAAAAAATTCTTTATTATTTCATAGGAAATAATCAGTCAATTTTATAACAAGACAATTTATGCTTCAAAAATATCTTTTCTTCAGAAATAATTTTTAATGATTTTTTCAGATAATGTAAAAATTAATAACATCAAGTTTTTTAAATAATATATGATAAGAATTATATAATGTTAAAATCATAATTTCAAAATTACCTTATGATGTATTTCTAAAAATTTGCAGACAAGTTGTATTTTTCAATGAATAGTGAAAGATGCTAATAGTTATTAAAATTTGTCTTTCCTTTAGAAGTACTTCAGATCTCACTTTCTATTTGAGTTAGTTTCAAAATTTTATTAGATAATTTTTATTAATAAATTTCATCAAATATCATGGTATTAAAAATTATAATTGTATTTGGTATACAAAAAATTATATATAAAAAAATTACTAAATATCGCTTTTCAACATGATTCTCTAGTTTAAAATTAAACAATCTTCAAACACTTATATGATTTTAATTTTATTAAATGGAATAAACGATTTTAATCATAATAATTTATATAATTTAATATGTCAAACTTATTTTTTAATTTATATGATTAATAACTGTTGTACGTTATTGTGACTATAGATAAAATAGGTTAATTAGGGTTAAAAGTAATGTGAGAAGGCGTCAAATTATTCAAAAAAACTCCATGATATTATTGGATAATTATGATTTGTTTATCATTATAAAAGATAATAATGTAGTACATTTTTTTCTATTTATCTGGGATACTCACTTTTATAAAATTTATCAGAAGTATAATGTCAAAAATGTAACTTTCATTCTATTAATATTTATAATTTTTTCACGACATTTAAAAAAATAATTTCTCTGCAATAAATAATTTTTTAATATATTAATAATTTTTTATGGTTCTTATTTTTTTATTTATTATGATGAAATAATTACATTATATGCTCATGATATATGGACACAATGAATGGGCAAGTAGTAAAAAATAAAGTAAATTATTACAATAACTCTAAAAGTAATATATTTTTCATGATATGTTGTGGCCCATGAATTTTATATATAAATATAATATATTAAGGATTTAATAAATTCTTATAATCTAACACTGTTAATATTTTGATGACTTCACTATAAAATTAAATCAATAGTGTCAACAATGAAATTAATAAGATTTTATATAATCCAATATAATATAAAATTACTTAAAAATATTAAAAACATTAAAATAGGATCATTATGATTCTAAATGGTATAAAATATTTTGTAATAATCATTTATGATCCAAATTTAACATTATTAGTAAAAAATATAACAATTTACTAATGAAAATGGTATTATATTGGTCATGGAATGACATGGTTAACCAATGTTTTAAATGAAAATATTTTGTTTAAAATTAAATATATACCCATATAAATTAGATTATCAAATTCTATAAACAACATATTCAACTTATACGTTAATACATCACTTTTTTTTGAACCATTTTACATGACTGTGACACATATTATATTATAATATTTCATATATTCCTAAAAAAAATTAATGATATTTAATAATAAAAAATATTTTATTATATGATATAAAACTAATAACAATTATACACTTAGACAAATTAATTTTATATGGACATAAATATTGACCATGGTCCATTTATTGATCACTTTTTTTTACTATATTTACATTTTGAAACCCTAATGTGGAAAACATGGATATGTTTTTAAATTGTCATAAGGATTTGTGGTGGTTAATACAAAGACATAACATTCAAAACTTCACCTAACATTGTTTTAATTTAACATAAAGATATTATTTTTACAAATAACCATATTCTAATATACCAATATCAATTTGGATCCGTTTTTGCATGAAAATAAATTTATATTAACTTTACACATCATGTATTTCCAAGAGTACTTCTTCAAAAAAAATTAAAAAGATAACACCCTCCTCTCTTTTATATGTTTCAGGAACTATTTGTATGGAAAATAACTACACAAATACCTTAATTATTTCTCATGATACATTCAAGTGGTATTTTTCATATTATACATCAAAACATAGGGGAATTAATGTGTGTAGAAAAAATATGGTGTCCATAGAAGTTTTATAGCTTTAATCATGTTGCTTTAGTTTTATTTATTAGTCAACATATTATAAATATTATTAAAATATGTTGAAATAATAATATAAGTATCTTCCATATAATAATATATCATTATGTTAAAATAATAATTGATATTGATCCCCGTCTTTCATGAAATGGGAAACAGAACCAACATTATTGTGTATGACAAATTACCTCCTCGCAAGCCAATGTAATTCACATTCCATCACCACCTAGAATAGATAGATATAAAGATGTATTTAATATATATATATATATGATATTAAATAAATACATATAATTTTATATGTATAATATATCATTAAGTTAATTTCATTTACATTCATTTAAAAATGATAATGTCGTTTGTGTGTACATATGGATTACCACCAAGATGAAGTGATGTGATTCATTTATCATGACCACATCATGTGTATTATATATATGTGTGTGTGTATTTAAAACAATTATTATATATAAATCAATTTGGAGTGATAAAATAACATTTCACATATTTCCATCATGTTTTTTTAAATTCAAATGTTACTCTGATGTTATTAATTTTTTCATGACTTATTATATACTCCCTTTAATGATTTTATATGAAATATGCATAATTTGTGTGAAATATAAATTTTTTAATACTAAGTATACTTTTTGGTACAATTGATTCGGTTTACTATTTTATTTATAAATCTCACCATACTTATTCAAATTGTGTGGTTCATGTTTTTTAGGATTCCTTAATCAATTGTTCACATATCAGTAGAAGAACTCAATGGGCCAATTCTGCCATTTGAAGGCTCATTTGATCACCACTAGAAGACCCGAAGAATTTGTGATGAAATTGGACCATCAATGATGATTGAGTTTCTGGTCTCAATCCTGAAGCCCAAATATTATGAAACTCCACCATATGTTCTTTAATATCAAAATCAATCGTGAATAAAAATTGCAAGGTCCCAATAAAAGAACAAGGGGCCCAACTAATGCCTTGAAATCCAGCTCACCATTCTAGCCGAGAATTTAAATCAGGAGACTATTCCTGACATATATCCTGATATTATCATCAAATAGATCTGATATTTTTCATTATGAAAGAGGAGATATAGGTGGATGACTTTGTTAAATACATAATCTGGCTATGATGGCATCTTCCTATTCAAAAACCCTTTCAACTTTTGGACTTCAAAAAGATTGAATTGAAATGGACAGATTAAAATGTTTTAATCAACCGGCTATAACTTTGGATCCAGGAGTCCAAATGACCCCAAATATTGAGATTGGTTGTCCAACATTATTATCTTAAACATTGAAAAAGCAGATATCTTGAGTTTCGGCTATCTGGATGTCTAAATCGTCGAGCCAAGTGGAGGGACGGATTGGGAATGCAAATGGTCTGCTTCCTTGGGCTATAAATACATCTCCCTCCTCTAATTAAAAGGATATGTCATTTCAGAAGAGTTGATAAGATATTTTCATGAAAAAATCCTTTCCAAAGGTTGGGGAGGACCTTCCATACTCATGTTTTCACTTGAGATACCATTCCTCCTCTCTTTGTTTCCTTTCACTTTTTGTTGTTCTTTGTTTGTAATCTTGTAAGTTTGTGTTTTTTAATTATGTTTTAATAAAAGTTTTTTATTCAATATCTCTTATTCTTATCCACCTTATCTAATTTAATATTAATTTTCTTCAAATAGTATAAATATAGTTCAATACCCTTCCCTTCCTTTGCTTCCTCATTCAATTGAAAGTCTATTTTTTAATTCTCATTATTGTTCGTGTGTGTGTTCGACACACCACTCTTTTCCTATCCCTTTATTTTTATTCTATTATTAATTTATCAACATAATCATTATAACCAGATTATTAAATACTCAAATGGATGAGTAAATATCTCATTTGGGGAGTCGAAATTTTTGGATGTTAAGTGATTGAGAGTATTTGCTCGATGAGTATTCGTTAATTGAACATTGTTTTTGTTGGACTTACCATGTCATGGATTAATGACATATTTTGTTTAACATGTGGTTTCCATGTATTTTTGGAACCATAAATACACTACCATAAAGACATAATGGTACAGATTAGATCCCTAATTTATGTTAAGGCTTGGATTAAAGCCTTAACACTTAGGAATTCCAATCAACGTTATATTGTGAAGTGGGTGTTAATTTAAATGCAATATAAAGAAAAGCTCAAGGATATCACAAGCTTGAATCCCTAGAAATGTACTCACCCCAATCTTTATCAATTTTTTAAATCAAATTTCAGCCATAAATTATTTCATATGCTCTAGAAACAAACCCCCAATCAAACAGACAATCAACTAAAAACAATTGACTATTAAAAAAGTATCATCGCCGATGATTCGACCCAAGTGCTGTTATACACATTAAGAGAGCATCAGATCTGTGACCGGTCGATAGGCGAAAATAGGCCATGTGTTTAAAATGGAATCATTTCCGGGGATGGTTCTTTAAGTAGTCATTAGTTTCTGATATTTGTAAAGAAAAGCAAAAAAAACAAAATTTAAAAAAATGATTAAAAAAACACAAAGAAAAACCCATCATCACATAAAAATCATAAGCTGAAAAGAAAAACACAAAAAACCCCATCTTTCTTTTCCTTCCATCATCTCTCTGACTGCCCCTTAGCCTCCCAAACAATCACACGTATTTGTTTGACGTGGAAATTGTGAAAACACTTCACCAACTTAGAAGAAACATCATAGAAAATCAAATAATTCAAGACCCAGTCCTCATCCAACCGGTTGAATTACATATGGCCAATCCTAGGGAACATACCCTTCAAGAACTCAATGCCCCTAATATAAATTTCCAACCACTTGGTATTCAATATCCAAAAATTATGGCTGACTTCGAACTCAAATCGGGTTTGATTCATCTTCTCCCTCATTTCCACAATGTAGCTGGTGAGGATCCACATCTCCACCATAAAGAGTTCAAGTGGTGTGCTCTACCATGAAGCCTCAAGGGTTTTTTGAGGAACAAATCAAACTTAGAGCATTCCCTTTCTCCCTAGCTGAAACTTCTATGTCATGGCTTTAAAACCTACCTACTGGTTCTATAACCACATGGAATGACATGAAGAAACTTTTTTTAATGAAATTATTTCCTGCTTCTTGTACTGCTTCTATCCGAATGGAAATAAGTGGTATTCGTCAATTCGCAAATGAATCACTCCATGAATACTGGGAGAGGCTAAAAAATATTGTTGAAACCTTCCCATACCACAAAATCCCTAAGAAAATCTTGATCTAATACTTCTATGAGGGGTTATTGTCTAGAGAGAGAACTCTCATTGATGCCGCAAGTGGTGGTGCTCTTGTTGATAAAACTCTTGCAGCTGTAAGAGATCTTATAAGAAACATGACTACAAAAAAAAATTCCATACTCAAGAACATGATCAAGTCAAAAAAGCCCAAGATAATCATTAAATTGAGCTGAAAAAGATGACTGAGTGGATGAGTGAACGTACAGGTCTTGTGAAACAACTAGCTGTGGCTACCAATGCCCCAACCTCATCTTCTCCGCAATAAATATTTCCTGGACCTTTGAAAAATTCTGGAATCTGCAACTCTCCATCTCATCCAATTAACACATGTCCACAACTTCAAGAGGATCAATCTGATTCATTTAGACCAATGGAGCTCAATGTAGCATATTCTCATAGGAACACCATCCCTCAACTATCAGGTCAGTTTGTTAGAAACATCAACCAACCCCATTTTGAGAGTTTATCTTCTATATATAACCCTAACTTGAGATATGGTAATCTTATATCTCATCCCCCTCAATTCCATTTTCAAAATCCAAACCAATTCCAATATGGTCAAGGTGTTGGTAAAATCCAAAAACCTTATCCTTTTGTTCCTCAACCTTAAAGGAACAATCCTCCTCATGGATCCCATTATCCTAGTGAGCCGTCCCAATTCCAAAACCAACACAATCGCTTTCCCAAGAACCAAAATCAAGGTACTCTCAATATGGGACGTGCCTCTTCTTCCAAGCAACCATGGGAAATCACTGTTGAAGATCTTGCCTCATTCACCCGTTCTAGTCTCAAAAACATTAAAACCCAATTTGGTCAACATTCATCCCACCTTAGTCAGCAGTAGCCATCCAATTCTTCACAACTCCTAGCTCAACCATTACCCAACCCCAAGGGTAATGTACATGTAATTGCACTTAGATCAGGAAAGAAATTTGTTATACCTCAAGATAAGTCATATAACCCACCTTTAAATGTTGACCTAGAAAATGAAAAGAAAAATAAACATGGAAATGAACCTGAAACCATTCCCCCAACTCCTTCAATTCCACTCAAGAACCCACTTTCTTTCCCTCAAGACGTTTCTAAGCCAAAGAAGTCATTTGAACCTTGTTCTTGAAATGCTCGACATGTTTAGACTCATTGAAGTCAACATTCCTCTCTTAGATGACATCAAACAAATTTATATGTATGTCAAGTTTCTTAAGGAATTGTTCATCCACAAGTGGCAACTTAGGATCTTTGAAAATGTTCCCACCTAGAAGTCTATTCCCATAAAGTGCCTAGATCCAGGGACCTTTATGGTTCCATTCCCAATTGTAAGTTCTAACTTTGATGATGCACTCATATACTTAGTAGCCTCAATTAATTTCATGCCCAAATCCATCTTCTCCAACCTCTGTCTAGGTCCCTTATATCCAACAGGTGTTGTTATTCAGTTAGCCAATCGAAGCACTGCTAGTCTTGAGGGTATAATTGAAGATGTCCTTATTAGTGTTAATAATCTTATCTTCCTAGATGATAACTATGTCCTTGACATGGAAGGTGAGATGAACTCTTCTCAATTTCCCCTAATTCTGGGAATTCCATTCTTCATGACTGATAGAACCAAAATTGATGTCCATTTAGAAATCTTATCCATGGAATTTGCTGACAAACTGGTCAAATTAAACATTTTACAATCCATGTAATACCCATTGGAGGATTACTCTTCATTCTCATTCCATGATTCTGAGGACACTTCTAAGAGTCAATTGAACCCCATTCCATCATGTTCATCATGTTATGATGAAAAAGGATCTTGTGAAATCTGCAACAAGATTAACAAAGTCATAAATGGTGAAGTTTATGTGGACTTATAATTCATAGACTCCATACATCTAGAGGAACTTGAAAACTCTCTTAAATCTCACATCAACTCTAATCTCTACAACTCCACCTTGTACAATATTAAGAAGAATGAATCTGAAGCAACTGAAGTCCCTTCCTCCATTCTTGAGTTTTCTAACCCACAAATTAAATATGAGACTGATCTGAAACCTCCACCTGAACACCTAAAATATGCATTACTTTTCTATGATCACACTTATCCTATCATTATCTCTTCTTCACTTACCAAAACTGAGGAGTCTAAACTTGTTCAGGTGTTAGAGGAAAACAAAAAGTCCTTAGGGTGGAATCTAGATGATATACATGGAATCAACCCTTCTCTTTGCATGCATCATATCCATCTTGAGGAATCATCCAACCTATTTAGACAACCACAAAAGAAGACTCAATCCACTCATACTTGAGGTTGTTAGGGAAGATATCACCAAAATTCTTCAAGCATGTATTATCTATCCAATTTTTGATAGTGATTTGGTTAGTCAAATTCATGTTGTACCTAAGAAGGGTGGGATAACTGTTGTCACAAATGATCATGGAGAGGTAGTCACAACTCAAGTGAAGAACAAATGGTGTGTCTGAATCGAATATAGGAAATTGAATGTTGAAATACGAAAATATCACTACCCTCTTCCATTCCTTGATCAAGTGCTGGAAAGAATAGCCGGAAAGTCACAATATTGCTTTCTTGATGGATACACCGACTACTTCCAAATCCCATTCACACCTCAGGACCATGAAAGCCCTACTTTCACTTTCCCCTTTGTGAAACATATTCATATAGAAGAACGCCTTTTGGCCTTTGAAATGCTCCTACAACATTACAGAGGTTTATGATGAGTATCTTTTCTGAATTCATTGAACACTACATGTAAGTCTTCATGGATGACTTTTCCATTTATGGTGAGTCATTTGAATCTTTCTTGAATTCACTCTCTCTTGTCCTTCAAAAGTGTTTCATGTGTAACCATGTGTTAAATTTTGAAAAATGTCACTTCATGGTTGTAAATGGGATTTTTCTGGGGAACATAGTTTCAAAAGATGTTATAGAAGTCAATCCTACCAAAATTGGAGTGATCCAATCACTTCCTGAACCGACTTCTGTTCAATACATTTGTTCATTCCTCAGTCACGCTGGTTTCTATCGGCGATTCATCCATAAATTCAGTAAAATTTCCCTCCCACTCACTTAGTTTCTCCAAAATGATGCCCCTTTCCATTTCGATGAGGTTTTCAACAAAGCCTTTGTTGAACTCAAAATTTCTCTTATATCTACCCCAGTAATCCAACCCATAGATTGGTCCTTACCATTTGAGTTGATGTGTGATGCTTTTGATAGAGTTGTTGGGGTTGTTCTTGGTCAAAGAAGAGAAAAAATTCCTCATGTCATCTATTATGCCTCAAAAACATTGGATGAAACTCAATCTCACTACATTGTCACTAAAAAGGAACTTTTAGCAGTGGTTTTTGCCTTAGATAAATTTTGGTCCCATCACTTAGGTTCCAAAATGATCATCTTCACAGACCATTATGCTATAAAGTTCATACTCAACAAAATTGATTCCAAACCAAGGTTAATAAGATGGATCCTAATGCTTCCAGAGTTTGACCATGAAATCGAAGATAGATCAGGAAAATAAAACCATGTGGCTGATCACTTGAGTAGAATTTATAATTCTTCTCATTCTGAAATCATCGATCCTAAATTCACCTCTGATCACCTTTCATCTCTCACTTCAAAAATACCATGGCATGCCCCAATTGTAAATTACATGGTTTTTGGTGTTTTTCCAAAAACGTTTTCAATAGAACATAATATGAAGTTGAAAAGTGATTCAAAATACTATTTTTGGGAAGAGAGTAAACTTTGGAAAACTAGTGCTAACATGGTAACAAGGATATGTGTCGATAAAAATGAACATTCTTCCATATTACAATTCAGTCACTCAATGCCTAGTGTTGGCCACTTTAGACCCCATGGGACCACACAAATGGTCCTAGACTCTAGATTCTTATGGCCTTTATTCTTCAAGGAGTCACATGAGTTCTTTGAATCATGTCCCACTAGCCAAAAATGTTACACAATTTCAAAGATAAATTAAATGACCCAAAAACCATTAATTTATGTGAGATATTTGATGTTTGGGGAATCGATTTCATGGGACCATTTCCCCTTTCCAATGGATTTTAATACATTCTTATTACAGTTGATTATATTTGTAAGTGGATCAAGGCCAAACCCACTAGAATGGATGATTCACATACTGTTAGTGAGTTTCTAAATACACACATATTCCACTGATTTGGCACATCTCGTGCATTGATATGTGACTTAGGAACCCATTTTTGTAATAAAACCATGGAATCTCTTTTGAAAAAGAATGGGGTCATACAGAAAACATCAACTTCATATCACCCTCAAACAAATGGCATGGATGAAATTTCTAATAGAGAAGTGAAAAGAGTTCTTGAGGGAATTGTAAAACCCTCTAGAAAAGATTAGCCTGAAAGACTTGGGTAGGCACTTTGGGCTTATCGAACTGACTACAAAACACCCATTGGGATGTCTACTTTAAGGCTAGTTTTTGGCAAAACATGTCATCTAGCAGTTTAAATCCAACATAATTCTTTTGGGGCTGTGAAAACATATAATTCTAATCTTGAAGAATTCGTGAAGAAAGATTTTTGCAATTGGATGAACTGAAGGAACATAGACTTGATTCTTATGAGAGTTCTAATCTCTACAATGAAAAATCCAAGGCCGTCCACGATAAAAACATCCTAAGAAAGGTATTTCATGAAGGTGAATAGGTAATGATCTTCAATTATCAATTTTAGCTTCACCCATGTATGCTTAATTCTCGTTGGGAAGGTCCTTTTGTTATTACTAATGTTTACCTATTTGGTGCAGTGAAAGTCCAAGACCCCTCTTCCAAAAGGACATTCACGATTAATGGACATTTGTTAAAGCATCACCATGAGAGGATGCACAATCCTGGATCAACATCGACTTCCATTGGATCCCCAACTTCTGTAGTCGACCCACCACTAGATGAAGATGGAAACCCACTAAATCCAAACCAGGGTTCACCTATTTCCCTTTAACTCTCTCTCTCTCTCTTTTCCTCCCTCTACCTAATTATTCTTAGTCCTCTATCTTTCATTTTTTTACCACCTTCTTTTTCAAACCCTTTATTTTTTTTTTATTTTGAGTGATTGTGTCTTTATTAAAAACTAAAAAAAATCTAAAAAATATCATAACAAAAAAAATAAAATAAATCAAGTGTCATGCTTACTCAGCATCGAGTTTTGAAATTTTGTCCAACCGTTTTGGGGAGTCAATAGGAATGTTTTCATCTCAAAATTATTTTATTTTCATCATGACTTTGGATAAATAATTTTGTGTCAAAACCAAAAGATTTTGAATGCTCAATTTTTGATTTGGAAAATTATTTTCCCCAACCGTGAGAACCAACATTAGCTTTCATTCCAAGGATACCTATGGACACCTATTCAAAATGAGTGTTTTTCACCTCTATTTGTGAATCTTTCATTTTTTGACCATTATGCTGAATTTCCTAGTTTAGTGTTCATTAATATGATAGAGGCATTTTATGAACCACATGAGAATCACAACAGCCAACTATCCCCCCATTAACCACACATTAATCCTCTTTTTGAAGGCCCCTTCGAGCCTATGATTTTTTTTTTGTTATCCACATTACAAGCCAAATACCTTATCCCACCCAATACAAACATGTATTTTTCATTGCATATTTTTATTGAAATTTATGTGTGGGGGGAATGGATTTCATTTTGGGTACCCTTTGTTGATTTCATCATGGTATCATATGCTTGAGGGAAAGAAACCATTTTAGTGTGGGGGAGAGGCTTTAATTCAATGAGTTTTGGGGAATGTAATGTACTTACATTTATGAAATATTGTAAATGTTATTCACAAGTGTTAAAAAAACAAAAATGATGAAAAAAAAATCAAAAAAATGAAAAAATAGGTTATGTCTAGGGTAGGTCAAAAATAACTCTTCCTCATCCTTTGATCTTGTTATAACTATTAAAAATAGTATATTGAGAATATCAATCATGGGTTGGGAAATGTGTGTGAGATCTTTTCCAAGATTAACTTTCCAAAAAAGAGAAAAAAAAGAAAAAAAGAACACTTTCATTATATTCTAAAGTCATTGGAAGATGTTTTTTGGTTTGTAAATATTTCATATTCTAAACCCCTTCAAATTTGTATCCTCTATTGTATCCTTATTCACACAATCATTCCCTTGTAAATATGTGTTTTAATTTCCTTCAATGTTTTATTTCGAAATAAATATGCATTACCTTTTCTATGTTTTTGTTTTACCACTCTTCTTCTATCTCTTGAACATTATATTCCTATCGTCCCATTTCCATAGAAAAACTCTTTAAAAATATGTCATGATTATTGTGCACTTTGGATAGGAATTGGAAGCTGATAGCTCTTTCAAACTCTAAGATTTTCACTTTTGGTTGGTGAAAGAGTGAACCTATACATATAAATTTTATCAACTTGAGAGGTGTGAGTTTTGAGTGTCCAAATTTTCCATTTCTAAATTGGAGCATGAAAAAATGAATTAGTTTAACAACATTTATTATTTAAAAACTTGTGGTGGAAGTTAAAATGGATGTGTGAAATAGTCTAAACCTCCCCTGATTGTAGAAAAAAAAATTTACTATTTGTTGGTGAGTGAAAATGATTTTGTTATGTTTTTATATTTGTGGAACATGAGGACATGCACATGACTAAGTGTGGGGGATTTGGTGTTATTAATATTTTAATGACTTATTATATACCCACTTTACTGATTTTATATGAAATGTGCATATTTTGTGTTAAATGTTAATGTTTTAATACTAAGTATAATTTTTGAGCATTTTAAGAAGTAGTCCAATTGATTCAGTTTACTATTTTATTTATAACTCCCACCCTACTAATTAAAATTGGGTTGTTCTTGTTTTTTAGGAATCAATATTAAATTTGTCGCATATAATTAGAATAAATCATGGGCCAATTTTTCCATTTGAAGGCTCATTTGGTAAACACTAGAAGACCCAAAGAATTTGTGATGAAACTGGACCATCAATGATGATTGAGTTACTGGTCTAAATCCGGAAGCCCAGATTATATAGATATCCAACAAATATTCGATATTATAAAAAGGAATCAGGGATAAAAATATGAAGGTCCAAATAAAAGAACAAGGGGCCCAACTAATGCATTGAAATCCAGACCACCATTCTGGACGAGAATTAAAATCCAAACACTATTCCTGACATATCTCATGATGTAATTATCAATTAGATCTGATATTTTTCATTGTGAAATAAGAGATCTAGGTGGCCTACATTGTTGAAGAAATAATTCGTCTTTGAAGGCATATTTCTATTCAAAAACCATTTCAAATATAGGACTTCAAAAAGATTAGATTGAAATGGACAGATTAAAATTATTTAATCAACCGTCGATAACGTTGGCTCCATAAGTCGAAATGACTCCACATTCTGAGAGAGGTAGGACAACATTATTATCTTAAACTTTTAAGAAGGCGATATCTCGATATTTAGCGGTCTGGATGTCCAAATCGTCGACCCAAGTGGAGGGACAGATTGGGAATTCAAACAGTCCACTTCCGTGGACTATAAATACATCCCCCTCTTCTCTTTCAAAGGAGTTGGTATTTAAAAATATAGGAGCACATATTGGCACGACCAAGGACTTGAAAAAGGCTTGGGAGGACCTTCCATACTCAGGTTTTCACATGAGATACCCTTCCTTCTCTCTTTCATTCCTTTCACTTTTGTGTTGTTCTTCGTTTGTAATCTTGTAAGATTGTGATTATAACACTATTTTAATGCAAGTTTCTTCTTCAATATCTCTTATGATCATCGAGATTCTATATTTTAATATTAATTTTCTTGAAATAGATTAAATACAACTTAATCCCCTTCCCATCTCTTGCTTCCTCATTCAATCGAAAGTCCTTTTTCTTAATTCTCATCTTTGTTCGTGTGTGTGTGTTCAACACACCACTCTTGTCTTATCCCATTATTTTTATTTTTATTATTAATTTATCATAAGAATAATTATAACTAGATTATTAAATACCCAAATGGATGAGTAAATCTCTTTGTGGGGTGAGTCAAAATTTAGGGATGTTAAGTGATTGAGAGTATTTGCTCGATGAGTATTCGTTAATTTATCATTGTTTATGTTGGACTTGACATGTAATGGATTAATGACATATTTTGTTAAAAATGTGTTTTCCATGGATTATTGGAACCATAAATACACTACCATAAAAATTAATGGTAATTATTAGAACCCTATGTTAAGTTAAGGCTTGGATTAAATCCCTAACACTTAGGAATTCCAATCAACGTTATCTTGTGAAGTGGGTCTTAGTTTAAATGCAATATAAAGAAAAGATCAAGGATATAATAAGCTTAAATCCATAATAATGAACTCACCCCAATATATATCAATTTTTTAAATCAAACTTCATCCATAAATTATTTTATAATATCTTCAAACAAACTCCCCAATCAAAAAAACAATCAACTAAAAACAATCGACTATTAAAAAAAGTATCATCACCGAGGATTCGACCAGAGTGTTGCTATACACATTAGTAGAGCATCAGATCCTTGACCGGTCTATAAACGACAATCGGTTGCAAGTTTCATACTCACATGTAAATACGGCCCACCATCTCTCTGATTGTAAACTAATTAATTTTTTATAACCACCATACATTTTAGATTAGTGGTAAGAACTTCTTAATAATACATTGAGGTTGGGGAATCAAAACCCATGGAGTGAAATCACTATATTGGTATTGAAGAATCATTGTAGAAGAGGCAGGAAAGTAGAAATGATGTAAATGTAGTGGATGTTGGCACTGTAGCAGAAACTGTAGTGGTGAAATCAATGTAGTGAGAACTATAGGGGCCTAGGTACTATAGAACCCATGTTCATCAATGGGCCTTTGGGTCAAAATTATGGTCTTATGGTCTATATAATGAGCCTCAAGCCTAGTGGGAAAACATGCCATTAATTTAATAAATAAGGCTTGATGGGTGGGCTATCCCCATGGGGGCTATAACCTGCTTTTGGCCTATGTGTGAGGTGTGCATGTGTTTAATTTTAATTGTAACCCTAAACACCTAATATATATATATATATTACCACAATACATTATATTTTTTAAAATAATAATTAATATATGAAAATTATAATTATGTATTTATTTTTATTTTTTATATAATACATTAATGATCTATTTGATATTATTTTTTGTCAAAGATGTTTTGGGATTATGAACCGAACACCCCCAAAAACACCCAATTAAAACACAAATGATTATGTAATAAGATGTGTCATTAATATAAATAAACTAAATTTTTTATGTATAAGTTATCAAACATATAATTTTCATAATTTGATAAACTAATTTATATATTAATAGTATATATCTATTGAAGGATATGTATAGTAAGTATGGAATCTATGTATGAGTTTTCATCTCAATTTACCTTAATTGAGGCATATTTTAATGGTATGCACATAGTTACATTTATATTGTGTATATACTAACATTTAAAATTTTATATAATGAATAATTCATATTTTGTGGTATTCTATGTTGGAGAAAAATATATTTTATCTCTAGGGATTTAACAAGATATATTTTCAAGTGGTAAGGGATTTTATAAAACAATTTTAATTTATTGAGTAATATTACTTCTTAACTTTGTATGTTATGTTGTTATTATTTGTGTAATGAAATATAATTATTCAATTTTTTTCCACTATTTTAATTTACATTTTTCACACATAATAAATTCATTTATTAATTCTCACATAAATGTTATGATCATTGTAAAGGATTTCTTCTCAATTTCATTTTATCAAGGAATATTTTAATGTTATGTACCTAATTTATATTATATAGTGTGTATAGAAAAATTTACATGTTTTTTTATAAATCATAAATTAATATTGGTATTTTATTTTTCAATTCAAATTATTTAAATTAAGCATTTTTACATGAATGATTGTGAATTTGTAAGTGATTTTTTAACACAATTTCATTCCATTTAGTTATATTACTTCTTAAGTGTCTATGTTATCATATGATTGAATGTGTAATGACGTATTATTATTTTTTTTGATTTAAAAAATTAATTTGGATTTACATTTTTCCCATATGTTAACCTTAATTATTAATTAATAAGTTAATTTTATCATCATTTTATGGGATTTAATCTCAATTTCCTTTTATTAATTACTAGTTTTATGTTATGATCCAATTTTATTTTATGTGTTGTATATTCAACCCATGTTAAATTTTATTTCAATAATACTTTATAATTCATGGTATTTTATTTTAAAAATAAAAATCCACTATTCAATGGTATTTGGAATGAATGATACCACGTTGTAGGGGATTTCATAAGTTAATTTACTTTTAGTGGGTTTTAAATCCACTTAATTGACATTGTAATGCTAGGATTATGTGTGAATTGGAATAAATTTTTTATTATGTAGTTAGAATAGTTTTATATAGATTAATATATGTGCACATATTTACTTCCTAGATCAATTAGGACTTCGAAATTTATGATCTTTGTAGGGGTTTTCATTATTTAAATCTCATTTTTAATGCATGATTTCAGTCATATATGATGATTTACTTGTATTTTGTAAGTAATAAATCTTAAATAAATTTCGAAATAATTCATCATGAAACTAAGGGGATTTAGAAATTCATATCATATAGTTTATTCCAATGAATTTTGATTTTAATTTCAGTAATGTTGTAAATGATTAATGTTACGATTTTATTTCTTTTAGGGGTGTTTTTATTCATGTATCCTTTTGGGTAAATAATGACCTATAAAATTATTAAACCAAGATAGTTTTTTAAAATTTATTAATTAATGTGTTTAAATTTTTTATTACATTTCCACCCTTATTGATTAATGAAACATGACAAATTTTATTTGTGAGTTAGATAGATGTTGTATCCTCAATGAGATTAGAAATTATTCTCTTCAATATGGATGTTCTCTTAACTATTTATAGAAATATTATTTTATAAACATAAATGATTTAGTAAATTTATTTTACATGATCTATTACATACTTCTAAAATCATTTAAAATAAAATATATTAACATTTTCTGCATGAGTCTCAATTGAAACCTTTTTTAAAAAAATCAATGGAAAGATAATTTATAATATTAACATCATGATAATATTTTCCCAAAATCAAGGAAATTTTTTTCATTGAAAATTAGTTTATATTTTTTAAATCATATTTTCAATAATAGGTATTTTTTAATATGCTATGAGTTTTAATTTTATAATATTAAAAATAGAAAATGGAATTTCCCCTTTATTGAATGTATTGTTTTCGATATCCTTTTAAAGATATTTCGATCTACTTCAAATCCTATAACTATTAATGTACTTTTATAAGATTAATATGATATAATACCATACATATTGTTTCAATATATGGATTTTAATTTTTTTAAAAATGTTACATGAATCCCATTACATTTCCATTGGTAAGTCATGTTACAATGTAATTATAAAATTTGTTAAAATATTGATAAAAAAATTGATGGTTCTATATGTTATATTCATATACGTAACTAGGACATTTTTTATGTTGATTGGTGATCCCAATATATCACATGAGGCTGGGTGAGCCTAATACAGCATATCTAAATAGGTGTTCCAAATACAGCTTATACAGTAGGTGAGCTTGATAAATCTTATACGATGGGTGAGCTCAATATAGATATTTAATGCGTCTGATAATATTCCATGTCTCTAATGTAATTAATTAAGGTATCAATGTTGTAGGTTTCTCCAATGAATTTAATCGGTCCCAAGTTATTTTTAACAAGGATTATTATGATAATGTTCGAAGATATAGTTGTGTTTTCCTTATTCATGTATGGGGTTTTGATATTTCATTTGATTATTATTGAAAACAAATGTCTCATGATTATTGATTCATGTGAGGCTAGAAATTGTGAAATATTTATTCCTTATCACTTGTTTAATAATTAATTTTTTGATTATTATGAGGTCTTTCATGTTAATCTCATCCACATTGACTATGTACCCCCAACCTTATGATCATTTAGTGGTCAGTAATATAAATACATTTTTTAATCATATGTTTATGCTCAATATAATTTTGATCTCACCCTTATAATGTTACACTCTTCCCTAGTTTTTGAGGATTTATAATAATTTAATTCAACATAGAAATTTTTTGTGTTGAAAAAATATTATTAAAGATGTAGAATAAATAATTTGGAATAAAAAAAGATGTGTACTGTAAATATAATAATCATCTGAAGAAGTGATTTTTTTTGTAATAGTCCGTCATAATTATCTAAAACTAAAAAAATAAAAGATACATGGGTGTGTATGTGATATGATATTTTCTATTTGTTGTTATATGGTATGGATATATATAATTGTGTTAAATTTATCATTTTCAATTCTTAGTATATAAAGACTTTATTTGAAACAAAATATGGGAGTGTGTGTTCAATGATATTTTATTTAGTTCCTAAAAATATGGAATGAAATCTTATATAATGACCATGATATAATACTGACACATATTTCATGGGTGAAATTAAATATCATGGGTTCTCACATATTATGGAGAACATATTAATGGGACTTCTATAGATTGTTTGTTTTCCCATTCAATGATGTATATAGATCATTAAAAATTATGTCTAAACAAATTTTTTTTTTTCAAGAACCTACCATAATGTGATGTCCATTTATTTCAACCATTCATAAATAAAAAGACCATAAATTAATGAGAAAATTATTTAGATATAATAAGAACAACTTTTATCCAAATAAATTACTAATAATATGTAAGACTAGTATTTTGGGTGGTAATTAATTTCATAATCTACAATTTGTTTGAATATATATAAAAATATCAATTAAATTTTTTAACTGTTTAATATTTGACTTTCGATGGAGGAGTTTCCCTAATGTCCACCCCCAGACCTAGTTGTTGTGTACAAGCACATCATGCCTAAGATCCAAGCATCACAATGTTATCTTGGAACTGAACTTATTATTACCTGAAACATTTTAATGTGGTTCATACATATTTTCTCATCATTTATTCCGACTTCAAACACCCATCTTCTCATGATATGTAAAATTCTATGTTTGTTTTGTGCTAAAAACCTCTACACGGATCCCACCTCATAGAGCCCTACTATCATATTCACATTAATATTCCAATATTATGATGAATTTATATAGAATCATTCATGGGTACCCTGAGAGTTTATGACATGATATCTACATGGAAAGGAATAAATTTTAAAATAATGACCCTTATCCATGAATTTATTTTATAATGTTTATAGTAATGTTGAATTTCCAGATTAGATTCTCTAATAAAATGCATTGAGCCTTATTTTGTTGTATTTTTATACTCCATAGATTCCTATAGGATAAATATATATCAAAATCAATGATACACTTGAAACAAAATTGTTTCATAATTATTTCAAATGAGATGTATGTTTAGGTTAGCATACATTTTCATTCTTTCCCTCGCTATCCCAAGGTGGATTTATTTCTAGATCGTCGCATTGTGGAACCACTACCATGTATCCTAATGAATAGTTAAAAAAAGGTAACCAAAAATATTTTCCTTCTAAATTATTCATTGTATATATATTTGCATATGGTATCCCTCTATAGAGACATAGTGAGGTTATTCAAAAAGGGTGTCTATTCAGCAATCCTTTGAGCAAAGACCAGTCACTAGTGCTACTCCTAGTATATTTTAAAAAGATATTTTCCTAGTCTTTAATTCCCTAACTAGTTTTAGATTAACCTAAATCGACACACCATACACAATTTCACCTGGTTCAAATACTTTGTTGTATATAGACCCTTTTATACTTGAGTATTCAATGACTATGATGAAACCCATTCCCCTACGTAAGAAACCAAAATATTATTTTTTCACCTATACATTAAGGGCTCATTTGGTAGATGAATTATAACACCCTATACCTTTCGATTTATTTCCATGATTCATTGAACTGGTCCATTTCATATATCATGGGTCCACCCCCCACACTAGATTGGGATTATTGATAAGTTATAATCTTTGACCATTATCTTGATCCATTGTATTCCATTATTATGAACTATTAAATATTATTACTCAAACCAAAAAAAATTGACCAATGGGAAGTGTTATTCTAGTTATGATTCCAATAAACCCAACCATGGTCAAAAAATAAAATGATTCAATATATTCTTAGTCATTTACCAAAAAACATAATCCATAATCATCCTTTTTTCAAGGATTCTTGAGTTAATATCACCCATTTATATTCTAATTTATCATTGACTAGAGATACACATCTTTGTTCCCAAAATAGCCTTGAGTTTTTATATTTCTTATAGATTAAAAAAATTAATTTATTGAAGATCCTATTATAGGTATATGAAAATACCTTGAGTTAATACCTTGAAATTTTTTCAAAAATTCATTTATCCAATATTCTTCTCTTTATTTTCCAAAATACCTGATGTTTAGGTCTCCCTCCTTTTCACCTGAAATAAATTGAGTTGATTTATACTATTGGATTATTCTATTAATTATAATAGAGACAATTTTCATGGTTTGTTGATATTTTTTAAGATGAGTTCCTACCATAGGTTCCTAAAATGTCATGAGTAATTATTCTCATCCTTATTCTTAAGGTATCATCACACGATTCATATGTCTTGTTATCCTAAAATGGTTTCTTCATATATATTTCCTTCACTCAAACATAGTTAGTTAAATTTCGTCTATAAGTCAACTCTAGATGGATTTAAACTATATTTATGTGATCTTCAATGAACAACTATAAAAGGAAAAACAAATTGACATTTCAATATATTCCTAAAATTTATAACATCCCTCATTAAATGGAAATGAAGCATGTAGCATTTGATTGCTGTAAAATAGTTATTAGAATCCCATTTGATGGTTCAAATCCTACCTATGCCACAAAATATTACTCTCAATGTGAAGATAAATTATAATGTGAAGTCGTATATGGATTTGAACTATAGAGTAAAAAAAATATTTGGATCAAATGTTAGATAGTATAGATAATATATCTAGTGGTCATATAAATGTCTTAGTCTAGAACAACCAATTTTAGAAAAAATAATATCTAGTATTGTTTCATGAAATCAATTCATGCACAAATACTAAATCTACAACATAGTGATAGATTATAAAACTATATAACTCTTGGGATGATTCTATCTACCAATCAATTAAATGATAAAATTGGGTCTGACTTTCACTCAAAACTTCCCACTATTAGAATTGAAGTGATTCAGATGATTCTCAACATAACTAAAACAGTCCAATACAAATAATATTTCAAATATATTAGTGTTATATGAAATAAAATCAAGTATATAAAAATATCTAAGGGGTATTTCTTAGTATATTTTTTGGAGGTATATATTTTTATAAAGGGTTACATAGATATTAGTTTCCAAACATAAGAAGATAAATTTTAATATTAGATATCATTTTTTATTTTATAAGAATGGTTGGCTGGTAAAATAGAAATGTGAAAATAAAATATTGTTTTAAAATTAAAAAATATAAGATAAGTATTTCACAATATCAGATAAAATTAAAGAAACTATTTCGATAATGGAGTTCATCACTGAAAAAATTATAATTCCAATAATTATACAACTAATTAAACTCTATCATGATTTTTTTTAATTGAAACAGATTTAGTGGAACCTATGTCACATTAGAGATCTATATATATTAGTAATAAAATTTTTAACATTTAATATATATTTGAAAGAGGTTATATTAATATGTTTCAAATTATATTATAAAATATTATTTTGAATCCATATAAATTCCCTTACACAATAAAATAATGAAAGACACCCCAATTATATTGTTATTGGATATATGGGAGACATTATTTAGTGTACATGAGAGTGAATTATAGTTTTTCCACCATTTATGGTCATGTGTTATTGTCATGGAGAAATTTTGTGTTTTTTAATATATATATATATATATATAAACATTTTGGGGGTCAAGCCATCATAATTAAAAGAAATCATAGAAATAATCTTTTGAAAAATTGGGGAAGAGGGAACCCATTACTAGCATCCTGGGAAAATGGAAATAAATATAAATATTGAAGTAAAAGGAAAAGAACATTCAAAAAGAGATAGAATACAAGTTACACAAAGGGTATTAGAGAATATATTATAACAATACTTTATTTTCCATTTATGTTTCTTTTTTGAATATGGGAGATTATATGATAATAACAACAGAGAGATATATATATTATTAGGTTAACCTTTATTGATTGTCATCACAATGAGTATGCATATATTTTAATATTAATATTTGTAAAAACACTTTCCTTTAGATACAACTGATCGATCATGTGATTTAATTTAGTGAAATAGTATTAAAATTTACCAAAATAATTTAAACCACATGTATTATCATATATATGTAACTAAAAAGACAGAAGTGATCATTGGATATAGATCAATAAGTATATAGTTATTAAATAGATTCCCTTATTACATGGTTTTATTCATTAATAGATATCTAAAGTAATTAGAGAATATTCCACAATATAATGTTTTTAGGTATTGCACTAAACATGTATATGGGTTTCAAAAACCAATATATGGTGGAGTCAACTATATGACATGTCATAACATTATCACCCTTAATAATGTTCTCATTAAATTTTTATATTCTTATTCGAAGATAATTTTATGGGAAATAATTATATGCGATTTATTTAGTTACTTAATTTAGAATTATAGATAAGCTATACGAGATTCACAATATCCAAGTATAATTCAATATAATGAAACGAAAGGAAAAATGAACATGACTAATGGATACATAATAGATTATATCACTACATACCACCGTAATAATTTTGGAATCTTGGTGTCTGTACTGGATAATACCTTTATATTTTGATTGTAAATGAGATTCATAATTATTTACATAATTAAAACCATCCCTTAGTGAAACAAATATTACATAGCAAACCCAACGTAAGAAAACTATATTTGATGTTTACTTTTGTACATTAGTACAACCTATGAGGGGTCCAAAAAAAGGATCTATCAGTTTATTTGCATTGGATAACTGAATACATACATGATTTCAATATTACATATTGACAAATGAAACATTTCAAGAAAATAATTCTTTAATAATTGAAAATAATTCAAATATTAATTCATCATATCCTACTAAAAGTAAAACAAAATAAATGGTGGTCTCAAATTATAAATAAGGGTTACATATTATTGAAGCTACCATGAGTAAATATTGTTAGATTGATATTTAAAACCAATTCCAAAAAATAAATAATTTATATATGAATTAAATCCTAGGATAATATAAACTCAATAATGAAATATTTAATAATAACTAAAATCTATAAAAATGAAATACTTAAATGAAAAAATTAATTGTGATAAAAGTATATCCTCTCAACTAAGGAATCATATATATTTTCAAGGCCTCTTAACCAAAGAATCTTAAAACAAATGGTATGATAGGCACAAAATATAAAATTATTCTCACATGATCTTTCAGACATGGTCTGAACATCCTTCCAACCATTTATTTCTCACGTGACACGTCAATTCACAAATGTAAAATTTATAACTGGTCCCCACCCATCACTTATATATGTACAATGTATTCATATTATATTTGATCAACAGTATAATATATAATAAAAATGTTTTAATAGTAAATTAATATATGTATTTATTCCATAATACATGACATTAATATTTCCATAGTAAATGAAATTAATAACATTCCTCCCATTAAAATCATATACTAAAAAAATATATTGCTAAAATAATATGTAATATTTAAATGATACAAAAAATATGAAAATTAATGATAAGGATAATGTTTAATGAATAATGGAGAGTGATAATGAATATGGTCACAAGAAAGTGAATTACATCAAAATAAGTAATAATCAAAAAAATAAGATAAGGGACTGTAAATTGAAATGATATAATATTTTAATTAAATAAAATTTATTTTTGATAATTAGAGTGTAAATATAAGTGAAACAATAAAAATAAAGTTTATTATATAATTTCTAACATTAATAAAAAGCTATATTGTAAATAATTTCAAAAAAACTCAAACTTCTAGAAAATAATAAATTTTTAGTATAAAAATATATAATTTTAAAAAAAATGTGAAATTAATATTCATTAAAAAATTATATAAATTTTAATAGGAATATAAATATTGAGGAATATAAATAATTTTTTTTAAATATATTCAATATCTATATTCTACAAATGAAAACATTATTCACACATTTGTAAAATTTGATAATAATTTAATTTGATAATATCAGAAAGATTACATTTAAAAATTGTAATGAATGTGAAGGTTAGTTGAAAAATATATTTAAAATTAATTTTAATGTATATTAAAACTTCCATAAAACAATTTTATGGATGTATAAATGGATGAGAGGGATTACCAATTAAAATAAAGTAAATATAATCTTTTTTAAGAAAACATTTGCATTGGTGTATGAGTACCAAAGAGAATAAAATTTGGAAGGAAACCCTTATATAAATAAATAAAATTGGAATATGATAGCAGATTGGGATTGATAAATAACTAGAAATTTATTTTTCCCTTGTAAATTTTAAAAATAAAAAATCCAAATAAGAGTATGATGTTGTTATAAACCAACAAATATTTAATTTGTTTCAAATAAAACCCCTTAAAATGGGAAACATGTATCTATAAATTAAATAACATTAATAAAAATAAATTAATGATATAATTTATCAATTTTCAAATATATACACTTTATAAAATAAATTATATGCATAATATAATATACATCTTGATCATGTATTATTAATATTAAAACACATACCATGGATTCCTACATGGTTAAATTTGTTTTATCCTGATGAATAACAATTTAAAATTAAATCAGTAGATTCTTTAGATCCTTTTTAATATATTTTTCATTCAGTAAGGTCCTTTTATAGTCATTTGAAAGGAAATCATTACATAGTTACCTCTTACATTGACACCTTAATGATGTTCGATAGATTTTTCAACATTTAGTTCAATATAATTATATTGGTCAATGGTATTATTAAATGGTATATTAATATAATTTTATTACTATTTCATGGATAATAAATTTATTTAATTTTAAATTGTTTTAAAAATAACCTTATAATATAGTAATAAAAAAATAAAATGCACGGTTTATGGAGGCTATAGTCCGCACGCATGCATGTTGATGTTATAATTTTCCAAATTGTTATAATGGAATGATATTATATATCAATTAATATTTATATAACTATATTTATCAACTAAATATAATATATATTCATTAAATTTATTTTTATTTTCATCCGTGTATATAAAATAATAGAAAAATTCATCACATCACTTTGTAGAGGTGTTAGTCCACACGTACACATGATCGATGTTATCATTTCCCAAAGGATGGAATGGTAAGAAGGTAGATAACATAATATATTTATATATGATTAATTATCTCATTAATTTAACATATAAGAATTAAATATATAATAATAAACAACCATGATATCCAGTTATGGAAGAGGAAATACATCGCTTCATGGAGATGGTGGCACGTATTTATGCAAGAGTGACAATTTCATTTACCAATCGGAGAATAAAAGTTGTGAAAAATATGTAATTAAATTTTAGTATATATAACATAATTATGTTACTGTATGATAATATATATGGTATGATAGAAGGATATTAAATGTGAAATGAAATTAATGAACTCTATTTAGAGTTATACATATTCTTTAGAAATCCTCCTTTGTCATACCCACTATGCCTACATAAGATCATCATAAAGGAAGAGAAAATTCTCTAGGAAGATGATATTAAATATAACAATGTATTTGGGAAAATATTTTCTAAGATAAATTCTTCATTAAGTGTTCATATGTGAGGAATGGTGGTTCGCTACTATAAGTGAGGAGGGTGGAAATCATGAAAATACATTAAATATTTATATATAATATGTTCCAAACTCATTTATATTTGATTCAATGTTCCATATTATAGAATATAGGTAATTTTTGGTCAAAATAAATTCAAAAAATAAAATATGGATAATTATATGTGGAATTTTAAACGTTATATTTTTGTTTAACCCCCTCAATGACTCTATTTAACCACATTCATTGTAATAAATAATCTAATATGTTAGGGTCATGGAATTTATTTTAAAATGAAATGTGAAACATACAATAACCATTCGTGAAAATTAATAAATTCTTAATTCAATTTTAATTATTATATTACTTTTAACTATTTTATAATGATCTATAATTGATTTCTAAAAATTAAGTACCATTTAAGAGCATTTTTTCGAACTACTCGCACAACTAATATTACATAGTGTCAAAATAACAATAAAATTATAATTTAAATGTAATAACCACCAATAATTAATATTATTTATTCATAACATTAATTAATAACTAAAATTCATCTAAATATATCCCATTTAAAGTTTTTAAAATAATTTACTTACTTTTTCTACTACTTTATATAAGCATGATATCGATGTTACAGAACCATTATTTATTATTAAACCATTTCTAAAAAATACAATTACTATAATAAATATAATTAATTCATATTAAACATAAATATGTATAAATATTTATAGCTTATCTATAATCAATGAAAACGTATTACAGGTATTTGAAAATGAGAGTGATATTTGATATTTAATCATGACATCAAATAAATTAAAGTTCATAAAAAAAATAAAAAATGGGAATAAAATGAAATAATTTTTAATAAAGGATGAGGATAATTTAACACCACTCATAAAATGAAATAATGGAATGTTATATAGGGAGTTGGATGCATCAACCCATAGATTCAACTATGTTTAACATAGTTTACCCTTTATCACAGTCACTCAATTTTAACATGTTTATAATTCATTTTGATAAAAGCAGATTTTAAATTGTTTAAAATAATTGAGCTCACAATTATATATTAGAAATACATTTTTTTAATTTTAATTTGTATAATTATTATAAATATATTTTAATATTAGTATATAAAATGAATTGAAAACTATTTCAAGAATAATATCCATTTAAGATATAAAATTGATATTTCACCAAAACAAAATATAATATTGATTTTTAGGGAAATAATAAGATTAAATTTAAAAAAGAATTTGATTTAACAATTATAAAAATTCAAAAAAGTAATATATAATTGAAATTAATATATAATCAATGATAGTTTTCATCAAAATAATTATTTTTCATTCTTCAAGAAAAATTAATATTTTTTAAAAAATCCAAAAAAAATTACTATTTTATAATTTTGACATGATGATATTAAAAATTATTTTAATTTTGAATAATATAATTTCTAAAATTAGTCAAAGTTAATTATATTTACTCACACATAAAATAATTAAAAACTAATTTTTTTAAAATGTAATCTGAAAGAATAAATTGAATTTATTCTTATTAAGTATATATTAAAAATAATTAGATGTGTTCAAGATTGATTGAATTATATAATGGTATTATTTATTAACTACATTTCATATAGTTCAAAATTTGTTTATTTCTATTTATATGAGCTAACCCAAGATCATGGTTATAATAGACATATTTACATAGTATTATTTCATAGTTCATTTATTCTTAGTGTTACATATAGTGTAATTTTTTTGAATATATTGTTCTTTTAAATGAATATATAAACTAAATTTTTCTGGGATTACATTCTCCCCTCTTTCCTATATTAGTTCCTTTCAATGTTAACTGTTTTTATTAAATAGTTTTATCATAATGTAGTAATGAAATTAGATATATCTATTTTACAATGAAAATTAGTTTCTAGGATATAACCCATAACATTATGATACATGTATGTCTAAAATAATAATACATGAATATCAATTTTATAAAGTGTACCTTAGTATTTTATTATTATAATCCACACTATACTCAATATATTTTTCTTCATTTTCCTTTAGATTGAGAAATTCCTTTACAATTCGAATTGAAAATATTTTTAATTTTTTTTACTTATCCTCCAATTATATAGGGATAATTTCTTCTTTAAATTTTCATCATCATGATAATAGTGATTTTTTTTAAATAAATAAAATCAAATTTTTATAAACCATAATATCAATAGAATGATGAAAAATTACTTTTATTTTCCAAAACTGAAATGGTTAACACATGAAAAAATAAAAACCATTATTAAATAACTTTCATAAAAATTCATCTCTAAAATCTCAATAATAACTGAAGATCAACATAAAAATATTTAATATTAATTCATTTAAATTGAACCTAAACATAAATTTTTTTTGAGATCTTATTCTTCAGTTTTTCCTGAATCAAAAATGATAATTTTTACATTTACATAGTTGAAAATGAAAATTATCTAACCACATATTGTGAAATATAATTTTTCCAACATTTTAAATTTTAAAAAAAATCCATTAAACTGGGAAGTATTAGAATAATTCCTGTATTTTTTCTCTTAATACAAATACCAAATATCTGTTGATAAATACTATTACAACATAATCATATTTTTTAGAATTGTACCGAAATTAACCTTAATTTAAAATATTATAGGTTATATTCGTTTATTAATATTATTATATGATTTTACATATGTTGAAATTCTCATTAGATAATCAATATATAGTGAAAATATATCCATGAAAACAACATTCTCTAAAATAAAAATTTACAGTTACTAAATTTCTAGTTTAACGCCTTTTTTCAAAATGATTTATGAATGATTGTCTACAAGTTGTCTCCCTCTTTATAATCATATGAGTATATCTTGATACCATAAATAAATATAAATATACAATTAATATGATTTTATTTGAAACATTTGGGATTATTTTTTATAATTATTTGTCTCCAATGAATTTAAACACTACAAATTAATAGATTACATCATTCTTTTTTAATTTTAATCAAGATGAAATTTTTCTAAAGACATGTATCAAACTATGCTTAGCTATAAGAATCTAAACATGTAATTACGGCAACATTATTAACATGTATGATATTGAACATTATTTCTTTCTATGTTCTTTTTTACTAGAACATTGATAAAACCTCATTTTTCACTTACATTTACTAAATACTATTTGGTTTAGATTTTTTTACAATTTGAGATAGCTAGATTAAAATATTTATAATATCATACACACTAATTTCCCTTTTTTATTTTTTATCATTAGGGGAAAGGATATTGATAATAAATTGAATTATTTCCTATTATATTTCCATCAATTACATCATCGTAACACCAACTATATTGGTATTCTCAAAAGGTAAACCCCTATACTAACCATGAGTGTTTATTCCTTTCATTAATATAATGACCATCTATAAACATTGTTATAATCTTAATTAGTTAAAAATAATCATGAATAAAAATGTTTGGAAATCCAAATGATGGTAAAAGACCTCAAATATTCTAGGGTATTTCCATAATTCTCATATTATATTTGTTATTTTAAAATCTAGTTCCCATGATTCATAGGAATATTCCTCTAATATATCTTGAACAAACCTATAATTTAGTAAAATGGAGATATTATTACCTTTAACATATTTGTCCTAGATAAAAATGATATTAAAAAGATTAATTCGTTTAACAATATAATGAATAATAGTTACATATATGATATCCATATTATATATGGAAAACCAAAACATAACCATTACATTTTTGTATATTGGAAAATCATTTGGTGATTCATTCTTCATATATTGGGGAAATAAAAACAAATTAAAGGGTGATTTCAAATTCATATTAAATAATAGATATATAAGAATACATAATTCCTAAATATAACATGGTTGACAAATAATGAACATGACATATAGTCAAAGATCATGACCATGAAATAAATATATAGATAATATCACCTTTACAATAACATAGATAATAATATCATATATATCATTTAAGGAAATAAATAATGTTTTAAATACATGATCTTACCAGAAGATAATCTCAAATAATACATATTTATTGTGTTCAAGGACTCTAAAAGAAATATATCACATAAATTGGTATAGCATATACAAAATACCAACTACTATAACGTGATGTGACAACCTCGACTTACATAACTTTGTAACTTGTTTTCTCTCATTAGACATGTGGATACATTGAGTGGGTATCTATATCTAGACCAATGATGTCTCTTATATATATCTAATTAATTTCTCAAATAATGAATTATAAATATATTATATAATAAATTTTTCTTATTTATCAATTAATATCTCAATTTAAACAAAAATATGGAATTTAAATATTCACCAGTAATTGGAAAAAATATGTTTCCTTACATTAGCAGAATATATTGTAATGATATTAAATTTATTAAATACTATATTATAAATGATACTAAAAACATATACATGAATAAGAATAATAATATAGAATGAATAATTGAGAGTAGTATAGAACACATGCATATGAAAGTGAATGTTCACAATACAATTCCTAATCTATAAAGGAATATAGAAGATCATCAATTCACCAGAATAGATATTTAAAAATAGGGATGTTATTTTGATAATTATTAATGAAACTATAAGTTAAACATTAAAATCATATTTTCTTAAATAATCAATGATGAATTATAGAATTCGTGGGAATGGATTTTTTCATAAATTATTTTAATATGTTTAGAAAAACATTCCTTTTTATTTTAGTATAAAAACTAAAAATTCATTAAATAATAAAAAATGATTTTATTGGAAAAAAAATATGATACGTGTATATGAATTTATATATAGAATAATGGACATATATACCTAAATACATATTCATTCCTTATACGATAAAGTGTATAATTGATTTAGAATTTTCTAGGAAGAAAAAAATATTATTTTTGAATAAAGTTTAATAAATTATTTTAAAATAATAGTATAGATATTTATAATAATTAATTACCTCAAAAAAATAATTAAATGTTGAAAAAATATTTTAGAAGAAAATTTTAAGAATTTGGATATGGGAAATAGGTATTCTTGATTAAAAAACATAAATAAATTCAGTTTTTTTTTAAACATTGTTATAGTCTTTGGGTACCAGAGAGTGGAAAATTTTAAAAAAAATACATGGTGGCCATTAAAATAACAAGAATAGTAGAAAAGATTTTAGATTTTATAATAATTGAGAAAAAAAATACTCTAAAAAATTGTATACCTAAAAAATCTAAATAGGTAGAAATTATAATAAACTTTTGCTGCGTGAATATCTTTTTAATCAAAAACCCTTAAAAGTGAAAACCAAAATTTTAACATCAAATTCATTCAATAAATATTAATTAATGATATATGATATCAAAGTATTATTATATACACCATATATAACAGAATAGATAGATTATTTAAAATATGTCTCAATAAAATAGAATTGACATGAAAAATACTTACATAGGATTCTATCATTATAGAACACATTATATAATCATAATTAATAAATTTTTATTTGTTAAACTTTTATTCAAATCCATTTTCATATATATTTAAATTTACGGTTCTTTTATATTCATTTGACAGATATTAATTTTATATTTGAAGGTTATATCAACCACTTAATGTTGTTCTATCTACTACTCCAAATTTTCATCAATATGTTGAATATTGAGAAATTTGTTGTGAATTTATTCATTTATATATAGAATTTTAATAATCTCATTAATATAATTTTTTTTATTTTATACAATATTATAACAAAAAATGTAAATAGGTAATAGAAAATTTGAATATATCAAAAAATTGGGTGGTAGTCTACACGTACGCATGATGAAGTTTTCATTTACCTTATAGTTAAAAAGGGGAAAAATAATGTTATTTTTATTATTTATAGAATTATATTTATATCACTAATATGATATAAATTCATTACATATTTCTTATGGGCAGAAATGTATAGAGGAAATGGGAAAACAAATGACATCACAATATAGAATTTGTAGTCCACATGTACATATAATTTACATTATCATCTTCAAATAGATAAAAGTTCAAGATATTATATAATATATATTATTTATAAAATCATTACACCATATCTTAGAGATTGTAGCCAGTACATACACATGAAGTGTGATTTAATTTCTCATAAATTCAAAAAGAAGTGGAATAATGGTATTGTCTTGAACATAATAACATATAATTATAAGGGTGAAACTCATATTATAATATCATTATTGTGAGGATATAATTTATTTTTTTAGAAGAAGTAATAAATTGAAATAACATTTTTAGGAGTGACATATATTATTTGTAAATCTGTAATTCTCTTTTATATTATAAATTCATTGAATTAAATTAGCAAAGGACTAGAATCAATAGAATGATAATAAAGAATCTATGAATAAATTTACATAAATCATTGATAACCTAAATAACCCATATAGTGAGTATGATATGAGAGTTTGATACCATTTTTGAGTGTTTTGTTTTCCCATCATAAAAATACACATGATTATAACTTATAATATGTGTTTAACGTATTAAAAATTGAACAAAAGTACCAAATAATATAATATAAAAAGGATAAATCATAAATAAATTTAATTAAATTAAATTTAGATAATTTTAATTTAAATATTAACCAATATATTTCAGAATAACCTTTGGTGAACAGATGTTTACCCAGGACTATTTTATGAAAACATTCCATAATTAAATTTTATGGATGTTATTATAAAAATGTTATGTTGTGAGTGCATACATAAATTATGATAATTATGATATATTTAGATCAGTTTATGTTATTTTATAAATTTTTATAGTCATTTAAATATTTTAAAATAATTTTCAACAATAAATACCTCTTAATTTCTTCTTTTGTACTATTAAAAAAACCACTCTATGCATTACGATAATAATGATCGAAGAATATAATGTTCATAAAAATGAGTAGTACATTAAATTAATTTATTTAATTCATTAAACATACTAATTAATACAAAAGAATATTACTTTTAAATTTTTTTAAATAAATTAAATTATTTTTTTACTGCATAACACATGAACCTCCTTAGTGTTGCATATCCTTTCTATGTAGTTATACCATCACTGGTAATTAAAAATAATTTACTATCATATGTATTTTTTAAATTTTATATATCTATATATAACCTTTCAAAAATTATTCTCTCTTCCAAAAAACATATTATAGTTATTAATATAATGAGAGTAACACTTGAATTTATTCGTGACTGTTTTTTTTATTCTTTGGTCGGGGAGCACATCTGTCTGTGGGAACGGGAAATTTCTCTCCCGCATTCCAACTTTCCAATAGTTGGTGTAATTTATCTCTAATTTGGGTAAATTTTCTCATTGGTCGAAATGAGGTGATGGGATGCCAATTCTTACTTTCTTGGATTCCTCCTCGGAATTATTTTCCTAGTCCAGATCTCATAATGATTAAAGTATTGTTCATGAAACTCATTGTCTTTTCCATATCATCATGGAAGTTGATTAATTACACTACTTTCTTCAGGAAATTTCATGTGGTTATGTTATGGTAGACAACATTGATCGGGGGAGTAATTACATTGGAAATCGTTGGCGTGTATGGATTTTGAAACACTAATGTGTCTGGGATTTTTTCCCTTATGGTAGGGCTTCTTGAGGTAGCGAAAGCCCGAGGCTTTCCACATTGAGTGTGGGGAATTATATTCCAAAGGAATGTCCCAGAGGTTTTCCTCAGCTTACCATGTTTAACACATGGTATGACACAAGTTTAATATCTACTGGAGATGGATCAGACTGATTAGAAAACTGATAAGAGTAGATCAAATGGGTACATCCCCAAGAGTGATCACATGATAATCTAACATTATGGGTGGATCAATACACCCAATGAGAAAAGATCTGGTGATGATTGGGTCCCAACCAAAGGATAAACCATAGTTTACCATTGGTTATGATTGAACCTCAGAGAAGTTTTCTGTGTACCATATCTAGTCATCAGGGATAAAAACCCATATAGTTTGATTGGGTGATGAATCGGGGTGTACCTAAAGGACAATGACCCGAAGACATGTTGGGGCTTATGCATGGATAGTGGGCCATAATAAGAGTGGAACCCTTGGTCGGATGGTTATGGATTGTATAGGGGATTTTCATGGTTAGCTGCCTGGGTGACATAAGGATTAGTGATGGGATCAATTCTAGGATCTCACTGGGATGTGGTGGACTGTGTAAGAATTAGTTTGAATGATAGATGGTTGAACAATGTGGGTTGAAAAAATGGGATGGAATTGATGTGAAGATGTAAGTAATGTTGGGATTGTACCTTTGAGAGTCTTTCTACGTATCCCCATGGTAGAGAATCATAGTCCACATAGTTCAATGGGGGAATGGGACACATGAGGAGGTGACCCAATAGAATGGATGCATGGATTGGACTTGAAGGATGTACAACCTCCGGGTTGGGGAATGACCTTCCTAAAACACAAACACTCAAGGGAGAGACTATAATGGGAAATGAGTGATGGAATATAACCCTGAGGAGGTGTCCTACGTATCCCTACAGTAGAGAATCAATGTCCATGTACTTCTAGATGGGGTATCAAATCAGGGTGTACACAATGGATAACAACCAGGAGACATGTTGGGGCTTTAATGTGGTCATCACCCCATCACAGGAGGGGGAATCAGAGTTAAATAATTACAAACTGAGTGTGTGGCTTTTGTATGGTTAGCTGACCAAGAGATGGTCTAACAACTCTAAGGTACATACCAAGTATTTGGATCCCATCAAAGGGGACACCAATATTTAAATGTGTTTGGGGTTGAACCTCCGAAAGGCTTCCTACGTACCATGCATAGGAGACATGGATCAAAAGCCATGTAGTTTGAATAAGATTATCTGTTTTTGGTGTTGAAACCCAGGGAGGCTTCTTATGTACCTTGTCTAGAAGATAGGGATCAAAACCCACATAATTTTGGGTGTTGCATAGGATCAGGGTGTGCGCAGAGGACAGAGTCCCGAAATGATTTTGGGGCTTACATGTGGTTAGCAGCTTGGGATTTATTTAACACATGGGGGTAGACCGGAGAGTTAGATCCTAACCAAGGGGAATACAACATATTACCGTAGATTGGGATTTTACTTGAGGGAGGCTTCTGGCGTACCTTGTATAAGCGATAGGTATCAAAACCCACTTAGTTCATATATATACATTTTAACATCATGAGGGACAGAAGGTGTATATAGTTTAACGTCATGCGGGATGGTGGTGAATTGACTTGAAGTGGTTGCGACAAATGGGTGATGGGAATGAACCTTTGGGAGGCTTCTTACATACCTTTCCTAAAGAGGGAAAAGATCAATGTTCACATTGTTTGGATTAAAAGGATAAGGATTTTGAACTAATGTTGCCCAAAGAGAATGCCATGGTTGATCCTTACGCCAAGCCCACATGAGTCATGCTCAGTGTGAATAACAAGAGGCATCAAATATTTGGTGATCATGACACGAAAGGTGCTTCTATGAGGAATACAGCGGGGCTTATGCATGGTTGGCAGCCCATAGAAGAAACAGGGTCATAGCCTTGGTTAGCAGCCCGAGAGGTGGATATTAGGACTTATTCATGAATGGAGGACCAATGGTGATAATTCCAAAAGTTAGATAGATGGGGTAATGAAGGTCCATGTGCCCATCTCTGCTATGGCCTTTGTGAATATAAGATGAGAGGAGGATCAAGGATGCTACCTCCTGAATGAAAGAATAAGGGATTAAACCAAGATGGTTTACCTAACTCATGGGTGGAATGTGTGACATTCAAGGAGTATCTCATTCCATGTGAGAAGATATCACTCATGTAGAGACTAGTGGGTGTGAAAACTATTTGAGGTAGGGCACCTTGTGTATATTTCATGGGGAGAGGCTATAGTTTAATATCCTGTGATGATAATAATGGTGCTTGTCAGTTAAACTACATGTATCTCGGATGATGAGGATTCACACCTCACCCTTAGAAAGTACATAACTAGTGCACTTTAACCCATGGTTAAGAGAAGGTATCAGTAATGTCTTGTAGAGACGGGGTTGTGTAGTGATCCATTGAGGGGATGACGTTAGCGCAACTATGCGAAGAAGCAATAGTCATTAGTGTGCCTATGTGAAGAAGCACAAGTCCTGTGAATGCATCAGGAAGCACCACTTGAGGGACTTTGAAGATACATCTCACAAGCTCGGAGGGCCATACGGAAGGGATGTGTGCAAAAGATGGGTGTTGTGCGTTAGATTTGATGGTCAAATATATTTCCCTAAAGAAGAGGGGTATATTAAATACGTATTAAAGGTTGCGTGCAAGGAATATCGACTTCATGCAAACATAGGGTGGTTACGTGAAAAAAAGGTGTGTTTATGCATAATAGAAAGGTGTGTACTCAATATGTAAGGAATGTGTATAATAGGATAATATTTCATGCAATAGAGAGTTTCATGTTTAGTTTTATTTGATTGTAAAAAATTGGTAATAGTTTTCTGCAATTGGGTCATGTGAGCGCAATTCAGGTGATGTGCACGCAATTGATTGGGGTTGCGGGAAAATGGGGTGTTTGTTTGACCAATGTAAAATTTTCATGAAAATAATATGGTTTGTGTGAAATGGATTTCAATTGTTCACCAAGGGTATTATTTTCATAAAATTTCATTAGAATCAAAGGTTACAGGCAGTGGTCAAGCCCTAGTGAGCCCTCTTGAAGGCAGACCCTTGGGAGACACATTACACAAAATGAACTTCATTGAAGTAATGAATTTACCATGGGAGGGGTTGTATTTTTCACTAGAGAAGAGTGACTAATTCTTTATATGTCTCAAAGAGAGGGTCACTTGTATTTATTAACAAGTTTTTGAAGTAGTGGCACAAAATGGGGTCAGCGTGGAAAACATCAACTACGTATTACGTGTGACTCTCCCCTTTTGTATGCTCAGTGTGGAAGCCTTCTTGGGAGGCCAGTGCAAATAATTTGGCCTGGGTTCACCACACTGTACATTGAATTATATATTTTCCCCATACCTCAGTGGTTTTACATGTAACATATCTAATTTATGCGTACATCTCCATTTTTACACATAGTATCTTTATGGGTCTCTAGATCCTCCACTAAGTTGAAGGCCGCCTTCAAATCCACCCTCCAACGTCTTTTTTTAGTTTCACTCAGATTTCGGCACCATAAATTGTTCCCCATCAGAATCTGAGATGCAAGGGCGAAATGGTCGGATTCTAAGGGAAATGCCAAATACACCAAATTATTCTAGGTTGGGTGTGAAAAATGGGTCATGGGATCAAAATTTCATTATGCACCCACAAAAACCCAGATCTACTCCTATAAATTTCCTAGGGTCTCATGCCCTTCATACTAGATTTCTCATTTGTTAGTCCTATTAGCTCTCACGCGTGAAATTCCACTCAATTTGTGTGAAAATCCACTCTTTTGGTCACTCATTTAAGCCCTCTATTTGTTTTTTTGAGCATCATAAGGTTTTCCGTTAAAGATAGTCCTTTTCGAGCAAAAAACGACCTTTTTACACAAATCATAATGTTCCGTGCACCTTCCTTAAAGAATTTTTTCTGGAACCCAAATCTTTTTATTCACATTGAATGCTTTAATTTTGCATATATAGCATCTGAATTTCAAGATTCACTAAAATAGTTGCGGGATAGACTGATGATGAGAGGAGACTTCCCATGCCACACAGAGGGCTGAGATGACTCCAAATCCTCATAAATTTGGGGAAAGGATGGTTATATCCAATAACCATATGCTTCTTAGTATGGTGAATCAGGCTCAAAAAGACTATTTGATGCGGGATAAGATTCCAATATGGGACTTTGACCTTCAGGATGATGTTCTAATGTGAGACTATGAAACTGATATGCCACATTTCTGGGTAAGATGTGTGGATGATATTTTGTGGTATAATATCATTTACTATGGTTTCCCTGCTATGGAAACGACACATATGGCTGTTTACATCCTAAATACAAACACCCAGACAATCAAGAAGAGTGAGCTAGTTGTCGAAGATTTTCCAGCCCATTACATAAGTACTTTGAGGAGCGGTATTGTGGATGAGACCAAAGGCCAGAAAGAAGAATGGGACCTGAGGTTTGAGGAAAATTTCACTAGTGATTGGGTAGTGGCATTTTGGGTATGACAAACATGTGAGCAGTTGGGAGTGGAGCTGTGAAAAATTAGTTTTTTTCAAGGCGGTGTGGACATCCCAATTCCATTTCTTCTGTCAAAAGGTCCTTGTTTCGGATCTGCTTATCTTATGTTCTCATGATACAAACAAATTCCATCTCCTCCATGGGGATGATGGTATCAGCCTTTGGGACATCCCTTGTATCAGAGGAATCCCTCTGGATGGATATCAGTATGATGAGTTTTTTCCTAGATTGAATACCTTGAGAGATAGGTCCCAAAATCCTAAACTGGCATGGAATCTATTAGAGATGGCCAAGGAGAGGCTGGAGATTAATTTCATCTTGAAATAAATCAATTAACCAAAGTGATTTTTATTTTTCTGAGGCAAGATAAAAATGTTAAGACAAAAGCATTAGGAAATCGGTGTCAGACTGTCTCATAGATAATAAAGGGCGGGTCCTATAAGAGGGTCTTGGAGATTGGAAAATATCAATCCTAGGTCTTTATTGTGAACAAAATCCAACACGCAAACATCTGGTATTTCATATTTCTCACTATGTTCCAGAGTGGATGGATACTGTTGGTGAGGGACATGAGGATGGGAGTCCATCCCAGTATGCTAGTGATGGATGGGGTCATGGAATCCAACCATAGGTTCAATATGGGGGTCCCCAAGCTAGCCCAACTATATGCGATTCTGGGGTAGATTTCATGTGAAGTCACTCGCAGGAGGATCTGTAGCCCTTTCTAAATTCTTCATGGTTAGATAGTGGATGACTATGTAGAATATGATTTCTAGAATTCCATGCTCCCCCCAGGTGGTGTCCTACGACCTTCTTTGTTGAACATTGAATGGATTAATCCGCTGACGCTTAATGAACATGGGATAGATCATCAGATTGGAAATCATGATAACTTTTTATATAGCATATTCTATACCCCATCCAGCCATATGTTGGATGATGGTCAAGGCCCTTTAGAATAGATGATCTACTTAAAAATGTATTAGAGGATGGGTGTTGGTAGCCGGAATCGATAGAAATATCTTTTGTGAACCCTATGTGCAATAAAGGTTTTCCAGTAAGTTTGGTTTCATACAATGGATGTGTAAGAAGATGTATACAGAGGTCTAGTAGTAGAGGAATCATTGTATCCTTTTCCAATTGTGGCTAACATTCACAAAATTTTTCTTTCATGATGTAATTACGCTTCCCCCTTCTAACGACAATGCTGGAATCTCAAAAATGTATAATCAACATTGGGTTGAGACATATCTGGAGGTGGTTTTGTGGAAACACAACTAGAAGGTCAAAGCACTGAGCACATAATCTAGAGAGCGAGAGTGTAGGAAGAGTACTCATTGGGAAGTAAGGCCGGGGACAAGTCAGGTAGTTGGGACAACACAGGCAGGTACCTCAGTGGCCAGAGTATTTCGTAGTGTGGTTGTGCCTCCTCCATCGAGAGGTAAGGGTCTTGTCAACAACTTAATGGTACAGTTAAGGATATCCCTAGATAACATATGAGTTACCTGATCCATCCTTCTAAAGATTTTGTTTTCCCTACCCTATGGTCAGCATGGATAACCTTACAGTTGTCACTTAGCATTGAAGCCTTATGAAAAAATATGACATAGGATGGGCTTCAACCGCGAGAGATTGGGATCCTTAGAATTGATGAAAGAGTGATATTTCACCAACGACACTTATATTTCACAGAAATGGATGTATATCCACAATAGTAGGGACAGTTCAAGGAACCATATGTTCTAGTGAAAGTGCTACACGTCCAGAAGAATGATCCAGAAAAATTGTCATCCGATGATGACGACAGATATGAGGATGAAGAAAAAGAAGAAAGAGAAGGGGAGGAAGGAAGAGAGAATAGAGAAGGATAGGAAGAATGGGACACTAAAGGTGATGAGCCTGATGGAATAGCACCCCACTAGAGGATTCATCACGAGAGTGTCTAGATGCCAACTCTAACATAGAAATTGATAAACAACACCAAGTAGGCCCCAATCCATATCATAAATGTTTTCTTTTCTATGTATGGATTCACTAACCAAGATTTTCTCTGTTCGGGTGCACATTGACATAGGTGATCATTCTCCAGAACCTACAACTAGAGGGTACAAGGAGGTAGATAAATCGCAGGTTGAGTGTCTAATGTAATGCTGACTGGAGGGGCTACATTGGCCACATCTAAATCTCTAGTTGTCCCTTTAGCATTGAAGGAGCCCAAGCCTGTTATTGAACAAACAAGTTTTCCGGGATCTTCTGCGGGGGAAACTCATGTATTGTGTGATGAACCAGATGTTCTGACACTAAGCTATTATAAGTCTCAGTTTTTTTAAATACCTATATTCATCATCGGGGAACTCTACTGACCAAGTTACCACTCCATTTTATATTAATTACAGTACTAGAGACTCAACAATCATATGAATTTAGAACTCCTGCAGGTGATTTACCAGTGACTGTAGAAACTCATGCATGGCCAAGCATCCAAACCGATCAAGCTTTGGTGCCTAGTGATTCGGTAGTTGAAGTTTTGGGTAACACCACTACCAGGGTGGAGTCAGAAGATGGCTTGGGAAAATCCATTGAGTCAAGGAAAATAGAAGAGGGCCACATGCCAGAGGAGGACCCTACAACTGAACTTCTTGATGCCTTCCCTAAATACTAGATTGTAAACCCTAAAGAAATTGATGATTCTACATCAAAAGAAACTGAAGATAGTGGAATAACATATAGTAAGGGTTGGATGTGTGTCAAATGATTCATTAAACATCCAAAGACCAAATGATTGACCCTGATTGTGTCACTCTTCTTCTGGTTGTTTTTCCTATATACTAGAGGGGTGTACATCTGACATCTTTATATGAAAATCCTTGATTAAATTGCTGAGAAGATGAGGGAGAGTATCCAATATCAAGATGTCTCCAGGATTTAGGAATGATCTGAAAATGTTCAGAAACTTCATGAGACTGAATAGGAGATATGGTGTGTGCACTAGTAGGTGGGTGAGCATGCCATGTTCATCATGAGCCAATATGCAGTTATTCATAGATTATAAATCCACATGGTGGAATATTTGGAGAAAAAGGTGTAGGTGATCCATCAAATGCTGAGTTCCAAACTGAGTGGGAGTAGCTACAAGTCAGGATCAATGCATTCTTCTCGGCAGCAAACAATGAGGAGAGAATGCATAGGGAGTGGGATCCAACCGTGGAATCTACATGATGAAGGGTGGAGGAGTTAATGATGTCCATTGAAGGGGATGGTCCATATGGTCCCTATTTTGGATGAACCATAGAACACTTATTTCTTTTTTTTTGTATTTTGTTCTGGCTTTATAGACTTATTATTTCCCCTTTTTAATGCCTCTCAATCATAGGTGTGGGAAATGACCAATGATCAATCTCTAAGAACATGTGGGTGATACCTGGGGTGAGAAAAAATGGATGACCATATCAGTATTCTAATTGAATATGAGAATACAAACCCATATCTGGGTATCCGAGGTCTAATAAACCAAATCTGGGTTTATGGGAAGAAGGAGGGATCCCCGAATGGAGAATGAAGTTCTCATAACAATCGAATTGTTGATTTCCCAACATGCTCTAGTACACAATCAAGGTAATTATAGAGGCATTGGAATCAATATGAATATAGGGGTATGGAATGTGTGAGTCACCATACCCAAAATTTGCGACCCTGTAGAGATAGAATAGAAATGAAGGATTACCACTGACCATGCTTGAAACACAATATCCTTATTCTGTTAGTTTGAAAATAGGGATAAAAAGTGAGGGTCAACCACTGACCATGTTCGAAACACGGGGCCTGACTCAAAATGTCATCTTAGTTCTTCAGGGGTGTTTGTATAATATAGTAGGTGAGCCATAGGCTGAGAATCTATATTGTTAGGGGGTTCCATTAGACATGGATGAGGTTGAGGGTCTGAATAATGGGCATGAAATATGTGGAGGGCAGAGTGATGGGTTGTTCGATTGGAGTCTAACACTCTTGAAACTACACCACCATGATTAAAAAACATTAGGTGAGTGCATCGGTCCGATCGAGGATCAAATTCATTTTCTGAAAGGATGTATCTAGTGATAACCTATAGTAGTGAACAGTTTTACACCATGCCAATGGAGATGATAGACAGGAAGATTAGTATATTATGTTGAGGATGATGCACATAATAGTTTAGCATCATATGATCCGGACATTGCACAGAGCATTCAGGTCATACTATCGGGATCGACGCAAACAGTTTAAATCCATGTTACACAGACTTTAGGCTCTTTTTTTATGGTCATAGTGTTTGGACCGTGAGCAGGGGAAAAGAACCAGTAAAGTTAATCATCTTGGTAATAAGACTGGGGCAAAATTCTTAGATGTCAATACATATCCCTTAAGTAAGAGAATCAAGCCAAACATAGTTCTTATGTATAGTGTAGTAAGAGACCAATGCTAGCAAGGAAATCCTCTCTGGTGAGGAAGCTGATGTATCCCATAATTATTATAGGGCATTCTAATGTTGTTTAGGGTAGGGATGCAGTCTAACGTCATGTGATGATGACATGGGCATCCCAAATGAAATGGTTGGTGTTGTAAATATCTCGCAGTGAATGGGGACTATAAGAGTCCACACCACACCATGTGTTCCTGATGGGGTTATTTTGACCATAGACCAGAGGTGGCATAAATTGGCACTAGAACTGAGGGAAATTGCTTGGGAATTCCAACGAATCCCATGAGGATGGGAATCAAGGTATATGTTGTCCTGAAGGATTCTTGTAGTTTAATTTCATGTTATGTGATAAAGATTGAAAGGGGAGATCCCAAAAGTTTGTGTACATGGTGCAACCGTTATATAAACGACATGAATGTGGACCAAAGCAGTCCATAACACACCACATAATTCTAAGGGTAAATCTTATGTCTAGATCCCAAATATAGTGAAATTTAGACTTGGACCAAGATGAATTTTTTTGGGAATTCTTATATACCCCCATTAAGATGGGAATAATGCTATATATAGTTCTCATATTGTAGTTTAACATCATGTAGGATGAAAGGAATGTGTAGTTTGTCTACACAAGTACATATACTACAAAACCCACTAAACCCAAATGAGTCATTATTGATTTGGGAAACAAGTTGTAGTGATGGGATTTCCCTAGTACATGGAGGCACACATTAGGGGAAATATAATTCTAATTTAATGAAGTCCCACTATAACTACCATGCATTCTCAACGCACAAAAATGCATAGAGGGGTTAAATCAAGTGTGATGGAATGACACATAAACATAAGGATGTGGAAAGATGTGAATCATGGCACCCGAGATCTGAATCACAATGATGGTTTCATGACGATAGATGATAACTTTTGACCCTGTTTGAAACACAACATTTGTTTCATGTTATCCTGACAGGGATACATGAAAATACGGGTCAACAATTGACCATGTTTGAAAAATAAGACCTATCACAAAATGTAATTCAAGGTCTTCAGGGGCATTGGCCTAAGATGGTAGGTGAGCCAATGTAGCATGAGAACATATAGTAAAAGGGGTCCCTTCAGTTGTGGAAGAGTATGGGGATCTGAATAATGGGACCATGAAGTGTATACATGAAACGTGGGAATTTCATTGATGAATCCTACATTTTGGGATCTACTCCACGGTTCACTTGATTATTTTAATGAGACATTTAAGATAGAGGGGTTCAAATAACTTTCTATGGATGATGGTCCTGGGGATAAAAACACCTAGTATATGGTCATAGAGGGTACCATTGAGATGGGACATGGTTTAATGGAATGTCAATGGGGGGCGCAAAGTTGTAGAACCCAATGTGGGTGAGGACCAAAGAATCCTTCCATCTAGTGACACATTCCATGTGAAAACCCACTCACAATTTAAAGTCATAATGTGTGGACTAGGTTTTACAGTTTATTATCATGTGGATGGAAGAATGGAGGATTTGTAATACATAGGGCTGGACCCGAAGAATAAACGTCCAAGAATTATTACTTATCCCATGAGGAAAAGTATCAATCCATACATAGTTCTCACAAGATCATAGTTTATGGTCATAGAACAGAGACCATGATTGGATGAAAAAAGGTAGACAAAAGGTGTTTTTGAAGCAAAACCCAACAGGGATAACGAAAAAAAGGATTCTGCACCACGCCACATGCTTCAGGTGGAAACCTTAGGTTGGGGGACCAAATTTTGAATTTAGGTTGGGCCTAAGACAAATTATTCATGCGCTCCTATGTATCCCATGAGAATAGTTTTAAATCCATACATAGTTATAGATAGATTCATACATTTTAACATCATGAGACAAGGGAATTATGAGGATTTAAGGAAGATCCATAAATTGAAATCCATGGCAAGGTGTTCATGAACCCGACGTGAATGAGAACCTTAGAGGTAGTCACCACACCACATGCTCTCGACAATGTTCAGGACAAGGGGGCTCAAAAGAGGGAAGGATTTTAGATACATGGGGCTGAACTCAAATATGATATGTTTCTGTGTTCCTATGTATCCAACTAGGAAGAGAATCAGGACACAAGTAGTTCTAGACTATTTCATGGTAGGGTACAAATTCCAATGGAAATAATGTCATGCATGTCTGGCCCATGGACTAAAAAAAGCAACAATTGATGGATCTTGTATTTTTTATTAGGGTGGATGTGTTTTTTTGTGAAGAAAAAAACCTAGGATGGATAATCCTTGAGTCACTATAAGAATAATGTCATATATAGGCCTTGAATAATGGTGTGGTCAATGACTAATACCAAACATTACAACCCCTCTCATGACTACATCAAAATGTAGTGCCATTTTTTTCATGTAGCCAGGATGATAGTGTCATTGTTTAGGGTTGTATGATAGGACCAGCTCATGTATTTTTATGTCGTGTAGAAAAGATGCAATAGTTCAAAGTCATGTATGACTAGGGGGTATTGTCTAACATCCCATGTCATAGATGCTCATAGAAGAAAGATGTTCTAAAGGGAATGTGCAAGGGGAAATAAATCATATATAATGCAAATGAGGACATCAGTTCACATAAAATCGTGTGCAACCACAGAGGGGGTAAACTCGTGACAAGGGGCTAGAAAAGATCAAGGGATATGGGGATGGACTCGAAGATAGAATATCTAGAAATTCATAGGTATCCCATAAGGATGGGAATCAATTGATACATTGTTATGAAATGTGAAGTGCAATTTAACGACACACGATAAGGATGTGGGGATATCTTAGATTAACTTCGTAGTGCTCAGACCAACATATGTGAGTCTATTCTAAGCGGGTGTAAACCATGACCAAATCCATAATCCCATGTGAGCGATGCTCGATGTGCAAAATAGGGGTAGAAATGATCATCACAACATGTAAAACAAAGAGAAAGGGGAAACAGTGAAGTGCCTTGAATTACACCACACCTTAGATTCATCCTCCTAATTTGTAGGCACGCACTGAGGGATAACACTAAGACTGTCAAAATTCCACTAGGACATTATGAGGTGGAAAAATATTTGAATCATGCGACCAAAATTTATGGCTTCACAGGGATGGAATAACGATGGAGGATAATTGTTTACCATGTTAGAAACACAATATCCATATCGTGTGACCTGAAATGGAACATAAAAATGAACACTGACCACTGACCATATTTGGAATGCGGGAGTTATGTCAAATTTCCATTTTAAATCCTCAGGGATGTTGTCCCAAGACAGCATGACAGCAGTAAGGCCTAGCATCCAGGATGTTAGGGGATCCCTTCGAATGTGAATGATGATGAAATCACAAATAAAGGGAATCATGGAGTATATAAATGGCTGAAAACAAGTCTATGTTGAATCCAACACTTTAGGTCCGGAACCAGACTTCTCTTGGGAACTTTGGTGAATTTACAAAGAGGATCAAGGGGACCAATTTGAGAGAAAATGACATGAAAAGTTGAGTGGAGGATAGGGGCATGGAAGGATATCAAGAGAGAGGTATGTGGCGTGGCTATTGCAAACCTGGTGTGAATGAGGACATAATCCCATACTTCACCACGTACCCCCTACCAGAAAACATAGGCCAAGGGGCTAGAAGTAATAGGTGGTTTCTAAGAAATTGGGTTGGACCCGAAGAAGAAATGTCCAGGTGTTCATATTTAACCCATCAGGATTGGAATCAAGACATACGTAGTTCTGAAATATTCTTGTAGTTTAGCATCATAAGATAATAAGGGGATATGGGCATCTCAAAGAGGAATGTGTATGTCATAGAAAAAAACCTGATGTGAGTGAGTAAATCATACCACATATGCCACACAATTCATATTTCTTGGTGGGAACATAGTCCGAGTGGCTAAGAGAAATAATAGTTGAACCTAGGGTAGGCCCGATGATGAAATGTTTGGGTGTTTCTACATATCCCATGAGGATGAAAATCAAGCCAAATATAGTTCTAAAAGTGCCTTGCAATTTAACTTCATACAAAAAGTATGTGGTGATATCTTCGTTTAAGATCATAGAGCTTAGACAATTTTATAGATTATCATAATGTGGGATGAGTGCTGGGTTGTTTTCCATCTTTCATCCTGGACGAATCATGCAGTTAAATGTTGTGTGGTGAAGATGGAATAGTTTAATTTAATATGGGACTGTTCAAGAAAAATAATAATTTTTTAATTTTGCATTGGTGGGAGGAGTAATACTCTCGCCATCTATGGTGACCAAGTAGTACATGACATTGGGGAAAACCTTTTGAATGATGAACGGTCCTTCCCATTTAGGCTATAGTTTGGGTGGGATCCTACTAGGTATCATTGGAGTTCTATAGGCCAACACCATGTCACCCTATAATAAAGACCATAGGAGAACATTTTTGTTGAATGATCTAGTTATCTTGTTCTGATGCCTCTCCGTATTGTGCATGGAACAAAGCCTCTTTATGTCCAGTGCTTATAGTTTAGCTAGACAGATTTTGACTACCATATATCATGTCTTCATATTGTTTAAAGAAGTGTGTAATGGACGAAACCAAATCTCGATGGGAAGGACATACTCCGTTCTATAAATTATGTAATATGGGGTGACCTGAGTGGGATTATGAGTCATCGATTGATTGGCCAAGAGAGAATTGGATTGTTTATCTGGATAAATCTTCTTATTCTGACCAACCATGTTCTGTAAAAAAAATTAGATGATTTGGTTGAATGAATTGATCTATCCATTTGATTTCGCATCATATAAAGAGGTATGCTTAGAATAGATTTTTTACTTGGTGTAAAACTTATTCAATTCGAATGCCCAAAATTTTTTGTCATAATCAGTGAGGAAGACGTGAGGGACTTCGAATCGATTGATTATATTGGTGATAACAAACTCAAATATTGAATGGGCCTTTACTTCCTTGAGTAGAATAGCCTCTTACCACATGGAAATAATATATGTAGCGGTTAGGATAAACCTATACTGGTGAGCTGTTGCCTGTGGATATGGTCCCATGACATCGAGTCCCCAGACCACAAAGGCACTAGGGTACATGGTAGTGTAGAAAGGCCTTGGTGACCGATGCACAAAATTAGCATGTATTTGGCATGCATATCCTTTTGAAAATATCAATACAATCATAGATCATGGAGGGAAAAAATAACCCAAATATCTGGATTTGATGAAAGAGTTTTGGCCCTATCTGATGAGCCTCACAGGAACTGACATGAACTTCTAGGATGACATGAGAAATATCACCTCCCTAAATAAAACAGAGGTGAATTGCATCAAACCCACACCTATAGAGGATCCACTCAAAACTTGGACCACTCTAAGGGTTAACTACAATGCATGACATCAGATTCCTTAACGGTTGTCTCGATTTGATGGGATATTACTGTGTTGTAGGAACTCGATAAAGGGGGTTCTCCAATCAGGTGTCCTTTCTAACATTGTTGTAGGGGGACTTGGGGGTCCTCACAAAGAGGCACTGTTGGTAAGGTGGCATACCTGTGGGCTATCATCGTTGTCTAGAGTAATCAGAGTGATGAATCTATAATGAAATACATGAATAATCACATCATCCTATTCTCATTCTGCAAGAGATGAGACCATGTTATCCAAGGCGTCGGCTCGACAATTCTATGAACGATAGATATGAGTAACTTCTGGACGAGATGGGAACAAGGCCATCAATTGGTGGGTACATTATAATTGTCGTATAAGATCCATATTCTTGAAGATGTAGTCATTTCTTATCTACATGTTTACTAGTTTGGATCTCCCATTCACATGAAATTGGGGAAGATCGATCTTGAGGGCCATCACGAGACCAGTGATGAGAGCCTGGTACACTGCCCCTTTGTTGGTATAGAATTCTGACAATATGAATGCATATTATTGAAAATCGTGTGTTGATGTGATGAAGATGATACACAAGACCACTCTATTGAGTCTGGGATAATTGTTTCATAGACTGGTAGGGATTCAGAAAGCTCTATAAAAATTCATTTTCCAATAATGAATGGCTTGATCTATTGAGAGGATTGCTTCATCCAGAAAATCAAGATCCAGAGACTAGTCCGTAGTAGGTAGATGGGAAGTATGAAATTCCACCAATGCATGTCCCTATATTTTCTTTTGGGGGAAAACATGATGTCGAATATCTGGAGGATCACTACCAACTGATCTAGATTGAATTTCCACATGGGGTGGTTCAGAATTTACTTTAGTGGATCCACTCTGGACACTAGCTATATCTCATGGTTCTACGAGCAATGTCCCAATTTTTTTTCACTGTGAATACCAGTGCAAGGCAGATCTTTTTTATAGAGGAATATCTGGTCTTTTTATTGAGGATCATGTGGCTACGATATTATAAACTATTCCTCATTCCCTCATTGTTCTTCTAGGCAAGAAGGGAACTGAGAGATCATTAAAGAGCGATCACATATAGGACCAGTAGTTTTTCAGAAATGGGTGGCCTTAGGACCAGAGGCTATAATAGGTACTGCTTGATTTTCTCAAAATCAGTCTGACACTCCCCATACCACTGATAATCAGAAAATTTCATCATGAGATAGGAAAAGGGATTACACTTTCCCGCCTTATTTTCAATGAATCAGAGTATATAGGCTTAGTGACCTCAAATGACTTGAATCTGATGAATGTTTCTTGGAGGATACATCTAAACTATGGCCTTGATCTTTTCTAGACTGATCTAGATGCCTCTATATCAGACAATGAAGACGAGAAACATTTTTGAGGTGACCCTGAAGGCACAATTCAATTGGTTCATCTTCAGGTGGAAGGATCAGATGAAGCCAAAAACTTTCTTGAGATCTTTGAGATGGTCGTGGTGCTAGTGAGATTTGACCACCATGTCGTACATGTATCATTCCAACAATGTCCCGAGGATCGGCTTGAATATGAAATGCTCAGAACACGGATAGGTGGTACCTATATTCTTTAGATCGAACGACATTACATGGAAAAATAAAAATACATTGTGGTTCCTTCAAGGATGTAGACTCTTTATCCTCGAGGGCCATTCAAATTTGGTTATACCTCAAATACCAATCCATGACAGAGAGATCCTAGAACACAATGGTGGAATTAATCAATAATTTCATCGCAAGAAAGGGAAATTCATCCTTCAAAGAGTGACGATTGAGATCCTAGAAGTCAATGCAGACTCTGAAATGTTCATTCTTCTCCCTGAAGGGAAAAGTGTTAGCTAACCATCTGGGGTACTAGTCCTCATTGACCAAGTTGGCTCCGAAAAACTTATCATCCTCATCCTCAACCATGGAACTTTTCATAAGGGTTCATATTTCTTTGGAGGTTGTTTGAACACGCGATGATTTGCTGGAAGACTGAGGTGGTGGATGGATACCTGAGGATCAACTCCTGGAATCTCATCCCAACTCCAGGAAAATATATCAAGAGTTTGGTTCAGGATGTTTATGTATCTTTTTAGCTCTTCGGCTGACACAGCGGTGTTGATCAATGTACATTTTGGAGATTTTTCATTACCGAGGTTCCCCTTTAACAATTCATCAACTCTGGTGGAGACACCCTTATTCCATGTAGGAGGAAAATCCCCTATATCCTTTTCTTCATTTACTAAGGAGGTATCTTTGGTGTGAGTTGACTATTTTTTGTTTATAGATCTTGTCATTTAACAGGCACCAGCCTGAGCAACGGTGGGCACTACATCAGGGCGCTCTTGTACTTCTGAAACCATACAATGAATTTTTTCGACCCAATCCCATCTGGCTTCAAACCAATGGGAATTTGTTTTATGATATCATGGAAATAGTGGTTCATCTGCTGGATCCATTTTTTCCAAGCACTGTGGATCAAGAAAGTATGGCGTATTGTCGTTTCCATAGGGTGGACATCCCAATAAATTATGGGTGTAAGTGGCTCTGGGATCACCCAAGCCTGATTTGTATAGGAATATGATGTGATCTTCCCTCATACCTTAGATTTTAGACATTTCATACCCCTCATTCCAGAGACAACAAATAATTTCCCCAAATATAGGGTTGTGGCCTAAAATTGGTGGATCAAGAAAATATAGGCATCATCCAGGACTATCAATGGGTCGGTTGTAGTCTTAGTGTGTTCAACCTCATTAGCCTGAATATCTTTGACCTTTCTCTTTTAGTAGTCGACATCTACATAGCAGGCATCAAAAGAGGTAAATGGATATGCCTCACCTTGGAGTATGCCTACTCGACCATTAAAAGAGTACTTAATGAATTGTTGATACAATGAAGGGACCACCTTTTTTAGATGGAGCCATGTCCTACCCATAAATGCATTGTAGGTGGTGTCTTGTGAGACAACCATGAACTCGGTACTGGAAACCAGGACACTGAACTAGGACTTCAGGTGGATCCTTCCAAGCAGTGTTTGTTCCGTCTTGTCATAACCTTGATTGTTTATGTTAGAGGGACTCAGATCATCCTCGAACATCCCCATCATTCGGAGTTTCTAGGTCGAGATAAGGTTCATCCATGACCCTGTGTCGATAAGACAACAAAAAAACTCCACGCTATTGAAATTTCCAGTAATGTACAGTTGTAGGGTATTCCTTTTTGTGGGAGAAAATTTATCTTCTCCAAATAAGAAGATAAGAGTCGGACATACAACATGCTCGACTGCCTCAGAATGGAAGGATTCTGCGGCTGCTACCTCCATCTTAAAATAGAGGGGGCTTCTTAAAACTTGAGCAAGTGCTTCACGCATATCCACTGATAGGAAAAATCCTCAAGGATAGATATCTTTATAAGAATGATGGAAATATTCTTATGGACATCATACTACCATTCCAAGAATGATCTTATCATGATAGGAGGTCGCTATATGGCAGGATGTATGGAGGGCCCTTTTTGCTGAACTAATGGCCGAATGGTACTAGGAATGTCCTACTACATAGCAGTCAAAATGCACGGAGCGAATACCAGAAGAGAGATATATGACTGATGCCAGTACGTAACAGAATGTGGCTGATCATAGCACGATCGTGGGATCCTTTTCAGATCCTGAAGCACTAATGCAGATGAAGGCATATTTGGGAAAAAAGATGATATGGTTAGGCGTGATGAGCTCTACATTGTGCCTATTTTCTAGTTTCAGTGGATTGCATAGCATGGCTGGAAGCACTGGCCTTCACAACCTAGAAACTCATACAATCGCAGATCTTTCGATGTGGGAGTCAGTAGGGGACATTGGGAGGATCGTCGAGGCACTCTTCGATGTCAGAAACCATGGAAGATTTTACCATCTCCACGATGTTAACTGAATCATACCCTGAATTATCACTTGATGAATCCTCCCTTAATGGGTGGATTTTGGGTTTAATATCTATCTCTAGGGACATGAAATCACCAAGAGTATGGGATGAATATGGCATCATTGGATGACATAATTTTCCCTTTCTTTATTAATGCTTTCCCTTCTGGAAAATGGAAGGCTAAGAGGTCGACGCAGACGCTGTGGTTGTAGGTAACACAGGGACTTCTCAAGACTCAAGTCAATTCAAACATAAATGAATAATTCAATGTGCATGAAAGAATACCTTGTGAGCCATCCAATCATTTTATTTTTGAGACCCTCAGTCGGAAATCCATTGAAACACACCTTCACTGTCACTATCGCTATCAGGATTTATGAATACTCATTCCACCAATGCCGAGGCTAGACCTAACATGACTATATTTTTATCAACCTATTCTTGGAGCTTATTTTAAACACATGGAAATGTTTGAGGGTGTTCCCTTGGATCAGATGATACGGGTAGTAATTAGTGTGATTAGTTAGACCCACTTCTTTGGGACTCATGCATTCCTGCAATCGTTAAATTCTATGGTCCAATGCACTTTAGAAATAATCAGGGACCTGACCCTCACTAAATGAAAAGGTCTAGTTCCTTATATCTAGAAAGGTAGCTATGGGATCCATTCCATGATGAAGTTTTTGAAGAGCTTATGGAAGATGTGGGACCTAGATATATCACTTAGGTTGTGGCAGCACATTACGTGGGGGAACATTCTGATTCTATGGTTGGAGCTGCTAGGCCAAAAGCTGCACCTGAGGTGGTGGGCCTTGCTGAGGCTCTGGAGGTGGCTCCACTGGTTATAAATCCATCTTTCTAGGGGCCTCTATATATACTACCACAGTGGGATCATCCCTAGTGTCTCTTCTTATTAGAACTACATAAGGTAATAGATGTTCCTTCTTAGCCTGCTACAAGGCTTCCTCTATATGATGGTCTTTGTTAGAGAAATCCCAGAATCTCCCTAGGTAGTTCTGAGTGATGAGATAGGGGACCAGTTCTATTTTGACATTCCCCACACACGTTGTTATCAGCTTCTCCTCAGTCAGTAGCATGTCTTGGGAATATGTGAAACATTTCCACATGGATACAAAGTCCGTGACATGATCATCATGCCTTTTCCTACATTTGAAGAGTTCTACAATACTCATACTCTGGGTGGTGGAGACGAACTAGTAGAGAAACTACCTATTGAGATCCTCACATCTATCTATTAAACCAATGGGTAGCAGGTTGTACCAGAAAAACACAGGCCCTTCAAATTTTTTTACAAAACAACAGAGCTTAGAGGCCGCTTTCTATGCTAAAGTTCCCAGCATGGGTCAACAACATGAGATAAAGTGGGCCAGATGTTGCATCAGATCTCCCATATCAATAATGGGGGAAATATAGGACTTCCAAATCCAAGGGGTGCTGGTATATAATCCACCCATACCGGATACGATGTTCCATTAGGTGGAATATCAACCTATCGAATTTTCAAATCCTTGATGCAGTTAATTTAGCACAACCAGTGAATTTTTTGGGCAGGGATAATTGTCTTGACGAGGATACCTAACCACCCATACATTAGCAGGTTCATTAACATGATAAGAGGGCCCAACGGCTTGTGGAGTGGCAATTGCGATGACCTGTGGGACTGGTAAGGGAACGACCGGTGGAGCAGCTAAAGGAACCTGGGCGAGGTCCTGTGGATGTTTATCACAGAATTCATGTGGATGTGGTAAGGAATATCACACCCTATTGTTGTTAACATCTTCATCTACCCTTTCTATATGGGATAGATGTTCAATCACCCACATTTTTATGTTCTCTGATCTATTGACGCAACATGGCCTTTTCAGTATCATTTTCCTTCTTCTGTAGTGAGTCGGATGGGTCAATGATTTTGACGGACCCAAGATGCTCTTTTCCCTTATTGGGATTTTGACTGAGGTATAATGAATCAGAAGTTGGATGAAGGCCCAATAAATTTCTCTGCAAGTGATTTACCCTTCCTAATGGATCCAAAAGGTGATGAAACCCCCCGGGGTTAGTTCTCTTCAAAGAGATCTAGTTCATTTTCTCTTTCAGAAAGGTTAGACATGCTATTGACGACTATACCTGAAGGCAATCCTCAATATCAACTGGAATGTTGGGATGGTGCTGGATAGAACTGAAATGAAGGACAACATATTTCTTGCAACCATGGATCAGAACATGGGAGAGACTCTTTAATAATTATGTAAAGAACCTTAAATATCTGAATTCATCATTGCTAGAGGGTCCAATAGTAACAGGGTGACTCAGGGTGTTGGGACATAGGGATTTCAACCATGTAGACCATATGGAATTGTTGGCCAATATCTTCCAAGTGTTCCTAACTCTTGGGGTAAGCCACCCTCCAATGGTAGAGATGGAAGTGAATCACCCAGAGGGTTGGGAAAAAGAACCCGAACTCCTCCTGGGTAAGAGATTCATGAGAACTAATGTTCATGGTTGCAACTGGATAGAATATCTCTGAGAAATAGTCTGCGGCAAGGCTACCCCCAAGCTCCTCGACCTAGAATCAGTGTCCATCCCTTGGTTTTCCCATTAATCGACTGGTGGAGGCTGAGGGATCAGTAATGGAACTAAAGTGGAATGATGAGATGGTAGAGTAGATGGTAGAGAATATGGAGAGAGATTTGACAAGCCACTGCCTCTTGGGTTGTCTTATAAAAAATAAAATTATTGTGCCACAAAAAAATGGTAAGATAGATTTGAGACCACATATTCTTGTGCAGGTACGACAATAACTGACGGTAGTTCATGTTGTTGATTATTCTTTATTGGTCCCCAAAACAACTCTTTGTGATCTCTTGCTGGGGTAGAGAATGATCATGTTGATTATTGAGAGGATTTCACGTCATTCCCTAGAAAGTGGAAAAATATTCCTCCTACTGGATATATCATTTAAGGGAGGTGAGATCCGATGGACCTCTCTTTTATAAGGATTATGCTTATATGACATTTTCCTATCGTGTCCCCATCATAGAGGATTGAGGTTAGGGTTCTATTGTTGAATCACACTCTGCCTCGGAGTTAGAAAAGTATACATGTTTAATCGCAGCCTGAAACTTCCCAGAATTCTTCTTCTGTCAGTGGTGACCCACCCTCCTACTCTAGGATGGTTCTTCATGACATGGATGGTTTTTGATAAGTGGAATTCCTTTAGCTGAACTAATTCTGGGGTAGAGAGGACTTCCTCTTGGGTGATTTGGGTTATGAGGATCACCTGGAAATATGTCAAAAGGAACACGGGGAGGGCCTCCATGTCCAATAGTTAGCGCGTCGGGGGAATCCCCGCAAGAGGTTATGGAGAGGGTAGGACTTTCACTAAAGTTTGTGAGACTAGGGTCAGTACCTCTTTGTTTTTCCATTAGCAGGGATGGTACTAGGGGGCCTTCATACTGGTAAAACTGAACTTGGAGAAGACCTTAATGTTTGATGCCAGTGAAGTGAGGAAAACCTACACTTATCTGATTTTTTGGATGAGGATGACCTTTACTTGTTGCAGTAAGAACATTGGGAAGACCCCCACACTAATGGCTGACCCAGTGAGGAGGATATTTTTAGTGGCGACCTGTGAAAGGAGGAACAAACCCATACCTAGGATCACAGGTGTGAAAGAAACATATCTGATGGATGTCTGTGTGGTGGAGAGGGCCTTCTCTGAGACTGATGACGACATGGAGGGACCTCCACACCAATCTTGGGACTAGGGAGGACATTCTCTCTCACTGGTGGTGGAACATGGAGGACCTTCATGGTAGATGTCATCGATGTAGGTCAGCCTGCAACAGGAACTGTGTCGATGACCAAGAGAGTTTTCCCAACCTTCCTATGGTGTGACTCGGTCCTTGATCTAGGCCAGGCTTATAAGTTCCCATGTTCAATATAAATGTTTCATTTATAGTATGCATCAGTAGTGCCATGAGACACCATAGACGTTGATGATGATGCCGCATGGCAGGTGCCCTCCTCACCTTGCACCCAACGTTGGCATCGGGTCAACCGGATTGGGGATGGCAGTGCAGGAGTATAACTCACCTTATTCGTAGACTATGGGACTAGGTGGTGGTGCTGAAGTAGCTTGGTGGGGGTTCTTCTTAGCGGCCCCTATATGAGATCATAGATGGGTTGGCCGAGACATTAAATACCTCATTGGTGCAAGGGAGCGAGTTGTCAAAGCGTTATGCGGAGAGGCTCTTGAAATGGTTGTAGGCTTGAGTGGGGGGGGGAAGTGGATCCCTATGCGGTCCTTAGGGGTGGCAGTGACGAAGAGGTGAAGAATCTTCTAGATCCTTTCGGACAATATCCTGAGTTGGGATATTCTCTTCTTCCTAATACCGTCAAATAAGGTCGTTGATCACCCTCCTTTGAATGAGTTTAGATTGGGAGACGAGGCATGGGCACCCAACAACTGTTGATATAAAGTTCTTCGTAGAAGATATGGAGCCACATAATATTTTCTTCACTGGACTTTCTTTCTCCCCTATGTAAGTGGGTGGGTGGTGATCAGTTTTCTAACATAGTCTCTTTTGTCCGACAAAGCATGGAGATTCAACCATTAGCACTGAATAGAGGAAAGTGACGTTCAGTTCCCCAATGTAGTTCCATCTCCCATGATTGGTAAGAGGAATCCACACTGAAAACATCACAAATAAAGATTTACAATGTTCAAGTGCCCTAATCTCTAGGGAGTTTCATGTCAGGGCCACACTATTCATTGCGGGACCTGGCACCGGGTAGCTGGATCTGGTGACATGCTTATCCAGTGATGTCTTGAATGCTACTAATCACCACATTGAGGAGAATAATTTCATGTCTGGTTCAACATTTTTTTATAACACTTTCTTAGGGGCACTCATCCATATGTGGGGATATGCATCTATTTCCATTCATTACCTCTTTCCAAATGCGGGCATCATCCGTCACTTATTGAGGAACATTTTCTCTTTGACCGAAACCGGATGATGGGATGTCGGTTCCTCCTTATGTGGATTCCTCCTCATAATTGTTTCCCATTTTGGGTATCCCTTAAATATTAATATGTTGTTATTGAAACTCTTTCATGATTACATATCATCATGGATGATGGTTAATTACACTTCTTCTGTTTGTGCATTCCAAGGGGTCAAGTCAGCAACCTTCGATCAGGGGAGTAGTTATGTTAGACATCACTATAGTATATTGATGCTAAAACACAAATGCGTCTGGATTTCTTCCCCTTATGATATGACTTCTCAAGAGTGTGGAAGCTCAAGGCATACCACATCGAGTGCAGGGAATTATATTTCATAGGCATGTCCCTAAGGATTTCCTCAGCTTCCCATGTTTAACACATGGTATGCCACAAGTTTACTGTTCAGAGGAGAGGGATCGGTCTGATTGGAACACTGATAAGAGAGGATCATATGGGTACATCCCCAAGGGGGATCACCGGATAATCTTACTAGATGGATAGATTAAGACACCCAATGAGGGCTGATCCAGGGATTATTGGGGCCCGAAAAAATGGGACACCATGGTTTACCATTAACTGTAATTGAGCCTCAAGGAGGTTTCTTATGTACCTAATGTAGACATCAGAGATCAAAATACACATAGTTAGAAGGGGTGATGAATATGGGTTCACACAAAGGACAACAACATAGAGACATGTTGGGGCTTACACATGGATAGTGTCCCATTGCAAGGGGAAAACTGTTGGTTGAATGGTTATGGATTGTATGGGGATTATGACTGGTTAGCTTCCCATATGACCAAATAAGTACTGATGGGATGAATGTCCTGATCTCATAGAGATGTGGTGGTCTATGTAAGAATCAAAATGGATGATATAAGGTTGAACGAAGTGGATTGGAATAATGGGATGGAATTGACGTGAAGATGAAGGTAATTTTGGGATTTTACCTCAGAGAGACCTTTTATGTATCCCCGTAGAAGGGAATCAAATTCAACATAGTTTGGTAGGGTGAAGGGACACATGAAGAGGTGGCTCATGAGAATGGATGCATGGATGGGACAAAAGGGAAGTAGAACCTCCGGGTTGGTCCATGACCTTCTTGAAATACAAAGGCTCATGGGAGAGACCAGAATGGGACCTGATTGATGGGATTGAACATCAAAGAGGCCTCTTACACGTCCTCGTTGTAGGGAATCAAAGTCCATGTAGTTTTGGATGGGGAATAAAATCTTGGTTTTCATAAAACACCCCAACCAGATGAAATTCTGGGTCTTACGCATGGTTAGCAGCCCATCTCAAGAGGGTGAATCTTGGTTAGAGGAGTACAAATTGAGTGTAGGGCTTCCACATGGTTATCTTCCCAAGAGCTGGCCTGATGCCACTATGGTACCAACCAAGGATGTGGTTCCCAAAAAAGGGGACACTGAACTTTACCTGTGTTTGGGGTTGATCCTCCGGGAGGCTTTCTAGGTACCCTTCATGTGAGATAGGGATCCAAACCCACATAGTTCAAATAGGTTAACTAGTTTTTGGGGTTGAACCTCAGGAAGGTTTCCAACATACACTTTGTATGAGACAAGGATCAAATCCCACATAGTTCAGGGTGAGGCATTAGATTACGGTGTGCGCAGAGGATAACGACCCGATGATAATGTTGGGGCTTATGCGTAGATAGCTTCTCGAGATTGATCTAATTCCTATGGGTCAAACCGGAGAGTTAGATGCCAAAAAAAGGAAATAAAATGACTTTCCATAGATTGGGATTGAACCTCAAGGAGGATTTCTACACATCCAATCTAGGATACGTTGATCAAAACCCACATAGTTTGTATACATATAGTTTAGAATCATGCGAGACGAAAATGGGTGTATATTTTAAAGTCATGTAGGATGGGGGTGAACCTAGGTGAAGTGGTTGGGACGGATGGCTGATGGTCTTGAACCTCAATGAGGCATCATACATACCTAGGCTAGAGTGGGCAAAGATCAAAGTCCATATAGTTCAGCAACAAATGATGAGGATTGCGCACTATGGTGACTCGAGGAGGATTCCCTAGTTGATGCTTACTTTAAGCCCACATAAGTCATGATCGGTGTGAAAAACAAGTGGCAGTAATGATCTGACGATCACATTGCAAGAGATGAATCCATGAGGAATAGAGAAAAGCATATGCATGGATGGCGGCCTATAGAGGAAACATGGGATTACTCATGGTTAGCATCCTAATAGATAGAGTTTGGGACATACTCTTAAATGGAGGCCCTAATGGAGATAAATCCCAAAGTGAGAGGGATAGGGTAAATAGGGTCCATGTGACCATCTCTCCTCTGGCCATTGACCACAGAATAAGAGAGGTGTAGAAAAAATTCTTCCTCCCACAAGAAAGGGAATTGGCTTACACCAAGATGGTTTCCCTCCCCTGTGGATAGATATCATTCCATTCAAGGAGGATCTCATTCCATGTGAAGAAGATCTCACTGTTATATAGACCAGTGGGCATGGAAAATGTATGAGGCGGGGTTCCCCATGTATATTTCATGGGTAGAGGCTATAGTTTAATGTCACGTGCAAAGGAGGATTTTTATTGGTAGTACAAATTCCTATATCTCAGACGATGAAAATTCAATCCTCGCCCCTAGTACATACATAACTGTTCCACATTAACCCTTGGTGAAGGGAAGGTACCAGTAATGTTGTGTGGAGACGGGGTTGTGGAGTGATCCATTTAGGGGGTGATGTTATCATGGCCATGTAATGAATCAATAACTATTAGTGTGCCTATAAGAAGATTCATAAGGTGGGGAAATGCATCACAAATCACCACTCGAGGGGCATTGAAGTTACTTCGCACAATCTTATAGGACCTTATACAAGGGGAGTGCACAAACCACGGTGTCGCACATCAGATTGGAGGTTAAAATACAGTTCCCTGAAGAAAGATAGGTACGTTGAAGGAATATTAATACTTTGCATGAAAGGAAGATTGATTGCACACAAACATGGGGTGGTTACGTGTAAAAAGGTGGTTTTTACATGTAATTGAGAGATGTGTGCACAATAGGTAAGGATTGCATGGAATAGACTATAATTGCACACAATAGAGAGGTTCGCGGGAAATTGGACAGAGTGGCATGAAATTGGCAAGGGTAGTGCACAATTGGGGCATGTGTGCACAATTCAGGTGATATGCACACGATTGGCCAGGTTTCATGAAAATGGGGCGTTTCTTGGACCAATAGAACTTTTTCACGCAAAGAGGATATTTTCCCTGCAATGGCTTAGATTTCCACACCAAGGGACAAGTTTGCGTGCAATTTCCTTATAACCAAGGGGTACAGGAGAGGGTCAAGCCCTATTGAGACCTCTGGAAGGCAGGACCATAGGAGACAATTCACACAAAATGAAGTACCTTGAAGCAATGTATTTTTCACTGGAGGGGTTTGATTTCATACATGAGACATGAGTCCAATTCATCAGTCATCCCGAAGGAGTGGGGTCACATTTATTTATAGAGGAGTTTGGGTTGCGGTGGTGCGAAATGGGATAAATGTGGAAAACCTCAACCACATATTATGTGCACCACTTCCCTTTTGGGTGATCGATGCAGAATCCTTCTCGGGAGGCTGTCACAAATAATTTGTCTTAGACACACCACATTGCATGATGAATGATATGTTTTTCACACACCTCTGTATTTTTACATGTGTAATATCTTTTTCACATTCACATCTCCCCTTTTATGTGCAACATCCTTCTAGTTCTTTGGATCCCCTATAGAGTTGAAATATGCCTTTGGATCCATCCTGCGATGCCTTTTTTCGGTTTCACTCAAATTTTGGCGCCAACAATGACTTAAAAATGTAATGGTAATTTCGAAATGTAAATGGAACCAAAATTACATATTTTCAAATATGTAGTTATTATGGTAAATATAATCTCATAAAATGAATCATAGAATGTTTTAGTGTAAATTTTATGCATTAGACCATAGTTTTAACTATGTTTAGTCAATTTTACGCTTTATAACAGTGACAAAAACATAATAATTTTAAAATTTAATATGAACAAAATTGAAATTGGCCTATTTACAAAATTTGATAAAAATTAAAATAAAAAGGCGTTGAATTTTAAAAATTAAATTCAAATAATTTACTTAAAATAATTTTTATATATGTATTTAAACACATAAAAATTAGTTTTTTGAAAAAAAACATTTTCATACATATAAGTGATTTTACAAACAAAATAAAGTTAAATGTTGTTCCCCATAGAAATAATTGGTTTTTTAAGTCTTAAGAGATTTATGTGACTTCTAAATAATATAAAAAATGATTGGAAAATTAAAATTAAATGATATAAGATGGAAATTTTTTCTACAATTAGTATTTTAACTATTCACCTAAAATGAATATTTTAAGAAAAAAATCACAATTAAATATTTTTTAAAGGATGATTTAAAATATTATTTCTATTTGTTCAAATAATAACATATAAGGTTACAAAAAAATAATTATAATTAACTGTGTATAAAATATCAAAAAACCATTTTAAGAAGAAAATTATTTCTAAAGATTAAAATAAATTTATTCTTTTCATTATTTTGGAATCGTAATTATATGAATTTTAACATGATTGAATAAAGTACATTTCTCATGTCAATTTCTTATTAATATGTTTGAGAATGATATTATTTTTGTTCATACCATTAAAACCAAAAACTATGTTATATTGTTATATTGAAATAATAATACATCATTGTTTGTTTAATACTATTTTTATGTGAGTGGTATGTTATCAAACATATGTTTTTAAAAATAAAGAAAATATAATGTAAATTTATTAAAAAGAATAACTGTAATTAGGGTTCTTTTGGATAATTTAATTAGTTTATGAATAAAAAATAATTATGATCATAACAAATATTTAATTTCAATATTACACATTAAAATATTTTATTAATTAATAGATTAAAAATTGAGTAATTTATGTTCTGTTATATTGTAAATAATGTTTTTCTTATATATAATAGATAATCATGATGATATGAAATATCCAAAATAATTCTTGGTATGGGGATTATAGTAATGGGTTTCTAAATAATATTACATGATAACATTTAAAAATATCACTAAAAAGGGCATTTCAGAACCTCATTTTCTAATAATAATAAAATTGGATGATCATTAATGAACCCCATATGGTGGTTTAGGACATAATTGAAATTTAAATGCTTTTTAAATCTCCCAATTACCATTTAAGGATATTTGTGGTACCTCCTTTTGTTTGATTTGAATTTATATTCATAAAATGAAATTTTATTCCCACATTTATAAAAATAAAATGGATAAGTGTTCTATGTTGCATTCCATTGATAGAAATAAAATGATAGTTTTCAATAGTCTTCCTCATCCATTGGAGTTCCCCAATCCTATTCAGTTGAATGGTTTTATAGTTATTAATTACCCTTTATTCCATTATTTTCCATTCTGAGAGAATATAGTCAAATTTATAGGAATAATATCCCGCCATGAAATTTTTAATATATTTTATTTATTTATTATGATGATTTATAAGTTTCTTATTACATCCATTTTGTAATGAGTGTCGGTGTAGTTACTAAATCCATACATATGCTTCATGTACTCTTATCAATGATACATGATGTGTTGTCATGAAATTTATGTTACTTGTGTTTTATCACATAATGGGTTTGAATATATTATTACTTAAAACCTTAATTTCCCAAACCTTCTCAACCCTGTAATATTGGAGTGAAAATAAATATTTTGAAATATAAGAATGTTAGAAATTATTAATATTAAATTTACATATCTATTGACCTCCAATTTTTAAATGAGTAAAAGGTGTCTTATGAATGTATTATTAATAAAACATCTTATAATAGATTAATTCTTATAGAATTTTTTTGTGGATGTAAAATTTGGACATCAATTTAAGTATTAGATGAAATTTTAATTGATATAAACATAGTAGTGCTATACCTATTAATTATGAACATGGATAAAATATTATTACAGAGGACGGGTTTTACCTCTTATTTGTTTTTATTGACGTGGAAGAAGTGTAGGATATATGTGTTTTGGGGATTTAAATGACCGCATTATGTGATGGTGTCCCCATTATTAAATAGTTTCTTTCGTATTGGCCATGGGTTGGACATGGCATGGTGGTTGGACGACATAATATAAAATTGATGTTATAGGATAATAATATTTTTTGAAGGGAGTATATTCCATTGTCTATAGATTATGGGACAGAGTTCCCCGTTTTTATTATCATGAATAATTTTTTTATTTTATGTGATATTTTATTTTAATTTAGAGAGAAAAAAACACATTTTTAGTGTTTTAGTGGAAAATGTAAGGTGTAATATTCTCAATTTCTAAATGTTCATAAAACTGACTTTTCAATTAAATTTATAAGTATTTTTCTTGGATAATTAAAAAATTTCAAGTAAATAATTTCCCTTACGTAGAACCTATACTTTATGTAATGGAAACTGTGGCTTTACAAGGTTCATTCACAATTAAAGGAGATGAAAAATGTTATGGTGGACTTTCATACACTATGTAAGGTTCTACTCAGGTTCACATATACTTATACAGGGCATAAAATTACGATAAACCACTATTTTACTGTGTTATTTATGGGTAAATTGTACACTATTTTACGGTATGTCAGAGTTTCCCTGAACTACATAAGTGTAAGTTATGCACTATGTATAGGTAGGAATGAGTTTTAAAATGTTTTTTAATGTTAATCTAGGTCTACTAAGGGTTGAGTCTAGGTGAAATGGATTCAAACGCTCATGTCCCGGCCGATGCTTCGGTTCTCATCGGCGGGTTTCCGCTCGGCCCTCCGGGGGTTGGTGATGGCTCGGGGTGGCTTCCTCGATCATTTAAGGATTCTCTTCTTCACGCTCCTCCGGTACGAGGTTCAAATCCAAAGGTTGCAGTGGCTGCTCATTCTGCGGTCTCTTATTCAGTGAATGGTTGTCCAGTTTTGGCGGTCCCTGCAGCAGGACTGCGTTCGGCGTTGGGGCTTGGATCTGCCAGCCTCTGTGTCAATCTTGGATCGTAAAACTTTGTGCATTGTTATGGATTCTAAGACTGATTTCGTGAAAGCTTGGTGCAGGAGCACGTGGTCTGTGGGTCCATGGAGATTCTCCTTTTTCTGATGGTCAATGGAGGCTCATTCTGGTCTCAAAATCCCTAGATCGGTGGTTTGGGTTTCCATCCCAGGGCTTCCACTCCCGATGATGTCCTATAGTTTTCTATCAGTGATTGGGGATTCCATGGGGGTCTTTCTTTGCACGGATGAGAGGAAACTCAACTTGGAGGAGGCTTCTTTGGTGAGAATCTGTGTGGATATGGATATTTTTTAACCGCTGCAACATCACTTAATCGTTAGGATTGAAGGAATGCTGGATCGCCGTCAACCTCGAGTTTATCCAGTCTTTCCCCACTTCTTCTCATTTTTCCATCCCTCGGGCCATTCTCTGCAAGTGTGTCACAAGGCTCGAGTGGGAGTCTCTCCTCCTCAGCAGCCTCGAGTTCAGGCGCGTGGTCTGTTGGTCCTTCATCTTCAGGTTCAGATGTTCTGGATAACAGTAAGGGTGTGACTTCTCCATGTCTGCCTTCTGTGGCTTCCTCATCCAAGAAACCTCCCTTGGCCGAAGGTTCAGCTTCTCCTTGCCGCGAGGTGGTTGTCTTCAATGCAGGAAAAAAGACATCATCCATTAATTTGCAGTAGGAGGGGTAACTACTTTATGAAGGGAAGGCTCCGTGTATGTCGTTTCCCCCATCTCTAGCCTTTATGGATTCTGGGCCTCACTCCTTCATTCGCATCTCGGAGTTTTGGTTGTTGTATCAAGGTAGTGAGTTATGTGAAACTCCAATGCCCTCTTCGTTGAGGGAATCTTCTGTTCTGCCTGTGGTTTCATTTCCACCGTCGTCACCATGCACGGTTCAGTCTTTCTCATCTCCACAAGCATCACATAGGTTCCACGGGTTCGACAGATCAAGTTGGACCAACAGAGCTGTGAGTCTCCCGAGGTTGTTCACAAGGTCAATTCAGCAGGTTGGTGATCCCCAGTGGGTGTCTGTCCACTGGTGTAGAGTAGCATTCGTACTCAGTCTCCATCGAGGATTGGTGAGGTCCTCTCTCCATCATAATCTCTTTCTCTTAAGGGCCAAAAGTCTGGGGCCAAAGCCAGACGTGGGTCTCTCTATGTTTAATGCATTAATTTGGAATGCGCAAGGTCTCGGGGCCCAAGCAAAATCGTATTTCATCTCCAACGAACTTAGGAATAATTCAGTCTCCTTGGTAGTGATTCTTGAAACAAAGTAGTTGTCTTTCAAGATTAAGGAATATGCTTAGAGACTGAGTGTTCGTGGTTTCATGCAGCAGGATCCCCCCAATTCCCATATTTGGATGTTTTGGAAAGACCATATTACAGTCGATGTCTATAGCATGTATGATCAGTCCCTCACCATGAAGATTGTGGTAGGGCCTCATTCGATCCTTTTCTCTTTCATATATGCACAATGTAATGAACAAGATAGAGAGGCTTTATTGAGGGATTTGGATGGCATAAATCAAGGCATTGATCCATGGGTTATCGTAGGTGACTTCAATATAGTAGCTAGTACGGAGGAGAAATAGGGGGGGGGGTTACTTCCGTAGGAGAGAAAGTTTGTCTTTTGTTCATTTCATGACTAGGAATGGCTTGATGGATTTCGGATATGACGGTGATGCCTTTACTTGGTGCAATAATCAGCATGGAGCGAGGCATATGTGGTGTCATCTGGATCGTTGTTTGATGAATGAGGCTGCCCTATCCTTGTTTCGTGATTTCAATGTTGTTCATCTTGAGAGATTTCTTTCAGATCACTCCCCCCTTCATCTTGGATTAAATATAGGGGTGTCAAGGTGGGATCAGGTCCATTTCTCTGCAACATGGGTGGAGGATCCAGGTTTCCAGGAAGTGGTTCGGGAAGCTTGGAGTATTCACCACCGGGGAAATCCTTGGATCACCATCCACAATAAACTCAGGCTGTTGGAGACTATGCTAAGGCATTGGAGGAAGGGCCTCCCTGCTCGGGACAAGTATCTGTTGGAGGTAAGTCTGGAGGTTGGCCATTTAGAGACTATCTGGAACAGGGGTGGGATGAGGTTACCTTTGCTGACTTGAGGCATAGGAAAGATTTTCTCCTTGATTCTCTTTTAAGGGAGGAGCGGGTGGCTCGAGAAGGAGCGAGGGTTCGTTGATTACATGAGGGAGACCACAATATAGGCTTATTCCATGCTTATATTAAGGAGATGTGTTGTGTCCAAAGGCCAAACATTCTCAGGGGTGATGGATCTTTTACTAGTGGTATAGATGAATTGAGTGGAATGGAAAATGTGAGCATCAAATATTTACTGGCTGACCCCATCCCTGGCATGGTTTGGGGTTTTCCGAGTGGACATGATGACTTATTTGGGGAGATTACAAGCTGTGTCTGAAATGATTTCTATTCTGATCTAAACAGGGTCTTGGAGGAAGGGGAAGTGCGAGAGGCGATTTAGACTTTGAACCCGGATAGCGCACCGGGTCCTGATTTCTTCCCAGGGTCTTTTTATAGGGCGACATGGGATATAATCAAGGGGGATTTAGTGCGGGAAGTCAAAGACTTTTTTATAGGTGGGAACTTTCCTCGTATTTCTTGCACAATGAAGTTGGTTCTAATTCCTAAGGTGCTCAGCCCCTAGTCCATTGATCAATACTGTACGATCAGCATGTACAATATACCCTACAAGGTCCTGGCCAGCATCCTTAACAAGAGGATGGCTCCTCACATAGATTCATGGGTGGCCCTAAAGCAGCATCGTTTTATTAAAGGGAGGTGCATTCATGGGGAAATTGGTGTGGTGTAGGAATTGACTAGTGATATTGATAACAGGTCCTTTGGGGGTAATCTAGTGGTCAAGCTATATAAGAGTAAGTCCTATGATCGAATGGAGTGGAATTTTGTTATTAGGGTGTTGGCTTGCATGGGATTCTCTACTTGGAATAGTGACCTCCTTTTTCGTTTCTTCAACTCATCCTGGATCTCTACCTCATTCATGGGAAATCAGTTTGGGTTTTTCAAGACTTTTCGTGGACTCAGGCAGGGGGACCGCTTATCCCCAAATCTTTTCATCCTTTCCCAAAATGTGCTCAGTAATTATCTTAATTGGGGTTCTTGAATGGGAAAGATCCTGCCCTTTTGGACTAGGTACAGTATTGGTGACATCTCCCATTTAATGTTTGCAGATGACACAATTTTTTTTCTCAATAGATGTCGAAGGTCGGTGCAGGGGATGTTCAGAGTCCTTGAAGAGTATTGTAAGTGGAGTGGTCAGGTTTTTAACAAGGAAAAGTGTCTCTTCTATACTGGCCAGCATGTCTCAGAAAGAAGGGTCCGAGGTTTGGATGCGGGCTTAACTATGAAAAGAGGATTGTTTCCAATGGAGTATCTAGGGGCCCCGGTGAGCCCTTTATCTCTCAGAATTCATCACATTGACAAAATAGTTAGCAAGATCACTGAGCATATTCTAAATTAGAAGAACAAATTTCAATATTTTGGAGGACGAATCACCCTCATGAATAGTGTTTTGTGTCAATTTCCATGCATATTTTGTCCACTTTTAAGGTTCCCAAATTTGAGGTTGATACTTTGGAAAGGATCATCGTGTCATTTATTTGGGATGGGCAACTAGAAGGCTGACATCATTGAGCATCGGGGAAGCGGTTGGACAGATCTTTTGTGGAGGGGGCATCAACGTAAGGCGTCTGGAAATGATCATGCAAAGGTTTCATTCCAAACATGCATGGGAGGCTCTGGAAGGGAGAAAAGTTTGGGGTTGGACAATGCAAGGCCGATATGGGTTGAATGTAGAGGACCAAAGGGTGATGCCTTCTATGATTTGGAGGCTGGTTCAACTGTATTTGGATTTCCTACTTCATCACTCTATATTGATGGTGGGATGGGGCGATCTCAATTTATGGCTCCAAAACTGGGGGGATGGATGCTTGTGGTTCCCAGGCTGCCCCACACCAAATATTTCACTTAATGAGGCTTGTGATCATCCTGCGTTTCTTTCGGCCATTCTTCATGAGGATCATCTCTTAGCACTCAATAATATTGTGTTCAATGAGGACCCGGATATACTAATGTTTATGGATAGTGTGTCAGAAAGGTTCTCAATGAAGGACTTTAGCCGCACAAGGAGGGGTAATTTTACATAAGACCCATGGGGAGTGATGCTATGGTGTAATGAAATCCTAGCTAAATTAAACTTTTTTGATTTGGAGAGTGAGGAATCAAGCTTTACCCAGGGAGGATAATATCCAGCGTATGGGAGTGAGTATTGCCTTCAAGTGTTGGTGCTACCGTAATCAAATTACTGAATTAGTGGATCATCTCATTTCAATAGTGAATTGGAAAACTGGGTCTGACAGGCTTTCGGGGATGGTGTTGGGTGGAGCAGGCAGGGGGGCTCGCTGGAGGCTTTTCCTAGAGGTTGGTTTCATGGAGAAGGAGCCAAGGGACCAGAGAATAAGGCAAGGGCCATTTTCTTACTTACGGGGTGATGGGTTCTCTGGATGGATCGGAATGAGGCAAGGCGTAAGGCCTTTAAAGGATCATGGGTATGTCTTATCTTCAAATATCGGAACCATCTATTGGACTTCATTTTTTGTGCATCGCATGCCAGGAGGCTCCTTCGGTGAAAACTCTCATTCCAAGATTCTCCAAACTCAATAGCACCACTACAGAGGGGCAAGGTCACTGGGTTCTCTGGAACCCCCCACACACTGGGATGAAGCTGAACACAGACAAGTCACTCCTTAGGGATGATATGGGAGGCGGGGGTGTTATCAGAGACCACGCGAGAGTTGTATTTTTAGCCTTTACGGCTTTCTACGGCAGAAGAGATGTACTTCAGGCGGAAGCTCAGGCGATGATCACCATCCTAGAGCTGTGTTAGCAGAGCCGTATACACATCAGTGCAGTGGAGACAGACTCTCTTATTCTTCATCAAGCTCTCACGAGCACAGGGTCTACTACATGGAAAATTGAATAACTTATGAGAAGATGTAGAAAAAGTTTGGGCAATCACATGGAGGTCATCAACACATGGCGGGAGGGAACTAGGGTTGAGGACTTCCTGGATTCCTTGGCTTCACTGGATCAACGTATGTCCTCTTTTATTACTTTAGGGTCCTTTCCAAGGGAGGGGATTTATCATGTGGTTAATGACACCCTTGGCTTGAACTTTTTCAGCCCTCCATGATTGTAGCACCTGTGTTTTTTTTCTCCCAAAAATCAATAAAAATGTTTATTTTTAGTCAGGGTTGAGTCTAGGTCTATAGATAATGTAGCTATTAAATTGTATACCCTTATCTAAAGACTATGATTTTTATAATGGTAAAACTATGTTACCCTTACGTAACACCCTTTTTGGGAGAAAAATAAATTTTAACATATTTTGTTATTTCTTCTTCCACAACATTTTCCCGTAACACATTTTGATTACCTTAATAGCTAGAAATATTTTTGGAATATTTAAAAAAATATTTTTGTTTTAAAATTATTTTATTTATGGAACTAAATTCTCTAAATTCAAGAAATATTAAAAAAATAAATGTTGAATTTAATTTGGAGTCTTTCGATACTATAAAACCAAAATAGGTTTTCTTTTTTAAGAAAGAATCAATGAACATTTTTTCCCATCATTTTTTATCCTTTATGAGTTCAAGAAGAATTAAAATTTATTTTTACAGGATTTTTTATGCCTTTATTTATATATCAAAATCATACTCTCTATTATTTGAAGTCGAAACTTCTTCTCTCTCATCTTCCTGGGAGAAGTTCATGAAATAATTAATTTTTTTGGAGTGAATTTATATGATCTATTATCCTTATTTCATGTTCTTTTATTAAAATAAATGTTCTAGATAATGGATGGGTAAATATTTTACATGTAACAACACAGTATTGTGGAAGAATAATAAAATAAATAATATAATTATCTTTGAATTATTCTATAGATAAAAAATATAAATGCACATAGTGTTTATAAATATTCATTTATAATGTAATTTTTAGAAAAAATATGTGTATAAATATAATATATTGTAAATTATATAGGAGTGGGAACGTGTTTTCACATTTGATGTAATTATTTATTTTTTAAATAAAATATTTGGAGTCTTTTCAAGGAATCCTTATTGTGTTTATTTGAACCCTTCCTGAAACATATATGTTTTCTTGGTTACAATTTAATAGCGATCCTCGATGTCGACATCGCCAACATTTAGGCAGGATGTTACCAACCATTGTGTCTCTTGTTTATTCTTGATTATATAAAAATATTTGGTTTCCATACTTAATGATAATTCTTTAATGTGATTACATTTGAGTGATTCTGTGTAATGTGTGAGACCCATATATGATACATGTTGGCATGAGAACACTTGTAGCTTGAGGTTAATTTTCATTATGATAACATGTATTATATATCTCCTCTTTTTCTAATAATGATATGATTTTTTTTTCTATTCCTTACCCCATTATGTGTGCATTTGGATGTATTATTATTGTTTCCCAATGTTGGTGGAGTGTCATGACATGTTTATCCCATAGAGGGGGAGTTCACATGTCTTGGGGTGATGAAATCAATGTACCTAAGTATAGGATAATGACATGATGAATCATAATGGATTTCATATGATAAACTCAGTTCATTGTAGAATCAATGTACCATTTTACACAATTCCAAGTGGATGTTGAGTGCACATTTACTTGATGAAATATGGATGTTGATAACATCTCCCCATTGATTCATAGTTTTTTTGAGTAGTATATATTATAAATTTAAAAGTATAATGTTATAAACCTTTTTTTATTGTTTCATAGAAATATTTTCATAACATTCCATTCAGTGTGGTGTCAAAGTAAGTACATATAGGGGTGCTCATGGTTTATTTAGTTAATAACCACTCGATACCTGTTATATATTTGTCATGAATTTTATGAATTTGTTTTTATCATTTACTAAACATGATATGAATGAAAAAAAATCTCATTAAGGACAAATTTTTGGGTCATACTGGTATTTATTATTTATACCCTATATGAGAATATTGATGTGTGTGATGATTTCAAGTATAGTTTTCCGAGTAATGGATTGTGACCATTGCAGATGGTTGGGTCATAGAGAATAAAAAAATGGGATTGGGATAGGCTCTATGTGATGCCACATTTTAATTTATTTTATTATCTTATTCACTTATACTATCATTTGGATTTCCAGGTAAAGAGATAGGTTTTTTACCTAGATGACATGTGATAAATTGGTTATTTAGATTCAACATGATTTTACTAGATATTTATAGTACTATTTTTTATAATATTATATGTGTCATGCCATGATAATTATTGTATATTCATACCATCAATAGATTTAGACTCTCACTTCTATTCAACAGCCTCCTCTATTTAACAAGGTGCACCTGAGGACATTTGGTACTCTAGATCATACCCAAAGGATTGTGTTGGAAAATTATAAAATTCCATCAATGGATTGATTTATTATTTTCTTTTTAGACTAACATGGGACATGGTATAAAGGAGATAACTATGTGTGAATCTAGTACGGGAGTATCCATGTGTATGGATAGATCACGTATAATAGAAATTTGAGTTTCCACTAAAATTATTTCTATTAATGTTTTATGAGATTTGCAGTGTATTCATGCATCAGTATTAGGCACATAGGCCTACATTCCATATATACACATTGTTTTGATTCATATTGGTTCCCCTATTTAATGATTTGGTGTGCTCTCTAAATAGAGGATAGAATTATATTTAAGCCTGTTTGATTTTCATGTAAGATGTCTTTATGATATTTCATTGTTCACATTATGTTTATTGTACTAAGTGTGATATCTTATTTTTATCAATATGATGATTTTAACTAATGTTAAAGGATTATAACTTTTTTAGTACTAGTATTTTAATTTATTGAGATAAGTGTAGACTCCTTGAGAAACCTTATGTGATCTTATGGATCGAATTTGATATATGATAAATGTTCTATAGGTGATGTTCATGTTTCAAATTATGTTGGCTTAGAGATGAATGGTGGAAATGAATATTTTGATTGACTGTGCTGAAGAAAAAATTCCTACCCCCACAACAGTTGTTCAAGTGGATAGACCACTTCAAGTAAAATATTTCATATCTATCTATAATGGTAGAGTTACCTAGATTATGGTTAACTATTATCGAGATATTCATATCTTTGATCCTCCATATTTACATGGAAATATAGTCCCTCATAATGATGATGAATTTATTTATATTTTTAAGAGAATAATTTACTAGTAGGAAAGCCCATAAGATAAAAATGTTAATAATATGAAAATTATTCTAAAGGGTGTTTCTAGAAGCTGGTTGGACAATGGTATTCTAACTATGAGATGTGAGGGACTCATGTGGGTGATATTAAAGGAGAAATTATTTGAGAAGGTGTTCTTATATATAATGAAGATGGACTCAGAATAGTAATTCATAGAGATTATCCGAGGGATGATATTAATGATCTCTTACTGAGCATGATTCAAGTGGTTTATATTCTTCACTCATCTCTTGTATTATGGAGATTTATATAAATCTAGGAATTTTTATATTAGGATTTATATAGAGTTGTGAAGCTAGGTTTGGAACATCGATCCGATGTCACATGCTTAGGTAATTCATAAATACATGATGGTTGAGAATGGTTTGGAAGAGGTTCGTGAAGTTCATTTTCATTCATCCTCTATTATTTAGATGTGTCCACCACCCACTTCTCCAATAAATATCAATAGTAGCTGTTGGAGGTGAAAGTCTATGAACATGTCAAGGGACTGGGGAATGACTTATTTAGTTCTCTCGGGAAGAGTACAACAATTATTCAAAAATGGAAAGTTAAATCATTACATTAGCGTCTGTAAAACATATTAGAGCTAGTGTCCATAATAACATAAGATATGTTATCTCCCTATGTTTGTCTCTTGATCATTGAGGTCATGGTTTCATAAATTATCATGAAATATACATTCATGAAAGAAAGTATCTAGTTGGTTTCATCAAATCCAAACATGGATTGGATACAAAAAAATGGGATAAGGTTGTGATACTTTAGTATACTGTGCTTATGTAATTGAATATACACTAACATATGGTGGAGTGGAATTGTCTAATGTTCAATGTATTCAATAAAACACCTCTAGTTTTCCTACAACCTTAATTGATACTAGTGGTTCCCATTCAATTATATCTACATATTGTTGTCTATAAACTTGAACTACCATTAATGTTATCCTCTATGATACTTTTCCTTGATATATTGATGGGTACAAAAGTGGATCATCATCATCAATGCCAAGATTGTATTGTAGTATTATTTGTTTTAAAAATATATCTGACATTATGATATTAGAGATAAAATCTTAAATTTGATCTTAAATATAGACTGGTTGACCAGATCATGATTTCAAATTGACTGTTAACCTAGATGTATGTTGTTTAATTCCATGAAATGTAAATTTTTTATATTTATAGATAGTGGTAACTACTAGTGTGTAGTGTTGGTTGGGATTTATGTTAAATTAAAATTATCAAATTATAGATGGCATGCTTTCCTTTTTTAGTAGGATTATTGATAACCCCTTTATATTTTCCTCCAGTCAGGGATCTCTATCAAGATGAATTTCCAAACAACATCACATGACATCCTCGTGATAAAGGTGTAATCATTGAGATATTTAAAGTGTCAGGTGTCCAAACAATTTTAATTAAATAATATCACATTATTTCGATTGAGATATTGTTCCTAAATTAATTTCTCAAGGTTTTGGATTATAAGGTTTTTATCATACAAAGTTATTCACTGTTTGGAGAACATCTCTTATTCTCTATACAGATGGATGATAAACATTATATCAGCTTGGAATACCATAAAATGAATAAGGATATGAAATTGAATAATTATACCTTTTCTAGGATTAATGATATTTTCAATTATTTAAAACGACCATGGTGGTTATCTAGGACTGATATTTTATCATCATATCAATTAATATTTATTAATGTGGGAAAAATTATAAAAATGGAATTTCAATGTAGGTATGGGGGTTCTGAGTATCTAGTGATGTTGTATCTTTTTATAAATATTGTTCTAGTATCCATGGCCCTCATGATCCGGATCATCCACCAATACCCAGGCTCATTGTTTGAGGTGTTTGTCGATGATACACACATTTAATCGTAGATTCTATAGTTGGATTCTATAAAGAATGGGGTAATTATAATTATTCATTAGGAACATTGGATAATTTTTTTATTTAAAATGTAAATTTTTGATTTATTATCGGAATCATCTGATACATGTCATTTCATGGGGAGGTACATTCTCAAACTCAAATAATGTAGAGGTATTGATTCCATGCACTTGTACATGAGTTGTTTTTGAGAACTATATCTTCTTAGGATTGGTATTATATGACATTTTTCAATATAGGACTTCACAATTCATTCAGCTAATATGAATGCATTGAAAAAAATCAATGCGATGTTCTAGTGGTCACACTGATGTGATGATATGCTTCTTGAGTTGATGAGGAGGTCGACCAAAGCTCTAGTATTTATCATACATATTATTAGGATATTTTATGTTGTATACTATAATGCAAAATGATTTTTTTTGGAAGAGTAATGATTCATATGAAACATATAATATCATATATGAAACATTAGTTACAACAACATGAGTGGAACCACACAACTAATAACTCTAAGACACAAGAATATATCTACCCTATGATTTGTTAGAAACACATTCTTTCTTGTGGGTGTTTATATTTATAAACTCACAATAAGAGAATATACTATATCATAATAGAAATATACCCACATCCTTGTTTTAAACCCTAGGAAGGGTACCAATAGATATTTGAATTCAAGATAGAATATTGAAATGTTATGGATTATGTTATAGATGATGTTCATTTTCATAAGATACAGTAATCCCAATATCATGGTGAGTGTCCTTTAGAGGATAAGTGGCACCAGGTGAGATTGTTTTCTAATAGAAATATAGATTATTCTAAGGATCATGGATTAATAAACTCATCTCTGATGATGTAAATTTATTATTTAGTATACATTGTAATTTATAGATAGGACAATGACCCATATAGTGTGGTGATGTGTGAACAACCATAATGAAGGTGACCCGATTACCATGTTGTCATTGGGTGATGATGATGTGATCATTGTTCATGGGAGAGTGGTATTTTATAATTCCATCTGAGAAGAGTATATTAGAGACTGTGATGACTTTACATGGGAACAACATCTAGTTGTGACTATGATTTATCATCACTTAAGGTGACTCTTATTGAAACCCATGATTTTCATATGTAAATATTTAATCTTATTAGATGAACATTCAAAGGGAAATATATTAGTCCACATTAGAATCTTATAGGTGTAGTGTCTTTCAAAACATAAAAAAAGTGTTCAATTTGTATCTATATCTTCTTCAACATTTTTATTCATAATTATAACCTTTTTTATAAATATGATACTAAATATAATTCTCCATCAACCTAGGAAAGGAAAAATAAAAAATGTTGACTTCAAATGCTTGGAAAGGGTAAACATGGGATTTATCAATGATCACTTAAGAATAAAATGACAATGTGGTTATGGTAAAAGAGGCTAATATTTTAAAAATATACTTATGATATCTTAATTCATACCCTTGACTCAATGAATAAAAATAGGAAGTTCGTGAGAAATAAATCATAAATTAATCATTGAACATAATCTAAAAGATCCTAATGTTTTCATATGACTTATGTTTTTGGATTATAGATAATTATATAAATTAATTAATTTAGTAAATCCTCACTAAAAATTCTATCATAGTGGATTTGATTTACTCTACCAGACATCGTATCCATATTCAATATCAACTCCCTAGATTGTCATATTGAAGAGATTATCATACTCAACTATGATCACTTAACATTATAGTATAAAATATATCATGAGATATCCATCTTTACATATTGAATTAACAGGATATTTAATTTTATCTGAAAATGTCACATAATTAAAATCATTCACATTGATTATACAAGATCTCAAAAAAATCATTGTAGTATATCCCATGGAATGGAAATGGGTCACCTAAAAATTTCATCATTTAATCATAGGATAACCAATAGGAAAGGAATGAATTTCCAAAATATCTAGTCAAAATTAAATAAACCCATGGGAATGAAATGATTTTCATAAAATCACCCTTAAATAATAATCATCATAATCAATTAAAATAATGAAAGTGGATGGTATCATTAGATAATATCCATAGTAAATTATAAGTAAAGTTAAATGATGTCAACATCTATGATAATTCATTTAAAATATCACATAGAAATATATTTTTTTGTAAAAACAATTTTCTTTTTGAAAGAAAAAATATATAATATAAACTTTTAAAAAAATATGGCATTATTTTTATTTTAAAATAACCATTTAATCTAGTAATGGATTTATGCATTTATTTAATAGCCATGGTAGATGGAATTTATATTGATTCTGTTTACATTAAAAGAAAGTATATTTTAATATTTTCTCTAAAAAGTTATAAATAACAACATTCATAAAAAAATAATATTATTTATTTAAAGTTATTTTTAAAAAATTTAATTCATGGAAAATATTAAATTTAATCAATAATATTATACAATTAATTCATTATTCATATCATTTTTAGAAAACATAGATAAAAATAAAAATAAATATTTGATAGAAGATATAAATATATTTAGTTTTACAAAAATGAACTATTTCACTCTCATATGTTATTTAAGATGTCAAAAAGAAAATAAAACAAGTAATATCTAGAAATAACTATAATAGGAGAAAATTATTGGGATTATTTGAGATAGACGTCATAAAATTTCATTATTATAAACTTATTCATAGATTATCCAAATAAATAGTGAGATTGTATAAAATGTTCAACTGATTTGGTCATCTCGGAATAAAAACATCATGAAAGAGATAACCTTAGATATATATTTTCATACCCATAATTTTGAGGATAATAATCTCCAAAAAATCCTGGGTATTATATACACCACATATGTGATGAATTTTGTGTATATGGGATGTGTCTCTCATAAATAAAGGTGAGGTGAAAATTCTTTTAATTGATTTAATATTTAATTGAAAGTTATCTAGAATCACATATTATAAATTTATACTCAATATATTTAAATAGTAGAAAAATTTACATACTTATAATATCATTTATGACCCACTTATATCATTTCACCATCCATTTATTTTTAATTCGTTATTGAAATCATATTTTATAGTTGTTAGTTTTTTAATTTTTAATGAAAACTTTAGTTTGGTAGGTCTATTACTTAATATCTATCATGGGATATGTATATTAACATTTCCAATAATGATATAAATATCATATATATTGAATAAATTTATATCCATAATCATTTATAAAAGGGAATGATGAATAACAGAATTACATAATTCTTGGATAAGTTAAGCCATATATAGTATGAAAGATTGTTTTAGTTTTCGTTGGATGTAATAGAATAATAAAAAATAATAGTTCCCCACTACAAAATCATTATTATAACATATATATCATATATATTAGTTAAATCAATCTTTATAACCATCAATGTAAATGAGAAATGAAAAATGAATCCCATATCTTTGTGGTGGTTGTAGTCTACACGTATGCATGGAAAATGGTAGTGTCTTGCAAAAAATGAGAATGTATGAAGGTCCAGGTGATATTTTAATAAAATAATAAAAATATTGAAAAATATATATTATATATCCTTTAAATCAATCATAATATCCATCCATGAAATTTTCTGATTGAAAATAAATTGTATTGACACATGGATGTAGCAGTTCATATGTACGAGTGATACTTTCACTTCCCATTTGATGGAAAAGAGAGTTAATAGTAGTGGTTAAATAATCATACTAACATTTTAGTTTATTAAGGATAAATAATTTAATATTTTATGAATTATAAAATTTAATTATATTTTTTAGAAGATGAAATCAATTGAATGTGGTCGTCTTGGATGATTACCACTTCTTCAGTAGGCCACCATTATATAATTTTTAAAGGACACACAGAATGGACAATTAATAATAGAAGATAATCTAATTGATTGATTCGTATTTTTGGAATATAATTGGTCATGGTAAGATTGATATATATGGCACAACTAATGGTAATGAAGATAAAATAGTATAGTCCTTTTATAAGTGGGGGAGAGGATACATATGGAATAACATAAAATTTTAAAATATAATAAATATATAGTAAAAAAAATTCTTAAAAAAACATATTAAAAATAGGGAGTTTATTTGGTCTAACTATAGAAATCCAATATGATGTAGACATTATTAATTGGCATACATTAAATTATATTTTTATTTAACAGACGATAAATCTATTTTAACTGAAAACATAATGATTTTTTTTAATTTTTTATTATTAATTTAGACTAAAAATAATAATAAAAATTAGTATATAGTGATTATAAATGTTGAAAAAATTAGATAATTTTTTTGACGGTAATTTTAAAATTAAAATTAAAATCAATCCTATAAAATGTGTTAAAATGTAGTTTTCCCAAAAAAATATTTTATGAAGTATAAAATTCGGTTACACTAAAATCCCATACACTGTTATTTCTATTGTCCTTAATCGGATTATTTAAAAAATAAATTTCCAAATATTAATATTAAATAATATTATAAAATAAAATTTATCATTATATTTATTTTAATAAAAAACTGATATTTTCAATATTTAACAAATAATCATTATTTTCAAAAATGAATCTAAATAATTTACTCCAACAAAATGTTGACATGATAAAAAACCTCATTTACACAAATATATATTATAAAATATGAATAAAATAATTATTTTATTTTCTCAGAAAATGATTAATTTTTTTGACTAAATTTGTATTTTGAAGAATATAAATACAACACTAGAAATTGAGTTCTAATTTTTCCACATATTTTCTGAATCTAAAATATTTATACATATTATTTAAAAATTAGGTTAATCATAGTCATACCAAAAAATTAATGGCTATATTGAAGTTGTATAATAAATTTCAATTCATATAGGCTCGAGTTTACATGAATCATAATATAATGATGAAATTATATTTATTTTATGGGAAATATGTCATATAAACCGAAGGAGTTAAACATCACAAACCTTAAAATTAATTTATGTATTTAAATTCCATCATATAGATAAAAAATGATAGGATATATTAATTTAAACACATACTTGGATCTCTAATAACTTCTTTGAATTTTAGTATTCCTATAATGAACATTTACCAGGTGAGTAGTCATGTTTTGTAGAACATTATCTCTTCAATCCTATATTTCTATTAATTTTTAATCATAGTAAATATCATTTTTTAATAGAGGTTTTTATAATATCATCACATAAGAAGGATCATGCATTTACTTCTTTATATATATTCATGAAAAACATCTTGAACTTGAGAGAGGTTTGGTGGAGTAGTGGAATGATAAACTACATTCCCTACTAGCTCAATAATCACACAGAGGACAACATAAATAGGAATCACTGTTCATTTATTTTCAAATTGTAACACCCCAATCTTCCATGGTACGATTCTCTTTGAATAATACAGTAGTGTGGGTGGTACGCAACTTTGAGATTCTAACACACCACGACCAATCAAAGTAGCCATTATGAATAGTAATACCTACTTTTGAAATTTTATAAATTTTATCTCTCGAAATGGATTTAATTTTTGGATTTGGAATATTGAATTTAGCCTATGGTGAAATTTTGATACTTTTCGGATAACTTTTATATTTTGATGAATAGTGAAAATTACTAAATTTTAATTAAAAACACCTTTTTTAATCAAAATAATTAATAGTGATGAATTATTAATTTGAATGGTTTTAAAGTATATTATGAATATATTTTTACCATTTAATACAATTCTGGTCATTGGACATAATTTCACAATTAAACCGGACATAAACAAGTGTCAATCTTTTGATAGTTATTATATCTTAAAAACACGGTTTTTGTTTTGACAGTGGGAATTAATTTTAAATTAATTTCTTCCACTTCTGTGTTTTGAATTTGGAAAAATGGATTCCATATTTGGAATCATGATGTTCAAATTGTGTAAATAGGTAACTTTTATTTTTAGACATTTTGTATAATTACTTCGGTAAATATTTTATTTACCATGGTTAAAGGGTAAATCCGGTAAATAAGGGTTAAAAAATAATATTATAATAATAATAAATTACCCTAAATCGTGTCATAACCTTATTGGTGGATACATATCCGACCATGGGCATCTTTGGGTCGATTTTGGGACCTCATGGGGCCACTTGTAGGTGATAGGGACACTTTATAATAATTAAGTTAAAGTAAATACAAAAATAACAAAAGCTTATATCTTTCAGAAAAACAATTTTTACATAGGGTTATTTATTTTATATTTTTGATTATAAATATTCATTAGAAATATAAAATGATTTCCTACATAATGGTATTTTATTTATAATTTTTAGACACTGAAAAAGTAAAAATATATATGACACAATAATGATGCACTATTTTCCTTATTAATTAAAGAATCAAATAATTGGTATTATAAATGTTATTATAAATATAATTTTTAGTTTTTGATGACATACACGAATTTTATTGGTTAATATGACATGTTTGGAATTCTTAAATGAATTTTTTTCGAATTAATAAAGTTTTTAAGACTTTAACAAAAATCAATTATTGAATAGTGTCAAAATTGACATAAATGAGTTTTTAAAACAAATATTATATTAATAATTTATATTATATTCCTAAAAATCTAGGGTTAGGAAAAAGGACATATATAATTATTTCTATATCATTAATGGAGCACATTGGGGTCTCTTGAATGTATATAGTGAGTTTATTAACTGTACAATATAAAAATAAAAAGTGACATGGTAAGTGTCAAACTAATTAACTAAGAGTTAAAACTAAAAGATAAGGTTAATATAATGACCCCAAGATGTCTAAAATCTATTGGTTGAAAGGATTTAGACCCATCCCAACCTTATACTTTGAATAATCCACTTTGGATCCATTAGAAACTGAATATTATTTTAATATAAAATAATACTTTAAGTTTTTCCTAAAGAGCCCCTCGCCCCTCTTATAAAAGGGTAATTTACTTTATCATTAATTCACACCTTCAAATCCATTTGGATCAGCAAACCTCTGCCCAAATATCGTCCCAACATCCCTCAATTCAACCTATAGGCCTTATTTTTATCAAAAATCCAACTCGATGATCCCTTTTGATCAAATCCAAAAGAAGAACCCGAAGACGAGGTAATGTTTTCACCACCATTTTTCAAGTTCCTTTCTCCTTCAACTTCTTCTTCTTTGTTATTCCCTTTCTAAAATAATAACTCCAGTATCTTCTATATAATTTGATGTTATTATAATTATTTAACAACCAAATTCATTATTCTATCCATCCCTTGAATGACATGTCACCATACGTGCGTACGTACGACCTACTGTCTCCACGTCGTGGTGTAATTGTTATTCAATATATTATTATTTATATGGGTATAATAATGACGTATAATTCATGTAAATAATAAATATAACATGATAATGATTCTTTATATATTATATACCATCCAATTATATATTATATTAATATCAAAATAATGATATTTTTGCTCGTGCGTACGTACGGATTACCGTCTCCACGACGCGATGAGATTCATTTCCAAGTTCACCATTCAACGACGATTATAAAAAATATATATTACTAATAAGCATGTAATATATGAAATAATAATTCTACTTTAGATATATATATTTATATATATATGTATGTATTTATTTACTTACATATATCTTATTCACTTACTTCCGTTCAATACTATATGAAAACGGAAAAAACGGGTATGCGTACGTACGGACTACCATCTCCATAAATGGTGTTTTCTATTTCATATATATGTCTATTACAAATTTTTATATTCTAAATATATATGATACATAAATCATGTTTTATATTCTTGAATTATCTAAATCATGATCTATGTGATACAATCATGTGTAATAAGTTAAAACACACATGATAAAGAAAGCGATTATTACCCGAAATATTAATATACCATTGAAAATTATTATTAATTGGGTAGTATAAATTCATAAATGAATAATGTATGATATATTAAATATTAATATGGTTTTTTTATAATTTGATAACATACTATAGTCTTCATACATGAGGTTAATCGTACCCTCGACTAAAGGAAAGTGCAAGGTAAGGGGTTTTCATCTCACTCCTTATTTCCATGAGATTCATGCCATATTTCCACTATTACCTTTAGTGTGGTGTATGTACTGCCCATAATTGTATTATTTATGTAATACACTTTAATGTATGTGTATTTACATATTCATTGTATGATACCTCTTTCATGGTGTGTATGTTTTGTAAGTTACCAAATTGGTAAGGGTTAATTTCACAATCGCTTTATTATCCGAGGTTGTTTTTCTGTAAGTATCTACAGGGACATATTTATTATCTCTCTCCATGTTTTATGAAAGTGTTTTAAAAGGGATTATTTTAAGGGAATTTTGACTAAAACATCAATTCAAATGTTTTAAATATTTATTCTTCTAAATTTTTCTCATTAATGTCCATGCCTTCAAAATGGGTTTTAAGTATTTATTTATATGGACATTAATGTTTTTAAAATGTTAATTCCTTTCAAAAGTTTCAAAGTTTTATGAGAAACTTTGATTCAAAAATGTATTTAAATGACTTATTTTTCAAATTGTGTGACTTTTAAATGTTTTCATGAAAAAGGGGTATTTCTCTCAAAGAGTTTTACAAATCATTTTCATCAACGTCAAAATCCTTTAATGGATATTAAATTTGTTTTGATGTTGATTTATCATGATACAAACCTTCTATATTGTGTTGAATGTTTTGTGATATGTTTGACTGTGGATGTGTAATTTTTATACCATTCATGGTTTATGGTTAAGGTATTGATATTTCGTATCCTAGTTCTTATACGAATGTTTATGTTAAGTTTCATCCTTTTCATATGAGGAAGGTATTGGAAATTGTATGTGACGGGTGGAGCCCGTAATAGCTCCTCGATGCATCGGTAGGTCTCATGAGACAACTAGACATGGAATTGGCTGAGGCCCGTTCCCAATTTGATTTATGGTTTTGGCCGAGGCCTTAATCATTTTAGACGTCTTGGCCGAGGCCCTGACAAAATGTTTTAGAATGTCTTGTATTATACATTCCCTCATTATGGAAATAATATTGATGGTTCATGTGGTTATTTGACTAGAATAATACCCATGATTATGTTTTATTATGGAATTATTTACTCAACTAATATTCTTTCCAGAAAAGTATTCATGTTTATTATTGGTAAAGGCATGTTGTTTCAATTATTCACCATGCTTAATATTTATGTCATTTTATGTTGTATTGATTACCCTTACTGAGCACTTGAGCTCACCCCTTTCTATGTTTTATTTTTCCCAGGAGTCCAAGAAGTGTATTATGATTTGATATGTATGGTTAAGCTAAAGGGAATAATGGAATTCTCAAATAACTATTTATGATGTGTTTTATTTTTGAAATTGTAATGTAATGTTAATGTATGTAATCTATTTTCCAAGAATGCTAAACCGATCGGTCCTCCGTGACTTGATTCCTTGTAATCATGCCAATGTATTAAAATAATGCACCGACTATGGGTAACTGGGGTTCGAGTGTTACAGTTGGTATCAGAGGAAGTTTAGAAATATCCTTGGAAACTAGATTTAGATAAACTCTGATTAGCGCACATTACCCTAAGATAGACTTTGAGAATTAGTATAGAAAAACTTTCTAGAATTTTTGTAATGTAGAGATTTTGTGAGTTTTCCATGAAAATACATCCCTGTCTGGATATGAGAAGGTAGAGGCATCACTAACACAGATGTACCTAGGGGTAAAACCCGAAAACACCACTTTGAGCAAGACTCAAACGGGAACTGCTGCACGAAAATGGGCCTTGCTGTACTCTTGGTTACGACACTCCCGGGGGATATGATTAGGATAATTCTCATTTTATTTACAAACCACTATAAAGGGTTTATGAGTATATATCTCCTCAAGAAAACATTTTTGTGATTATAGATTATATCCATAAACTGTTTAATTTATGATTTATTTTTTACAAGTTTGGGATTAGGTATTTCTATTCATAAACTAATCTAGTGTATGCCATTGTTTAGAAATGGCGCCCAGTAAAAGGAATAAGAACTTCAGTAATACACATGATCCAATGAATAAGAAGGATCATATCTTTCATGGTATTAATCCATCATTTAGAAGGGAAATATTCTCCCACGTATTATCATCATATGAAGAAATAGTATCATGTGTTGGTAAGATAAGTAAATAATTCACTGAGTCCTGTGGCTTCAAAGGGAAGCAAGAGAAGAAAAGGATGGAAGAGAGAAAGATGGATAAAGGGAAGAGGGAAAAGAAGAATTTTCCCATATGTGCTAATTGTGGGAAGAAACAGCCTGGAACTTGCCTAAATGTAACGTGAGTTTGTTATAAGTGTGGAGAAAAAGGACACCATGTACGTGACTGCATGGGTAAGAAAAAGTTTTCAAGTGTACAATGATTCGTTTTCAAGGAGTTGGGACACTACGCAATCCAATGTCCAAATAATCAGAGTATGCACCAAATGATGCTATTTGATAATAATCAAGTTATGATACTACCTTCAATGAAGAGGAATGACTAGTTCCCTTATGTTCTTATTATAGAATTATTTTATTTGAGTGTTGTATCAACAGTATACTGGTTACATGATTTATGGAGATAAATAAGGAATATACTGCAGTACTATTTTACTGAAGATTTGAGATTATATGGTTCTAAGAAAAGTGACTTAATAGTAAGCTACACTTTTTTGAAAATACATGGTTGAAGGAAAGTTAATCCTTAATATGGTCCCGATATTGAGGTAGTGATTTTGGAATAAGATATGGTTGATTTGTGAAAATTATATTGGATATTCTTGACTGCCTTGAAACCGATTAAAGATTTGTATATTCCATCATTGTTCGATTTTACAACATTTTTGGATGGATGAAGTATATCTAGTATTCTATATGGAATAAGGGAGCATGAATGTAATCAATAAGGTTTATAGTAATTCAGGATGTTTTAGTGTTTTAAAAGAATACATGATGAAGGTATTCACATGCTATTACAGGGTAAAAAGGATCGACATAATGTCTACCTTTCATATAAATTTTGTAATGAGAGTTTCTAGAAGTATTTTAAATAAGTCTAAATCTAGGAATGGATTATGTTTGAAAGGTTATTTTTGTATTTGTATAAAAGGACAACACGCAGACCGTGTGACGACCCGTCGTGTCGGACAAAGCTGCGGGAATCGAACCCACAAACATAGTGCAATTGGGATTTATCACCTACCACTGTACTACGTGAAGTTCCTGGATGGTATAATGTTGTTTCTTTTCATAAAGGGTCTGATATGTGAATTATAAATTCATGATATTTGGAACCCTATACGATTAGGATAAATAGAGTATTTTTGAGTTGTATTATGTATTGGGGTGAAAGATGAGTTTGTGGTAGAAATTTATTAATGGATAAAACTCTAATTATGAATTAAGTATATCTCCTTATGATCTTAGCCAATATCAATAATAAATTCCTCAATATTAATAAAAGTAACTTAGAACAAAAATTTTGTCCTATATAATACCATAGATCATCACAAATTTATGTCTATGGGATTGTTGGCCTTTTCATAGCCATGTTCTCTACCACTCTCCATAAGTTGTTGATGGTTATATTTCTCTTACATATCTATATTTTCCTACATGGAACCATAGTATGTGTAATTTTTGATAACCTTCATACTTACCACTCATTATTTTAAATAGAGGCCTCATTAATTCATTTTTCGATGTGGGATTTCAACTAAGATATTTTGAAATGTCAACCCCAAGTTTCCAATACTGAACATAAATTGCGAGGACACAATTTATTGAAAGAGGGGAGAATGTAACACCCCTTGCTTCCATGGTACGATTCTCTTTGAATAATACATCAGCGTGTGCGGTACACAACTTTGAGATTTTAACACACCGCGGCCAATCAAAGTAGCCGTTGTGGATAGTAATACCTGCTTTTTAAAATTTTATAAATTTTATCTCTCAAAATGGACTTCATTTTTGGATTCATAATATCTAATTTATCCTAGGGTTAAATTTTGGTACTTTTTGGATAACATTTATATTTTGATTAATAATAAAAATTACTAAATTTTAATTAAAAGCAACTTTTTTAATCAAAATAATTAATAGTTATAAATTATTAATTTGAGTGGTTTTAAAGTATATTTAGAATATATATTTATCATTTAAAAAAATTTTGGTAATTGGAAATTATTTCACAATTAAACCAGACATAAACAAGTGTCAATATTTTGATAGTTATTATATCTTCAAAACACGCTTATTGTTTTGACAGTGGGAATTAATTTTAAATAAATTTCTGCCACTTTTGTGTTTTGAATTTCAAAAAAATGGATTCCATATTTGGAATCAGGATGTTCAAATTTTCTAAATAGGTAACTTTTATTTTTAAAAATTTTGAATAATTACTTCGGTAAATATTTTATTTACCATGGTTAAAGGGTAAATCCAGTACATAAGGGATAAAAAATAATATTATAATAATAATAAATTATGCTAAAACATATCCTAACCTTATTGGTGGATACATGGCCGACCATGGGCATCTTCGGGTCAACTTTGGGACCCCATGGAGCCACTTGTAGGTGATAGAGACACTTTATATTAATTAAGATAAAGTAAATACAAACATGACATAGGATTATATCTTTTAGAAAAACAATTTTTACCTAAGGTTATATATGTTATATTTTCTATTATAAATATTTATTAGAAATATAAAAAATATTTCCTACATAATGGAATTTTTTTTATAATTTTTAGACATTGAAAAAGTAAAAATATATATGACACAATAATGATGCAGTATTTTCCTTATTAATGAATGAATCAAATAATTTGTATTATCAATGTTAAAATAAAAATAATTTGAATGTTTTGATGGAATAAACGAATTTTATTGGTTAATATGACATGTTAGTATTGCTTAAATGAATTTTTTTTGAATTAATAATGTTTTTATAACTGTAAAAAAAAATTATTGAGTAGTGTTAAAATTGACAAAAATGAGTTTTGAAAACAAATATTATATTATTAATTTATATTATATTCCTAAAAATCTAAGGTTTGGAAAAAGGACATATATCATTATTTTTTTATCATTAATGGACCACTTTGGTGTCTCTTGGATGTATATAGTCATTTTATTGACTATATAATATAAAAATACAATGTGACATGGTAAATGTCAAACTAATTAACTAAGAGTTAAAACTATAAGATAAGGGTAATATAATGATCCAAACCTATCTAAAATATATTGGTTGAAATGATTTCGACCCATACCCACCTTATAATTTGAATAATCCACTTTGGATCATTTAGAAACCAAATATTATTTTATTATAAATTAATACTTTATGTTTTTCCAAAAGAGCCCCTCACCCCTCTTATAAAAGGGCACTCTCCCTTCTCATTAATTCACACCTTAAAAGCCATTTTTCTCAGAAAAAATCTTCCCAAATATCCTCCCAACTTCACTCACTTCATCGTAGAGGCATTAGTTTGATCATAAATCTATCCAAATGAGCCCTTTTCATAAAATCAAAAAGAAGAACCCGAAGAAGAGGTAATGTTTTCACCGCCCTTTTTCAAGTTCCTTTCTTCTTCAACTTCTTATTCATTGTTATTACATTTTTAAAATAATAACTCCAGTCTCTTCTATATACTGTGATGTTATTTTAATTATGTAACAACCAAATTCATTATTCTATCCGTCCCTTAAATGACATGTCACCATATGTGTGTACGTACGACCTACCATCTCCACGTCATGGTGTAATTGTTATTCAATATATTATTATTTAAATGGGTATAATAATGATTTATAATTAATGTAAATAATAAATATAACATGATAATTATTCTGTATATATTATATAGCATCCAATTATATATTATATTAATATCAAAATATTGATATTTTTTATCGTGCATATGTACGGATTGCCGTCTCCATGACGCGATGAGATTCATTTCCAAGTTCACCATTCATCGATGATTATAAAAAAATATATTACTAATATGTATGTAATATATGACATAATAATTCTAATGGATATATATATATATTTATACATATAAGTATTTATGTACTTACATATATCTTATTCACTTACTTCCATTCAATACTATATGAAAATGGAAACAGCGTTTATGCGTACGTACGGACTACCGTCTCCATAAACAGTTTTTTCCATTTCATACATACGTCTATTATAAATTTTTATATTCTAAATATATATGATACATAAATAATGTTTTATATTCTGGAATTATTTAAATCATGATCTAAGTGACACAATCAAGAGTGACAAGTTAAAACACGCATGATAAAGAAAGCGATTATTACCCGAAATATTAATATACCATGGAAAATATTATTAATTGGGTTGTATAAAGTCATAAATGAATAATTTATGATATCGAAAATATTAATATGGTTTTGGTATAATTTAATAACATACTATCGTCTTCATACAAGAGGTTAAATGTACCCTCGACTAAAGGAAAGTGCATGGTGAGGGGTTTTCATCTCACTCCTTATTCCCGTGAGATTCATGACATATTGCCACTATTACCTTTTGTGTGATGTATGTACTTCCAATAATTGTTTTATTTATGTAATACAATTTAATTTATGTTTATTTAAAAATTCATTGTATGATACCTCTTTCATGGGGTCTATGTTTCGAATGTTTCCAAACTGGTAAGGGTTAATTTCACAATCTCTTTATTATTTGAGGTTGTTTTTACATAAGTATCTACTGGGAAATATTTATTATCCACATCCATGTTTTATGAAAGAGTTTTCAAAGGGATTATTTTAATGGACTTTTTACTAAAACATCATTTCAAATGTTTTAAATATTTATTCTTCTAAATCAGTCTCATTAATGTCCATGTCTTCCAAATGGTTTTTAAGGACTTATTTTTATGGACATGAATTTTTTTAAAATGTTAATTTCTTTCAAAAGTTACAAAGTGGTATGTGACACTTTGATTAAAAAATTTATTTAAATGAATTCTTTTCCAAATTGTGTGACTTTTAAATGTTTTCATGAAAAAGGGGTATTTCTCTCAAATATTTTTACAAATCATTTTCATCAACGTCAAAATCCTTTAATGGATTTTAAAATTGTTTTGAAGTTGATTTATCATGATAAAAACCTTCCATATTGTGTTGAAGGTATTGTGATATGTTTGACTGTGGATGTGTTATTTTTATACAATTCATGGTTTACGGTAAAAGTATTGACATTTCGTATCCTAGTTATTATACGAATGTTTATGTTAAGTTTCATCCTTTTCATATGAGGAATGTATTGGACATAGTAAGTGATGGGTGGAGCCCGCAATAGCTCCTCGATACATCTGAGGTCTCATGAGACAACTAGAAGTGGAATTGGCCAAGGCCCTTTCCAAATTTGATTTATGGTTTTGGCCGAGGCCTTAATCATTTTAGACGTCTTGGCCGAGGCCCTGAAGAAATGTTTTAGAATGTCTGGAAATATACATTCCCTCATTATGGAATTATTTACTCAAATCATATTCTTGCCATTAAATTATTCATGTTTATTATTGGTAAAGTCATGTAGCTTCAATTATTCACCATGCTTAATATTTATGTCATTTTCTGTAGTATTGCTTACCCTTACCTAGCGTTTGATCTCACCCATTTCTATGTTTTATTTTTCCTAGGATTCCAAGAATTGTATTATGATTTGATATGTAGGGTTAGGCTAATGGGAATAATGGCGTTCTCAAAGAACTATTTACTTTGTGTTTTATTTTTGAAATTGTAATGTAATGTTAATGTATGTAATCTATTTTCCAAGATTTCTAAACCGATCAGTCCTTCGGGACTTGATTCCTTGTAATCATGCCAATGTATTAAAATAAGGCATCGACTCTGGGTAACTGGGGTTGGGGCGTTACAAAAATATCATATCTTTATTCTATGATGAAATTATAATAATTATCAGTTTCACTGACATAAAATTTTAGATTTCACCAATTATTATTACAATAAATTTTACATTGACTGTGAGATACTAATATGTGACACTTAAAAGCTATGTATTTCACTACAATTTCATCATCCCGCTCAAGTATAAATATCATTAATTTTTTGACTTTATCCCATCACATTGTATTTATAAACATATTTCAATATATGTATTCATATGGAGCCATATGATTGATCGATTAAAGGATATTATTGTTAAATAATCCGACTATAGGAATATGTTGCTCCAAACAAAATTTGAAATCCATAGAATATGATATCAATATGACCTCCAGGGTTAAAATGGATCTTTTAAACTGACTAGATATTTTAGGATGATAATTAGTAACAAAACACTAATATATGTCCATATATTGATGATGTCTTCCCCAGAACATAAACGTAAACATTGAATCCAGACTAGATATAATAGAATTCAGTAATATATGAATCATTAACTCTCTTGTTATGGGCATTTAAGAATAACGGTTAATATAGAAATATTATTTGATTGAAATGGAGTGATCTATATTGATAATCAAAATCGACTAATACCAAAATAAAATTTTGTTATATATTTTTTGGTGGATTCTGAGGACAAAATCCATGGGGATGTTATCATATTAAATTTAACGATTAGATATTAATTGAACCAAACCCTTCGAATTTTTTTCATCCTTATAATACTAACCAACCAAGATTTGAGATACATACTATTAAATATCTCAATTCATGTATTCTTTCTATAAATATAGTTTTATATCACTACACATCATAATAATTTCAGTATGAATAGACAATGATGAACTATGGGCTTCTTATAAAAGCACATTCTTCATATATTGCATGGACAAAACACAAAAATAGTTCATAAAATGTTCCATTCAATCAAACTCATGGTTTAAATCAAGAAAAACTCTCACCATATTTTTATAGCTCTACATTTTCCCTCTACCAATCATTAATCATCCCATGGATAGATAATTGAACACAAATTTGAAAAATATGAGATTCCCCACCTTAATTAAATATTTTAGGGTCTACACATTAATAATATATAATTATTATATCTTATCTAATCATCATCATAGATAATATTTTTGATCCTTTTGAATCTAAACATCTACCACATTGTTTAATTTCCCAGTGTTGAAATATATTAAGTATCCAAAATCATTAATTAACTCCATCCAGTTTCTATTTCACATGTGACCATTTTTTATAAATATATATTATTCAAAAATTAACTATCAGTATATATGTGACAAATTTAATGAAAATGATAATTCATATATAAATTTAATGAAGAAATCACAACACCTTTCTCCAAATCATGAGTTTTTTAATTTTTATTATGAACCTTATTTTTTTTGAAGCATATTCTATAACCATATCATTTTTCATGGAAAAACATCCATTTCTATTCAGTGATACATTATTATATATCATAAACCACTCTCCAATATATTCTAATTTGATTATAGGTGCTCTAAAAATCGTATCTTATTTTCCCCAATTTTTTTAATATTTATTCATTCTAAGTAACTTGGATCCCTTCCATGTTATCATGTTGAGTGGACTTGACATCTATTGGAAATTCACAGTAATGTTTCGGTAATATGATCCAATCCAAGAAAACAGTAGATCTTAATAAAAATGGTTAGTATATGAAATAATATAATAGTTTTTGTCTTCGATGTATCTACCAATATACCCTATATTTAGATTATATTAGCAAAAAATAGACATTTTTTGGATGAACTTCACATACAATAAATTTTTTATACAATATATAATTCCTTAGGGAATTCAGTAAATTATCATGAGATATTCATTCTCTTCTATAATTTTCATATGTATAAGTTTTACATATATAATGACAATGATAACCTGGTCATGGTAATCTATGAAGACACTATTAATTAAATCCAAGATTATAATAAGATAATTAGTTAGATAAACTGGAATAACTATAAATTTCGTGTGTGCGTACTTGTTGGAATGGTTTTCTTAGTAATGTCTTCACATTTTACCCTATACTGATAGTATCCATATTTAAAATCATTTTTTGGAGACACATTATGCTCCATGTAATTGATTGAAAATATCATCAATTCTAGGTAAAAGATACCCATTCATGATTCTGAATTTTTTATGTTATTACTAACCAATATAGAGTCCCATTGATCAATGTTTAGTCATAAAAAATGAAAAACATCCCCTCATGGAGAAATATTTGGAAGAATGAATTATGTATCATGATTCTCATTGATATTCTTCTTTAATTATTACTTCTCAATCACAACCACACTATAAGGAGTTTTCATAGTATGTGTAATGCTAGATATATTTTTTATTGAAATGTTTACTTCATGATTTTCTGAAAGACTGGGAACTTATTCCAGAATGAAATAATAAAATTATCATATTACATAAATATAATAACATTTCATTTTCCCCCATACAATAATAGATAAGAAAACCCATTATAATACTAATCAAGATGCATAAAATGTAATCCATTACATTGAACGTAAATATATTTGATCACATTGGTAGATGACCTTAGGTTGTATTAGATTATAAAACGGGACTTCCCTTTCTCATAAATTGATCTGAGATTTATGTACCAAAAGATAATATATTCATATTTTATCATTAAATTCATATGTATTATGAATAATAATATTTTAAGGTAGCACATTCCCATAAAAAACACCATGATAAGATTCATATACTTGAGATGTGATCGTTATTCCACTAGATAGTTTCAGTAATAATTCGTCATCTAAACAATGTGGATTTGAATTCACATTCAATGATATTTTTTTTATTTAAAATAATTCATATATCAATTCTCAAATAGGTTAAATCATTATTTGGGCATGCATATTTCCACATCAACATCAACATTCAATCATCAATCACATTCGAAAAACCGAATTGTAAGTGAGACCATAAATCATCATTATTCAATGTGATAAATCATATAACAATGTAAATGATTTATAGTATTTATAAATCATTACACCATCTATTAAATCGAGGTATTTTATATTTCAACCATGGTCATCCATCTTCATCATATATTAAAATACATAATAGTGGTTTATAAAAACCAAGTTAGAAATGTATATCCCCTGTGAGTGGAAAAGTAGGTTCACATTAAGGGTAAAATAAAATTGTATCATAATATTATTTGAGATATACTTCAATAAAAAAGTTCAAGGTTATTTTACTCAGATGAATATGTTTCAAATTAATGTCTGCTTCTAGTATCCAAGTAGGTATTCATTTCTAGGAAACTGAAACTCCTTTTTTACCATAACTAATGATGTTATACAATACATAATAATATTATATGGGTTCTCAATAATTTTATATCATCCATGTTTACAATGTTAAATAAACCATTATCTAATACCAACAATAGATACCCATACATTTCATATATAAATATTACATATTATTATGTGAATATTAAATATAATAAATACTTATCTAGACAAGAATATTATAGATATAGTGTTTATGAAAACATGGATACATAAATAAATATTTTATAAGAGATTTGCATTACCTCTCACTAATTACATAATATAATACTCACTTATTATACATATTAAACATAAAACCATTCATCAAAACATGGGGAATAGAAACATAAGAACTATTGAGATGAAATTTATTGTATGTGTAAAAAATAGATATATCAATGACCAGCTTTGAAAAACAAGATATTAAAGGTTTGAGACCATTATATTAATATTCAATATCCATAAATATTATATCATAGATCATAATCATGATTCATAACCAAAATATTTTTTTCCCTTACATCATGAGTCATAGTGGAATCAAATAACATCATCCATGACAACACAACATTGGTATAAGAAATATGTTTTTGGTATGCACATAATCATGGGAAATAATTTCATTGGTCAAGTATATCATCCATGACTCTCATAGTGCCCTGGGTTCACTCAATAATCCATCATATACCTACTAAAGACTCACTCACAATAATATCATAATAGACAGATTCCATTAATGAATACGACTCACTCCCCATATTAGTCCTTATTATATCAAGAGATATCCATATTTACCCAATGAATTTTAGGTAAATTTAATTCAAGGCAACAGATAACAAAAATAAAATCATAAATATATGTTTCGAATGATAATGAAACATTCATCATAGTATAACTTGTGTAAATGAAATAGATTTCAAAAAAATCCCATTCCATCATAGAATAAGATGTGGAAAAGAAATCAATTTTATAAAGGATTCATTATATCACATCATGAACCATGTCAGGTCATCATCCAAAGCAGCACTTGACCGGGTCAGTGGCATGGGCCGAAGGGAGTTCCTAATCACAAATAACTGGAGAAAAGTGACCCAATATCACTGATAATCAAATGAATGATTTTACCTGATTTTTATATCATAACCAACCAAAAAAATAAATAAACTGAATTTAAAATGTACAACCAAACACAACGTAAAAAACTTATCAAATTTCTGTTTACATCACTACAAAAAAACAAAAAAACGTGGTATAATTACAAATAGAAAAAATATCCCAAAACCACCATATTACAAGATGATCAATGCGCTCAATCCACCACCGAAAAACATCACAAGGAAGACCTCTAGAAACCAGAACCACCATTTCCAAATGCCTTTCCTTTACCTATGTCAATCAAGATGATGTCTATATAAACCCAAAGTTGTAAGTAGGTTGTGAGAAAAATACCAGAAAGATGAATAAACTTGAATGTTTTTTAAAAGAAATGCAAGAGATAAATTTTATGGAAATGTTTTTAAAGAATCCCATTCTTGCTTTTGAAATATCCACATTGTATATGTATGACAATGGTAAGTGTGATATCACCATAGATTGCTAGTCATGGATGAACCGTCAAAGAACAAGATAGAAATGGGACACTTGGTACATTGTATCTTGATGAATAGTGGTATAAATCCCATTATCACAACTTTTGCATTCATGAGCCACATGATCCTTGTGGTCTCCAATCATCAGAATGTTTTGTTAGTGTTGTAGCCACAATTCAACTAGAAAAAATTTGAGATGAATGACATCCAAATAATCTTGAGTACTAGTCCAAGTCCTCCCACATATTAATCTAGGATTCCCTTTGTCCTTAAGTATGTTAGACATGTCACATAACACATCACATTCACATTATTGAACCTAAAAAATGAAACACACAATTTATGCCATCATTGACTCCTCAAAAAACCACCCATTAGAATAAAATGACCACAAAAACTATTTCAAGACATGATTCAAAAAATTATAATAGTTTAATAACCATTTTCAATAATTTATAAAACTTATTCAATTATCTAAATATGGGTTTTGATAAGAAATACACATAATTTATTTTTGAAAACCCATTTTCAAACCAAATGCATATCAAATTCTTCTAAAAACTCTTTTCTCACCACACCAATAAAAAATAGAACCTCTCAATATTCCTTATAAAGAATAGTATATTTTTTTAATAATTTTTTAGAACAAAATCACTTACTTTAGGTGTAGAAACATATTAAATCCGGTGTGAAATTCCAACAGCACCTCAACCATACCTTCAATAAGAAGGACCAAACCCTATACATCAAGATTAAACTTGAGGAGTCAATATGTATTCCTAAAATTAGTACCGAAACCACATTAGGAAAGAAATCCCATAGACGGAGGGAATAAAACCCTACATTAGAGGAATAATGCAAGGGAGAAGTTGGCATACATGAATAAGCGAGGAGTAATCTCCCTAAATCCACCATTAAATTCAACATACGAATGAAGAATAATTCTTAGTGGAGTCACCTAGGGAGATGAATACCAATGGGGAGGGAAAATAGGGTTTTGGGGTAAAAAATTGAATAGAGGGGAATGTAAAAATCAAAATTTTGATGATAATGAAATGCAACATGGTTAGTCTGAATAGTTCTAAAAACCATGCTCGGACCATGCTTCTTTCACTCTCTAAGAAGAACCTACCACACGATTACCCCACCTGGTCAGATTGAACATTCCCTCATCCAATTTATACCCCAAATTTCAAAATTTTATCAAAATACTCAAATTAAATCCTATGGGGAAGATGTTAAAAAAATTAAATAGAAAAATAAATCAAAATAAAATCACATATGTGACAATTCTCCCCACCATAATAATACCCCACATGTGAAAGTCAACTAGATGCTTGATCAGAAAATAAGAACATGTATTCAATTTCAAAAAATTACTTCCACTCCCACATAACATGTGTGTCATTGCCATGCATCCAAAGGACAAAAACTAATGGAATATTAATCCCATGAAGAACCTTTACTTAGGAATCCACTATCTACACTGGTTGTGAAAACACAGTCAAATCAGACTCTATAGCCATTTCATCCCAATTCAACATATGAGACATGCCAGGATTATACTTCTACAATTTGGATACATGGAATATGTCATGAATTTACATCATTTAGACAACAAATATAACAATTATTCCACTTTTCCAATCCTCTGGGTGATATCAAAAGTTTTGACATGCCTTGTTATTAGCTTCCCATGCTTTTCCAAACAACAATGACCCAAATGAGGTGCCTCCTTCAAGAACACCTAGTCACCCAAATATAACTGAAGATCATAGAAACTCTAATTGATATGAGATTTTAAGAGACTCTAAGCTATAAATAATTGATGCCTAATCAACATAAAATTTTCATAAGTCTCTTTCACTAAACTTAGTCACAAATGTGAGGTATCACCTACCTCAGCTCAGCACATAAGTGGCTAACACGGTCAAATGTAGAGAACCTAAAAATGAGATATCCTAAGAGAGTACTAGTAGATATTAATATTTTTAAATTATTCCAATCCCAATTTAATATCCCACAATCCATTGAAATCCATGACACATGTCTGAAGCATGTCTTCTAGATTCTGGTTTCCCCTCGCTGTCTAACTATCCATTAGAGGAATTCATGTTGCACTCATATTGATCTTTAACACATATTCAATTTGAATGCCTTCCCAAAACTGAAAGGTGAAATATGGGTCTTCATAAAACACAATTTCTTGCATAACAACATGAAGCCTTACCACCTCTTGAATGTACAACGATCCCAATTCATTTACCTTTATTAAATCATTGATTGGAATTAAATGGGAAAATTTGGTCAGATGTTAAATCACAACTCAAATGGAGTTCTTTCCTTTAGGTGTACGAGGAAATACAATAAAAATCTATAGTGACCTCGTACAAATTCCAAATAGTGATGGGTAATAGTGGAATCAAACCTAAGGGCCATTGATGCTCTTCATTTACATGTTGACATGTATTGCATTTTGACAGGATGTAATCTCTATCTCACCACATGAATGGTCACCAAGACTACCAATGAAAATAATTTTACATATTGGTATAAGATGAACATTACACTATGATCGGTGTCTATTCTACACCTCCACCTTCCATAAAGACAACAACATCACAAAATTACCCTTGATACATAGAACTCCCTCAGGAGACAAAGAACAATCACAATTTGTCTCCCTACCATGAAAAAGCAAAGTAGATTGTGGAAATATCTCATCACTAGGCTACTCTCACCCAACTAGTTCTAGAAGAGCGGGATCTAACTGAACACTATCCCTAAATACACATCAACTATTCTCCTTGGACTCCAAGTGCTATTTGGTAAAAATTACTATTAATGTCCAGTCATCACTGGACTTTTTCAATGCTTGTACCAGCACCTTTCAAATCATGGAAGCAACTAAAACATTTCCCTTTCACCGGGTATGGATAATATCAAAGTTAAACCCTAGAAAATACACAATATGTTGATGTTTATACAAATTTAGATCATTTTTTCAGAAGATGTATGCTATGACCTTCTGATTAGAGTAAAGCATAAATGCCTCCCCTAAAAAGATAATGTCTCTACATTTTTAGGCCATGCATCACCACTTCTAACTCCATGTCATGGGTTGGGTAGTTCTTTTCATGTCATTGGAGTTATCAATATAAATATTCAACCACATTACTATCTTGCATAAGAACGCATCCATGAGACCATACCTAAATCATTATAATAAACCACATAGACCTTTACCGGGTCTGAGTGACAAACATAGGCGTGTTAGACAATTGATGCTTTATCTATTCAAAGGATTCCTAGAACTCTTGTATTTATTCAATCATCACCCCTTTCTGAGTGAGTGATGTAACATAATAGAAAATCCCCGAGAAATCCGAAAAACCCACCTGAAATAACCTACCAAGCCAAGGAAACATCTGATATCGAACCCATTCCTTGGCTTCTCCCTTGACACAACTACACTAATCTAATCAGGTTCTACTAAAACCCCTTGTTCTGAGATCACATGGCCTAGAAAATTCACTTCCCTGATCCAAATATTTCAATTAGAAAACATTTCATAGAAACGATGGCCATAAAATGTTTCCATCATGATCTGCACATGATCCTCATGCACTTCCTTGGATCCAAAATAAACCAACATTTCATATAAAAATACAACAATAGAAGAGTCTATATACTGGTAGAACACTCTATTCATAATATCCATGAAAATCCTTAGAGTATTCATCAACCCAAAAGGCATGAAAAAGTATTCAATTTGGCCATACCTCATTCGGAATTTTTCTTAGGATATAAAAATCATTCACCCTAACTTAGTGGTAACCATAACAAAATTCTATCTTAGTTAACCACCTCACTGCTTTCATAAAATCAAATATGTCCTCAAATTGGGGAATATGGTACTTGTTCTTCATGGTTACCTTATTCAATTTTAGGAAATTGATATACAAACGGATAGATATGTCATCCTTCATTGCAAAAAAGATTCGAAAAACCTAAGGAGAGACATTGGGGAAAATGAATCATTTGGATTCTAATTTTTTTAAATATATCTTTAATTTCAAATAATATATCTATATCATTAATTAATTATCAAGAAAAATATTTTGGTGATTCATCAACCAATGTCCGTAAAATACCCTACGGAGAGCCACTGTCATCCTTTGAAGAGAGCAATGATAACTAAAAAACATGATTTTTTAACTTCTTAAGTAGATGTCTAGCCTAACCAGACTTAGGATCCCACTTTTGAAAAAACTCTAGAGTACTCCCATCAAGTGCCAAAAAAATACTAGCATCCTATAACACTAAATATGCACATGGAATTTCACCATCCAATATATACCAAGGATTTCATGAAAAAGATCCATATCCATGATCACGAAATCCCATTCTATCTCAACCCCTGACAATAAGAGTAAATACAATGGGAACGTGAGACACTGTTCATTCTTTATACCTATTGATGTTACCAACTCTATCAAAAAAGACATATTCTTGGTTGGAATATTCAATAAATTTACAATATGTTACGAGATAAAATAAATGGATGAACTGGTATTAAACAAATAAACTATAATAGAATATTAAATCAGAATAGTACCTAGAAATACTGATTGCCCTATATCATATCTCGTTGGTGCTTGATCGACAACCTGAATAGGTCTGGTCCCTTATTGAGTCTGAACAAGACCACTTACCTGTGGATCTACCATGAACAAAATCTAACAAAAGAAGTTCTGGCTCTGTATTCACAACCACCAAAATGGTAACCTATAGTCTTAGATAGCTCTGACGGGGTGGACATTCCCTTGGAAGCTACAAATCTTTCCTCACCCTTGTAGGGATTCATCACCTTGAAAAAATTATAGAGGTGTATCATAGCTTCACATTAATGACAAGGTTTAGTAGGGGACATAAACATAGTCCGTGTTTTCCCTACCCTCCCACACTGGTGAAACACAACTAACCCTACACTAGAAGTTGTAGATGAAGACATCCATAAATGATGGATTGAAATACCACTGACCTATTTTTTTCTCATCTCGTTTCTTATTATTTTTAGATGTTTTTTTGCTACCCACCACTGACATAGCCATATAAGAACAAAACCTAAACTTGTGGTCAATCTCTACTATAAAATATTGATCAACTACTTTAACATAGGTCTATTTCATGAACAAAAATACCTAAGAATAAATTTCTATTCGTAACCCCCATTTCAAAACATTGAGCCTTCATCTCTTCATTAGAAATGATTTCGGCTTGCATACCAAACAACCTTAGAAATGTGATTGGCATACTCCATCATTGATGGGTCCTCATAAACAATATCTATATTCATCAGGGATCTGGAATTGGCCAATATTTCTTGGAAATTGTGGCCATTAAAGATATCCATTAAGTATTTCCAACTCATCTATTTTTGCATCCCCCTTTGGACCACAGAGTCCCACCCCCTCTATCATAGACATTTTAGAAGAAACAGGGAGCATTTCACCTAGAATTCCTTAAAATATTTGAGTAATTAAAACATTTTCTCTATATTATCATGCCACTCTTCACTTCCTGAGGCTCTATGATTCCTCAATGAGAAGGAGGTTTGTTCTTAAAAACTCTTGAGATTTTTGCTTCTTTTGGACAAATTCAGCATCCATGACTGGAGCATGACAATGAACCACTCACTGTACAAGGGTCTGAATAGCCAAAACCAAAGCTTCTACATGTATCTGATCCAAATTTCAGTGATAACTCTCCCGATATTTTTCCTACAGTTCAAAGGGGATTCTATGTGGATGAATTTTTCTACCAAAAGAAATAATCACAAGAAAACCCATCAATATAAAAAGTTTGAAAATGTTCAATAATAACAAATAATAAAAAATATCAAACTCATCTTGTCAACATAAAAACCAAACATCTTCACCCTACCTAGTGTAAACATATAGTCTAGATCTTGTTCGTCACTCCTGGATGGTAAATTAGACAGAAGTCCCCAAAAACCCCTGGAATGTCGATAGCTGTCAAAAGGTGTTTTGTCCAACCACCCATCTTGTAAACATAACCTCAGGACTTGATAGTACTAGCCCCAATCTATCAAATCTCATCCCAAATAAAAAAACCCAGAATATCAACCTACATTGATACCATTTTTTTACAAACCATGATAGTTCGTCATTGGAATCGATTCACGACCTAGTATATGGAATGTCTTGAAGGGAATTACCAATATCCAAGGGCTAGAAACAAGTTCCCATGTATCAATGATAATGCATGGTAATGATCTTCCAAGATTTCATTATCTTAACCAACCATAAAAATAAATCAACTGAAATGAAAATGTACAACCAAAAATGGAACGATTGTTTTTATAGATTTGATTATATAACACTTGAATAAAAACCCCAAAAGGGACGGCAACAATGGATATAAAAAATATCACAAAAACCATAATATGACAAAAGGATCATCTCCCTGAATCCACCGCCACAACACCTCACATGGAAGACTTCTAGAAACTCGAACCACCAACTCCATATTCTTTACCATTACTTGTGTCAAACTAAATCAATTATACTAACACTCAAATGTGTACGTAGGGTGTGAGACAAATCCCAGTAGGATCCCACCCAATAAAATATTCCATGATATAAACATTATAATATAAATAAACATGAATGTTTTATAAAATAAATACAACAGAAAAAGTTTATCGAAATTAACCATGCATTCTTTTGAAATGACCACAAAGTATATTGTATGTCAACGGTAAGTGTAATATCACCATAGAGAACTAGTTATAGGAAATATCTATGTGTAATAGCTAAAAATATGACAGTAGGTAAATATTATCTCAATAATGGGTGGTATAGAATCAATGATAACATCTTTCACAAGAACAACCCACTATGAGGGGAAACCTCATGGGCATAGTGGTCTCTAATCACTATAATGTTTAGTTTTTGTTATAGAATAAATCATTCCAGACAAAATTGGGATGAACAAATTATAATTCATCTAGAATAATCATCCTAGAATTCCTACCTTGATACAGATGTTTACATTTGTGATCATGTATGTTCCACATTTAAAATCACACATCACTTTCGTGTTATTCCATCTAAAGAATGCTACCATCATAATATTTTATCACTTAAAAACCAAATAATTCCTCCATTAAAGTCAAATGCACAACAAACCCATCTGATAACATGATTAAAATTAGATTAATAATTTAATAATCATTTTTCAGAATTTATAAAAACAATATCAAGGAACTCAATAAGAGGTTTCACAAGAAATACACTAAATTTATTATAGAAAAAACCTTTTTAGTCCGAAATCATATCACATCCATTAAAAAATCTTATCTCTCCACACACATAAATTATATAACATCTAAAAATACTCATGAATGTATAATAGATTCATCAAATTATGTTTTATCATGGAATCACCAATACTAGGTGTAGAAACTTCCATATTTCGATGTGAAACTCCAACTGAATTGTCAAGAAGAATGATTGAACAATTGACATCATGATTAAACCTATAGAATCATTCTTAACCCTAAAATTGGCACCCATCCCACTGGAGGAGACAAACACAAAAAAGGAGGCATGAAACCCTTAGATTAGAGGAAGAAAACATTAAAAAATATGACTTACTTAAATAAACATGGAGGAATCACCCCAAATATTCCATGAAATTGAATATATGAATGAAGAAGGTGTTGGGGGGAGGTTCCTTGGGAGAAGAATCATGAGGGGGAAAATAGTGTTTTGGGGATAATAATCAAAGAGTGATAAAGATAAAAATAAAAATTTTAATTACCTGGATAAGTCTCATGGTTGTACTGTACAGTTTGACAAAATTTTTGGTGACCGTGCTTCCTTCATAGTCCATGAAGAACTAGCCATACTATTACCCCACACAGTCTGACTAACCGTGCACTGGTCATTCGGTAGCTGTTGTCTCAAAAAAATCCACCAACCACATGGGTACCATGGATGAGGATCATGGTATGGATAACTGTGTGTTGGTCTTGTGGCGGTTGCTACCATACCTATCCACCTACCGTACGGTTACCTGGGAAGGGGTGCCATATTACGACAACCATGCCCCAACAATTCTCCACACCATCTCCACAAAAATTTTACAATATTCTCCAAGAACTCAAAAGAAACCCTTTGGGGAAAATTGTAGATCGAAATTAAATAGATTAATACCTCAAAATAAATCCATGGATGTGATAATTCTTCCAACTATGAAAACTTTCTGCCCCAGAAAAGTCAACTCGATGCTTTTTTAGAAAATAAGAATGGGAATTCTTGTTCAACCAATGTATTATGATCCCATGAATCATGAATACCTTTACCATGATTCCAAAGGACACAGAACAATGAAATTTACATCTCACAAAGCACCTTCAAGTTGGAATCCGCTATCTGCACTGGTTGTTCAAACATGGAGAAATATGAATCTAACTCAAATTTATCCCAATTTAACACATGAGACAGGTCAAGATTATACATCTTCAGTTTAGATACATTGAATACATCCTCAATGGACATCAACTGAGATGGAAAAGAAAACTTTTATCCCACATTTCCAATCCTCTCTGTGTTCTTGAAAGGTCCGACAGACCTTGTCATTAGCTTCCCTTTCTTTCCTAAATAACAATGTCCCAAACAAGGTTCCACTTTTATGACCACATGGTCACCCACATAGAACATTATATATTTGTGCATCTGATCAGTAGAAGATATGTGGCGAATTTTAGATTTTTATAATACTACCTGATCAACATGACCATATCTGAATTCACCTTCACCATACTCAGTCCCAAAACTGAGGTCTCACCTACTTCATCCCAACACAAAGGTGGCCTAAATGGTCTACCATAGAGAGCCTCCAGAGGAACTATTCAAATAAATTATTGGTAAATATTATTATATTCAGATTTGACAAATACCAAATGGATTTCCCATTATCCTTTGAAACCCATGACACATGCCTGGAGGATGTCTTCTAGAATCTAGTTTTCCCGATCTTTCTGGCCATCTGTTTTAGGATGCTATTCCATACACATTGTGATTTTACACCCCAATTCATTTTGATGGCCATACCATATGCAATAAAGTAAAATGGGATTCCTTATTAGAAACAACTAGTACATCGCCCGTGCATACACACAACATCATAAATGAAATATGAACTGCAAAATGAATTAGAAATATGAGAAGTGATGTATAGAAATTAACAAATAATATATTGAAATTATAAATCTATTCCTAGAAATAATGTATGAAAATATAATTTCTAGATACTTGAAATAGGTGAGCAGTGAAACAGATTCATGGTAAGAGAAATTGAAATTGGAAACAGACATTAGTTTTCATTTTCATGTCACCTTTGAAATAGAACTATGGAATGTTATTTAATCATGATAAGAGAACATAAATACACTTTAAGTAGAAGATACATGTTTGAAAACAATTATAGGAACCATGATGTTCAACAACAGCTACTGTGCAGATCATATTACAATTCATGTCATCATAATGTGTAGTCAACAGCCTCCCAGTACTACCATGTATCATTGATGTAGAGTAGCAGTTTGTCATGTTTGTTGACAGTTATATTGATCCCTGCAAAATATATTTAGACATTAATGTGAGTAAATGATACATACTACTATGAAAAAAAACTCAGGTAATGTATTGAAGTGAAAATAAAAAATGTCAGAATAAAATGGATTATTTGTTTACAGTAGTAATCTATGAGAAGAACCTTGATAAAAATTCAATGAAAACAATTATTATTATGAAAATGAAAAATCACTACTAATTTAAATAATAGAAAAATCAGTACTAATTATAATGGAAAAAGTGGTTAATCTGGCCAGCTTGACACCCCCCTATTTTCCAGTACCCCCTCCTACCCCCTACCCAGCTCTACCCCTCCCCTTCCCCCTCCTCTTCCTGTATCCCACCCAGTCACATCAGCCCCCCCTCCCACCTCAGCCTACCCCCTGCCTAGCCCCTTCCTCCACCACTCCACCCCTACCCAGCCTCTTCCCCCAGTAGCCCCCTCCCCCCTGCCCTCATCCTCTCCTCCCCTCGAACCTGCCCAGCCCCTTCCCTCTGCCCTCATCCTCCCCTCCACTCCCCTCCATCCTGCCCAGCCCCCTCCCCCTGTCCTTATCCTCCCCTCGCCTCCCCTCCCCCTCCCCCATTCCCAACTTCTTCCCACAGTAGCCCCCACCCCCTGCCCTCATCCTCCCCTGCCCTCCCCTGCCCTCCCCCTCCAACCTGCCCAGCCCCTCCCCTCCCCTACCCCTCCAACCTGCCCAGCCCCTCCCCTCCCATAACCTACCCACTAACCAAAATTTTTCTGCTCTATGCTAAATTTTCACCTATAAAACAAAATATTTTGAGCAGAATAAAATGCTGGATGTAAGGATAGCCTCATGAATTGAACTGAAAAATATAAAAAAATTCACCCAACTAAGGAACTGAACTTAAACAGAACACAACATGGACTCAACACATGAACTGAAGTGAAACATAACAGAAAACTGACCCAAATCAAAACCCTAAGGTCTAGCTAAGTGTTAGCAGTCCTGTAGGGACATAAATACATGTGAATTAATTAATTAGAAAAGGGAATATACATTAAATGTTAAAGTAAAAAACCCAATGATAAATTCCATATGTTCAATCAATTTTAACTCTTTTCATTAATTCCATTAAAGTAAAAAACTAATGATAAATTCTATATGTTCAATCAATTTTAACTGTTTTCTTTAATTCCTTTGAAATAGTTTGTTATCAATTTATATTGATGATTGGATATTTGTGGTAACAAACAAGGAATGTTATAAGATACCCACAACATAAGCAACATGCGTCCTAATTCTAAGGTAGAGAGGGATATATACAATACCTTCACTGCTGGAATAGATTCTACAGCACCTGCTGCTCCAAGAAGGTGGCCAGTCATAAAACTTGTAAAATTTGCTTTTAACTGCAAACATTAACCATGGATTATAAAAAATACTTTAAAGAAAAAAAGGGTCCCACCTAGAATAGAGTACACATAAAATATGTGGCATACACAGTAATTTGATAATGATAGAATTATCATCTTACCCCAGGATTTTAGACAAATCAGTTAATTAGAGTTTCATATTTTATCAAGTTGAAAGACATTGCATCAGTAAGCAATGTTCTATTTCCAAAGTATAGAGTCGTGCACTTCAATAGCCTAGAAACCACCTAAGTGAAATTCTAGTTACAACGCAGTGGACATCAATGAACATAAACATCTTCAATCAATAGTTATAAATAGATCAAGTTTTTATATAACATGAACTGGATATGTGCATACGTGAAATGATGGAATGGAGAGGGTTCATTCCAAGATAGGATCGGTTCTTCTGTCATGCACCCTATCTAAAGAAAGGTGTTACTGAAAAAAGCATCTATCATGCCCCCATTCTGAAGAAACCTGTAGGAGAAAAAACTCAGTCCGATGATGTTATTTCATAAGGCTAGTCAATTGGAAACATTTCTATCAATCAAAATCTCTTATGACACCCTTTCACCAAAAACAAATTTATCCCAGCCTTAATGCATGACAAGTGGTTGATGGTAATTTTTTTCCTATTATAGAATGTTGAATACTTATTAATAACATGATCTATTCATCTATATAACATTCAGTTTGCATGTTTTCAGTTATAAATTAAATTGCACCAAATATTTACTTTGATATTAATGATGATTATGAATGAAAGTATTCAAGCGATTAGAATGACATACCATGCCGCAATTGCGAAAAAGTATTACTTCATGATGATGGTGGTGAAAGTGTTAGTGGAATTAAGACTGCCTGCAACAAAATTGTTCTTCAACATAAATAGAAACACACACATACAATGATGGGTGAAAATAATAACTGTAAGCTATAACTGCTTAAAATGAGGCAGGATCACTGTATTGAAGTTGAAACACATTTTGATGCAGTAAGTCTGCATGCAACTGAAATATTCTTCTACATAAATAGAATTACAGACATTCATGGAAATGGGAAATCAAAAATTGTAAGGTATACCAGCATGGAAAGAAGCAGGATCACTGTATTGAAGGCGAACACATTTAGAAGCCGTAAGACTACATGCACCTGAAATTTTCTTCAACATACACAGAATTACACACATACATGGATGTGGGAAATTAGTAATCCTAATGTATACCTGTATGATAGTAGGCAGGATAATAGTAATGATGTTGAACACATATAAAGGCAGTAAGACTGCCTGAAAATGAAAACTGCTTCAACAGAAATGCAAATGTAAACATACATGAATGTGGGAAAATGAATATTGTAAGGTATACCTGTATGGAAAGAGGCAGGATGACTACTGAAAATTTTCAAATGGTAAACTACACCTTTAAAAGGGAGATTTAACAAATGAAAAGAAAGAAATATAATGCCCTTAGTTATTAGGGTTGATAAGTCTTGTAAAAGACAATGGTCTAGCTTTGAAATACATGATTGACATTTGATAAGTAAGACTAGTAGAAGAAAAAATTACAGGAACATGAGAAAGAGTTCCACAGCTCATGCATCCCCTCACAACTTGTCTATTTGATGAAGTTGTATATATCCAAAATGAAGATACATTATTCCATGATGCAATAAACTCATTAAAGACACCTTGAATTAATATTTATTACATTGAATGTAAATAAATTTTAAAAAATTTTATTCAATATAACTGTAATAGTGTATTTTTAATATGTAAACAATGATGTTTAATACAGTTAACCTTATAAAGCAACAACAATGATCAGTGTACATACAATATTTTTTGTATTGTTTTTGTGAATATATCACTGAATGATCAATTTATGCATATTTGATTTAATTCAATGGTAATGTGGAATAAAAATAGAAATACTATAATTTAAATTAATATTTTATATGATAACATTGAACAAAATGTAAGAAAAAAACTGCTGAAAGTGTATTACCTTACATATATGTTGAAATCATCAGTCATTCTTTTCTATTTTGTCTTTTAATTTCTCCATCATTTGGATTTCCATATTTTTTTTCCTGGCATGTTCTACCCACACTATCATGTGGTAAATGATGATATTGATGAAAAAAATCTTCACTAACAAATTCAGATAGTAGGTTTTTCTGCATATAGAATGTAGTTAAATAAAATAGTGGTTATCATCGCAACTGTATTGAAGGTTTAAAATAATGAATTGTTAAACAGAACATATGGAAGATAACATTTGTATAGCTGAATTGATGATAAAACTATAGATGATGCATCAAATCCAAATCCAACCATTCCACTGGGTTGAAATGATTCAACAATGTGACGATCCTATGGTGGAATGATAAAAGGAATAGTCTACTTGAAATTTACAGGCAGGGAAAAGTAATTGAAGATAATGGAATATATTGTACCTGAATTTGATCATACCCACTAATTATATCTGTACAACCTATTATTTGATGATCCTATATAAAAAATAATAGGATTAATCGTTCACAATTTTTCCATATTAATGAAATTTGAAATATATAATAGATAGAACCTGATTTTCTTGTAAAGCTCTCATTGAAGTTGCTGATGTAGTTTTACTTATCGCTGATGAATATTACCTTGTATGCATTTTTTCTGTTGAATGGTGATGATTTAAAATAATAAAATTTGAAACTTCATTTGAAAATAGAACCTTTTTCGATTTGAAAACATTTAATTCTGTCAGAAATCTGTACTCTTCATCATCCTAATTTGAAAATGAAAGTTAATGTAAGTTTTATTGAAGACAAAATTTATTAAAAACAAGATATTTTATTTTATAGTAATACCTGTATCAAATATTCTCTCAAATTAGTAGTTGTCTTGCTTACATATTCCATTACTTGTTTATAAAATAGGAGTACTGAGAAGGAGTCAGTGTTATCTGTGACAAGAAGTTTCACTCTAAATCTGCTAATTTATAAATGTGATTACTAAGGGATTACGTATTATAAAATTAGTTAGTACTATTAAAATATTAATAGACTAATAATATTTTATGGAAGATAATAAATAAGAACCTTGGAGTAGTGCAATTTGGAGAGATTTTGCAACTTTTGCACCAAATATTTCCATCAACATTGTGATCTTTTTTCATGCAAGAATTACATGATTCGTTGAACTAGTTGTGAGTGGTTTGAATTTATTTATTGTGACTGAAATTAAGCATTTTGAAGGCTATGGAACATTGGGAATACATTACGTAATTAAATTTCACAGTACATGACTACGTACCTACAATATAATAATGTTAATTATTAATTATATAATTTTACCATACATTACATACCTCTTTACAATTATTCACTTCATAAATGGTTTTTTTTATTTTTTCAATAAATCATCGATGAAGTGGAATAAGATGGGTATGTTGTTGCTGGACTATAGTTCTCTGATTCCATTACAAACCCACATTTCAATAACGAAAAATAAAATTCAGATGTGAAAGACAATCTGTAGATTAATGATCAGTATACACTGGGCATCAGATATAAAATCCAAATTTCATTAAGTATTTAGAGAACCTCTATCTGAAATCTTCTACATCCTCAATATCAAGGTTGAAAATGATTTTTGTCATGTTAATGGAAGTTGTTATTATAAAAGATCCTGAAAGAAGTTTTCAAACCAATTCAGAGGGAGATCCTCTTTATAACTTAAAATAGTAATAAACAATCAAAAGGGAATTAACACATTTTCTTAATAAAAAGTTAACTATTCAATTTCTTCACTCTGACCAGCTGTAGTATTATTATAGTTGATGACCCAACATTGTCTTCCAAGTAACCTGACATCTTATTTGCATAGTCACACCATAAAATGTATTTAACTTGTAACCAATTGTACAATAATAAGTAAAGTATATTGTTAAATGTAAACAACTGCTCAGATATACTAAAAGTCCATAATTACTATCCTTTCTTTATGTAAGACAATTTTCATCTTACAATTTGAATTACCTAATGATTCAAGAGGATGTGACAAACGTAAATGTCCAATTATTTCTGAAACAGATAACAAAAAAGAAAATTTTATGTACTGCAACATAAAATCCGATGATATTATTTCATTAAATTATACAGTGATCTACAGAGGAACTTTATAAAAATTTTAAAATTGTTACAGAAAGCTCAATAAACCTATACCTATTAAATGTTTTTCTAGAACCCTTCTCTATATTATGTCTTCAAAAGAAGTAAATTCAAAACTGAAATGTGGCAGCAGTGCATCACAAGGCCGGACACGTTTTGTTGATGTGAATAGTATTTGAAAAGCATGTCTACTTCCTAAGTAACTACCTTGATTATGAGCTATTTAGAAGTTTTGTATTAAATATCATATTCCTTCACGCAAAATTTTTTTGAACTTAGGGATAATTGGAGGACTAGTAACTGTACAGTTTAACTTTTTTCCCAGCAGAAAGAATTTTCTATGATTGTTAATAATTGGAAAACAAACATTTCTAGTTGACAATGTTTTGTGTAGTTAAAATGAAAACACAAATACAATACAATGAAGAAAAATGTAGTATATTTAAAATGTGAAGTCACATGTTGATCTCCAAGTATCATATCAATCGCAACAACATCATTGGAGTATCTGGATGGTGTGTTGCACCACAAATTCAAAATATGCACATGTATCTTCAATGTCTCATCGGTCTCCGGTGTGATCTCATTCAAAGGGTTCATACATCGTGACATGTTGTAAAATCCATAATATTTTAATGTGTATACAAAGAGATCATGTTTTGAAAAAATGATACTAAAAAAATAATATATAAATAAGCCAAACAAACCCAGCATTGACAATTTAACATTTATTTTTAAATATACCTAGAACAATCTATCAAATATTTCCTTGTAGACAATATTTTTGTCGATTTAGAGGTTTTGGGATTATTATCACCAAGTATTATTTTCAAACATAATGGTGATGTGACTCTAGATACAATAACATATAGTTGACCATGACCGAACACAGGTTTTCGAAGATACAACCCAACAAGAAGACATTGATTGTCCCAAACCTTTGTTAATAGTCATAGCATAAGAAAGAATCAAAGGATTTTGTATTATTTGTAGTTTGAAAGGCCATCAACAATCGGAGTGTGTCATAATCAATCTAAGAATAAACGCAAGATATCCAGAATTACAACCACATAAAATTATTGCTCCAATGATATGGTCAACCAATTGTGTAACAGTCAAGTGAGTCCCATTACATAATCCAACAGACAGATCTACATTTCGAAGCAACATGATGGGTACCCCAATTTTGAGGGTAATTTTTTGGGAAGGCGTCCCTGAAACATTAATACCATTTAACATATTGGATTTGTAAATGTTTTGTGGCTTGTTTGTATCAAAACATGCATCGCAAACTGAATCTGAGATAAAATAATATTTTCCTTCAGAACATGTGAGAGACATCATTTACTCATTTACTTCTTCAACAATATCACGAGTTGGAGAGAAGATGGTACGGTCTTTAAGATAATTCACATCAGTATAGTTAGCAATGAAATTGGGATATGTATGTTCAATAGCTGGAGAAATCTGATCTGTAGTCCAAGAAATAAGATATGCCGATGGAATTGGAATTAAAGCTTCACCGTCATTTGGATCTCCAATGCGACCTTCACCAATATCTAAAGTCCATTTAGAAAAGTCATGAACTTCATCTGAAACTGTAGAAGGATTGTAATACAATCTCATGTTCTTTGTTAGTGTTAGAACATTTTCCGCAAGTATGACGATGCTATACTTGCAGGAACTATTTCATTTCTATTTCCACCTCGTACCACGTGTAGTATTTGTCTAAAATCATTACCCAAGACTACCGTTATACCACCAAATGCTACGTTTGAAGTGTTTTCATTTTTTGCTGACATTATATCTCTTAATGAATGATCAAGAGCTTCAAAACATTACTTATGAATCATAGGGGCCTCATCCAAAATAATTAGCTTTGTTAACTGTAGAAGATTAATGAAATCACTCCCTTTTTTAATATTGCAGATAGAGTTATCAGAAATAGATACTGGAATTTGAAATTTGGAATGTGTTGTCCTCCTACCAGGTCGCAGTAATGATGCAATTCCACTGGATGCAAATGCTAGAACGATATTACCTTCCGAACATAATAGAGATGTCTATACTTTCCAAAATAAGGTATTACCTATACCTCCATGCCCATTCAATAAAAAGAAACCACCATCACATGTAGTTAATGAATACATAATGACCGTCATCACGTCTCCATGTTCATCAGTAAGGTTACTCTGCAAAGCGAGATACTCATTCTGAAGGTTGTCTCTATTATAATTAACTTCATCTGCTACCAACTGATTTCCATGAGAAACAATTTTTTAATCTGGAACCGGCATTGGTGGATAAGAATGAAGAGATCTACCATTCCTCTGAAGAAGGTTTTCTATATCAAGCAAAGCATACATCTTCTTCTGATCATCTGTGAGTGTAAAATATAAATGAAATTAAAATATACTATTATATAATTGTAAGAGTGTTTTTCTAATTAAATTATAGTTTCCAAAATGAAAAATTACATAGCTAATAAGCTATAAAATCAAAAGTTATATTATATACCTGGCATTTTCAGCCTCTATTGTTGTGCATAAAGAATGTCATCACTGAGGATCTTCCATGTTTCATGCCACACTATGTCTAGTCGAGACATATTGTTTGAGAATAGAATGTTGTAAGAAAGTCTATACATAGACTCCCATGTAGCCCAATTATATACCACTTTTATTTCTTCAATAAATTTCTTGCCATCAGCACGTAGTCCCAATGTAGAACACGCCTCCCGAAAAGTCCCATGAGTAATGTTGTTCACTCTTTTAATACTATCAAATGAAGTTTCACCTCTGATCTTTGTGATCTTTAATCGAAGGTAATATAGCTCTCCAGTTGATGGGGGCTCATAGTAAAGTCTACCAATACAGAAGCCCTACTTTCTTGGATACCATTTTTTTCTCTTCGGTGGAATGAAAATATTGTTTGAAATTATGCATATGTGAGACTTCTACCTTCATGGTAAGCAACATTATCTTGAAACCACGCTGTAAGAATTGACTTAGAAATGATACCCTTACTCAAGACATCCTCAATATGATCGATGTCACTATACATAACATTATTTTGTCCTGGTAAATGGAAATGGGGCCTTTCTACTGGAGGATATCTATAGTGGATATCATAAGAGAATATCCTCCAAGAATCCACACAAGGAGAGATATATTGACAATCATAATACATCTAAATATCATCACCATTATTTCCTGACAACTCTTTACTGTTGGTCTGATACATTGAAGTTGTTACATGATCATTACCTTTTCTAATATACTTAAACAAATATTTGATGGAAGTTGATTGATTTCAAACTTCAACATTCAGATGAGCTTGATACTTAATTATCAAGAAAGTATTATATTGTACAACAAAACGATTATCCAAAGGGATGCAATTTTTCACGATAGTGCTTCCATCATTTCGGCTTCAGTATAGAACATACCCATCATCATCAACTCTTGTACTCCCAATAAATTTTTTTGGAAAAAATTTACTACATTTTCTATTCTTCATACAAGGCATGTTGCGATTTTCATCACCACAAGGTCCATGTATCATAAAATTTTTGACAGCTTCATGTAGATTTGGGAAGTCACCTTGATTTGGAACATCAGAAGAAACAATCTTTTCAATGCACACAGGAGTACTGATTTTGTTTTATCGACATAAAAATAGTAAAATGTGTACATGAGGCAGTCCACATTTTTGAAATTCCACTTTAAGAACAACTACATAGAAAATCCTGATGTTTATGATGGCGTTCATTAATTGATACAATAAATAAAAAAATTAATTTTTAAACAACTCATTTGTATGAAGTTAGTTCCCTGCTTGTGACTTCCAAAAGAAACAACTGTCTCGTAAATCATTCATTAACTGATAAACCGTAATATTGAAAATTTTGGATACAATGTGCGGACAATATGATGGACGAAGATTGTATTGTGAAACAAATCTACTAATTTCAGGCCAGAGTGGATTTCTTGTAAATGTTAAAAATAAATCTAAATATTCTACCCAATAACATATTGACAAAGCATCTTGGTAATTTTGAAGCATATACTTGGGACCACCAGTAAATGTAGACAGTTAAATAATTCGCTTCCCGCATGCGTACCCATCATGGTAAACTTGAAGAAAAGCATCTTGCAACCCGTTGTACAAATCAACCCTCAAGCATTTTTGATTGAAGAGAATAAAGGAATGTCTCTGAGATTCTATCATTGTATAACAGTCAATAATAAATTGTTGCAGTAGTCTTCTTAAATGTTGTAATGCTGACATATCATTGAAACGACAATGCAAGTGATTGGAGAAGTATTCTCACATTGTAACCTTCCGAAGCTTTGTACTTGTACCCAATAATGAAGAATGATGTAATATGTCATCAACGTATCCATCCTGACCACTTGTAAAAATTAGTGGATATTGCAGTGGAAGATACAAGGGATGAAGCTCATAAATCCACTACAATTCACCAGTTTTGGTTTGAATGATAATATCTCATTCACTGTTGAGATCTTCAATGTCACCGACGATAAGCACAAAAATCTCAGAAGTATTAGGCAAGTTGTATGTCGCTGCATTTTTTATCTTATCTTAAGTAGTATCAAATTTAAATTTGGAATTTCCTGACGATAAAGATCATCCCTTGCACTTCTGAAATGTCGAGCTAAATCATTTGTTTCATGAAGCATATTTTGTAGGTTGACAACAATTTTAAAATCGACTGCAGTGTTTAAATTTGCTCCGTCATATCTACAGAGTAAATTAAATTGAAAAAGAAGAGAAAATAACACCAGCATGCCAATCACTTAACACTAGAACGTGTAAACATTACCTGTTATTTTTAATCTAGTTTTCGGACTCATTAGCATTATCATATACATAATGCTGGGCAAACCTTGGTGGTTGTCCCTCAGGAGGACACAAATTACCTATGCGATGGTAGTTTTCTCCGTTCAATCTGAATATATTTGGAGATCTGTCATTATTGAGTGACCTGTCCAACTTCCCACCCATTGACGTAAATAGAAATATATAATTGTAAATATGCATATTTTCCTGGAATTTTATGGACTCCACAGAGTTGCGATCAAAGAATAATGTTATAAGGTACTAAGGACATGATGGGAGTTGTTCCAAATAAATTTTACCAAGCGAGCAACATAGAGTATATCGTGGGATCCCATTGGTACTACTTTTTTTATTTCTCTCATCATACCAAAAAATAGACCCACAGTATTGACATACATTAGAAGGATCTCCACTGTTCAAATAATCTATAGGTGAATAATGATTAAATTATAGGTGTTAATAAAATAGTCACTACAAACTTTATAAGGTGTCATGAATTGAATCGTACTATACTAATATGTAAAAATAACATAGTGACCTACAATTTCTTGCCAGTTGTATTAGTTGTGTTATTTCTGCAACATTATTTACTAAAGTTAGTAAGATAATGAATGCGAAGTAAATGTACAGTTAGAATTGAACATGTAGTAACTCATACCTGAAATTTCCTCTTCATGATTATTATCAACATGTAATTCAGTAGTTGTTGATTTACCTCTTTATGATAAAACATGAATCAAGGTAGTAGACACCTCTAGTTGTTTGGTAAAATCTGCATTTAAAATACTATGGAATTCCGAAAGCATGTAGATATCTATTATAAATTAAAATAAATTAGAAAGCCTCATTAAATATTACAACACACCTGTTCCAGGACAATTAGCTTCCTTGCCAGTAAATGAAGAAGGAAAACATTATCTATTGTAAAGAGAGAGTGAAAAACATTACATTCTGTGAAAATTGAAAAACATTTGAAGGTATAATTCATTATCACTCTGATAAACAGGTTGGCGATGGGCAACTGACACTTTTCATCATAGTCATTAGACCTAGAATAAGTAATGAAGATTAAATTAACTCATTAATATAAGGGATATGTAACCTGAAAGTTGTTCACAAGAATACGTTGATAGAATCCTCACTAATGGGGACATAATTCTCATCATTGGATTCAGATATATGCTTTCTCTTGCTACATCTCGCAGAGTTTGTTGACGAAGTTGCACAACCATGATGATCTATTAATGATATATAATAGTTTAGTAACTAATCAATGTCACAACATAGTAAAAGTAATATTCATAGTCAATTTATTGTCAGTTTGGAATGGAAGTCACCATTCAAAGATATAGGTGTCAATGATATGCATGCTCCTCCTTTGGTGGTGCAGATCCATTGTAGTGGTTCAGATGTTTTATCACAAAAAATCAAAGTATAGCACATAGTTTAATAGCCAGAACATTTACAAAAATGTACTAAACAAAACATATTTATTTCAGAAATGAAAAGAAGAAAAAATGATCTCAAGTAAATTTAATTTTGTACTGTTACCTTTTATATTTCTTGTTCTAACAGATATTGGCGATGAAGCTACACATTCTTGAGGAACTACGAATTCAATAGTTGAATATGTAAAGTAGTAAACTCCATTTCGAGTAAACACATTGATGGTATTTAAAAATTTTGAAAAATTGAAATTGGAGTCACAAGTGGTATTTAAAGGTGACAGTGGTTTGCATTATCCTCTGTTCAAATTGAAATTTAGTTGTACTTATTTACACATTTTAGTAGGAAATATGTGATGGTAGTCTGTAGATGTATTGCCTGAACATGTATGAACTTATAAAATTGTATCTAAAACTATGGAATTATTGGAAGAATTTATAGTAGTAACTAATCAATGTCAGGATATAGTAAAAGTAATGTTCTTTGTTGATGTACTGGGAGTTTGGAATGGAAGTCACCATTGAAATAAATATCTGAATAGGCGGTACATGTACAAAATTGATGGGAATTAAAGTAATTTATTTTAATAATGAAAAAAAGAAAAACTGATCTCAAGTACAGTTTAAAACACCAACTCTCACCTGTTATATTGTTTTTTCTAATAGATATTGGTGTTGAAGATCCAAATTCTTAAGGCAATTCTAAATCTATTGTCACGACCCGTCCTCGGGGCCCGTGCCGTGACTACCCCAAGCCCGCCTTCCATAGGCCAGGGGTTGGCGACTAGCACCAAAGGCGTAAAATCCCGATAACTGGGAAGGCATTGCCTTTATAAAGAAAACAAGCACCACAGAGTACAAGCGGAAGTAAAACACTAAGTACAAAAAGAAGAGCTGAAAAGTAAAAAGGGGCCGGAAATACAAGCCCAACTGTAAAGTACAACTCGAAAGGGAAAAACAGCGACTGAAAAGTAAAGCTGCTACGCTGAGATGTCCACAGGAAATCCCACCTGAAGGGTGGGTACAGATAGCTCTTCTGCTCCTCGGGTCCCGCCGTCTGCTCCAAGTATGACCCGCCCAGTGGTCTGCCTCTGGGTACCGCCTCGTCGTATAGTCCACCTCCAGGTACCGTCCAGTCCTCGAACACTCGGCCTCTGCCAGTACTGGCCGTCGTCTGCAACCAACACAACGAGGTGCGGGCATAGCCCGTGCAGGGGTGAGTATAACGATACTCAGTAGGGACCCCGAGACCCTCAAGGTCTCACTAAAACCAACAAGGATAAACACAAGAAGATCTCAACAGATAAACCCTACTTAGGTATATGCCCATACATATACCTAAGTTATCAAGTAACCCATCTCAATCATGAGGAAACACAAGGATTGTGAAATCGACGGATAACCACTACCTGGGTATATGCCCATACATATACCAAAGTTAGCAAGTGACCCATCTCAATCATGAAGTAAACACAAGGTCAAAAGTCTCAGCTCAAACCAGGATTTTCATTATCGAAACCGTAACTGCTGAAGAGCTCCGTCTCTGGAGTGTGCAGTGGTCCTGTCACGACTCCGAGGTACTGCTCACTAACCTAAGACTGCTGAGGTACTCCTCCTGTCGAGTACTGCGGGTTTGCGGCCAACTACCTGGCGCTCCGTCCGCTGAGGGTCTGTCGCCAAATACCGGGCGCTCGCCCAAATAGCCTACTGAGGTACTCTCCGGACGAGTACCGCGGGTTTGCTGCCAACTAACAGGCGCTCCGTCCGCCGTGGGTCTGCTACCAACTACTGGGCGCTCCGTCCACTGGGCTAGTCGACTCACTCCAAGTCGAGTCGGTCAAGCAGTCGTCAGGTCTCAGCCGGCTACACGGTCTCCGTACTCTGCACGCTCGTCTCCGGGAGGGTCCGCTCCACGAGCTACTGGTCGATACTCCAAGTATCACAAGGTCCCGCGAAGAAGTGTCTCAAAGAACCGTCTCGTCACAGGGGTCTCAACGCAACAGACGGCGCGTCGATCGGACGCCCGGTCTGTGAGTTATTAGCCTTTTCGTCCCAGGGGCCCGGTTGGTTTCGAGTGCGAACCAATCCCGGCCATATCTCAACTGTACCCCGAACTCCCATAGGGTATACTCAAAGGGACCGTTACTCAACGTAACCACCAACGTCGCTGACGGCTCGTCAAGCGGACGTCCTGTCTGAAAGATATCAGCTTTCCCGTTCCAGGGGCTCGGTTGGATTTCGGCTACAATCCAACCCGGCCATACTCCGACTGCATCCAAAACTCGGGCGGAGTATGTCAAAAGTTCCGTCTCATCAAGAGAAAGTCAACGAAACAGACGGCACGTCAATCGGACGCCCGGTCTGTGAGTTATTGGCATTTTCGTCTCCGGGGCCCGGTTGGTTTTTATGGAAAAACCATCCCGACCATACTCCACCTGCGTCCAAACCTCGGGCGGAGTATGCCAAAAGATCCGTCTCACTAAAAGGAACACAACGCGACTGACGGCACGTCAATCGGACGCCCGTAGCTCAAGATATGAGCGTTTCCGCTCCGAAGGCCCGGTTGGTTTCGTGAACGAACCAACCCGGCCGAACTCAAAGTAACCCGAAACCTTGAGTGCGATATATCGAAACGACCGTCTCGATCCAAGGATCGCGTTTCCGCAGACGGTTCGTCATTCGGAGGTCCGAGGCTCAAGTTATGAGCCAAAAACCAAATCAGGTTCGAAACGGGGGTCCGGGTCCGGGCCGACCCGGCCCGACCCCCCCCTGGCCGGCGGCGGCGGCCGGCGGCGGCGGCGCCTGGCGCCGCACGAGGTGGCACGCGGGGGATTCAATCCCCCGCTTCTTCAATGTCGGCGCGGCATAGCCGCGCCGTTTAAGTCAAACAACGGCCCCCCTTTGGGGGCCCGCTTTGAAGAGGGTCCGGGGGAGCCGCCTGCCCCCCCCCCCCCCTCATGGGAACCGCCTCCCCCAATTAATGGGGAGGGGCTTCTTTACTGGCCGGGGGATTTATTTCCCCCGGATTTTGGCTATCCGGCCGGCCAGCTGGCCGGCCGGTTTTCTCCAACGGGACCGGAAATTCCGGTCCCCCCCTCGGCTTCCGACGCCGGCGGCCCGGCCGCCGGTCTCCTCTTCCGCCGCGGCCCGGAACCGGACGCGGTCTCCTCGTCTCGCCGCGGCCCGGAACCGGCCGCGGCGTTAGTAATCCGGCGCGGTGCGACGGCACCGCGCCCCTTCACCGTGCTTGATAGACATTCAACGCGGCGCGACGGCGTCGCGTTCTTGTTGTTCCTCCCAAGGTGCGCGCGCGACGGCATCGCGTGAGATATTTGCATGTTCAACCGCGTGGTGCGACGGCACCACGCCATTTGCTTTCTTCCGCAAAATAATTAAACAAGAACGATGGAGGGGGTTCGGCCGTGTTCGTGCGGTCCGGCCCCCTCACGTTAAAATAATAACGCAACTTTTAAACATTTTAAAAGTCTCATGCTTGACAAGCGAAGTCCAGGATCAAGAAAAGGAATAAATAAAGAATGAAACAACAACCCCTACCTCGGGTATAAGTTCGAGGATTTGACTAAGTCCCCGGAAGACGACATCGCGGAGGTCGGGCGTCGCGGAAGCCGTTCGTCAAATCCGATGACGAAGGAAAGCGTTCGAAGTGACACGTCGTGGGCGAAACTTGTACGCCGACGAAGATTGTCCGAGGAAGAAGTGGTGTCCCCTTTCGTTGACACGGTAAACGAAGAAGAGCGGAGCGGCGTTCTTCGTCGTAAATTGAGCGTTCCTCGTCAAGACTTGAGGAAAGTCAAATAATAAAGAAAATAACGAACTCAAGAATCTCTACCTCGATAGTCGCACTCGATTCCTTTGACGTCGGAGGAAGAGTCGTTGTTGAAGGCGTTCGTCGCGGAAAACCGTCGCGGAAGAGATGACGCGGAAGAAGTTCTTCGTTGAAGAACGACGTTCTTCGCGTTCTTCGTTGAGGTTTGAAGAAGAAGAGAAAGCTCTCAAATCCTCTCAAGAAATAAAGGGACTAACCAAAAACAATAAATTAAGCTCACTTAATTTATTAACACAACACAAACCTTTGAAATTCAAAAGTTTGAATTTCAAAACATTAATTAAACTCACTTATTAATGACATAAGTTATAACTTAAGTTTACAACATTAATTGTGAGTTGGGGAGGGTTAGAGAATATGAAGGGGTGGGGTTCGTGTGGGCCCCACCACCCTCTTAACCTCCCAAGGGAAGTTGGGTTGTCACCCAACTTCCACCCAAAGGATAAAAACACTTAAGGAAGATAAAAATAAAAATTGAAGTTAAATTTTTATTTTAACATTCACAATTTTATTTTTTTACAACTCCCCACGTGTAAACGCAACATCGGGAAAGGTCTCCTTAAGCGAATATCGGCGCTGCGAGTTCATCGGTGCCCTCGGATTTCAATTCCGAGCACCGGATCAAAAGTTAGGAATTCCCGCTCGTTCGTTCACTGAACGTACCCGATCCAAACTTCGGAAATTAATTCCGGGCACTCCGGGCCTCGGAATCAGGTGCCGTCTGAAACCGCGCTCTTGTAAAATTCTAAAGAAAATTAAGAAAAAAATTTCCCTTGAATTTTACGGGTCTTTACATTACTCCCACCTCAGGGCTTTACGTCCCCGTAAAGCTTCAACTCACACTTAAGGGAACCAAAGTAGTACTGAGCACGCAACTGAGCTTTACGCTCCCATATGCTCACCTGAAGATCTTGTGCTACCCGAGAAGCACCCCAGAGGAAGCAACCGTTCACGTAGAACCTACTCTTGTCGATCCTCAATCTCTACTAGAATCTCTGTGCTTATCGCCCTGTCATCGACGTCCAACTCCCCGGGGTCGATGACGTGCGAAAAAACATACACGTATCTCCACAGCTGAGACACGTGGTGGACACTATGCACCCGGTGCGACTGAGGTGGTAGGGTTAAGCGGTAAACCTCCTCGCCTACCTTGCTGAAGATCAAAAGGGTCCATCGAACTTCGGAGATAACATGCCGCCTCGGCCACATCTCCGAAACCTCATCGGGTTGAGACCGTATAAGAACGTGTTCGTCACCCTCGAACTCAAGAGGTTTCCCTTTTTAGGTTAGAACTGAACTCAAACTCCTGCTGCCACAGGGGTAGGGTTGACCAACTCAAGAGTGATCGGTCACACCCTCTTATGTCTGAGTTTAACATGAGCTGCCCAGGGTTTCCTTTTCGCCGACCAAGGAAAACCCATTCCGACGTTTGCCTAAAACAGTCAACCGGGGTATGATTTGTGAATCAAAACCATACCCAGATCAACGTCGTAAGGCCTCTACGCTGCCACCAAGAGATTCCAACCGAAACTCTCGCCTCGAGGTCAAATCACACCGTCGGCGTAAGCGTGATTATCGAGTCTCCTCCCAAAGGTATCTCCAGACGTGAGGGTCAAGTCTACGGCTTACTCGGAACCTCTAGGTCTGGGACATGATTCGTGGAAGGGTAGAATGATTGGTTCCTATGTCTATAGATATGGCAGCTCGTAGTAGACATAATTCGTACCCCGAATCATTCTTAGAGCTCCTGGGTCACACTCCTTGACCGCAATGCAGCTATTCTCCTCCCCAGCCCTCCTGCTCCCTGAGCCTGGCGGGGACTACTAAGTCGGGTGGTCGTAACATGTCGAAATGTACACCACCACATGCTGCTCTCCAAGCTCTGCTTCCACGTCTGCTACCCTGCAGATTCATCTGTCCTTAGCACTTCCTCCTCCTGAAACATTTTACACGCCCGAGTCTCTGCTACCGGTACCGCCGGTAGTGTCTGCTGACCAACAGGTAGTGACATAGCTGGCGCTCTACCCGTAGGTACTAATCCAGGTATCGGTTCGCGTACCGAAGCCTCGTTACTATAAGGACCAACCTCATGGTCACTCTCTGGAAACACCTGGAGCTAAGATCATCATCCGCTCTACTAGTATCCAAGCTAGGCGTAGAACTCTAGCATTCGTCTCCATCCAGTCCACTGCTGCCTGGGAAATCTGTCTCGCCTCGTATCCTCAGAGGCCTCTACTGCTGGAACTCGTGCATCACGCTCTGCTAGCGTGCACCGTCAGCTAGTGGCATCTGCTGCCTAACGGGTGGTGGTGCTGCTGGTACACCACCCGAAGGTGCCAACACTGAAAAAGGGCCCTGCACTGGAGTCTCGCTGCTCGGTGGGCCATCATGAAAGAAACAACGTAACACGATCAAACGATTATACCTGGTGAGCTGACCTGGTTTGAGCTGTTTTAAGGGGAAAAAACCTTTGAAAACACACACGCAATCAGTGTTTTCGTGCACAAAGTCGGAAATCAGTTGTCAGGGTCCTGGTGTATGGATACGTCGGCCGCCCGCACCAACACTGGACTCCCTGAACTGAAAACCACACTCGGTACTCTCAACACTATTGCTTCACAGAAAGAGACATCAGAGTTATAAGTTCTGCGGTAGAACCGAACTCCTCTGATACCAATTTGTCACGACCCGTCCTCGGGGCCCGTGCCGTGACTACCCCAAGCCCGCCTTCCATAGGCCAGGGGTTGGCGACTAGCACCAAAGGCGTAAAATCCCGATAACTGGGAAGGCATTGCCTTTATAAAGAAAACAAGCACCACAGAGTACAAGTGGAAGTAAAACACTAAGTACAAAAAGAAGAGCTGAAAAGTAAAAAGGGGCCGGAAATACAAGCCCAACTGTAAAGTACAACTCGAAAGGGAAAAACAGCGACTGAAAAGTAAAGCTGCTACGCTGAGATGTCCACAGGAAATCCCACCTGAAGGGTGGGTACAGATAGCTCTTCTGCTCCTCGGGTCCCGCCGTCTGCTCCAAGTATGACCCGCCCAGTGGTCTGCCTCTGGGTACCGCCTCGTCGTATAGTCCACCTCCAGGTACCGTCCAGTCCTCGAACACTCGGCCTCTGCCAGTACTGGCCGTCGTCTGCAACCAACACAACGAGGTGCGGGCATAGCCCGTGCAGGGGTGAGTATAACGATACTCAGTAGGGACCCCGAGACCCTCAAGGTCTCACTAAAACCAACAAGGATAAACACAAGAAGATCTCAACAGATAAACCCTACTTAGGTATATGCCCATACATATACCTAAGTTATCAAGTAACCCATCTCAATCATGAGGAAACACAAGGATTGTGAAATCGACGGATAACCACTACCCGGGTATATGCCCATACATATACCAAAGTTAGCAAGTGACCCATCTCAATCATGAAGTAAACACAAGGTCAAAAGTCTCAGCTCAAACCAGGATTTTCATTATCGAAACCGTAACTGCTGAAGAGCTCCGTCTCTGGAGTGTGCAGTGGTCCTGTCACGACTCCGAGGTACTGCTCACTAACCTAAGACTGCTGAGGTACTCCTCCTGTCGAGTACTGCGGGTTTGCGGCCAACTACCTGGCGCTCCGTCCGCTGAGGGTCTGTCGCCAAATACCGGGCGCTCGCCCAAATAGCCTACTGAGGTACTCTCCGGACGAGTACCGCGGGTTTGCTGCCAACTAACAGGCGCTCCGTCCGCCGTGGGTCTGCTACCAACTACTGGGCGCTCCGTCCACTGGGCTAGTCGACTCACTCCAAGTCGAGTCGGTCAAGCAGTCTTCAGGTCTCAGCCGGCTACACGGTCTCCGTACTCTGCACGCTCGTCTCCGGGAGGGTCCGCTCCACGAGCTACTGGTCGATACTCCAAGTATCACAAGGTCCCGCGAAGAAGTGTCTCAAAGAACCGTCTCGTCACAGGGGTCTCAACGCAACAGACGGCGCGTCGATCGGACGCCCGGTCTGTGAGTTATTAGCCTTTTCGTCCCAGGGGCCCGGTTGGTTTCGAGTGCGAACCAATCCCGGCCATATCTCAACTGTACCCCGAACTCCCATAGGGTATACTCAAAGGGACCGTTACTCAACGTAACCACCAACGTCGCTGACGGCTCGTCAAGCGGACGTCCTGTCTGAAAGATATCAGCTTTCCCGTTCCAGGGGCTCGGTTGGATTTCGGGTACAATCCAACCCGGCCATACTCCGACTGCATCCAAAACTCGGGCGGAGTATGTCAAAAGTTCCGTCTCATCAAGAGAAAGTCAACGAAACAGACGGCACGTCAATCGGACGCCCGGTCTGTGAGTTATTGGCATTTTCGTCTCCGGGGCCCGGTTGGTTTTTATGGAAAAACCATCCCGACCGTACTCCACCTGCGTCCAAACCTCGGGCGGAGTATGCCAAAAGATCCGTCTCACTAAAAGGAACACAACGCGACTGACGGCACGTCAATCGGACGCCCGTAGCTCAAGATATGAGCGTTTCCGCTCCGAAGGCCCGGTTGGTTTCGTGAACGAACCAACCCGGCCGAACTCAAAGTAACCCAAAACCTTGAGTGCGATATATCGAAACGACCGTCGCGATCCAAGGATCGCGTTGCCGCAGACGGTTCGTCATTCGGAGGTCCGAGGCTCAAGTTATGAGCCAAAAACCAAATCAGGTTCGAAACGGGGGTCCGGGTCCGGGCCGACCCGTCCCGACCCCCCCCCCCTGGCCGGCGGCGGCGGCGGCGGCGGCGCCTGGCGCCGCACGAGGTGGCACGCGGGGGATTCAATCCCCCGCTTCTTCAATGTCGGCGCGGCATAGCCGCGCCGTTTAAGTCAAACAACGGCCCCCCTTTGGGGGCCCGCTTTGAAGAGGGTCCGGGGGAGCCGCCTGCCCCCCCCCTCATGGGAACCGCCTCCCCCAATTAATGGGGAGGGGCTTCTTTACTGGCCGGGGGATTTATTTCCCCCGGATTTTGGCTATCCGGCCGGCCAGCTGGCCGGCCGGTTTTCTCCAACGGGACCGGAAATTCCGGTCCCCCCCTCGACTTCCGACGCCGGCGGCCCGGCCGCCGGTCTCCTCTTCCGCCGCGGCCCGGAACCGGCCGCGGTCTCCTCGTCTCGCCGCGGCCCGGAACCGGCCGCGGCGTTAGTAATCCGGCGCGGTGCGACGGCACCGCGCCCCTTCACCGTGCTTGATAGACATTCAACGCGGCGCGACGGCGTCGCGTTCTTGTTGTTCCTCCCAAGGTGCGCGCGCGACGGCATCGCGTGAGATATTTGCATGTTCAACCGCGTGGTGCGACGGCACCACGCCATTTGCTTTCTTCCGCAAAATAATTAAACAAGAACGATGGAGGGGGTTCGGCCGTGTTCGTGCGGTCCGGCCCCCTCACGTTAATATAATAACGCAACTTTTAAACATTTTAAAAGTCTCATGCTTGACAAGCGAAATCCAGGATCAAGAAAAGGAATAAATAAAGAATGAAACAACAACCCCTACCTCGGGTATAAGTTCGAGGATTTGACTAAGTCCCCGGAAGACGACGTCGCGGAGGTCGGGCGTCGCGGAAGCCGTTCGTCAAATCCGATGACGAAGGAAAGCGTTCGAAGTGACACGTCGTGGGCGAAACTTGTACGCCGACGAAGATTGTCCGAGGAAGAAGTGGTGTCCCCTTTCGTTGACACGGTAAACGAAGAAGAGCGGAGCGGCGTTCTTCGTCGGAAATTGAGCGTTCCTCGTCAAGACTTGAGGAAAGTCAAATAATAAAGAAAATAACGAACTCAAGAATCTCTACCTCGATAGTCGCACTCGATTCCTTTGACGTCGGAGGAAGAGTCGTTGTTGAAGGCGTTCGTCGCGGAAAACCGTCGCGGAAGAGATGACGCGGAAGAAGTTCTTCGTTGAAGAACGGCGTTCTTCGCGTTCTTCGTTGAGGTTTGAAGAAGAAGAGAAAGCTCTCAAATCCTCTCAAGAAATAAAGGGACTAACCAAAAACAATAAATTAAGCTCACTTAATTTATTAACACAACACAAACCTTTGAAATTCAAAAGTTTGAATTTCAAAACATTAATTAAACTCACTTATTAATGACATAAGTTATAACTTAAGTTTACAACATTAATTGTGAGTTGGGGAGGGTTAGAGAATATGAAGGGGTGGGGTTCGTGTGGGCCCCACCACCCTCTTAACCTCCCAAGGGAAGTTGGGTTGTCACCCAACTTCCACCCAAAGGATAAAAACACTTAAGGAAGATAAAAATAAAAATTGAAGTTAAATTTTTATTTTAACATTCACAATTTTATTTTTTTACAACTTCCCACGTGTAAACGCAACTTCGGGAAAGGTCTCCTTAAGCGAATATCGGCGCTGCGAGTTCATCGGTGCCCTCGGATTTCAATTCCGAGCACCGGATCAAAAGTTAGGAATTCCCGCTCGTTCGTTCACTGAACGTACCCGAGCCAAACTTCGGAAATTAATTCCGGGCACTCCGGGCCTCGGAATCAGGTGCCGTCTGAAACCGCGCTCTTGTAAAATTCTAAAGAAAATTAAGAAAAAAATTTCCCTTGAATTTTACGGGTCTTTACATCTATAGTAGAATAAGTAAAGTAGTAAATGTTATTTTAAATAAACATATCAAATGTATTTCACAATTTTCTGAATTTAAAATTGAACTAACCATTGGTTGATAAAGGAGATAGTGGTATGTGTGAACCTCTGTTCAGATTGGAATTGAGTTGTACTACCTCATATGTTCCAGTAGGAAACAAGTGATGGTTGGGTGTAGATAAAATTCCAGGACATGTATGAACTTGTAAAATAGTATCCAACATTATGGAATTATTGAAATAAGTTACATCAATTATCTACCTTTTTGTCATTATCTCATACGTAGTCTCCTTTGAAACCTTGCATGTCTCGATGATGATGGTGTTTAAATATTTGTGTCGGTTTTCTTTTTGTTGATTTTTCCAGTTTTGGAAGGTATCCATAGTATGTTTATGGGTAGATAGATTTAATTAAACATACAATGGGAATACAATTGTATATTTTTCATAACTGTATTATAACATATAGTTATTTTTTGTAATTGCAATGTCTAGCAGGTAGGGTACGGTAGATAGTGAAGGCATAGTATTAAAAAAATTCCTTCTGAATCAATATAAGACATATTAACTACAGACGCATCGATATTATTTTATTAATTTTTTTTAAATGAAATAAATTTGATATCTGTGATGTCAGAGAAAATATGAATTGTTTTAACAAATAAATAATTTAATACGGAATGGATTTTAGTACCGTTGATGATCTTTCCGTATATTGCACATGGAGAATAGATGCTATGAAGTCTAAAAGGGCGGTATTCCACATGTTACAGATAGTGGATTTATAATCTAGGGTTATATGCAGCATACATATAATAATATTTTATTTACAGATTGATTTAAAGACTACAGGTAGTGGGTTTGGCTTTTTTGTTGGTGTCTCTTAGCAGAAACATCAACTAAATTCATATTTCATGGACCGAAATTGTTTGTCGACGATGATATTGTAAATGGAATATGAATAAAATAGAGGGGGTGTTCTGTGGAAGTAATAGCTTACAGAGTTATAATTAGTCCTGCGATATAAGGATATGTCCTGGTGTAGACGTTGACACATGTGGTTGTAGCATATTGAAATACTTGGACAGCTTATCTCTGTGGCGGTCGTAGTGGATGAATAGTTTGAAATTTTATGCGCATGTTCAAAAGAATATATGAACATGTAGATGCAGGTAGAATGTTACCGAAGGTGATGCAGATTATGGATGCTTCGATACTAGAAGATGAAGGGATGAAAGGAACATTGAAGTGATATGCGAGAAAAAATAGTGGAAGATACTTGAATAAAAGACCAGTCAATCCCAAACACTAAGGAACCACGGTTAATACCTATTTCCCTCGAATTCCGGGGATGACACCTTTGATGGGAGGTTCAAACATTCCAATCGGTTTCTAACGGGTTTGTTCGTAGAACCGTAAACATCCAATGATTCCACATCCATTCTGACCTACTTTCCAAAGGTAGATGCTCATTAGTTTGTGGACTGATGAAGCTTAGGAATTTGCATTGGTCGAGAGGATGGGAGGTCGGACTCATCGCACCTTTTTGAGGGGAATTATTGTCTACTCTGGGACTCTCTTTATAGATTTATGTTATGTTAGTGAATCCATATTACATTACCAAGTATAAAATGAGTTTTCCTTTAGATTTGAAAATCAATTATCGATATGTAGGAAATTTAGAGAATCATTTATATGTATTCGAGGTTCTTCATTGATAGAGAATCATCTGTATTTATTAGAGATTCTTGGTCAATGGTACCCTTCGTCACATTTATATAGAAGTATCTTGGTCATTATGATGACCATGCTGGTTTTAAAGCCACTCAGTGGGGCACTTGAAGTTTATTGTCATTCAGAAGGACGTGGATTATTTCAGAGTTGGCATCGAACTCGCAGATGGGCTACCTACGTATCCTTTGTTTAGAAAAGGAATCAGAACCCACGTAGTTCGAGTAAGGGAGTATGATGTTTATGATTGATGGCTCAAAGAAGGATGTCATAATAACTTTTACACTCTAAGCTCACATGATTCATGCTCGGTGTGAGAAACAAGAGGTATTGGTAAGAATCAGAAAATTGTGCCATGAAAGATGCAATCATAAGAAATAAGGTGGGACTTATGTATGTATGAATGCCCAGATAAATGAAGATTTGGATTTAATTTCGGGACGAAATCCAGGAACAGGGTCCATAAAGGTATATGTGCTTCACAGAGATTTGAATACTCTAACTTGGGACTTACTTCTGAAAAGGAGGCCCAAATTAGGAGGGGACTTTTGATTGGTTTTTTTACTCCTGAGAAGTAATCCCAGATCAAAGGTCAATTAGGACTGGTTAAGAGGAATTAAGACTAGGGATTACTCCTGAAAAGGAGGCCCAGGTTAAGAGACTTGAAAAATTAAGGGATTTGGGGCTTACTCTTGAAGAGGATGCCAAAATTAGGGGACTGGGGCTTATTCATGAAAAGGAGGCCCAGGTTAATGAGGACTTGGGGCTTACTCCTAAGGAGGATGCCCAAATTTGAGAATTATGACTGGGGCTTATTCCAGAAAAGGAGTCCCAGGTTAGGAGAATTATAAATGGGGCTTACTCTTGAAAAGGAGTCCCAGGTTAGGAGAATTATGACTGAGGATTACTCCCGAAAAGGAGGCCCAGGTTAGGGGATCTCTCATCATTAAAGGATGAGGTTGAATTAATGAAATCTCAATCTTTATTGACATAAATATGTGTAAATCACTAGGTTTTGAGAGATTTTCCACAAAATTCCTATCAGATAAGGAAGTCAAATCAAGAAATCATGCCATAAATGGATTTGAAGAGTGTCTTGAAGACTGAATCTTGAATAGGAAAGGTGTAATGGTTTAAGAGGGGTGAAATGGGCAAGAAGGGCACCCAAAAAGGTTGGGGCACGCAAGTCCTAGCAGGCGCACAGGTACTGCATGGGCGCGCAAGTCATGGTCGCGCAGGTATGCCTATGCGACATATGGGGTACTTGTGCGATGGTTAACCAGTAGGGTAATACTTGAGAGACTCTTGATTAAAGCCTTTAGAATCCTCTTGAGGTTCTTCCAGAAAAGGGGCGCACAAGTTCTATTGAAGGAGTAAGGCGGCGCGCATGTGTTGCCTTTTCCCTTAAGGGCTATCCACTCAAGCGCGCACGTGATGATGAGTTTCAACACTTAGGCCTTCCTCCCCCTCTTTACATCTTCCGTTCTAGGTAAGAAATTACCTTATAAGTGTTTCGGAAGATTCAAGAAGAGACTAGGGCACCGGGAGCTCAAATCTGAGTTTCTGGAAAACATCTTCCTCAAAATGGGGGGCCCACAGGGTCTATTTATTAGCAGGAGAAGACCCCGGGTGGTTATCACATAGGGCGCGCAAGTCCCTTGCGCGACCATCATGCGCCGCGCAAGTGGACTTGCGTGACTATGAGGGAACTTGCGCGACTTATGGGCAATCTTCTCCTTGTTCATTACTTTGTCGATTTTTTATATTTTCATCAAAGGATGAATAAATTAGTGCTAAGTCATTACCCTTTCCATTATTTTAGACAATTTTTCGAAAAGGAGCGTCAACAAAAGTCCCCCATCAGAGTTGGATCCAAAAGAAATGCGGATTTGACTCTGAGGAAAAGAAGAAAACCAATGGAAAGGCGGCGTGCAAGTTTGGACGTGCAAATGAGCTTCGGGCATGCAAAATCTGGCACGCAGGGGACGTCCTTTAGTCACCCAGGGTACGACGCGCAGATAGGCTGCCTGGACTATAAATACATGGTCTTTGGCTGCGCATGGCATCTATTTCCGAATTCTCGAGCTCCCACCGCGCAAGTCCTTTTTTTTGCTATTTCCTTGCTGTCGCGCTGCTGTTAAGGTAATAGGACTTGCGCGGTGAAAACATGCACGAGAAAAATTTGCGCGGCACATTTAACACTTGCGCAACACATCCATACTTGTGTGCCTTAATGAGTTATCCATTTTTTCGAATTTCTTCACAATGTTTTATGAAAAATTAATCCATTTAAGAGTTAATTTATTCAACTCTTGTGCAGAATCAATGGCTCTTAGACCCGGAATAGTTGATGAACTGGCTAGCAAGCAGATAGATGATATGATGAACATCATTGGCCATGATTATTATACTTTCAAAGATAGTACTCTTCCGGATTTTGCTATGTATAAGAAGAAATATCATCGTGACTTCCCACAGAGCACTTATCTGCCTTTGTATGGCTATGGTCATCTGTGAGAAGTCACCATTCCAGAAGCAAAGTACTATCTTCCATTTTCGTGGTTTCAGAATTACACCACCATTGCTTCAGTAAATATCTCAGGTGTAGGAGAATTTCTAAATTCCGGAACAGTGGAGAAGGCCTACATAATGCTTCATAGCCCTTTCACACCAGATATGAAAGATCATACACCTAAGCTGCAACCACATTATCATCCTTGAATCTTCCAAAATTCCCAAATGGATCAATCCAAAGGCTGGAAGAAAAGTTGGGACTTCCATCCTGGGGGAGGCGTGAAGCCAACTTGTATGTGGGTATACTAGGTGCGACAAACCTGTGCAGAGTTTGTCGATGTTTTGAAGGGAGCTACAATATACGAAGCTATCTGGGTTGGGAAAACATATGTTTACAGACATGGTAACTTCGTGCCGGAGATACTCATCCACTAGAGCCCAGTAACTAATTCTTTCTATCTGACTCATGGAGAAGTAGGCATCAGTCTGTGGGATATCCACAAGATCTCAGGGGCTCCAATTTTGGGCGATATGTATGATGAATTCATTCCTTCCAAGGTGACATGGAAGGATTCAGAGAAAATTCTTGCTTTAGATCGGGAATTATTTAATATCTTCCACAGGCTCAAGAGTATAGAGACCTCATTAACTCATTCTAGAAAGGATATTAATCTAGAGGAATGGATGAATATATTTCTTATTGAGAATAAAGAGAGGGAGCCAAAGGAGAAGGAGCTGAAATAAAAAGGATCCAAGAAAAGGAAATCCTAGGATAAGAGGCCCAAACGTCCAACCACCTGCCCAAATCCTGAGAAGAGGGGTGCTCCTGGCACATTCTAGCCAACTGTAGAAGCAAGAGAGTTCAATAATTGGGGATATGAAGTAAATCAAATAATCCCAAAGAATACTCGTCTGGCGGGCTTCTTGGCAATGTGGCTCCGTGTTTATCTCCTTCCAGTCAGGGATTTGAAGGGAGGTGTCAGGCCGGGGACCTTCGTCATTGGGACAAAGATGGATGAGGGAAAAATTATTGGGTTGGCTACCCCCATTTTATCAAATATTCACAGGAGTTTACTTCATGTATTCATGGGTAAATCTACTTTAAGAATATTGGGACCATTCCAAGTTTTATGGGGATGGATCACCACTCACTTCAGGACTTACAATGTACAGAATGGATTACAAATTCCTGGAAGTTCTATCAGGCCATTAGTGAAAGCATTTTATAGAGTTTCTCCATTATATGTTAATGCCCATGACATGAAAGTGAGGCTAAGCATGTTTAAGGAATTCAACTTTTTTCCCTATGGAAGTCCGCCAACCGGGCAGTTTGTTGATGATGGAACAACCCATTTGGATTTGAGGGCATACATTCTAGATTATAGGGATGGTGTGCTAGTTGCCATGATTAACGGAGAAATCATATGCGAGGCCTATTATCCATATATATTTTCACGTCAATTCAAATGCCTACAACAGATTATTGTATCTCCTCCAGTACATGTCAGGTTAGAGAAACATCTGATGGTTGCTCGACAACTATGGCTGCAGAAGTCAAGGGAGAAGACTGGGGAAGTATTTGATCTACCAGTTTAAAAAGTGGCACATAATTTGACTACATATTATGCCGAACACTGGATAGCATCATACCCCAAAGGTATATTGAATCACCCGGTTTATCAGGTGGGGAAAAGGAAGAGGACTGTAGAGAAAGAAACCCTTCCTCATGAAGGTGATGCTTACGCACTTGAAGTTGATTCGACAGAATCCTCCACTAGAACTGATTCACCAGATTCCCATGATGGGGATGATGAGGCACAACCAGCGGGAAAGTAGTTTCATGCCCGATATAATCCTCCGGTCAGAATTAAAAGACTCACTCCATCAACTCCAAGTGAGTTACTTCATTGTAGTAATTTATTCACTGCTACTTTATAAATCAACAAGTCTTACTTTCTTATTCTCTATCTGTAGTTGCAGGACCTGGTAAGAAATTGAATTAAAAAATTATAGGACCTTCCTATCAGTCTTCATATCTAAGACCAGAGGCTGTCCAGCTATGGCAGAGTTTATACTGTGGTACTGAGACCGCCTGGAAAGATTTGTTTGGGGGCCTACAACTTCCTGGAATAGGGAATCTTATGGCTTCTACGAATATTCAAAACGAGGATGACCCCAATGAAGTGCGGGATTACATCAGAGATTTGGAAATGCTTCTATATGTCACTGATGAGTCTGTTCCTATCACCAGGCGGGTAAAGGAAATGATTGATCGTGGCGCCACCATGTGGGCTAGTGGTTATGGAGATGAGGAGTGGCATGAGTATGTGGGTCGTGAAGATGTAAGTTTTATTTCCTTATTTGCTTTGCAACTTGATTTTAGTTGAATCTTTGTTACTTAAGGAATTTATTTTCTTCATCTTGAAGCTTGAAAAGAAAGGAACTGGGGTTCCTTCGCCACAGTATAGCCCTGGTGGTACTGCCATCGAGGCTGCTGCTGATTCTCCTCGCAAACCAGGCGAGATATCCCTAGGCCATCAGGCCATGAACGAGGCGCTGGACATAGCCTTCCATTATCCAATCGAAGTGACAATAAGGGAGACTACCGATAATCCCAAAAAACCAAAGAAGCAAAGGCAACGAAGGAGGAATTCCACAGCTGAACGCTTCATTAGTAGTGGTAATTCCTTCGAGTAATCATGAGTTTATACCCATGACCACAAGGTTACTAATATTTCTGGGGATTGCAGGGGCTTCTTCAATTTCCCCCCTGAGGGAAAGGACTGATCTTCCATCGAAGACCAAAGAGGGTTCTGTGTAACAATCACAGATCCAAGCTGACTTGGCTGCTCCTAGAGAAGAGCTAGCATCTATTCTCAGTATCCCTCATGATGCTGTTGTAAGAAGAGAAGAACATTCTTCTGGTAAGTCAACAATGCTTCATAAAAATGTTGAATGAAACACCGACTGACTTCCATTCAGTGATACTTCAGGTTCAACTCCCGCATTAGATCTTCTGGCGACTATTGCGACTGATGCAACTGATGTTGTGATTTTACCCGAAGATGCTATCCAGGGTTAGGTGCTGCAGGACGTAATTCGTCAAGAAGACACACCAAACGCTCCCACTAGTTAGACTAAACAAGATTCTAAAATATCATTGGATGAAATGATGAATCATGGCATGTATTTCGAAGAATTTTATGATCATGCTAAGTTTTCCTGTGATTTAGAAGACCTTGGGCATGAGTGTTATCCTTTGCCCAGTAAATTTTCTTATAATTTACACTTCTAATCAAGACGGAATATGATACGTAGTTCCATCCATATAAACTGCTGAACTGCCAATGCCTGAAGAGGGTGTGAACATTGATGTCAACCCTACCATTGCAGAAACACTATCTCAAGTAGATCTAAACCCAGTAAACCCTCCTGAGACCCATCTTGAAGGTCCTGTTGAGACTAGGAAAGATGGGGAGGAGTCTTCTCAGGTTGCTGACCCACCATCAGAAATGGGATAACAATATTTGTGATTGTACTTAATTTTCAAGACAATCGATTCTTTTGTTATCCTTTTAAGTTAACCAAAGCTTTCAATTAATCATGCAGGGTTGTCAACTGCAGTGGCTAGGTCTGGAGGTGAGGCTTCAGCCTCTGTCCCCACGGGAATTGAAAGCGAAGAAGCACAAGCCAGGGGGAAAGAGCAGAACATGGCACTTCATTAAGTGCATTAATCCCAGATTACCTACCCCCTGTGATGATGATGTTGAATCAGACCCAGAGATGCTTAAAGCATTCAGCTTTTCACGACGCAAGGCTTGGAACAACATATGGAAAATCATATCTGAGGTGCTTTAGAAGTGTTATCATCGAAAATTCATAGATTATACTCCCAATTTGTCATACTAGGACTTGGAGGTTTTGGATATGAAAAGATCCATACCACAGTGAAACATATCATCTTCAGGAGGGAGCAGGAGAAAAAGTGCCGCAAAGATCTGACCAAGGTGAAATTGTCAGTTAACATCGGTGAATTTGAGGCTGCGGTATCCCAAGCTGAGGCTGATTATACTGCCAAGATGAAGGAGCAGAAGAATAAAATCAAAGAAAAAGTCATCCAGTAGGTGCAGCTCTAGCAACAGTTAGATACTATTACTGGGGAACTTGATCAGCTCAATAATTCATTGGAGGGAGCTCAAAATAATGGCATGAAAGCCATTGTAGATTCCAATAAGGCACTCCATCAAGCTGAGAAGAGTGAAGTTGATCAAGTGAATGAGCTTCAAGTAGTTGCTGATGAATCTCGGGATGTTGTACATCAAATGAAGACTTACGTTGACAGTCTTTTTTAATCTCCTTGGAAAAGAGAAGAGACTCCAATCTATGAATGTCCCTCTAATTCTTGTGCATCAATGAAAAACACTTTCACCTTCACTCATTTGTACCTGCATTCTCCTTTTCTAAATGCTTTAGATTTTACCTAAGCCAATGGGCCTAGTAAGCATAGTTTGATTTTTACTAGTAATAATGTAAATAACCCTAAAAACATTGAACCTTTTAATTGCTCAATGTTACCTAAATCATACAAAATGTATGTTTAGTGAGCTGGGAACTTGACTTTTATTCAGATTTCCCCTGTCTTTTGTGGGCAGTTTAAAGTCATGCACGTCGGACATAAAAAGGCTAATGTTTAAGTTCAAAATAGATTTGACCGAAATGGATTAGAATTGACTCAATTCCTTGAAAATTCATCTGAAAAACATATTACCATACTCAAGTATGAGGGAAAATATGTAAGCTATGACTTAAGAATATTTGAATCCGAGAAATGATATGAAAAAAAAAACTAAATGGCATTAGAAGAAGTAGTTTCCAAGAATGAAGTTACCATTATTTAACAAACCCGTTAGGGGGTTGAATTATGCAGGGCCACCTAAGGGCATTGGCTGCATAGTTAAATAAAATAGTATCTTTTGGGTAACAAGTCTGTTATGTAGACTACTTATGCAAGGCCACCTATGGGAACGTGCTGCATAGTCAAGCAAAATAACTCTCAGAAATTTACTTTTCTATTGATAAAAGCCAGTGAAAGTTTATAGATATTCAAATATTCCAATGTATAGAGTTTTCTGTATGGCAAGAGGTACTTGAATATGGAGAAGATATTTCCAAACAAGATTATCGAAGAACTGGATGAATATAACTCCTAAAAAGGTCTAACCCAAACGTAGGGAAGGAGAATATAAACCATAGACTTGAATAATTTCAGATCATGAAAAAGGATATGGGACAAATATGTTAAGGATGTCTATTTTTGTGGATCCCTACATACTGTCATTTAAGACAAATAAGGACAAAAGAGGCATTCTTCCCAAGAATGAAGTTACCACTATCCAAAAAACCTATTAGGCGGTTGAATTATGTAGGGCCACCTAAGGGCATTGGTTGCATAGTCAAATAATAGTATCTTTTGGCTAACAAGTATGTTATGTAGATGTTTATGCAAGGACTCCTATGGGCACGTGCTGCATAGTCAGGCAAAAGAACTCTCAGAAGTTTTACATTTTTGTGACTAGAAGTCATGAAAAGGGTTATGAGGATCTGGAAATATTTAGGGTTAGGATTATGACACATAAAGATGGGTATTTTTCAATGTATACAGAGATACACTGATCAATGCTAACCATAATCATGTTGTGGCTGGGTCCTGAATTGAAATATTGGACTTCACTACGCATCCCATAAGGATGAGAATCAATCCATACGTAGTTCTTAAACTACAGTTTAACGTTGTGTGGGACAAAAGGATTAGAGATCTTAGTTTAGGGTCATAGAGCTTAGACCATTGTATGAAATACACAGTGTGTGTTTTCATGGGGACTTTTCATCCAAGGGACTGAAAGTGGAATTTGGGGTTAGGCCCAAAGAATTGGTGCTGTATTCGAGGGACACTCGAACGTTCCAACGTATCCCATAAGGATGGGAATCAAGCCCACGTAGTTCTAGAAATACCCTTCGTACAAGGTTGGTTCGTACATATGAAGGGTGAAAGGGGAATTTAGTACAATGATGGTTTAACCCAAGATAAAAGGATTGGGCCTTGCCATGTATGCACATAGTCTTTGAAATGAAACATGATTGAAAAATCAATGTAAATAATGGTTCCCCCTCAGGTGAGGGTATCAAAGAATATTGTAGTTTATTGTCATACTGGACAAAAATGTTATATAGTTTAACGTCGTATAACAAGGACGAAAGTGAACCAATGTAATGATATTGATTCTAGGGGAGGTTTCACGAATCAACATCGTATGAGATGGAGGTGAACTGATGTGAAGAGATTGGTTTTGGGCTTGAACCTTAGGAGGTTGCCTATATACCCAGCCTAGAAGCCAAGGATCAAAGTCCGTCTTGTTCAATTAAAGAATGAATTAATGATCAAGTTGTTCTTGGGGACAAGGACCTAAAAATGATGTTGGGACTTACACATGGTTAGCGTCCCAAAGAGAGTGTTATGGTTGAAGTTTTCTCTAAGCTCATGTGAGTCATACTCAGTGTGAGAAACAAGAGGTAACAAAAACCTTAACGATGCATAGTTTAATGTCATGTAGGACATATAAAGGTACTATGCAGTTTAGAGTCTTGTAGTTAGGACTATTGGTGCTGCATAGTTTAATGTCATGTAGGACGTATCACGGAATTTCTGTACAGTTTAGCGTCATGTAGTTAGGATGATGGGGACAATAGAGTTTAACATCATGTTGGACGAAAGGAGGACTGTGCAGTTTAATGTCATGCAGTGAAGAAAAAATAGTACACCATTTAACGTCATGTTGGACACAATGGGGATTTTTCCCACAGTTTAGCATCATGTTGGACGAAAGTGCGAATAGTTTAAGGTGATATACACGGACCGTGGATGGTGCAGTTTAATGTCATGCTGGAAAAAATTGTATTTTATGGTCATATAGGACCTTTGATGATTATGTAGTTTAATGTCTTTCCGGACATAAGGGACTTTTATACAGTTTATCATCATGTAGTTAGGACTTCATAGTTTAATGTCTTGCTGGACGTAAGGGACTTGCAAATAGTTTAGGGTCATATGCATGGACTGTTGGTGATGCAGTTTAAGGTCATACAAGACCAAGTTTCAGTTTAAGGTCATATTGGACCATTGATGTAGTTTAAGGTCATACCGTACGTAGTTGTATTTTAAGGTCATACTGGACCATTGATGTAGTTTAAGCTCATACTGGACCATAGATGTAGTTTAAGGTCATATTGGACCATTTACGGAACTTTTTCACAGTTTAACGTCGTGTGGGATGAAGTTTCGGTTTAAGGTCATACTGGACCATTACTGTATAGTTAAATGTCATATAGAAAGGACAAAGTACAATTTAATGTCATGTAGGACGTATTAAAGGACTTTTGTACAGTTTAGAATCATGTATCTAGGACGATGGAGTACATTTCAGTTTATACAAAATACTTCTTCAAAAATCTGGAATTGGTTGGAGTAGTGATGAGTTCTCCATCCATCGAGATTAATGAATAAGCTCCATTGGAGTATACCCTACGTATTGAATAAGGTCCTTCCCATTTTGGATCAAGTTTGGGAGGTTTATTTCCTGGTATCATTGGAGTTATGAGAACTAATACCAATTATCCCTGAGTGAATGAATGAAGACGAAATTGTTTGTTAAAAGCTCGTGTAATTCGATTCTAATAGACCTCCAAGTGGTGCAAAGTGCACAATATTTTCTCATCTAACTGTTCCAATTCATTCAATCTCTTTTGAGATTGTTCATCTGTAGATGATTGATCACAAATGGAAACTCTGAGCGAGGATAGTTTAACTACAATGGGAAAGACGACTTCCGTTCCATATACTAATGAATATGGAGTTGACCGAGTTGCAGTGCGGGTGGTAGTCTGATAATCCCATAATGCATGAAAGAGTTTATAAGGCCATGACCTCTTATCTTTATCCACCATATTTTGCTGTATATTTGAAAAGGTCTTGTTAACGGCTTCAATCTGGCCATTGGCCTCTGCATGATACCGAGATGAATGGTTGGATTTGATGTTGTATTCTTGATACAACTTCTTCACATCAGATGAACAGAAATTGGTGCCATTATCCGTCAATATAGTATGAGGGACACCAAATCTGGTAATGATGTTAGACTTGATGAAGCTAACAATGAATTTAGAACTGACTTCCTTGAGAGGTATTGCCTCTGCCCATTTGGAAAAGAATTCAGTAGCAGTAAGAATGTACTTAAACTACTTGGCCGTAGCTGAAGGGTAAGGTCCCACCACATCCATTCCTCATGTGGAAAATGTCCATGAGTATTTAGCTGTATGAAGAAACTCTGGAGGTTTATGAATGAATTTTTCATGTACATGGCATGAATGACACTTCTTTGTGAAATCGACACAATCTTGTATCATTGAAGGCCAAAAGTATCCAAGCCGTCGAATCTGATCAGACAGTCTATGTCTAGACAGGTGGGCAGCACAGACTCCTGCATGTACTTATTTCATGAAAACCATTGTCTCTTCACCATCAATGCATCTAATGAGAACTCTATCAAGACCACATTTGTAGAGAATTTTCTCTAGGTGATCTGGGTTATCATAAAGAGTAAAATTAACCACACGTCTCCAGATTTGTTCTTTCTCAGCCCTATCAGATAGAAGTGTTCTATTTTGATGGTATTCCCTGATAGGTGACATCCATCCTATAGTATGACCATACGGTTCAGGAATGGGACAAATTTCATTATTTTCCTCTATTCTGATTCGAACATAAGGTGAAATTTCATGACGGTTGGCAATACTGATGGTTGTCTCGTCCCGATTTGGATCTTCCAGAGCTATGGATATATTAGCCAATGCATCTTCCTGAGCATTTTGTGATCTTGGTACATAAGAAAATGTCGGTTCCAAAGGGAATTCTACCATTAACTCTATGACGTAATCATAAAAAGGGATTAATTCTTCTTTTCTGATGGCATAATCCCCATTGACTTGTTTGATTACCAGGTATGAATCACCTTTCACCTTTAAGTGATTCACTTGTGCTTGAAGTGCTAATTCCAAGCCTACGATGAGAGCTTGGTATTATGCTTCATTATTGGTACCACCTTCCCACAATAAGAAGGAATAAGGTAACACTGCCTTTTCTGGAGAAATGAGCACAATTCCTAATCCAACTTTGTTGAATTTAGGATTTTCCATTTTCCTCCCTGTTGGACTTCTAGAAGCACCATCAAAATACATTTCTCATGCCTGAGGACTTTCTTGAATAGAGAAGACTTCCTCATCAGAGAGTTAAATATCTGAAGATGTGTCTTCCACTGATGGGTGTTCAGCTAGGAAATCATCCAGTGCTTGGCCCTTTATCGCCTTTTGAGAGACATACTGAATGTCGAATTTCTGCAAAATAACTACCCACCTTGCCAGACGTCCTGTAAGCATTGGACGACTTCGGATAAATTTGATTGGGTTATTGCGAGATACCAGTTGGACCTCGTGATGTTGCAGGTAGTGTCTCATCTTCTGAACTACAAAGATTAATGCCAGGCAGCACTTCTCAATACTTGAATACCGGGTTTCTGCTTCAAGCATGGTTCAACTGAGATAGTAGAGACTTTTTTCATTCCCAGCATCATTATTTTGAGCAAGAAAGGCACCCAATGATCGCTCTATATCTGTCACGTAGAGGATAAGTGGTCTTCCTTAAAAAGGTGGCATGAGTACCGGTGGACTCAAGAGGTATTTCTTGAGAATATAAAATGCTTCTTGACATTCTTCAGTCCACTGGTAAGTGACTCCCTTCTTCATCAATTTGGTGAAGGCTAAACTTTTTCCTGCGAAATTGGCGATGAAACGCCGAATATAGGCCAAGTGTCATTGAAGTCTTCTTAATTCGTTCAAATTTTGAGGAGGTGACATACCAAGGATTGACTTGGTCTTATCAGGATCGACTTCAATACCATGATGGCGTACAACAAAGCCGAGACATTTTCCGGAGGTTACCCCAAAACACATTTTAAGGGGTTCGTCTTCAAATTATGTTTTCGAATCTTGTAGAATATGACTTCCAAATCAGCCAAATGATTAGAACATTGTTTGTATTTAACTACCAAATCGTCTACATAGCATTGAACAAACTTCCCTAAGAAGGGATTGAAGATACGATGCATGGCACGCTGATAAGTTGCACCTATATTCTTTAAGCCAAAGGGCATTACTCGGTAGAAAAACACACCCTGAGGGGCTCTGAAGTCTGTAGATTCCTCTTCTTCTAGGGCCATTCGGATTTGATTATATCTGGAATATCCATCCATGAAGGAAAGTGATTCATAGCCAGCTGTTGCATCAATTAGAAGTTCTGTAATCGGAACTGGGAAATCATCCTTAGGACAATGCCGATTAATATCTCTGATATCGATGAAAACTCTAATTTGTCCGTTCTTTTTCTTTATAGGGACAATATTAGCCAACCATTTGGGATATTGAACTTCTCTGATGAAGTTATCTTTGATAAGATTATCCACTTCAGCTTCAATTTTGGAAGCATAGGTTGGGTGTGTTCTTCTCGCGGCTTGCATAAATCCTCGATGTTCTTCTAGTAAACAAAAATGATGAGTAGCAACATTAGGATCAAGCCCGGGAATTTCTGTATAGTTCCAAGAAAATATATCTTTATTTTTCTTTAGAAAAGAAATATACATCTCTTGTTCTTCAGGAGTCATGGCCGCACTGATTAAAGTGGGGCGCGAATCTTCTTTTGTACCCTGATTTATTTCTCTGAGTTCATCCACAATGGTAGAGATACCCTCTTCAAATTCTAGAGGAGAATCTCTGAGATCTTCCTCTTCTTCTTCATCATGTGTTATTTCTTCCTTTTCTACTTGAATAGTAGATGATAAAGTAGAATTCTCATGATCTGAAGAGATGTCAAAATTTGCATATCTTGAAGAAGAAGCTTCCATTTCCGACCCGACTGATGATGAAGGGTCTTCTTTGGGTAATAAAGAGGAGATGATGGATTGAGAATCGACAGCATTGTTCACCTCTGATGTTGTTATAACTTCTTCTGGATTAATTGGCGATGCATACACTTGTTGGATTTTAGTAGATGAAATGAAGACGTCACCATTTGTGCTTTCATCACTGCTTGGTAGATTACCAATTTCTCCCATATTGTCTGGCTCGATTATCGTAATTGAAATTATGGATCTTTCCATAAGAGTATTTTGATTTGGGTATATCTTGTCAATTTGACTGATAGGAAACACATAATCTGTACTCACATGTATAAATGGATTTACTAGAATTTTTTCCAGACCATATGGAGCATTAACTTTGGTAATCTACTTTGTTATGGATTTCTCCCTTTGCTTCATGTGATAGAATTCCGCCTCAATGTATTGAGACTCACATGTCTTGAACGGGGCCTTATCACCATACAATGTCCCAACTTGACCATCGAAACAATATTTGAGACATTAATGGTATGATGAAGGGACAAACACATGTTGATGTAGCCAGTGTCTTCCAAGCAAGATGTTGAAGGCTGAGTCTTGATCAACAACTATGAAATCTGAATTGGATACAAGATCTCCAAAATATGTTCTGAGTGTAACTTCACCCAGTGGTTCTTGTTCATTTTTATCATATCCCTGTAACATCATGGTGGAAGGAGATAAATCAGATTCCGTGATGTCCAATCGACGATGTGTACGAATGGGCATGAGGTTGACTCCTCAACCATTTTCAATGTAATCTCTTCGAACATCCACACCATTGACCTTTCCAGACAAGTACAATGGTCCAATATGTCCATTCACAACATCATCTTCATCTTCATCATTAAAGGATATTATTTCATGGCATTCTGCATGATTATTCTCTATGTGATAGACTTTATCTGCAACAATTTCTGTTTCAAACTCCTGAGGACTTGACAAAGCCTCGATGAGTGCTTCCCGAAGATCTTTTGACAGATTCAGAGCATCCAGAATTGATAACATGGCTGGTACTTGGGCCAAGTGTTTCAATATATCATAATTTTGATCCAGAGGTCTACCTTTCCCAATATGAATATGTGTTTTAGCATCTACCTTGGAAGCAGATGCTTTGGAAGTTGATGCATCTTGTATTGGGATAGGAGTTGGCAATATTCATGTTTTTGGAAGATTAGACTGATTAGATCCATTTACTTGCTGAGAGGAAGAATATAGAACCCTCAACCAGTCTTCCAAAATAACTTTTCTAGGACTGAATTTTCTATTGGTAGAAGAACATTCTTGTTCTTGTTGATCTCACTGAAGGGCTCTACCACGAGTTTCTGCTGCGTACACAGTTCTAACAGGGGTAGAATTGGAATAGTGGCTTCTGAAAGATCCACATCTTCCCTTGTATCCTGAGCCCCTAGAACTTCCTCTGATTCCTCTGTTTGATATAGGGAATTCAGGCTCATTGAAATCGAAACTGCGACTGGCATATGGATCTGTTAATTGAATCATATTAACACAACCAAATATTAACTCTTCGTCTGATGAAGACTCTGCCTGATTAGCCTGTTTAGGCTATTCCGTTTGGTGGGGTGGTGCCCGTGGCTTTGAAGTAGATGGAATGAAGTCCACCAAAGTCAAAGATAACTTAGGCTTTGACACATACTCATCTTCTTCTAATTCTTTTTCTTTCTTTGAATCACGCCATTTCTTTGAGGACTTTCCCTCTAACGAAGAGGGTTTTTCTGCAACATTCATGGCAGAAGACACAATTGGTTTCTTTAATTGTGTTCGCAAAATAGCATGAGTTCGATTGATTGCCTTTCAAACCATCCAATCATCATACTTCTGTGCATTTTTGCTTTTGACTTCTTGCCATTCACCTTCCTCCTCTGGAGCTATAGCAGTGACACATGCTACCTGGTATGAGGATCCTTTCAATGTGACTTGTCCTAAGTTGACCATATTTTGCAGGAGGTCGTTGAAGACGAAACACTCTTGGATGGGATTCCCCAACATTTGATGAAATGGGCAATAATTAGGATGGTCTTCATCTCCTTTCTTGTTTAGCCTCATGGGTATTGGAAATTGAACCAAATTGTTTTCCAGAGCTGAAATGAAATAACCAGGAACTTGTTCATTTCAGAAAGAGTATGTTTTTCTCTTCAGATCCTCAAATTGTTTTCGTCTTTGATCTTTTTGATCGTCTGGGTGAAAAGGCCTTTGTTGTTGGCGCTCATGAAGGTGGAGCCCTTCGAAAAGATGAAAGTTTTGAGGTAGAAATAGGTTCAGGTGCTTGTTTAAGAATAACTGTAGTAGTTTCTACTTTACCCATTCTCCTTCCTAGAGTTGATGGAATTACATGAGATTTATCCTTTGACTGTGTAAGGGAATATTCAATCTGCTGAGCGATTGAAGTAAGGTCTCAAAACCCTCTTGTGTATTTCACAGGGATTAATGGTGTGCGTAATTCGTCACGCAGATTGTCCACACAGATTGGAAACAATTCTTATTGGGGGAGTGCTAAACTCAAAGAATATGTTAATCCCTTCCAACGAGCAATGAAATCAGAGACCCTTTCATTCCCCCTTTTCTTACAGTTTGTGTGATCGAAAACTGTTGTCTTTGGAAAAGTTGAGTTGAACTGAAGGAGGAATTTTTGGTGAAGATCCTCCCATCCAGTAATTGACCGGGATTGCAAGCTTGTATACCAAACAAAATCTAGTCCTTGCAAGGTTCGCACGAAGCATCTGAGTTTCACTGCTTCTTGCTACACTGGAGTTCCCATTATAGGATCGCAACAAGACACGTAATGCATCAAATGTTGTTCAGGATCGCCTAATCCATTGAAAATAGGTAATACAGGGTTCCCAAAACTGGATGGAGGAGAAATTGAATCTACCCATTCAGGGTAAACTTTCTTTTTCGGTTGAACTTGCACAATTTTCCCTTCCATAGTTTCTAACCGAGATTCCAATGACTCAATAGTATTTATTAACTTTTGAGAAACATCCGGTTGAACTTGGACTTGGGTAGGTGCAATGACTAGAGCTTGGAAAGATGTGGTGATTGGTGCTGCAACTGATGGTAGCACTGCCAACTGTTGTTGCACCTGACCCGTAGGATTAGACCTGTGAGGGTGTACTGATAGAGGAGGATATTCTTGATCCATCTTAGTAGCTGCAACAAATTCTTTTGGCTGACTGAATCCAGTATTCTTAAGAAGAAGACTACTCTGAAGTAGTTCTGCATTCAACCTTCTTAATTCCTTCATTTCTTCCTCCTGTTGTGCAAACCTTTTCTCTAGTGAGAGTGATTGACCTTATACAGGGGAAGGATATGTAACCTGGTTCTTTCCCTTACCTTTGTTAGATCCTTTTCAGAGAGGGGGAAGTGGGTTACTCGAAATATTACCTAGGTTATGAGTAATCCTTTGACTTTGTGTATGCACACCTTCTTCATTTGTGTTGGTGCATACATCTTCTTGAGCAGGAACCTCTTCATCTGAGTCCCCTGAGTGAGCCTCATTTGGTTGATCAACAACAACGACATTGATGACATTGATTGATGCATAACTCATCGCATCCCTTCTATCAGCATTTCTATGATATTGTCTTCTTTAATGTCTTTGATGAGACATTGCCTTCTGTTGATCCAATCCCTCAGGAACTTCTTGAAAAACCATAATTTGGAGAGAATCTCCTGATAATTTGGCTCTTCGCTCCTCTTGAGGTTTCTTCCCCAATCGAGAAATGACCGACTTTCTCTGAGGAAGGGATTGATGATTTGAAAAAGTCCCCAGTCAAGTGGACTAGGGCTGTTCCTACTGTTCTCGCTCAACTCCTCGAATCCTATTTTTTGATTCCGAGGGTTGGTTTAAAAGAGTCCCCAGTCTGGCGAGCTGGGGTGGTTCTTGACATGTTATGTCTGAGACTTTCTTGAAAGTCCTCCTGATCTTGCGAACCTTAGTCCGGAAATTAGCTGGATGCATTAACCTATATCTGCTTTTATCACCCGGCTCAAAATACCTTTGGATGATTTCTGACACTTATGTCACTTGATGACGTGCTTTCTCCAAATGAGATGCCTGTTTAATATTCTATTTTTCTTGATGCAAGATTAATTCAACAACATGTTCTCTGTATTCTTGATTTTGAGAGGAAATAATTGAAGCCTGTTCTTGGGAAAGCATTTGATTACAAACAAATCCCATTTAATGTGGACGGTTATGGGAAATAACATTGCATGAGACCTTCTTTGGCGGGCTTTGCTGACTGGAGAGCACCTTGAAATGAAGTGCTCCATGAACACCCCATCCTATGACACGAATACCAGATGGGGCATTGGCAATTAACTGACTCAATCTTCTTAGTGCGCCAAGTCATGAATGTTGAAGGGCTCTCTGCTGCTTTTCAGGCATCAGATATCGAGAGACTGATAGAGATTCCAAATCAATCTGACATTGTAACCCTTCTATTATCTTAAGATGATTTTCATATTCATCATAAGATAATAATTTATTTTTCAACTGACAAAGAGTTTTCCATATGTTGAGACGAATATCATGAATTTCATCTTCGGTCAACATTTCTGGAATATTATACTAAGATTCAGCCAAAGGCCAAAACATGACTGGCACATCACCTTTTTCTAGTTGTTTTATCATGTTTACCATTTCCTCTTTATCATTTGATGAAGATTCTTCTACCTGATTTGACCAGAGTTGGTGTTTCCTGGTTTATTCATTGGATTCAACAGGATTTATAGAGAAATCATTGATCAAACTAGAGAATGCATGACTTAGGGGTGGTTCGAAGAATGACCTACACCCTGGGATATCTTCTGATTGAGAAAGTATTTCACCTGCTAGCGATGAAGCTTCAGACATGACTGGTTTTGCATTTGCAAGTGCCTCAAGAAAAGAGGGCTTTCTCAGCACTATATTGTCCACTGAAGCATTTTCCGGGAAATGTTCATCACTACTGCGGAGAGGACCTTCACAGAGAAATTAATCATCATGGGGAGGACCACCATAATGGGTTATAGCAAAAGATGATATCTCTTTATCTTTGGTATTCTGACCACACAAAGGGTTCATATGGATCTCGTCTAAAGATGAAACTTCGAGGTCAGCCGAATTTTCATGAAGCAAGCCTTCAGGAGGAAGTTTCTATTGAAGACTTTCAGAATTAATGTTCCCACTATTGGGAAATGAGGGAGTAGAATATTGAATTTCAACAGATAATTGTCTGAGGGATTCAAGGACTCCAGCATCGAGCAATGCCTTGTTACAGATTGGCCCTTGATGTCTTGACTTTGCTGGGCTGGTCTTTTTCTTAGACGCCTTCTTACTCATCTTGGAAACCACTTGTTGATGAAAGTGGTTTATCTGAGCAGGTGTATATTCCTGATTAGAAAAGATGGATAGGTTAGGCTGATGATATCCACTCAAATCAGGTGTATGTGCCTGACTTGTTTGTCCGTATGATATGGGGGAGTATGCCCCACAACCCTCTTGGACTGGAACAAATGTGTGTGTATGTTCTAGAGTGAATTTTTGATGTGTCACTCCATTGGTAGGGATAGATTTATGTGTCTTTCTCTGAGATGCCTCTGAAGTTGTTATAATAACTTGGCAGGCATCCAGAATATGAGCAGGGATTTGTTTCTGCTCTTTCACCATTGATAGAATATGCTTGGTGACTTCAGCTGCCGGAACGGGAATATACGTCCATTCCGGGCTTGGAGCAGGTGTATGTGCCTGCTCCTGTCCTCCTTTTTTTGTCAGTGAATATTGACAGTACTCAAGTGTGCGGGCAGAGAGTTGAGTCTGCCTCCAATTTTTTGTTGGGGCTTTCCGACTAACTTCTCTGAATGCAACCAAGCGAGACTGTTGGTAGGCTTGATTAAGATCAGCAGGTGTATGTGCCTGCTGATTGCACTTCGTCAAATGTGGTTGACGAGATCCATCATATGTAGTCAGACGAGCCTGCTGACTAGATGATGATGTATAAACAGGAGTATGTTCCTGCCTATAGTACTCTGCCGGAATTGCCTAGTGGGATTGGCGTGATGCTACCAGAGGAGTCTGCTGGACAGCGGAATTAAAATGGGAAGGTGTATGTGCCTGCTCGTTGCTTGCCACCAAGATAAGTTTGTGGACTCCTCTGGAGATGGAAGAGATGAGAACCTACTCACTAATGACCGGATTCTGCCTCTGGTGGTTCGTCTTGCTTGCTCGGGTTCGAGGAACCTGAGCCGAATGCCTGGAGTCGGTACACTCATCATGTTGAGGGTGCACTACCGTGCGAGTCTGGCGGTGATTGTTTGTGGGAGCCCTCAGGAAGGACTCCTGTTTGTTTGAATTAAGGTCATGAGGGACCTGTTCATTCACCACCCCAGAATAAGGGAGTGAATGGTGATTGCGTTCTGGGGATAACGACCCGAAACGGTTAGAGACATTAGTCAGCACCGCCTGCTTCTTGATCACTGGTCATCGTTGTCCAGACGACCAATGTGAGTTATTTACTTGGAGGTCTTTTCAGGAAGCCTCTAGAGTTGGGATGGTACCATGTTGATGGTACTCCTTAACCAGTGCATTTGATACCCAGCGTTGAAGACGCTGAGTAGGTGATATCGTCCTTAGAGCGGACAATGATCCAGCATGAGTAGTAGTAGTGGCATTTGCAGTAACAGTATTCACAGATGTGAACTTGAGAGCAGCCATTCTAGAAATGCAGAAGATCTTGGAAAAGAGTGTCTGTTTCCAACAACAGACGTAATCAAGATAAATTCATCCACTACATCTTTTGGATGAGCAGAAATGTCAATGATTGTTTTTTTGTCCCTATCATTGAGTTTTAAATATGGGCCTAACAAATAGGTAGAACATTATTTTAACTTGGTTAAGGATTCACGTCGGGTTCACCATTTTTGTTTCCCTCAGATTCCAGGGATGACCACCTTTGATGGGAGGTTCAAACATTCCGATCGGTTTCTAACGGGTTTGTTCATAGAACCAGAAACATCCAATGATTCCACATCCATTCGGGCCTACCTTCCAAAGGTAGGTTCTCATTAGTTTGTGGGCTGATGAAGATTAGGAATTTTTATTGGTCAAGAGGATGGGAGGTCAGACTCATCACACCTCTTTAAGGAGAATTATTTTCTACTCCGAGACTCTCTTTATAGATTTAAGTTATGTTCGTGAATCCTTATTACATTACCAAGTATAAAATGAGTTTTCCTTTAGATTTGACAATCAATGATCGATATGTAGGAAATTTAGAGAATCTTTTATATGTATTCGAGGTTCTTCATCGATAGAGAATCATCTGTATTTATTAGAGATTCTTGGTCAATGGTACTCTTCAAAACATTTATATAGAAGTCTCTTGGTCATTATGATGACCATGCTGGTTTTAAATACACTTAGTGGGGCACTTGAAGTTTATTGTCATTCAGAAGGACATGGATTATTTCAGATTTGGGATCGAACCCGCAGATGGGCTACCTACGTATCCTTTGTTTAGAAAAGGAATCAGAACCCACGTAGTTCGAGTAAGGGAGTATGAAGGATGTCATAATTACTTTTACACTCTAAGCTCACGTGAGTCATGCTTGATGTGAGAAATAAGAGGTATTGGTAAGAATCAGACAATTGTGCCATGAAAGATGCAATCAAAAGAAATAAGGTGGGAATTATGTATGTATGACTGCCCAGATAAATGAAGATTTGGATTTACTTAAGGGAAGAAATCCAGGAACAGGGTCCATAAAGGTATATGTGCTTCACAGAGATTTGAATACTCTAACTTGGGACTTACTTCTGAAAAGGAGGCCCAAATTAGGAGAGGACTTATGATTGGTTTTTTTACTCCTGAGAAGGAATCCTAGATCAAAGGTCAATTAGGACTGGTTAAGAGGATTTAAGACTGAGGCTTACTCCTAAAAAGTAGGCCCAGGTTAAGAGACTTGAAAAATTAAGGGATTTGGGGCTTACTCCTGAAGAGGATGCCCAAATTAGGGGACTGGGGCTTATTCCTGAAAAAGAAGGCCCAAGTTAATGGGGACATGGGGCTTACTCCTAAGGAGGATGCCTAGATTTGAGAATTATGACTGGGGCTTATTCCTAAAAAAGAGCCCCAGGTTAGGAGAATTATGACGGGGGCTTACTCCTGAAAAGGAGGCCTAGGTTAGGAGAATTATGCCGGGTGATTACTCCTGAAAAGGAGGACCAGGTTAGGGGATCTCTCATCTTTAAAGGATGAGGTTAAATGAATGAATTCTCAATCTTTAGTGACATAAAGATGTGTAAATCACTAGGTTTTGAGAGATTTTCCACAGAATTCCTTTCAGATAAGGAAGTCAAATAAAGAAATCATGACATAAATGTCTTTGAAGAGTGTCTTGAAGACTGAATCTTGAATAGGAAAGGTGTAATTTCTTAAGAGGGGTGAAATGGGCAAGAAGGGCACCCAAAAAGGCGGGGTCGCGCAAGTCCTAGTAGGCGTGCAGGTACTGCGTGGGCGCGCAAGTCATGGTCGCGCAGGTATGCTTGCGCGACAAATGGGGTACTTGCGCGATGGTTAACCAGAAGGGTAATACTTGAGAAATTCCTGATTAAAGCCTTTAGAATCCTCTTTAGGTTCTTCTAGAAAAGGGGGGCGCAAGTTCTATTGAAGGAGTAAGGCGGCGCGCAAGTGTGGCCTTTTCCCTTAAGGGCTGGCCACTCAGGCACGCAAGTGTTGATGAGTTTCAATACTTAGGCCTTCCTCACCCTCTTTAGATCTTCCGTTCTAGGTAATAAATTACCTTAGAAGTGTTTTGGAAGCTTTTAGAAGAGACTAGGGAATCGGGAGCCCAAATATGAGTTTCTGGAAATAATCCTCCTCGAAATGGGGGGCCCACAGGGTCTATTTATAGGCAGGAGAAGTCCTCGGGTGGTTATCACTTAGGGAGCGCAAGTCCCTTGCGCGACCATCATGCGTCGCGCAAGTGGACTTGCATGACTATGAGGGAACTTGCATGACTTATTGGAAATCTTTTCCTTGTTCATTCCTTTGTCGATTTTTGATATTTTCTTCAAAGGATGAATCAATTTGTGCTATGTCATTACCCTTTCCATTCTTTTAGACAATGTGACGAAAAGGAGAATCAACAATACCGTAGGATTTATCGAGTTATTCAGGCTACATAGTGGATACTGGAAGCCCTTTGAGGGTCGGCAGGCAGTGGAGGGATGAGACAGGAGGTAATTCGGTTGAGCAGCGCTGCATGGAAGAAACCCTAAACAGGAGGGCAGGGATGATTTCTCACATGGTGGAATGTGATCGCAGCCGCAGGAGGGATGTAACGGATAAGAAGGTTTCTTAATTATGTGATGTGGAGTATTTGGAGGGTGACACGTAGGCTTGGATAATCCAAGTTTAGTATATATAATAGATAATAGATAATAGATTATTAATGGCACACCATTAAGCCTAACCAACTATTAAATGTACAACATTCCCAATTCTTCAACCATCGTTGAATCTTTAGTAAAAATAAAATGGGATGATATTGTCAAATAGTAAATTACCCCTATATAGTGTTCCTTTCCCAAAGTTTACTATTTATGAATATATGAAAACATATAGAAACCTCATCTCACTTCAAGGTAGTAATGTGTAACATATGAATAAAACCAGAGGCCCTTTGTGGCTCTGATTTTACCTATTGAAAGGTTTAGTATCTTGAAATGAATTCAGTTATATCTCACCTCCTACCTAGACACCAAAACTGCCAAAGAACATCATAGTACATCATGGAATCTCTAGGATGAAGAACCCAGTGAGATAGGTGTCTATTCTACATCACCACCTTCCTCGGAGATAATTTCACAACAAAATGTCCCTTGAAACATAGTACTCCTTTGGGAGATAATGAATAATTTAAAGGTGTCTCTACACCATGATGACGCTATGTAGATGTTTGGCATAGCTCATCACCAAGATTATATCATTAAACAGTCTCTAGAATAAAAGGATCCAACTAAAGATGTGTCAAGAACACACATCCATTGTACTCCTTTGTTTCCTAGTACAGTTGGGGAAAAATCCCTATTAAGTTCCACTCATCACTAGATGTCCTCAATTCATGCACTAACACCTTTATTCTTAATTCATCATTCATGACATTAAAAATTATTCAGTTATAGATTATATCAATGTTGAACCCCTAAAAATACTCAATCTATTGCTGTTTCCTCAAATTTAGATCCTTTTGGTAGAAGATGTATGCTAAAATATAATGATCAGAGTAAACCAAAAATATCACCCAAAAAAGATAATGACAAAACGTATTTAGGTCATGCCTAAAAATGTATAACTCTTAGTAATGTTTCACGTAGTTCATTTAATGTGGTCAGAGTTGGTGGGAGACATATTCCACCACATGATCATCCAGTATAAAAATGCATCTGAGACTCATAACCAAACATCAAAATAAATCATGCAACATTTTTTTGACTCTAGAATGATCAACTCAAGTGCCGTATTAAACAACTACTTCAGGTATTCAATGGATTATTGACATTCTAGGATCCATTAAAACATCACCCCTTAAAAGTGAGTGATTTCATGGAAGAATAACATCGAGATATATCCCGAACCAAACACCTATAATAATCAGCAAGTCAAAGGAAACATATGATATTGAACACATTCCTGGACTGCTACACTGACCTACCAACAGTGATCATATTGGGGTCTAACAAAATACCTTGTTCTGAGATTATAGGACCCGGAATATTTACATCCTTCATCCAGAAAGTGCGATTAGGAATCTTTTTATAGAGAGAGTGATCACAAATAGTGCTCAACATGATTCATGAATGATTCATAGCCTCTTCCCCATATATAGAAAAAACCATATGTCATCCAAAAATACCACAATAGAAGAGTAGAGATACTAGTGGACCACCTTATTAATATGATCAATGAAAACTTCTAGGGAATTCGTCAACCTAAAAGGCATGACTAGGTATTCTAAGTGGCCATACCTTCATCAGAAATCTATTTTTGGGATATTTTCCACATTCTCCCAAACATGGTTGTATCCAGAACACATGTATATCTTGGAAAACCACCATTAAACTTTCATATAATTGAAAAAATATTAAAGTTTTGAAAAAAGATACTTCATATTTATTTCCTTCATATTCAATTTATGCTAATCGAAACACAATCTGAGAGATCTTTTGTCCTTCTGGGAAAAATAGACTGTGGTTTCCCAAAGAGAGACACTCGAGCGAATGAATATTTTTTATTCCAAATCATCCAGATCCATATTTAATTTCCTCAACATGGAGGGGGACATAATGTATTATGGAGGATATGTAGTTTATGTCTTTGAATCCAAATCAATCGAGAACACCACCACCTACTCTGTAGGTAGACTCGAAAAATCCACTAAATACATCAATAATCTCGCCCACCGTTAAAGGTAATATACTCTCATGTGAGCCACCATCATCCAACAAAATGAGTGATGATATTTTAAAAACAAGATTAGTCGTCACTAGAAGTGTTGATTCATCATGACATAACTGAGGATCCCACTATTGAAGAAGAACCTGACTACTCCCATCAGGTTCCATGAAAAATACCCACCGCCTATAATAATTAATAAACGCTTAGAAGCTAACCATAAAATACATACCATGGATTAAATCAAAAAGTTACAAATCGAAGATAATGAAATCACATTCTAGGTCGTCCCTAGACATAGATAGTGCATTGGATGGGAACCTAAGACCCTGCACCTTCTATATACCAATCGACATTACCAACTCCATCGAAAAAGACCTGTGCTCGGTTGAAAATTTTAAAAAAAAATCAATATGGGAAATGATAAAAGAAACAAAATCACTATTATCAAAAAAATAACTACTATAGAAAATTCAATTATAATGATACCATGAACTATTGATGGACCTACATCTAGTACTACTAGTTCTTGATCCAAAACATGAAGAAGTATGGTCCCTAGAAGAGTCTGAACATGATCACTAAAAGGTGGATCTGTCCTTAACTGACTCTTGCCTAAATTTGATTTGGTCATTCCTCTAAGACCAATGAATTGAGATCCCACTATTCTTTATGACTCTAACTGTGATGACATTCCCTAGGAAGCTACAGATCTTGCCACACTCTAGTATGGGAACATCACCTTGTAAAAGTGTTGTAGGCGTCCTATATATCCAAATCAATGAAATGGTTTAGGATTAGATGAACATGCAGTCCGAGTGTTCCCAAAAATCCCACAATGGTGGAACATAACTGAACCTAACTTAGAATCCATATATGAAGAGTGTAGAGAAGTATGTCATGATCTACCACTTCCTTTTTCCCTTCCTCATATTGCTTCCTCTTTTTCATAGACGAGTTATCACTTCCCATCGTTGACATAACCCTAGAGAATCCATAACATCCCTTATGGTCAATCACCACCATAGAAGAATGATCAACTATATCACCAAGGTTTTTTAACTTTAACATAAAAATATGTGAATAAATTTATGATTGAAACCCACTTTCCAAACTCTATGCAATCATCTTGTCATTGGAAATGAGTTCGAGTTCATACCGAACTAACTCAAAAAAGCCATTGGTGCACTCCATCACTGACTGCACAGATCTATAAACTCTCAGGATCTGTCATAGGACAAGACCTCAAGGAAATACTATTCATTAAAGAAGACCTTAAAGCATTTCCAACCCATCTGTTTTTACTTCCCCATTTGGACCACTAAGTCCTACCACCTTCTACTAGTACCTTCTTTTATAAATGTGGTGTGTTTAACCCATACTTAATCAAGAGAGCCATGGAATTAAAATATACACTCTATATTCACTAGAAACTCATACACTTTCTACGGATCTATGACACTACAAAAGGAAATAGGTTTTTTGGTTAAGGATATTCTAGGCTATGTCATTCCTAGGGCCAGATTTTGCATCCCTGACTAGAGCAGGACAAAGACCCACTCCTTATTCTAGTGCTTGAACACCACATATCATAGCTTAGACTATTCTATCATCATGCGATGAGGGGAAAATCTCTTCATATTTTCGTTCAATTGTAAGGGAATTATCCAGGGAGGCATTTTAATATAGAAATAAATAACCACAAAAAATCATCAATACAAAGGGTCTAAAAATATTTAGAAATATCCAAATATAAAAATAAATCAAATTCATTATTGCAATGTAATGACTAAAAAACGTCACCGACACTCAGTATCCATGTATAGTCTATAGCCTATATGTCTCACCTAGAGGAGACGTCAGATAGAAATCACCAATATCACATGGTGACTTGAGACCTGTAACATGGTGTGTTGTCTAGGAACCCTTATCGAATCCAGAACCTCAATCCCCAAATATCATATACCCAATCATTCATGAATCATCCCAAATAACATGACCCAAATGAGAAACATGGTTTGATACCGTTTTGTCACAATGAAATCTAGTTCATCATCCAAACCAGTACCCATCTTGGTTTGTGGATTGGATCGAATGGCATTCCCAATCCCCACGGGTAGGCAAGAAGTTCATGGGAATCAATGATAAATCATGGGAACTATTTTACCTGATTTATTTATCATAACGAACTATCAAAATAAATAAACATAACTGAAAATAAACAACCAAAAAAGGTAAAAAAATTCCAGATTTGAGTTTACAACTCAAAAAAACCCAAAGGTGGATACAATAAAAGAGAGAAAAAATATCCAAAAAACCACCATATGAAAAAAGGATAATCACCCTATATCCACCACCAACAACACCTCAAATAGAATACCTATAAAATCTTGAAATACCAACTCTAAATTCTATTTCTTTTACCTATGTCGAACATAACCAAGTCCAAAAATACCCAAAGGTTTAATTAGGGTGTGAACCAAAGCCGAGTAGGATGCCTCCCAAAAAAAGATTCCATTCTATTGAAATTATAAGAAAAGTAGTCTTTAAAATATTACAACTGAAATTCTAGAGACAAATTTTATGGAAGATAATTTTAAGGAATGCTATTCATGTATTTTGAAATAACCAAATTTTATATAGTATGCCGACTGTAAGTGAAATATCACCATAGATCACTAGTCATGGTTGTATTTTCTAGGAAAAGGCATGCAATGTAACACTAGGTATATCATATCATGGCGAAGGGGGGTATAGACACCATGATCACATCTTTCTCTTACATGATCCACCCGGAGGTGAATCCCTATTTATATAGCGGTCTACAATAATCGAAATGTTTAGTTAGTGTTGTAGAATCAATCCTACTAGATGAAATTAGGATGAACCACTTCTAAATTATCTTGTATACTACTCCTAGTCCAACCACCTATTTACGTAGGTTTCCATTTCTATTAAATTATTTTCTACTATACACATAATACATCACATTAATATTATTTAAGAAAAACCATGAAACACTCACAATATGATATCACTTTAATTCACAAGAAAAAACAATCCTTTATATTCATGAAATAACAAAAACAATTCAAGAAATGATTCAAAAAAATAGTCATACATTAATAATATTCATTCATAATTTATAAAAGATCATTATGGAACACAATATATATTTTATTAAGAAATAAACAAAATTTCTTATAGAAACCCTCATTTAAACCAAATTCATACCAAATACTTTCAAAAAATCATTTTCCCCACATAAATAAATCATAAAACATCTAAAAATATGAAAGAAATAATGATATATTCTTAAAATATTATTTATGCAAAGAATAACCTACCATAGGTGTAGAAACATATACAATCTAGTGGGAAACTCCAACTGTACCTCAACTGCACTGTCGAGAAGAAATTTCGAACACTATACATCAAGACTAAGCCCAAAGAATCATGTTTTAACCCTTAAATAGGCACCCTTCCCACTGGAGGAGATTAACCCCAATGTGGTAGGGAAGAAAATCCTATATTGTAAGATGAAAATAAGGGAAAAGATGAGTTTCCTAAATAATAGAGGGGGAATTCCCCAAATCCACCAATAAATTAAAGATCCAGAGATAGAAGAGGGTTGGGGGAGGTGCCTTGGGAGAATAATCTTGTGGGGGTGGTAAAATAGTGTTTTTTTGGTAAAAATAGAGGATAAATAAACTTAAAAAACACATTTTTAATTACATGGATATGATGAAAAATTAGTCTACATGGTTTTGAAAATCGTGCGGTGACCATAATTCCATTAAAATCCAAGAAGAACCTATGACACAATTACCCTACATGTTCTGACTAACTGTGCGCTTGTCGTGTGGTAGCGACTACCTAAAACTGACCACTTACCAAAAGGATACCTCAACCCAGCTGTATGTTTTAGAAACCCATGTTATATCAATTTTTTAGCTACTACCTCACCAATTCACCTACTACATGGTTACCTGGGTAGGGTTGCACAATTACTACTGGAAGTGTGCCAACCGTTATCCACATACTATCCTACCAACATTTCAAACTTTTCCCCAAAAAATAAAAGGAAACATCAATGAAAAAAATTTCAACTGGAATTAAATAGAAAAAAACCTCAAAAAAACCCTGAATGCGAAATATCATAATTAACCCATGAAAAAGAAACAAATTTCATATAATCATCCTTATATTATCATCACCATAAGACATAAAATGAATGATAGTGGATGGTTTAATTGGATCATATTTCTATTAAATCATTGGTAACATCAAATGACTTCATCATAGATGAAAATTCCCTTAAAATTCCACTTTGAAAATTTCATGATGAAAATACACTTTTCATTTTTTAAAAACATATTTGAAATAAAAGAAATTATAAAGTAGTAAGGGAAAAATATTATTTGAAAATATACTTTGGATATTTTAATATAATAATCCATTCATTGAGTGATAATAAAAATAGTAAATTCTTATTATTCTGTGAACATTAAAATAATTTGTACATTCACATATTCAATATAATGTCAAAAGTGACCCATTAGTAAGACAATAAAGAGATTACTTTTAATTTTTTTTAACAAAACTCAATAATGTGAAAAAAATAAATTTAAAATAATAGGATAACATAAATAAAATATTTAAAATACTTCAAGAAAATATGGATAAGGATGAATAAGGATTTCCAATGGAATAATGAAATAAATTAGGTTTTCTACAAAAAAAGGACTTCTTTACTCTAAATTTGAGGAAAAAATAAAAAGATTTAATCTCAAGAAATAAAAAGATTAGAAAATTATTCATGGGATTCTTGAGAGTTAGGTAATAAAATTTCATCATTATAAACTTAGTCAAAAATGATCCCAACAACCATTGTGATTGTGACATCAATTTCTTACCTCATTGATAATCTTATAATAAAAAACATTGGAAATGGATATCCTTTTATGGATATGTATATCCCAACAATATTTAGGATAATCATCACATAATACATTCATGAGTAGTATATATCCATCATTAAAGAAACGATATGTGATGTTGTATTCTATTTCAAAGTAATAAATATTAGATGAAAAAAACTTACCTAAAATTTGAATTTCCTTTAAAGATCACTATAATCATATACATCAAAAAATTTAATCTATACAAAAACAAATACCAGAATAATTTAATTAATATAATATCATATATTTTCCTCTTATAACATATCAACACCCCTTTATAATTCAATATTAAAATCATTGTTTTAGGTGTCAACCATGCCATATTTCTTTAAAATTTTAGTTTTTTAGATCTGATCCTTGTACATTGACCAGGGTTCAATAATATAAATAATTTAAATCATGAAGTAAATATAACATATTTTCAAAAAATTATATCAAAATTATTATAAAAAATTAGATATTAAAAAAAGAATTACACCCTTCATGGATAAGGTAGGTTGTACTTATGCCTGAAAACTATTTTCACATTTTAAAAGATGGAATGAATAGGGCTAGTAATAATTCCCATTTATAGAATCATTATTATATCATATATATCATATATATATATATTTAATATCTATTTATTATCATATATGTATTATGAAAATGAAAAATTAATCACATCTCTCTATGGAGGTGTTATTATATACACACGCATGAGTGATGTTACGTTTTCCAATGGATGTGAAAGAGGGTGATAGATATTATATTATAATATGAAAATCATTATTATATCATAAATTTCATATATATTAATTAAAAACATAAAAATAAATATCCATGAAATATAGTTGTGGATAGTGGATTGTATCTCTATGTATAGGTGGCAATCCCCATGTCAACGGAGAAAAACATTCACATCCAATAAGATGGAAAATAGGTTGAGTAATTATGGTTACATAATTTTAATAACATTTCAGTATTTTTAGGATACATAAATTATTATTTTATTAATTATAAAACATAATTATAGGATATTTTATAATAAATAAATTGAAATTGGTTGGGAATGACTAGTACCTATTCTTTGGAGGGCCTCATTTATATCCTTTTTCAAGGACCTTAGGAGTGGTCTTTTTTATTACAAACTGTCATTTCATAAAGGTAATTATAATTTTATTTTAGATATAATTCCTTATATTTTCCCTTATAATGGTATTGGATAGAAAAACAAATTTCATGAGGGTGTCTGGGGATTTTTCAAAGCTCGGATCCCCAGGTTTTGGAAAATTAAAATTGGCTACACAGTTAGTAGAAACTGTTCAACCCATCCTACACGGATTCCCATAATAGTATGGTGTGTTTCAGTAGGGATGAGTTACAACACAATGTTTTTCATCAACATGATATGGGTATCATGACCCTAAAAAATTTCAGAGAGTGGGGATAGTAGCCTTTTTCACTGAGTGTGCATGGTAAGCGAACCGTGCTCTTAGCCCATTCAGGTTCTCTCCTTAAACAGAACTAGGAACATTGGTGGTGCACAGTTTAGCCAATAGTATAGACAAAACATGTGACCTAGTGATTTTTTAGTAAAAATAAAATTCCTAAATTGAAATAATTTGTCCTTAAATCATTCATCCTCTCGTTTTATGCTAGTGGACCACATGCCCGAAGAGCCCAATCTACTTCCAACTATGGGTTTTTATCCCTTCTCCATCTAATCACTAATTACATAACTCTAAGATGAACTACATCCCTCTTAGTAATATCTATGCTACTCATCATTATTTTGAGTTTCTCTTCACCATTTTTTTTCTACATTGGTGTGACCTTATTTTCCCCATTTTAAGTCATTTTGTTGTTATTTTGATATCTATTATTCCATCTTGATTAATGGCTTGACACTCGATGAGGAAAACACTATGAACCAATGGTGTATGGTAAAATTCCAACCATAATTTTCATTTAACCCTATATTATACACCATTGTGACACATACTAAACTATTATTGAAAAACCTCTAAATTTTAAAATAAATCAATTTGAATTATTTCTATGCCCAACACTACGATAACAAGTAGTGAATCAATATTTTTCAATTACATTGACATAACATATCTCTTTAGGTTTTAACTTCATTATTTTCATAATTGACCATATTCCTTATCTTGTAAAATCAACATTGAGGTTTTCCATTATGAAATAATAAATGTCTCTAATCCAATGATAATGAAATTCCAAGTGATGGGATTGTACACCTCATCCCTTACTACTTTATGCCCTATTACCTTATGTCATTCTTCATCCATGGATAGAAATCGTTGAATTAAATGAAATGGAGAATGTGTTAAGGTTGTTATAAATATTATTCCTTAAAAATGGTATGATATGGAAAGCCAAATCACACCCTCACTTTATGTCGAGAGTATTAAAATGGTCGTAAAATAAGGATTTCCTGGATGGAATCATCATTTCAAAGTTAAATTTTATAAAATATTTGAAAATAAATCATGGGAGATACTAGGTATTCCTTGTATGGTCTCATAGATTGTTTCCTCTACCTCCATATGTGTGATACAAGTTACCTAGTGGAGACTCCATGGATGAGCTCTATGGTGAGATGTTTGTACCATACCAAATGTGATACACAAAAACCAACATGAGATACCATGTATGGATTCAAATGTTTTTTCTATTTCACTCCAAGCTCAAAGTTATACCTGGGATCTCATTCATGGGCCACCTTGGATATAATCTCATGACATTTTAGTGTGTGGAGTTCCCCTTGAGGGATACAGGGGAATACTTCTAGATTTCCTAGGATGGAATTAGGGTGACTGTTATAAATTATAAAGATGAAATTTAATCAAGTTAAAGAGAATAGGTAAATGTGATTCCAAGGAAACATCCTCTAATCCAAAGCACATGCTTGGGGGTGGGCCATCCCCTTATATTTAATTTTATATCAGTCCATTACCCCATTTTTAATACATGCTCCTGTTTCCTTTGTTCATAAGCATACAACATTGGTCGAATAAGGTATATTTAGATGAGTAACCCATGTGGAACCCATTCTAATGTAATAATTTATTTTCATAACTATATTTATTATTATTGTCCCACTACTAATTTTATAGGCATGAACTAAATTGATCTAGAAATCATTAATGGTATCCTACTCAGTATATATCACACCCTCTATGGGTTTCCATCAGTATATAAGAAGACTATATAGGTGAGGGTAATGAAAAAAGGAATATTATAACATTTAATGCTTGATTCATATTCATATGATGGATTTTATTTGCAGAGGACAGAGCATATGCTCATTATTCTAGTAGTATATGTTTTCAAATATCTGTATAGTTTTATGACATTTGGTATATTACAACTCCATTTTATCCCATGTATCATTACTTATAGTTATAAGATCATCATCATTATTTTTTAACTATTTTTATTCATCTAAAATAATTATTTATCATGGATATTTATTATTATTATTGTTCTTATTATTTATTACTAATTATGTTGTTTCTATTTATTATCTACCACTGTGGTACACTATGACTTAAGCATTAATAGTCTTAAAATGAACTCACCTTAGGCCATATATCCAATTCAGAATCATATAATTCGAGGGGAGGCACACTTGAGGTTATGTATCTGAACATAATCTGGAACCACTATGTGGAATACGGGGGTGGGATGTTACAAACAACCATCAGATCCTATATTAAATTTTTATTAATGATTGGGTATAATACATGGGACTTTGAGTATTGAAATTTGGAATGGGTCTATTCTAAGGAGTAGCTAAACCACATACTGGGAAAACACAAATTACCTAAGGTGGGTTAATGCTATAATTGGTCACACTTGTAATAGTTTTATGATTTTCACCATTGGGAAATGAACTTATTTCATTAAATAATAATTTTTTATATTTTTATGATGGGATTTTCTCTACCATTCTCCAATGATATAATTTTGTATCAAATCATGAATCATGCTAGAAACAATAGGACATTAATTTCATGGATTATTCAAGGCCATGTCAATATTTATGTGTCCATTTATTATCCTTCATGTGTATTTAGTGAGTTTTTTTATATTGAAATGTGATGGTATTTCTTGAAAGGTTAGTATTGTTTAATTGATTAAAATTCCTAAATCATTCTAATATTTATTTTTATACATAGATTTATGATGACATTTTAATTAACTAATTACACCACATTGATCCAATAACCATTGGTTCTATGGGCTTAGATGTTATGTGGTTTGATTAATTAAATCAAATAATAATTTAATAAGAAAGTAATTCTATAAATTGGAAAATGGATGTTTATAAAATCAAAAAAAAATATAACATGTTATATCCTAATACCAGACATACATGAAAAATATCAGTTACTTGATGTTCCAATTTCAATTTATAATGTGTATGGTCCTTTATAAATTTGGAATTAGTGAAAAAAATAACTGATTTAAAATAGTAATACCCAAATGAATAAGAATAAACATCAATAAATATATGTTTTATAATGAAAATTTTACCACTGATTCCTAATGCAATATAAAAAATGTTTCCATATATTCCATGCATTTGATACTCTGTAAACAGTGCCTGTATTGTTCCATTTGATACCTTGACCCTGACCTATCCTTATTAGTGGTAAGTAGGCTATATATCCTATAATCTCTCAATAAATATTCCTAATCACCTAGAAATTGTTTTAGGAGCTGTCTGAGAGGGTTTACATGTTATAGAATGGTATTGTACCAATAATTTAGTTTTTGATTTTTCTATCTACTATTAATCTTATCTGAAGCATGAACAAGGGAATTTTATTCATATTCCACCTCAAATTCCTCATTTCATAAGTTAAAAAGGTGGTGATGACCATGATTTGGGGGTGTCGGCCTTTGAACCACCCATATTACCTCCTATTATGTCACCAAAGGAACCTCTTTAAGATATTATACTATGATATGATGCTGTATTATGAGATAGATTCCCCCATTTAATATAGTCTTTACATTATTCTCCTTGACCTACCCATAATATGGAATTGATGACCTGTAAATTCTACCAATACAATCCTCCCAACTTAGTGGGGGATATAGGTTCTTATGCTATTGATTCATTGATGGAGGCTTGGTTATCTACCTTCGAGAATATAAAACACCTCAAGAGTATATGGTAAATCTTCCACCTACATTATTTGTGAATCCACAAAGAGTTGGTGGGGGAGTCCACACTCAGGACATTTTAAATCATGTTATGGTCTAGGTTGACTTCCAAACAGCCTTTTTGGATATTTTGTTCTAAATATGTTTAAAACAGATCACGCTTGAAATTTTATACACATGAATCAAGGTGACATGTTAGTGATGGATTATTCATATTACTTTACCAAATTATAGGATTTATCACCTACATTGACTGGTGATGACCATACCACTATAAGATATTTTAGGGATGTTTATACGTACACCATCTGATCACTGATGACTGTCTTCTGGTTGAATCCCATTTTAGAGATAGTGAACCATACCCACATCAATGAGTGGAAAATGTGGGAATCTTGCAATGGGATTCAAGGCAGTTCATCTTCCAGGTAGGGATCCGGTTTATCTAGTGGCACGAAGTGATGTTTTGAGGGTTCATATGGGGGAATATCCTAACAAATGGAAATAACTGATAGTTTTTTTGGTGTTTTACTAGTATCATGTAGATGGGAATCAAAATCCCCAGTGCATGATGATCCCAATCGAGAACTGATCATGTGGAAGGATCGATCGTCTTCATCATTTTAGCTAAACGTTTCCCACTATAATGAGTGGGAAGGGATATATGGTGGGGCATGTTCAGGTACATGATCAGTGACTCCATTATAGTCTAGGATATGGTCTACTAGAGGACAATCCATCTAAGTAGTTGTTGCCTTGTTTGTCTAATATATTAGGAAATGTTCTAGTAGATCGGACAATCCAATATTAGTCAGGTTGCATCTCAAAGCTGCATATCATGAAATATATATGCAGTTTATCATATATATGAGGAGTACATATTAGGTCCTTCTACCATATGAGGAATTATTCTAGTATCCTCCACTTTTGTTTCTTCCATTTTATATAGTTTCATCTCATTTTTATATATACATTAATTAAAGAAGGTATGGGTGTAGTAATAAAGTAGTTAAGTAGTCTTATGACTTTAAATACATCATTAAGGGTCTGATCATACGGTATAATATAGTTCAATGAGTTCCCCTTTAGATAAGAAGGTACCATTTTGTGTTTAATTTTTTCATCCTTTATATAAACAGCTTCGACGTCATTCTCATCAAGGACTCGTTAGTATCATATCATGAATATGGTTATTTTTATCACTTCTATTTGTAATTTACATCTCCGAGGGGCTGTGCATATATTTATAAGGGTGAGTGAGATATCCATGTAAGTAAATATAGACCCGAGAACACTGGGATAGGTATTGTGATATACTAGATGGTGAATATCTTTATGAGAAAATAGGGAATGAAATTTTTGTAATTCCATCCCATGGTGTAATATTTCAATTATGTATTACAAAAATCATTATCTATCTTACCTTTTGAGAGAGTGGTGGATTTCACCCTTGAGCTAGTTATAGGTACAACACTGGTGTTCATTCATCCTTATAGGATGGATCCAATGGAGCCATATGAACTCAAAAGTTTTAGATAGACCTTGAAGAAAATGTTTATATTAGACCCATCACGTTACTATGTCATTCAAAATCCATTTTCCCCATGAAATATGATGGTACCCTAAGATTTTTTGTAGATTACCACTAGTTGACCAAGATTCTAATAAATAATTGGTATCCATTTCCTCATTAAGATGACCAAATCATCCTTATCTATGTAAAGATAGTTTTATGTTATATCAATTTGATGTTTTTCTATTATCACTTACATTTATGATAATCATACATACCATATACCACATTCTTGAGTTGGTATGACATGTATGATTATTCGGTTTTCCTTTTGAATATATAAATGCAAAAAAAATATTATTGGATTTGATATATCATCTATTTAACCCTTATATGGAAAAATTTGTGTTGGTATTTATAGAATTCATAGAGGTGTAATATCACTCCACACACGACCATGTCAACCATAGTGATATCATTATGAATAACCTAAGAGAGAACCAGACTTATGAGATGATATTAAAGTTATAATTTTATATCAATAATGCATACTTCTTAGGTTAAGTCATTTTAGTGGTAGACATATCTATCGACCCAAAGAACGTGAGTGATGTGGTTTCCTTAGTGCATCAAAATAATGTGTTTGTAATACACTATTACATCATGATGTATTGATATTATAGGCAAATCATACCTGATTTATCATTCCTCGAAGTAGATATCATTGTTATGAGTAAAACGGTATTGAAATAATTATGGTGGTAATATTTTGATAGGGAATTAAAGAAGTTAAAAGTGAGACTTATTGTAGTGATGATTTTGATTGATCTAGAGCCAAACATATAATATAATATTTATTGTGATACTTCAATAATTAATCTAAGAGTTTTTTTGATGTAGGGAGATCATATTGTAGTATAAGGCCCCAACCTTAAACCTTACGTAATCTTGAGTTATTACAAGATTACACATTGAGGATCTTTTCAGGTTTAGAGTTTTAGAGAATTAGATCATAAAACATGCATTACATTCCACATTTAAATAAAGTGGTTACATAAAAGATAGTATTCATTTTTCTTATAAACAGAAACATATTTAAAATAAAACATGGATTCTTTCTTGACACTTCCTTGACACTATCATCATATCATGTACCCTTCCCTTGACCTGTGAAAAACATTTCAAAAACTATGGATGAGCATAAAAAAGCTCAGTAAGGGATATAAAAATATGGAAAGGACACACGAGTACATGTATACATAAGAATCAATGAAATCAAACTCTACTCATAAAACATAAGCACTTTAACATACCTCATAAAATCATGAATAAATCATAGAAATCATAAGACATAAAGGTAACATGAGGCATTCATAACATTCTTACTTAGGGTGTAACCCTCTTGGTTACGTTTGGAATACACATCACAGTATATTCCCTAAATCTCTTAGGAGAAACCTTAACGTTTAACTCCATCACATTACCCAATGCATTGGAGAGCTATATCGGGCTCACCCGCCCTTAGTTTATCACGGAACCACCCGTCTTCATAAAAATGCCCAAGAACCATAACATAATCGTACCACATAATACATGCATAAAGGAAACATAACGTTTCCACATTTCAATAACAAGATATCAATACAACACATTGACATAAAAAAACATTATGAAAACCATTTTCAATACCAAAATAAAAGAAAAGTAAAACATGGTATTTATTTTTCATATTAAACAAAGGTATGGCTTTTAGAGGAAGCCAAAACTCAAATAATGGTCAGGCGGTGGAGAAGTTGTTGTCGCTGCATACGTACGACAAAAAAAATTACCTTTTATCGTTTAGTAAATGCTTCGTATAAAAAAGATTCCTTTTGATTAAACATAAAAATTAAAAGGGGTTTATACACCGTATAAAATAAAGTTGTGTATAAAACAAAATATGCCTCAACGAAAGGAGATTGAGACGGATTCCCTTACCTCAGGTCCGACTTGACTCGATCTTTCTTTAACCTCATGAATAATAAACATGAGTTAATTTATACTTTCTTAAGAACCGTTTTCAAGTTCATTATTCATTTTATATCACTTATTACCATGTCATGAACACTATGTAATTATTTAATATCGGTCGTTTTAACGATCATTGGTACTTGAGTAAAAAATAAACATTTTTTAATTAAAAGTTGTTCATATATCCATTATATCCAGAGTTATAATCATTATGTAGATATCATATATATCATATATATCCAGTATATACATGCATTTATAATATTACATAACGTTTATAGGTAGGAAATGAAATGCACCATTCATGGAGATGGTAAGCCGTACGTACGCATGAACACAACTTTCATTTCTATTTCGTATTTTATGGAATGGAATCATAATGATATAAAGGTATATTATAATCCCAATATAATATCATATATAATATCATTAATTACATCCTTTATACATCCCACATATGGCATTAACGAATCAAATCACTTTTAGGGGGCGGTAGTCCGCACTTCCTAAAATGAAGATATCGTGTTTACCCATAATGGACACCATAAAGGTATCCCATAGATTAAAAATAAAGAAGATTAAGTAAAACATAAACATATTATATATCATATATAAATATAGTTTCATCTTAATGGACACCTTTCAAGGTGTTAAAAGAATATTGAACAATCATCGTTTCGTGAGGCAGAAATTCGCCATCCACGGAAACAGTATGTTCTTTAACCATTAGATGTAGGTGTGTGTAAGTGTAGCTCGACTCCTTATTATAACAACGTCCTAGTATATGGAAGATACTGGTTTTGTTTCAAAATAAATGAATAAAAAGACTTTAGGGGTGGGAGAAGCAAAATAAAACATAAGAACACAATAGAAGACACTACCTTTAAATCGGGTAACTCTTTTTGATTTGAGCTCAAAGGCTTCCTTGGGAAGACTTCTGCTCAAATTGAGGCTTCTAAGAGTTATAGAGGGATTTGTAGAGACAAAATGGGCTGGGGTTGGCCAATACAAAGGCTTTGGAAATGTGGGTAAGGTGGTAGAGGTGGGGTCCTTTTATAAGAGGAGAGGAGGGGCACTTTTGGAAAGTAAAGAAATGTTACTTTATTTTAAAATGAGTTTCGGATTTAATAGGTCCCACATTGATATAATTCTAGGATAAGGTGATAAGGGTTTTAAATATACCCATCCAATAGGTTTTTGGCAAGTGAAGGTCTTATATTTTTCATTATCTTTTCATTTTATTTAAATCGTTAAATAATGAGGTAATCGCTGCATCATCATGGTGTCATAAATAATTTAATTTATTTAATGTCTAAAAATTATAAAAAAAATACGATGATGTATTTAATATTTTTAGCTTTCTAATTAATATATATATTAAAAAATATGACTTGTATAACCCCATTTAAAAATTGGTTTAGTAAAACAACTCATGTTTGTGTCATTTTTACTTTTACATTAAATAAAAGGCATTAATGTCTTTATCTTACCCAAGTGGCTCCATGGGGTCCCAAAAATCGACCCATGGGGTTTCTTGGTCAGCCATGACACATCCAATAAGGGTAGGACATGTTTCTAGGTCATTTCATATTATTAAAACATTATTCTTACCTTAAATTACACTAATTACCTCTAATCGCGATTAAAAACTTAAAATTTACTATTCACCAAAAAAATATTTTAATCCCATTGAACCAAATTTTACTTATTAATGAAAATCATGTATGTCAGATTTTTGTAATTCAAAACACAGAGGTGGTAAAATTTCATTTAAACGAAAAATCAGTTTTTTAAGTACCACTTAGTGGTTTCACTATTCATCAAAAATTGAAGTTTTTCAGAAAAATACCAAAACTACACCCTAAGATATATTTGATATTACAAATTCAAAAATGATGTCTATTTTAAAAAATTCAAAACATATAAGTTGCATTAATTAATTTAATAATTAATTCCCGCTGTCTGAGCAAATAGCGTGTTTTTATGAAACAATAAGTATCAAAAGATTGACAGTAGTTTAAGTCCAATTTCGAAGTGAAATTAATTCCAATGACAAATATTGGATTAAATGGTAAAAATATATTCTAATTTAACTTTAAAACCAATTCAAAAGATAATCTAACCATATAATTAAATTAGATGAAAAAGCAGTTTTTATGTAAAATGCAGTATTTTTTCACTATTCATTAAAAAAATGAACATTGTCATAAAAATGCCAAAAAACTATCCAATGTAAATTTCAATGTCCCAATCATAAATAATAAGTTTATTTTGACAAATAGAGCTTATAAAATTGTCATAAGTTTGATTTAAAAATGGTTTGCCATCCAAAGGCAGTAAAACAATCTTTTAAAAATATTAGTGTATTCCATGCTTAAGATTGGATTTATTCTCATTTTAAGCCTCTAAACCACTATCTAATTCGTTAGTATACATAGATAAAAATATCTATTATTCATTACTTAATTGGGATGTTCCATCCTTCCCCCATTTTAAAAATTGTGCCCCCGCAATTTATTTACTTATCAAATAAGTGGGGGTATTTATCCCTCATAACATTTTCAGATTCCCATGTTGCCTCTTCAATAATGTGGGTTTTTCCACAAAACCTTTACCTGATGAATAAAGTTATTCCGTAACACTTGCTCCCTATGGTCAAGAATCTGGACCGGTTTTTCCTCATAAGATAGATTCTCTTCTAGCTGAACTACCTCTGGACTCAAAACATGAGATGGATCTGGCATATACTTTATCAACATCGAAACATGAAAAACATTGTGTAACTGAGATAAACTCGGAGGTAAAGCCACTCGGTATTCAACTGATCCAACTCTCTCCAGAATTTCATGTAGTCCAATGAACCTTGGACTCAGCTTTCCTTTCTTACCAAATCGCATCACACTTTTCCATGGTGATACTTTGAGAAAAACATGATCACCTACCTCAAAAGAGAGATCCTTCCTCCTGTTGTTCGCATAACTCTTCTGCATGATTTGAGCTATTCTCATGTGTTTCTGTATCATCTGAACTTTTTCTGCCAACTCTTATACCAATTCTGGTCCCATCAGCTTCCTTTCACCCACTTCATCCCAGAAAGCTGGAGTTCGACACCGCTTCCCATATAACGCCTCAAATGGTGCCATCTGTATACTGGAATGGAAACTATTATTATATGAAATTCAACCAAGGAAAGATGTTGGTTACAAATTTCCTGATAATCCATCGAACAAGCACGTACCATATCCTCCAAAGTCTTAATTGTTCGTACTGACTGCCCATATGATTAAGGATGAAAAGATGTACTAAAATTTAATTCAGCACCCAATGACATCTGAAGGTCTATCCAAAAGTTAGAAGTGAACCTGGGATCACGTTCGGATACAATAGAGAGAGGAACTCCATGTAAACTGAATATCTCTTTAAGATACAAACGGGAAAGTTGATCTAGGGAAAAAGTATCTTGTATAGAAAGGAAATGAGAAGATTTAGTCAAGCGATCAACAATAACCCAGATTGCATCATTACCTCGAGATGTCTTCAGTAATCCCACAATAAAGCCAATGGATATATTCTACCATTTCCACTCTGGCACTGGTAAAGGCTGAAGCATCCCTTTCGGTAACTGTCGCTCTACTTTAACCTGCTAACAAGTCAAACACTTCATAGTAAAATCAGAAATATCTCTTTTCATTCCATCCCACCAGTAATACTCCCACAGATCTCTATACATCTTATTACTGCAAGGATGAACTGAAAACGGAGAACTATGAGCTTCACATAACATATCTTTATTCAACTGTGAATCACAAGGAACACACAATCTCTTCCCAAATCCCAAATCACAATCATTATCAATGTTGAATTCAGGCAACTTACCCTTCTAAACCAGCTCTACCTTTTTTTGCAAGTCACTGTCTTTCTTCTGTGCTTGCTTGATTCTGTCTGATAGATAATATTTCACTGATACCTGAAACAAAACAGAAGGACATCCTCCACCAACAACTTCTATGCCAAATTTCATCAAATCCTTAACCAAAGGATCACATTCCAAACACAACATTGTTAATGAAGCATTACTTTTTCGAATCAATGCATTAGCCACTTTATTTGCTTTTCCCGGGTGGTAATGAATTGTACAATCATAATCCTTGATTAATTCTAGCCATCTCCTCTGTCTCATGTTCAATTCTTTCAGAGCAAATATATACCTTAACCTTTTGTGATCGGTATATATTTCACACTTTACTCCATACAAATGATGCCTCTAAATTTTTAATGTGAAAACAACAGCAGCTAATTCCAAATCATGTGTAGGGTAATTTACCTAATGAGTTTTCATCTGTCGTGAATCATAAGAAATTACCTGATAATTTGGCATTAGGACACAACCAAGTCCTTTCGATGAAGCGTCACTGTAGATAACAAACTCACCATTCCTGGAAGGTAGTTCCAAAACTGGAGCAATCACCAATCTTCTTTTCAATTCCTGAAAACAATCATCACATTCTTTTGTCCAGATAAACTTAACACCCTTCCAAGTTAGCTTAGACATTGGACTAGATAACCGTGAAAATTTTCAAAAAAACCTTCGGTAATAGACTGCCAAACCAAGGAAACTACGAATCTCAGTTACATTTGTGGGTCTTGGCCATTCTTCAACAACATTTGTTTTTGCAGGATCAACAGTTATCCCATCTTTAAAAACAAAGTGACCTAGGAAAGAAGATTTTTGCAACCAAAACTCACACTTTCTAAATTTCCCATACAATTTCTTTTCTTTTAAGGTTTTCAAAATAACCCTTAAATGTCTTTCATTCTCTTCTTTACTTTTAGAAAACACCAAAATATCATCAATGAAAACCACCACAAAATAATCCAAGAACTCATGGAAAATTCTATTCATTAATTCGATGAATACAGCAGGTGTATTGGTTAGCCCAAAAGGAATTACTACAAATTCATAATGGCCATATCCTGTTCGAAACACCGTCTTTAGAACATCTTCTTCCTTTACCTTCAACTGATGGTACCCCGATCTCAGGTCAATCTTTGAAAAATACTGAACTCCCTGGAGCTGATCAAACAAATCATTGATATGAGGCAACAGATATTTGTTCTTAACAGTGATGTTATTCAAGGCTCTATAATCAATGAAAAGTCTCATTGAACCATCTTTCTTTTTAACAAATAAAACAAGAGAACCCCATGGTGATGTGCTAGGTCGAATGAAACCTTTCTCTAATAAATCTTGCAATTGCTCCTTCAACTCTAAAAGTTCAATTTGTGCCATTCGATAATGGGGTTTTGAAATTGTCTTAGAATCAAGAACTAAGTCAACAGTAAACTCAACATCCTGATCTGGTATTATTCCAGGCAACTCATCAGGAAAAACATCAGGATAATGATTTACCACTGGCACATCATTAATCTGAATAGTTCATTTGTTTTCAACGATGTGTGCAAGGTACCATTCATTTCCATATTTTACAAGTTTCTCAGCCTCTTGATATGTTATCAACAGTAAGGGTTCATTCTTGTACACAAACTGAAAGTCTTTCTGAAAATAAACATCATTAGCTCTATAATCAATCTTAGCATGGTAAATAGAGAGCCAATCCATACCCAAGATAACATCAAATTATACTAGAGTTAAAACAATAAGGTTCGCAAGTAGGTTCATTCCACAGATAAGGATAAGAAGATTCTTATAAAAAAATTTTGCCTCAACATTTCCCCCAGGTGTTTTTACCACAAGTTCAGGAGTCATTTCATGAGATGGTATTCCCATTTTACTAGAAAAGGTTTCAGAGATGAAAGAATGTGTAGACCCCTAATCAAACAACACACTGGCATAATCTGAAAAACAAATAAAGTACCTGATACAACTTCATTTGATGGCACGACATCTGCTGAAGTAGTTGAAAAGGATTTCACCACCCCTTTCTGCTTGTATTCTAACTGCTTCACATCACTTGAGCTCTTTTTCATACACTCGTTTGTATAGTGACCCATCTCATTGCACTTAAAAAAGTTCAATAACTATAAATCAAATTTGGACTTACCATCACCTTGATCTTTTTCAGTGCAATCAAAATCCTTATGTCCCATCTTACCACATCGGTTGCACTTTCCAGAATTCAGAAGACATTCCCCAACATGCCTTTTTCCACATTTATCACAAACTAACTTATTTTTCTTATGATCAGACCTTTTTGAATAATTCTTCCTTTTCTCCTGCCACCTCGGTCTCTTCTTCTGTTGGTTTTTATAGACCACTTGATCCTCTAAAAACTCCATTTCCACCTTCTCAACACATCGAACAAGCTTTTCATAACTTTTAAACTCACGAGAAGCTAATTCCCTTCAATATTTTGGCTTTAATTATGAGTAAAAACGATTTATTTTATTATCAAGGTCTCGGATAAAATTTGGAGCATACCTTTCCAATCGAGTGAAACTTTCTTCATAGGCAGCCACTGAGTCTTCCTCTTGCCTCAATTCCATGAATTTTTTTTCCATCCTAAGTCGAATAGTCTTAGTAAAATACTTCTCAAGAAACATACCTTTTGAATTCATCCCAGTCAAGAGGATCAGTCTCATTAGCGTCCCTGATATTTTTAACCATCGACCACCACTGATCTGCTTCACCTTCAAAACGGTAAATAGAAAGACTAACCTTTTGATTGTCTGAACACCCCATGACATCAAAAATCTTCTCCAGTTCTTTAATCCTCCCTCCAGCTAGCACAGGGTCAGATGATCCTATGAATGATGGGGGATGTTGCCTCATGAAATGTTCCACCACTGACATGTTCCTCTGTGGTTGATCTGGCTGATCTCATGCATGGATACCGCCACCAGTTATCGCTTGATTCAACTGCGCCATTACTGCAAAAAACTGTTCAGTTCCAATTCTGACCATCTCAGGATGCTGATTCGGAAGGTTATTTCCTTTTGTATGCCTTCCTAGCACTATTTCCCTGTTTCCTCTGTGGAAAACCATTCTGAACAGACATGTCTTAGATGAAGCAACATGGTAATCTTCAAATGCTATATCATTTCAATTTGACCATAAAAAAATGTTTTTGGATAATCATTTAATAAAATTCTAACTCTTAATGTTATCTAAACCGACCTCTGATACCACCTATAAGGCCCCAGCCTTAAACCTTACTTAATCTTGAGTTATTACAAGATTTCACATTGAGGATCTTTTCAGGTTTATAGTTTTATATAATTAGATCATAAAACATGCATTACATTCCACATTTAAACAAAGTGGTTACATAAAATATATTATTCATTTTTCCCATCAATGGAAACATATTTAAAATAAAACGTGGATTCTTTATTGACTCTTCCTTGACACTATCATCATATCATGTACTCTTCCCTTGACCTGTGAAAAACATTTCAAAAACTTTGGATGAGCATAAAAAAGCTCAATAAGGGATATAAAAATATGGAAAGGAAACATGATTACATGTATATATAAGAATCAATGAAATCGTACTCTACTCATAAAACATAAGCACATTAACATACCTCATCAAATCACGAATAAATCATAGAAATCATAAGACATAAAGGTAACTTGAGGCATTCATAACATTCTTACGTAGGGAGTAACCCTCTTGGTTACGTTTGGAATACCCATCACAGTATATTCCCTAAATATCTTCGGAGAAACCTTAATGTTTAACTCATTTGTGTTACCCAATGCATTGGAGAGCTATATAGGGCTCACACGCCCTTAGTTTATCATGGAACCACCCCTCTTCATAACAATTCCCAAGAACCATAACATAATCGTACCACATAATACATGCATAAAGGAAACATAACATTTCCACATTTCAATCACAAGATATCAATAAAACACATTGATATAAAAAAACATTATAAAAACCATTTTCAATACCAAAATAAAAAAAAGTAAAACATGGTATTTATTTTTCATTTTAAAAAAAGGTATGGCTTGTAGAGGAAGCTGAAACTCAAATAATGGTCATGGCGGCGGAGAAGTCGTTGTCGCCGCATACGTACGACAAAAAAACATTCCCTTTTATGGTTTAAAAAATGCTTCGTATAAAAAAGTTTCCTTTTGAATAAACATAAAAAGTCAAAGGGGTTTATACACCGTATAAAAGAAAGTTGTGTATAAAACAAAATATGCCTCAACGAAAGGAGATTGAGACGGATTCCCTTACCTCGAGTCCGACATGACTCGATCATTCATTAACCTCCTGAATAATAAACTTGAGTTAATTTCTACTTGCTTAAGAATATTTTTCAAGTTCATTATTCCTTTTATATCACTTATTACCATGTCATGAACACTATGTAATTATTTAATATCGGTCGTTTTAAAGATCATTGGTACTTGAGTCAAAAATAAACTCTTTATAATTTCAAGTTGTTCATGTATCCATTATATCCAGAGTTATACTCATGATATAGATATCATATATATCATATAAATCCAGTATATACATGCATTTATAATATTACATAGCCTTTAGAGGTATGAAATGAAATGCACCGTTCATGGAGACGGTAAGTCGTACGTACGCATGAACCCTACTTTCATTTCTATTTTGCATTTTATAGAATGGAATCAAAATAATAGAAAGGTATATTATAATCCCAATATAATATCATATATAATATCATTAATTACATCCTTTATACATCCCACATATGGCATTAACGAATCAAATCACTTTTAGGGGGCGGTAGTCCGCACTTCCTAAGATGAAGATATCGTGTTTACCAATAATGGAAACCATAAAGGTATGCCATAAATAAAAAATAAAGAAGCTTAAGTAAAACATAAACATATTATATATCATATATAAATATATTGTCATCTTAATGTCCACCTTTGAAGGTGTTAAAAGAATATTGAACAATCATCGTTTCGTGAGGCAGAAATTCGCCATCCACGGAAACAGTATGTTCTTTAACCATTAGTTGTGGGTGTGTGTAAGTGTAGCTCTAATACTTATTATAAAAACATCCTAGTATATGGAAGATACTGGTGTTGTTACAAAAGAAATGAATAAAAAGACTTTAGGGGGTTGTAGAAGCAAAATAAAACATAAGAACACAATAGAAGACACTACCTTTAAATCGGGTAACGCTTTTTGATTTGAGCTCAAAGGCTTCCTTGGGAAGACTTCTGCCCAATGTGAGGCTTCTAAGAGTTAGAGAGGGATGTGTAGAGTCAAAATTTTTAGGGTTTGGCCGAGCCAAAGGCTTTGGAAGTGTGGGTAAGGTGGTAGAGGTGGGGGCCTTTTATAAGAGGAGAGGAGGGGGACTCTTGGAAAGTAAAGAAATGTTATTTTATTTTAAAATGAGTTTCAGATTTAAAAGGTCCCACCTTGATATACTTCAAGGATAAGGTGATAAGGGTTTGAAATATACCCATCCAATAGGTTTTTGACAAGTTTGGGGCTTAGATTTTACATTATCTTTTCATTCTACTTAAATTGTTACATAATGAGGCAATCACTGCATCATCATGGTGTCATAAATAATTTAATTTATTTAATGTCTAAAAATTATAAAAAAATACTATGATGTAGGAAATAGTTTTATGTTTATAATGAATATTTATAGTAAAAAATATGACTTTTATTACCCCATTTCAAAATTGGTTTAGTAAAACAACTCATGTTTGTGTCATTTTTACTTTTACTTTAAATAAAAGGCATTAATGTCTTTATCTTACCCAAGTGGCTCCATGGGGTCCCAAAAATCAACCCATGGGTTTTCTGGGTCGGATATGACACATCCAATAATGGTAGGACATGTGTCTAGGTCATTTCATATTATTAAAACATTATTCTTACCTTAAATTACACTAATTACCTCTAATCGCGATTAAAAACATAAAAAAGTTACTATTCACCAAAAAAATTATTTTAATCCATTTGAATCACATTTTACTTCTAAATGAAAACCATGTATGTAGGATTTTTGAAATTCAAAACACAGAGGTGGTAAAATTTCATTTAAACGAAAAATCAGTTTCTTAAGTACCACTTAGTGGTTTCACTATTCATCAAAAATTGAAGTTTTTCAGAAAAATACAAAAACATCACCCTAAGCTATATTTGATATTCCGAATTCAAAAATGATGTCTATTTTATAAAATTCAAAACATATAAGTTACATTAATTAATTTAATAATTAATTCCCGCTGTCTGAGCAAATAGTGTGTTTTTATGAAACAATAAGTATCAAAAGATTGACACTAGATTAAGTCCAATTTCAAAGTGAAATTAATTCAAATGACCACTATTGGATAAAATGGTAAAAATATATTCTAATTGAACTTTAAAACTAATTCAAAAGATAATCTAACAATATAATTATATTATAAGAAAATGCAGTTTTGATGTAAAATGCAGTATTTTTCACTATTCATTAAAAAATGAACATTGTCAGAAAAATACCAAAAAATTATCCAATGTAAATTTCAATGTCCCAATCATAAATAACAAGTTTATTTTGACAAATTGAGCTTATAAAATTGTCAAAAGGTTGATTTAAAAATGGTTTTCCATCAAAAGGCAGTAAAAAATCTTTTAAAAATATTAGTGTATTCCATGCTTAAGATTGGATTTATCCTCATTTTAAGCCTCTAAAACACTATCTATTTCTTTAGTAGACATAGATAAAAATATCTATTATTTATTACTTACTTGGGATGTTACATCCTTCCCCCCTTTTGAAAATTTTTTCCCTGCAATTTATTTACTTATCAAATAAGTGGGGGTATTTATCCCTCATAGCATTTTCAGATTCCCATGTTGCCTCTTCAATCATGTGGTTTTTTCCACAAAACCTTTACATGAAGAATAACCTTATTCTGTAACATGTGCTCCCTGTGGTCAAGAAGTTCGACCGGTTGTTCCTCATAAGATAGATTCTCTTCCAGCTGAACTACCCATGGACTCAAAACATGAGATGGATCTGGCATATACTTTCTCAACATCGAAACATGAAAAACATTGTGTACCTGAGATAAACTTGGAGGTAAAGACACTCGGTATGAAACTGATCCTACTCTCTCCAGAATTTCATATGGTCCAATGAACCTTGGACTCAGCTTTCCATTCTTACCAAATTGCATAACACTTTTCTATGGTGATACTTTGAGAAAAACATGATTACCTACCTCAAAAGAGAGATCCTTCCTCCTATTGTCTGTATAACTCTTCTGCCTGATTTGAGCTGTTCTCATGTGTTTCTATATCAGCTGAATTTTTTCTGCCAACTCTTCCACCAATTCTGGTCCCATCAGCTTCCTTTCACCCACATCATCCCAGAAAGCTGGAGTTCGACACCGCTTCCCATATAACGCCTCAAATGGTGCCATCTGTATACTGGAATGAAAACTGTTATTATATGAAAATTCAACCAAAGAAATATGTTGGTCCCAAATTCCCTGATAATCCATTGAACAAGCACGTAGAATATCCTCCAAAGTCTGAATTGTTCGTTCTGACTGCCCATCTGATTGAGGATGCAAAGTTGTACTAAAATTTAATTCAGTACCCAACGAATTCTGAAGGCCTTTCCAAAAGTTAGAAGTGAACCTGGGATCATGGTCAGATACAATGGAGAGAGGAACTCCATGTAACCTGAATATCTCTTTAAGATACAAACGGGAAAGTTGATCTAGGGAAAAAGTATCTCGTATAGTAAGGAAATGAGCAGATTTAGTCAAGCGATCAATAATAACCCAGATTGCATTATTATCTCAAGATGTCTTTGGTAATCCCACAACAAAGTCAATGGATATATTCTCCCATTTCCACTCTAGAACTGATAAAGGCTGAAGATTGCCTTTCGGTAACTGTCGCTCTGCTTTAACCTGCTGACAAGTCAAACACTTCACAGTAAAATCAGCAATATCACTTTTCATTCAATCCCACCAGTAATACTCCCGCAGATCTATGTACATATTAGTACTGCCAGGATGAACTGAAAACGGAGAACTATGAGCTTCATATAAAAACTCTCTCTTCAACTATGAATCACAAGACACACACAACCTCTTCCCAAATATCAAAACACATTCATTATCAATGTTGAATTCAGGAAACTTACCCTTCTGAACCAGCTCTACCTTTTTCTGCAACTCACTGTCTTGCTTCTGTGCTTGCCAGATTCTGTCTGATAGAGAAGATTTCACTGATACCTGAAACAAAACAGAAGGACATCCTACACCAACAACTTCTATGCCAACGTTCATCAAATCCTTAACCAAATGATCACATTCCAAACACAACATTGTTAATGAAGCATTACTTTTTCAACTCAAAGAATTAGCCACTTTATTTGCTTTTCCTAAGTGGTAATGAATTGTACAATCATAATCCTTGATTAATTATAGCTATCTATTCTTTCTCATGTTCAATTTTTTCTAAGTGAATATATACTTTAAAATTTTGTGATCGGTATATATTTCACACTTTACTCTATACAAATGATGCCTCCAAATTTTTAATGCGAAAACAACAGCAGATAATTCCAAATCATGTGTAGGGTAATTTACCTCATGAGTTTTCAACTGTCGTGAAGCATAATCAATTACCTGATCATTCTGCAATAGGACACAACCAAGTCCTTTCAATGAAGCATCACCGTAGATAACAAACTCACCATTCCTAGAAAGTAGTTCCAAAACTAGAGCATTCACCAATATTCTTTTCAATTCCTGAAAACAATCATCACATTCTTTTGTACAGATAAACTCATCACCCTTCTGAGTTAGCTTAGTCATTGGACTAGATAACCGTGAAAAATTTCAAACAAACCTTCGGTAATAGCCTGCCAAACCAAGGAAACTACGAATCTCAGATACATTTGTGGGTCTTGTCCATTCTTCAACAACCTTTGTTTTTGCAGGATCAACAGTTATCCCATATTTAGAAAAAATGTGGCCAAGGAAAGAAATTTGTTGCAACCAAAACTCACACTTGCTGAATTTCCCATACAATTTCATTTCTTTTAAGGTTTTCAAAATAACCCTTAAATGTCTTTCATGCTCTTCTTTACTTTTAGAAAACACCAAAATATCATCAATGAAAACCACCACAAACTTATCCAATAACTCATGGAAAATTCTATTAATTAATTATATGAATACAACAGGTGAATTGGTTAGCCCAAAAGGCATTACTACAAATTCATAATGGCCATATCTTGTTCGAAACACAGTCTTCGGAACATCTTCTTCCTTTACCTTCAGCTGATGGTACCCCAATCTCTGGTCAATCTTTGAAAAATACTGAGCTCCCTGGAGCTGATCAAACAAATCATCGATATGAGGAAAAGGATATTTGTTCTTAACAATGATGTTATTCAAAGCTCTATAATCAATGCAATGTATCATTGAACCATCTTTATTTTTAACAAATAAAACAGGAGCACCCCATGGTGATGTGCTAGGTCGAATGATGCCTTTCTCTAATAAATCTTGCAATTGCTCCTTCAACTCTAAAAGTTCAATTTGAGACATTCGATAAGGGGGTTTTGAAATTGGCTTAGCAGCAGGAACTAAGTCAACAGTAAACTCAACTTCCCGATCTGGTATTATTCCAGGAAACTCATCAGGAAAAACATCAGGATACTCAATTACCACTGGGACATCATTAATCTGAACAGTTCCTTTGTTTTCAATGATGTGTGAAAGGTAACATTCATTTCCATCTTTTACATGTTTCTCAGCCTCTTGTTATGTTATCAACAGTAAGGGTTCATTATTGTTCACAAACTGAAAGTCTTTCTGAAAAGAAACTTCTTTAGCTATACAATCAATCTTAGCATGGTAAATAAAGAGCCAATCCATACCCAAGATAACATCAAATTCTACTGGAGGTAAAACAATAAGGATCGCAAGTAGGTTTTTTCCATAGATAAGGATATGAAGATTCTTATAAATTCTTTTTTCCTCAACATTTCCCCCAGGTGTTTTTACCACAAGTTCAGGAGTCATTTCTTGAGATGGTATTCCCATTTTACTAGAAAAGGTTTCAGAGATGAAAAAATGTGTAGACCCCGAATCAAACAACACACTTGCATAATCTGAAAAAACAAATAAAGTGCCTGATACAACTTCATTTGATGGCCCGACATCTACTGAAGTAGTTGCAAAGGATTTCACCACCCCTTTCTGCTTGTAGTCTAACTGCTTCCCATCACTTGAGCTCTTTTTCGGACACTCGTTTTCATAGTGACCCATCTCATTGCACTTAAAACATTTCACTATCTGTAAATCGAATTTGGACTTACCATCACCTTGATCTTTTTCAGTGCAATCACGAGCCTTATGTCCCATATTACCACATCGGTAGCACTTTCCAATATTCAGAAGGCATTCCCTAGAATCCCTTTTTCCACATTTATCACAAACTGGAAACTTAGTTTTCTTACCATTAGACCTTTTTGAAGAATTCTTTTCTTTCTCCTGCCTCCTCGGTCTCTTCTTTTGTTGGTTTTTATAGAACACTTGATCATCAGCAAACTCCATTTCCACATTCTCAGCACATCAGACAAGCTTTTATTAACTTTTAAACTCACGAGAAGCTAATTCCCTTCGATATTTTGGCTTTAATCCTATGTAAAAACGATTGATTTTACTATCAAGGTCTCGGAAAAAATTTAGAGCATACCTTTCCAATCGAGTGAACATTTCCTCATAGGCAGCCACTGAGTCTTCCTCTTGCCTCAATTCCAGAAATTGTTTTTCCATCCTAAGTTGAACAGCCTTAGGAAAATACTTCTCAAGAAACATACCTTTGAATTCATCCCAGTCAAGAGCATCAATCTCATCAGCGTCCTTGATATTTTTAACCATCGACCACCACTGATCTGCTTCACACTCCAAACGATAAATAGTAAGACTAACCTTTTGATGGTCTAAACACCCCATGACATTAATAATCTTCTCCAGTGCTTCAATCCACCCTGCAGCTAGCACATGGTTAGATGATCCTCTGAATGATGGGGGATGTTGCCTCATGAAATTTTCCACCACTGACATGTTCCTCTGCGGTTGATCTGGCTGATATCATGCATGGATACAACCACCATTTGTCGCTTGATTAAATTACGCCATTACTGCAACAAACTGTTCAGTTCCAATTCCGACCATCTCAGGATGCTGATTCGGAAGGTTATTTCCTTCTATATGCCTTCCTAACACTGCTTTCCTGTTTCCTCTGTGGAAAACCATTCTGAACAGACATGTCTTAGATGAAGCAACATGGTAATATTCAAATGCTATATCATTTCAATTTGGCCATAAAAAAATGTTTTTGGATAATCATTTAATAAAATTCTAACTCTTAAAGTTATCTAAACCGACCTCTGATACCAACTATAAGGCCCCAACCTTAAACCATACTTAATCTTGAGTTATTACAAGATTTCACATTGAGGATATTTTCAGGTTTAGAGTTTTAGAGAATTAGATCATAAAACTTTCATTATTCCACATTTAAACAAAGTGGTTACATAAAATATAGTATTCATTTTTCCCATCAAAGGAAACATATTTAAAATAAAACATGGATTCTTTCTTGACACTTCCTTGACACTATCATCATATCATGTAACATTCCCTTGACCTGTGAAAAACATTTCAAAAACTTTGGATGAGCATAAAAAATCTCAGTAAGGGATATAAAAATATGGAAAGGAAACATGAGTACATGTATACATAAGAAACAATGAAATCATACTCTAATCATAAAACATAAGCACTTTTACATACCTCATAAAATCATGAATAAATCATAGAAATCATAAGATATAAAGGTAACTTGAGGCATTCATAACATTCTTACGTAGGGAGTAACCCTCTTGGTTACATTTGGAATACCCATCACAATATATTCCCTAAATCTCTTCGGAGAAACCTTAATGTGTAACTCTTTCATGTTACCCAATGCATTGGAGAGCTATATCGGGCTCACCCGACCTTAGTTTATCATGGAACCACCCATCTTCATAACAATGCTCAAGAACCATAACATAATCGTACCACATAATACCTGCATAAAGAAAACATAGCATTTCCACATTTCAATCACAAGATATCAATACAACACATTGATATAAAAAAACATTATGAAAACAATTTTCAATACCAAAATAAAAGAACAGTAAAACATGGTATTTATTTTTCATTTAAAAAAAGGTATGGATTGTAGAGGAATCCGAAACTCAAATAATGGTTACGACGGCGGAGAAGTCATTGTCGCCGCATACGTATGACAAAAAAACATTCCCTTTTTTCGTTTAGTAAACTCTTCGTATAAAAAAGATTCCTTTTGAATAAACATAAAAATTCAAAGGGTTTTATACACCGTATAAAAGAATGTTGTGTATAAAACAAAATATGCCTCAACAAAAGGAGATTAAGATGGATTCCCTTACCTCGGGTCCGACTTGAATCGATCATTCTTTAATCTCCTGAATAATAAAATTGAGTTAATTTCTACATGCTTAAGAACCTTTTTCGAGTTCATTATTCCTTTTATATCACTTACTACCATGTCATGAACACTATGTAATTATTTAATATCGGTCGTTTTAATGATCATTGGTACTTGAGTCAAAAATAAACTCTTTATAATTACAAGTTGTACATGTATCCATTATATCCAGAGTTATAATCAGGATGTAGATATCATATAAATCATATATATCCAGTATATACATGCATTTATAATATTACATAACGTTTAGAGGTAAGAAATGAAATGCACCGTTCATGGAGATGGTAAGCCGTACGTACGCATGAACGCTACTTTCATTTATATTTCGTATTTTATGGAATGGAATCATAATTATATAATGGTATATTATAATCCCAGTATAATATCATATATAATATCATTAATTACATCTTTTATACATCCCACACATGGCATTAACGAATCAAATCACTTTGAGGGGGTGGTAGTCCGCACTTCCTAAAATGAAGATATCATGTTTACCCATAATGGAAACCATAAAGGTATGACATAAATTAAAAATAAAGAAGATTAAGTAAAACATAAACATATTATATATCATATATAAATATAGTATCATCTTAATGGTCACCTTTGAAGGTGTTAAAAGAATATTGAACAATCATCATGTCGTGAGACAGAAATTCTCCATCCACGAAAACAGTATGTTCTTTAACCATTAGATGTAGGTGTGTGTAAGTGTATCTCAAATCCTTATTATAACAACATACTAGTATATGGAAGATACTGGTGTTGTTACAAAAGAAATTAATAAAAAGAGTTTAGGGGGTTAGAGAAGCAAAAAAAAACATAAGAACACAATAGAAGACACTATCATTAAATCGGGTAACTCTTTTTGATTTGAGCTCAAAGGCTTCATTGGGAAGACTTATGCCCAACATGAGGCTTCTAATAGGTAGAGAGGGATTTGGAGAGATAAAATGGGATGGGTTTGGCCGAGCCAAAGGCATTGGATTTGTGGGTAAGGTGGTAGAGGTGGGGGCCTTTTATAAGAGGAGAGGAGGGGCACTCTTGGAAAGTAAAGAAATGTTACTTTATTTTAAAATGAGTTTCGGATTTAAAAGGTCCCACATTGATTTAATTCGAGGATAAGGTGATAAGGGTTCAAAATATACCCATAAAATAGGTTTTTGACAAGTGTAGGTCTTAGATTTTATATTATCGTTTCATTTTATTTAAATCGTTAAATAATGAGGTAATCACTGCATCATCATGGTGTCATAAATAATTTAATTTATTTAATGTCTAAAAATTATAAAAAAAAATACTATGATGTAGGAAATCTTTTTTGATTTCTAATGAATATTTATAGTAAAAACTATGACTTGTATAACCCCATTTAAAAATTGGTTTAGTAAAACAACTCATGTTTTTGTCATTTTTACTTTTACATTAAATAAAAGGCATTAATGTCTTTATCTTACCCAAGTGGATCCATGGGGTCCAAAAAATCGACCCATGGGTTGTCTTCGTCGGCCATGACACATCCAATAAGGGTAGGACATGTTTCTAGGTCATTTCATATTATTAAAACATTATTTTTACCTTAAATTACACTAATTACCTCTAATCGCGAATAAAAACTTAAAAGTTACTATTCACCAAAAATTATTTTAATCCCATTGAACCACATTTTACTTCTTAATTATAACCATGTATGTCAGATTTTTGAAATTAAAAACACAGAGGTGGTAAAATTTCATTTAAACGAAAAATCAATTTTTTAAGTACCACTTAGTGGTTTCACTATTCATCAAAAATTGAAGTTTTTCAGAAAAATACCAAAACTTCACCCCAAGATATATTTGATATTCCGAATTCAAAAATGATGTCTATTTTACAAAATTCAAAACATATAAGTTATATAAATTAATTTAATAATTAATTCCCACTGTCTGAGAAAATAGTGTGTTTTTATGAAACAATAAGTATAAAAAGATTGACACTAGTTTAAGTCCAATTTCAAAGTGAAATTAATTCCAACGAACAATATTGGATTAAATGGTAAAAATATATTATAATTGAACTATAAAACCAATTCAAAAGATAATCTAACCATATAATTAAATTACATGAAAAAGCAGTTTTGATGTAAAATGCAGTATTTTTCACTATTCATTAAAAAATGAACATTGTCGGAAAAATACCAAAAAACTATCCAATGTAAATATCAATGTCCCAATCATAAATAATAAGTTTATTTTGAAAAATAGAGCTTATAAATTGTCAAATGTTTGATTTAAAAATGGTTTTCCATCAAAAGGCAGTAAAACAATCTTTTAAAAATATTAGTGTATTCCATGCTTAAGATTAGATTTATTCTCATTTTAAGCCTCTAAAACATTATCTAATTCGTTTTTTGAAATTGATAAAAAATATATATTATTCATTACTTACATGGGATGTTACATGTAGTGTACGAATCCCACCAGTCAAGACCTCACGAGGGATATTACACTATTCCTGACATCATCCTAGAATCCATGGTTCATGCTCTACACTGTTGGAGGAATTATATTTTGTCTGAGTGGTGCATCATTTACAATAACAATAAAAGTATAAAATATATCTCCACACATCTTGAAAAGAATCTAAGGTTAATCATGTGGGTTTAATCCTTTCATTGATTTGAATATGAGCTTGGTTATACAACAGCTAATGGAAATTAAGTGGCCGAAACAATGATCTAGAAGACTAATATGTAGGCCATACAGAAGGCCTTCAGTGAGTTCTAGTTTATGGATTTTTTAATATTCTACTATAGTTTTATGAATGTCATGGGAAGCCTCTTTCCATGCCAATTTTAGTAAAATCCATGATTCAGTAGAGGGTGTTTATGAAAAGCTATTAGATCCTGAGGTGCCCTTCCTAAGAGAGAGTGTCTCAGGTTAGTGCACACATCCTAGTGATAATGAGATATCTCTCATCAATGGATGAATTTATATTTGTTCAAAAATATAGGAATAGTTGGTATTTGAATACGATGACTTTATTTGAAATGTTCACCATGGGTTTACCATGATGTATCGAGAAGTGTGTCAATAATATCAGTGGTCAATTATGAAGATGAAGATTTTAGGTTTTATCATTTAGTTCTCCACCTATCGACAAGTGAAGGATTCTCACTAACAACATGATAGAATTGTATAGCCTCTATCTATTCCCATGTAAAAATGGTATGATTTCACCCTATATTAAGTGATGGTATTGACCATATCTCCTAAAATAAGTGATGTTGTATTGATGATCATTGAGATGTTGAACAAGGTTTCACACTTTATACTTACCCAATATATCTTCTCAGTTTATTAGAATGGAAGGATACGTAAAAAATAGATTGATCTTATTCATGGTGTTCCCCATTCTATAACGTGATACTAAGATTAATGTTTTACATCATGGTTCTGGAAGGGGTAGTAAAAGATACTCGGTTCCCAGGTGATATTGAGAACAACACATCCTTATTAGACTGACACATAGTTTTAGCAGATGATACATGATCTATAGGACATGATTTTGGTATTTATCCTTGATTTTAGAGGATAATTAAAAATATATATATATGACCCTTTTTGAGTTTCTTACAATAATATCTTTCAATAAATACTTCGTATGGATATATATAACTCCCTTTTATGGTAGGTTATGAAATTTATCTCTATATAGGTTATATGTAGGTGGGGAATCAATACTAGTTCCTCATCTCATTCAGGAGACTTAAGATAATGTACACCTGATTTATTAGTTTATGGATATAGATAAGTCCAAGAAGTAGTCTCATAGTGTTCTTCATTGTTGATCTATTGATTTTGATGTGGAACATTGTGCCTTTCAATGTGTTTCTATTGTATTTGTCCATAGGAAAATTCAGAGAGAGGGGACGTTATCACCCCATTTCATTAAGCCTTTTGAGAACATAGAGAGACATGGAATGATAGACTATTAATTTAATATATCTTATATGAACCATTCCATAAATGAAATCTTCCACATATCATCGATTCTCAAGAACCATACTAACTCATCTCATTTGATTGACCCTAATAACATTGAGTTGGAGTAAGAAACTTTATTTTTTGTGCAACCAAATGGTATTGTTGATTAGAACATGAAGGAAATCCGAGGAATGTTATTTCCAATGAACTAGATTCCATGGAAGTAGGATCATAAACATAATGAGACTTGGGAGTGGGAAGAAAATATACATGCCTAATGGATGATGATTTGTTCATTTGATCACTCTTTACAATCTGAAGGCCAACTCAGGAAAAGATTATTTAGTGTTGGGGGGATGTAGTGACCCATCATTTCATGAAGATATATTTCCATTTCTTTTGGAATTAAATCTTATGTTTTCCTCTTGTGAAGGTATTTAATGGAGACATAGAAGTCATGAGGGTGCCTAGGATTTTTTTAGAGCCCTGAGCCCTGTGTTTTGGATAGACTGTATATTCCACAAGATTAGTCAAAACTGTGTTACCCAACCAACATAGTTTCCTATAACCATGTAGGTCATTTCTAGTGGAAAATAGGGTTTCACGCTTGTCTCTAATAATTTGATCCAGGGGGAACAAAAATGTGAAATTTCATAGGGTTGTGATAGTGGACATATGGACTGTATGCGTACATTTATGAAAACTGTGTGCCTAGCCTATGCGGGTCCCTACATATGCATAAATGGGCACACAGTAAGTGAATAGTTTATAATATTGTGTGACTCCTAGACTTTTGGGTAAAAATACAATTCATCACTTGAAAAATTTTAACCGCAAATCCTTCATCCTTCTTATATTTCTGGTGGTCCACATTCCCAGAGAGACCTATCCTCTTCCATCTAAGTATTCTGATCCCTCCCCTATCTAATCTATGATTCAATAAACATTGGATGTGTTGGATCTCTCTCTATAATATCTATATTATCCATCCTAATTTATCATGTTTTGTTTCTTCACTATATTTTGGTGAGACCTAATTTTCCTATGTTATGTGAATTTGAATATTATCCAATTATCTATCATCCAAGCCTGATTCAATGGTCGACATGGATGACCAGTGCTCTATAGACATTAGTTAGTTGCTCGAGTTTCTTTCCGTATGATTCATTGCATCCAATATTATACACTATTGTGACACATGGAAAACCCTTCCAAAACACTTCTATATTTTTAATGAACTTAAATTGAATACTTGAAATTCTAGGTATTACTCTAGAGAGTAGAAAATATACATATTGTCTATCACCTAGACCTAATCCACCCATATTGTTGTGTCTTTCATTGATGGAATAGTTTCCATCATTTGATATCTTATTAAATATACATTAAGGTGTGACTTGAAAATATTATAAATGTTGTTGAGCCAATGGAAATTAAAGGAGATTTGATTTAAAAGTATGTCTTATCACCTACAGCCTTATGTCCAAATATCTGTATGACATTATTTATTTCATAGTTGGAATTTTTTGAGTTAAATGAAACATATTTCTTTTTCAGAATCATACAAATTCTTTTCAATACTAAACGTCATGATATTGATGGACATATCACACCCTCACTTATTATAGAGATTTATAAAAGGGTCATTAAATTAGGTTTACTAGGATGATATTATCATTCCATAGTTTGAATCTTCAATTAATTGTAAATACATTTAGGTTGATACTAATTATTCATTTGATGGGATCACTGTTAATTTCATCTACCTCGAGGGGAGTGATACCATAGAAGAGAATCCTTGGACACGCTAGGTGGAAAAATGGTTCTAACATTTGACAAGTGAGACTCGAACCCCTATGTGAGATACTGGGATACACATGCATGCCAATATTATTTTCACAGCATTCCATGTGTGATATTCAAATTAAATTAGTGTTTATGATTAAAAATAGTAACTTTGGATTGAAAAATTACCCATGTGAATGGAATTATAAATATATATCAAGTGTTTTCAAAAAGTTTATGATATGAAAAAAATAATATCCGTATTGTAAGAAAAAGGTGTAGAGTGATGGTTGTTAAACCATCAAACATAATTATGTTTATGAAATGCTTTTGGTGGGTCCATAAAATCAATGGATCAATTATTTTAATTGTGATTAATCTTATAATTTGAAATCAAATAATATCACTGTTGCAAAGAATATTATTTATATTTGGATTAAAAGAGATTGTAGAAATTGGTTTTTCATTTTATAAAAATACAAGTATAATTAAAAGCTCGTTGAGATTTTTCTATGACAATATGTAAATATGTTTCAACTTGAATTATATAGAATTTTAAATTGTTAGGTGGGAGGAATAATAATAGAAACCTGTACTTATGAAAATAGGAAAATATATTTATACATTAGTAGTCATGTGCTTAATATATCCTGGTATGGGCATTCCATAAAATTTATTTTATAGAGTGAGTATCTAATCGATATAGGGATAATATGATGACAGAACACTTGGAAGCTGTGAAATGGTTATCAAATCTATATTGAATAAATTAAATATATTTAATTAGGGTTTTAATTATCATAACAATAAAAGGGTATGTTGATATTTATTTTTGGGAAATTGTAATAATCATAAAAGTATATTAGTCTATGATTTTACCATTATAGAAATGATAATATAATGGATTTTGATGTTGAAAAAGGAATTTAAAATTTGTTTAGTCGAATAAGAATATCTTTTTGTAGTAAAATTAATGAATGATATAGATTGGTTGAAATTTTTATTGTTAAAAATCAAAAAGTAAAATTTTAGTGGTATAATTCACATGGTAAAAAAACCCATCATTTTATTCCAATAAAAAATAACATCGACCTGAAAAAACACAATATTATATTGGTTTTTGAAGGCAGAGATTAAAAAAATAGAAGTTTATTAGATAAAAATATAAGTCTAAAATGTGTATGATTTTATTGATTAAGGATTGATTGATGCAGAATTATACATCAGTGGGAATCAAAAAACGTGTGGGTGGAGGAAATCAAACAAATTTTACAGAAAGAGAACAAATGTTTGGATCTATCTAATTATTGGTGTTTTCTTATGGATCATTGAAGTACTATTAATGTGAGAGATTGTTAAGATTACAAATTCTTTAAATTTCACAAGAATCTGTTTTCTTGAAAGTGATTTTTTTATTGATGCTTTAATAGATGGATTAGTGTTTAGTAAAAAGAAATATTGATGTACAAATCATGCATAAGACCCCACAATTTTACTATATTACATTATGTTAAATAAACAATATTACAATATTTTGTTTCACATATGAAATTAATGTAAAATTATTCATGACATATTATATAATAATTATCAATAAAATTTAACGCTAATAAATCCAATATAAAATGATAATATTCATATCAATTAGAAATACATTTAAAATAGTGTTATGAATACCTAAAACATTTAAAAATAGTTTTTCAATAGAAGTAGTTTTTCATTATAGATTCTGTTTTCCTAATAAATATAAAGATATTATTTTTTGAATATAATTTTTTGAAATCAACTTCAATTTTTATTATATATTATAAAATCACAATAGACATAATTTCTGATATTTTTTGAAACAATTTATTTATTTTATGAAATGTGAAAAATTAAAAAAGTATTTTAAACTATCCCTTTGATTACATTAACTTGTTACTAGAATGACTTAATTTTTTTGGGAAATTTTTTATGTAAATTATATAGTTTTATAAATTAATACAAATCATTTAATATTATTTTTTATTTTTGAAATCAATGTTTATTTCTTTGGAATCATTTTTATAATTTTACTCAAAAAAATATTATTCACATATTTTATTTATTAGTCTTAATCAATTATGGAAACTATATGCAAAAATATGGTATTCATAATTTATAAAATTTATTTCATATTATGTAAAATTCATAATTTCATTTTTAGAATTAAAAATTTTATTACTATGATTAATGTTTATTAATGCGGTAATGGAAAACACAATTCTCAAGGAGTTTCTTTTATGATATCATATAGTTAGTATATATTGTAATAATGTAATCACTTCAAAATAATGGATCTAATAAAACATTTAAACATATATATGACTATAAAAAATTATGTAATTCAGTAATCAATACTATAATTGATTAGGAACACAGTAGTGTGAAAAATAAACTTTTCTAAAATTTATGTATTTCTATGTAATATAAAATTTAATTTAAAAATTAATTTTAAACTATTACTAAATTTATTTTAATTAAATAGTGGATAAATTTAGGATCATAAAACAAATAATTTTTTGTGTTAGTTTATAGTTTTTAAGAAAATATAAATTATTTAGTTAAAATGTAGCTATGGAGTTAAAAACTAAAAGAGTAAAATGTATAAATAAAATGGTAATTGTCTAAAAACGTGTTAAAATTATGTTTGGAGATTCATATATTAGGTTTTTAAAATATAATAACATACCCAAATTAAATTATTTCAGTGTTTTGTTATCATTGACCTCTGAATAGTGTAAATATTTCCTTGAAATGTATTAGTTATTCACAAAAATTACCATTATATGATCTATAAAAGTGGAACACATCCCCCATTCCAATTCTAAAAATAAAATTCATTTGTACATTTAAAAACAATAAATTTAACCTCTCATAGAATTTACTTTCTCATTTGTAGGACCATTTTCAATATAAGTTAGATTAACCACTTCACTTCCATGGAAAAATTCAATGTATTGTTCATTGTCCTGGCATGACTGTTATTTAATCCAATAAATTTTATTCCAAATCATACACTTACAAATAGATCTTTACCATAGTAATATAATAAACATTGTATAATTATTATTCTGATTATTTATTATATTAATGTAACAATACCTTTTTCTTCATTTTAATCAACTACAAAAAATGAAATATTATTTTTCATGTGTACATGTAAACTACCATCTCCATGAATCAATGTCTTCCATTTTTCATAAATGCATCTCATGGGGGTTATCAATTATATTAGAAATTATTAAATTTTATAAATATAATTTATATATCAATCAAAAAACTTTATTCATTATCTACCCCCATCCCCTCTATTTAAATGAAAAATGATGTTGTTAACCATGTATATGTGCAACGTTCAATGTTAAAAAAATGTCATTTCTTCATCATAATTTTTATTAATTATACGAACAACCTATATTTGAAATCTCTGACTAAAAATAATATAAATAATATCATTATTATGAAATTTTAATTATAATTTACATTTTCTAAAGAATACATAACCATTGAGTTATATTATGTCCTAGTTTACATTGGTATGCCCACTCGTGTTAACAACACTGTAAAATATCTCATAGTTTACAATAATAACATTAATAAAAATATTAGAATATTTCAATAATAAAATAATTAATTTTAATTGTTCTTAAATTTTAATATTTTTTAACTTATTATAAAAATATCATCACCAACCGCTAAAATTGTTGAAGTAAGCCTCCACTATTTCCATTTTCATGGAACATGACTAAAAAATAAAATTTCTAATTTATTTATAAATAATTAAGGATAATATATTTTAATTCCATTCATAATACTTCAATATTGAATTTGTTATGAATTGATGGATACCAAAATGAACAGAATAAATTATCTATAAAATAATTAACGTACCCAAACCCTAATGGTAAAAATATTTTATAACTAACAAATATAATAAAAAAATGAAAAATAAAAGAAAACTATTAGATTTAACTTAAGTGAATAATATTATTACAAGGAATATTAAAATATACATGTTTCTTTCTTAGGAGGTTCGGCCTCATTCAACTAAATAGATAAATAATGTAAGGGAATATGGTAACTCAATTTCCTTTCATTAAGGTATAACATTTTTATTGTATAATGTTTTCCATGATTGATATATTATAAATAATGAATAATTTAGTTACTTCATATATTTTGGGTTTTAAAATTATTTCATATAAGTTCATCATCAAGGGATTGTAACATTAATGATTATACTGCTTGTAAGTGATTCTTGGTCTTAATACCAATTTCATGGTACATGACTCTTATCATGAACAAATATAAATTTATATGATCTATATATTGTCTACTTGTTAGATTATATAATTAATTATATTTTACTAATAATATTTGAGGTTCAATTTCATTTACATTATCCTCAATGGGTTTTGATTTAAATCTTTCTCAAAAGGAAACATTTTTATTTCCAACCTCAAATTAATATCATGATCTATCAAATTTGATAACCCATCTATGAAATTTTTATATTAATCCATTATAATATCAATGTTATTTTCATTTTCTATGGTCATCTATGGTGAGAATTATATTCTCATTAATTATTTTAAATTTTATGATTAAGAATATTCTAAAGAAAATTTGATTCCCCAATTGTTTTAGAAAACATAAAAATTAATCTTTATTTACGTTTTAATCAACATTTTGGGGATATCACAATAATTATATTATTAATATAAAATTATTATATTTATCGACAATGAAATTTTCATCAAATTTTTTAAAACAAAATTAGATTAGCGTCTTCCATAGGGTTTAATTTCAAAAAAAAGATATCTTTTAGGATTACATGTTGAATATATCTTTTCACCACCTCTATCATTTTATATTAAACATTCCCACTATATTTTTATAATTTCTAAAAGTAATATTTATTCCCCTATATTTTTGAAACATTTTTATTATAATGATTTCAAAATTTAAAAGTTATTTTTTATTTCCACTCTGATTTTATTTCTAAATCTCTAAAAAAAACCACATCAGTCAATATCCCTTGACATATCTTATAGATGAATATGGTTATTCATTAAATGATATTGTATACCATTTCCTATAAAATGATTATAATATATTCTATTTTATTAGAGGAATCATCCTTCACTTTTGTTGTCTTCCCTAATAATTCCCAATGTATATGAATTATTTTTTCCAATTTATTTCTTATACGAATAAGCTATTTTTATTTCATTGAATTATCTAAATTCAATATTGTTTTTAAATATCAAATGGTGGTTGAAATGTCTGACTAAACTATATTAACATTATCTACAGGGATTAAATACCATATAATTAATTGTATCAAGTATAGGTTATTTAAACTAAAAAATACATTATATTGATGGATACCCATTTCATTTCCATGGGATTACCATGTTATTATTATTTATGAGAGGATGTCTATTTCCAAAATCTACTTGAAACCTACATCCATTCCATGTTTTACTTATGATATGATTGATTTCATGTGGCCCTCATATATATGAATGATGTAAACTTGGGCCATATATCACCCTAAATGGATAGGTTATTTTTATTTGTATCTCATGAGATATTTATAGAAATCATGTATATAATTCTCTCCCCATTATAAGAATCATGTTTTGAATCATACTCCACTATGTTAATGGAATCAGGTGGTCAAGCCTTCTAGAAATTTTTATTTCTACCCATACACATGTTTATTCAATAATTTATTGATTACTTTTTACTATATAATATTATAATAGCTTATGATTATTGACTCATGTTTATATAATCTTTTATTATTATCTTATATTATGAAAATAGTTTTCACAAGACTCATGAATTTCGATTAATTTTGTGATGGTTATGATTTATCTAAGTAAATATTGAAAAATCTCATTTTCTAAATTTATAAATTCTTAAGAGAATTTATTTATATAGATTGTATATACACTTATAATGAATTTTAGATCACCCATTTCTTATTGTTCAATCTCCAAGGTTGTTAAATTTTGTATTTTTTTTATTTTTCTGGAAGATCATTTTGTGTAGAGAATTTCAGGATATATAGATGAATCAATTTTGAACTAAGTGGTTTTTTATATAGTAGGAATAAGGTGAATTTAATATATCAAAAACTAGTTATAGTGGTTAAATATTATTGAAAACACTCTATAACAGAAAACCAAAAAAGATTATTGGAATGTAAATGTTACATTATATCTAAGAGATCTTGTAATAATGAATGTGTGTCCAATCAATTGTGTAAAATATGTTATTTTTAGCACATTATTTGGGAGTTTGGGTTTGGGGAAAATCAATTGGTATCAAAATATGGTTTACATGGAATTAGATGTTATGATTTTATTATTTTAAGATAAATAGAGATGTTAAAACTATTAATGATGATTGGTAGTAATTTTTTTTCAATATTTCAATTGTATAGATAAACATTTAAGTTTAATATATTGAATGTTTTATGATGTTTGGTGATTAGGTTGAAGTACCATTATAAAAATCCAAATGAATAACTATAAAAGGGTTTATATATATATATGATAAAATATTTTTTTAGAAATGTTTTTATTTGTTGTTTTTTTAGAAATAGAATTTATATCAACATAAAGGAATTTGTGTTTGACAATGTCATTAATAAACTTAATGGTAATCACGCATTTAAAATCTTTTTGAGTATTAACTGAATATACACACTAGTACAAGATGAGTGGACCTATGAAGGATCACCCGGCTAGTCACTCACATGGGTTGTGATTTGGTTCAAAAAATTCCATTTATGATCCATTAATGAGAGATTAATTATGTTCATAAATTATGTTAACAATAGTTACAAACCCAAAATTATATAACCAATATAAAAATTGTAGTAATTTAAGTTTAAATACAAGATAATGTGATAACTTCATAAAGTAAAAAAGTATTAGCATGAATTTTTCAGGTAATTATATTAAAATAATTATCTTCTGGGTTATATCCACATCATTATCCAATTTTGTTTTTGTAGTGTTTGAAGCCTAAAGGAACCTTGTTAGAAACAAATCCCATGGACAATGTAGTTAATTTACCAATGAAAAACCAAACTGGATAAGAGAAAAATTAAATAATTTTGATATTATGTTAAAAAGTGTGCCAATATTTACTATTAAAAATATAAATAGAGTTGACTTTGTAAACAAAATAATGAAGGTAAATGTATATTTTCTTGGATTTTCATGGGATTAATTTAAAGAAGGAAATAATTTTTAACTTCTAACAAGTATAAATTTTGAGAAGAAAAATCATAGGGAATGTGACAAAGGAATATAATAAGATTTCAAATTTGGTATGATTGGAAAAGAATATCATTATTGTAACTGATAGTTAAATATGTACGATAATAAATAAAGAAAATTATAAAAAAAACCCCTCTAATACTCCAATAATATATTAATTCATTGAATAAATGGATTCCAGACCTCATAAAAATTGATGCGCTAAAACTGGACCACTAAAGGTAATATGCAAGAGTGGACTCCAAATTCATATTAAAAAGAAATATATAATTATAAAACTAAAAAAAGTAAATCATGATGATTATGGGACACTTATACACCCCCCAGTTTTTCTTATAGAGTATGGTTTTATAGATTCTTGTATATCAAGTATTTTTTCTATGTTCATTAAATCACCACACTAATGGGTTGGTAATCAAAAAAACAGCATGTTAAATAATAATTGTACTCAAGGTTAATTTTTATGTGAATTAACATTGTAGAAAACATATTATCCTTCCTTAACATGACATTAACATGATTTTGAAAATAGATTTTTTTTTCTTTTTACATAATGGAGAAATTAATTTTTGTAATAAGGAAACTGAATTTCATATCAACCATTAATATAGTATAAATAAATTAATGATTTTAAAAAATCATTCAAAGAGAATTATTTAATTTTTGTCTTGATACTGAATAATGGTAGAATATTTTATTATATTATTAGATAAAAACTCAATATTATGGATAAGCCAATTAATATAAAATAGGTGTTATTGCCATATTTGTTACATTGATATATATCTTGAAATATTATCCAAATTTGTAACAATAATTTATTATTCATCAACTATTTCAATAAATATGTGAAAATTAAAATTTTATAGAATAAATTGTTTTAATCATTCGTGGAGATCTAGATAAGTCTTCAGAGAAACAACACCCAACTTTGTTGTGCTATCATATCAGAAGGATAAGAGTGTATGGATTTTTTTTATCAGTATTGAGATTTCTTTTGTTTTCACAGGGCTATGTTAGTTTTGAATCCCTGTTTGTTTGGGTGAATGGTTTAGTTTCAAAATTTTAATAGGGAAGTTCTCTTCTAGTGGTGTTCTGTTTTTGGGGAATTCATGGTTATCTTTTTGGTGAAAATCCTCTAGACCTATGTATCATGAATTAAGGCCAATTTTGGATAAGCTTACAATACATGTAAGGTTACCTCATTTCCCAGTTTAAAAAAGGGAAAATAAATAAAAATTTTATAGCCTTTGAGTTTGGGCTTCAAATTTTTTTTTTCTGGGGAGAATATATTTCCCAAAAAGGTTGCTATATAAAATTACATTAAATAATATATATCATGATATCATGATTCACAATAAAGAAAAAACTTAAATGGGAAAAAATATTATAAAAATATGATTCAAAATTCTATGAATAATAAAACCTTTCATAAATGAAATTTTTTAATAAATTAGATACTAATACATTATAGTATTGATAACACTTGGTGTTTAAATGTGGAATTTTTAATATTTTAGTTAATCTTTAAGTATTTTTTTTTAATTTAATATATAAATTTGTAAATATTATAATTTAAATTTTTTAAACAGATTTTTTTTTATAAAAATAATTTTTTCTTAAAGTAATTTCATATGTTTATTTTGAAATAAATTACTTCATGTTCTAGTGTGAAACATTTCTAATTTTTTTAAAACCATATTTATTATAAAGTTATCAAAATATAATAATGGGTTAAATTATTTTTAAATTGTTTGATATAAACACACAAAAATATATATGTGTATATATATATTAATTAATTTTATTATACATTACAGTATTTATAGATACCATGTTTCTTATTTTGGAATCTTGTGTAATATTTTTCTCTAAAAAGGGTCTATTTACTTCTTTTAAATAGTATATTAGATAAATTATTTAAATTAAATGTATAAAAATTTATTTAAAATTATATATAAAAATTATCATATGATTTAATATGTTTAATTAGAATTTTACTTATAAAATGATATTTTTACAACTATTGTTATTGAGGTAATGGTAAAATTGGTTTTTTTAAAGAGCTATTTTATTATAATTTTGTAATTTTTATATATTCAAATAAATTAATCACTTCTCCATAATTTTTATAAAACAATTTTTAAATCTATATAATGAAATATTTACACTCATTAATATACTAGTCAGTACTAAATATTATACGAACACTTAATTATGAAAACATTTTTTTTAAACATTTTTTACAATATATTATTTGTTTAATTTTAAAAGACAATGTTCTTATGCATATAAAACTAATTTCATTAATTATATTATATTTTTATATCAAAATAACTATCTTTTGAAGGTGGGTTTTCATTATATGTTTAATAAAAAATAAATTATTCAGTTGAAAGCTGGTTAAAAAGGAAGAACCCAAATTGGTAAAATGGTAAAATGTAAAAATATATTGTTAAATAACTAAAAAATTTAAAACATTATTATAAATTCTTTTTTGATGATTTAAGAAACTAATAAAAAATAAATTTTATTTTTTAAAAACATCTAGAGTCATTGACCCCTAAATAAAAAAATGATTCAATATAAAATTAATTTGTGTTCACAAAAGTTCTATTTTAATTCAATATTCAAAGTTACACTTACATGATTTCAATGATAAGATTAACATTATAAAATACCATGAAAATATAACAAAAGTATATCTCATATTTTATTTTTCTCACCTTTATTCCCCTAGTCTATATATGCTTTTATAAATCCATCATTTCTATGGATACATTTAAGAGAAAGTTAAATTTCCAAAAGTTTTTAATACATAATCTAGTACACATATATCTTAATTTTTTTCCTTCAATACATATCCTTAGTAATGTAATATAATAACCTCAAAAAATTTGTATACTTATTTTTTATTTTAATAAAAGAAAAATCGTTATCTAATCATTTTCATCTATTAAGAGAAATAAAAGAACATCTATTATGCATATGCCCGGATAACCACATCCATGATTCAACATTTTTGGTTTCATTTTAACATATCATTATGGAGAATATTGTAGATTTGAGTGATGAAATAAATTTATATTTATTATTTATTTATAAATCATTAATTTATTTTTATTATATATCACTAACCACTCATTCATTGAGGAATGATGATGTTAACAGTACATACAAGATGTCATTCGCCTCCATGGTGTGACATTTTTCATTTTTCATATTCATTTTCATCTATTATCCAAACCACATAAAACAAAATTCACCAATTGAAAAACATTTAAATAATATCCTTATATTTTCATATAATGTTATTATACACTTCCTTAACCATACTCACCAACTAAGTTATAATGTGTCCTTGTTTGGTTCCATTCAACTACGAGAATGAAATTTTATAAAAAATATATCGTGGATTAATATGGGAACCTAAAAAATATTATTATTAAGATTTTTTATTCCAATAATAATTTTTTATGGTTACGAAAAATTAATATGATATATTCATGTTATTATTAAAAAAATATTTAGATAATAATATTACAGAAATAGACCAATACGGTTTCCATTTAAAATAATTAATAAAGAATTTATAGAATGAAATATGATTCATATAAGTAAATATAGATTATATATTATTGTACAATTAATAATATAGTAACGATACACTTTTAATCAAATAATAGATACTAAATTTGACATCGTAAAGAATGTGTCAAAAAATTAAATATTCTGAGTCCATGTGTAATAATAATATAAAACTAATTAATATATTGATAATAAATGATATGTAATGATGTATATAAAAACTAATGTATATGATTAAGTTTATGAAATATAATATTAATATATTTTTGTTTTTTATAGGAGGTTTGGTCGAATTCAACTAAGCATTTAAAAAAGATAAGTGTTTTTTCTAACTTTATTTCATTCAATTAAGTTGTTATCTTTTATATTAAAATCTACGGTCCTATTAAAGATTAACTATATGTAATGAATAATTTATTTGCACCTTCATTTCTAAGGTTTTGTAGTTATAACATATAAACTCATAATAAATTGTTTCTTACATAAAATACTATGCTACATGTAATGGTCTCTTTTTCCCAATTCCTATTTCTTGGGACACTCGTTATGTTTTTCACCAATATACATTTTTAAATTTAATATTTTGCCTATTTGGTTAGGTGTAAATTTAATTATATTATATTCAATATATTTTGAGGTAAATTTAAAAAATGTTTTCATGTAATTGTTTTAATTTAAATGTATCTAAATACATATGATTTCTCTTTCTAACCTCATACCAATATCGATATCTCTCAATTATGATAACACATATGTTGAATTTTTATAGTATTTTATATAAAAAAACTATAATTTTATTATCATATAGTCATCCATAGTGAATTTTCACTTACCAATAAATTTTTGAACATGATGTTTTATAGTTTTTAAAATTAATTTAATCATAAAAAAATTGAGTTTCGAAAAAATAGAATGGAAATTTCAATTATGACTGTCATTAACATTTATTAATATATTTATATTTATTTTAAATAATGTAAATATAATTTTATACTACCTTAAACATCTTTTAAAGGATTTAAAATAATACCATTTAAACATTCTTTATATAGTAATTGTTTTAAAAATAAATTAACATTTATTTTTTCTATATTAACATATATAACACACATATTATATAATGTAAAAAAATAAACAATATTTTCATATGGCAGCACTTTGGTTGGCTAGGTTATCACACATAAAAATATATTAGAGTCAATTTCCTAGTTCTATAAATTTATTATTTTTTGATTTATTATTTTCTTAATGAAATGAAAGGTGAGTGAGAATGTGAATACAAAACAAAATCAAAAATACAACACGCATATATAGATACCAAAAGAATAAATTATATTAGAGAAGGAAAGAAAATAATCCTAATAGATCCACATATAGATACCTTCATTATCATGTGATATTTTCATAAAAAGAACACACTCCATTATATTTGTTAATATAGTATCCTACTCATGTTGTGAAATATACTGTACATTAGATAATATATTAGTACACCACACATCCTCATCTTTAATTAGTGGAGAATGGCTACAGACTAATAAGATAAAACTCAGACAACCTTTTTTACTATTAAACCAAATAATAATAATCCATAGATAAACCTAAAAAATATATAAATCATAAACATAGGATCAACAACAGATTACTCCTTCGAGATATTCCTTATGTGAGTTACTCATCATCAGGATAATAATATTTCTCGATGGATAAAGATTGATTTATGAATTGATATATACATATATATATTATGGATGAACACATTATTATAGTATGAGATATATAATATAAAAATAAATATAATAAATGAAATAAATTGTAAAAATATAATATATGTAGTAGTATCCTAATTTCATAGGGAAGTAGTCAATTCCACTCGCAAAAGTATATTATCTATATTTATAGAAATATACGTTAAATGGAACAACCATTGAAACTCTTTAATATCTTATTTAAATATTCAAATCATTCTCCATTTAATGTGGTCAATTTATACTCTTTTTTGACATATTAAATAATTTCTTTTAATTGTAACTATGTGAGATACAAAACATGAATGTTACATACCAATATTTTCATCTATTCATTTCCTTCCATATTACCTTTATATAATAGAATCTATGTTTTCTTAGAGTAAACAAATCCAACCCCACAAAGAATTTCCTTTGAGTTTTCTCAAGAATACTTCCTCAAGTGTATGGAAGTTGGTTTCTTAGACTAAACATACCACAATGTATGTTCCACATATCAATCATTTATGTGGTCCTTTCAAACTCTCACTCCCACTTTTTTCCACTATATACATCAATATGGATGGATTGAAACCTATGATCTTCCTTTTTGAAATATTTATGGACATCTCAATCACAACCACACCCAAATCATGTCCATTTAATATTTTATATCCTCATATAGTATGGAAAACATGTTTTAATCCATCTTCGTAGAAATTTTAGTCCAAACACACCCCTAAATGTCATTTCTCATGGAAAAATAGAATCTAGTCTTCACATAGACCACAAATTCATTTTCAAGAGAATATGGATTCCTAGATGGAGGGAACCATTCGAATGAGATGGTAAAATTGTGATGATAACAAGATAAAATAGCACATGATACAACAGGAGGTTGGTAGGATCATATTTTTTGAATCATCTCAATGGTGGAATAATGAGGATGGGGGATGAAAAATATCATCAGTGGCCTAATCGTAGAAATAAACAGTGGCAGTGAAAATATTTGTGGTAGAGAACAAAAAATTATGGATTGAAGAATTAGAAGGAAGGAATCTAAAATATATAGAGGAAGTAACAAAGATATAGGAAGAGGCATTCTTAACACTACGTTGGTAGTAGAAATAAATACTAACATATGAGGGTAGAATGATAATTGAGGTAGTATAGAAAGAAGGATTGATTTGTCCATGATCTAGTAGAACTATGGTAATGGATGAATGTGGTGATAGAAGGTCCAAAATTATCTCATCAACATTCTTCCACCTCCTCAGAGAATCATTATGTTATTTTGAGGGAAAACCACAGTCATTCAAGGATTTAATATAGACCATTTACAGTGGGATCATGCTCATTAAATGTATATTATGGTGGAAAATTTTTAATATAGTGGTGGCCCAATACTTTCATCTGGAATGGGGGTGTTAGAGATGTTTCTGGGTATATAGATATGTGAATGAAGCAAGATGATGTTTTTTATAAATGATTAATAGTTCCTCGTATATGATATCGAACATTATATTTTCACTCTTGTTAGCCCTCATTTATTATAGATGATTCTAGTACCTTATCATAGAAGCCTAATCTAGGAATGGGTTATATCATACACAGGTACCCTCATCATATGGGTACATACTGACAAACACGATCCTAGTAGGCAATGGGCCATAATAAGTTTATGCACTCCATGCTCCACATTGATATATTGTGTGCTTAAATATTTCTTTATATATGTGTTATGGTCTTCATTGGTGTCTTATCCTTGTCCTAGGATTCGTAAGTATAATTTTTTACTTAATTAAGATAAAAATGTTTCTGATAAATACCTTATTATGGGTCAATTTTTGGAAATTGAATTTCTTAATAAAAGAACATTTTTTTCTGAATATTTTCAAAATTTTATTTAAATTGTTAATTCTTAAAAAAAATCTATCAATTAATATATGGCCATTATATGTTATAAATAAAAAAATTATTAATATAATTTCATGTGAAAATTATGAGATTCAAATACCCACACACATGAAGATTATTTTTTCTCAATAAATAAATATCATCATAAATAAAATAAGAACATCTTTCATAAAAGTATTAATTTTTAGATGAAATTGAAAGGGAATTATAAATCGGGAAATCAAATATGCATATTCTCTAAAAAAATATAAACTCAATTTCATACATTTCAATGAAACCCTGTCACTTATGTATTTTACTCTCTCCTACTAGAAATTGTTGAATCATTTCTTTTTATGTATTCACATATAATAATATCATTTTAAAAACAATTCCATATTTTGACTTAACTAAAAATTAATTTCCCATTTCTCATAACTGATGGTATATATTATTGGAGTGTTATACTAACATGACTGAGTAAATTCCTCTTTTATATATTCTTACAGGGAAACTACCCTCTCTACCCAATAGATATGAAGAGCACAAATAATAATGATTACGTAACATATGGTTTTGGGAACGCTAAGGCTTTTGCATGATGAGAAATGATGTTAAAAACATTATGACTCAAATAGGAATTTATATGTGAATCATAATCCATGATATTAAAATGTATAATTTAAATAAAATTATTCCCTCCCAATGTGACTACTTCCACATCCATAAAATTCAATTTAAGGTTGTGAGATAATGAATTCAGTGAAAAATATACAACCTCTGGAATTTCATTTGAATTTTTTTAAAACTATTTTTTTATATTTTTATTGATTTTTTATCTTCGAAAAAATCAAAGATATACCAACTAACCCTATTTTATTGATTCATCAGTCTAGTAGAGGTGATTTTTTTATCCCCCAACATCACAACCCATTCATTTTTTCATTTTTTTTATTTTTTTATCATTTTTTGTTTCTTTTTATAAGGGATATTAATAAAATATAGTAAAAGAGTTTAATCCTTCCCCAATAAACAATATATTTTCCCCAAACTTATTTATTTCAATATAGTGCAAACCGTATATCATGAAATCCCTCACCCAACACGTTAACTATAAAATAAAAATATTTAATACCAAATCAAATGTTGGAATTGAAAATATTGCCTTTTAATGTTTCTCATTACTAATAATTTTATTCATGAATTATATGGTCTAAACACAGATTAATATCAATTTTGGTCTCCAGAATAAGGTTAAATCAGTAATAAATAATCAATCATACTTAATGTGACTCTATATAATCATATATATGAAATGATCAAATGCATGTTTAGGTAGGAAGGGATCCCATACTACACTCAATAAATATGATCAATACATAAAAAGAATGTTCTAGGTCACAAATCCTCTTATGAATGTGAAAAATATAAAATTTAACATTCACTGTTAGAATAAAGTAATAATAACAAATCAATAAAATAAATTTTAGAAATTCAATTTATGGAAATGGTAGGGAAATTTTATTTACATAAATCAATAGAATAATTAAAATATTGATTCTTAAATCTGAACATTATATTATTTCATTGAATAATAAAATACCCTCACTTAACAATTTAATCCAATTAACACATAAACATTAAACATGGAATTGTAGGATTCTTAATAAACTAATGTCACTCAGACTAGTCTTGTGAATAAGTAAATGTATGAGTGGGAATAATGATTATATTTTTAATCACCCCAAATATTTTAATTAAAAAATTAAATTCATTTAAAATATAAAAAATGTAGCAGTGAATTATCCCTTCAGATGAATCTATATTCATCTTACTTTTTCCTAACTATCTTACTGGGATACATTGTGTAATCATCATCAGGGATCCATTAAATAAAAAAACACATTAAAGTATATGGAACATGTCATTGATACTGAAAAGGAATTAGGGTGATTGGGTTCCATCCTAAAAAATTAATCACAAAAAGTGTATATCAAAATTCAAAAGTGAAGTCTTTTGATTAATAGAAAAAATTATGAGAAAAAGGATAAATCATTGTGTTCCCCCATATATGCCTTGTATTTTAAATACCTTAATATATTTTGTACAATATATTATCTAAAATCCAATGAATAATTGAGTTTCTTTTTTTTAAACCACTAACACTTCTTCCTTCTATCTATAATTCCTTCTATATTCTTTCTATGAACTCCATTTATAGAGTACACCACATCAATCCCATTGTTAAATAAGTACAATTCATATAGTGGGATTAGCCTAAATAATGGGTCCTCCTCATTCCTAGTTTCTACTATAACATGTTATTCTTCATTATTTAGTGATGGATTAATGTATGCTACAAAAAACGAATAGTCATAGGAAAATTATGAGTACATTTCTATTTGAAAAAAATTACCATTTTAATTATAATTTTCAAATTAATACCTATTAAAGTAAGTATATTTTCTATCTATTTCCATAGAAAGGGACACATTGATCATAAAATGAAATACCACCAAAAAATGTTTAACATATTCAGGGATATCGATTTGTTTCCTCATATATTGAATTTTACATGTCCTTATAATCCTCTAAGAAAATATGTGACTTCCAGAATTTAAAAATTCAAAATAGTTAGAGGTGATACTAAATATGATTTAATAAAAATAAATCTGAAACATTACATGATAAAAAAATCTCCCAATGATGCGTTAGATTAAAATTATTGTTCATTTGAATGACTGCATAGATTAATGTGGTCTTAAATATAGGTAGGTAATGACCCTCCTATAATTTTTCTTTGAATTCTGCCATATGGGTTGTTTTTCCTTCCTTATAATCTAGAGAATGATTCCATGGATTTTATTCTTTTTCATAAAATATTGGAAGATTGTGTCTAATTTTATTTTAATTCTATATTTTTTCAAATAAGATTAACCTAAAGTATCTACAATTACCCGGATTTCTTCAGTATGAATCCCCTAATTCTCACTATGGGAAGTTTGGATTAGGTTCTCTAGATAGTTGGCATAATTATAATCTATATTTAAGTAATCTACATATCTAATTTATACAAAAAAATAGAAAGGGCTATGGGGGATCCATCTGGTCCATCATCCAATTCTTTTTATATCCCTATATTGGAATTGGATTATTCTCTTTGTTCTATATACAAGGATTCAAAAACTAGTTCTTTAATTTCCTCTCTTATTTAATAAATATATAATTAGAATTCCATATATCTACAATTTTATTTCTAAACTCCTCATACCTAACTTTAAAATAACACAATAGCATAATAAAAAAATACATGGTCAGTTTTGTAATTTTTTCATTAAAAAAATATTAAATATTGAAATTTAAATAATAACTAAATGATATTTATTGATACCCATAAAGTATTCTGTGATTTTTAAATTATTTTTATATGGTGCCTAAAAATGTATTATATTTTCTATGAGAAACATACAGGATAACCAAGGTCATCTCGCCCAAATAGTTTTTTCATTGGATCACACACTACTCAAAATTCACATATCACACTTTTTTGTGGTGTTATTTTATGAATTAAATTAAATGTGGGTGATAATTTGAATGATTAAAAAACTAATAAGAAAACATGCATATATATATGTGGATAGAATAAATTATGTTAGGAATGAAAGAAAATTCTCCTAAGAGATTCATCTAAATAGATCCTTCATTGTCTAGTACTATATTCTTATATGAAAACACTCTGTCATATTTGTGTACTAATTGTTATACCCCGAAAGTAAATATATAATTCAGTCCACAATACTTAAGTAAAAAAATAAATTCACCCCCTCAATCAAGGGAAAATAGTTACTGATTAAGAAAGGTAACAATTAGAAAACCCCAAGAAGTATTACACCTAACAGAAAACATTCTTAAAATAATCCAATGCAATAATAAATCAATGACTTGGATTAAACCCCAGGATACTCCATGGAGATATTCCTTGAGTAATTTACCCATCATAATTATTATATGATATCACTGGGAGAGAGACATTATGATTAGAATAAAAATTTATCCTAATATGTGACATAGTTTTCATAAGAAATATTAGATATAAAATAATTAAGAAAATATAATCTACATAAAAGAATCCAAATTTCATTGAAGAGTGAAAACTTGAATACATAACAGAATAGTCTCCATATCTTTTGGAATCAATAATCAATGGTTCCTTAGAATTGGTAAAATAAATTCTTCAAATAATCAATTCATTCACTATTTTAATCAATAAATTTATTTTCATTTTTAATTTACTATAAATTAATCTTTCAATTTATTTATCAACAATAGAAACAATAATTTGACTTTCCCATATTTTTATATCTTTATTTTCATCCATATTAATATAATATTGGTGGATCAAAAATCTCTTAAAGTAAAATACTCAAATCATAAATGGAATTTCATTTATGTTTACAAATAACATTAATTTCTCACATTCATTGGTTTGGGTGACATTTCCGAAACGTACCACAACATAGGTTATATGTCTCATGAATTTCTGTATTAATTTCAAAATATCATAACAATTGTTTGTAATTATGTAAATCAAAATGGGTGGAGTGAAACACATATATTTATGCCTCAAAATATGCTTGGACATCATGATCACACCCTCACTATAGCCTCATATATTTCATGTTTAGGATCCCCATAATGATTTTTACTGATGCTTCGTTTTTTTCTTTGTGTTTGTTTAGAGCACTATATTCCCCTTATTTAGAATTATATGGAAAAAATGGCATATAAGTTTTTTCTGAACTTTTACTATTATCACTAAGAGCATGAGGATGCATAGAATGATAAAACTGGTAAAATAAGATGGTGGATGAAAGATGGTAGAATACTTTAAAAAAAGATATAATTGAAGAATGGTGGATATAACATGCTTGAGTAATCAAAGAAACTATGGTGGAATGAGGCTATACGAAGAAAAAATTGGTAGTGAATCAGTGATACCTAGTTATGGTGGTAGTGGAAGTAATAATAATAGATAAAATTATACGTTGGATGGATATAGTGGAACCAAAGAAGTAGTAAAACTCAATGGAATAAGGGAAAATATTATTAGGGATGCAATAAAACAAGGATGTTCATGGAACTTCTTAGGGGGAAGAAAATTAGAGGAGGGATATGGTGGTTTTATAAGTAGAATAATATCATTGGTCATAGTCATGTAGTACAATAGAAACATTTTATGGTTATGGTAAAAGGTTTGAACATATCTCCTCAATGTTATTCTACATCCTCAGTTAATCTACGTAGTCTACCAAGGGACAAACATGGCAACTTAGGGATTCATCGATGATTGTCATTAGTGGATTCAATTTTCTTCAGTGGTTTCCATGGTAGAACTAAGTGGGAACAGTGGTGGTCTTGTACTATAAAGTGGTTGTGGTGGTGGCATGAAGGTTGTTTCTAAGAGAAGACACATGCATACACCCATTGTGTGTGGAATATCGTATCCTCTTATCTCTATAGTACATTAAAAAATGAATTAATATTTGTGTACTATCACTATTCCAGATCTTCCATTTTACTAGTTATATAAAAAATCATTTTTCTCGCCTATGATAAAAAAACATTTAGTAAAAAATTAATCATTATGAAAACATTTTATTTGATAATAAAAATTCTTTTCAAAAATAATTTTATTTTCCATTTTCTAAAAATGTTATTTATAATATGAATACTAACAAAAAAATATTTCAATTAATATATGGTAATTAATAATTATAAATTATTAAATTTTGTTTATATATTTTCATGTCAAATTTACGAGCTTTAGTATCAATCGGAAATGTTTTTCATTTTATATGAAAAAATCTCTCATTGTTATCATGTTTTTAAAAAGTAATTATTTATCTTCCTATATTTTAAAATATTTCATTTAGATTGATTTTAAAATATCAATGGTACTTATTATTTTTAAACTTATATTATTTCAAAGCACCTAAAAATGATATTCATCTATGTCAATGTTCCTTAAAAAATCATTCTTTATGACGTATATTGGTCAAATAATACAATCTACCTATGTTCTGTATATTTTTTTATGAAATATTATTTTCTATTATAGGAATTATATATAACTATCTTTTCAATCCCAAATCATTCCATGTTTATTTGTGTCATATTACTTCAAATTCCATAATTATGTGAATACCATGTTTTTAGTTTCATTGATTTAATAGAAATAAAAAAGATAATTATACCAATATTGGTTGGGGAAAGTATTGCCTAAAATATAATATATTCAAATATATATTGATAGTACTATAATTTATATTACCCCAATTGAATGGAATTTTGAATCAATTTTAGATAATGACCTTTGATACTAATTTTTTTTCAATTTTTTACTGTGTTATGATTGTTGATGGAAATATAATTTTTTTTGAAAGGATTAATTATTTAGGATATGGTTGATTTCATGTTATACTCATATATAGTGATTATTATGGGTGTGGTAAAATGTCTCCCATGGATGAATTTATAAATTTTATATAGCTAATGAGATAATTTTGGGCATAGAGTATCGACTTTTCTCTCTACTATATAGACACATTTCTGATAGTTATTCTATTTTTTATAGTTATAAAGTGGGGAATATTTCACCACTTCTTTATATCTATATATAATAATTTTTATGAAATATTCATATTATTAACTTATAACTATGTTATTCTCTAATGGGTTCTGTTTATTTACTCATCTCTCCACAATTATTAGTTAATTTATTAATGTATAAGAATTTTTTTTCCATGTATCATGACTTCTGAACAACTGTTTTGGGGGATTTATTTTATTATATAGATTTATTTAAAAAAATTCATATTATTCCTGATAATGGTAACTGATTTTTATCTTCTATGTTTTCCATTACTGATTGCATTAGATAACCAATTTGTTTTTTCCTTTGTTATCTAGGTTATGAAAGGAAGTATTATATAATATTTCACTAAAAGGATAACATTTTTGGAGAATTAATGGGAGATATTGAAGACTTATTTTGTAATTTTTAGTTTCCAATATATTGAAAAATATCTATTTTATATATAGAAAATCGTTTTACTAGTTTAATGTATGTATTAAAGATCAAAAATTATAAACATAAAAAGATCATTGGAATGTAAATGATACTTTATTTATGAATGTTATTGTAATTAAAGATCTTTTTTCAAGGCCAGCATGTTAGGTATAATATTTTTAGCATTTATTAAGGGATTTTCGACACCGTGTGCCTTATCAAATGTACATTTTTTCAAATTCAGTCGATTATAATTTTCTACAATTTCAAATACAGAGTTTACAAAAATTTTAATTTATCCATGTATTAAGAATTAATTGAATGAAATTTATGAGGAATAAGTGAAGTTTCAGAACACTATTCATGTACCATTGATTTTTGGAAAAACTGACTAATGTTATGTGTCATCAGGTAATAATATTTATAATTGATGTTAGACTATAATAGTTAGAGGTTAATACAATCATATGTTTAAAGAGACTGTACATACAATCATTGTGTGACCACTTATTGAAAAATAATGTAAATACGTGTTCTAATGATCCATGTTATTTATTTTTAACTTGGTTATAGTATTTTTATATCCAGATAAATAATACTATTTTATTGTTCTCCATTATAAGTATGATCAAAATGTAATCCTAATAAAATCAATTTATTATTTCATTAATTTTTTCATTTCTATCATGCATTCTTTTTTCTATATTTTTTGAAGAATTTGATAGTGAAAAATAAAATTTAATTCACACATATGTTGTTCTAAAACCCTTAGTTTAGATTGGGTGGTGCACCACAATACATGGAATATGAAAATGTTGAACATTTGGTAAGAAAAGGATCATATTTGTAGTTTTTAATCATTGGGTTATTTTAGAATTTTTTCTCTAAATAGAATTTATTTTCCCTAGTATAGATATATGGTGACCCAGTTTTGAGTATGTTTCATTATTTGAGTGTTAATTTTTAGTTATTATATTATTTTCCTTGATTCTTGTGTCTTGAAAGTATATTTCAACACGTGTTTTACAATTTATTTTGAGGATTATTTTCTTATTAATAATATTTTAGTTTATTTTTTGAATAATTTTCATAATAAATAATTTAAATACCCCTTATAAATTGGGTTTTAATCTATTAGTCTATGTTTATACTATGTGGAAAATTAGAGGTTGGATTTGATGGTTACTCTTGATCATGTAATTAACTTTAGAAGCATCCTTAGGGTGTTTTTTCATGATAAACTGATATCAGTGATAGTATTCTAGAATTGTGTTTGGAATGAATGGTATATTAATATTTAATACATGTTATCCACATCATTTTTTAATAAAAACATATTATTTATATAAGAATAAAATTTTCTATTGTTATAAAATAATCGATTCATGACAAATATTGATTGAAAAAATACCATTTTGGATTTATGTTTGGAAATGTGAATTTTTATTCATTATTCTAATATTTTTTGTTATTTAATTCTAGTGTATATTTTATCCAATTAATTCATTTTATGTGATGAATTTTGTAATTTTAATTATATTATGTAAGTGGTTAGATTTTTTCTGTTTTAGATGTTATTTCCATTAGTGTTCCATTATTTTAATGTAAACATATTATATAAGAAAGTTTTCAGTTTTATTTTTTCAATTATTAAAATTCACATTTAATTCCAGTTAGATGCATTGTTAGGTATTTAATTTATATTAATATGTATTAATAAAATTTAAATTTTTCTGAACATTCCCTTTCAGATTAGTATGTGTATAGAATTTATATTGATTTATATTATTCACACATTGAAATTTATGTAGTTTTTTTCTATATAATATCTTTTAGGGATATGTAATATCCAAAATTAATTAAAAATCAATGATAATGTAGATTTTCATAATAAATATTATTTTTGATATAAAAATGTAAACTCAATGACCTATTATTTTTATTTATTAAATTTGAGTGAAATGTAAAAGTTACTTACTAGCTAAAAATGATGTTGAATACGAGTATGTTTCTTGATAGATAATATTTAATGAAATTATTCTATGTGTTTCATAAATGTGAATATGACGGTATGTAATATTGAATTAGGTTAATTATTAGAGATGTGATATTCATTAGAGAACTCCACATGATACTTAATTAATCCAATTTCTTACAAAATGATATCAACATACAACGAAGATCAAAAATTGATGATGTTTTGTAAGCATGGGAAACTATTGAGAATTAGTAGAAAAACATGGGGGATTAAATTAAAACAAGATTGAGGACAAGTGATTATAATTGGATTTGATGTGAAATCACATTTTGGGGGTCCATATTCTAATAAGATTTTCCTTGGTTACTATAAGATTACCATTAATAGTGAATAAATCTATGAATATTTTTTTGGTACAATGTCGAGAGTCTATAATGGGGTGCTCATAGTTGGTGGTGTGTTATTTTTAAAGTATTTATTCCTAAATAATGACATTGATTCATATATTGGATATTCCTGATAGATTTTAGAGGGATATAGTATAACGTGAGATCCTCTTAATATAGATGAATACTTCATTCCACATCTTTGTATAATTTAATTTTCTCATTAATATTATTGGGTTTGTTTATAATTTATAGAAAAATTTCATTACTAAAATTGGATCAAAACTAATTATTAATATTTACTATAATAAATCTTTTTTTCATGATTATCTATTGTTATTCGTGGACACTATATATCTATCATTCATTAGTTAATTTCATAATGAAAATATTATTCAGTAGGAAACCAATTCATTTAACACCAATATATCAAAATATTAAGTTGTGAATGAATTAGAAAAATGATAGTGTAAAATCACTTAATGTTTTTAACATTTACATGTTCATTATAATAATATATGAAATTATTTATTTATTGATGGGTGATAGGAAACATGATATTTACCTTATAAATATCTAAAAAATAACATAAATTGGAATAGTTCATTATAACGCATTCTCTTTAAATGAATAATCTTTTCACCCAAAGTGTATATATTAGTCACAATGAGGTTATTCATCTTCATTTTTTAATTTCATTATGCCTAATTATACTATTACACATTATTTCACATACACATCACCAATTGAGAAACTAAATGTTTTGTACTACCATTAATGTTTTCTGGTATTTTCTAGAATTTTTTATTTTCATTTAAATATTTAATATTTATTTTCGTATAGAGATGAACATGAATCATTTAACTATTTATTTTTAGTAAAATTAATATGATTCATTCATTGGAATTGACATCCACATAAAATTTTAATTATTTATGATGAATTTAATTTCTATCCTAGAAACAAATTCTAAAATAAAATATTTGAAATGAAATATAATTCATACAAAAATTATAATTGATTAATGTATAAAAATTACGTCAAAATTTGTAAATTAATACCACTTACTTCTATATATAATAAACAATGGAAATTATTAAAACGAAATTAAATTAGGAATGCTATACCATATAGAGAGATATAGTATAAATATTTATCCAATAATTTATGACTAATTAATGAAGCCTAACACCATGGATTATCAACTCTATAATATTTAGTAAACTATTCATTCATTGGGATGAACTATATAACTTTTAATTATGAGTATAAACATTCCCACATCAAGAATTGATTATTTTTCATCTGTATTCCTAATTAAGACCCTCCAGTGTTCAGTTAGATCTTTTATAATATTGTTTAGAATATTTTACTATATGGGATGAGTGGGGATGTTCTTAAAATGAGGGTGGTTCATTTTTTTAGTAAAAGGAAAATGAAATTAATTTGTCTCTCCAACATCATTAAAATATATTCGACATGTTGAAAATATTTTATAAATATTTTTTCATAGTATGTTAAAAAAATTGATGAGAGATTATAGAAAAAAAATTACTAGTTTCTTTCAAGATAAAGGATTTTCTTTCACAAAGAATTGTATATATTGATGTACCATCATCGGAAATTTCTTCATATGAATCATACATCTTATCTAATGAAGTTTAAATTATATAAAAGAAAATTTTATTAAATTAAAAACATTGTTAATAAATTTATTAGACGTAATTACAAAGAAAAAATTGAAATGGAACCGAGTCAAGTATATAAAACTAATTTATATAACTCATAATACAAATTATCTAGGGGAAAAAGTTTTAATAATAAAATTACATCTTATCCTACCAAAATGAATATGAAGCATTAATCACAAATTAATTTGGAAACAATTTGGACACCATATCATCATTCTTGTGAAAATCATGATAAAACACTAATAAAATAGTGTGCTCAACATGGGTTCTTTTGGAATAATGGAAATTACTATCCAATATATATTATGACTACCCAGTCCTCTTAAAATAATTATTTTTCTATATATTTTCATCAGATGTGATCTAATAGTGAATATTTTTCAAATGTCTATGACCATGTAAATTGAGACTGCATAAACAAATATTTTAAATAGAAATGTTCTATTCAAAAACCAACTACCCATGGTTTCCTAAATCATTCAAGGAAAAATACCAAAAATCAAAATATGGGTAAATTTTATAATACTATATGGAAACTAAATAATATGATCTAGTACATTTTTAAAAAATTTGATTTATTAATGGAATAAATATATATGATGATCAATAAATTATAATTATAGTCAGTTTAGATAGAATAATATGAATTTCATTTATAAGGCTATGATTCCGAGTAAAATAAAGGTTAATCCCAGATAAAATTATATGGATGTAAAAATATGAAATGGATAAAAAAATAATAAAAATTTAGGGAATAACAATGAAAATTGAAAATGAATCTTTAGTGATTATGAGCCCACAAATATAGAAAAAATTATTTAATGTTGTATAGAAATATCTAGATTGAACTATATAAAGTAATTCCATTTTTAAAAGTAAAATAATAGCATAAAATAAAATTATATTTATTTAGTGAATTAAAAGATTATTTTTTGGTGGGAAAAGGGGCCAGTATTAAACTTATTTTCATATAAAATTGAACAAAAGTCCCTATTTGTGTTGGATCAACAAACTAATGCATGATATTAGAAAAAATTATTTGATATTTCTAAAATGAAAAACATTAAATCAAAATTATTGAAGCATAAAATAAAATTCTATTTTTTATGAAATTTTTATTGATATTTATTTCTTGTAGGATAATCATTGTAATATTTGAAATAATAATCATAACTGGGTAATATAGTTCTATTTTTAAATGTAAAATGAATTTTATGTTTTATGACCTTAACAAATTTTTCATAAAAAATAGTATATAATAATATGAAGATTACAATTTATTTTCTTCCTTATAATATAGTTTCATTTTAGTTCCTTATACTTTTAATCATAATTTTTCTTGTGGACAAGAGATCATATTCAGTTTAACATTCTTATTTGATATATCTATTACATGACAAGTTGATAGAGTGTATGGCATGTTAGTTAGTTTAATATAACTTAAATCACCCAATTATTTATTTATTATTCATATATAATGTAATAATATATTTTAATTAATTTGAATAATCCCTTTTCCTTCATCCATTACATCTATTTTAAATTTTTCGATAAATTATATTATATTTTTGGTAAGTGATTAATAGTATGTGTTTATCTTTATTTAGAAATTATAAAAATAAAGGATGATTGAATGTGAGATATGTAACTAAAGAATTTTTTTGATTTTTTTTATGAATATGCCTTTCTCTTATAATAAAATATTTGATGGTTTTGATTATAAGAACATATGGGTACTATTTATTGAATTAGAATCTTGTAAATAATGTGATGGGTTTTGTAGGATTGAAGAAAAAATTAGTTATATTATTTCTATTAGTATTTCTGTAATTAAATATTAAAAATCAACTATGATAGAATAGTTTCTGAGGTTATTATTCGATACTGAAAACCTCTTGTTTATATGGGAACCATATCCATTAAATATTTTTTTTCTATCATTCACATATTGCATCATGAGTTTATATATGATGATTATTGAATTTATATTTCCTAAAATTAAATTATTTATTAATTTAAATTATTGATAATAATCTATGGTTAATCAATATAATTTGGTATTCAAAAAACATGTCTCCATAGAAAAATAATTTCATAACTGTGAATATTGATATAATTTTAGAAGATGAATATAGGAATAATTGAATTATAATTATTTTTGAAATAATATTTTTTTCTCAAGCTAATCTTAATATAATGTTTTACGAGCTTGAGAGATTTCATAATTTCTCCATAAATGGGGAAAAATAAGTTTTCCAAATTTATTTTTTATTAGTTGTAGAACATATTTGGAAATTGTTAGTGGGATACCAATGGTTTTGAACTTTTTCATGTGATTTTAGAATTCATTAAATTGGAGGGATAATGTGATTTATTTTATTATCTTATAGTTTTATTTTTGGGTGATTGAATACTCTTATGAGACTTATTTACGATTTTTAGGAAACAAAAAATGAGTAGATCATAAATTTTGAAATTTCAATAGAGAATATTTATGTGTTTTTGTTATATGTTGTTGATTGGAAATTCATGGAAATCCAAGGTGTTATTTTAATATATTATAATAATGATTCAACCATAATGAAATTACCACTTCTCATTGATAATTTTAATAATTTATATGATGACTTATTCTTTGAGACCTTAAATCAAGATATTTAGGGGATGTAATAAAATTTCTTTTTTATGTATCAATTTTTAAAAATAAAAAAACCTTTTCCATTATTTTATAAAACCATAAATGATACCTAGATAAAGTATATCATTTCCCATTACCTAATTATCTATTTTTAATTAGAAATTTTTCAAGTCAATAGATTCACTATAACACCTATTGCATTAGCTGTGTTGAGATTTAGTCCCCCACTTGTCCACATTTTAGTTGGTTTTATTTTTAGAATGATTAGATTAAATTTTTAGATTTATTTTCCCATTTTTTGGTTTTTATTAAGATATTATATATAGTTATTATAGTTTTTATAGGAGGTTGAGAAATAAGTTGTTTCCAAATGGAAAAATCATTGTCTTGGGAATGATCATTTTGGCATTTAAAAAAATATTATTATGAATGTTATTACATAATATCTTAATATTTTTCTAGAAATTATATGGAAATGGTTGTCTAATGAACATGTAAATCTATTTGATGTTTAAATTTGTGACTGTCATGCTTACATATATTTTATAGCGAATATATCTAGGATATTTTATAATGAATATACACTTAAAATATGAATCATGTTTTGACATACTCTTGGAATTTTATAAACCAGCATGTTTGGAGATATATTATTATCCTATAATATGTTTTATATTGTATAATTAAAAAATATTTTTTAAACATAAATATTAATTGTATGATTTACCCTAGACATCATCATTGGTGATAATTATGGATTCTACTTGTGGGTTAATAGTGCGATTATTTCTATATGATGAACTATTTTTCATGGATACACATCAAAATATCATTAAAATTATTATGAAATTGTATTTTCTTTACTTTTAGTTTTCCTCATGAAGGAGTATTTTTTCTCTCAATTTTAAAAATTATTTTTCCTACATTGATATTTCATGATACTTTCATCCTTCATAGTGTTAATCATGTGACATATTTTTTATTTTCCTCATCTAAATTTTCTATTCTGGACCATTAGGGAGGATGTTCAATACAACAATATTAAATTAATTATAATTACTAGATTTTAAACTACATTAAATTATGTATAGAATAAACTACTAATATTTTGATGATCAATGTGTGTTTTATATTTACGGACATGTTTGATTAAGATTTAATTTACATTCTATTCTTGTCAATCTATATTTTTAATAAGGTAATACTTATATTGAGATAGAAAATATTGGTTATATATTATGATTTTTGTGTGATCCCTACTAGAATAAATATATTTTTATGAAGATATTTGGATGTATAATGATTTTTATTCATTTACTTTTAAAAACATTTCATTCTTGTAATCTATTACTAAAATAGAATGAAATTTTTACAAATAAAATTCTATATGTGAGATAAAACATTCATCGAAAATTAAGTGATTTCATTGGGGTTAATTTTATTGAAAATTTCATCACTATGTGAACATTTACCCTTTATTTATGAGATTTTTTAGTATTTTATCGATTATTCTGAATCGAAAAATTATGGAAAATAAAGAGATAATGTTTGGGAGATTTCTTGTGGGGATATTTTATATAAATTATCAACACCCATTTTTATATTAAATATAATGTTTTAATTCATTAAATATTAATTTATAAGAAAAATATTGATTCTTAATAAAAATAATTATAAAAATTATTAATATATTTTTTTATAAAATTTTGAATTTTTTGGGCTAAATTGATAAATGTTTTTTATTAATTCAGGTGTATCATTAAAATAAGTACTTTTTTTGTTAATTATTAGTTGAAATAATTTTTTTGAAGTGGTTTCACTAGTTGAGGATTTAAAATTAATTTTTATATTTTCCAATGTATTCTACTATTAATATGTTTTATTGTAAAAAAACGTATCTTCTTTTTAAAATATAAAAATATATTTTTCAATATCAAGGAGGTTATTTCATATATTGATTTCATTTTATTTCATATCAGTAGACATTCATTGTGGTAAAAATTGTGTTTATTGATGTTGATATATAATAAATCTATTCTAATGTATTATATTCTCATTATTATTTATAATATTACTATTTTTAAAAAATATCGTTTTTTGGGATATGTAATATCCCAAACATTTTATTAATCAAAGAAATATTTTAATATTCCTAGACTATAATATTTTAATTATATCAAAATTCATACATGATGATATGTAAGAGTCATTTCTCTTATTAAGTGATATATTAAAGGGCCATTGGGATAAACATGGATCTTTTGTATGTTTTTATTGCCTAATATTAAATATGTGATGGTAGTAACATAATGATTTGTGGAATGAGAATATGATTTTATAATATAATGATTCATGTATAAAATAAGTTCCATGATATTAATTTAAGAACAACACTAACTACATGCAAAACATATTTTTTCAAATAAAAATAAAAATTAATGCAGAATACAATATCAATGAAGTTGTATGAGCATGAGAATATATTTGTTATTTTTAGAGAATATCACGAGACAAAATATTTCTAGGGTCATGACAATTTTATCCTAACATGGATCTTACATGAGATCATTTTTAAGAATATCATTTATTAAATATTTTTTCTAAAGTAATAATGTATAATATAATTAATATTGATCGCTATCCCATTTAAAATCATAGAGAGAAATTATCAGTCCATGATAGTGATGGAATGGTTGTGGGTACTCTAAATTGGAGGATAATCATTTATTGAGGAAACAAATCATGGTAAGTGACATTGATTCATTAATGTGAATATTTAAGAAAGATTTTTTTGAGAAGTAAAGACGAGGAGATCCTCTGGACATAGATTAATAGTTCATCATTTCCTTGATTCTTATACTTAAATCATTTTTGTATTAAATCTATCATTCTCTTTAGTGTCTATATATAAACCACTTAATGGAAATTGATTTGAAATTGATCAATAATAATTTTATAATATCTCAACTTTTCCATGATTTTCTATTATTTCTTTATTTTTTAGTCACATTTTAATAATTTTATTAATATTATGATTATAATCTTTTATTATGAATTTGATAACAGAATTGTATTTTAATGAGATGCTATTTCATTTAACACAAATAGATCAATATATTGAGGTGGTAAATAATTATATGAATGAAATTGTAATATGCATTCATTCAGTTGCCTTTATCATGTTCCAAATGATTAAAATTTCATTACCTAATGTATCGAGGGGGGATAAAAAGGGATTTATTTTTCTTCGAGATGTTAGAGAATGTATTTCAATTAGAAAATATCTTTAAATAATATTATCCATGAATAAATAATTTTTTCATAATTTTAGGATAAAAATTGATATATATGTATAAATCATTTGATTTAACTTGATTTCTCAATTATTTGTGCATAATTATTACTAATATTGATCAAAACCGCAAATAATTATCATTTAATAATAAATTTATTTAACCAATTATTTTATTTTTTATTTTTTATTCTCTCATGTTTTTGATACATGATTTCATATATTTTAATTTATTTGATCGGTGTTATAGTTTAGTTCACTATGTCATCACAATTTCATAATTTTCTTATTGTGTGATTATTTCAGTATTGTTTTAACTGTTATAATTTAAGATTCCATTGACTCCAAATATATTTGATTCCCTTATATATAACATTTTCCTATTTTACATGTTATCCTAGGTATAAATAATATTTTATTATCCTTGGATGATAAATGGCCTATTCGTGTGAGTTTGTGAAAGAATAATTGGATGGAAAAAATGTAATTCTAATTTATCATAGTTTGTTAAATATAATAGGTTGACTCATAAAGGATTGGTTGGGCCCTTATAACTCCATCTAGGTACATTGATTTTCTACCCATAACTACTATGTGATGGTTTATTTTTATCAGGGTTTGTATATAAGTTGGGTAGAATACACTATATATTATTTTATTTGTATGTTTAAATTTATTTCATTAAAATTATTTATATGATTTATTGAGATTATATATGAACATACACATCATTCAGAGGAGAAAATTATTATTTGGTTTCATTTATATTTCTCATTTATTAGAATCAGGAGGTGGAGGGATATAAGATATAACAGTAATTTATGGTGTATTGTATAAGAGTGGACCGAGTATTATAATGGTTGTATAGAGTTCCTATAAGGGAGTTAATGTATAGTCGAAATTTCATCCATTACATTGGAAGGATCCAAAATTTTTATTAAGAAAAAATTTCCTAGATAACGTTGGATAAAAATAAACATCATGGGTTTTAATAAAAAAAATAAAAAAGGTTTATGATTTTATCTTTTTTCACACGGAGGAGACCATCAAATGATAAAACCAAAATTATCAAAATCATGCGTGTCTATATAGATGATGCATATAGTAAATCAAAAAATTAATAAATTTATGAAAATATAAAATATTGGAATATTGGAATAAATTGAATAATAATTATAAGACTCCAACGTAGTAAATACATCTGGAACTATGGCAGCATCAATCTAGTCCAAGAGGAAAACCACTCAAATGGTCCATCTCTTCCAACTATTGAAGTGGCATTGTGATACCCAACTAGAGAAGTAATAAACCATCCCATTTCCTATATCATATTAAACAACAATTGTATATGAAAAATATATATATATGTTGTGGGAGAGTAACCATACTCACTATGAAATCCGAAAGTGGATTTTCCTACATGCAACTAAGACTAAAAACATTTTATCTTATTAGAGTATTAAAATTACAGGGAGAATATAAAATGTTTGAAAAGTAGTTTCCAAAATATTATGTAAATTATAGGAATATATTTTTCATAATAAATAAAACCATAGATGAGTTTTTATTTAATGTTACAGATTTATTTCACATATATCATTTTGCAATAACCCATCCATATTTTCACAAACACACACATATATGTATATACATAACCTGAACCTTCCACTACATCTATGTGGTGAGCTATCCATTCAATAGTCAATCTCATGACAGCCCTATTTTTTTGTGTCACTTCTATCCGTGATTGATCACTTATCTCCCAATTTTACAGTTGTACTATCGACCATGATTCCTCTCACAATAACATGTTCATATGGAACCTATTCATGCCATAAACACATGTCAAATATCATATTTCTTTGAGGAAACTATTTAATAAGTTTTTTGAACCTTTCTTTGGTGATGTACAATGTCTATGATTCAAGAACTATATAGTGAGGTAATATCCTATATAATTTTAGTAGGGTAAGTCCTTTCAAAGTAAAATTGAGTTTGTAAATGAAACCAAAGACCCTTAATATTTCAATATAAGTAGAAAGAGGTAAAAATAAACTGCCCCAAATGGTTATATCAATATTACCATTTCAATAATTTCCAAATCCATTAACATATATGATTAAATTCTAAAGATCTGATTAGCCAGATTCCATATTAAAGAGATCCTCCCAAAACATCAATTGAAGGAATGTAGCTTTTGAGAAATAAAAGGGATATTATATGGATCATAGTGAACATAATTTTAAAAAATTACTAGAAAAAACACCATTGATGATGTCAATTATGTATTATGTTTGTATATATTTATGTTATTATACACACTAAAAAACCAATCAACATGGATTAAAGACTCTAAAACTAGATAACATCATGAATGGAACCTCACTAATTGAACCAATTATACCTTGAAAACCTTTTAAAACCTACAAAAAAATTCATGGAATCTATACATAACCAGTCAAATCATGAATAACCATTTATGGTATGAACTAGTTCTTGTATCCATATTTTATCATCCTATCTCATTATAATTATAAAATCCTTCAAAAACATACAATTACAACTCAAAATGAAAAAGAAGATGCATCAAATAATGGTGTACCTGTAACATGGTGGTATTGCATCTTCCACCATTTTTATTTATGTCCTCATAAAGAAGAAGTTATTTGATGGATTTGAAAAGATAAGGACATCTATAGAACATAAATTCACCATATCCCATGTTTCTTCTTAATTCACACTATAGTTTCATAATACCTATACAATGGAATAGACTTTAATCATTGGTTCATTTGGTGTCTATCCAAAATCACAATTAGTTTATGAATAAACATTGTGTTTGGCTCAATAGTAACATGATACCATCTAATTACATTACTATTATATAACTGGTAGTTTTTTAATTAGGAGTAATGTAAAACATTATGAACATCATTGAATCATGGAGGTATTATTAACCAATATAAAAAAAATGAAAATGAATTCAAAAATCTCAATTGGTTCAATAGATCATGTTGTCAACATATCTTATATTCCCAAGTGTTGAGGACCATGTCTCAATTAAAATTTCAAGAAAAAGTGGTCACTCACATTTAATGACAATCATCATTGATTATCGTTGGAGTATGATTTTTATTTTTATTTAGCTATGAACATACCCTACATGATCTTGGGGATATTCTTCTTACTCCTAGAAAAAAATACTAGGCTAATAAGTGAGGTCTCATTTTATTCGACCAAAATTTGTGTAGAAAAACATGGTAACCCATATTATTACTCAAATGGGTTTCGATTTATCATCACATTATAGCTCTAATTATTGTATAATTCTTCTTAATTCATATATTATTAGACAATCCACTAAAGTAAATGGAAGAGTCTCTGAGAATATATCCAAACATTTTATTTGTGTAATCTAACTACCCATTTGTCTATGGATGATATTACATTCCCATAGTTAATTTAGTTTTGATCACCTATTATAATAATGGCTTGAATCAAAAAGTAAATATTGGTTCTCTATCAAATACGATAAAAACTAGAACTACAAGAAACATGAACACTTACCTAATAAGTTTCACTTTTAAATCATCAATAATGTTAGACAGTCTATTTGGGAGTAATAATGATAATATTATTATTTGTTAAACATCTAAAGAAATAGAGTCATTATTCTGAGCAATCCTTGATAGACTAGTGAAAAATTTCATTGAAATATTCTCCAATATATATACATATAAAGGAATAGTTTTTTACATATAAGTTGATTTTCGATGATCATTGTTTACTTACTAAAAATATAGAAATTAAATTACATAATGAATTTTTTTAGTTCATACCATCCCACTAGAATTATATTTCAATGCCTTTTTTATTTACTGAATACTCAAATGTAAAAATAATTTTCAATGATGATATACCAAAACAAGATATCTATGGAATGATAAATGATTTAAATTTTGGTTCTGAATGAATAAAAATTATTTTTCATCAACAGTTTATCTATTAAATGTCTCCCCATTATTAAGGTTGAACTAAGGGTGGAGAAATCGGGATCTGATATTTGATAAACATAGAAAAATTATATTATGGTTGGAGGAAGATTAACTTTGAACAAATTTTCATTATCATTATATAAGGAATAATCCATATTTATGTTAAAAATAATGTTCATCACCTACCAATAGTTGTATCTCTCTGTGATAAATTAATCATATGACCTATGAATCAAAGAACATATTATTAAATTTAATTTCCCACATATATACAAAAATTAAAAGTTAAACACACAATGATATTCTATCATTCTTTGTTTCCTCATGTTCATGTCTCACTGAGAGATGATAGGTATCAAATTCATCTGATTAGGGAAGACTATGAACCTTTCTTCAAACATATTGTAACACTATTTCATAATTTCATGAAACACCTTAGATAATTAGAATACATGGCTCAAATAATTATTCTCATGTGTTCACAGCTACCTTTAAATTAATGATCACAACATGATCTTTTAGTAGTAAATAAACTCAAATTGATTCCAAACACATCAAAAAATACCATATAACCCAAACAATGTTTTTTAGTGATTATGATAGGTTCCGAGTATTGATGAGTATTTAGATCATGAAATTTTTTCAATGTAACATCATTCCATGTGAATGGTAAACCCATTTTTATCAAACTAGTTAATGAATAAGATGTTTTTTAAAAAATATAGAAAAGAGAGATGATTATAGACTATTAATCCAAAAAAATCATATCTAGAATGCATTCTTTGGTGTCATTCAATTGATGACTGGATCAGTCTTATAAGTTTGACCTACTTTTTCCTCCTTTGAAATTACATAACCATGTAAAAATGACTTCTTATATAGTTAACACACACATAGAAAACATAGCTTACAATTAATATTCATAAAATGTTTTTGATGAAATATCTCAGTTCTCATAGTGGTTATACCTTCAACGAGAATGAACAACAATTTACTCAAAAACTAAAACAATAAATAAAAGTGGTACTGATGGAAGACACCATTCATCAAGGCCCTAAATATAACTATTTCATTCTTTAAAAGAAAAGGTGCGACACTATTTTTGTACTATCAACACCATAATCCTATCTTTAGTTTATTTTCATTTCTAAATCTATGTTGATGATATCTATATCATAGATCAAAATTTTAGACTAAAAATGATACATTATATTGATCATATAGATAATATATTCAAGGAATAAGGTATTTTTTATCATAACATAACTATATTTACAAAATTAAATTAGATATTATAGGGATCCTTTTATCTTTTGGAATAAATCATGTGTAACCCAAGGTGGTGTTCTATGTCGGATGAATCTTCTACTCTACATTTTTACTAGATGGTTTTATAATTCTCAAAACTATATCAGAGTCATTCTATTTGAGAGAAGTCAAATGTGTTTGTTATTGGGAGCTCCTAAATAGAAAATATGATTTATTATTTGTATGTCACCCAAATGATATCATTTATATAAGAATAAAGGTATTTATGCCCTATGAATGGAATAATCATATTTATAACTTCATCTATAATAAACATGGTTATTGATGTTAACAGACTAGAGATGATTATTATTAATAACACTAATTATATTTCTCTAACTAAATTTATAATCCAACCCCTCTGGAATACAAAAATAGTAACATCTATGTATTTGAATGTCACTTGTTGATCATAGTAGTCCATATGGTATTTAAATTCCACATTTTATTCTATTATAAGAAATAATTAAAAATATACCAATATTTGACCACAAACACTTAGAGAAGATTCACTACATTAATGGTGATAGAATATTTTCAACACCAAAATCATTTATACTCTAGTTGTCTATCAGTTGTACTGATAATCCTAATGTAAGGAATTATTTATATATGTAATAAAATTTTTTTAACCATGCTATAAGAAATAATTCAATTTGTTGCACTAGTTCAAAAAAAGATATATATATATATATATATATATATATATATATGATTATAATTTAAATTAATGACACCACACATCATGGAGGGACTCGATTACATGTTTTTAATAGGGCACACAACTTAATAGAGCTATTGATCTACAAACATAAGTTTTCTCTTACGTAACTATTGATGTATAGATTTGATAACTGATGTTTTCCTACAAGAATTTATGTCACTTGGTTTTTTCTATTAGAAATATTTTATTTTTATTATTCTGTTTTGACTATGAATATTGAGGATATGTCAAGCCAACAACACCTATTAATTTTATATGTTTATGAAAATAATTAATAATATTTTTTCTCATACCATAGTGGTGTAAATTCAACAGTGGTGCAATACTTTCCCTCATTCTATGTGACTGAATGTTATTTTTTATTAAGAAAAACAATTTTGCGGGAAAAGTGAGAAACCATAAAGTTCAACCTAACACCCAAACAACCCCAAGAGAAAAACAGGATCTGCCTTTTCCAAGCATAAGCAGCAACCACCATCCCCAATGCAACACCACTCAGTAATCCCATGCAAGCATGGTCCCTCCCGATGGAAAAGCCATCCCTCTTAATCAACCAAATCTGAAATGGCCTGCAAAGGTGATAGTAGAGTGATCCAGCCCATCTAAAGCCAATCTTATCAAAATTACAGGTAGATGTTAACCCAAGAAACACACAAAACCCACAAACCAGGTCCTAAAACCCAGGTCATGATCTCCCAAACATAGAGAAAAGAGGCCAACAATTAACTAGAATCATTGAAGGATAATTTGAGCTTACCAGACTGTGATTCCCTGAACAATTTCTGTGATAAGGTGGATACCTGGATTTTTGGAGACTCTAACCCCATCTTTTCCAGCTCCGAAGCCATCTGATCCCAAATTTGAATATACTCCTCGATGCTAATCATCCCTTTGTTAAATCCCCCAACAAGGATAATGTCCTTCTTTTCCACCCAATCATATTGCTCCTCAGTAAGTGTCATTTTTAAAGGCCTCCCCATCATTTTAGTTGCATCCTCTTCTGGAGAATTTAGCCACAACACTTTCTCACTCACTCCCTCTTCATATCTCATTAAAAGGTCCAATAATTTCTCACCCTGAACCCTTGATGGCTGCAAGACCACCTCTTCCAGGGAGTCCTTATTTTAACTTTCTTTCCTAGAAGCCCTAGTTTCTATAGGGGGTGGTATGCTGGAATTATCCTTCTTTCCCTTCCTTCTCAAACCACCCCTATCCCTATTAGGACTCGACGTTTCAATTGCAGGGAGAATGGGTTTAGGCCCATTTCCAATTCATTCACCCCCCTCATCTGCATCATCTAGAAAATTATGAATAGTACCTGGATCAACCTGAGCTAATCCTTCAAATCGGTTATTCAGAGGAATTGAAGGCATAATCTTGACATCTTGAAAATCTTGTAATAAATCCAATTCTAGAAACTCCCCTTCCTCACCACTGCCTTGACTAGCACCCTCATGTGGTGGATTCTCCTTAATTTGCACAAGAGGAACCATAATTGACGGACTCCCTGCCCCTGGGTTACTCATCGCATTACCATCAAAATGTTCCATACCTTCATCCTTCTTATAAACATTGAGAGGCAGGTGGATAGCCACTACCTCATCAGCTGTTCCAACTTTGGCCAGGCCCTTCTCAAGAATTTCGGGTATCCCCTCAGCCTCTTTTCTACACCCAACCACCATACTTCCCATATGAGACACCTCCTGATGAAGCCGAACTTCCTTCCCCCCAATAATCTCCCAACAAAGTAAAGTCTCTTCCCCTCTATTAAAAACTAGTTCAGGAGACATCTATTCCTTACTTTCCAACTTGACCAGCCCCTCATCCTTCTTATTGGACCCAACATCACATCTGAAGACCCCATCCTTCCCTTTTTTTCTGATCAAGGAAGGAGGCCTATTCTCCACTACCTCTGGAACCTTCACTCTATTCCTCTTGCGACTGCAATCCAGAGAATTCCCCATCATCTTGCATCCAATGAAAAAGTCTATCCATGATTCATACACCACATGTTTTTTACATTTGTATTCATCACCCACAGTAATCCAAACATACTCAAAATGATCCCTCAATATGTCCATTTCAGCACAAATGTGTGGGTTAATGGGATGACATAGAGCCTTTGTGGGACTATTCGAGCACAAATACCTACCAATTAGGTTCCCTAACATACGCAAAATGGCCAGATTTTGAAATAAAAAAGGAAAATTGGGAAGGCATACCCAATTCACCATCGTCTGGGGGTCCCTCTTCATGTGAAAATCGAAGGACCACCAGAGCAGCAAAAATTTGAAACTGAAAAAGGAACGAGTTGCACTTGACCAGGCATTAATGAGATCAGATTCCAAAGAAAAAAGAACCATGATTTGCCTCTTGTCAAGAATCCCCACTATCACACTATCTTGAAGACCCCAAGCACTGAAAATGTGCATGTCGAACAAATCAACTGATAGATAACGCCCATAGAACCTCAAACCCAAGGTGTTCTTCAATAAATTATGGGAAGATGAAAATCCCGCAAGTGAATATAGAAATTCTAATTTCTTTTAGAAATCAAAAAATTAGAATTATTTTGGATGTATATTATGTCACTTATAGACATTATAATTTCAAATGAAGGATTTATTTAGACATTAGTAATTTGAAGATTTATAGCATGAATATGTTATTGAATTGTTCTACAAATCATTTCCAAGTGAGACCTTGACCTAATAAAGCTTTAACAGCCAAGTGCCACAGTTTTATCACTTGATCATAAAGAATATATGTTTCCATCTTGACCTTCATTTCGTTTCGATTCCCCAATACATTAATGATTTCAGTCATCTTTCTCAACCATAACACTAATTTATCTGGTCTAAGATCAATGTAAAATGTATCATGGATCTAGTTTAGAAATTCTTCTTATTGATTAACCTAATAATTTTACTCAGTCCTAGGTTCCTTTTCAATATTTTAAAATCTTTAAAAATACACTAAAAATACAATTTCTCTTATATTTTGGGTGAACCCCCATTCCCATTTTATACCCCTTATTGGATTCCCTTTTTCATTACTGGTGAAAATAATTGTTTAATGACTATTGAAAATGAAAAAAATAATCACTTTTTATGTCCATATATTTATGTTTATATTATATATGACTGAAATGCAGTGACAATATCACAATACCAAAATCAAGAAATAAATTGGATAATGAAATCCTTATTGGATATCTATTTATTAATGTAATGAAACTAAAAGACACTATATTAACCCAGGACAACGAGATAAAAAAACAAATGAGTGATTATAAATACATTTTATACCCCAAATAACATTTTGACTTGTTGCGGATCATAAAACATTCTATTATGTTTTTTTTATGTTTTTTCATTTCGAATTCCAACCCATAGTATCTCTTTGAGAGTATCCAAAACCGATTGAATATCCAAAATGATACCATTTTCAACATTTTAGCCCTATCTATTATTATAAAATGCATCATAGTTTATACTAACCACACGTGTCATTACATAAACAAAAATGGATTGAAGAACATTCTAAGGGTTTGAACAAAAAAATCAATGGGGAAAAGAATTAAATTTTTATACACGCACAAACACAAAACCTTCCCAATATAAATTTAAAATAAATAAATACATGGATGTCTAGATAAATAAAGCATGTGACATTAAACCACATTAATAATTAAATCACAGTTGAAATGGAGTATTAATATATATGTGTAACTAGGAATTCTAAGACCCCAATATCATATATGACTTTTCCACATTAGATGCACCACTTCAAAATAATACATGGAATACTCCATAGATCCATTTACAAATAATAAGATTGTAATATTATTAATACAAAATAATAAAGTAAGAAACTGACCCCATTCTATTATCATGAAAAAATATCTACATACACACCAATGTATATAACCATGGAGTTTAATCATACATACTAGGAAAACCCCATGATACTTATCTTTTGGCCCACTAATACTAGAAATAAATTATCTCACAAAATAATAAAATATATTGGATTAATATAAAAAGTATATAAAACATTTTCTATTATATTAAATAAAGTAAACAAACTTGTTTTAAAATTTTAGTCTATTTTTTTGGATTGTTTATTTAAAGTAGTTGAATAAATTAATAAATTTAAATTTAGCATAAATAACTAATGATTTCATAGAGATCCCCAAAAATGAAAAAAAATATTCATGAGATAAACTACTCTATACCAATGAGTTATGAGGAATCTATTCATCATGACATTTTATGGTGACCCAATTTGATGGTGATAATTTAAAGCCTGATCTTTATCATTTTACCCTATTTGATGCTTGTACTTCCAACCATGATTCTTATAACATGAATATAACTCATTCAATAAATATTTTCTAGGAACACAGGTGAATCTTTCCTTGATAAACCCTTTTAATAAAATTTTCATGTACATTATTAGAGAATCAAATAAAAAATATTTCAAAAACAAACTGTGATAATTCAGTATAATTTCATCTAGTTAAAATTATTTGAAATAATATTAGAGTACTCTTAAGAAAACCAAGAGGAATTGTATTCCGACAAATCTAAAAAAAGAAACTAGCTATATTAATTTCCTAAACTATGATTTCATTTATGGTTCTTTAAAAATCATTTAAATACAATGGTTCAATTATCGATGATCGGATTTGATAGGATTTTAGATAGATTAGATCTTAAAAATACATATATGAAAGGGATTATGTTTTAAGGAAAATGAAGAAAGGATTTTTAGTATCAATGGGAAATTAAATTAAATAAAATTATATAAAAACCCATTTCATGATGTGAATTATATATTTCTTTTGGGAATCTCTAAGTTGCTACAAACACTGAAAAAAATCTTCCTTAGCTTTATTTCTAGAAAACCAATTAACTTCATGAATGTAATCTCATGACATATAATGATTCCTCTAATAATAGAATTAATTTACTTAAAGAATGTTATGGTATCCATCCAGAACCACCCACTTTGTGAATGACCATTCACAATGTGGAATAACTCCTATTTCCGTATACTATTTTCCCTTTTATTTATCCCTTCTAGAACCTCCAATGACAATCAACCACTCCAATCATAATATAAGAAGCATAGGATAATATTAATCCTCAATCCAAGGATGATATAGTTCAGGACAGGTCTCTTTTATTGGATTCAAAAACATATTTAACAAAATAAAATGAAAAAGTGGATGGATGATTAAGAAACTTCATTTCACATGATTTATGTCATAAAGGTTATATAGATTCCCTTAGCATGTAGTTTTTTAGAAAATGGTGTGTGGTAATGGTGGATGGTAAATCTGGGTAAAATGGGCATATCTATAGTGATGTAGAGTAAATTTTGAGATCATTTTATGGATTTATTTCTGAATACTCACCAATTAATAGAGCATCAATGTGATATATTCATATTTTAAAAATTATTTCATGAGGATTGAGAATATCTGGGGAAGATTCCGACCATGATATTATATTGTTTGAGATTTTTTAGGATTATTAGAGACCCCTCCCACTTTTAGAATGTCATGGGACTCATAACTTGTTATCTAGTGACTACAAATTCTCTAAAGACTTATTTTTATGTGCTCAAAAAATAGTAAATAATTTATAAATCATTATATTTAATAAGTTGAGTTTTATATGATAGTATAAATCAAAGAGTATTGTGTGGTGGAGTTTCATTAATGGGTTAATGGATTTTTGGATTATTGAGTTATTATCTTAGGACACTTTGATCATGAATATTTCAGGCTTGGAGTTCACACCCATAATGTTTTAGAGGTGGTATTGTTTTCTAATTATATGGAAGTAGGGGAACAAAGAGTTTATAACTTAATCATTCTAGGTTAATTATAATATACTATAAAATATTTTAATTGTTTAAGGAATTTATTATTTACCATAAAATAATCGATGAAAATTTCATCCATTTCAGAACTCACAACTGAATAGACCACCTGCATAGGCTTATAGTGGTATAGGTCTTCCAAATAATATCCATCATCCTTCACAAATATATAATGATACGAGGCAAAGAGATATGTATATTGGGTTTCCATAGAATGAGGTTGATCATGATTTCCATCATGTCATATTAGTTAATGATATAGTAGGACATGAGTTGGTGGGAGATCTGATATATTTATTCATACCACTTACATGGAATTTATTTTGATATAGTGAATCAAATTAATTTATTATGGATAAATTATTTTTATTGTCAAAGATACTCATTTAAATTATTTTTCAAACACTTCATTTGTCTAAACCGATAGGGGGTTTTTCTATATTTTTGAAGATACACGATTAATATGAATTAGAGATTGATGGATGATATCTAAAAGTGGTTTTATATTCTAATTAATAATTATACTTTTCCATTTAATTGTTGGTATGGATTGGAAACATTTTGTGATATCATGTATTAATTTTCATTTTATAATGGTGACATTCTACATTATGAATAGTGACCATATGGTGTATATTAAGGATAATGATTATTATAATAGTTTTAATTCTGTTAAATTGAATATAATTTCGTTTAAATTTATAAGGTCAATACTTCATGAGTTTATGTTAAAGGTAATGAGACTTCATATGTGATGATGTATTTCATGGATCTATTTCCTAAGATAATGATACATTATCAAACACTATAGTAGATCACATTTCACATCGAGATATATTCAGATATGTCTTTGACATTGATAACGGAGTAACAGATGAAACCCAATTATTATGCTCAATTATTAATTTTTATCGATGAGAAATGGTGTATATTATTTATTATAACTACTGTATCTCCATGGGGGTTCCGGGGTTCTTTTATTTAAGAATTTTGATGGATGTATGAGGGTAGTCATTTAGTAGACCAATAAAATCATTTAAAAATGATTAATTGGTAACACTTCATAAGGATATATAGTTATTTTGACCATATTAAGGGATCTAGTTAGTTTTCATAGATTAATATATGTTCATAAAATCAAAAATTGAGGAAAAAATAAGAATATGTCTTAATGAAAATCATATAACATCAAATTGAACATTTTCATTAAATTATGTTTCTCTTTGGATTTATTAATTTAGTAATTGTAATTATGATATTGGTTCTTTGGGTTTTAAATACTAATTTAAAATATTTTCCTTAGGTGATTATTAGTATAAAATTTGGTTATTATAGTTCTAAGGGGATCGTGCTAAATTTTTTTGGAATGAATTGGATCGTCTTTATAAGTATTGGATGTAAAAAAAATTATTTGTAGTGGTATTGGATATCCACTTCATTATGAATGTTATATTATAGGATTGAATATATTTGGAACCATCTATGATTGAGTCTTTTGTCCAATGGAAGGAACTAGGAAATTTATTTTATCTATATTTTTCATTTAGTAAATATATATTATATGATTTTTATATACGATTTCCCCTTGACATCAGCACCATTATAAATTTGACCCTGATTTGATAATCATTAATATAAATACTACATTTTTCATTTTCTTTTGAACTCTAAAAAATGATGTTTTACTTGTAAACTATCAATTGTTTAACATAGGAAGTAGTAATGTTTGAGGATTACTATGATGCATCACATCATGGATTGGGGTGTGAATTGATGAAATAATTTCACATTGTTTCTAGTAAGTATAAACAATAGAAACCTCATTTATAAAATTATAATACCAATTATAATGAGTTAACCACTGAGGTTTTGATGTTGAAGCTATAGATCCCTCCCATATTTAGGATATGTTTTGTGTTTTTATGATAACTTTCATATACATACTCAGAGAGTGATTCATATCTGAATTAATTAATGTTTGAAAATATTCATTGGGGTTGTGATATTATTATTTCATTTACCCCTATAAAAGGAAATATAGTTGTCACTTATTTATGAAGAATAACTTATAGTAATGTTGTTTTGGAATTAATAGATGAATAATAGATTACCGTGAAACATGAATTTTTTTGAATTGATGTATAACAAGTTAATATTGAATAATGTTTGTTTATGATGATGATGTACAATAACATATTTTAATAAACAGTATAATCTCATTCGAGATACCGTATATTGGATTGTTAAAACGATTGTATCATTTATGTTTATGTTGATGAGGGATGATGAAATAATAATTTTCATAAATTTTTGTTTATTAGGATACTATTTATTCATAAAATAATGGGAGCAGATTTATTATGGGAGTTCCATATCCCATATTTAGTAGTGTATAAAAGTATTTTCAAGATTTATCTAACATTAAATGGATATTTTTTATTGGAATGTATGAATATGTTAGTGGTTTAATCTATATCACAATAGATTATCTGTGAACGGTTTATGGATGGGCATTGAGTTCTAGAAAAAAAATTATTTCCTCTACGGATTCCCAAAAGTATATAACATGAAATATCTATAGACTCTTTTGATAGGATTTCCACATGAATTGGGATATATTATTCCACATGGGTTTTTAAATATTTCATGAAATAGTCGTTTCTTTTCTTATTAGTAATGGATTTCAACTAAATTATTGTTATAGCTAGAAAACATATAAAATGGGTGTCCATAATTTGTGGCTTTTAATGGATGATCATTTCTCACAGAGATAATCGTTTAGGATTTATGGGTTGGAAGGGATTGTAAAAATAATTTGTCTCTTAGTTGTTCCTTTGTAAAACATTTCATCCTCAATTACATAAGAACATAGAGCGACCTATTCTAATAATAAAGGATATTCCTTTTGTAGATATAATTTAATTTAAAGTTTCATGATTAAAACAATTGCCCTTTGTAATGGGTCGGACCTCTCTGGTCCATCACTTTGTGTAAATCTAGTGTTTGAGGTGTTCTAGGAGCTCTAGTTGACTCATCTCCAACACTTTTCCAAATTTCATGTTCTGTGAATAGTGTTTCTAGTTTTATGAACAATGTCACGGTGAGTCAGAAATGGTGAGTCATAAATGGTTAGTCCGAAATGACGAGTTAAAAAGGTGAGTCATAAACAGTGAGTCAGAAATGGTGAGTTAGAAATGGTGAGTCATAAATGGGGATTTATAAACGGTGAGTCATAAAGGTTGAGTCAGAAATGGTGAGTCAGAAATGGTGAATCAAAAATGGTGAGTTGGAAACAGTGAGGCAGAAATGTTGAGTCAGAAATGGTGAGTCATAAACGGTGAGTCAGAAATGGTGAGTCAGAAACGGTGAGTCAAAAAAGGTGATTCAGAAATGGTGAGTGAGAAACGTTGAGTGAGAAATGGTGAGGCAACTCATGAATAGTTTTTTCAGAATAGTTTCATATTTCCTTTTCCAAATTTCCAGATTTTTTTTCCATTTTCACCAATTTAATGATTTCTTTGACGCAAAACACATTTATGGCCTTGTTTTAAGGGATTTAAGGATGAATCAAATCCCGTAACTCCTATATTAATTTTCCTAAGGCCCAATATGCATTTACATGGTCAACCCACGTGGTTTAATATGATCCGTTGTTTATGGAAAATCCATTGTATCTTAAAGTGATGCTCAATTTAATCCTCTAAAGGGACAAGATATCGTCCTCCCATGTTCTTTCTCCTAGTTCTTTGGTGAGAGATGCTCGAACATTTCCTTCCATCCCATAAAAGTTTTGAGATCAAACTTTTTCTTGTGGATTGGTTTCCCTCTTTGTTTTTCTTGCAGCAAGTGCACCCCTATTTTGGTGCAACCAAGTAGTAACCATAAATCATCTATATAAGGTATTATTTATTGTCATTTTTTTGGGTTCAACTTTTTTGTTTCTCCATGCCTTATTATGGCATGTGATTTCTAGGCTTATAACAGAGTTTCTTGGGTTTTGGTTGATACGGTTGGGTCGAGACATACTCTGGTGGATGCAGTTCTCATGGGAGGAGGTGATCGTGATCGGTTGACTGGATCATTCACATATAAAAAACGTTAAAAACCTTTTTGAGGTAAGGGATTCATTGATTCTCTTTTATTTTTAAGTGAAACTGTAGAGTTAACATGTTTTAGCCACTATATCACAATGCAATTGACATAATAAATATTTGAGCCGGAAAAATAAATTGATATTAATCGTATGATATTGCCTCTTGTTTTGCTAGATAGTGTGATATCCATGATTTCTTAGTTTAACTATTCATTCTTAATGGAAATTGATAATGAACATAAACTGCAATTAATTGATAACTTTTTGGATAAAGATAAAGAGGCATGTGAATGAATCTAGTTTTTCTTATTTCAAATTAATGATAGTCAAATTAGTGTTATAAGCTTGTTTAATTTATTTGTTATAGGTTATAGTTTATGTTTCTTGAAAATGGAACCTATGAATAATAAATCATTTAATTCAAGATGGATTGAAGAACTGGTTGTTTTATAATTCATTAGAGGGTTCTGAGTTACCCTCTTGCTTGGTTAAGGGCTAAGAGCCTGGTTGATATGAGGGTTGTTTTCCTGCTGCATGTGGGGTTATATGTGTCTGGAAGGCTATGGTGACATGTGGGGGAAAGGTGGCCTATTTTGTTGTGGTAGTAGTTGACTCCTTGAGTGGTGAGATGCATCCATTTATTCATGTGGGTGTCAGGGAGAACACCAGGGATGATGAAATGGGGTGGATGTAAATGTTAGGTTTTCTGCTGATTCTTCTTGGTTGTTTATCTATTTTTATTTAGCCACTTATCAAGGAATCTAGTCTTACTTACCCTTCTTCTGAATGGGGTGAAGACATGCGGGGTATTCTATGTGATTTCCATGTTTAGATTCTCAAGGGAGGATGGTTTTACGCTCTTGTTATAGGCGGCAAAGATTCGACAGGTAGTTCATGTACTCACTGTGTTGAGCCCCTTCTGTTTAAAAGCATAAATTGTTTTTCTAGAATGCCTGGGAATATGGGAATCTAATTATATAATGAATAATTGAATAAATTGTGTTATCCCATGGGGTTGGAGTTTGCGGGAACATAATTATGAGGTCGTAATTTTAACGGGATAGTGGACTTTGGGTGTGATGATAATGAAATTTAATGTGGAATTATCATTGGTTAATTAATGTTTAAATAATTAATTAATGTAAAAAGGTAAAAAAATTATGTATTAAAGCTCTTTAAATGGATGTGTGCTTATAAGATTCCTAGTCTTAGAAGTATCATCCCAAAGTCTGAGAGACGATAGCTGCAGTTGAGTATAAGACTAGGTAATACCCATAGTGTGGTTGTAAGCTATAATATATTCCGTACATTTTGTGTTTCTATATGCTACTCCACCCTGTCAGTAAGGGAAACAGACACATCGGGGATTCTGAGCCCTAGGGGTGTTTTCCACAACATTCTGGTGGGAGTATGGATGGCGGACTACCCCCATTGGCCCCGCTCTCTTCACTTGGTAGTTACCTGTGATGGTAGGAACAATGGTTATTTTTCCTCATAGATGTGTTTACAGGGCTGTAATGGATTGTGGTTATTCACACACATATATTCTAAATATAGTATCTTATGGACTACTATAGGTGTAACGTGTATAGGTTGTGATGGCATGCAGATCCTTACTCGGTGTATGGGATGTAATGTCTCGAGGTATAATACCTGACGTATGATACACATTATGTGATCTGTGGTTTCTCCCAAAAACTACCTAGTTACTTTATTGTGTGGGCATGGTTGTTTTGTTGCACGAGGTGCATATTGTGGTTCTTCGCTTAGGTGTCTATAGGCATGCCTTTTGAAGAGAGATACTTAGGACGTACGACATTGGGGAAATGCAGAAAACCAGCGGGGAAGTCGTTGCGGGGTCCCCTTTGTAGTATTTGTTATATTATATACTATTGTATTCATTACGTGGGGATAATATCCATGGTGAGGCTGAAAACTTAGTATACCTGTTTAGGTGACGAGTTAATTTCACTTTTTTGTCACCATGATTTACCTTGCTTTCTTTACTTTTTAATGAGAGGCTTCAGAGAGGATGTTACTGAGTATACAGTTATAATCACCCCATGTCTATATAAACTATTTTTTAGGTCACTTAGAGCGGGTTGGAGATCAGACAGGTATCTACTAGCGTGGGGTTGCAGGAGCTGTTTGAGCTTGTGGTTGCTACTATTTTTAATTTCTTTTGGGTATTTTCAGTTTTCCCCTTCCAGTTGTAGTAGTTTTGCATAACATTACTTATGTGCACCTGTGTTTTCTTTTATATTTCAGTTCTGAGTTGGAGTTGGTTGGTGTCTATCTTATCTCTCTCTTATGCATGTTTTCTCTTAGAGGGTAATGCCTCCCATTTTTGTGTTTACTATACCCTTGGTGTTAGTCGCCAACCTAGGTCCTACTGGAGGCAGGGCTCGAGGGTCATTATCTCCCTTATCACATTGTCGGCCCACGAGGGGTACACTTTGAGGGGAGAGAGTCATGACAGAGTGGTATCAAAGGGAGGTTGAGAGGTAGGATAGAGTTTGGAGTTTGGTATAGGTGAGGTTTCATGGGTTCATAGTGAAACAGTGTCATTCATGTTTATCATGTGATGTAAACACTAGAGACCAGATATGACATAGGCGTTTAGGGCACCAAATGATCTGATGTACGGACCTTTAAGTTTACAATGTCTACTAAATAAGGTGATACTAGATACAGGGTAGTGACCTAGGAAAGGATCATACATCATTCTTCTTTGTGCATGTGTTTGAATGGGTATAACTTGGGATAGGTTAACCTAAAATGAATAAAAGAAAACAATTAAATAGTTAATTAATGATGAGTCTCCCATATTCCATGTTTAGGAGATCTAACTATTTTTTATTTTATTGTTATGGCTCATGATCGACACCCTCATCAGGATCACATAGAATATGTCCAACGGGATGTCCCTACAGATCGCCATCGGGTAGAGGTCGACGATGATGACACTTGGAGGAGGACACCCTGAGAGTTTCAGCGCTAGAGTCTGCAGAAGTATGAGGGCTTCATTTCAGATGCAGTTACAGAAGACTGGTTGGAGGATATTGAGATAGCCTTCAGTTTGATCTGTGCTCGGAAGGAGCCCTGGGTGTCCTTGGTTGGGACAATGCTGCCTGAAGCAGCGAGGCATTGGTGGTGCTTGTTCTTCGGTGATCGCTAAGAGTTAGAGATATCATGAGAGGATTTATGAGAAAAGTTTAGTGTCGAGATTCTTTCTTCAACTGTGAAGGCATCCAGTCGCCAGGAGCTTCTTACCCTTCGACAGGGGAGCTCCAATGTGCAAGAGTTTGGAATCCATTTTAGGAACCTTTTATGATATGCTTTGGACCTGTTTCCAGATGAGAGGTTAGGGAAGGAATTTCTAGGAGGCTTTGTGTCTAGAGATCCAGCTCTAGGTCACCCCATTTATGCTAAATACATATCGTGAGGTGCTGGAAAGGGAAGAGGTTGTTGATAGGACATTGGCCAGAACTGCGTCATCACGAGAGGGGAGTCATCCTGATTCCTCGTGAAGCAGAGCTATGGTCCAGGGTTCTCGGTTTTAAGGGTATAAGAGTTTCCATTCGGCCGGGGTAGGTCTCATCCCTCAGAATCTCGTTTCTCTAGGGGAAGCATCTCTCAAGCCTATACAAGGGGATCAGGAACTTTTTTTTCTTTTTGTGGTCGAGGTCATCATAGCGAGAGTGCCGAACCATTCAAGCAGTCATTGCTTAACAGGTTTTCCACTCCAAGTTCATTCGTTGAGACTACTTCATTCGTGGCAGTAGTAGATGTATGGACCAGCTTTAGATCAGAAGAGGGTATATAAGGTAGGTAGAAGACAGCCTCGTGATTCTCCCCACCATCCAAGATCAGAGCAAGTCCATGGTTGTGTTCTTCATCAAGGTCAGAGAGGTCATGGAGGAGGTCGTTTTCAGCTTCATGCTTTAGCATTTCTAGCACTAGGTGAGCCAGACATCATTCAAGGTACCCTTTTCTTTTTTTTCTTCCGTGGTGTATGACTTTTTGATTCGTGAGAAACACAATCCCTCATATCACCTACCCTTATCCATGCTTTGGGACATGAGGTAGAGAGGCTTAAAGTTCCCTTGGTATTGACTAGGCCAGTTGGAGGTCGAGCTGACTTGTTTGAAGTATGTAGAAATAGTGAGCTAGTGTTGGGGAAGCACCGCTCTTGGTGAGATTTCCTATATTTAAAAACACAACCATATAATGTCATACTAGCCAAGGATTTGTTGTATTCAGTGCAGGATATCGTGGATTTCTTTAGAAGGCCTGTTGTGTTCATCGATGTAGATAGAGAGTCGGTGGTGTTCGTTGGTGAGTGAGACCCTCAGATGGGTTAAAGGTGTGTTCCATCCTTATCATCCATTATTTTTGATCTATTGTAGAGTTCTTCAGAGGTTCAGTAGTTAGAATTTCCTAAGGTTTTATAAGATTACACTGATGCCTTTCTAGAAGAGGTTGTACCATTACCCCCTCGAGGAGAGATCGATTTTGGGATTGAGCTACAACCAGGACTCTCTCTTATCATTATGTCTCTATATTGGATGACCCATTATGAGTTATGAGAGATATGTATACAGATTTATGGTCTGTTATAGTGCGGTTTTTTTTATCTAAGTTTGTCACCGTGGGGTGCACCAATTATATTCGTGAAGAAGGCTGATGGCAGTTTGCGGTTGTATGTCAATTATCATCACTTAAACAAAGTGCCAGTAAAGAATCTCTATCCTCTTCCATGGATTGTTGATTAATTAGATCAACATAAGGGTGGGAGTTGGTTCTCAAAGATTGATTTGCGGTCATGATATCATCAAATGTGTGTGAAGTATGAGGATATTCCAAAGACTACTTTCTTTTGTCGTCAGGGGCATTATGAGTTTGTGGTAATGTCGTTCGGTGAGACGAATTCTCTAGTTTTGTTCATGGTATTGATGAACATTGTGTTCTGTATGTTCCTTGACATGTTTTTGGTGGGTTTCATCGACAACATCATTGTGTACCCAACATCTGAGGAGGAACATGCTGAGTATCTACACATTGTTTTGGGAGTTCTTCATCAACATCAGCTGTTTGGGAAGTTGTCAAAGTCTGAGTTTTAGGATAGAGATGTTTTTTTATTGGGGAATGTTGTGTCCCAAGAGGGAGTAACTGTGGACCGAATGAAGATAGAAGCAGTTGTGTCTTGGGAAGTCCCAAAGATAGTGTTAGAGGTGCGAAGCTTCCTTGGTTTCACAGGATACTACAAAAGGTTCGTAGCTGATTTCTATCAAGTTTTGACTCCTCTGATATCTGTGACCTAGAAGGATCAGGCGTTCATATGGACTGATCAATGTTATGAAGCTTTAGAGTATCTAAAAAAAAGTTAATAAGTGCTCCAGTTCTTTATCTCTCAGCAGAGGGTGTTCAGTTTGATGTTTTCTACAATGATTCTCATCTGGGGTTAGGTTGTGTTCTGATGCAGCAATGATCGGTTGTTTTTTATGGGTGTTGGTAGTTGCTTCCTCATGAACATAATTATTCCACCCATGATCTTGAGTTAGCATCTATGGTGTTTACTCTGATGTTGTGGATACATTACCTCATTTTTGAGTGCTTTGTGGTTTTCACGGATCAGAAGATCCTGAGCTATGTTTTCTACTAGCATGACATGAACTTACAACATCATCAGTGGATGGAGTTCTTACAGGAATAAGACTTAAAAATATCTTATACACCTGTAAAGGATAATGTTGTACCTGATGTGCTCAGTTGAAAGTCATGTAGTGATGCTGTGCATGGATTAGGTGAGTATTTGAGAGTAATGGAAGAATTTTCATCATTACATCTTGATATGGGAGAAGTTAGGGTAGAGGTTGTCTTTTGCCGATAACGGTGCAATCATCTCTGTGGCAGCAATTGGAAGAGTCCCAGTTGGAGGATCTTGAGGTGGAGGTCTGGAGAGACCATGTTTTTTTGGTGAGGACCCTGATGGTAGGACTGAGGATGACAACAATGAGTGTTGTATCCTACAAGTATTTTTTTTTATTTTGACTATGTGCAAGATGTATCTCAAATAGTTTTATAGTTCTCATTAACTGGTTCATCTTGGCGTGATAAAGATGTACCGAGCCTTGAGAATTCAGTTTTGGTGGCCTGGGCTGAAGCGTGTGATTGCAGAGTTTTTGTCTTTCTGTTTAGTCTGCCAGAATATCAAGGTTGAGCACCGCATCCCCGGTGGTTTTCTCCAGCCATTAGATATTCCTCAGTAGAAGTGGGAGGACTTCTCAAGGGACATTTTTAATAGTTTACCTCAAGATCCAGGAAGACATGATGATATTTGGGTGGTAGTTTAATTTTTAAAGAAATCATCCTACTTAATAGTAATCAATGAGTTGAGCTCAGTGGATGTTTTTTCGAGGAAATATCTAGAGGAGGTGGTGAGACTTCATGGAGTTCCAAGGATGATCATTTCTGATCGAGATCCTTTCTTTACTTCTAGGGTGTGGAGAGGTCTCCATCATGCTTTGATTTCTCAACTATTCCTTAACACTGCTTTTCAACCTCAAACGGATGGTCAAATAGAGAAAACCATCTAGACTCTTGAAGACATGTTATGCAATTGTGTTATAGATTTTTGAGTTTCATGTATGAGGCACTTAACCTTGGTGGAGTTCTCTTATAATAATATTTTTCACTCCACCATCAGTTTGGAACCATTTGAAGCCATTTATAGTCAGTCGTGCCATTCTCTACTGTGATGGCCTGGGGTCGAAGAGTCAACAATTTAGGGACCAGAACTAGTGAAAAATACAATAGATATGGTTCAGGTGACTCATGAGAGGATGAAGACAGTGCAAGATTGTCAGAAATCATATGTCGATCAAAGGAGGAGACCTTTGGAGTTTGATGTTGGGGATCACGTGTTTATAAATGTGACTCCCTATCATGGGCAGTGAATGTTTGGTCATGGGAATATGATTTATCCTCAGTTTGTTGGTCCTTTTAAGGTTTTTGGCTCATGTGGTTGTTTTGGCGTATAAGATAGTTCTTCCCTCGAAGATGAGTCAGATACACATTGTTTTTCATGTGTCATAGCTCCGTTGTTATCTTCATGATGACTATCACATCATTGATTGGGGAGATATCTATGTTGATGATGATACGACCTTCAAGAAGCGACCTATGGAGATCCAAGACCACAAAGAGAAGGTGTTGCGGGGGTGTTCTATTCCCTTGGTTCATGTCTTTTGGGGACATGGTGGCATAGATGAGAGTACCTTGGAACGTGAGTCATAGATACGTGCTCAATTCCCAGAGTTGTTTTATGTTTAAAATCTTTTCAGGTAATGATGTCTCCATTGTGTTTATAGACCATTCATTTTTATAAGATGATTTTCTTTTGTTGCCTCATATGGCTTTCCCTATTTTGAGAGGTATCTTGATGAGTAGTTGTTTGGACCCCTTTTCATTTTCATTTTGGGTTGGCTTTGGATTCTCGAGGACGAGAATGCTTTGAGGCGTATCTGATGTAATCTCCAGGACCTCTCTGGTCCATCCCATTGCTGAAATCTAGTGATTGATGTGTTCTTGTAAGTCAAGGTGACTCATACCCAACACATAACCAAATTTCTAGTTCTATGAACAGTGTTTCTAGTTTTACGAATAGTGTCATGATTATTCAGAAATGATGAGTCAGAAATGGTGAGTCAGAAATAGTGAGTCAGAAATGGTGTGTCAGAAACGGTGAGTCTAAAATGGTGAGTCAAAAACTGTGAGTCAGAAATGGTGAGTCAGAAACGGTGAGTCAGAAATGGTGAGTCAAAAATGGTGAGTCAAAAATGGTGAGTCCGAAACGGTGAGTCCGAAACCATGACTCAGAAATGGTGAGTTATAAACGGTGAGTCAGAAATGGTGAGTTAGAAACGGTGATACATAAACAGTGAGTCAGAAACTATGTGTCAGAAATTGTGAGTCAGAAACAATGATTCAGAAACGGTGAGTCTGAAATGGTGAGTCTGAAACGGTGAGTCTGAAATGGTGATAAAACTCATGAATAATTTTTCCATAACTGTTGAATATTTTCTATTCCAAATTTCTAGATTTTTTTCCAGTTTCACTGATTTAACATTTTATTTGATTTAAAATAAATTTATGACATTGTTTTAATGGATTTAAGGACAAATCAAATCTCATAACTCTTATATTAATTTTCCTAAGTCTTGGGATGTATTTACATGGTTAACCGCGTGGTTTAATGCGATCCATTTTTTATGGAAAATCCACTATATCATAAATTTCTACTCAATTAAATCTTCTAAAGGGACAAGATATATTCCTCACATGTTCTTTCTCCTTGTTCTTTGGTATGAGATGCTCGAACCTTTCCTACCATCCCATAAGATTTGTGAGATCAAACTTTTTCTCATGGATTGGCTTCCCTCGATGTTCTTCTTACTGTAAGTGCACCCTATTTTGGTGCAACCAAGAAGTAACCATCAATATTCAATATAAGGTATGATTTATTGTCATTAATTTGGGTTCATCTATTCTAGTTTCTCCTTTCCATATTATGGCATGTGATCTCCATGCATCTAATTTAGTTTCTTGGGTTTTGGTTGGTGCGGTCGTGTCGTGAAATACTCGGGTGGATACAGTTGTCACGGGAGGAGGCGATCGTGATCTGTTGAGTGCATCGTTCTAATATAAAGAACGTTAATAACATTTTAAGGTAGGGGATTCAATTCTTCTCTTTTAGTTTTACATGAAACTGTAGAGTTAGCTTGTTTTAGTCACTGGATCACAAAAGAATTGACATAATAAATATTTTCACCAGATAAATGAATTGATATCGATCGTATGTTATTGACTCCTGTTATGCTAGACAGTGTGATATCCATGCATTCTTTGTTTAGCTGTTTGTTCTTGATGGAAATTGGTAATGAACGTAAACCTTAATTAATGGATAACTATTTGGATAAAGATAAAGAGGCATGTAAATGAATCTGTTTGTTCTTATTGTAATTTTTTGTTAGTAAAATTGGTGTAGTAAGCATGTTTAATTTATTTGTGATAGATTACTATTTAGGTTTCCTGAAAATGAAACCTATGAATAATAAATTGGTTAATTAAAGACGGATTATTGAATTGATTGTTTTATAATTCTTTGAAGGGTTCTGAGTTACCCTCTTGCTTGCTTAAGGGATAAGATCATGGTTGATATGATTGTTATTTTTCTGCTACTTATGTTCTGTTGTGTGCCTGGAAGGATGTGGTTATATGTGGGGGCATGGAGGCCTATTTGGTTGTGGTAGCAGTTGATGAATATAGTGGTGAGATGCATTGGTTTATTCATGTGGGTGTTAGAGATGACACCAAGGATGATGAAATGTGTTGAATGTGAATGTTTGGTTTTTTATTGATTCTTCTTAGTTGTTTATTTTCTTCACATTCCAAAATGTTCAAGGTAGTGGACTTGCTTACCCTTTTTCCAAAAGGTGTAAAGACGTTAAGGGTATTCCACATGCTTTCCATGTTTAGATTCTCAATCGAGGATGGGTCTACGCTCTTGATATAGGTGGAAGATACTCGGCGGGTAGTTCATCTACTCACCGTGTTGAACCCCTATTGTTTAGAAGCATAGATTATTTTTCAAGAATGCCTGGGAATATGAGAATGTAACTTTTTAATTAATAATTGAATAAATGGTGTAAAAACATGGGGTGGAAGTTTTCAAGAACATAATGATGAGGTTTAAATTTTAAATAGATAATGGACTTTGGGTGTGATTCTAATAAAATATAATGTGGAATTTTTATTGGATAATTAATATTTAATGAATTAATAAACATAAAAAGGTAACGAAATACTATATTAAATCTCTTTAAACTGATACGTGCTTATAAGATACCTAGTCTTAGAAGTAGCATCCTAGAGACCGAGAGACGTTAGCTGCAGTTGAGTCTAAAACTAGGTTATGCCCATAGTGTTGTTGTAAGCTATAATATATTCTGTAATTTTTTTGCTTCAATATGATACTCACCCTGTTAGTATAGGAAACTGAACCCCCAGGGATTCTGAGCCCTGGCGCTGTCTTCCCCAACATTCTGGTGGGAGGATGGATAGTTGAAGACCCCCTTTCACCCTGCTCTCGTCTTTTGGTAGTTACTTGTGCTGGTAGGCACAACAGTTATTTTTTCCCATATATGTGTATAGAGGGAAGTATTGTCTTGTGGTTATTTATGCACATATATTGTAGATATAGTATCTTATGGACTACTATAGGTGTAACATGTATTGGATGTGATGGCTTGGATATCCTTACTCGGTGTATGGGATGTAATGGCATGAGGTATAATAGCCAACATATGATACATGTTATGCGAGCTGTGGTGGCTCTCGGAAACTACTTGGTTACTTTCTTACGTGGACGTGGTGGTTTTGTTACACGAGGTGCATATTGTGGTGCTTCTCCCAGTTGTCTGTGGGCAAGCCTTTTTGGAGACAGATGCTGAGGACGTACGATTTTTGGGAAAATCGGCAAACCAGTGGGGAATTAGTAGTGGGGTACCCTTGATATTATTAATTATATTATACAATCTTGTATGTGTTACTTGGTGAGAGTATCCATGGTGATGATGGGAACTTAGTATACCTATTTAGGTGACGAGTTAGTTTCAATTGTTGTTCACTGTTCTTTAGCATGCTTTCTTTACTTTTGCACGAGAGCCTTCAGGGAGGATCCTACTGAGTATACTATTATACTCACCCTATGTCTATTTAAACTGTTTTTCAGGTCACTTGTAGTAGGTCGGAGATCATACTGGTTTCTACTAGCTTGGGGCTGCAGGAGCTGTTCAGGCTTGTGGTTGCTGCTGTTTTTACTTTCTTTTGGGTACTTTCAGTTTTCCCCTTCTAGTTATAGTATTTTTTCATGACATTACATATGCGCACTTGGTTTTTCTTTTATATTTCAGTTCTGAGTTGGATTTTGTTGGTTTCTATCTCATCTTTCTCTTCTGCATGTGTCCTCTAAAAGGGTAATGCCTCCCATTTGTGTGTTTTCTATACCCTTGGTGTTAGTCGCCAACCTGACGCCTACAGGAGGCAGGACTCAGGGGTCATTATCTTCCTTCTCACATTGCTAGCCCTGGAGGGGTACACATTATGGGGAAGGGATCATGACACCCTTAATTAAGTTTACCCACAATGGAATATTATCTTCACCCATTAACATTCATATTTCCTTCCATTTTAATGATGACCATATAAATCACCTTTATAATTAAAATATGATCTTTATATATAATTTATTAGTATACACACTATGTAAATGAGTAATGGTAATATACAAAATAGTTCAATAAAATATGAAATCTACTTAAGATCATGAGAAATATTATTTAAATTGGTGGAGTATACCCTTAAAATTTGAGTTCAGTGACAATGTATTTCAAAATGTTTCTCCTTATCAAATAGATAGTAGGTTAAATTTATGAAATAATATTTCACTATGGATTACTATACCTTATTTTTTTATCATGTTTTTTGAAAAAGTAGACTATAGGTTGTAACTTATATCTCAGTTGGATAATGATCAAAGAGTTTTTCATGAATCATTGATTCGATGATAACCTTATATAGGTATCATTTAATTGATCTATGCGAGTTAGATATTGAGTAAGATTTAAATTTTTTAAATAAAGATATTGAGTTAAAAGATATACTTGTTAACATATCATGAGGATGCATCATTTAAATTATTTTGGTGTTATGGATTCATGGAGAATTAGAATAATTCTAGGAGTGTGAGTCTTAAATTGAGGTTTAATAGCTAGAATATTTTTAGGATTGTTAATATAAATTGAAAATTAGAATAAGTTATACCTATATTATTGTACTGATTATTGTATATTTTTTATTATGTTCTTCATTCTTGATTTTGTGGTGCCTATTTATGTGGTTTTTCTTTGGATATTTTATTTTGAATTTCCATTATGTTCCTTTAGGAATGGTTCTCATTTTCAAAGATGAAAATAAAAAAAATGAGGTATAGAATATAAATGTTGGGTTATTTATATGTATAAAATATATGTTATATTTCATATAGGTGGAAGGGATGTATTAATCATTTATGATAGAATATGTGTGTTTTAGAAATTTAATAGAGACTTTGATGTGGTGGATTCAACAATATTTTATAGTTACCCTATCACTAATCATGCTTTGAATGTTATTTTGGTGGATAATTATTTTTCTTAGAATGTATATTTGGAATTGATTATAACCATTATTTATATATATGATATTAGGTTCCCTATATTATGTTTTGGGGTTAATGTATTTGAGGTTTTGGTTTTGAGTTCATTTTTATGAAATTTATATCGACTGATGGGAGAATGAAAATTTCAAATTTACATCTCATTATGGATTGTTGCATATCTCGGAAAACACTATCATATGTTTATCCAATGGATACTATGGTAAAATGATAAATATTGTATATGTTATACTATTGTGGTTTACGATTTGAGTTGGAATTTTGAAGGATCACATGCATTTTCATATGGGTTATATCATGGAATAACATGAATTTTTTGTTATAAAAAACCCCAGGAAGATTTTTTATTATTCTTGTAGTTAATACTTGATAACAGTATTATATAAGATACTTTGTGGTGGTGGAATTTGATTTGATGATTTTACTATGAAATTTAGTTTTTTATAATAAAAGTTAAAATTCATGTTGTGACACAAAAATCTACACAATGAAATATGTTTTTGGAAAACTGAAAAGCAATGGGCCACCTAATATGATTAATAATGTTATCATGGTGTATAATTTTTCAGTTTTGGAATAATTTTTTCTTTTAAACATCCATGGAGTTTTTTATATTTTATCAATAGAATATGAATTCATGTTGAGCTACAATGACAATGATTCTGTCATGACATTTATATGGTAGATAAATTTGTTCACTGTGTCACAATGTGGGAGAACGATACACAACATGAAAGGAATTTCACAAGAGTATTCAAGGATCGAATAAGTGTCTTTGGGGTAAACATAATAATATATTGTAGAGACCCGTATCTTGACGTACATGTACATTACATTACTTTTGCGGAATACTTGGTACATAACAAAAACACACACACAAGGATCGTAATAGTTTAGTGTCTTTGGAAACTCGGAACGTAATCTTCTAATCGTGGTGAAAGATCTTCAATATCTCCCATAAAGATCTTCCCCCTTTTTTTACCTAGAACCTTTCTTTATATCATGGGGAAAAGAAAACATAAAAGGGTGAGCTCAAATGTTCAGTAAGGGTAAACAAAAGAAAAATCAATCACATCATATTCATAAGAACGTAACTTTTGGAAATCTTAACCTGCAAAAGAGAGCATAATTTCATAACATGGGATAAATCATAGTAGTGAAATGAAATCACAATAATCATAACATAAAACATGAAACTTTGTGGCATTCACACATAATCATAGAGAATCATTTCTTGTTAGTCAAGACTCATTGCCAAGACTATCTTAGTGGACAAAGTCCCTTTCTGAATCGAGTAACCCTCGTTTCAGTCCTGTTTTACTGAACCGGTATAACCTACCATTCCAGCCATGTCTATCTCATGAGATATAAAATCTTTACCCAATTCATTGGAGGGAGATATAGGTCCCACCCATCTTATAATGAATCCTTTCTTATGTGTGCCACATAATCATAAATCATACATCATCGCATAACCCATGTAATAAAAATGGGATTCTTAAACAACATGATATTATAAAACAATTCATATAAGATAAAGGAATTCATAAAAATATTTCCATCACAACATAATCAAATCCATGTAATAATAGGGATAAAAACAGAACCCTTTTTATTATCTTAGATGGAAAATAATTTTGATAAAATACTTGAACTTCATTCTTGAGGAAAATATCCTTTCTACTTCAAAAACACTTTTCCTTTCTTAACATTTCATACAATTTTAAACTAAAAGGAGTTGATTAAAAATAAACTTGAATACTTGTAAAGGAAGATTCTTGGAAATAATGATTTATAAATCCATTCATGCCGTATAAGTTAAAAAAAACATTCCTCGTACTTTTGTCGGAAAAGTCAAAAAGTACCTCGTACGAAAAACGACAAAAGATTCCTTTCATTTCTTTTACTAAAAACTCACCGAAGGGTAAAAATGGATTTAAACAATTTTAGGTGGATGGAAATAATATTACATATTTATGAAACATGGATGTGGATGATAATACACCCCAGTAAATACCAAAGTACAAACAATCTCGAATAAAATGAGATTGTGATATATTCCCTTACCTTAGGTCCGATTTGCTTTGTTCGTGTCCGAAGCTCCTGTATAATGGTTTAAATAATGTTATTGACTTATTAAAGAATCATATTCATTGTTATGATATCATATATGGTTCACTTATGACATTATATTACCCGTTCTTTTGTAAATTCCATGTTAAAGAAGCGTTTTGGGTAAAATCGTTTCATTTATCGTAGGTGTTTTGACTTGTTGTTCTTGACATCATTATTACTTATATCATGATTTACTTACTTCCAGAATATAAAATATGATTTATATATCATATATATTCAGTATATATATATATATATAATAGATAGATAAATAAAATGAAAAACACCGTTCATGGAGACGGTAGTCCGTACGTACGCATGAACGCTGTTTTTCTTTCCTTATTGTCTTCAATGGAATTAAGTAGATGACATACATATAAATATACATAAATCCAGTATAATTATTATGTCATATATTTCATTAGTACTTATTATATATGCTTTATAATCATTCATGAATGGTTAATGTGGAAAATGAATCTCATCGCGTCGTGGAGACGGTAGTCCGTACGTACGCACGAGCGATGATATCATTTCCATAAATATTGAATCGAATTGGAGTGGATTATACAATATATCAGAATCAATATGATGTTGTAATAACTATGTATAGTTATTCTTTACACCATTATACCCATCCATGTAAGGTGGTGGTGGAAAATAGATTACACCACGGCGTGGAGACGGTATTCCGTAAATACGCACGCGCGGTGATTTCTTTTTCCGTAGGATGGATAGATGGTGAAATAGGGTTGTTTCATACTTATAATAACATATCAGTATATGAGTGATACCGATGTTATTACTTCATAATGAAACAACCTAAGAAGAAGAAGTGGAAGAAGAAATAAAGATGAAAGAATTGGTAACGACAATTACCTCTTCTTTGAAGCGCCTCTTTGAGACCTCCTCTTAGGGCACTAAAATTGGTCTTTGAGGAAGACCAGAACCTCTAGGATGTTTTTAGGGAAGTGGAGAAGAGATTTTGGAAGGGTTTGGCCGAGCTTGAGTGCTCAAATTGGTGTGAGGAGGAGGGGGAGGAGGTGTCCTTTTATAAGGGAGGAGAGGGGCACCTTAGGAATATCTCAAAATATTATTTTATATTAAAGTCAAAATCGGTTTATAATGGTTCCAAAGGGTCTTATTTCGAAGATAAAGTGGGTATGGGTCTAAATCCTATCATCCAATAGGATTTAGAGAAGTTTAGGGTATTATTTTAACCTTATCAATTAGATTTAACTCTAAGTTAAATAATTTAACTTTTACCGTGTCTTTTTGTTTTCTTTCACTATATGGTTAATACACTTACAATAACATGCAAAACGAACCCCAAATTGTTTATTATTAATACATATATCCTTATCTAAGTCATTTGGCCGAACCTTAGATTTTTAGGAATAAAATAACAATTAATAATATAATATTTGATTTAAAAACTATTTTGTGTCAATTTTGACACTATTTGATATATGATTTTTTGTGAAAGTCATAACAGAATTATATGTTCGAAACAAGTTTATTAAATCAACACAAATATATCATAGTAACCTATAAAATTAGTGGAATTCATAAAAAGTCTCAAATTACATTCATTTGAGCATTTATAACATCAATTATGTTGATATTTCCTTAAAAGGGTAATTACTGCATCATCGTTGTGTCATAAATAAATTAACATATTTAATGTCTAAAAATTATAAATAAAATATAATTATGTATGAAATATTTTTATCTTTCTAATGAATATTTATAGTCGAATTTATCTTATGTATAACCCCATATTAAAAATGTTTTAGTTATTAAACTTTGATTTTAACTATTTTAACTATTCATTAAATAAAATAATATTAAATGTCATAATCTAATCCAAGTGGACCTAAATGGTCATATTATATTAATAAGGTTGTTTTTGGTCGAATTACACTTATCCAATAGAATTAGGACATGTGTTAGGGTAATAGTAATATCATATTTACCCTTAGTTACCCTATTTACTATTAACCGTGGTAAATAAAAGTAAAAAGTTACTATTCCCCAAAAATTATGTTCATCTCATTGAACCACATTTTACTTACTGACATCAACCGTGTCTCTTGGATTTTTGAAATTCCATTCACAGAAGCGGTAAAATTAAGTTTTATGAAAAATTCAGTTTTTTAACTACCACTTAGTGATTTCACTATTCATCGAAAATTGAAAGTTTTCAGAAAAATACCAAAAATTAGGCCTAAGATATATTTGATATTATGAACTCAAAAATGATGTCTATTTTACCAAATTCAAAACATATCAGTTGCATTAACTAATTTAAAAATTAATTCTCGTCGTCAAAACAAATAGCGTGTTTTTAAGAGATAATAACTATCAAAAGTTTGACACTAGTTTATAACTGGTTTAAATGTGAAATTACATCCAATGACCAACATTGTATTAAATTGTAAAAATATATTCTAAATATACTTTAAAACTACTCCAATTAATAATTTATCACTATTAATTATTTCTATTAAAAAAGATGTTTTTTAATTATAATTTACTAATTTTCACTATTCATCAGAATATGAAAGTTATCCGAAATGTACCAAAATTTTACCTTAGGCTAAATTCGATACTCCGAATCCAAAAATGAAGTTCATTTTGAAAAATAAGATTTACAGAATTTTAAAAAGTGGTTATTACTATTCATACCGGCTAGTTTTAATAATATTTTAATAGCATATCGTTGTTTAGTGAAACTCGGTATTGCGTATTACACACACTATCGAGGAAGGTCGCGATTGCGTGTAATGAAAGGCAAGTCAAGGATGCGTGTTGTGCAAGCTCCTTTTGGTTCAGCGTACAACACAAGACATTAATAAAATTAAAAAGAATATTTTTTTATAAAATCTTGGGCTGTTACATTCTACCCCCCTTAAAATGAATTTCGCCCTCGAAATTCGTCGGGGTTATAAATGGTTTACTATTTGAAAGTTTCTTTAATAGAAACCCACATCGTAAAAAGGAATATCAAATCCAATCTTTAAAAACAAAAGTATGAAACGTAACGGTTACCCAAATAAACTAATCATTGGGTTTCCACATAGGTGAAAATATGGATATGGAAGAGAAATCTAACCATCATGTTCTGATGGAGAGTGGTAGAGAACATGGCTATGGAAAAGCCAATAATCACAAATCCATAAATTTTTGATGATCTAAGGTACCATCTGATTCATCAGGTATAAGATCACTAGGACAACATTTTTGGTTTTCAAGATCATTTCCCTAAAGTTGAAAATTTGAATTAGAATAAATACTTACTTTATTTTGGTACAATCTCACTGTTGTTCGTGCCTTGAACAATTTCCACTTCATCTCTTAAATAAATGAAGTTGAATTTGTTATTCATGAAGTGTTAGCAGATCATGTGATAGAATGACGGGTCATTCCATCTGTCTCAAACAAAAGGTTAGCAAAATTTATATGCATAAGTCGATCTATAGTGAGATTAATCATATATGGTTCCTAAAATGGACTTATACTTCATATATCATACTGCTTAATATAATGAAACTAGTTTCTACTAAACAGGGACTTCCTGTAGGCCAGTGTTAGGCGATAAAGGCCAGTCGCACTTCGGTTTTGGGTTCGATTCCCACAGCCTTGTCCGAAGCGATGGGCTGTCGCCCGTCCTGCAGGTTGTCCTTTTTCCAAAACTATATAACATCCCATCAATAATATCGAAAAAACAAACAATACTAACTTATGTCCAACATAATCCATTCCAATCTTTTAGGCTTATCCATAATACTGCTGTCGACTCTCATAATATAGTGAAAATGATTACCAGAGATTTAACACCATCATCGATCCCCATATATCATAAGATATGTTTTGTTGGTCACATTCCAAACATTCAAAGTCCTTAATCGTGTATTCTCTTGAATACCTTAGTGAAAACATGAATGCAGTTAAAAGTTAACACCTTCCACATACTAAAATCCTCAAAATTCTATATTCTCAAACCATGATATCACTTAGTTCTTATATCAATCATGAGCTCATGAATACAATCAAACATCTCATTATCGTCTTATCCCTTCATTATGCACATATCATCTACATTCCAAAAATATCTGAATAACCTTTCATGGATACTTGTACCATTAATCATACACTTTCAAAACTCAAGGAAGGACAACAGTGTAATAATCCTTAGATGTCTCTTTATTCCATAATACCATGAGATTACTTATACAACATTACACATGATAAACAAGTCATCATTCCACTACATTCTTAAACCGTTGACCGAGATTCAACAATTCTTTCATCTCACATATCATTTGTAGTCTCTTCATCATCATCCACATAAATACTACCCATATGACCATATTGATTCTCTTCATGAGTATTTCCCTTAGGGCATTGGTTTGCATAATGCCCGTACATTCCACATTTAAAACATTTAACCATTGTTGATGTCGTAGCAATACCATTATCCTCATCCATGTTGTTAACTGAACCTTTTCATTTGCACTTACTTGGTTTGTGTCCTTCTTTTCCACACCCAAAGCATCTTCTAGTTCCTTTGAAACATTCTCCTTGATGCCTCTTCCCACATGATTTACATAGGGGAAATTGAACTTTCTTTCCTCTATGATCATCATAAAACTCCATCTTTCTCTTATTAGCCGAGTCAGGAAACTTACCAAATTTTACTTTATTGATCATATTATGAGATTGCTGATTCGGCATAATAATGATGTTTGGACTTCCAAATCCCATTTCACTATGAAGAATATCATTCCATTGTCCATCATATCCTCCATTATCGTGAATCATCTTGTTTCCAGCCATTTTCTAAAACCCAAAAAAAGAATAGTGTGAGAGGAAAAAATCATGCTAGGGAAAACAACATAGTAAAGGGGGAGTACCCTTAATATCTAACATCTTAGGTTAAATTATAAGATCGTTATCGTAGTTCTAGGATTATATCCTATACGTATACTTATCCTTAGGGACATCCCTAGACATACCTTAGAAATATCTCTAGGGATCTCACTAACGTTTTCGCATCCTAGTTTCCAAAGGTTGACTAAACCTTTCCTCTGATACCAACTGTAGAGACCCGTATCTTGACGTACATGGACATTACATTACTTTTGCGGAATACTTGGTACATAACAAAAACACACACATAAGGATCGTAATAGTTTATTGTCTTTGGAAACTCGGAACGTAATCTTCTAATCGTGGTGAAAGATCTTCAATATCTCCCATAAAGATCTTCCCCCTTTTTTTTACCTAGAACCTTTCTTTATATCCTGGGGAAAAGAAAACATAAAAGGGTGAGCTCAAATGCTCAGTAATGGTAAACAAAAGAAAAATCAATCACATCATATTCATAAGAACGTAACTTTTGGAAATCTTTACCTGCAAAAGAGAGCATAATTTCATAACATGGGATAAATCATAGTAGTGAAATGAAATCACAATAATCATAACATAAAACATGAAACTTTGTGGCATTCACACATAATCATAGAGAATCATTTCTTGTTAGTCAAGACTCATTGCCAAGACTATCTTAGTGGACAAAGTCCCTTTCTGAATCGAGTAACCCTCGTTTCAGTCCTGTTTCACTGAACCGGTATAACCTACCATTCCAGCCATGTCTATCTCATGAGATATAAAATCTTTACCCAATGAATTGGAGGGAGATATAGGTCCCACCCATCTTATATTGAATCCTTTCTTATGTGTGCCATATAATCATAAATCATACATCATCGCATAACCCATGTAATAAAAATGGGATTCTTAAACAACATGATATTATAAAACAATTCATATAAGATAAAGGAATTCATAAAAATATTTCCATCACAACATAATCAAATCCATGTAATAATAGGGATAAAAACAGAACCCTTTTTATTATCTTAGATGGAAAATAATTTTGATAAAATACTTGAACTTCATTCTTGAGGAAAATATCCTTTCTACTTCAAAAACACTTTTCCTTTCTTAACATTTCATACAATTTTAAACTAAAAGAAGTTGATTAAAAATAAACTTGAATACTTGTAAAGGAAGATTCTTGGAAATAATGTTTTAGAAATCCATTTATGCCGTATAAGTTAAAAAAACATTCTTCGTACTTTTGTCGGAAAAGTCAAAAAGTACCTCGTACGAAAAACGACAAAAGATTCCTTTCATTTCTTTTACTAAAAACTCACCGAAGGGTAAAAATGGATTTAAACAATTTTAGGTGGATGGAAATAATATTACATATTTATGAAACATGGATGTGGATGATAATACACCCCAGTAAATACCAAAGTGCAAACAATCTCGAATAAAATGAGATTGTGATATATTCCCTTACCTTAGGTCCGATTTTCTTTGTTCGTGTATGAAGCTCCTGTATAATGGTTTAAATAATGTTATTGACTTATTACAGAATCATATTTATTGTTATGATATCATATATGGTTCACTTATGACATTATATTACCCGTTCTTTTGTAAATTCCATGTTAAAGAAGCGTTTTGGGTAAAATCGTTTCATTTATCGTAGGTGTTTTGACTTGTTGTTCTGGACATCATTATTACTTATATCATTATTTACTTACTTCCAGAATATAAAATATTATTTATATATCATATATATTCAGTATATATATATATATAATAGATAGATAAATAAAATGAAAAACACCGTTCATGGAGACGGTAGTCCGTACGTACGCATGAACGCTGTTTTTCTTTCCTTATTGTCTTGAATGGAATTAAGTAGATGACATACATATAAATATACATAAATCCAGTATCATTATTATGTCATATATTTCATTAGTACTTATTATATATGCTTTATAATCATTCATGAATGGTTAATGTGGAAAATGAATCTCATCGCGTCGTGGAGACGGTAGTCCGTACGTACGCACGAGCGATGATATCATTTCCGTAAATATTGAATCGAATTGGAGTGGATTATACAATATATCAGAATCAATATGATGTTGTAATAACTATTTATAGTTATTCTTTACACCATTATACCCATCCATGTAAGGTGGTGGTGGAAAATAGATTACACCACGGCGTGGAGACGGTATTCCGTACGTACGCACGCGCGGTGATTTCTTTTTCCGTAGGATGGATAGATGGTGAAATAGGGTTGTTTAATACTTATAATAACATATAATTATATGAGTGATACTGATGTTATTACTTCATAATGAAACAACCTAAGAAGAAGAAGTGGAAGAAGAAATAAAGATGAAAGAATTGGTAATGGTAATTACCTCTTCTTTGAAGCGCCTCTTTGAGACCTCCTCTTAGGGCACTAAAATTGGTCTTTGAGGAAGACCAGAACCTCTAGGATGTTTCTAGGGAAGTGGAGAAGAGATTTTGTCAGGGTTTGGCCGAGTTTGAGTGCTCAAATTGGTGTGAGGAGGAGGGGGAGGAGGTGTCCTTTTATAAGGGAGGAGAGGGGCACCTTAGAAATATCTCAAAATATTATTTTATATTAAAGTAAAAATCGGTTTATAATGGTTCCAAAGGGTCTTATTTCGAAGATAAAGTGGGGATGGGTCGAAATCCTATCATCCAATAGGATTTAGACAAGTTTAGGGTATTATTTTAACCTTATCAATTAGATTTAACTCTAAGTTAAATAATTTAACTTTTACCGTGTCTTTTTGTTTTCTTTCACTATATGGTTAATACACTTACTATAACATGCCAAACGAACCCCAAATTGTTTATTATTAATACATATATCCATATCTAAGTCATTTGGCCGAACCTTATATTTTTAGGAATAAACTAACAATTAATAATATAATATTTGATTTAAAAACTATTTTGTGTCAATTTTGACACTATTTGATATATGATTTTTTGTGAATGTCATAACAGAATTATATGTTCGAAACAAGTTTATTAAATCAACACTAATATATAATAGTAACCTAGAAAATTAGTGGAATTCATAAAAAGTCTCAAATTACATTCATTTGAGCATTTATAACATCAATTATGTTGATATTTCCTTAAAAGGGTAATTACTGCATCATCGTTGTGTCATAAATAAATAAACATATTTAAAGTCTAAAAATTATAAATAAAATATAATTATGTAAGAAAGATTTTTATCTTTCTAATGAATATTTACAGTCGAATTTATCTTATGTATAACCCCATATTAAAAATGTTTTAGTTATTAAACTTTGATTTTAACTATTTTAACTATTCATTAAATAAAATAATATTAAATGTCATAATCTAATCCAAGTGGACCTAAATGGTCATATTATATTCATAAGGTTGTTTTTGGTCTAATTACACTTATCCAATAGAATTAGGACATGTGTTAGGGTAATAGTAATATCATATTTACCCTTAGTTACCCTATTTACTATTAACCGTGGTAAATAAAAGTAAAAAGTTACTATTCACCAAAAATTATTTTCATCTCATTGAACCACATTTTACTTACTGACAACAACCGTGTCTCTCGGATTTTTGAAATTCCATTCACAGAAGCGGTAAAATTAAGTTTTATGAAAAATTCAGTTTTTTAACTACCACTTAGTGATTTCACTATTCATCGAAAATTGAAAGTTTTCAGAAAAATACCAAAAATTAGGCCTAAGATATATTTGATATTATGAACTCAAAAATGATGTCTATTTTACCAAATTCAAAACATATCAGTTTCATTAACTAATTTAAAAATTAATTCTCGTCGTCAAAACAAATAGCGTGTTTTTAAGAGATAATAACTATCAAAAGTTTGACACTAGTTTATAACTGGTTTAAATGTGAAATTACATCCAATGACCAACATTGTATTAAATTGTAAAAATATATTCTAAATATACTTAAAAACTACTCCAATTAATAATATATCACTATTAATTATTTCGATTAAAAAAGTTGTTTTTTAATTATAATTTAGTAATTTTCACTATTCATCAGAATATGAAAGTTATCCGAAATGTACCAAAATTTCACCTTAGGCTAAATTCGATACTCCGAATCCAAAAATGAAGTTCATTTTGAAAAATAAGATTTACAGAATTTTAAAATGTGGTTATTACTATTCATACCGGTTAGTTTTAATAATATTTTAATAGCATATCGTTGTTTAGTGAAACTCGGTATTGCGTATTACACACGCTATTGAGGAAGGTCGCGATTGCGTGTAATGCAAGGCAAGTCAAGGATGCGTGTTGTGCAAGCTCCTTTTGGTGTAGCGTACAACACAAGACATTAATAAAATTAAAAAGAATATTTTTTTATAAAATCTTGGGCTGTTACATATATACTTTAGTATTTTCAGATAAACATAGTCATTCTATGGATGCTTCCATTTTATGATGAATTAATTAGTTAATATTCATTCTGATGATGAAGGAAAAATATAGTAGACATTCCCATTGAGTGGATAAGGAATCTCACATTCTAGAGATTAATATAAATTTCGATGAACCTAAATATGTGAAAACCACCATTTCATGGTGAAGGAATGTCTCTTAAAATATAAATATCAATACTGTTAAATGTAGGGAAGAAAAAGCGTAACACCTTGAGCATAGATACCTATAACTACCAGATCTGATCATATTTTAGTGCATCTATCTAGGTGGAGGTTTTCACCATAAATAATAATATCCCACCACATTATATTATTGGTGTATATTTTAGTGGTTGAATAAATTTTTATAGTACCTACATGAAGTATATGTTCATGTTGTAAATTGTGTGCAAATTAAAATAGATTGTGAAATCCTTATTTTTCATCCAAATTAATTTTTTTATATGATATAAATTATGAATTGTGGATACAGTTTTTTATATGGATCATTCATTAAAAATAAAATTCATACTATAAAATGAATATTTTCTATATATGATTAGTTGATCAACATAACAATGAAATCAGGGTGTGGCCTTTCCATTATTAAAATAATTTTCATCAATTATATAAATATATGTTTGAATAAACAAATGATTGATATCATTCAAAAATAGAGGGAATAGTTTTCTTGAATAAATGTGAATATGTAGGGTCTATAAAATAGCATAAATATATAGGAAGAATTTATTCCAAGAATATTGTGGGAAAATGGGGTGAAATAGATTATTACATATGTGTTTTGAAATGACAAGAATAAAGGTATTTCTATGAGAAAATATAGCTTGATGTGTTGAATATTTCATCAAGTGAAGAATATATATCAGAGTTGTATTCTATTTTATGTGTAATATTTTTTTCAAAGGAAAATATAATCCCTTTAATGATTAATTAGTTGGTAGATTAGTTAAGAGTAGTGAGATTTAATTTATATTGAATTTTTATACCATAAGTGTCAATATGGCAATTAAAAACTATAAAAATAGTGATCTTTGTGGTTTGTTACATCAAAAAATTATTGGTGCATGCTCTGTAGATTATTCTAGTTTGGGTGAACCTTTCAAAATTGTTGTGTCAATTCTTTTGTCTCAATATTGTTTCATTTCACTCTATGGGTGATATTTTACCTCTTAGAAACATAAACTAGTTAATTACATTGATTCAACAAAAAATATCAACATACCATAATTCATCACATCCCCCCATAGTATTCATTGTGTTTAGGAAAACTCTTAATGTTTGAGATAATGGTTCTTATATTAACACAAATAATAAAAATAATAATAATAACATATATAATTGAATTTTATATAATATATTGTAATATTATACTGATATAACTAATATTAAAACCAAAAACACAATATTTTATTAATGGATATTATTACATTAGTGTGCAATTAAAACCCTAAAAATGAAAATTATTTTTTTGGGAAAAAATTTATAAAATTGAAATGGTATATTGGGAAAATTTGCATCATTAAAAATTGAAATAATTATCTACCCTATTAAAAATAATTTTGAAAATAAAAAAAATATTGGTAAACTAATATACATTTTAAAATATAATGTTATAGAACATTTGGAGAAATTATACTGAATTATTTTTATTGTAATTAAAAGGTATTAATAATATATATTATGACCATTAAAATAGTAACATTGACGTTCAAAATATTAATATGAACTTTGGAATAATAATTTCAAATAAAAATAATATAATGTAATATAAATAATATTTATCAAGTGAAAAAATAATTGTTTTCATGAAATAAAAATAAATATGAAGATTAAGAACTCTAATAAATTGTAAACAATTTTTTAGTAAACATTATTATAATATATTTCCTAAAAATAATATGTTTTATCAGAATAATTAAAATTATATACATTATAAAAGTAGTTTAATAAAATGAATTTTATTTTGAGAATTGTCATTTTTGAATTTCCCTATGGTTAATTTTTTATTATTTTCTTAGAAAGAACAATTATTTATGAATATTAAATTTACTGTTTTTCATATACAACATTATTTATGACTTAATAATGATATGATAATATAATAATAAATATTAAATTTCTTTTATAGACCAATAATAAATTCAATAAGATCATGGAATCAACTTAAAATAACATTTCAAAATAAAAAACATAAAATTAAATTCTAAATTAAAAATGTGTCCCACTAACTATTTACTTCACTTTTTACAATTCTACTTGATTAAACTGATAAAATATAATTAAAATGTGTTTGAATTTCAAAAACTATTTTTATTTTTTAATATATATTTCATGGTGTAAAAAAATTCCTATTTTAAGGACTACCGTGGATAAGAAAATTTATTCATTATTTTAATCCTCAAAATTCTCTTTTCCTCATGTATAAATAACCCAACACCCCCCTTAGAATCCCACATAACATTAACAAAAAAGATCCTTGTATCTAACAAAATTACCAATATTAAGACCTTATGAGGGATCATGGATGTTTTGGTGTAAAATAATTCAAAACCTTAAAGGTGCTTACTATCATATAAGTGAATAAACACGAAGAAGAGTGTATGGTTTCATCAATTTGTTCGTCTCAATTTTCTCTTATATCAATCTTGTTTAGTATTAAAATAAATCTGATATCTTATTATATTAATTATTTATTTTTTAAAATTATATTAATTATTTTAAATTACTATTAATATTTTCTATACATCATATTGTTTGTTGTACTTATTTTCCTCCTCTTCTGACAATGTCTAATCAATAGTCAATTAACCACCTACAAGTTTATTTCTATCTCTATATTTATCTCCACCATCATGGATGGATATTATAAATTATATGTAATGGTAAAATACTTAATATATTTTAAATTATGAATATGGAATTTTATTTATTTATTTAAATTTTCCATTGAACTAAAATAGTGAAATTGCAAAATGGTGGGATAATTTGATGAAAAAATGAAATAAAAAACATGTCTAAAAATAACTATAATAAAATAGAATAGAATAATTATAATTTATAAATAGTTAAATAATTGAATATAATTATATTCTTATTTCATTTATTATCATATATAATTTTATAAAACATGATCTAAAATGATACAAAACATAAGTGGATTAATTGTAATCAAATTTTGAATCCCAAATTTATCTCTTTTAGGTTATCAACTTAATAACATTATTTTCATTATAGATATTAATACAATATTTTGAATATTTATATTTGTTATTATATTTTTTTGTGGTAATCATTTCATTAAATTTTCAAATGGATTTCTAATATAATTTCCAATATTTTCTAAAAAATATTAATTATTCAAAAAGAACTTTTTTGATACCTATTAAGTTGATTCTTCTTCAAATAAAGATAATTTTTTAATCCTTTATACAATCTACCATATTAATTTTGTATCCAAAAATGTTATTCCATGAAAAATTATTTTTTTAATTCTTATGAATCACATTCCCTTACACAAATTTTTTACGTGACAATGATTGTAATACATTCTCTTTTGTTGTGGAATAATTAATTATGAGCATTTTATTATTTAAAAAATGGCTCCATAATTATATATCCATAAAACGAATTGGGTAGTTATATAAATCTCTTGATATTAATTTATTTATCATTATCATTATTCTATAATTTAATAAATTAGTATTTTAATATTTATAAACTTATCTTATGATATAGCATGACAGTATGTTTCTTCAAAACTATGTATGGTATTTGAAAACTACATTAATATTTTTCAATATTATACATATTCCACTTTTCAAGCCTTTAGAAAATGATTTCCTCATTCTGATTACTACAATCTCATTTTATTATGATAATTATGTTCACCCATGTACTAATTATTGATGTCTTATATTTATTCTTTTTTATTCGTCCCCATATAAGGCTTTTAGCGCACCTATTTGATGATGTATATCATTCGGTAAATACATTTTCTAATGAGAACATTAGAGATTCAATTAGAATACAGGTGAATTATTTAAAGATGTTTATGTTTTATTATGTATAAGTAATTTATGAACCTAATTTTCCCAATATACCAATAATTTAGATTATATAATGTATTACTTTTTCCTTTTTTATATAGAAAATGATATAATATTCATGTAGAAAAATGTTTTTTAACTATATTTTTTATCAACTCATGATTTATTTAATGAGTGAATTTTGATTTGAAAATGTTAAATAAACTCTCACAGGGTAAGTCTATGTACACGTAAACATCTTACATTTTGGTAATTTATATGATCATGTGGTTTCATAGAAATGAAATCATTGTCTAGACACATCAAGTATATGTGTATTTGAAACATATGTCCCTACATTTAATAACTATAAAATTTATTTTTTGATTATTAACACTAATTTTACAAGGTACATAACAATGAGACATTTTTTTACACTAGATATGACCCTATAAGGGGATATAATAACTTCACCAAACCTTCACTCATTGATTGGTTTCTAATATAAAAAACATTACACTTTGTCTTTGATAATGATGAAGGTGACCCATTTATCACCATTCAAAATATATCACCTCAAAAAGAAATATTGGATCACATGAATTCTCAAGGTCCTTCTGGTTTATACTTCTAGAAAATTAGAAAAAATCGTAACATCATTGATTAAAAAACAATCGTTTCGTTTAGATGATCATTATATCCCAATATACAGTTTCTTCATATCCTAAATTATGTCATCATCTTCATCATCTATATGAATCCATTTTCAAAATTAATTATTCACGATCAATATTAATAACTAATGGAAAAGGAATCATAATAAGGGTGAGTTAAATACTCAATAAGGTTAAAAAATAATTAATAAGAGAATTTCATCAGTTATCATTAGATGTGATTAATAGTATGAAAACATAATAAAATTTAATGAGTAAATCATAAAACAAATCTAAACCATTAATACAAGAATCTTCAATCATTAAATATTGTATAAGGTTTTAACAAGGAATAGATTATAAGAATTATTATTCATATTCCATGTTATATTAATCAAGATAATATGAAACATTATAACCCAAAGATAACATAATAAAACATTGTGTTGTCTTGGGACATCATCATTATACAACTCGTACAGAACTCTTTCAATTGGAATAACCATATGGACTAAAAACAATATAAGTCTCTACATAACATAATCATTACCAAATGCATTGGAGCACTATTTGGCATCTCCCATCGTATATGAAATGTTGGGATTACAGAAAATTATATGGGAACCATCACATTATATAATTTCAAGAACAAAAACAACGAAAATGTTTATACGGATTATATTTCATCATAAAATAAAATAAATAGCCCTTATTCATTCTAGAAAATGAATAATCTATGGAAAATAATTGTTTTTTAGAATAATATGTTTGAATCATAACTAACCCCTAGAAAATATATAGTTCCATAACAATATATATTAAACATGATTAACCCATGGGAGTTAAATGAGTAATACGGTAATATATAGGGTATATGATTAACCAATGAATGAGAAATGAGTTGTATAATAATCTATATGAAATATTCTTAATTCGTGGTAATGAAACTAGTTCCCTAACAATATTTTAGAAAAAATATTAATCCATCTATAATAAATAATGAGGATGGTATCATTACAATATAACCTCATTACATCATAAAAAACAACTAGGTTAGTTAATGTTGATGAATGGAAATATCATTATAATGTAATTAAAATCATTTTTTATAAAGGATAACCATTTCAATTCTAAAATTATTATCAAAAATAAAAAAATAAAATAAAATATGGGGAAATCCATTTCCTTTAATATATCATGTAAAAATATAAAGTTAACATCAAGTACCTTAATGTATGTTATAGTTGGTAAATCTATTCATGCCATTAATGATAAAAATAAATATTTTTTCACGAATGTTGAAAATGGGGGTTAAAAGTCACCCATATGAAAAATAGTAAGAAATTTATTTTTAAAAAATTAAAATAAGGTAAATGGAATTGTCTAATTTATTTAGAAAATCATTTTTTTAGAAATAACATTTCTTAAAAATTGTATGGTAATGGTATTATGGAAGATTAATATACCTAATCTAAAAGAGAATTCAATATTAATATCACTTACAAACAATAATATATATGTTTCTTAAATAAATAATGTATGATATATAAATTTATCTTCTAAAACATATTAAAAACTCAAGGAGAATAATATAAATATTGTTTAATAAATCAATTTCTCATTATTTCCACCAAAATAATCATGATATTAAACAATCCCAAAAGAATGGAGATTGTAACACAATGAATTTTCTATATTGGTAATAATTCAATCATATTCTCCATTAAAGAATAAAACCAAATAAAACATTGAAGTCAATAAAAATAATGATATCCATATTATAAATTTTTTAAAGTTAAATATATAAACCTCATCAATAATATTGGTTTATATCAAAAACTTATATCCCAATGAAATGAATTTGGGATGATTAACCCTTATAGAGATCATATCATCGAATTAAAAGTTAAATAATAATATGATTATGTGAAAAAAAATCATATACATACCAAAAAATTGTAAACACGGAATACAGAAATTTATAGATCAATCCACTCATTACTATATCATAACAATGTAAAAGAATGTGTTTTACAACCCAAAAAATGAAATTCATTTAAGAAAATCAACACCACTTTGTAACATTAAAGTCAATATCCTTGGATGAGTTAAATCAAATTGAAACATAAAAATAAAATGATTTATAAATTATTAATTCTATTATTTTTAAAATTTATAGTATATACCATGCATAATAATAAACAAGTGGTGAATATGGGATATGTCTCACAAAAGTAAAATAGTGATCCGTAAAACTCTTACCTTGAGTCTAGAAATTCCATCTATGTCCTTTAACTCCTTTATAATAATATTAAATAAATTATTATATTTAATAAGACCATTTTCTTGGTTTGATACTATATAATAAAATCAATTATTTTATTTTTTATTTAAATATTTAAATATTTTACCTGTTAAGTCAATGTAGGTTGTTTTGGGGATATTTAGTTCATCTTTTGAAAACATATTTTGTGAGTGGAACATTGTAAAGGTGGTTATTATTTAAAATATCTATAATAACATTTGTGACATAATTATAATAACTATTCCACTATTATACTTTTAAAACTAATTTGGAAAAAATGTTACAGAAAATGAGTTGTGACATAGTCAAGAAGATGGTATGTTAATCATATGCATGAGTAATGTTTCAATTTTTTCATGATAATTATGGAGAAAAGGTATGTACACTTTTATATATCATTAATTAATATAATATCATAAATAATATATTATTTATTTTAACATACTTAAATATATCATTATTGGATTACAGTGATGAAAAAACTGTCACATCGCTTTATAGAGGTAGTAATACACACATACATGAACACCGTTATCATTTTTTAGTGTTTTAAATATAATGATATATTATATTTTTAGAATGATAAATAGATCATTAATATCATTATTTTTTCATTTTTTTAATTATATTAATTACCATTTCCTTTATTTACTTCTATGAAAATCATTAGTGAACCCCAAATCATATAATATATTGGGGTTATATTCCTCCATACAGATGAGCCTAATTATTGTATCCCCCACATAATGGAAATTATGAAAAGTTATGTAAAATAGTGAAAAAATAAGTATAGATATATAAAAAATATCATATATATACTTTAAATACCTTATTATAACTATCTATGAGAGGTGATGATGGAAAATGAATGACATCGTTTTGTTAGGCGATAGTGAGACATACACACGAATGTTGTTTTCGTATCCCAATTGATTTATGAGGATATGTATTAAGGTAATTAAATTAATATAATAAAATCTCAACATAAAGGATATATTTTTAACTATATCTGTATAAATAAATATGATTTTAAGGTGGTGTAATAACAAATAACACAAAATGTATAGTTATTAATTTAACCTATATTGGGACCCCCTCATTTGAATTATACATATGGTATTCCTAGAATGATTTTATGACCATGCCATGGTTTTTGGATAAGGATAATAAATTTGGTATGTGATTTGGATAGGTATTGAAAGAACCAACATTGTTTTAAGGTACGATGAATAGATGAGAGGGTGTAGCATTTTAAACATTAGGGGATTGGAACACTTTATTTTTTTAAAATAAATTTGTTTACCAATAATTTTTACATTGAACTATTTAATTAACTTAAACATAATGGGGATTTATTAAATTTTTGTGGGGTTGTAGAATAATCCTTCATGCGAGACACATATTTCCTCATCATTCCCATGAAATTACCAACCAGATTAAATTACGGAACCAGAAACACCCAAAAGTTCCCTCATTCATGATGTCTCGGAATCCTTATATCTAAAGGCAGGTGGTCAATAAAATATAGTCCAAACACACATAGGGACTCACATTGTTTGATAGGATATGAGGTTATAATCATATCACTTTTATAGGGGACTATTTCTTACTCCATGATGCTCTAAAATATTTAATCTATATCCATTAATCCTTTACAAAACTATAAATATGAACATGTAACCTCCATTATAACAATACATTGTTATTATTTATTTTATTTAGAATAATATATAACTATCATAATATCATAATATATGGGGATATATATATGGTACATAGGTTCCCAATAAATGGTAAAACAAATTATATATATTGTACATGGTTATGTATTTTATCACAACGATACTGGTTGTAAGGAACACGGTGGGGAAATCTGTAATTCATCATTATACAAGAATATGAGAGTTATTTTGTTGTTTGGATGAGGCCCATAAGAATGGATTCCTAGGTATCCTTTTGAATGTAATCTGAACCTATGTATTTAGGTTCCACTTAATGGGACATATCATACAATTTAATTTCATACGACAATGACCAAACCTTGTAGTTTAACTGCATGCGAGAAGGATTCCTTAGTGAAAGGTACCTAGACATGGATATTATGGGACTTTAACTGATGTGGACTAAGTAACCTAAAAGGGATGTATCATCCTATAATGGATTTTACCATACTGTGGATATATCCGAGAGAAAGCTAGGGTGAATTTAGGGGTTTTAGGTGTTAACCTCAAGGAGGTGTCTTGTGTATCCCGAATGGGTAGGAATCAAAGAACACAGATTCACAATGGATTGGGAGTACAACTATCGACGAGTCCTAATGTTGATTCATCAATATATATCGATTTTATTATGGTTACGTGGATGGAGATTATACCAAATCAAAGGCCCTATAAAAGGGTAATAGGAGGAATTGTTAATATATTTCCTACTAATACATGTATTTGATCGTGTAGATTTCATGATAATAACTCAACTCCAAGACCATGTGAGTCATAATAGGTGTGTGGAAAAAAGGAAGAGGAATATTAAACAAAAATCTCAATCTCTTTTGTTGGATGGTGGAATAGAGAGGGGCTATGGAAGGATGATGAATTCGTGAAAATGAGAGGGACTTGCTCTAGGAGGGACTCCCTAAGGTTCCAGACATAATATGTGGGTAATGTAAGGGTATATTTTGGGGATTACACCTATAATTATTCCCATGTTTCTTGAAAAATTACGAGTATCACGAATTATGGAGACATATAGGACTGGCTGGGGATTTCCCCTAAAATGATTCTTATATTTCTGGAACCAGGACTTGCATCATGAATCATGTTGATTTTGATGTTTGGGTAATTCTTACCCCCAATGGAATACCCACATTTCAACAAAAAAAAGTTTATGTTGACTCATGGTGATATAAACATTTTGGTTGTTTATATACCTATGATTTTTTCCATATTTCTGAAACTCTGAGGGGAATATACAATCATGGAAATTTTCAATGAGATGTGGGGTTTTATCTATCGCACAATAAAAAGTCTTCAACCAAGATTGAAAATTTCATTTTTTATCTTTATTTTTATTGGGGGTCATTGATAGTTGATAAGGGGCTGATATAGAGGTTCATGATAATAGCAAAAAACTAATCCTGACTAGGAGAGTGGGGTTCAAACCCCAATGTTATGGACTAGAAAGAATGAATTAATTCCTAAGTATCATAACTTTGGAGAAGAGTCTCTGATGTGAATGTCTCCAAGGAATCATAATATGGAAGAAGTTTAACCAAATATGGTGATATTTTCAAAGGTTCCCTTGGGATTGGTTTCCCCTTATGGGGGTTCACCCATGTAGTTAGCATATGTGGGGCCTCACCCCAGTTGTTTGCCCAAATGGGAGCTCTCCACTAGTTGTTCACCATAGTGGATGAATTCTAAAGAGGTTCACCTAGGTGTGGTCTCATCCATGGGGTTCTCCAATGTTTGGGTTCACCTAGGTGGTTCACCCATGTGGGGCCCTTTTAGTTTTTTAACTATATAGGAGCTCTCCAAAGTGTTTTTCCCAGGGAGGACTCATCCTAGTGGTTCACATAAGTGGTTCTCCCATGTATGGGACTCATAAAAATAGACTGAGGAACATAATAGTTCTCCAATATAGGTATTTTTTTAGTTTGTAGAATTAGATTTATTATTAGAGCTCTGAACAATTCTTCATCTTCAGGGAGTTCATCATCCCTATGAAAAATTGAAGGTAAAGTGGTCTATTTATAGGCTAGCTAGAGGACTTGAAAAAAGATGATGCATGAAGATTAATCCTAATGAAGATACTTAATAGAATATGATGATGTACTTGTATAGAGGAGACATGTGAGGGATCTACAGAATGGGTTTTCCTCATTACTTCATACTCTTTTATGAAATTTTACCAACTTTTGACAGCCATAATTTTTTATTTGTTAGTCCATTGGGGAACAATGAGAAAAAAAATTCAATATTTAAAAGTAAATTTAATATCTTAAATATCATGTGTAAACAGTATCATGGTGTTTTCTTATTCTAAAAAATCCTAGTAATATTCTAAAAAATGTATTTTAAGGCATAAAATATTTATCCTTGATTTTATGAATCCATGACTTACTCATGGAGGGGGTTCCCACCATTAATTCATCATATAAAGAAGAATATATAAGGAATAATTATCACTATTTTTTTATTATTCTTGTGGTAAATGTAAATCTAACATACTTATTCTTCCAACATAGATACACATTCTACTAAAACTCAACATTTGTTGCCTCTGTGAGGTTAATATCGTCATTTGTGCATAAAAGTGCATGGAATGAATTTTTCAATGTGGACAAAATCAATAGAAAAATGGAACATTATCATGAATTATACATGATAATGTTGAATAAAGTATAGACAATAGAATTTAAAATATTTACTAGATTATTTTTACCCATAACATTTTTAGTTTAAGGAATGTTAAAAGTATTTTCACATTAAACACAATAACTTGTTTTTACTATTTTCAAATTTCAGTTTTGTAAAACATTAAGATGAATTTATTAGAGAATATATATAATTATGACTCCAAATATGGAATCTATTTTATGAAAATATGTTCCCAAAATGTGTAACTTTTAATTCAATATTAATCTCATATACTTGATGAAAAGGAAAGTTTTCAAGAATTGAATTTTTCACAAGAATGATGATATTATATTAACTCTATTACCAATTACATATAATTTAATGAATATAAATTAATATTTATTGATATATAATATATAACTATATTTTTATTCATTATTTATGTGGTATTTAATTTATTAATTTAAAATAAGAATAGTTATATACTTTAAAAAATTTGAAAATTAATAAGACACTTAAATTTTTTAATTTATTGATTAGATGTTACATTTTTAGAAAAATCAACATTTATCACTATTCTTAGAAAAATAAATATATTCAAAAATAATCATAAAATACCACCCATTTAAATTTTCATATTCCAATTAAAAAAATGATTTAATCTTATCAAATATATTTTCTAAGATTTATTAAAACTAATTAAAATATTTCTCATGAAAAAAAATTGGAGAAAAAATACTATTAAAGAATAAAATTATATCCCTGAAGATTGATTGAATATTTACCAAAATTTTATAATTAATTTATATTTAGGAGGATATATATATATATATATATTAGGATTTATTTAATATCATTAATACAATAAAATTTTATGACTATTTTATAATGAATATATATATATATATATGGGTCATTTATTCTTGGTGTTTTTTGTCGAATATTCAATCAAACATAGTTTTAATTTCCAAAATCTGGTGTTTTTACATCATACACCAATTTAATAAATAAAAATATTTAATATTTAATATTTAAATCTTTAATTACTGGTTCAAAAATTAATCTAGATTTTTTGGGAATCCCACATCACAAAAAATATTAATAAAACATCCTCTTGATTAGACAAAAAATGATATGTGATGGTCATTTGAAATAACACATTTAAGGATTCCAAATAGGATAACATAGGTGGGAAATGTATATTTATAAATGAATAAAAACATAAAGTTAAAATAATTATATAGATAGGTACTGATCATTAATCACAATAAAGTGAATGTTTAAGATAAATATAACAGGAAAAAAAACCAAAATCCAAAAAGTCTTGGAAAAAGAGACTAATATCATCAAAATTCATGGTAATATGACAACATTTCTTCATAATTTTCGTTTTCCTGGGGTTAAGTAACTAATTTTCCAAATATAATAATAGAATTAAAACATATACATACATAACAAGTACAATTTCATCTTGTAGTCAATTTCTTTAATAAACTTATCTTTTTCTCCAAAAGACTAGTATTTAAGATGATTTTTTTCATATATGAAGGACAAAATCCAACTATTAATGATCAAATAACCACAAAAGGGATAATAAATATATTAAACCAATATATATCCACATAGAAAAATGAAAAAGGATAGAACATGGTAAGATAATTCCTAGAATGAATAATACATTATATGATAAAATAATTCCATAATCTCCAAAATTTATTAGCAATACCCAATGTCAAAACTAAATCATTCTATAAATAAATAAACATATATCTTTCATAACCTCAAAACCATTAATTTTTAATATTTTTTAACCAAAAACCTTATATTATACATTTAATCTTAAAATCAAAAAAATATAGTGATCTTATCATGAAATAACATTAATCACGTATTCACAAAATCACTTTTTAGTGTCGTGGTTATATATATTACATGAATTTTTCACATAATTAATCTAGTATAAAAGATAATATAAACCATAAATTTTTCAAATTTTATAAAACAAATTTCCACCACATTTTGATTCATAATTCACATTAAAAAATTAATTACATATAATTCAACATAAAAAACAGCTCCTAAATAACAATAATCTCGTTATCATCTCATCTCTTAATACCTCAACGTGATTTCTAATACTTTTTTCTTAATATAATACTAAATAATTAGTTATAAAATTGAATTAATTAATCTTAATATAACCTCGAATGAAAACATCATAATATCCAGATTTTTTAAAATCATTTATCTCATACCAACTATAACAAAACTAAACTCACAAACCCAAATCCTGGGCTAAAATTAGAAAAAATATATTTCTATCTTCCATACTAATTATTTTATTCCAATATTCACTACCCAAAACATAAAAAAAAAATTAAATATTGGATCACTTATATTCTCAAGGACCATAAAATTTTATTGATTTAGAGATTGAAGAAAAACTCTTAACATCAAGAATTCATAAAATACTAGTTCAAAAAGATGAACATCACATCCCACCATACCAATCATTCAATATTATAAATTATCTTTTCTTTGTAATATATATGAAAACCTTATAGAAATAAATCATTTCAAATCATTCATGATATCCTTGAGTAAAGAAAACACCAATTTTATGAGATGAAATGCTTAGTAAGGGAAAACATAATAATTTACAATTAAATGTATTTAATGATTATAAGAATCCCCTTAGAGTATAATAAAAAAATCATAGTTTATGAGTAAAAAATAAATGAACTCACTCCCATCAATACCAAAATAATCCATCATAAAATATGGAATATGGATTTATTTATGAATGGGTCATAGGAATAAATAATTCGGTTCCATGCCTTATCAATCACGATTAAATGAAACATCTTAATCCCATAAAAAACATTGAGAAAATATCTTGGTATCAGGGAACATAATCATAAAATAACCCTTAAAAAACTCTTATAATTTGTATAGTCATTATTTTGACATCCAATATAATTTTATGGAGAATATAATCATAACCAAAAGCATTGGAATGTTTTCTGGTGACACCAATTGTATTAGCAATATCAGGCTCATCTATCACAATTTGGGGACCACCGTAATATATAATGTCCATGAAACATAACATTATAATGTACAAATGGAATAAATTTCCTCATAAACTCATAGAAATTACCATTATTTTTTTCAAAACGTTATTATCACATAGAAAAAAAGTGGGTTCCAAAACTAATATAAGAAACTTTCTTAACTTATGGAAAAAAGTGGGTTCCAAAAATAATATTTGAAACAAGATTAACCCGTGGATAATAATAGGTTTCAAAAAACCACATTGAGATATGACTAACCCTTGTAAAATAAATGGGTTCTATAATAATGTATTTAATAGCTGATTAACCCGTTGAAGAGAAATAAGTTCTACAACAGTGTCATCAAAACATGCTCTACCTGTTCAAAATAAACAACTTAACTATAAATTCTTTCTCTAAAATATTAATCCATACAGGGAAGGAATTATGATGGTATCATTAAATTATTTAATTATTGGATAATAAAGGAAAACAGGTATTTTTTGGTTAATTAATGGATAAAAAATAAAAAATATAATTAGAAACATTTTTTAGAAAGACAACCTCTTCTATTCTAAAATCACTTATGGATACTAAAAATTAAAAAAATTGAAAATAAATTTATTTGAAAAAATCTTATAAACATATAAATTAAACTTCAATGAAAATAATAGGCATGAAAAAAGTAATGATTATTCATATAATAAATGTTCAAAATAATCATTATTTTCAAAATATTTTGGTAAAGGGAGTCAATAGTGACCCCTTTAGAAAAAGATAAGATACTTAATTTTCAAACATTACAAAATAAGGTAAGAGACAATGTAAATTTGATTTATAAAAATAGTTATTTATATAAAATAACATTTTTTATAACATTTTCTATATTAATGATATTGAAGATAAATAAACCCAATATAAAATAAAATAAAAGATCAACGTCACTTAAAAACGAAATTCTGGATGTTTCTTAAATTAAAAGGGAGTAAATGGGAATTGAACATTTGAAACACATTCATAAACATATGACAATTAAAGTGATGTGGATAAATAAAACAATATCACATTATTTTACCCAAAAAAATCACATAAACAATCACGAATATAAGTAAATCGTAAAACAACACATTTTCCACTTTCGTAACTCATGAATCATAAAGGAAATGAAAGAATGACATCAAATAAAACATTATATATCTTCAAAATAAGGATTTTAATCCAATTACATATTAATATTATGCTATATATTCCTCATAAATATGATAGGTTCATAACATAAACATATCTCCCAATGAAAAGAATTTTCAATAATTAACCCTTACAAAGATCATATCATTAAATTTAGAGTAAATGATTAAAGATATTATGCTTAAAAAATTAAAATTGATAAAAACCTAGTTTAAATATATATAAAAATAATTTATAGATCAATTAACAAAAAATAATATCATAATGATGTCGGTTAATAATTTCTAGAACCCTATAAGAGGGAATTGGTATAAGAATATTTGTACCATTGGTAACTTTCAATTCAATACCCATGGATAAATAAATTATTCTTTAAGTGAAAATACCATTACGTATGAATTATACATTATATTACACATTATATTGATATTTACAACCAAAATAATAAATAAAAAGTGTGATTAGAATGGTATATGTGTTATAAAAGTTAAAGTGAGATGAGAAAAACCATTACATAGATTCCAAACATTTATTGCATGTCCTTAAACTCTAATAAAATAAGAATAATTAATTTTTTTGATTTGATATAAAAAATTTACAGTTTTAATAAATTATTCTAAAATAATTTATTTTATGTATTTTTAACTAAAAACATAAATATTTAATATGGTAAGACTATATAAAGTGTTTTAATGATCTGCAGCTCATAAATTAAAATTAAATTTGGTGTGTTGAACAATTTCAATGATTTAAATATTTAATTATATGAAGAATAATAATCATGAAATAATAATCATATTTATTAAAAATTATAATATTAAAACCAAATAATGAAATGTTATTCTAAAAAATGATATACGTTTCTCTTATGGAGATGGTATTCCATACGTACACATGAGTAGCATTTATGTTTTTCAATAATCATTATATACAGAAAAACAATATTAAATTTTCTTCATATATTAAACTCTTAAAATAAATATCATAATAATTATTTAAATAAACTTATATATATACCAATTTTGATGTGGTGTTGAAAAAATAATAACATCGCTTTATGGTGTTGTTAGTCTACACCTACACTAGTGACACTATCATTTTTCGTTGTAAGGAAGAAATTGATATCATATTTTAAAATAATGATAAATATGTCATGAATATAATTTTGATTTAATTTATATAACATATATTCATTAATATTAACCTTATTTTATTCCATGAAAATATATATTGAAAATAAGTCACATTGCATTGCGAGGCGGTAGTCTTCCATACATACAGTTGACATTATCAAAGGCCCCGTAAAATTGAAATTTAAAAAGGTATATATGATATAAAAACAAAAAAGTATAAATATGTTAAAATTATCATATATATAATTTAAATCCAACATTAACACAGTCTATGAGTGGCGATAATGGAAAATGAATGACATCAGTTAGTGAGGTGGTAGTCTGTCTAATACAAGAATAATGATTTTATACCCTATTTTCTAGAAGATAATATAGATATAAGTTATTAAAATGATATAATAACATATAATATACAGTATAAATATATTTATCTATTTACTTATTTATAATATTATCATTGTTTAAAAATATTTTAAGGGGTAGGAATATGAAATAAAGAAAAAAGTGAATAGTTCTGAATTTTACCTATTCTAAGCCATCCTCTTTGGAATTAAACATAATGTATTGCTGGAATAGATTTAAGACCATAAAGGCATCTATGATTATAGATAGAAATTTTGGAAGTAATAGTTCATGTTATTGGTCTAATAATTTTACTTTAATTATTTAAGAAGAGTGGAGGTGGGTTAGCCATTTATAAGATAGGTGAGTGGTATTTTTTAAATTTTGGAAAAGACACATGTGTACCAATGTTTTTAACATTTCAATAGGGTCCAAAAAGGATAATCCAAGAGACATAATAATCATATGGTTGAAATATAGACCTAAATTACGTTTTTAAAATGTTTTTATGTCCTTATAACCATTATCTATTTTGTTTAAACCCTAAAAAACATGTTTTCATTGTAACAACAACAATTTATTTTTACAGGTATAACTTTTCATTATGGTAAAAAATTAACTTGAAATAATTAAATAATATATATAAATATTTTTCAAATTATGGAATTTATTTTACTTAATAAAATTCAAAGAATTATAAACTTTTAAATTTAAATTAATATATATAAGGAGATGAAAAAGAGGCTTTTTAACAAATTTATTTTTTTAATCAAATGATGAGTTTTTATTAATTATATGAAAAGGAATAATATTTATATGGAAGAAAATTAATTTTTTTTAAATAATATATCTATATAATATGAATAATTGAAAATTAAGGGTTCTTTAATTAATTTAAATGGAGAAACATTATGAAATTTAAAACAGTTTTTTGAGAAATCCCTTTTATAAACCCAACTACACTGTTATACTAAAATCTAAAAACATTAAAAAAAGAATTAAGTGCATTAATTAGGACAAAGTATTGCCTATTTTACATTAAACCATTTTAAAAATATAATTTAACTTTTAAATTGTTTACTTTTTTGAGAATTACTAACATTTTTACATAAAACGATATTTTTCACTACTCATTAAGAAATAAATATTTCCCAAAAAATAAAACAATACAACCACTGTAAATTTTTTTATTATAAATTCAATAATGAAGTTAATTTTACCCATTTATTTTCCTATTATTTAAAAAAAAATTAACATATTTTCATGAAAATCAATAACAATCTTTATCGAAGAAAACATGCTTTTTATGAAAACAAAATCATTACTAAAAATTTACTGATTATTTAATAAGAATTTATCCATAATTTTTATTCATTAGGATATATATATAGGTATATATATATTTAATATATTAGTTAATACAAATAATAAATTCCAATTTAATAGCTCTTTTATAACAGTTGTATATATCCCAGATCGTTTATGCTTGGTGAAGCATGTCGAATACATTATCAAATATAGATTTCATTTATAAAAGATTAGGGTGTAACATCCTCCCCACTTATTAAATTAAATCCTAAAAATTTTAAATTAATCTCAGTAATAATATTTTTTACATTTAAAAATATATTATTTTGGGGAACCCATAACGTATAAAAGGTTTATAAAACATCATTTCGGAAACAGAGAAAAGAATGTATGCATGTTATCTATAATAACACATAAATTGTTTCCAAATATTATAACATAGGAGGGAATTTAATATAGAAAAATATTAAAATATCATAAATAATAAAAAATTATAAGGAGTGAAAAATATAATTAATATTAATATATCGAATGATCAAGATAATGTTAACAACAATAAAAAACCAAAGAGTCATGAAAATGGACATTTATATCATCAAAATTGACGGTAATAGGTCACAATTTATATTTACTTTCCTATTATAAGTATTATGGGATCCATTTTTTTATATACAATATGAGAATAATAAAATTTACTTGTTTCACATTTATAATTTCATCCTTTAACCAATTTCCACTAAACTGGCATATTTTTTTTCCAAAGATTGAGTTTTGAAGATGAATTTTTCATTCCTAAAGTACTCCAGTTTAATTTCAATGAATGCATAACCATTAAAGTTATATTAATTATATTATAAATTTATGTAGATATTTACGAAAAATAAAACCGTTTTCAAAATGAAAGATAATTAAAATAATGAATAAACCATTATATAATGAAATAATACATTAATCTCCAAATTTCAACAATAATACCAAAAGATAATACCAAATAATTCTGAAAATAAATTACCCTGTATCACCATTAACCTTAGTCAAATGAGAATTAGTGGCTATTTTAACATCAATGTTTATATCATACCTTTAGACAATCAAGAAAAAAATGGTGATATTTTTTTTAGTGAAATTAATCACCTAGTCACAAAATGAATGTTAAATATTGTCTTTATATCGTAGATTAAACTTATGTTCCATTTATTACAAAAATATAAAAAATTATATAAACTCAGGATTATTAATATGATGAATATTGTTTCTAAAAAATATATATTTGTAATTAATATTAAACCAAATCATTACATAAAATTAAATTGAATTAAATGTCTCTTGATTTTTCATTACTCACATCAATATCTCATCATTTAAAACCCAATAAATTTTTTCTAAGACATTAAAAATTTATCATACACAATATTATAGTCCTATTATGTAATCTATAACTCTAAATAATTGAAGAAATGTTTATAAATACCCTATGTAAAATCCCTCTTTTGTTAGGTGGTAGATACCTAGTGAAGAATAATACATTACACAGATGATTGTGTCAACATAATAATTATCCTTTAGTACATTAAAATTATGAGGGAATATATTGATGAATTTCCCAACTTAATTCTGGGACTTCCACTGGATCATGATGTATATTTTATTATATAAATCATACCTTGAGCCCCTCGTATCTCAAAAAAGTCTTTATAGGACGGACCATGTTGCCTAAAAATTATTTTTTATTTTATTATCAAATCACTTTAAGGGAAAGTGAGCAACCCCAAGTCCATAAAAAACAAACAACAACAAAAAAACTCCAAACAAGAACTGGTACTGCCTCTACCCAGAAGCTCATCATTAAAAGGCCTCCACCAAAGCATGGGACTCGGCAAACAGTCTCATGCATGGATGCACGGGCATGGTACCAATGGCCAAGCCATACCCTCTCAGTCTTCTGCTCCAAGTGACATGAAGAGGCGATGACCTTGTGCTCTAAACCTCATTTAAGGCAAGACCATAAAGCTTGTTGGAAAAGCCTGAAAACACCACTATAGACACAAACTAAAGAAGCACTACCACCTATCCAAACATCTCAAGAAGAAGGGAGCACCCAAGCATTAGTCAAATGATTGTAAAGCATCTTTGTTGAAAAACAGCTCAACTCTACCTGTAACTGTATCTCTAAATAACCTCCAGGATATAGTGGATACCTAGGTGTGCAGGTCTCCCCTTACCAGGGCTTCAAAAGACGAGGTCAATTTGTCCCAGACCTGTATATACTACTCCAGCCTAATTATCCCCTTATTGAACCCCCAAAACAGGATTGTGTCCTGTTTGTCGACCCAAAAATATTGTTCTTCATTAAGCTTCACTTCAATGTCCTGACCCATCATCTTGGCCGCTTCCTCTTCCGTCGCATTGAGAAGTAACACCTGATCTGTCACCTCATCATCCGAACATAATATCAACTCCAAGGGAAGTGCAGAATGGCCCGGAGGTTCCAATTGACCCCTGACCCCACTGTTCAACTTCTCATGCAATTTCTTTTTTGCTGACCGAGTCTTCATGGGGGGGTGGTATAGATGTGTGATCCTTTCTTCCCGTCCTCCTCCAATTTCTCTTATTGCTCCTCAGACTGGACTCCCCAGCAGATAAACTATTGCTGTTTGCAATTTGTTCCTCCACCCCAAAGCCATAGAGATTCTTTCTGCTTGTCTCCTCTCCCTCAACCGCAACCTGTGATACATCTCCCGATCCTACCTCCGCCAAACCCTCTAACCTATTTCCCAGGGGGATTGGGGTCTGAGTTGAGTAGCCCGCACTCCCTTTCCTCCCCTTACTGACATCTTCCCCGCCCTTCCTTTCTTTCACAATATCCAAACCAAGTGACTCCACATGATCACTGCTGGACGTGTGGACCAAGAGTTGGCTCCCATCCAACTTGCCTTCCACTTCCATATGCTGGGATTTACCTTTCTCCTGCATCCTAGCGCAGGGAGTTCTCATGCGATCTGTCTTCAGCCAGTTTAAGGGGGAGTCTGGATTGATCACCACACCTTCCAGATTCAGAAGGTGGTCACCAAAGGAGGCCACTATATTCCCATCATTTCCCCCTAAATTAAATTCCTAATTCTCCTCCTCCTCCAGTGCTGAGAACCGGTTCAAGGAGCATGGATTAGCGCTGACTAGTTCAGTGCTGATCAGTAGGGGATACTCAGCAACCTCTGTTTTTGTTTCATGGTCGAAACCGCGTCCCATGAATTGGTGTCCACCACTGCTAGCATTATCTTGAGTCTGCAAGGAGGGAACCATTGCCTCCCTAATGAATCACCTTGGTGTTCACATGATCTCTTTTCATAGAAATGTATATAAATATTTTTTGTATATGGATTTCCAGGAGCTCAATAATAACACAATTAATTGAATGGTACTATAATAATAAATGATGACTCATATATCAACTAAGAGTATATATATACTTTTCAATGGTTAATTTTCATTTTTGGATATCATTATCTAATTGTTAAGTATATAAATATTTATATGAAATCATTTTGAACAATATATAGACAACTATGAGTTTTTATTGATATCATTTTTACCTTACTAATTCCCATGTAACCTTTATCAATATGGGAGAAAGAGTATTTAGGGAATATATTAATTTTTTTATAAACCATTATTTTTGATTTTCTCATTTACTCCCAGAATTAAATGGAATATAAAGAGTATATAATGAGTGTTCTAGAATGATAAATAAGTAGTACATATACACTAAATTTATTAAGTGTGACTTTTAGATTCTACAAGTCACATACATAAAGAACATGATCACACATAATAGAGTTTTAATAAACCCCTAAAAAGAAATTTAGTAATTTCCTAGACCTTCAAGTGTAAAAAAAATCCATATATTTAAAAAATTATCAATTCAACACCAATGATTGGTGAGATATTTCTCATTATTGTCTAACCAACTGACTATGTTAACAAATAATGTGATAAAGTATATCTATATAGAATAATTTGGGGAAACAATCGTGGTTCTAAATAAATGGAAAATCAATATTCTTTTAGAAACACTAACCTCATGTGAAGAAGGGTTTATCATATAAAGTGAAGATTTAAGTAAATTATTGTTATATTTGTCAGGAATAATGTTTATGTTATTACCTATTCTTTATGACAGATAAAGATCCATTAATTGAACTACTTGGATCAGGATTTAGAGTTTGAAGATGGAATTTTATCTTTTCTTATTTGAGAAAATACCTATAAAAAGAATTGTTTGACCTAAATATAGATCTTTAGAGTATAATATGTATTCAAATATAAAATGTTCCGCATTAATCATTAAATTTGTTCAGATATGGTTAACGACTATGATTTCTCCATTAACTACCATCCAAGAATATCATACAAGAAAGTTATCTCTATTAGAATAAAAAATAATATATATTACCCATTATACAGATTTAGAATTAACATATCTTCATGGAAATGAAAAGAATCAATTTGGAAGTAATAATTTCTAGGAATATATACAACTTAGCATAATTTATTTCCCAACTATCATTCTATGACATGATAATAGGGGAAAATTGTATTTGTGTATCTTCTAAAAATAGTGAAATCATTAACAGAATAGAATATTAACCAATTCAACATTATGGAATATAATTTCATTTTTTTTTCAACTAGAAATTGTGTGGCTTCATCACATGATATGAAAATGAGATATTTGATAATTAAAATCTCTCATAATTCTACATCAATCCTGGAATTACTATTATATACTATGATTTCTGATATAACATTTCATGGGTCAACATTAAGAATATTTTTTTCTAGTACACCAAAATATTCTTAGTATATCAAAAAATTAAGTCGTACTTATAGAAATAAATTACCACTGCTAAGATGAAAATGGGATTATAGTGAGTTAAACTAAAAATATATGGTTACAAATGACCTAACAATACTCTAAAATATATATTATTTCCATATTTGTAAATTATAATATTTTAGTATATATAATAATACAATCTGGAAAATTTTATATTCTATAAAATTGAATTACCAATTTTTTTTCAGTGATAATAATTTTGGAACTCACCTAACTTATAAAAATCACCAAGTCTCATATCTTCTTGGCACCTTCTAATCCATTTGATTAAAAAACACCTACCGAAATCACATACCTAATACTATAACCTGAAAATATAGGAACATTTTTTTAAATATATTCCCATAATACTCTAGGTATTATCCTTAAGAGGTGGTATTAGAAGAGGTATAATTTCAAAGTAAACATCATTTTCAAAACATTTAGAGAAATGTAGTCAAATGTGTCCCATTTGGAAAATCGTAATAATGTTAAATTTAAAACCTTTTAAAATAAGGTAAAAGATAATTTAAATGGATTTATGAAGTCATTTATTTTCATAAAATAACATTTTTATTACATGGAAATGGAAGGGAAATATACATGATATGAAAGAAAATACAAGATCATTGTCACTTATAAATGTATTTATTTATCTTTTTTTTCATTAATAAAAAATGGAATATAAATTTAACATGTGAACAGAATTCATAAATTGAATAGAGTGAAATTTATTTTATTCAATAATATAATATCACATTATTTTTTCCAAAACAAACTTGAACATAAACAATATCTAAAGAAAGGGGATTTTTTCACAAAACCTTTTCCACACCGGTTACACTTCAGTCATAAGCATCATAAAAGAATAACAGCAAATGAAATATTAAATATAAAATACATAAGTACATTTATGATATGAAAAAAAAAATTTCTAGTATACATATCATAATTAATATATGTTTATATTATAAACATATTCCCTAAGTAATGGAATGTGGGATGTCTAACACTTATAAATATCATATCATTGATTTGAGAGTTAGTAAATTGAGGCATTTTGTGTAAAAAATGAAACTGCATGCCAAAAAATGCCAAATACATAACAGAAAAATAAATTGATAAATTAACACGATATCAAATAGTATAAGTGTCAAATAATATGTTTTATAGCCCAAATAAAAAATATTGACTTAAGAAACTCTTCACAAATTGGTACCTTTATAGTAAATCATCATGGGAAAATTAATACAAATTGAAACATAAAATACCATGGTATTTTTTATCCATGATATTACTTGTAAAATTATAACTGTATATAGAACCAAATATAAAATAATTCATGAATATGGGGTCTTTCTCAAAGATTCATAAGTTAGACCAGAAAACACCTTAACTCGAGTTCACAATTTTATTAGATTTCCTTTAACCAATATATAATAATCTTACATAAAATATTTTATATCAGAAGAATATTTTCACTATTTATTTACTTATACATAAACAATTTATTTTATATAATTTTAATTACATATTATAATATTTAATCAGTTATGTCAACATCAGGTTTTTTAGGATGTTCGGTTCATTCTTTCCAAATGGATTTAATGTGTTTATCGTGGTAAAAGGATTCATTATTTAAAAATATATTGAATTATAATAATGAAAAAATTATCATAATTATTTATAGATAATATTTTTAAACCCAATTCTAAATTTTTTTATGTAAAATAAGCTATGTTATGATCATTGAGACATTATGTCGTATATATGAACGTGTAAAGTTTCAATTTTTAATGATCTTAATGAAAATGTGTTATGTATAAATTTTATCTAAATAAATTATGTTAAAATCCTAAATTATATAATAATTATTATATATACTTATAAATAACATTCTTTTGATTTAGTCTTACAAAAATAATCGTGTCGCTTCGTTATGGTGATAGTTCACACGTACACAAATGATGACAACATTTTTAACAATAAGTAATAACATGATATATTTTCATTTATTAATGATAAATATATAATAAATTTAATTATTATTTATGGTATATTACATATACTTATTAACATTGTCCTTATTAACTTCCATATAATGTGTTCATGAAAAACTAATCACATCACTTCAGGAGATGGTAGTTCGCCATACAATAGAGAGACATTATCGTATCTACCACATTATTGGATTTCAAAAATTTTATTTATTATAATAACTATATAAGTATAAATACAATAAAAATAACATATATATATATATATACATTAAATTTTTCATTATAATAAGCTAGTATAGTTGATGATAGACAATGAATAACATCGATTCGTGAGATGGTAGTCTGTCATTCACATGAATGAGGATTTTGTATCCCATTTGATGGAAGTGGATATGGATTTAAGTTATAACATTAATATAAAAAATATTAATATATATTAGAAATATTTTTTATCATATTATAGAATTTATAGAATAAATGAAGGTGTTATATAACTAAAAAAAGAAACATCAGATTCATTACCTCTTCTTAGACCACATCTTAAGGATTATACCTAGAGTATTACAGGAATTGATTTCAAACCGAAAACATTTCTCTATTGCGAGTTTATGGTATTAGGTATGTGATTTCGGTAGGTGTTTATGATACAAAACCATTGGAAGGTGCCAAGAAGATATAATACCTGATGACATTTATAAGTGTGGTGAGTTCCAAATTTATTATTACTGAAAAGAAAAATGTGTAATTATGTTTTAAACAATATAAAATTTTCCAAATTGTATTTTTTAATATAATAAAATATTATAATTTATAAATATGGAAATAAAATATATTTTAGAGTATTTATTAGGTCATTTGTAACCATATATTTTTAGCTCAACCCACAATAAACCCATTTTCATCTTAGTTGTGAATTGAATTTCATTAAGTCTTATCACCATGAAAATAACACTTAATCATAAATGATTAATAAGATATTAGGGGAAATTTTTTGGTAATTTAAAATTGAATTTTGTGGAGGAATGGATAAACATATCCCTATAGTTGAGTTCCCATACATTAACAACATCAACTTCAGTATTTAAATGCCCGAGTATCAATCCCTATATAGGATGAAATATAGATCAATAAGATGATGAGATGAAGTTGGAAAATTAATGCTACTCAAAAAATATCATGTGAAAAAAATAAAAGTGAATATTAAAGCAGTCCAATATAATAAAAAGATACTCATTGTTTGAAAAATATCTATGATGTCGACCGTTGAATAGACCTCAAGTATGATGTTGGAGAAACTTTGTTCCTTTAGGTACCTCATGCAAAGAGAGATATATATTTTGGAAATAAATATAATTTTATACCTCCGTACATGGGACACATTTAGACCCTTATTTTCATAATATAAGTAGTCTATTAGATAGTACATTAAAGAAATATCGCTTTTGTTCATAATTTGTTCTATGTATCTATCTTGAGGAAGTACACAAGTGATTTCATCCATGTAGTCAATTTAGAGTCGGTACAACTGAATCATAACATCTCTGATAGGGATAATCAAACAGATATCTAGGATTATAAAGATAAAATTATATGAAACAGGACAAAAAAATTTAAAAAAAAATTCAACAGAATAATTCATATGAACATGTGACATTTAAACCTAAATGAAACGTGATTCAAAAATACACTCATTTATTCTCAATTCAGAATAAGTGTTCAATTTTCAATGATAAAATTTATATATGGGGATGAATGTAATAACCCAAAAACTATAAATAATATCAATTCCCTTAATAATTATTTTCTATATTAAACAGTATATAATTATAATGAATAAGTACTTAGAAAACCCAAAAACAATTATTTCATTATAGGTGATTATTCAATTTGTAATCAATTAAACCCCTAGAAATTTTAATCATTTCAGACTCACTATATGTCACTACCTTCATAGACGTATATAATGAATTATATTTAATATATGTTTATTTATTTACATATATTTATGCTTTTATATTTATGTTTAATTATTTATTAAAATTGTTATGAAGAAATTTTAATTTACAGCAATATGTGGTAATCTTATAGAAACATGACATCAAAACAATTCATGTTTCACAAAGTGTATCATAAAATATAATAAAATTATTGTAAAAGTTTAATAATGAAAAAAAATATAATTCTTGTTTTATCATGTATTAACAAAAATAATATTATTATAAAGTATATGTAAATGGGATGAAACATAACAACATTTAAAGTTAGTACATTATGCAACCCAAATCCCTTTATTTTTTATCACATTTTCACATTATTTTTAGTATGTATATGTATCTAGTGTCCTTAATATCCACTTTAATTTTTATTTATCTTTTTTTTCTAGGGTTTAAATGTTTTTCCTTTTCAAAATGGTTTCTATTCCAATTTAAAATGTTTCATAAAAATAATTTTTTAAAATAAATATTATACTTTAGATGAGTTGATTCTTCTTAAAAAAGATATTTTATTCTAAAAATTAATTTAACATATTCAATTTGAACACCAAATTTTATTCCATTAACTATTCTATATTAAATAATTATGAAACCCATTAATTTTGTTCCATATTTTTATTTTTGTGATTATTTTATGTCTCTCTTGCAATCTTAGTGTTTTCTCTCAAGTATATACTATGATGGGTTGAAAATTATCAAATGTTATACAATTAAATGAGATATCTATTAATTTATTGAACACCATTTCAAAAAATATACTCATCATTTATATTGTAAATTCAATGGCACATGATGAAAAATTACAACTATTTTTGAAAATATTTAAGGATTTGGGGATACATCATAATGATACCACTAAAAAATTATTTTATTAGGTCATAATGTTTTATGTGGTCATGTAAGGATATAAAAAAATTCAACAACAAAAAAATAAATAATAAATCTTATAGAAGATAAACATCACATTTCAACATGATAGTATCTTTGTTTGAGGATAATGATAAAAAGTAAGTTATATTGGACAATCTCTATTACACTATAATTTAATATGAGATGATAAAAAATAAAAGAGAGAATATAATTAAGGATGGTTTTTAGTAGTTTTCTTTCATGGAAGGGAATAAACATATTTTTATATAATATAATAATAAAATAAAAATCAATGAAGTGATGTTTTTATTGGACACAAACCATAAAATAAAAAATCAAAATTAAAAGGAAACCATCCACCATCTTAATTCTAATGTACTAACATTAAGGAATTAAGTATATAGTGAATGAATAAATTACAAGAAGATTATAAAGAGAAGTATTAAATGATGAAATACTTAATGGTGATTGATATAATAAACATCAAAATATAAATTCTTCAAAATTATAAATTTTCTTTTGAAATTTGATTCTAACTCAAAAAGATAGAATTGTAATATGTAATTAAATATAATAAATATAAATAATACATTATTTTTACTTTTATGGATAAACCACAAGTTAAATATAGTGATGATGAAGGTAATTAATTAGAGGAAAGATTTATAATAGAGGTTGAACATGAAGATTCCCTTAATGAAATTAAAATTTTTAGGGCCAAAAAATTGAAAGATAACGAATTTTATTAATATTCTGAGAATTAAACTTAGTATTAATATTGATAAAAAATTAAGTGGATTATAGAGATTCAAGGAATTAAATAAAAAACACTAATGTGTTAGAGAAATATTATTTATTATCACCATAAAATTGATGAGTAGGAATATTTAATTTTTGTCTTGACCATCTCTTTACATGTGTGTTTTAAATTAATTAAAAAAATTAAAGGGTTATGCCATGGTTATAAAATTGATTTTATATAACTATTATATACTAATAAAACCTAGTATGTTTTCAATAATTTAATGCCTATGAGATATTGATGAATCTCAGTAGAAAATGAGTAATATATATAAAATATATAATATTTTTTATAGGTGATGGGTTTTATAAATAGTGGAAAATATATTAAGGGGGCTGCTTAGAAATATAAATAACTATATGTTGACACAAAACCACAATAACCGGCACATAATCAGAAGGCTCTATTTATTAATTCCTAGAAAATCCAAAAAATGGAGTGGGGAAACCATTTAATGATAGTCATAAATTATTTTTTTGGAATGATAAATAATTAATAATATTAATTTTATATAGAAAAAAATATCTTTTACCATCTAGGAAATTAAAAATAACTAGAAATAATTTCAAATAATTTATATGTTTTAAATAAAAAATTTTATTTGTGTGATAGTTTTAGACACAAAGCAATGAATTTGTCATGAAGGGTATAAAATATTAAAATAATGAGAATTAGAAAATGAAATCTAAGTAGGTGTTCGAGTCACCATGTTGAATTAAAACAAATAATAAATTTACTATTTAGTATGATGATAATGGTTTAATGGAGTTATAAGTGGAATGATCACATTCACCACTATAACTTTTGAACCTCTAGGAATGTACCAAAAAAGGTAACGATAACCAATAAAATGTAAAATATTTAATTTTCATGTAATTGAAAAAGATAGAATAATTATTTTAGAATGTGTTCGTACTTGTAACAACATAGGAAACAAATTTCTTTTCACAAATTTAAAATTTTATAAATATTATACCAATATATTTTCTGTATTATAAATATTAGAATAGTATTATATATATTATGTCTAAAATAATTGTTAAATACATAAGATTCATGAATATATTATTGGTTATATACCTCAATCACAATCATCATTGTGTGATATGATTATTTTAGTTTGTGAATATCAATAGTTTTAACTAGAATTCATGCGTTGTTAATAGAAGATTTTGTTTAGTTTTTATGAATGGGAAGATCTTGTAGGGGAATATCTTCCATATTGGTAGTAGATAATAAATGTGCTTATTATTTGTGGATAATAAGAATATTTTTTGGAATAAATAACATAAAAACTCAATTAAAATATATTTGTATTAATTTATATAAAATAAAGCATGTTATTTAAAAATATTCATATGAAATTTTATTCACACATGTGGTCATTTCAGAAAATTTAAAAAATTTAAAATGCATGTAGTACATAGGATAAAAAATATACCAAATTTCTTGATCTAGTGAACATTGTATTATTTGGGAAAATATCACCTAGATCCATCGCCATAAAAAAATATATTCCATTTTATACATTGATGGGTTTAGTTCAATGGAAGAACTTATTTTTATCTACTACAAATCTTATTTTTTCATGTTTATTAAGTGTAATTGGTAATAGTGTTTAATTTGTTTTCAATAATTTTGCAATATTTGTTTGGTGAGTAGATTGTGAGAAACGTTCAATCAAGTACAATTTTTATGGATTCAATTTATATAATTGGATGTAATTCACGAGAAATTATCTTTGTAATTGTTATTATTGAATGAACTGATATTATTATAAACAAAATTTTCTAGAGTAATTATGAAGAAGTGGATAATTTAAAAAACAATGTAAGACTATGCACAAATTTATTTTCATGAATTGAAGAAGAAGCGTGTAATATGACCATCAAAATATATGGGAATATATTTTATATGAGGATTATAACCTCGTGAAGTTCGTAAAAATTATTCATATATATTTTCTTGACTAATTGCCTTGATAAATGATTTTTTATTTTATGTCATAAATAGAATATTACTATGTACATGAAAAGTGGTGTCCTTATCAAAAAATTATATGAATGTTACATTCCCATAAGGGCCAACACATCTACTATATTTGGGGGGTCCATGGTTTATCCTCATGGGATAGCTAGCCTATGGATCCTATATAGTGGAAGGGTTATTATGAGTGGGTCATGTATTAGCCTGTATGATCATATTCCCAAGAAAAAACATAGAGATATTCCACTAGCCAAGTGTGAGTGTGTATGTGTGTGATGAACCCATCCTCCCTAGAAACATCTAATAATCGACATGAATTGTAATATATGGATGCACAAATCTGTCCCAAATTTAAATGGGTGATGTGATCCCTAATATAATGTTCATTCGTATTAAATGTTGCTGACACTTCAAGAGCCACACAATGATGGTGATTTGAGCCATCCAATTAAGGTAGTGACTTTTATTCAACCGCCTGGCTTTTGAGATCTCTAGTACTCTATACTAATTGATACCAACACAATCATCATCAAATATTTTTCCTCCGTGATTGTTTTGAGATCATGAATTTGGGGAGAAAAGTTCTCAAACCTCATTTTATGAAATATTTTTGATGCCTGAGTGTGGATATTTGAAGAATGAGATACTACCATATGAAAATGATGTTTTTTTTAATCTAATTGGTCATAAAAAATTCATTTATGTGTCTAATATTCTAAAATAACAAGCATAATATTATAATCATGTTGTGTGGTTTATTAGGTATAATATATCCTGAAATTGAATCCACCATTTTCAAAGGTGTATGAGTTATGAGAAATATCCAAATGCTTAAGGATTTTATAAATAACATGATGTAGAATAAATATTATATGCTTGAAAAATAATTATTTATGGAGGCATGGTGGATGATTATCTTGTATAAAATTAGAATAACTTAGCTGATGATATGAGCTTAAATTCATGATAAATGATAATGTTTTCTTGAAAAGAAGTTCATTCATGATACCACAACTTTTTGAGGTGAAGGTTTCCATGAATATTTTTATTTTTAATAAGGATAAACTATCCTATAGCCTCATGATATTTTTATCTCACACCAAAGACTCTCATAAAGATAATTAAAAGATTCAAAATCATTCAAGGTTTAAGAATGTAAAGACCCAGAATTTCTATGGAAATTTTTTTCATAAATACATGAAACTTTTACGAGCCTGCGGGAAATGACGGCGCACGATTCTGAGGCCTGGTGTGCCCAGAATCAATTTCTAATATTTTTTTCTAGTACAGTCAGTAAACGTACGAGGGAGATTTTATAACTTTTGAACCGGTGCTCAGAACTGAAATTTGAAGGCACCACTGAACTCACATCACCAATATTCACTTAAAAAGTATTTCACCTCGACAGTAGTTGATCGGGAATTAATGATAGTTTTTGGGTTTTTATGAAAAAATTAATCAAAAATAATGTCGTCACTTTATTTTTATTTTTAGTTGGTTAAAACCACCAAGAGGAGGATGGAGGTGGGGGCCACCACACCTTAACCTTCCATGAGAGGTTATGATGGTGAGGCCCACCCGAGGTCTAAACCCCTCTTCATGTGGGGTTAATGTGGTGGGGACCACCTCGGACCACTCAAACTCTTGAACTCCCCATTAAGTGGAGAGAAACCTCTTGAGCTCCCCACTTAATGGTGCCACCATCCTTCACATTGATTAAGTGGGGCTAGCCTAATTAATTATTTAATTTGAACCTTTTTGAAATGTGTTCCAACAACTAAATAATAAGATAAATATATTATTTTGTGGAGGGACTCTTTTTCTTTTTGGTGTAGCTTGGGAAGAGGGGAGAATTTGGGAGAAAATTGTTCTCTCCAATGAAGAACACTCCGCCCAACAAAGGACTTCTTCCACCAGAGATGAACAACTTCTCCTTTGATCTCCAACCGGAACAAGGGAGGAATATTTGTCCTTATAGAACGCCGATGACATCATCCTCAATATCTTAATCTTCTTTCCTGATGTCAAAAAATCTGAGGTAGGGGTTCAAACTTTGTTTTTATTCTTTAATCTTCATTTTGTACCGTGGTTTAGAATTTGAAGCTGCTTGATATCAACCTAATGTGGAGGGCGCGGGCCGAACAAACACGAACCGACCTCTCCGCCTTCTTTGTGGAATTTGAATCTATACATGGCATGAGTCTGGGATGAGCATTACTCATCAATAATGGTTGCGGATTGAAGGTGGCATCCCAAAGAGTGTGTGACTTCTTCCGGAACTGGAATCGGGCCACCAGAACTCATCTAGTGACCCGTTGAAGGTTCACCGATTGTCGGAACCAGCGAATGACACCGGTGGAACGGAGGATGGGCGGACGACACACCGTCTGGCTGCGTGGATAGCGGCGGTGAAACCGCGCCACCGGAGGAGAAGTTGTGGCCCTTGGCCGGGGCGGTGCAGTGGCAGCCAGCCGTGAAAGTAACAAGCGGCTCAAGCCGCCGGGTCGACCGGGAAGAGGTCGTTTAATTGCACCACGTAGTGGAGCAGAAAGAATCCACAACCCTTGGTCATGGCAGTGAAACAGCGGTAGGCACAAGGCCAGCCACGAGAAGAAGGCGTGGTGCAACCGGCACCGCGTGGGAGGTGGCTGGCCGCTCGGCCAACCAGGAGGAGCATGACCTAGTGTGTCCCGCATGACGTGCATAGGTGCGACATGGCCCCGGTTGTCTCCCACACGAACGACATAGCTATTTGGGAACCCCAGGGGGAGGAACCTCTACCATGGACGCGGCTAGGGCAGACCCCACGGGCCGCCAGCCACGCGGGCCGCTGGGCCGGACACAGTGCGGGCCAGGCCACCTTCGCGGATCAGGTCGGATTTGCGAACCGGGTCGTACCACGGACCGGGTCAGACCCCAGGCCAGACCGGGTCGGGCAGGGTCGGTCCGACTGGTTCAGACTGGACCCGGAGCCGTTTTTGACCCAATTTCACCTTTTCGCCAACAACATGGGCGACATGTGTCTGATTGATGAATTGTCTATGGGGATGTAAAGCTTGGATCAAAATGGTTATTTTTGTATACCCCACTTGAGGTTTGGACACAGTTGGTGTATGGTCACATTGTATCGTACACGAATCCAACAGGGCCCATGGGACTAAAAGGCTAATAACTCACAGACCGAGCGTCCGATCGATGCGCCTTCTATTGCATTGCGACCCCTATGATGTGGCAGACCTCTGAGATACATTTTCATGGGACTTAGTGATATTTGGAGTATAAATCTACATATCGTGGATTGGATCTTTCTAGAGACGATTGAGCATAGTGTGGGTACCTAGTAGCTGGATGAGACCTAATGACTGCTGACCGTGTCGACTCGAAGTGTTTCGACTAGCCTAGTGATGGACTCCTTGGTGTCACAGTAGACCATCAATTGGGAGAACCTCTGTGTGATACAGCAGACCCATAGTACTCGACAAGAGGAGTACCTCAGTAGGCTACGAGGGGGATCGCCTCCGTGTGACGCGGCAGACCTATAGTGGGGATCGCCTCTGTGTGATGTAGCAGACCCACGGTACTAGACAGGAGGAGTACCTCAGTAGTCCAGAATAGTGTAATGTGCCTCTGTGTGACACGGCAGGCCCACAGTACTTTATAGGGGAGGAGTACTCCAACAGCCGAGGTTTCGACAGTTTTACTGAGAGTGTTACATGTTACTACCCATAGGTGGACCTCATGAAGAGTCGGTACCCGAAGGAGACTGATGGATGAGGAGTGTTGTAGACGCTATCTGTACCTACCCTTCAGGTTGGTTCCGTGGCGGACAATCCATGATCTACTTGACACCTTTTGACTGTTTTTGTTTCTTACAGTTGTACTTGTACTTTACAGTTGGTCTTGTATTTCTGGCCCAATTAATTTTCAGCACTCCTTTTGTATACAGTTTTAATTTGTGTTTGGCTTCTAACTTATACTATGTTGTGTCTGATTATATTTTATAAAGGAAATTCCTTCCCAATTTTAGAGATTTACGCCTTTGGTGCTAGTCACCAGCCCCTAGCCTATGGAAGCCAAGCATGGGGTAGTCATGGAAGAGGTCCGGAAAATGGGTCGTGACAAATTGGTATCAGAGGAGTCGGTTTTTCTACATAACTTTGTACTCTGATCATTCTTTTCAGTGAGACAATAGTGTTAAGGGTACCGAGTGTGGTTGTTAGTTCAGAGAGTCCAGTGTTGGTGCGGCGGCCGACGTATCAATACACAAGGACCCTGACTTCTGATTTCCGACTAATTTCATGGAAACACTAATTGCGTATGTGTTTCCAAAAGATCCCTTTAAGTCAGCTCAACCAGTTCATCTCATCAGGTATAATCTTTTGACCGTGTCACATCTATTTCTTTCAGGATGCCTCCCCGTGGACGACTATTTGGAGCCCAGAGAGTCATACGCATAGATAGCTCACCGAGCGACAAGACCTTGGTGTCGGGCCCTCTACTAGCAGAGGCACCAGCGGTACCACTACCCATTGGGCCACCGATTCTACCAGCTCTAGAAGTAGATGATGCACACTGTTTGAGCGCATTGCACGAGTTCCAACACCAAAGCCTGCCCAGGTTCTGGGGTGAGACAGACCTGCAGGCAACTGATGATTGGCTGGAGGCTGTGGTAAGAGTCTTCAGACTGGTAGGGAAACCAGCAGACCTTATGGTGATCCTTGTCATGAGTCTCCTTCCGGAAGTAGCACGCAGAAGGTGGATCCTGATGCTCCTGGTGCATGACGAGGTGACACTACCATGGACAGACATCGAGAGCCTGTTTTGGGCAGAATGTTTCCTAGAAACCCTTTGTGCGGTGTCGATGTAGGAGATACTACCTCTACAGCGGGGTAGCATGATGGTACCTCAGTACTCAGTGAGGTTCACTAGCCTATCGTGCTACTCCACAAATATGGTATGGGACCCGTTCATCAGGGATTGAACCGTCAAGTAGGGGCTCAGTGGAGAGATCAGGTCTTTGATGATCTCACTCATCATCCCAACGCAGGGATGGGTGCTAGAGAAAGCCCTCCTAGTAGAGAGTTTCCTTGTTGAGCAGTCTCCGGCAGCAAGACCCGCCACTAGTCGATATGCAGTGGAGTCTTCTATAATTGACAGTAAACAAATGACGCAGAGGTCCAAGAGGACAAGACCCCTGGGTGGAAGACCGCATGACTCAGGATCAGTTGTGTGGGGCACCCGGGGTAGTGATATACATTCCAGGAGTAGATAGTGTTACACATGCAGAGGGCAGGGTCACATGGCTCGTGAATGTATGACCCACCATTTAGATGATCAAAAGACATTTAAGGGACCTCCCAGGTAGAGTTAGAGGTTCGATCAAGGAGGTCCGTAGGGAGGAGGTGGACGTCATAGAGGATCTGGTCGTGCAGCTGGTGGTGGATGATATTTTGAGGTGTTACCGCCACCACCACCAAGAGGTCCACCCCGACTGCGGGAAGCAGGTGGATAGGGGAGAGCTCAGCTCCAAGAAGCTGAGGCTTATGATCACGACACTCCATAGATGATTCAAGGTACGATCTGTTTCTACTCCACCATAGCTTTAGTTATTATAAACATAGGTTCCCGTCACTATTTCATTTCCACTTCCCTCGTTCGGAGCTCGGAGATTCTGATGGATTCGTTGGCTCGATCCTTATGGATAGAGACTCTTATTGGAGTAGACTCGACGATTACACACTAGTGACAGCAGTGTGAGCTTACTCTAGGAGATGAGAGCTTCGGCTGGGATCTCCTCGTAGCGGAGTCGAGGCCTTACAATGTCATCTTAGGTATGGACTGGTTATCTATAGTCCATGCTCAGATCTACTTTACTAGTTGCAATGTAGGGTGTGTCAGTACGGATGGGACCAGGTTTACCTTCACCAGGGAAAAGGGAGTCTTTGCAGCACACGACGGACTTACTTGGAGGAGGGTGCAGCCAATAACTCATCAGTTGGGTGCCCTCACCCTCGACTAGTAGATGTGGAGAGTCTGAACTATCTTGTAGTGGTGGACTGGTATGTAGTTGTTTTCCGTGATGATGTACCAGGTCTACCTCCTCGCAGAAGGGGTGGACTTCTACATTGACATGTACCGTGGGATGACACCGATATCTACACCAGCATATTAGATGGATCCTATGGAGCAATGTGAGCTGGAGTAATATCTAGAGGACTTGCAGGGGAAGGGATTCATCGACCCAGTGTTTCTCCCTTGGAAGCCCTGATTCTGTTCGCCAAGAAGGCAGATGGGAGCTTGAGACTCTATATCTACTACTATCACCTGAACCAGGTGACCGTGAAGAACAAGTACCAACTCCCAAGGATTGTTGAACTCTTTGATTTTCTGAAAGGAGCACGGTTGTTCTCTAAGATAGACCTCATATCAGGCTATCAACGACTCAATGTTTGAGATGAGGATGACTAGAAGACGACCTTCATGTGTCGGTAAGGCCACAACGAGTTCTTGGTTATGCCCTTCTGCATAACAAATGCTCAGGAAATGTTCATGGGACTCATGAAAAGGATCTTCCAGCCATACCTCGATCACTTTGTCATAGTCTTCATCGATGACAGTCTGATCTACTCGACTACTGAGGAGGATAATGCTTACCATTTAAGGGTAGTACTACACACACTCTGAGAGCAACATCTTTATGGAAAGCTCTCGAAGTGCCAATTCTATATCCAAGAGGTTCACTTTCTGGGTCATTTTATCTTGAAGGCTGGAGTTGTAGTGGATCTAATGAATATTGAGGAGGTACTTTCTTGGGAGCACCCCAGGAGTGTGATAGAGGTACGAAGTTTCCTGGGTTTGGCTGGTTATTACCAGAGGTTTGTACCAGACTTTTCTAGAGTTGGAGCACCACTATCATCCCTGACAAAGAAGGGGAAACCCTTCGTGTGGTCGGAAAGATGCCAGTAGGGCTTTCAAGAGACGAGGTAAAGGCTAACTAGTTCAACCATCTTGAGGCTTCCAGATGAAGGTGTAGGGTACGTAGTTTACTACGACACATCAGGGACTGGACTCAGGTGTGTCCTGATGTAAGAGAAATCAGTGATCGCGGATGGTTCTCGGTAGCTAATATAGCATGAGCATAACTATGCTACCTAAGACCTGGAGTAAGCATCAGTGGTCTTCGCTTTGAAGATGTAGTGACAATATCTGATAGGAGAACATTTTACCATTTACTATGATCATAAGAGTCTCGGTTATATCTTCTCTCAGAAGTACCCGAACCTGAGACAGTGACATTGGCTTGAGTTCCTCCAGGTCTATAACTTCGAGATATTCCATACTTTTGGGAAGGGAAATTTTGTTGCAGATCCACTCAATAGGAGAACTGGTATACAACTACGAAGAGAGGTGATAGAGCAGCTTGTTGCCTTACAGATATCCTTTATGGATAGGGAGGGAGTAACCTTTCTTCAGTCTCTTATAGTCACTCCCCCACTTCTACAGCAAGTCAGAGAGGCTCAGCATGGGGACACTGACTGCGAAATATGACGTGCTCAGATATCCACAGGACAGGCACAAGATAGATTTTCTGAAGGTGGAGAGCAGGTCATCCTCTTCCGAGGACATACTATGGTACCAGGATAACATCAAGAGGATGTGTGGAGGGAGTTCCACACTTTCCCTCAAGCGGTACATGTAACACCCCAAGATTTCATTGTGTGTTATTTCTTAAAAATAATTCAATAACTTTCACTACACGAAACACCGAGTTCAAGTGCACCATGACTTACCAAACAAGCCGTTCAAAAGAGGTTATGAATAGTATTAAAAAAATTTTAAACATAATATAATCCTTAAAATTTTAGAATCCATATTATGAGTTTCTTAGACATAATTTAAGAACAAATTAATTTTTTTCAGATAAAAGAAGTATTTTTCAAAAAATGCACTTTTACTAAACTTTAATAGTGAAACCGTTTTTTTAATCCAATATTTTAAACTTTTATATATTCAATTTGACTAAATAAATTCTTTATAATGGGGAAATAAAAAATTTACAAGAAACACTCCAAGATTCCATGGTATGTTTCCCTTTGAATAATGCAATGACGTGCATTGTACGCAACTTCGAGATTCTAACACAGCACAACCAATCAAACTAGCCGTTATGAATAGTAATACCTACTTTTTGAAATTTTATAAATTTTATCTTTCTAAATGGACTTCATTTTTAGATTTTTAATATCGAAATTAGCTTAGGGTGAAATTTTGGTACTTTTCAGATAACTTTCATATTTTTATGAATAGTGAAAATTACTAAATTTTAATAAAAAACAAATTTTTTAATCGAAATAATTAATAGTGATAAATTATTAATTTGAGTGGTTTTAAAGTATATTTAGAATATATTTTTACCATTAAATAAAATTTAGTTTATTGAATGTAATTTCATATTTAAACCAGACATAAACAAGTGTCAATCTTTTGATAGTTATTATCTCTTAAAAACACGCTATTTGTTTTGACAGCGGGAATTATTTTCTAAATTAATTAATGCAACTAATATGTTTTGAATTTGGTAAAATAAACATCTATTTTTAATTCATAATATCAAATATAGCTTAGGCCTAATGTTTTGTATTTTTCTGGAAACATTCATTTTTTTGATGAATAGGGAAACCACTAAATGGTAGTTAAAAAACTGAATTTTTCATAAAACTTAATTTTACCGCTTCTGTGAGTGGAATTTCGAAAATTGGAGAGATACGGTTAATATCAAGGAGTAAAATGTGGTTCAATGAGATGAAAATAATTTTTTGTGAATAGTAACTTTTTACTTTTATTTACCATGGTTAAAAGTAAATAGGGTAATTAATGGTAAAAATGATATTAATAATACCCTAACACATGGCCTAATTCTATTATACAAGTTTATATCAACCAAAAACAACCTTAGGAGTAAAATATTATCATTTAGGTCTACTTGGATTAGATTAGGACATTTATTATTATTTAATTCAAAGAAGAGTGAAAAGAGTTAAAATAAAATTTTATTTACTAAAACATATTTAATATAGGGTTATACATAAGATAAATTCGATTGTAAATATTAATTAGAAATATAAAAATATTTCCCACATAATGATATTTTATTTATAATTTTTAGACAATAAATAATTTAATTTATTTATGACACAATGATGATCCAGTAATTACCATAATAGTGAAAAATTAAAATAATTGATATTATAAATACGCAAATACATATAATTTGAGTCTTTTTGTGAATTAAACTAATTTTCTAGGTTAATATGACATGTTAGGATTGATTTAATTATCTTTGTTCGAAGTAATCCTTCTGTTTTGATTTTTACAAAAATCAATTATTGAATAGTGTCAAAATTGACATAAAAGAGTTTTTAAAACAAATATTATATTATTAATTGATATTAAATTCATAAAAATATAAGGTTAGTCCAAGAGACTTATATCATGATAGGTGTTTCATTAATGGACCACTTGAGGGTCTATTCGATGTATATAGTATGTTGATTAACTATATATTATAAAAATACAAAGTGTCATGGTAAGTGTCAAACTAATTAACGAAGAGTTAAAACTAAATGATAAGGTTAATATAATGACCCAACCCTATCTAAATTCTATTGGTTGAGTGGTTTTCGACCCATCCCCACCTTAACCTTTTAATAATCTACATTGGAGCCATTAGAAACCGAATATGAATTTATTATAAAATAATATTTCTAGCTTTTCCAAAGGTACCCCTCACCCCTCTTATAAAAGGGCACTCCCCCTTCTCACGAATTCACACATTCAATGCTTTTTGGATCAGTCAACCCCTAACCAAATACTCTCTCAAATTCTATCACTACAACCAAGAGGACTTAGTTTAATCATAAATCCAACCTATGGATCCCTTTTGATCAAATCAAAAGGAAGAACCTGAAGAAGATGTACTGTTTTCCCGCCCTTTTTCAAATTCATTTCTTCTTCAACTTCTTCTTTCATTGTTATTACCATTCTAAAATAATGAATCCAATATCTCTTATATACTGTAATATTATTATAAATATGGTACAACCATATTCAGTATTCTATCCATCCTTCGAATGACATGTGACCATACGTGCGTACGTACGGCTTACCGTCTCCACGTCGTGGTGTAATTGTTATTCAATATATTATTATTTGGATGGGTATAATAATGATTTTAAATTCATGTAAATAATAAATATAACATGATAATGATTCTGTATATATGATATACCATCCAATTATATATTATTTTAATATCAAAAGAATGATATTGTCGCTCGTGCGTACGTACGGACTACCGTCTCCACGAACGCGATGAGATTCAGTCTCCATCATATCCATTCAAGTATAATTCTAATTTGAAGATTAATTATAATGTTTAAGGACTAAATATAATTCTGGATATGAATAAGATAAAACCTATCCATAATAAACATGGCTTTCATAACAAAACATATAAAATAAAATGAGTAAGTTAACACACGAAATGACGATAATTCAAAAATATTTTTAACAAATCAATGTTAAAAGATCATATATGATATCATATTAATGTAAATTATTCTTGTATAATTTAATAAAAATTATTTCACCATTATACAGGAGTTTAAAGTACCCCAACCAAGGAAAAGTACAAGGTAAGGGTTTATTTCGCAATCTCTTCATTATATGAGGTTGTTTATATGTAATAATCTACTGGGACCTCTTTATCATCCACATCCATGTTTCTTAAAAATTTATTTCAAATTATTCATAATATTTCAAAGACTATGGTATAAATTCATTTATACCCTTGTTCACTTTTTATGAGAGGTTTATAAAAGAATCTTTCCCTCATTTTCCAAACAAGGTGCTTTTAACATTTTCAACAGAATTAAGGTAAGAATGTTTTTTTTTAACTTATACGGCGGGTGCGACTATTTTCCACAGTTATAAAATATTCGAAGCTTCCCTTACAAGCTTATAAAAATATTTTCAAAGTAAATGTTTTATTTTATAATAATGTGACCTTTAAATTATTTCAAAATGAATATTTTAAGAATTTGTGAAAGGTACTCTTTATCAAGATCATAATTTTAAATGTTTTAAAGATTTATCTTTCAAAATATTTTTAATTAATGTCCATGTTTTCAAAATGATTTTAAGGATTTATTTATATGGATATTAATATTTTGAAATGATATTTCTTTTAAAAAGTTTCAAAGTGGTATGGGACACTTTGATTCAAAAATCTATTTTAAATTACTTCCTTTATAAATGTGTGACTTTTAAATGATTTCAAAAAAAAGATATATTTATCTCAAATAGTTTTGATTTCATCTATGTCAACATCCTTTGATGGATTTTAAGATTATTTTAAGTTGATTTATTATGTTAGAAATCTTCCATATTGTATTGAAGGTTTTGTGATATGTTTGATTTTGGATGTGTTATTTCTATACCATTCACGGTTTATGGAGAAAGTATTGACATTTCATATGCTAGTTTTAATACGAATGTTTATGTTATGTTTAAAAATGTTCATATGAGGAATGCATTAGACTTAATAAGTGATGGGTGGAGCCCGCTATCGCTCCTCGATGCATCGGTAGGTTTCATGAGACAAACTAGTGTCTTGGAACAAGGCCTTGACAAAATCTTATTTGTAGTCATGGCATGAGGCCTTGACTATGTGGTTATGATAGTCTGGCATTATGAATTCCATCATTATGAAAGTGGTTATTGATATTGCATGTTATTATTTTATTATTAAAATATCCATGTGAATAAGTAAATGGCATTATTTCATTTTATTTTTTCCATATTATGTTGAGATCAAGTTTAAAAGGCTTTTGATTTAGTTATACATTGCCTTAAATGTTTATTCCTATTTATGAAAGTTTCCGCCATATTATTATCCTTACTGGGCATTTGAGCACACCTCTTTCTATGTTTTATTTTTCCCAGGATGTGAAGAAGTATTTTATGAATGACCTGTAGGGATAGTATGAGGGGATAAGAGTGTGGACTATGGAGACTATATTGTTGTAGTTTTCATTTTATGATGTAATGTAAACTTTATGAATGTATCTAGTTATTACAAGGCTACTAAACTAACCGGTCATTCTATACTTGATCTTTATTGTGATCATGCCAATGTTATGTAATAATGCACCGACTCTGGGTAACTAGGGTCGGGGCATTACAGCTGGTATCAGAGGATGTTTAGTACAATCCTTGGAAGCTAGATTTAGAAAAACTCTAATTAGAGCACATAGATTTAAGATGTAATTTGAGGATTAGTATAGAAGAACTTCCTAGAATTTTGGTATTTTAGTGATTTTGTGAGTTTTCTGAGCAATACATCCCTTTCTGGATACGAGCAAGTAGAGGTGCCTCTGGCACAAATGTACCTAGGGGTAAAACACGAAAACACTGATTTGAGCTAGACTTGAATGGGAACTGGTTCACAACAACAAGCCTTGCTTCACTCTTGGTTACGACACTCCCGGGGGATATGCTTAGGATAATTATCATTTTCTTTACAAACCATTATGAAGGGTTTATGAGTATATACTTTTTCAAAGGAGTCATTTTTATTATTATCGATTATATCCATAAAATATTTAATTTATGTTATGTGTTTTACAAGTTTGGGATTAGGTATTGTTATTCATAAACTAATATAGTGTATGCCATTGTTTAGAAATGGCGCCCAGTATAAGGAATTCGAACTCCAGCAATGCACGTGATCCAAAGAGAAAGAAGGATCATATCTTTCATGGTCTTAAGTTAGAATTTATAAGAGAAATAGTATCCCATGTATTATCATCATATTATTAAATAATATCATGTGTTGATAAGATAAATAATGAGTTTAATAAGTCTCATTGCTTTAAAGGGAAGCAAGAGAAGAAAAGGATGGAAGAGAGAAAGATGGATAAAGGGAAGAGAGAAAAGAATAATTTTCCCATATGTGATAAATGTGGGAAGAAACACGCTGGAACTTGCCTGAAAGGAACGAGAGTTTGTTATAAGTGTGGAGGAAGAGGGCACAAAGTACGTGACTGCTAGGGTAAGAAAATGGTTTCAAATGTACAATACTTCATTTGCAAGGAGTTTGGAAACTACGCGAACCTATGTCCTAGTCATCAGACTATGCCGCAAATGATTCTATTAGATAATAATCAAGTTATGATACTACCAAAGATGAAGAGGAATGATTAGAGTTCTTATGTTGATCATGTTATTTGAGTGTTGTATCAACAATGTACTTGTTATAATAATTATGGAGTATATAAGGATTGTACTGCAGTACTATCTCATTAAGAACTTGGGATTGTGTGGAACAAAGAAAAGTGACTCAATAGCAGGTTAAATTTTTGGAAAATATATGGTTGAGAGAATGATAAACCATAATATAGTTCTGATACTGAGGTAGTGATTTTAGAATAATATATGATTGATTTGGATAAATTATAATAGATATTTTTGACTACCTTGAAACTGATTAATGATTTGTATATTCCATCATTTTTTGGGTTTAAAACATTTTTGGATTGAAGGGGTATATCCATTATTCTTTAAGGAATAAGGGATCATGAATGTAATCAATAAGGTTTTATGGTAATTCATGATGTTGCAGTGTTTTAAAAGAATACATGATAAAGATGTTTACATGTTATTATGCAGAAAAATGGATCTTCATTTTGTTTACCTTCTTTATAAATTTTGGACTAAAGAATTTTGGATAGTTCATGTTTGGATTATTTTTTGATTTCCATAAAAGGACAACCCGGAGGTCGGGCAGCAACCTGTCGCGTCCGGAAAGGCCGTGAGACTTGAACCCACAACCGAAGGGCGACAAGGGTGTATCACCTACCACTGGCCCACGTAATGTCCGGGATTAAATAAATTATTTTTTTTAAAGATCTGGTAGATGAGTTGTAAATTAATTTTTTTCGAACCCTATATGAATAGGATAAATAGAATATATATTTTTTTACGTTTTATTATATTTTAGAGTGACCGATAAGTTTGTGGTAGAAATTAGTTAAAGGATGGAACTCTACTTGTCAAGAATATATTTTTCTTCTTCTCTTATTCTATGAAGAAATTAATTCTTATACTTTATTTAAGGAATCCTAAAAACAAAAATGTGTTATCCTAATACCCTATGTTTTGTTGAACCGATGGTATTTCAAATCATCATAGATTAATGAATTTAAGGACCTAAATTTTACACTTGTTTGTGATTGATGAGCTCAATCACTACCTATAAATATTTACGTTTTTCCTCCAATTATATGTCTCTAATTTCCACCAATGTTCTCCTAATAGATATCATAATTTGGTGGCGATCCTTTCATTTCCATCTTCCTCATATTAAGACTAAATTTTAGTAACCCAATTTCCGATGTGGGTTTTCCCGCAAAGATATTTTCTATTTTCGACCTTTTATTTTCAAAGAACAATTTCAAATTGCGAGGACGCAATTTATTGAAGGAGAGGAGAATGTAACACCCCAAGATTTCATAGTGTGTTATTTCTTCAAAATAATTCAATAACATGCACAACACACAACACCGAGTTCAACCGCACCATGACATACCAAACAAGCCGTTCAAAAGTGGTTAGGAATAGTCTTAACTAAATTTTAAACTTTATATAATCCTGAGAATTTTTGATTCCATATTATGAGTTTCTTAGACATAATTTAAGAAAAAATTCATTTTTTTCAGATAAAAGAAGTATTTTCTAAAAAATGCACTTTTACCAGCTTTTAATAGTGAAACCCTTTTTTTAATACAATATTTTAAACTTTTATATATTCAATTTGACTAAAAATATTTATAGAATGGGGACATCAATAATTTACAATGAAACACCCCATGCTTCCATGGTACGTTTCCCTTTGAATAATGCAATGGTGTGCATTGTACGCAACTTCGAGATTCTAACACACCACAACCAATCAAACTAGCCGTTATGAATAGAAATACCTATTTTTTGAAATTTTATAAATTTTATATATATAAATGGACTTCATTTTTGGATTCATTATATCTAAATTAGCTTAGGGTGAAATTTTGGTACTTTTCGGATAACTTTCATATTTTGATGAATAGTGAAAATTACAAAATATTAATTAAAAACATCTTTTTTAATAAAAATAATTAATAGTGATAAATTATTAATTTGAGTGGTTTTAAAGTATATTTAAGATATATTTTTACCATTTAATATAATGTTGTTCATTGAATGTAATTTCACATTTAAACCAGACATAAACAAGTGTCAATCTTTTGATAGTTATTATCTCTTAAAAACACGCTATTTGTTTTGACGACGGGAATTAATTTTTAAATTAATTAATGCAACTAATATGTTTTGAATTTGGTAAAATAAAAATCATTTTTGAATTCTTAATATCAGATATAGCTTAGGCCTAATGATTTGTATTTTTCTAGAAACATTCATTTTTTTAATGAATAGTGAAACCACTAAGTGGTAGTTAAAAAACTGAATTTTTCATAAAACATAATTTTACCACTTCTGTGAGTGGAATTTTGAAAACTAGAGAGACGCAGTTAATATAAAGGATTCATATGTGGTTCAATGAGATGAAACTAATTTTTTTGAATAGTAACTTTTTACTTTTATTTACCATGGTTAAAAGTAAATAGGGTAATTAAGGGTAAAAATGATATTAATAATACCCTAACACATTTCCTAATTCTATTGGACAAGTGTATCTCGACCAAAAAAACCTTAGGAGTAAAATATTATCATTTAGGTCCACTTGGATTAGATTAGGACATTTATTATTATTTAATTCAAAGAAGAGTTAAAAGAGTTAAAATCAAAGTTTATTCACTAAAAAATATTAATATAGGGTTATACATAATATAAATTCGATTTAAAATATTCATTGGAAAGATAAAAAGATTTCATACATAATGATATTTTATTTATAATTTTTAGACAATAAAGAATTTAATTTATTTGTGACACAATGATGATGCAGTAATTACTATAATAGTGATAAATTAAAGTAATTGATATTATAAATACCCAAATAAATATAATTTGAGACTTTTTATGAATAAAAATAATTTTATAGGTTAATATGACATGTTAAGATTGATTTAATTAAATTTTTTCAAAGTAATACTTCTGTTGTGGTTTTTACAAAAATCAATTATTGAATAGTGTCAAAACTGACATAAAAGAGTTTTTTTAAAAAAATATTATATTATTAATTGATATTAAATTCCTAAAAATATATGGTTCGAACAAGAGACTTATATCATGATAGGTGTATCATTAATGGACCACTTGGGGTCAATTGGAGGTATATAGTAATTTTATTAACTATATATTATAAACATACAATGTGACATGGTAAATGTCAAACTAATTAACTAATAGTTAAAACTAAAAGATAAGGTTAATATAATGATCCAAACCTATCTAAATTCTATTGGTTGAGTGGTTTTATACCCATCCCAACCTTAACCTATAAATAATCCACTTTGGAGCCATTAGAAACATAATATTAATTTATTATAAAATAATATTTCTATCTTTCCAAAGGTGCCCCTCACCCCTCTTATAAAAGGGAACTCTCCTTCTCACTAATTAACACATTCAAATCCTTTTGTCTCGGCTTAAACCTAAAAAAATACCCTCTCAACTTCCCTAAATACAACCTAGAGGCCTTAGTTTGATTAGAAAGCCAACCTATGGAGCCCTTTTGATCAAATCAAAAGGAAGAACCTGAAGAAGAGGTAATGTTTTCACCACTCTTTTTCAAATTCATTTCTTCTTCAACATCTTATTTCTTTGTTATTATTATTCTAAAATAATGAACCCAGTATCTCCTATATACTGTAATATTATTATAAATATGGTACAACCATATTCAGTATTCTATCCATCATTTGAATGACATGTCACCATACGTGCGTACGTACGGCTTACCGTCTCCACGTCATGGTGTAATTGTTATTCAATATATTATTATTTGGATGGGTATAATAATGATTTTTGATTCATGTAAATAATAAATATAACATTATAATGATTCTGTATATATGATATACCATCCAATTATATGTTATCTTAATATCAAAAGAATGATATTGCCGCTCGTGCATACGTACGGACTACCGTCTCCATGAACGCGATGAGATTCACTCTGCATCATATCCATTCAAGTCTAATTCTCATTTGAAGATTAATAATAATGTTTAAAGACTTAATATCATTCTGGATATGAATAAGATACAACTTATACATAACAAAAATGGCTTTTATAACAAAACATATAAAAGAAAATGAGTAAGTTAACACACGAAACGATGATAATTCTAAAATATTATTAACAAATCAATATTAAAAGATCATATATGATATCATATTAATGTAAATGAATCTTGAATAATTTAATAACAATTATTTCACAATTATTCATGAGGTTAACCTACCCCAACCAAGTAAAAGTACAAGGTAAAGGTTTATTTCGCAATCTCTTCATTATCTGAGGTTGTTTATATGTAATAATATAGTCAGACCTCTTTATCATCCACATCCATGTTTCTTAAAAATGTATTTAAAATCATTCTTACTATTTTAAAGACTATGGTATAAATTAATTTATACCCTTTTTGAATTTCTATAATAGGTTTATAAAGGAATCAATCTGTCGTTTTCTAAACAAGGTGCTTTTATCCTTTTCGACAGAATTAAGGTAAGAATGTTTTTTTAACTTATACGGCGGGTGCAGCTATTTTCAATTGTTATAAAATCTTCGAAGATTCCCTTACAAGATTATAAGAATATTTTTAAAGTAAATGTTTTATTTTATAATTATGTGACCTTTAAATTATTTCAAAATGAATATTTTAAGAATTTGTGAAAGGTACTCTTTATCATGATCAGAATTTTAAATGTTTTAAAGATTTATCTTTCTAAATATTTATAATTAATGTCCATGTTTTCAAAAAGAGTTTAAGGATTTATTTATATGGACATTAATATTTTGAAATGATATTTCTTTTCAAAAGTTTCAAAGTGGTATGGGACACATTAATTCAAAAATCTCTTTTAAATTACTTTTTTTATAAATGTGTGACTTTTAAATGATTTAAAAAAAAGATATATATCTCTCAAATAGTTTTGATTTCATCTATGTCAACATCCTTTGATGGATTTTAATATTATTTGAATTTTATTTATTATGATACAAAACTTCCATATTGTACTGATGGTTTTGTGATATGTTTGACTATGAATGTGTTATTTCTATACCATTCATGGTTTATGGAGAAAGTATTGACTTTTTGTATGATACTTTTAATAAGAATGTTTATGTTATGTTTAAACCCGTTCATATGAGGAATGCATTGGACTTAATAAGTGACGGGTGGATCCCACGATAGCTCCTCGATGCATCGGTAGGTCTCATGAGACAAACTAGTTTCCTGGCACAAGGCCTTGACAAAATCTTATTTGTAGTCTTGGAACGAGGCCTTTGCTATGTAGTTATGATAGTCTGGAATTATGCATTCCATCATTATGAAAGTGGTTATTGATATTGCATGTGATTATTCGATTAGTAGAATATCCATGTGAATAAGTAAATGGAATTATTTCATTTTATTTCTTCCATATTATGTTTAAGTTCATGTTTAAAAGGCTTTTGTTTTAGTTATACATTGCCTTAAATGTTTATTCCTATTTATGAACGTTTCCTCCATATTGTTATCCTTACTAGGCATTTGAGCTCACCCCTTTCTATGTTTTATTTTTCCCAGGATTTGAAGAAGTATTTTATGAATGACCTGTAGGGATAGTATGAGGGTGTAAGATTGTGGAATATGGATACTATATTATTGTAGTTTTCATTTTATGATGTAATGTAAAATTTATGAATGTATCTAGTTATTCCCATGCTACTAAACTAATCGGCCTTTCGAGACTTGATCTTTCTTGTGAGCATGCCAATGTTATGTAATAATGCACCGACTCTGGGTAACTAGGGTCAGGGCGTTACAATACATCTAGGTGTGGCAAAGATGTATCAGGACCTCAGACGACTGCACTGATGGCCAGGTATAAGGAATACGGTAGAAGAGTTTATCTCTCGATGCCTCACTTGTCAGCAAGTGAAGGCGGAGCACCGGGTACCAACAGGCTTGGTTTATCCTTTAGAGGTCCTAGAGTGGAAGTGTGATGGGATATCCATGGTCTTTGTGATGGGTCTTCCACATACATCAAGTGGCCACGACTCAATTTGGGTGATCGTCGACCGAATCACCAAGTCAGACCACTTCCAACCAACCAGAGAGCAGGGTTCAATAGAAAGCGTGGGATGCCTCTATGTGCAGTAGATTGTGCATTTACATGGTATAAATTCGATGATTGTCTCTGATCGGGATGCATGATTTACTTTTTGGCTATGGAATGGGTTGACGGATGCTTTCAGGATGTAGCTTCGTCCAAGTACCTCCTTCCATCCTCAGACAGATGGTCAGACTAAGTGGACAACTCAAAATTTCAAGTACATGCTCCGTGCATGTTTCCTAGACTTTGTTCGTAGCTGGGAGGATCAATTAACATCGGTATAGTTTTCTTACAACAACAGCTATCACTCCAACATAGGGATGGCCCCTTTTGAGGCGTTGTACGTGTGACCTTGCAGATCCCCCTTATGCTAGACAGACCCAGGGGAGTCAGTACTTGTTGGACCAAAGATGATACGTGCTACCATAGAGAAGGTGCAGATCATCCAGAAAAGGATGAAGACTTCACATAGATGGTAGAAGTCATATGATGACAGGATACAGAGACCTTTGGAGTCCGAGGATGGAGACCATGTCTTTCTACGGTTCTCATCTCGATGAGGTTTACAGACATTTTTCGAGGTGGTAAGTTATCTCCGAGATTCATCAGACCTTTCTAGGTCCTCAGAAGATTAGGTGAGGGGGCATACCACTAAACTCTTCCACATCAGTTGCACCGGGTGCACGATGCCTTCCACGTATCTCAACTGAAGAGATACGTGCATGACCCTACTCACATCATCGACCATGGAGAGTTGGACATCGATGATGGGGAGACATTCACAGAGGTTCCAGTGGAGATTGAGGATCGACAAGAGCGGGTCCTATGTGGATGGTCGATACCTTAGGTGTATGCATGCTTGCAGCACGGGAACCTCTAGAAGAGCACATGGGAGCAGGAGGCTCAGATGCGTCCCCAGTACCCATATTTTTTCCCTTAGTTTGAACTGTAGCTTATGGGGACGTAAATCCCTAAGGTGGGGAGAATTTAAATATCTGGAATTTCCATGGAATTTTTTTTCCTAATTACATAGAAATTTTATGAGTCTGCGAGAACTGAGGGCGCCTGATTCTGAGGCCCGGTGTGCCTGGAATAAATTTCTGAATTTTTGTTCTGGTATGTTTAGTAAACATATGAGCGTGATTTTATAACTTTGAACCATTGCTCAAGACTGAAATCTGAGGGCATCACTGAACTCGTAGCACCATTATTCACTTAAGAAGACGTTCACCTCGACCGCAACAGATCGAGAATGAAAGATAGTTATTAGGTTTTTATGAATAAATTAAATAAAAATAAATTTGTAGATTTATTTTTATTTTTAGTTGGTTAAAACCTCTCAGAGGAGGTTGGAGGTGGGGGCCACTACACATTAACCTCCCATGAGAGGTTATAGTGGTGGGGTCCACCTGAGATCTAAAACCCCTCTTCATGTGGGGTAAATGTGGTGGGGACCACCCAAGAATACTGAAACTCTTGAACTCCCCATTAAGTGGGGAGAAACCTCTTGAGCTCCCCACTTAATGGTGCCACCATCTTCTACACTGATTAAGTGGGGCTAGCCCAATTAATTATTTAATTTAAATATTTTTGAAATTTGTGCCAACAACTAAATAATAAGATAAATCAATTATTTTGTGGAGTGACTCCTTTTATTTTTGGTGGATCGTGGGAAGAGGGGATAATTTGGGAGAAACTTGTTCTCTCCAATGAAGAACGCTCCACCCAACGAAGGACTTCTTCCACCAACGACGAACAACTTCTCCTTTGATCTCCAACCAGAACAAGGGAGGAAGCGATGTCCTTGTAGAACACCGATGACGTCGTCCTCGACTTCTTCATTTTTTTCTCTTGATGTAAACGAATCTGAGATTGGGGTTTGAACTTTTTTTTGTTCCTCGTTATTCGTTTTCCGTCGTGGTTTAGAATTCTAATCCACTTGTTATCACCATAACGCAGATGGCGCGGGCCGAACAAACGTGGCCCGACCTCTCCACCTTCTTTTTTTAATTTGACGCTAAATTAAACATGAGTCTCAGATGAGCATTTCTCATCAACAATGGTTTTGGATTGAAGGAAGTGTCCCAAGGAGTGTTTGGCTTCTTCCGGAATGGGATTTGGGAAACCCGAACTCGTCTGGTGACCAACAGAAGTTTCACCGGCGGTCGGAACTGGTGAACGACACCGGTGGAACGAAGGAAGGGCGGCCGACACACCGGCGGGCCACATGGACAACAACGGCGCAACTGTGCCACTGGAGGAGAACTCGCGGCTCCTAGCCATGATGGTGCAGTGGCGGCCAGCGCAAGGCCAGCCGTGAAAGAAACCGGCGGCTCGAGCCACCGGGTCCACCAGGAAGGAGCAGCACAATAGCGCCGCGCGGTGGAGCAGAAAGTAGACGCGGCCCCTAGCCGCGGCAGTGCAACTACGGCCGGCGCAAGGCCGGCCGTGAGGAGGTCCGGCCACCTGAGCCTCCGGGTCGTCGGAGGAGGGGCAGTGCAACCGGTGCTGCGCGGAAGGCGGTTGGCCCCTCGGCCATCCAGGAGGAGCGGGACCCAACGGGTCCAGTGTGATGTGGACCGGCGCCACGTGGCGCCTATTGTCTCTCACCCAAACAACTTAGCTGTTCGGGAACCCCATGGGAATGCCCCCCTAGATACGGTCAGGGGGGACCCCACGGGCCGCCAGTCGTGCGGGCCGCTAGGCCGGACCCAACATGGGTAAGGCCGATCAACCCTTGGGGATCAGTTCGGACTCGCAGACCAGGTTTGACCCACAGACCGGGTCAGACCCCAGTCTGGATCGGGTTGAACTCAGAGACCGGGTCAGATCCTAGTCCGGACTGGGTTGGGCAGGGGGGACCGGGTCGGGCCGGGGGGACCGGGTCGGGTCGGGCGGACCGCGTTGGGCCGGGCGGGCCGGGTCGGGCCGGGCGGACCGGGTCAGGCCGGACGGCTGGGTCGGGCCGGGCGGACCGGGTCGGGCCGTGCGGCCGGGTCGGGCTGGGCGTACCCGGTAGGGTCGGGCAGACCGGATGGGGCCGGGTGGGGCCGGGCGGACCGGGTCGGGCCGGACGGACCAGGTCGGGTCGGGTCGGGCAGGGTGGCCTGGGTCGGTCCGGGTCTGTCCGACCGGGCCGGACCAGACCTCGACCCGTTGCGTCCCAATTTGACCTTTTCACCCCAAACTTGGGTTACGTGTGTCTATTTGACGAACCGCCTATGGCGACATAAATCTTGGAGAAAAATGGTTTTTTTGATATACCCCACTTGAGGTTGAGACATAGTTGGGGTACAGTCAGGTTGGATTGTACACGAATCCAACCAGGCCCCCGGGACTTAAAGGCTAATAACTCACAGTCGGGCATCCGATCGATGCGTCCTATGTTTAGTTGAGACCCCTATGATGTGGAGGACCTCGGAGATACTTCTTTGTGGGACTTCGTGAAAGTTGGAGTATTGACCTGCAGATCGTGGAGTGGATCCTTCCCTAGATGAGAGGGCATAGTGTGAGGACCTAGTAGCTAGCTTAGACTTGATGACTATTGACCAATTTGAATCGGAGTGTTTCGACTAGCTCAGTGGGGATCACCTCGGTGTCGTGGAAGACCCACAGTGGGGAGTGCCTTTGGATGACACAGCAGACCCAAGGTACTTGATAGGAGGAGTACCTCAGGCGGCTACGAGGGGGAGTGCCTCTGTGTGACACGGCAGCCCCACAGTGGGGAGCGCCTCTGTGTGACGCAGCAGACACACGGTACCCGACAGGAGGAGTACCTCAACAATCCAGGATAGTGGGAAGCACCTCTATGTGACATGGTAGGCCCACATTACTCTATAGAGGAGGAGTACTCCAGCAGCCAAGGTTTCAATAGTTTGACTAGGAGTGTTACATGTTACGACCCCTAGAATAAAATCCTTGTTGGAGCTGAGTCAGTGACTTTTGTGTTTACCTCATTACTAATATGGAATACTTGATAACTTAGGTATATGTATGGGCATATAACTAGGTAATGGCTATCCGTATATTTTATACTCTGTGGTTTATCCATGGTGTATTTTGAGAAACCATGGTGGTCTTGGGATCCCTACTGAGTATCGCTATACTCACCCCTTCACGGGCATTGCCCACACCTCATTGTGTTGGATGTAGATGACGAACAACGCTGAATGAGGCTGAGTGTACGAGGGCTAGACGGTACCTAGAGGTGGACCTCACGACGATTCAGTGCATAGAGGAGACTGACACATGAGGAGTGATGTGGAGGCTATCTGTAACTACCCTTCAGGTAGGATCCCTGGCGGATGATCCAAGAGCTGCTTTACACCTTTTAGTTGTTTTTGTTTCTTATAGTTGTACTTGTACATTACAGTTGGGCTTGTATTTCCATCCACTTTACATTTCAGCACTTCTTTTGTATACAGTTTTACGTATTTTTTTTTCTTCTAGCTTATAATCTGTTGGGTGTGATTTTATTTTATAAAGGCAATGCCTTCTCAGTTTTAGGGGTTTACACCTTTGGTACTAGTCTCCATCCCCTCTCCTATGGAAGGAAGGCTTGGGGTAGTCATGGCATGGGTCCCGAGGACAGGTTGTGACATATATTTAACCAAATATGAAGTCTCACTAGTAATTGAGAACCCACCCTTGTTCTTACATCCATGATGGCTTTTAAAAAATATGCAATGAAATATAATTGTGTGAATATCATTTCATAACGAAGAAAATTTACATGTGAATGATAGTACAGGATAAAATATTTATTTATATGTTTGTGTGTGAATAGAGATTGAATAAAATGAAATGTTGTTTTGGGAATTCTTACATGGATATGTTCAAATCGTGATACATTATAAAATAAGTAAATGCTAGTAAATAGAATGTAAGTTAATAAAAATTAACGACATGGACTATGCTTAATTACATAATAGTACAATGTGTTATATCAAAAATTCATGAGTGATGTGAATCTAAGAAGTGATTTAATTGAGTTTTGTAAGTATTATTTATTCATAAAGATATTGATGAATTATTGTGTATATGTTGACCAAATTTATGCGAATTTAGGAGATCATAATTTGGATGTAAGATTTAATAGCCTAAGAAAATTTAAAATAATTCAACTAATTATTAAAATATGACCAGAGTTTATTTATCAAGAATAATAGACTTGATAAGTGGCTATTGAAGGTACATGAGGAGTACCTGAGAATATAATATTCTGGAAGATCATGGAGGAATATCAATAGATCATGCTATATTTGATCAAAACATAAAGAAAATATAATTTCTTGAGGATGGTTTTAATAGTATGTGATTATTTCTAATTATAAACAGGAGCTTGAGGAGTCAATCAATTGGATATAGTGTTGTGGAAGTTATTCATTCAGTGTTAAAACTATTGGAAGTATTTCAGTTTGATCCAGATGATGCATAAATCTCACAGTTGAATCCATAAAATAAAAATTATCTTATTTTTAGATTTGATAATTTCAATTACTTGTTTTATAGGGATGAATCCAAAACCATAGGGAATAACAAGACATAGTAAGCAGTAGGTTTTCTACAGAACGTTATAAATAACGTGTGCTACTTTATCCATTAATAAAACTATAAATGTGGTGATATTGAGTGATAATATTTTTTTGATTGAGAACCATAAAAACTAATATTTGTGGAATTTTAAATAAAAATTAATTCATAAAAATAACCCACTGGTTCACCCCACCCCTCTTAGTGGTCAATAAATATGGGGCACTAGAACCGATATCAGAGGCAATGTAACCTCTATTAATCTAAGAATATTTTTGGCATATGGAATATCTTAATTCAATAAATACGTACGTTTATCTCATTTTTTTGATATAATTATCATAGATAGTGGAATAATATGTTACCTTATCTACATTAACTCTTCATATAAGTGAGATGTGGTATAATAATGGGTTTTTTCACCCAATATTAAAGATCATTCCATGATTCAAGATCGTGTTTTTTTATAGAATGTTCCAAAATACAATCTTGATTTATCTTTATTTTATGGTCCACACTGTTATCATTATTCCATATAATGATAAATATATTTGAGAAAAACTAAAAAGATATTATTAAATAAATATCAACGTCAAATAAGTAAAAATACAAGTTCAAGGGAGTCCCTTTGAGAAAATAAAAATGATGGATTAAGATAATATTGATGACTATTTAACTACAGGGATTGAGATAGCTGGAAAAAATTTGGATTATTAGAGAAACAAGACTATACTATTATTATCATGAAATTGATAGGGAATTTTTTAGATCATTTTCATTGAAATATATAACACCTGTAAGAAATAGATTTTTTGTCCCTTGATGAATTAAAAAACCTTATCATAAATTATACGACGACAAAAATTATATATTTCCCTTATAAATATATAATTAAAAATTTATTTGATGAAATCAAAAAAAATAAAATCTTTAGAATTTGTGTTGGAATAATATAAAGATTCATATAGTAATGAGGATGATGATGAGTTTTGTCATATTTTACTCGTATATCTAAATTATTCACAAACTGAAATTGGAATGGTAAGAGTATGAGACCAAAGAAATCTCTAACTATGTTAAATATGGTGATTTTTTCAAAAACAAATCATAACGGATAAGGTTGAAGAATAATAATATGAATCAAAATTATATGATAACATATCTTATAATCAAAAATGGGGTATAAAAAATAATAATCATTATAGTAGAATCAAGAAAAAATTTATTAGAATGAATAATAATGATTAATCATAAAGTTGTTCATTATTAAATGATCTTGGTTTTATTTCCTATTGAAATTAAATATATGACTAACCTAGTAGAAGTGATGGTGAAAAAAAGAAATAATATAATTTGAGTGGAATATAAAAATTATATTAGATTTATGGCATGTTAAAAATTCAATATATCATGAAATTGATGTGGAATATTGCAGCAGAAAATAACAAATTAACAATTGAAAATAATGAAAGGAAATTATACATGTTAATGGAAAAAATGAGAAGCTAGTGAATAAGGAATATTCTTTGGGTAATCAGAGAAATATGAACAAAATAAAAACTTTTGAACAATAAAAGATGATATGTGAACTTGAAAAGAAGTTAACATCAATATAAGCAGATTTATTTAAGACACATTCCATATGTGTCACATTTTAGTATTATTTTAATAATGATATATAATATTTTAACAAATATATTGATATAAATTGGGAATCTTTTGATGATTGAGATATGGAAGGTAAAATTAAACACAATCATTATTATTGATATGTTATTTATAAATGTGAAAATTTTAAAACTAAAAATAAGAATATATGGTATAGTAAGAATGAGAGGAAATAATCAACATCAAGAGATGTAAAAATATTCCATGAAGGCCACAACCCCCAATGAAATGTGAGGATTTATTTTCAAGAGGAAAACAAAAACGAAAATATGGATTCGTCTTGAATTAATCTGATTAAATAATGTTTCATGGATTTTTTTGGTGTTATGGTAAGAGTGTTCAAAAATAGTACTCTTTCTTTTTTAATATGACTTTACCAAGATTGATGTAATAATAAAGGGGGAGATTCAATTGGAATCTAAGGAAAAAAACATAGATAAAACAAACTATTACTATATTTTTACCTAAACTATCTACACAAAACAAATTTCATATCTAGAAATAGGTCTATGGTGATGAATTTAAAAATTCCCAAGTATGAGGTATGAAATCATTATATGTAAGGAGATGTTACATATCTAGTGAAATGGTATAAATTTTATAAATTCTATGGAATGACATGTGAATATTATAAGGATATTTATCATGTCATTAATGATTGTAAAGTTATTTAGACACATTAGTTAAAATCAGAAAAAATGACGATAATGAGAATATTGTATAATCTAAATAAAATCATGTTGTCTTAGAAATTGAATATAATGTTGATAAAAATTCATACATAAAGGGATACTAGATTCTCCAGAAGGATAAGATTTAATAATTTATTGAAAATAAAGAAGAATAATGAGAAACATAATATATTCAAATCAATGAGATTAAAAATGAAGATTCAAATGAAATATCCTACGGTGAGATTAGAGGAATCAAATTAACCTAATTGGGTGGAGTATTTCAATTTGAATGTTTCTTATAAAATCCTAAGATTTAATCCTAAGATTTAACCCGTATTGTCAATTATTTTATTTGATTTAAACAAACAAAAAGGTAATTGAAGGATATGTTTTAATATTTCTTTTTTGGAAAAAATAATGATATATTACTTCGTGGTGTGTACTTTCTTCCATGAAATTGTTAAAGAATAATGAATCTATTCAGGGGGGATCAACACTAAATATAAGGTATGATCGTAACACAAGATATTTTTCCTTGATTATGTCCAACTACTTCTAAAGGGAAAGTGATATATCTTAAGAAGGATGAAATTTTTGGGTAGTAATATTTTATGCAACTGAAATTTTTGACATGATAATTAAGATGTTTGTAGAATATCTCTTATAAAACATGGATATATATATATCCCTAGAAATTAATAATTCTAATGAGATTAAAGGGTGGTAACCCAAAAAACATACATTAAGGATAAATATTATACTTTTTTAACACCATTACTCTTTTCTACACTGTGTTTTCCCACATAGACTTGGAGTTGACAAATTAAATGATGAATGTTTTGAGAAAAGAATGTGAATCAATTCATTTAGTAGAAATAAAATCCCCCCATTTATCAATTGATTTAGATTTAAAATTTTGTCATATTTTTTATCTTACCTTCTTATTTTAAAATAAGTAAATTTTTTTTTGAAAAAGCAATAACTAGGGGGAGATTATATACCCATTATTGAGTTTGTTGTAAATTATGTGTTAATATGTGTTTGTTGAGATGATGGTGAGAAGTGGTGATACATGGATAGTTTTTTTGGATTTACTTAATACCATTATATGATACTCATGTAAAATTATAAATGCAATGTATATGGTTTATTTAGGTGGTTTTAATTTTCAATGAGACATGATAATATTATTTTGAAGAAATTAACAATGCATATAACAATGGATATCATTGAGAATATTTATTTTCATGAAGATAAGAAGAAGAGTTTTAGATAACCATTTAAATATATATGAATATATTTAAAATGATTTTATTACATCATGAATACCATGGAAATTACTTTAATACAATTTCATGATGAATTATCTTAAGGAAGGATTAAATATTCATTAAGGAAGGTTGTCTATTTGATTTTATTCTAATAAAAATTCTATTTACATGAGAAGTGGTGGACATATCAAAAAATTGGGAGACCATTATAATATTAGAAGGGCCACAAAATCAAAAAAAAATTGAGGATCCTGAGGGCCATCCTCATGTGAGATTCATCCCACTTATCATATATATCATCAGGGTTATTATAAGTGGGTTTTGTATAGGCCTACAGGAGTGTTAATTCGAGCGAGCACATGGAGATTAGTTGTGGACTATGTTTGAGTGTGTAAGACTGTGTTGATCCACCAACTCCATGGAATATTATTTAATTGGTGTCAATTTTGATATATGAATCATAAATATGTTTCCAAGATCTATGTGGGATATTATATCAAATAAAATGTTCCTTTTTATTAAATGCTCTAGATATTTCGTGCATCACACAATGCAGCTGATCTTGGTGGTCTGATTATTTAGAGAAGTTTTCTTCTAACTCCAAAACCATGAGAGATATATAAATAACATTTAATTAGTGGAATAGAATCAATCATTGAACTAAACCTCTATATGTTTATTTTTGAATATTTATTTCAAGGATATGAGGTCTCAAAACTCAGTGCATGGAATCTTCATCTTACATGCATATCGACATTCAAAGAATAAACTAATGTTGAATCTAATTGAAGTAATAGTTTTCTATTCAAGAATACATAATCAATTTATGGATTTTATATTCAATAAATGATAATAATATGAATATAATTTCTCATGTGATTCCAAGGAAGAAACTATGTATTGAAAAAGAGAAGGTGTATGGTTTTTGGAGTAAGTAAATTTGGAAAACAAATGAAAGCATCAAGTGTTTTTCAATATTGTGACACTGCTTAAAACTAATATCCTTGATGGGAAATTAATCTTGGAGGAGAGGTTTTGATATTTCCCCATAAAAATAGAATAACCTAGCTGATGATATAAGGTACTAACATGATAATTTCTCTTGTTTTACTACAAAACAGAGCATCCAGGAAACAACATTTTTTCAAGGTTAATTTTTCCACAAGGTTGTTAGATTTAATGAAGGAAAATAAATATATATACATGATGAAATAATAATCACACAATCAATACTCTCATGAATATAATCATAGGATAAAAAAATTAGGTTTGAGATTTACCTTGTGAGGAAGTCTAATTGGTACATGTGCAAATTAAATAATGAAAACATGATCATTCATTGTTTTTGGAAAAAATAGCATGAATAGATAGTGGAAAAATAATTTAAATATATCCACTTCAAAAATAATAACATTCACATGTGAATAATAAGGAAACATATAGTTGGTTCATATACTTGTGTGTGAGGAGATATTAAAGTTGATGAATGATTGTGCATGAATTCTTACATAGATATGTGTATGAATTGATATGTTGAGAAAAAAAGACAAATTGATAAATAGTAAATGACTTATTAAACAAAATAATTAAATTTCATATGGTTTCTTCTTTGACTATACCATTCATTTGAATATACAGTCATGACTCTTGATAATTCAAAAAGAGATTGAATTGAATTGTGAACATATTATTCTTAAATAATAATATTTATTATTTTTGGACCATTTCTATCATGAATTTATATGAGTTCAAGACATCATAATTAATAAATAATAAATTACAACCCGGTCAGTTATAGGTGCTTATAATATTTTGAGAAATGCTAACAGAACCGATCAATTTTTGCGACGGTACATGAAGTTCACATCAGAAATTTATATATATAAATCTCATTTAGGAAGATGAAAAGATCATATTATAGATGATATATCTAGGTAGAAAAAGGTAAAGCCTTTGTGTCAGTTTTGAGAGCAGATGAAGTCTTCTGGTTGTAGTAAGGAGAAGAAGAAGTCTCTTGATTGAAACTTGAGATGTGGAATCCTATCAGATAGATCTAAAAGCAGTGGATATTCTATCATTGGATCTAGATGGAGGAATATTATCTAGTTTAGATCCATTTCATAATAATTCTCTTAATTTGAACTAGGATCATTTTAATCACTTTTTATATTTTGAATAATATATAACCATTGGAAAATACATGTTGCAACAAGGAGTTGTATTTACATCAAAAAATATAAATCATGTGTGCTTAACTCTCAATTAATACAATTACACATGAGGTGATATTGATAGACTATATTTTGTGTATTGAAATAGATAATATTTTTGTGATGATGAAATCAAATTAAAAGGGAATTCATAAAAAGTAACCATTGATTAACCCCTCCCCACTTAGTGGTCAATCCATCTTAGCACACTAAAAGTGTTACTTAGGAATAGTGGAGAAGATGGTCAGGCTGAAAATTTAGTTAATACAAAAACATGATACTCAACAAATATAATAAAATGATATTAATTGAAAAAAAGATAAATATTATATATAATTATCACTTACACTATTAGACATCTCCCTTGGGTTTTTTTCAACTTGATGATATAAAAACTGTTGTGATGTTGTAGGGAAGAAAAAGAGATTGAAATAACTTTATGTCATTATTGGTAAATCCCTTATTTTAAATAAATATAATTACCAAAAATTTGATTCTTTTACAAATATATTTTTTCTCAGGGATATTCATTAAATAGAAAATCATAAAATTTCTAAAACAACATGATTTATAAAATTATGGAAATCTAAGATGTGATTATTTTTTAAACCATGAAATAAAATAAAAAATTACGTAAATGTTTTAAAAAAATAGTTGGGAAAATATAGAGTAAATTTATGGTAATTTTAGAACTCCATTGAGAGAAATTGGTGAGAAGGTGTACATAGAAAATAAAATTAATTATTTGGAAAACATATCAAATTAATTGACTACAAAAAAATTAAATGAGAGGGATGACATAAATAAACTAGATATCATTATTAATAAAATAGATCCTATGAAAACCATAATGATAATGTCTCAATAGAAACATAATTTTTCCCCTAGTTAGAGCTTAAATATATTAAACATGACACTAGAGATAATAATTTGGTCAAGGAAATATATAAAGAACATAACCAAATGAATAATAATGAAACATAGAAAATTATAAAAAGTCTTTAGGGTCAAAAATTAATAGAACAAATTAAAAATTATTTTATAAACCTTAAGAGTATTAATTGGTGAATGTAATCAAATCATGTAATGTGTTAATATTTATTCCAAAATTGAATGCATCAACACCTAAGAATCATTTTCACAGATAGCCTACTTGTAAAATATAATATTATTAATTGATATTTGTTATCAATAAAAATTTGAGGTCAAACAAATAAAAACCAAATATTTATTTTACAATGGACACCTTGAGTAAGGGTTAATATTTATAAACTATATGGGTTTCATTCATATGAAAATGAGATAAAGGTTTGATAGTTTAAAAGTTGTTATATGGGGTACAGTAAGCACAAATGGTATTGTAATCAATGATAAATAAATACAGGAAAATTCATATACACTAATGGGTGGTTATGGCCTAAACCACTACATCAAGGATGATAAAGATCAAATAATATTGGTAGCATTTTATTTTGATGAAATGAATTTTGGTGTATTAGAAAATAAATTGATGATTTTGTTTTTGAAATACATGGGGTATGAGTAATATGTGTATATGATTAGTGAGTTATTATTTCCCATGGATTATAAGAGATATAATGAAATCATGAAACAATTATATAAAAATTAAACAATCCACAAAAAATCTCCTGGGATTTTGAAAAAGAATATTCCATTAATTTTAAAACACTAATTACTTCCGAAGTAATGTTATCAAAAGGTGATGATCAAAATAAGTTCTATGTCATAGAGTATTAGTATATTATTATGTGTATCTTAATTAGGTATAAAAATCAGAATAGACATGTGTTCACAAATTTTCAGTTATAATGATGTCAATAGTTTCCTAAGGAGATAAACATGGAATTATGGAAAATAATATATCATTAAAACAATACCATGGTAGATTTAATTTTTTACACAAAACAACACATAATGAGTTATAAGGATATATAGTTGCAGATTGGGATGCTTCTATAAATGATTATAATATTGGGTAGTGAATAATTCATTAGAATGTTGTTAAAAACTATGTTTAAAAAGAAGTAATATTTCATATATAATATCATTATTGAGAAGTAATACATAATGATAACTGAAGAATGTAATAAAATTTAGTGGATAAACCCAAAAAATGAGGATATCAAATTTAATTTGAAATATCATAATTCTACCAGGTGTGATAATACATGTGAATGAAATTTCAAAACAAATCCCATTAATCACAGATAATTTTGCTAGAGATGTAGTTTTATTTTTTCAAAGAAACTTTTGATCAAGGGATGGAAAATATTGAGTGTGATTTAATGAAAATTAACATTATATATCATGAAAAAAGAATTAAAAAATGTTGATTTTTATAAGAATCCATTAGATCATGGTGTTTAATAACCTCCCTCCAACTATATAGTGGAGACATGGGACAACCACTCCCCTATAAAATTGACTGTTTATTGAAAAAGATAGAAACTCCCTTATAATAAATTCTGTGATTTATAAGTCCCTTCGGAATGTTTAAAATAATTTATATTTGTATTCATTGAAAGAATTGCATAATTTTTAACAATACGAGAATTTTACACATATTATTACATGATTTTAAGCATTAATATCCTTCAAAAAAACAATGGATTGTAAAGTCTAGTGGCATTGGAATATTAGGTGCATAACAAAAAATACATGGAACCAAAATAAAAATATATTTTATTTAATTTTCATAAAGATCGTGTAATTAACTTTATGCCCTTACATATGTATAAGATAACCTGGAGAATGCATGAATAAATATATGAGTAACAAATCCCAGAAACAGAATAAGAATATGAATATAGAATATAACATGCTATATAAGCCATAAAATGTTAAAATAAAAATATAATAGAACATTAATAAACATATGGAGGAATAATGTATAGAACAAGAGATCATGTAATCATGAAATCATAGAAAGGTGGCAATAACATATAACACAAAAAAAAGTATGGGTCAAAGCTAACCACCAATACCATTGCACATGGAGGATCATAAGTCATGGAAAACCACCTAGATCATTTAACATGGGGGAATGAGTCAATTATAACCAATAATATTATTTCACATTGAGGAGAATGTGTTGAGGAAACCACCAATACCACTTCATATGAAGAATCATGAATCAAGACTAACCACCAAGAGCAGTGCTCATGATGTATCACTAGACTAAAAATTCCCCAAGTAATTAGAGTGTTATCTGGGTGAACCAATCATAGAATGTTCATGAATATGTCTTCACATGAAGAGTCATTTTTAAAGAATGAAACATAAATATAAGGGTTAACCATAGAAAAAATTGAGTATCATTAAAATTTTAAAAGGAATAATAAAAAAGGAATATCATAATGGTGTCCATGAAAGAATGAATTTAAATCATGCTTGTGCATTATTAAAGGGAAAAAGGCATAGATCCCGATATGTTATGTCAAACATAAGTGAAAACATTTAAAAATAGTTTTAAGAAATTTTTGAAATAAAATTAGTGATTTTTAAGGAAAATACTTAAGATAATTTAAATTGAAAAAAACATAAAATACTTTTTAAAGAAAAGAAATGCAGATTAATATTCAGGATAAAAGGATATATTTTAGAATAATAATGGAAAATTACAACATATAATGGAATGTACTTAAAAATGGATAAGAAATAGAGACGTCCCCCTCAATTGGGATTTCTTATTCAGAAAATTGAGAGTGGAACCATATAAATTATGTCTTCCCCATAAAAGAAATGTGAATTTGGATAGGATCATATGTTAGGAACACACATACCAAATATATTAACTGTATATAAGAATAATTATTAATTATATTTAGGTAAGTATAGATAGAGAAATCAAGTAGTACACCCGCTTTTAGGTACCTATCATGTTCTTAATGTTTTTATGTAAAAATGGCGTTTTATGGAAACAATGTGGATTTGAATGGTTTTGATGAATAATATAGGGTGAGTCTGTAAATATGGTGTTTCCATAAATATGGTTGTTTCCATAAATTATGGTGTTTCTATAAAATAAGGTGCTTCCATAAAGGATGATGTTTCTATAATGGAGAGTGTTTCCATAAAATATGTTTGTTTCCCTAAGAAGGGGTGTTTCCATAAAAAATTTGTTTCCATTGAAAGTGTATGTGTGAAGGATGTCAGAGTTTGGAGGACTTGGAAAGAGTTTTGGGACCAAAAGGAAGGTCGTATGGTCTGCGCATGGTTGGCCCAACCTATGCGGTCAAACAATGCACAAAGGTCAAAACCAGATCCTATTTTCTAAGAACTTGCGTTTTTTTTTCTCTATTTATTTATTTTGGCTTTATAATTCCCCTAATATGAGTTTTATCTCCCTAGAATGTTGGATAATCATTCCCACACCATTAGGAGATACCAAAAATGTAATGCCTCTAAATTTACAGGAATTTCTTTTTAATTATATGTAATTATGTCAAGTCCAGGCGCTAAGACGACATGTGATTTTGAGACCCAGGGTTCCTGAAATGTAATTTTAAACTCTTATTTAATTCACATAAGTAAACATGAGAGTGTGTTTCTATAACTATTGAATCGATGCTCGGATAAAAAATTTAAGGCCACTGCTGAACTTGAAACACTAGGATTCGACTAGAAAATACTTACTTTGACGGGTATGGGTCAGATGGAAAATAAAATTTTCAGAATTTCGGAAAATAATAAAATAACATAGAAAAAGTAATTTTATTTTCATTTTCATTGTCTATTTGCAGAATGCAGTGCTGTGTTTTGGAAATAATATGAATATTTTAGGCATTAAATGAGGAATATTATTGCCACGTTCTTCAAGGGTAACTTCTATATAGTTTCATTAAAGAAACAGTATAACGACTTATCGTCGTAGCATAATAGAGATGCTGCTACATGTTTCCTTCCATTAAAATATCACATTGGAGAGTTGGGAATTAAACCTTAGGGATTTTCTAATGAACCTATGATGGAATTTGTCTCCAATGAAGAACAACGAACACCCTAGAAACCCCTACTAATGATGAACACTAGAGGATTAGAATGTGGTGAAAATCTCATGGAGAACGAAATAAGATCTGGGAATTGATGAATGGTGAAGAAAAACAACAGATCACAAGTTGATGATGACATGGATCATAATCCATTGCCTATAATGACATGAATCAAGGTAGGTATTTATTTTTTTCTTTAATTCCATTTTCCCCATTTAAAAAAATGAACATAGATAAACCCAAAAATTGGTTGATTCACGTATTTGCTGTTATTGTGAGAGGGTTTTTTCCTTGGTGATTTCATTGGGATTGTTGATAGATTGATAGAACTATGATCCAAATCCTCCCTTATTTTAATATTATGATGTGTAGGGTGTATTACGACAAAAACAAGGCATGATCCCCTGTACCATGTGTGTTCTTTGTGGAACAATTCTCGAAATAATGGCAAGATGATTTCAATGTTCATCGTAGTGAAGGTGACGACCATACAGTCCTATAGGCACAAAATATTTGAGAAATGGACCACCATAGAAACTCCAGTGTCTCATAGAAGGAACCTCTAGCTTTGGTCCGTGGAATCTCATGGCAGTGGTCTTGGGTGGCCGGAGGTTGCACTCTCGTCTGCGCGTCACGGCATCGTGGAAGTGTGGCGCCGATCGTTAGAGGGTTGGCATGTGTTCGTAACGCAAATATGTCTTGGAGGCACACAGTTTGTCAAAAACTTGTGGGAATATGGCCGGCCACATGGGTAAATCCATAGTTTCTTGACCGTGGTAGAGGAAACCACCCCACGTCAACCGCAGGTCCAACGGGAAGCCGGACGCGGCTTCCAACCGCATCTAGGCTGGGTGACAAACCGGTCCGCCTCTGGAGGAACGGGCAAGCTAGTGGGCCAGTATAACGACCCAAAATTTTCTTGCATTAATATTAAATCATCTTAATGATAAACAAAATAATAGTTTTACACATAGAGGATCCAAAGGTTTAGTATCTTGGAAAAACTAGGCTCATACATACCTATTACAACATCATGCATAATCTTTTATTTAATTCATTCTTCTCTAGATTTTATTGAAACATGACATCTCCTTAGTAATTTAAGTCAACTGAGGATATAAATAAAAATGGGGTGAGATAAAATACCAGTAAGAGGGAAGATATGATGAATATGGAATGGGGAGACCATAATCATATCATCATCATCAAAATCATGAGAGGAAACATTAAAAAAATTCCTGAAATGTGGCAATGCATAAAAAATGAAAACATCAGGTCTTAGTTGTTAAATACTACACATTATTTTGAAAAAATATATAATATTGTTCACCCATCATTCCACTTTAACTCATGAGTTTTATCACTTTACCCAATGGATTGGATCACTGTATAATTTCAGGGGCACCCATCACATTCAAACATTTATATTGCGCTATATAATTCTGGGCGGACCTATCACTTCATAACATTTTCATTATCATGCTTGCCAAATAGAATATATATCAATAATAACCATGTAAATTAATTGGTTTCAACTCATAATAACACATTCATAACCTTTGGGTTCCCAAAAGAAAGATGGAATAACATTTATGTTACAAGAACTGTCAACCAAAAATGAGAAGTAAATGGTGTGTTCTAAAAAGAATAGTTCTTTTGGAAAGAATTTTGTTTTACATAAAACCAATTACAAACATTTATATCCTGGAAAAAAGAAATAAAATGATTAAAATTTGATTTTTAATGAGTAACCATATCAAAAAATAGTGAAGGAGGGAGAACCTGAATAATGAATGTTGGGTTCGAGAATTTTCCCTTACCTTGTATCTGAACAGTTTCTTTGATTTAATGTCTTGTATAACTAAATTATATTCATTAATTAAAAATTCAATATCCTTTTTACATGAATTTTTTTCATTATGGTTTCATGAAGTAATTTTTTGATCCTTTGGACGAGTTATAGAGTTTAAAAACATTGTTATGAAATGTTTGTTTTTATGGTTTTCTTGAGCGGTTCACTTGTATTCATAAATTGATGTTCGGGTAGAACTAGGGTAACCATCCAGAACTAATAACACATGTTATTAATTATATTCCAGTAATTTAAATGATATTATATTTGATTTTATTATATACCATGTGGATGAATCATTATATAAGAATTAAATTATGATTGTTTGGGTTAATTTGGGAGGTTTTTCGACCACAACGATCTTGTTTTGTTTAATCATTTAGTAATATTTACATTTGTTGGATCCAGAATTTTAAATAGTATATAATACATATAACATGTTCTGGTTCAACTATAAAAATGTTTTCATGACCATATTTAAAAGTATAAATGGAAGAAGAAAACATGTTGTTCTTGAAGGTGATAAATTAACACCTCAAGAACAACGTTCTCCTTTATAAAATAAAAAGAAGAAGAGAAGGGCGTTAGAAGATATAATATCCTATTAGTATCATATAATTATAGTATATTTATAATACTGAAGTTACCATACAATGTGGATGAATATATGTGGGCGATATTGAGAAATTAACTTTAATTTGAATGGAAATTAAAGGGAAAAGGGAGAGAGAAGAATTACCTCTTGAATCCTCCTCTTGAGATCGTCTTTATGGAAGCTAGACATGGTATTTTGATGAGATACGAAGCTCTTGGATGTGGGGTAGGTTGTATGGAAGATGTTTGGACAGATATTAGACAAGGCTCGAAGCTTGAGAGGTGTGAGAAAATGAGAGTGTGAAGGGTGGTATTTATAATGGAGGGGAGAGGAGATTTCTCAATATAAAATTCATTAGTTTATTATTTCCCCACAAGACAAGGAATAGTGAGTCTTTGATGACCAAGAATAGTAATTGTATCATGTGAACTCGAACCAATTTTTCTTACATCATCAAAACATCATTCATGACTATATAATTAGCTTTTTAGCTTATTTAGTAAATTATGGTATTTCACTATTCATAAAAATTCAAGTATTTCATAAAAATTCCAAAAACTCACCCCAACCATTTCCTGACGTGTAAAATCCAAAAATGAAGTCCATTTTTCAAAAATAATTTTTTAAATATGATTAATTTAATTTTTAATTAAAATCATAATTTGCTTCAAAAAAATGTTTCTAAAATTAAAACATGGTTTTTAATTCTTTCAAATATTACGTAAGGTATTCTAAAATAATCTTAAAACTAGAAGACATATAATTTTAAATTTATGATCACATATTAATAAAATATATTCTATTTTAAAATAATTAATTAATTATAATTATTTATTTATCACATACAAAAATACAAATACTTTTACTGTAGTCAAATTGTCAATTATAATATGCCTAAATTTTATTTAATCATTCTTGGGTATAGTTACTCTTATTTTGAAAGATTTAATATTCATAAGGGTCATATTAATATTCATAAGGGTTTGTTACTATTCGTAAGAGTAGGATACCATTCACCAAAAATTATTTTTGTTCTATTAGACTCCAAAAACATCCTGAACACAACCGTGTGTGCCAGATTTTCAAAATTCAAACAACATACTTGGAAATATTATGTTTATTTATCACACAGTATTTAATATAATAATATTTCATTGTGATTCATAATGATTTTATACTATGAGGCATAATTTTAAGAAGTAAATTTCATTGATAAAACATTGGGTCGTTACATTCTTCCCCCCTTATGAAATTTCTCCCTCAAAATTTCATTTTACTTAAACATTTGAGGGCACTTATCCTTCATCACCTCCTCCAGTTCCCAAGAATCTTCTACAAAAATATGGTTATTCAATAACTCAATGACATGGTGGGTTGTTTTTTTGCATATAACCTTATCTTTCAGGTTGATAATCCTTAATGGATACTTCTTATATGGGAGATCATCTTCCAATTGTAAAACCTATGAGTTCAGTACATGTGAGGGATTAGGAATATACTCAAGAGTGATACCGGAAACACATCATGAATATGGGCTATATTTTGTGGAAGTGAAATCAGATAGGCCATGAATCTTATGCCTTCAAGGATCTCAAAGGGTTCAATGTACCTTGGGCTTAGCTTCCCTTTCTTTCCAAACTGCACGACTCTTATTTATGGTGATATTCTAAGGAAGACATTATCTCCAACTTTGAACTACAAATCCCTTCCATAGTTGTCAACATTTCTATTTTACTAACTCTGGGTAGCTTTTTTGTGTTTCTAGATGACTAGAACCTTCACTGTCATCTCTTGCACAAGATCAGGTCCATGTAGCTTTCTTTATCCAACATCATTCAAGTAGGTTGGACTTCTACATCACTTTCAATACAAATCATCATACAGATCCATCTAAATACTCGACTGAAATCTATTGTTGTATGAGAAATCAATCAATGGGAGGTTCTAATCCCATCTACCTTTGAATTCTAGAGAGTAGGCTATTAGCATATCTTCAAGAGTCTGAATAGTTCTTTCATATTGGCCATCAGTTTGGGGGTGATAGGCTGAGATGAAATTTAATTTAGTACTCAAATAATGTTTAAGACTCCTCTAGAATTTAGATGTGAACCTTGGATCATGGTCAAAGACAATCCATAATGGAACTCCATGCAATCTCACTGCATCCTTCAAAAATATATTTTCATGTTGTTTAAGCGAGAGGTCTTCTCGAAAAATGATAAAATGGGTAGTCTTGGTGAGTTGGTCCACCAAAACCCATATCACATTATTTCCCTTCGATGTCTTTAGGAGATCCATGAAAAATTCCATAGTAACATTCTCCCATTTCCAAATGGGTACAGGCAATGGCTGCATCAACCCTTTTAACTTTGGTCGCTCTAATTTAACTTGCTGAAATAACAAGGACCATGAGATGTATTCTGCAATCTCTTTCTTCATGTTATCCCACCAGAATTGTTCTCAGAGATCATAGTACATCATGGTACTCCATGGATGTATAGATAATATTGGGCTATATGCATTTTCCAAAATCTCATTATATATCTCAAATGATGAAGGCACAAAAATCTACGTTATAAACCGAATGATACCATCATCATCAATATGGAACTCTTGAAGCTTCCAATCCCTTACTGTATTCACCCTCTTTTGCAACTCCAGATCATCCTTTTTTCCATCCTTAATCATCTCTTGGATGGATAGTTTCACAATATTTTCGGAAAGGAACGATATATCACCTATCCTTATGATTTCTAAATCCATCCTTTGCACATCTAAGAAGATATGGTCTTTCTCAATCTGCAACATGGATATACTAGCTTTTTCTTTTCTTCTTAGAGAATCAGCTACCTTGTTTGCCTTTCCAGGATGATAGTTAATAGAGAAATCATAATCCTTTATTAGCTCTAACCATATCCTTTGATTCATGTTGAGATCCTTATGTGTGAATATATACTTTAGGCTCTTGTGGTTGGTGTATATGTCACACTTCTCACCATAATGGTAGTGACACATGATTTTCTGGGAAAACATCATAGCTTCAAACTCTAGATCATGTTTCAAGTAGTTTTTCTCATGGATATTCAACATCCATGAGGCATAGTCTATATTATTATCATTTTCCATCAGTACACAACCCAAGCCTTTCTTAAAATCATTACTGTATATCACAAAACATTCTTCACATTTCAGAAATGTGAGTAAATGTGCAGTGATCAACCTTCTCTTTAGCTCCTTGAAGATTCTCTCACATTCTTCTATATAGACATACTTTACCCCTTTCCTTGTTAACATAGTTTGTGGTCTTGACAATCATGATAAACTACTCACTAAACTTAATTAGTACCCATCTAATCCAAGAAAACTATATATTTCTGTTACACTAGAGGGCCTAGGCCATTTATCAATCACCTTTGTTTTTTAACGGTCCACAAAAATTCTCTCACTTGTGATCACATGTCCCAATAACGTGTCTTTCTTCATCCGAAAGTCATACTTGTTGAACATGGCATACAAATTCACCTTTCTCAATGTCTCTAACACATGTCTTATATGTTCTTCATGTTCCTACTTTCTCATGGATTAGATGATAATATCCTTAATAAACACTACCAAAAATTTGTTGTGGTAAGGTCTAAAGACTCTATATATCAAATCCATGAAGATTGTAGGGGCATTAGTAAGTCTGAAGGGCATCACCAGAAATTCAAAGTGCACATACCTTGTACCAAAGGTAGTCTTCTTAATATCTTCATTCTACACCTTTAACTGATGATATCAAGAATGAATACCCAACATTGAAAAGTATTGAGATCCTCTTAATTGATCGAACATGTCTCCCATCCTTGGAATAGGATACTTGTTCTTTGTAGTGATCTTGTTGGGTTCCCAATAATCGATACATTGCTGCATTGTTCTATCTTTCTTCTTCACAAAGAGAAATGGCTCGCCTCATGTTGATGCACTTGGGAGTATGAACCCTTTTTCCAGATTCTCTTGTTCCTGCTTCTTTATCTTCTCCAATTTGAAAGGATCCATCTTATTGTGAAACTTTAAGATAGGATTAGATACAGGTATGAGTTTTATTGAGAACTCTACTTCATGATCTGGGGGATGTCTTGGTAACTCTTTAGGAAATACATTACTGTATTCCCTCATGATGGGAATTTCCTCAAAGTTGTCACTTTCCTTCGACCCAACCATTTCGGTGAGGTATGATTTTTCATAGGGAATGAACACCCACACAGTAGAAGGATTTTTTAAATGAGATTCAAGATCTTCCTAGAATTTTTAGAGGACCATGGGATGGTTCAGAATATGAAAATATATTTCTTTTTCTGAAAAGTTGATACGTTCTTTATATAATGAGAGCCAATCCATTCCCATTATAGCATCGAATTCCACCAAGGGAAGTATTACAAGATTCACTGGAAGAATCCTCCCACATATTCCAATAGGAGAAGATTCAAAGACTTGGGTTGCAATGATTTCACCAATTGGTTATTTAAAAGATATCTCTACTTCAAGGATTCAGGGCTTTGATTCTATAGTTCTATCAAAATTTCAAGATATAACGGAATGCGTATAACTAAAATCAAATACGATTTTTTCTCATTATTGTGTGAATAAGAAGGGTACCTTGTACGACATCATTATCTTGCTCCACTTCCGCAGTAGTGGTGGCATAATCCTTCATTTGTTCCTTTTTCATTGGTGGCTGATGATGTTGATTACCCTCAAGAACTCGTGGTTTAGTGCACTTGCTTGCATAGTGCCTTATCTCCCTAGAGTTGTAGCATTGAACCTTGGGTGGTTCACTCCTCTATTCCACCAAATTCTCCTTTTTCATGTATTTTTGACTCTCTTGAGCTTGGTGTCGTTCATTCCAACACATAAAGCACTTCCCCATCCCTTTGAGGTAGTTCCCATGGTGAAACTTGCCTCATTTTTTGCATGTTGTTCATTGAGTTTTCATCCTACCTTTTTAATTAGATCCTCTTTCTTGAAACTCCTTCATTCATTTCTTATCACCATAGCCATGGGACCATTCTCCAAACTCTATCTTCACTTTTAGAGCACACTAAAAAACTTATTCATAACTCCCAAAGTCTCAAATTGATTTATCCTTTTGAAGATGAGGTTTTAATCCACTAAATAATCTATAAATTTTTCTATCATTATTTATAAAATAACCCAATGAATACCATGCAAACCTTGTGAAACTCACTTCATAGGTTGTGATAGATTCTTATTCCTTTTTTTTGAGCTCTATGAATTCACTCTCCATCTTCAATAAAAGAGTATTTGAGAAATAATTGTTATGAAATGTTATCTTAAAGTCTTCCCATTCCATCTCTTGAATTTCCCCCCTAGGCTTGGTGTTCTTAATGAAATCCCACCATTGATTGGCCTCTCCGTCTAGATGATAAACAACTAGAGTCATATTCTCTATCTGAAAACAGTGGAGCATAGAAATGTTCTTATCCATAGAGTTGACCCACTATTCCACAACTACTGTATAGGAAGATCTACTAAACATAGGTGGTTGTTGCCTCATAAAACATTTGATATCTAGTTTCTCCCTTTATGGTGAAGTAAGATGTTCTCAATTATTATGGTTATTGTTCATAACATGAGATAGTTGGGTAATCATTGCCATAACGTTTTGAACTCCACCTCCCAAATCTTTGGGGATGTCATTTGGGAGGTCATTGCATTGGCCCTCGCATGATTTGTTGGCCCGGTTTCTCTTGGTTCTCACCATTTTATAAAATAGAAAAGGTTTGAACAAAACATAAGTCAATAATTCATGAATAAATTATTCATTTTTTTGATTTTAACTAAATCAATAACTTATGTTATCCCTATATAAAAAATATAGTTTTCATATTTGTACTTAGTCTCATGCTAGAGGTTTTCTCTAGGGTTCACTAATCGTATTTCCCAAATTAACTAATCCTTTCCTCTGATACCAACTATAGAAACCCAAAATTTTCATACAATACTGTTAAATCATTTTAATGATAAACAACCTAATATATTTACACATGTAGGATCCAAAGTTTTAGTGTCTTGGGAAAACTAGGACCATACATAACTATTGAAACATCAAGAACAAACATTTATTTAATTCCTTTTTCTCTATCTTCTTATTTTCACTTGACCTCTCCTTAGTGCATCAGTTCACCTGAGGATATAAATAAAAATGTTATGAGATAATATCATAGTAATAGGGATTATAAGAGCAATATGGAATGGGGTGATCATAATCATAACATTATAATCAAAATTCTGAGGGGAAACTTTAAAAAAAGTCTTGAAATGTGGTAATGCATAAAAAAATGAAAACATAATGTCATAGTGGTTTACAACCACACATAGTTGTTAAAAAATATAGAAAAGGAAATCAGTTTCACTTCTTAATAACACATTCAGAAACACTGGGTTCCCAAAAGAATGTTGGAATAAAATAGATGTTACAATAATTGTCAACGTTGAATGGGAAGTAAGGTGGGTTCTTTAAAGAAGAGTTATTTTGGAAAACAAATTGTTTAAAATAACACTGGTTACAAAGATTTATATCTCAGAAAAGGAAATAAAATTGTTAAAAAATTATTTTTAAGGAGTAACCATATCAAGAAAAAGTGTGAAATAAGGATAACTTGAAGGATGAAAGTTGGATTCGAAAATTTCCCCTTACCTTGTATCAAACACTTTCTTTGCTTTAATGTCCTATATAACATCATTGTATTTATTAATTAAAAACTAAATAAACTTGTGTACATGAATATGGTTCATTATTGCTTCATTAAAATATTTTATGTGACTTTGGATGAGTTATTGAGTTTAAAAACACTGTTTGGGAATGTTCGTTTTTATGGTTTTCTTGAGTGGTTCACTTGTATTCATAAATTGAAGTTCAGGTAGAACATGGGGAAACATACCAAAATGATATTACATGTTATTAATCATATTTATTGTTTTTAAATGATAATATAACTTATTATATTATATACCATTTGGATTAATCATTGGATAATAATTAAATGATTATTTTTTGGGTTAATTTGGGTGGTTTTTTGGCAACAACGATCTTGTTTTGTTTAATAATTTAGTAATATGTACATAAGTTAGATCCAGAATTTTAAATAGGATAAAATACATATAAAATGTTCTTTTTCAACCAGAAAAATGGTTCCATGAATAGATCTGAAAGTATAAATGGAAAAAGAAAACATGTCATTCTTAAAGGTGATAAATTAACACCTCAAGAATAAAATTCTCTTTTATATAATAAAAAAGATAAGGAGAAGGGGGTTGGATGATATAATATCCTATTAGTATAATTATATTACATTGTATCTATAATAATAGAGTTAACATACCATGTTGATGAATATAGGTGGTGAGGGATTACGAAATGAACGGGAAATTGAAAAGAATTTAAAAGAAAAAAGGGAGTGAGATGAATTACCTCTTGAATCATCCTCTTGAGATCATTCTTAAAGAAGCTCGAATTGGTATTTTAATTAGACCAGAAGCTCTTGGATGTGAGGGAGGGGCTATGTAAGTTGTTTGGGAAGATTTTAGACATGTCATGTAGAATGAGAGGTGTGATTAAATGATGGTTTAAAGGGTGGTATTTATAGTGGAGGGGTGAGGGAATTTCTTGATATAAAATTCATTAGTTTATTATTTCCCCACAAGACAAGGATAGTGAGTATTTCAAGTCCAATAATTGTAATTTTATCATGTGAACCTGAACTAATTGGGATTACATCATCCTAACAACATGCATGACTCTATAATTATCTTATTTAGCTTATTTTGTAAATTATGGTATTTCATTATTCATCCAAAATTCCAGTATTTCGGAAAAATTCCAAAAATTCACCTCAAATTTTTTTTGACTTGTAGAGTCCTAAAATGAAGTCCATTTTTTCAAAAATATTTTTTTTTAAATTTGATTAATTTGGTTTTTAATTAAAATCATAATATTCTTGAAAAATATTGTTTTTAAAATTAAAACTGACATTTTAATTCATTCAAAAATTATGTAAGGTCTTATAAAATTATCTTAAAACATGATGTCATATAATTGTTAATTTACGAACATATTTAAAGAAAATATATTTTATTTTAAATTAATTAATTAATTATATTTATTTATTTATGACTTAAAAAAATACCAATACTTTTACTATGGTCAAATTGTCACATATAAGGTTTCTAAATTTATTTTAATCATTCATTGGAAAGGTTGCTCTTATTTTAGATGATTTTCTATTCATAAGGGTCATATTACTATTCATATGGGTAGGTTATTATTCACCAAAAAATATTTTTGTTCTATTACACTCCAAAAATCATCCTGAACACAATCCTATATTTCGTATTTTCCAAATTCAAACCATAGAAGTTTCAAAATTATGTTTAATGGTAACATAGTATTTAGTATCATAATATGTCATTGTGATTTATAATGTGATTATACTATAAAGAATAATTATAAGAAGGAAATTTCATTGATCAAACTTTGGGTCATTACAGTCGGACCCGCAACCCAATGGGCCCGAAACCCAACAAATTGGACCCCGACCTGGCGGGGTCGGGTCGAGTTGGTCTGATCAGGTCGAACAAGACCCGGACCAAATCGGTCCCTTTTTTGAAAAAAATTCAATAACATACAGACCGGGTGTCCATTCGACATGCCATATATTGTATTAGGATGCTTGTGATGAGGTGGTTTTTCTACGACACTCTACATGAGTTTTGGAGATGGTTTTCATATGGTTGGGTTGAATCGGACTCTAATCCAACTGGGCGCTTCATACAAAAATGCCCATATCTAATAGACCAGGTGTATGTTTGATGGGTCGTATGTTTCCATGGGACACTTATGATGAATTGGTGATTTGGGGTTACTCTATGTGGGACTTCCTGGTGGATGAGGTATGATTAATGGATTGAAAAGCAGATCCTGCCAGAATCAAGAATTCTATGTGCGTGAATCTAGTGGTTGGATGTGACATGATCCCTGAGAGTGACCCTTTGTGGAACAGCATGAGAGTGACCCTTCGTGGATCAACAATATATTAACCCTTCATGGGTTAGTAGTAGATACACCCTATGTGGATCAGTAGTAGAGAGACCCTTCATGGACTAGAAGTAGAGTGGCCATTTGTGGATTAGTAGTAGAGAGTCCCTTCATGGATCAACATGAGAGTGACCCTTCGTAGATTGGTAGAATATAGACCCTTCATGGACCAACATGAGAGCGACCCTTCATGGATCAACATGATAGAGACCCTTTTTGGATTAGAAGAAGAGAGAACCTTCATGGATATGCATTAAAGAGACCCTTCCTGGATCAGTAGAAAAGCCTCTCAATAGAATTAGATTATCTTGAATTATGTCTAATAATCATTACTTCTGTACTTATGTTATACCTAGTGTGAGATGTGTCTTTTACTTTGTGCTATGTATTTGATATCTTAATTGGTGGTGTTTCCTTTTTGGTATTTTCCTTTGCAGTATTTTTCCCATGTGGATTTCTGATAAACCATCAGGGGTTTCCAGTTCACTATTGAGTTGTTATACTCAACCCTGCATAGGCTTCGACCACACGTGTTGTGTCTTGTGGAGACTGTTGATCCTATAAGAATTCCCTAGTTTTCTGGGACTCAGTGGAGATCAGTGAGGCATTAGAAGATGGGGAAACTTCTACCGCTTTTGGATTTACTTCCAAAACCCTACAAGAAGAGAATTTGGGACATTCATTGGTATTATTATTTACATTATGGGTTCTTGGACTTATATTCTGGCCCCTTTAAATTTATTTTACACCTTTTACTCTCAGCGGTGGTGCTTTGTGGTTTTTTGTAATTTTTTACTTTTATTGTTTTGGTTATGAAGTAAACCATGTCTATGTGTGTATATATTTAAAGGTAGTTCTTCCTATTTTATGATATACCTATCTGGTGCTATTCACTAGCCCCTGGGCTCTAAATGGTAGGATTTGGGTAGTCATGGCATGAGACCTGAGGGACAGGATGTAACAATGTGGTATCAGAGCATGGCCAGTTCTACCCGAAGAAATAAGAGTCTTTATATTAAATGTGGTAAATATTGTTAAGTATCTTGAGTTTGGATTTCAGATTTTTGATTCCCATGTTTGTGCGGAAACCAACATTTCCCAACACCAGGACCCTGAATTTTTTTTTCCAACTTTGTACATGAAAACACTAGCTGCATGTGTTTTGGAAATGTTTTTTCATGATATTTTTTGAGTCAGCTCATTCGGTATTACTTATTGACTATGCAACATATACATCGATATAGAATGCCTCCACAAAGACAGACATCCAGTATTCCAATGAGGGATCATGACGATGGTCCATCTAGAGATGAGGTGTCAGTGTAGGGAACACATACAACGATAGCACCATCAGGTCGTGTACCAGAAACACCACAACCCGTAGAGAAGTAGTTGCTACCAACACCACTAGCAGATAGTTCACACTAACTGAGTGTGTTGTAAAAGTTCCACAGATAGAGGCCTTTAATGTTTTGAGTTGATATAGATCCTTTGGAAGCTGAGGATTGGCTGGTGGCAGTTACGCGGTTTTTTCACCTTGTAGAGACAACTACAGACCAGATGGTGGTATTAGACTCTATACTTTTTCATGGCATGGTAGAAAGATTGTAGATCTTGATGATCCAAACACATGAGGAGGAGACACTTATTTTTGGACTTTGAGAGCCTATTCAGGGCAGATTTCATACCAGTGACACTATGTTTAATGCATATTCAAGAGCTACTGCACCTACAATAGGGAAACCTGACTATGACCCAATACTCAGGGAGTTTAATGTCCTCTCTCAATACTCCATAGACATGGTACGAAGCACTTTCATCAGGTAATGGACCTTTGATAAGGGACTCAGATTGGATATTAGGGCATCAATGTTTTCCCTCAACATCCCAACACAGGATATAGTGCTAGAGTGAGCTCTAATGGTTGAGAGATTCCTAGCTGATAAGTCACTGATGGTGAGATCCACCACCAGATGATAGATGTTTGAGTCATATTTAGTTGTTAGTTGGTAGATGATGCATATCCCCAAATGGTCCAAACCATCCGGAGATGACCCAAGCACGCAGGGTTGAGGTGCAGAGCTTGTGAGGTAAAGGACGTCACGTGAGGTCTAGACTTTGTGAATCCTATGACGGGGAGAGATACATGTCTCATGACTGCATGACCCGCTATATAGTCAAATAGTAGATGGTTGAGGGACCACGAAGGTAGAGGCATAAGTTCAAGAATGGAGTTCTTCAGGGTGGTGAACATCACATTGGAGTAGGACACGTTGGAAGCGGTGGACGACGGTTCGATGTACTACCTCCACAACCCCTAGGTGGTCCACCATGGGCTTAGGGAGTCGGAAGATAGGGGCTAGTTCATTTTTAGGAAGTGGAGTCCTATGAACACATTGCTCCAGAAATTATTATAGGTATGATATGTGACTTATCCACCTTAGATTCAGTTTTTATAGACACGGGTTTTAGTCACCCTTTTCTTTCCACAAACCTCATTGGAGGATCCGAGATTCTATTGGAGTCATTGGCTGGATACTTATGATTACATACTCTTACAGGATAAGATTTTTTGATTAAATACTAGTTCTGGTAGTGTGAGATTACTCCAGTAGGTGAGAGATTCGAGTGGGATCTCCTATTAGTATCCTCGAGGCCTTACAACATCATCTTGGGTATATACTAGTTATCTATAGTCCATTCACATATCAACTATTTTAGGCACAATGTTTGGTGTGTTTGCGAGGATAGGACTAGGTTTTTCTTCACTGGTGAGAAGAGAACCTTTTCATCACATGATGTACTTTCTCAGTGGAGGGTACATCCGTTCACTCAATAGTTATCTTGCCTCACCCTATGAGAAGTATATGAAAGGAGTCTGAGATTTCTTGCAGGGGTGGACGAGTATGTGGAAATCTTTCCAAAAGATGTCCGAAGACTACCTCCCCGTAGAGAGGTAGAATTATTCATTGACTTTTACATAGGTATGACATCGGTATCTACACATTCATATCAGATGGATCCCACAGAGCTCCGGGACTTGAGAGTACCGTAGGAGGACTTGCAGAGGAAGGGGTTTGTAAGACATGGCGTTTCTCTATGATCATCCCTAATGTTTTTTTCCATGAGGCAGTCAGAGGCTTAAGACTAGGCATGAATGTTTAGTACCTAAACCAAGAGTCCGTGAAGAACAAAATTCCACTGGTGAGGATTCCTGACCTTATTGATCAGCTGAGGGGAGCGAGGTGTTTCTCGAACATATACCTCATATCAGGATATCATCTGCTTTGGGTACGAGATGAGGGCATACTAAAGACATCCTTTAGATGATGGTATGAACACTATTAATATTTAGAGATGCCTTTCGGTTTGACCAATTCCCCAATGGTGTTCATGGGACTCATGAACATGTTCTTCCGGCCTTACCTTGATCGTTTTGTGGTATTCTTCACTGATGACATCTTGGTGTAGTCAGCATTAGAGGAGGAGCATGCTACACACCTACAGATTGTCATGGATGGACATTGAGAGTATCAGCTTTACAGTTATCTATCAATGTGCCAGTTCTGGATTTGGGAGGCCTACTTTCTAATAATTGTCATCTTGGTGGTTGGAGTTTCAGTGGATCCAGTGAAGATCAAGGTAGTGCTTGCTTGGGTGCCACCCAATAGAGTGACTAAGGTTCAGAGCTTCTTAGGGTTGGTTGGGAACTACCATAGGTAAGTACCCAACTTTTCCAGAGTAGAAGTACCCTTTCCAGCTTTGAAAAAAGAAGGGATAGCCTTTCTTATAGATACAGAGGTGCCATAAGAGATTTCAAAAGTAGATGTAGAGACTAATGAGTATCCCCATCCTGAGACTACCATAATAGAGGGTTGGGTATGTAGTCTTCTGTGACACTTTAGGGATAGGACTTGGTTGTTTCCTAATATAGGAGTGAGTAGTGATCACCTACAGCTCACGGCAGTTGAGGCATCTTTATAAGAGCTACGCGACCCATGACCTGTAGTTAACAATAGTGGTCTTTTCCTTGAAGATTTGGTTGTACTTCATGATGGGTGAATGATTTACCATATACTCTGACGGTAAGAGTCTCAGATATATCTTCTCACAGAAGAAACTGAACATGACACAGTAGTGATGGAAGAAACTCTTCCGGGACTATGACTTTGAGATAGTCTATACACCTGGGAAGTGGAACGTGGTGGTTGACGCGCTTAGAAGGATTTCTGGTTTTCAACTACTGAGTGAGGAAACATAGTAGCTAGCCATGATATATATATCCTTCCTTGATGATGATGGAGAATCTTACCTCTAGTCTATGACTATCACTACCCCACTCCTTCAGCGAGTTAGAGAGGCACAACTTGTTTTGTTGACTGTGAGGTTTAACTTGTTTAGATATCCTCATTACAGTATCTTGATAGATTTTTGATAGTTGGGGATCATGTTATCCTTTTTAGAGGATTCACAATAGAACAAGTGACCTTACGGGAGGAGGTGTTGAGGGAGTTCCATAAATGCCATTTGGTGGTACATAGTGATGTGGAGAAGTTGTTCAGGACCTCTGATGTCAGTACTGGAGGTGAGGGGTGGGGAAAGAGGTGAAAAACATTGTTTCACGATGCCTCACTTTTTAGTAAGTGAAGGCTAAGAAACAGGTCCCATCAGTATTGACACTTCCTCATGAAAGGGTTACCACACACGTCCAGGGGCCACAACTCTATCTAGGTGATCACTAACCGACTCACCAAGTTAGCTCACATCCTACCCATCATGGAGAAAGGATCGGTAGAGGGCATGGTGTGCCTCTATGTCTAAGAGATAGTACAGATTCATGCGGTTCCTTTGAAGATCATCTCAAACTTTGATGCATGTTTCATGTCCCAATTATGGAAGGGGTTTCATGAAGAATTCGGGACTCAGCTATGCTTTATCACATATTTTCACCCTAAGACAGATGGTCAAACAAAGAGAACCATAGAGACCTTGCAGGACATGATTTGTGCTTGTGTCTTGGATTTTGGTCATAGTTGGTAGGAACACCAACCACTATTATAGTTTTCCTAAAAAAATCTATCACTCCACCATTGGCATGACATTATTTGAGGAATTTTATGGGTGGCCATTCAGTTCACCTCTATGCTAGACAGACCCAAGGGAGGCATCACTCATGGGTTCATAGATGGTACGGGAAACAACTAAGAAGGTGTAGATCATCCAGTAGAATATGAGGAATACATAGAGAAGACCAAATTCTTATGCCGACAAGATATGGAGACCCTTGGATTTCGAGGAGGGAGACCATGTTTTTCATCGGGTCTCACCCCGGTGGGGATTTCAGATATTTGGTCAGGGCAGCCAGATATCTCTAGGGATCCTTCGACCTTTCCAAATTATCAGTAGATTTGGTGAGGTAGTGTACCACCAAAATCCTCTCCAAAATATGCATTAATTCCATGAAATTTTTTATTTGTCACAGCTGATGATGTACATGGTTGATCCATCACATGTCATTTACTGGGGCATGCTAGACATTGATGATGGGGGGATGTTTGCAGAGTTCCCAGTGGAGATATAATATTGATATGAGTGGGTCCTTTGTGGATGATTGATTCTTATAGTGAGTTTCTAGTGGTAGCACATGAACTAGCCAGAGAGAAAATTGTAGCTGGAGGCTCAGATTAATACTCAGTACCACCATTTTATTGATTAGCCTTTATTTTTTCTTTTTGCGGATGTAAATCCCTAAGGTGAGGAGAATGTAATGTCTTTGAATTTCTATGAACTATTTTTTAACATTTAATGGAATTATTTTGAGATAATTCGTTGAGATAAGATTTGATTCTAGGGCCTCAGGTGCCCTGAATATAATTTTTAATATTTTTTGATTAATTAACTAATCATGTGAATGAGTTTTCTAACTTTTCAATCGGTGCTCAGATCAAAAATTAGAAGAAACCATTGAACTCGGAATACTATGATTTTCCTAAAAAGGTAATAACATCAACCACCAAGGGTTATACTGAAAAGTTAATTTTCAGACTTTTAGAAAATTATAAAATAACATATAATTTTTTTTATTTTATTTCTCACTATTGAGCATTAGACGGTGGTACTACGGTGTGGAAAAATTGTGATGATGAGGCACATTAAATGAGGATCATTAATGGATCATTGTGCAAGTATAATGATGAAACATCGTAGCGTAATAGAAATTCTATGACGTGATTCTTTTTATTAAACTAACACATTGGGGAGTTGGGAATTAAACTTTAAGGATTCTCGGAAATACTTATGGGGGATTTTTTCTCAAATGAAGAATAATGAACTTCAGATAAACCATCCCCAATGATGAATGCTATAGGATCGGAACACGATAAAATATATCATGGAGAACATGACCAAATCTGGGAATTCACGAATAGTGAAGAACGACAGTGGATCATAAGTCAACGATGAATTAGATCATCATCCATTGCCTACGAAAGTTCCCAATCCCCGTAAGGATTACATTGTGCTTGAATTCCCTGTTCTCCATTCTAAAAACTAAAATTACAGATCAACCCACAAATAGGTTATTCTGCGGACTTGGAGTTCTTGAAGTAGGGTACTTTCCTTGGGGGTTTTCATGGGGATTGCTGATATATTTATAGAATTGTGATCCCAAACCTCCCATGTTTCAAAATTATAACTTGGATGGAATGGTATGACACCAACAAGGCCTGAGCCCCTCCGCATTCTGTGTTCTTCATGGTCAAATTCTCAAGATGGTGTCAAGTTGATTTTGAGGTCGTCGCAGTGAAGGTGGTCGTCCTACAGTCTCATAGGCGCTGAAGATTCAGGAAATAGACCACCAGAGAAACTCAGGGGGCATGTAGAAGGAACTGTCGGTGTGCCCGTCAGTACACCGTAGTGACATGCCCATCGGCATGGAAGTGTGGCACCGAATAGTACTGTGCTGAGGGTCGGCCTACGTCTGGGCCACTCAGATGTACAAGAGTCATGTGGTTTATTGAACGCATGGCGCAAGCCGCAATTTCTTGACCATAGCATAGGAAACCACCCGGTATCGACCGTGGGCTGAGTTGGAAGTCAGACACAGCTTCCAATTGTGTCCCAGCCGGGCGATGAACTGGTCCACCTCTGGTGGACCACGAAGTCTAATGGGCCCATGACCTAATGTACTAGACACAAGCCGGACTAGGTCGGGTTAGGTTGGTGGACCTGGGTTGGGTATGTGGACCTCGATAGGGTCGGGTCAGGTCGACCCATCTTGGGTGGACCAGACCCAGGCCCAACAGTCCCCTTTTTAGAAAAACTTCAATAATATACTAATCATGCATCTATTCGACACACCTTCTCTTGCATTGGTTCCCTTACAACGAGCTAGTCCTTCTGAAATACTCTACGTGAGTTTCGACAGAGCATGGCATATGGACGGTTTGGATTGGACTCAAATCCAACTGGGCCCTTTTTACAAGAATGCCCATAACTTATATACTGGGATTCCATTTGATGTGTTTTTATTTCATTGGGACCCTTACGACATGACGGTCCTTTGGGGTTACTCTATGTGAAACTTCATGGTAGTTGAGGTACGACCAAAGGCTTGAGGATAATATCCTTAAAGAATAAAGAATTCTATGTGGAGAAATATATGGTTTGATGTGGCATGAAGCATGAGAGAAACCCTTCATGGATCAGTAGTAGAGTGGCCCTTTGCGGATCAGTAGTAGAGCGACCCTTCATGGATCAATAATAGAGAGACCCTTCAGGGATCATAAGTAGAGAGACATATCATGGATCATCATGAGAGAGACCTTTCATGGATTAGCAGTAGAGAGACTCTTCATAGATCATCATGAGAGCGACCCATTGTGGATCCAAATGAGAGTGACCCTTCATGGATATGCAGTAGAGTGACCCTTCATGGATCAGCAGCCGAGTGATCCTTAGTGGATCAGCAACATATCCTCTCAATATAATTAGATGATATATCTTTATGAGTAATCATATATACTTTTTTACTTAATTTATACTAGGTTTGAGCAATTTCTTTTACTTTGTGCTATGTATTTGAGATCTTGATTTGTGGTGTTTCCATGGTTTTATTTTTCCCTTGTGGATTTCTAAGAGACCTTCAGAGGACTCAGGGTCCCTAATCGGTTGTTAACATACCCATGCATGAGCGCCACCCACACCTGTTGTGTCTTGTGTAGAGGATCGATGGTATGATGTAGATCTTGGAGGTCCAGGATTCGGTGGAGCTCCATGAGGGAGGAGCAGAGGAGGTATACTTCTACAACTTTATGATTTACTGATACTACCCTACAGGTAGAGACTTCAGGGTGGACCATGTAGTACTATTTACATTATGGGTTCTTCGTCTTATATTCATACCCCTTTACATTGAGTTTAATCCTTTTACTCTTAGGGGTGGTAGTCTATGGTGGTTTAAAAAAATTTCTTTTGTGTTTTTCATTGTGCAGTATTCCATGTTTGTGTGTGTACAGGCTTAAAGACAATGACTTCCCTTTTTTGATATATGCCTCTCTCGTGCTAGTCACCAGCACCGGGAATATGTAGGTGGGCTTGAGGTAGTCAAGGTATGAGCCCTGGGGGATAGTTCATGACACTGGAGCCCTCCCTTGGCGATTCATATGCTCTTGGTAAGTGCTCGATCTTCATCATTATTGTCTCCTTCTCTTATATCAAATTCTTCAATCTTATTATTTTATTATATATACACTATATGGGTGTAGATATAAGATTTATAACATGAAATAATTATAGATCTGGGGTATTTCTTGATAGCAGAGGAGATCTAAGTTGTTTCATAGAATCTTGATCTGATTCTTGAGGTATGTCACTGTTCATTCCCGTTTTATCACGTTTTCTTATATCTACTTATATATACTTCAATGATCTCATTTATTTATCATATATTCACTTATAACTGTTATATCTATTTTTCATGTATTCCAAATAAATCAATATTATGTCATGATATTTCAAGGATAAGAGATCTAAGACTGTTCGTGGAGAATAGACATGCTTCATGTGCATTCTTCGTCCATTGTCATGTTTCATCAAAACTGTTGGGGTATATGGCTTCAATTTCATCTAATAATTCTAGAATTCATTAAATTAGATTTAAATTGAGTAAATTGTATTTAATTTATTGTTAAATCTCGGTTTAATACATGGAATAAATCTTTTTACTGATGATTTATCATTTTCGGTAAATTTTCAAAATCCTGAAACATTATTGTGCAAATTATTTTAGTTTGTTGAAATTAAAATAATGATTTTAATAAGTTGATTTCTTATAACTTTTAAATGGTTTTATAGGGAATTGGGTTTAAAAAAATTAGTTTTATTGAAATGAGTTGGCATTGTAATGGAATTAATGAAAAATGGTTTTTAATAAAAATGTGATTTTATTGAAAGGGTTGTTTTTGCCTGATCTATGAGCATATGTGTTGTGTGTGTTCATGTAGAAAATAATAGGATTTGTTTAAATATATCACTTTTTTTATTCCAAAGGTTTCATGGAATATGGGATACAATTACATTGTGACGACTTGGTAGATCAATGTGAAACCTTTTCTGATTATCGAACTGCCATAATGTAGCAGCAAGATTGGTTCCATGAGTTTGTGGAATGGTTCGAGTATGAAAAAAATAATATTGTTAAATGGGTTTTAAGCTTTGTATGTAATTTATGATATATTATATATTTTGAACATTGGTTTAATTTTTTATTTTACACAGTTGTTGAAAATAGTTTTGGAAGTTTTTTATATTTAGTTTTAAGCTATTTTGGAAAATTGTTTTTGTGAACTATTTTATAATAATGTATATAACTCTTCTATCCTTATTTAATGAGTATATAATACATTGGGGATATCATACTGAGTTTTATATTCACCCTTGTACTGAAACATTAGAATATTTTCAGATGATATCTTCTGGGATACGGGAAAAGGTAACGTTTCACATGTTTTTAGCACCACTTTGTGATGCTCAGTATGTTTGGTGATCTTGGGGAATGGGGAACATGGATCTTGGAGTCTTATGGTATTCACGGATTAATTATTTTATTTAGGCTATTTACCTCAATATTTCCTATGTCCTCTACTATTTCAAACATTGGAGTCGTTTTTGGTATGAATAAAATAGTTGAGATGACTTTCCTTTATTCAAGCATCAAATAGTGAGTTGTTAGGTTATGGATTGCTTGGATAATTGTTTTATTATTAATGTTTAAATAATCCCATACTTTTATTCAAACCATTCATCATTTATTACCATCCATTGGTATCTTTGGGATGTCTCTTAAGATCTAGTAATGATTTGTTGAATTCTCAAGCCAATGAGAATTAGCATGTAATTAAAAAATGTATTACCTTGTTTCGTCCTTGTGTAAAAAGTACTCATCAGTGTTCTTGGTCTTGGAGTTGAAATTCATTATTTTCTATTCAGTGGGTTGGAATCATAGAAAGATATAGGATTATCATAACTTGAAATTGATAGCATAGAATGATGTATCTAAACCTTTTATATTTTACATCATGCTACATGGAGTTGGGTATATATGTTTTTTAGAGACACTTATTGGATGTCAAAATCTAATTGTCATGGGTTTTGAAAATGATAAATGAAATACATTCTTTATATAGTAATGAATTCCCACTAGGATTTCATACATCATTTGGAGTAATGATTTATGATTTTATGGGAATATGAAAATTGTTGAAAAATGCAGAATATGTTTTCCAATGAAAGAATTTGGAAAGGAATGATGATTATCTTTTGAAAACAGGTAGATTTTCAATATCAAGAATGGTTTATCAAAAATTGTTGAACATGGAAAAAGAGTTTTTTTGGAAAAAAATTTTGTAATAGTTGATGTGATAAAACTTGAAATGATAATCGATCTATTTCTAGAGAGTGATATTTATAGATTTTGTTGCTCGTTTAGAAAATGGAACCCAGTAGGCATCATAAATGCTAAATGGAAGAAGTTTTTGAGAATATGGTTGCACCTGAGCCATAGGTGAAAAAATAATTGGTCCAAAGAATCACTCATGATTTTCAAACCGGTGAGTTAGGACTGCAACCAGATACTCTATTTACAATATCTTTCACTAACTAATATCCAGGTGGAGTAATTACTATTGTTTTCACTAGAGGAGATGATAACTCTAGCACTAAGTTTTAGAGGAAGTGGGAAACATATTTTATATGCATAAAACATAAAATTATACCTTATGTGATAAAACTCCTAAATCATCTTGGTGAAAGAGATTATCAATAATTGGTGTATAGAGCTTTTTCTATAATTCTTTCTAATGTTAAACTGAAGTGGGGATTCTCAGTGTTATACATGGATATCTTTGACTAATCCTAGGTATGGATTGGTTAACAATGTTCAATGATCACAATAACTATTATAGTAGAACAGTCATTTTTACAACTGAGGACTATGTTGATCTTCTCTTCATAGGAGAGTGGGTTTTAAATAATGGTGCAATGATCTTGTTAGCATCGATGGTGGAAAAAATCCCTTTACAGTTGGAAGCGTGGTATTTGGCATCCATGGAAGAGATCGAGGATGTCATTTTTCCAGTTGTTTTGGATCCACTTCCATATGTCTTTTTTGATAACTTCTCAGGGTTAACACTTATATAGAAATTTATTTTATGATTTTTTTCATCTTTGGGACCACTCCTATTTTCCTTATGACTTATAGTATGGAAACAATAGAGTGAATGTAACTGAAATTGTAGTTTTAAGAGATGTAAACAAATTGTTTTATTCATCCAAGTACATCTCCATGTGAAGAACATGTCATTTTCATGAATAAAGAAGAAGGAAAACTTTTCTGTGTGTTGATTATCATAATATTAATGATGTTATAATAAAGAATCGGTATCAAATACCATGCATTAATGATTTGTTCAATCAATTAAGTGGATCTCTGTGGTTCTCCAAGATTGACTTTCAATCAGGGTATCAAAAATTTCATGTTCGGAAGGAAGATATTAAGAAGATAGAATTCGGAAGAAGATATTTCCATTATGAATATGTTTTCATGTCTTTTGGTCTAACAAATTCACTAGTATTCCTCACAGAGTTTATGAATTAGATATTTCAGTGATATCTAAAATCTTTTGTTGTTGTGCTTGTCGAAGACATCTTGGTCTTTTCAAAGACAATGGATGAACTTGCGTAACACTTGAAAATAGTGTTGTGAGTCTTGAGATATAACCATTTGTATGCCAGATTATCAATGTGTAATATTTGGGTAATAGAGGTATGCTTTCTTTTCCATGTGATTTCAGAAAAAGGCATTTCAGTAGACCTTAAAAGATATAAGTTCTAATCTAATGGAAACCACCAATGATTGTTTTTGAGATATGAAGTTTTTTTGGTCTAGGTGGCTACTACCGACACTTTTTTGTGACTTCTCATGACTATCCTCCCTAATTAATGCTCTGAAAAAAAATCTCCATTTTAAAGGACATAAGAATTCCATAAGTCTTTCTAGGAGCTGAAACATCGCCTTCCATCAGCACATATTCTGATTTTTCTAGAACTAGAATATGGGTATGTCGTGTACTATTATTCTTTAGGATCAGAGTTGAGTTTCATTCTTATGCATGTAGACCTTGTCGTGTATTATTGTTGGATGTTGATAATTCATGAGAATAATTTCCCTACACATGATTTGGAGCTAGCAGCAGTTGACCACGCTCTGAAGACTTGGTGCTATTATCACTTTGGTGATAAATTTATTGTGTTCACATATCATAAGAGTTTGAAACACATTTTCTCATATCTGGGTTAAATCTAGGGAAAAAAATAAGGATGGAATATCTCTATATTTTTTTACTTTGTGTTGATGTATACATCAGGAATAGAGAATTAAATTGAATATGAATTTAGTAGAAAGACATATACACGGTTGAAAAGGAGGCTTTAGATGAATGGTAGTTGATGATGGTCTAAGAAAACATTCATGTGGAATGTGAATAACAAGGTGATGTTGTGGTTTTCATTCCATGTATGATAGTTCAGGAATTATTAATGACAGTTAAGGAGGGACAATGGTTCGATACAGAATGCCTAGTTATGTGTTCAAAACTCTATGGTGGGGAGACCAGTGAGGGCTGGAAACATGATAGAAATATAGTGTTGTGGTTTAATTATTGGATGGTTGTACCTATATATTTGCAGGAAAAACTTATTCATTCTTATCACCATTGGAGATGATTTGTACATTCAGGTACATAGAATATTTATACAATGTTGAAGGTGAAGTTTTGGTGGAGCAACATGAAATGGAATGAGGCTGAGTTTGTTTCAAATTTGTTAACATATCAACAGGTTAAGTCATAACATCTGAGACCAGTGGGTATGTTGTAGACTTTTCCTATCCCAGTGTAAAAATTGGAGTATATAGCTATGGATTTTGTTATACACTACCCAAAAATGGTTTGGAAACATGATTCCATATGGGTGATAGTGGAACGACGCGCCAAGTCGACCCATTGCATCCTTATTCATGAAACTCTTATGATGGATGATATGTCTAAAATATATATTAAAGATGTTGTAAAAATACATGGCATACTAGTTCCAATCATGTCAGACTAAGATCTGGGATTCACATCTCGCTTCATGAAATCCGGAAAAAAAATCCCTTCGAACTCAGTTGACTATGAGTACAGTATACCATCCTCAAATAGATGGAAAGCCTGAGCGAATGATACAAACATTGTAATTGTTATTAGGGGCTCATGGGATGAGAATATTCCCTTAGTGGAGTTCTCATATAATAATAGTTATCAAGAATCAATATATATGGCCCTATTTGAATCCTTATACGGGTGTCCTTCTCATTCTCCACTATGTTGGGTGAAAATGGGTGAAATTTAAATTATGGGGCCTATATTTGTCCATGAAATGATAGATAAAATTAAGTTGATTAGAAAGGTAATGGAGATTGCTTAGAATCATCAAAAATCATATGCAGACAATCATTGATGGCCTTTTTCCTTTATTGTGGGTGATCATGTGTTCTTAAGGATTTTTATCGTGCTCAGGCTTCATCTTTCTGTGAAGTAGGGAAAGTCATATTATCAATAAATTATCCCCATTAAGATACTAGAATGAGTTGGAGAGGTTTGATACTAGGTGAAACTACCACCATGGTTTAGTTCGGTGCACAATGTGTTCCACACATCTCAGTTGAATAAGTATCAGCCTGATCCTAACCATGTCATCAGATGGGAACACGTAGAAATATAGTCGGATGCTTCGTGGGTACATATAATAGTTTGAATCATGCATATGAAAGAGAAATTCTTTCAGGGGAAAATCATGGGCCTAGTGCAGGTTTTATGGAAGCATGGTCATATTCAACAAGGGAATTAGGAACACGAGATGGAAACGAAAGAGTTATAGAAAAAACTCTTTTTGGGAAGTGATGTTTTTATAGTTTACTTGGATGGAATTAAAAATGGTGGGGAGAATGTAGTACCCCCTATTACAAGTACCTAATCCTTTCCTAGTGTTTTTATGTAAAAAGAGAATTTTATTGAAATGGTCTATCTTTGAATGGGATTGATGAATAATGGATGGTGATTCCATAAAAGTGGGTTTCTCCATTAAGCTGGTGTTTCTATAAAAGATGGTGTATCCATAAAATAGGATGTTTCTTTATAAATGGGTGTTTCCATAAAGGAGTGTGTTTCCATAAAAAAGGGGAGTTTCCATTAAAAATGGTGTTTCCATAAAAATGGGTGTTTCTTTAAAAAAAGAGGGTTCCATTTAAAGGGTATATTTTAAGGATGGGAGAGTTTGGGGGACTTCAAAAGAGTCTTGGGACCAATGGAAAGGACAAGCTATCTTTGTACAGTTGGCCCAAACTGTGCGGTCAAACCATGCACAAAAGTCATTACTATATCATATTTTGGAGGAACTTGGTTGTTTTTGCTCTAATTATTTAGTTGGGTAACTGAAACTCCCCTAATTTGATTTTTCTCTCATTATAAGGATGTATAGACTTCCCACATGATTTTTAGCAAACCTGTAGCCCTCCCTTGGTGGTTTCAATCACGATGCTTGCGGTAAGTGCATGATCTTCATCGTTTTTGTCTCATTTTCTTAGATCGCCTTCTTCCCCCTTCTTGTTTTCTTAGATATACAAATGATGTGTGTAGATAGAAAATTTTTAGCATCATATAAACATATATATGTTTTTTTTGATATTAGAGAAATATAATCCATTTTATGGAATCTTCTTCCGATTCTTGAGGTATGTTACCGTTCTTTAACATTTTGTCTCATTTTCATAGATCAACTTATTTCTACATCTTTATGACATTTATTTCTAATATATACTAATATCATGGGTATATATACACTTTTTGGTTCCAAATAAATCAATATTGAGTCATGATATTTTGTGGAGAAGATATCTAATGGCGTTCTTGGATAATCGACCTGATTGTTCTGCATTCTTCGTTCGTTGTTGAGTTTCGTCAACACCATCATGGTAGGTGGATTCACTCTCATATCCAATTTCTAGAATTTATTTTCCTAGTTTTAAATTGAGTAAATTGGATATTATTAATTTTGAAATATTGTTTGGATATGTTGGATAAATATCTTCTGTGGTGATTTTTCATGTTTAATAGATTTGTGAAATCTCAATAAATTATTCTAAAAATTGTTTTAATTTTTTTAATATAAAATAGTTATTTTAAATGGTGGATTTTCAAAATATATAATATTATTTATTGGAAGGTTTTTTCAATAAAAATATCTTTTATTGAAATGATCTGGAATTTAATTGGATTTACTGAAAAATTGTTTTAAATAAAAAGTGTTTTTACTGAATTGGTTGTTTTGGTATGGTCTTTGGGAATATGTGGTGTTTGTTTTCATGTTGAATATATGGGGAATGGTTAAAATATGACCTTGTAATTGGTTCCAAATGTTTAATTGAAACTGGGAAACAATTACCTTATGATTACTTGTTAGATCGACGAGAAACTGCTCCTGAGTATGGAACTGCCATATTGTAGCATGAATGGTTGGTCTTATGGGTGTGTGGAATGATTTGTGTATTCCGATAATGATACTACAAAATCATTTTAATAAATTTTATTTATTCTTATAAAATATTATCTTACTAAAAATTTATATTTAATTTTGGTTGTACACTTTTTTTGTAAACAGTTTCTGAACTTATTTATATTTAGTGATAAATAGTTTTGGAAAATTGTTTTGTAGAAACAGTTTTATAATAATGTTTTAACTCTTATATCCTAGTGTTATGAGAAGGGAAGTCATTGGGGATATCCTACTAATATGTATATTCTCCCCTACTTTGTATCATTAGTGCTTTGTAGATATTATCTTCTCAGATAGGGTAAAACCTAATGTCTCACTTTTTTTTAGGACTATATTTTGATGCTCAGGATGTTTGGTGATTTTGAAGCATGGTGTACATGGAGCTTGGAGTCTGGTGGTATTTTTCTAGTATTTATTTGGTCTCCTCTATTTACATATGTATTTTTTTAGTCTTCCAATGTTGCATACTGTGGAGTGGTTCGATATGAATATAGTAGTTGATATGAATTGATTTTTGTTCATGAATCATATAATGAGTTATTCAGATATGGATTTCCTGGTTAATAGTTTTATTGTTAAAGGGTAAATCATCCCCCTCATTCATTAAAACCCATTGGAATCATATAGATGTAGACTAAGGCATATTAATGATTCTTTGTAATCTAAAGCCAATGAGAATTAACCGATCATTACAAAGCATAACATGATGGAAAAATTATGTTTCATAGAGAATCCCTTTACTTATGTCTGAAAGTGTTCTGCACATGAACTTATGGTCATGAATAATTAAATTAAATCCATTATTTAATTAATAAATAATACCTTATACATTCTTTTTATTTTTTATAATTGTATTAAGTCAATTAAGGTTTTTTGATGAGTTATAAGGAAAATTTTCATCATTCAGTAGTGTCCATTTCCTTGGTTTTCATGATCGATTCACTCCTATACATTTATAGAAATCCTAAAAATTTTAATAGTTGTCTATAACGACCCATAATTTACATACATTGTTATTTATTCAAAATTGAAGCCCACTTATTACAACATATAACAAAACCATGAAAGGAATGTATAGGTATAATGTCTTTAGAAACTTGGAAACATAAACAACTGGTTCATAAAGCATCTACATTGTCTCCCTTTTATTTTATCATATCTAGAGTCCCTTTTGGCATATCTTACTTAATACCCTTCATCCTGACCTGGGGAAAAGAAAACATACAAAAGGGTGAGCTCAAATGCTCATTAAAGGTAAACAAAATAAATTTCAGTCACAACATATTCATAAAAACATAATATTTTGGAAAATATTAACCTGCAAAAGAGATCATAATTTCATAACATGGGACAAATCATAGTGGTGAAATGTAATCCAAATAATCATAACATAAGACATGAATATTTGTGGAATACACACATAATCATAGAGAATCATTTCTTAGTAGTCAAGACTCATTTCCAAGACTATCTTAGCGGACAAAGACCATTTATGAACCGAGTTCACTCCTCGTTTCAGTTTTGTATCACTGAACCGGTTTAACCTTCCTTTCCATCCATGTATATCTCATGAGAGATGAATCTTTACCCAATGAATTGGAGGGAGATATAGGTCCCACCCATCTCATAATGAAACCATTCTTATGTGTGCCACAGAATCATAAATCATACCTCATTGCATAACCCATGTAATATAAAAATGGGATTCTTAAACATCATGCCATCATAACATAATCCATATAAGACAAAAGGACAACATAAAAATAATTCCATCATAACATAATCAAATCAATGTAATGTAGTGATTTAAACAGAACCCTATATTATCTTAGATGGAAAATAATTTTGATAAAACACTTGAACTTCATTCTTGAGGAAAATATCCTTTCAACTTCAAAAACATTTTTCCTTTCTTAACATGTCAAACAATTTTAAACTAAAATAAGTTGATTAATAATAAAATTGAAAACTTTTAAAGGAAGAGTCATGGAAATAATGTTCTAAAAATCCATTCATGCGGTATAAGTTAAGGAAAAACATTCTTCTCATACTTTGGCCGGAAGGTCAAAAAGTACCTCGTACTAAAAACGACAAAAGATTCCATTAATGTCTTTTACTAAGAACACACCAATGGGTAAAATTGGAATTAAAAAATTGTATTATAATAGAAATAATATTACATATCGAGAAAACATGTATTTGGATGATAAATATTCCCCTGTAAATTCTAAAGTACAAACAATCTCGGATAGAAATGAGATTGCGGGATTCTCCCTTACCTTAGATCTGATTTTCTTCGTACGTGTTCGAACCTCCTGTATAATTATTTAAATAATGTTATTGACTCATTCAAAAATTTTACTCATTGTTATGATATCATATATGGTCATATTCTTAGCTTATTATTAGTAATATTTCATTGTTACTTGTTATTCGGTTGTTTATTTCTTTTTGTTCTTACGCGTGTTTTGTCGAATAAATTCTTATTCTTTATTTAGATTATAGATAAATCATTTCCATAATGGTATTAGTGTAATATATATCATATTTATTCAGTAAATACATTTATATAATCATTATTCAATGAATATCATGTAGAACGAGTCACATCATATCGTGGAGACTATAGGTCGTACGTACGCACGATTGATGATATCGTTGCCATTATCATGGAATTATATTGAAGTGTATTTATAATATTTCAGAATAAATATCACATTAAAATAATCATATATAGTTATTCTTTACACCATTATACCCATCCACGTAAGGTGGTGGTGGAAAATAGATTACACCACAGCGTGGAGACGTTATTCTGTACGTATGCACGCGCAGTGATTTCATTTTCTGTAGGATGGATAGAAGGTGAAAGAGTGTTGTTTCATATTTATAATAACATATCAGTATATGAGTGATACTGAAGTTATTACTTCATAATGAAAAAACTAAGGAAGAATAAGTTGAATAAGAAAGAAATTGGAAAGGATCGATAATGGATATTACCTCTTCTTTGACGCGCCTCTTCTTAACCTCTTCTTAGGGCACTAAGGATGGTCTTTTAAGAAGACCAAGACCTCTAGGATGTTTCTAGTGAAGTGGATAAGATATATTTGTAGGTGTTGTCCGAGATTGAAGGCTCAAAGTGGTGTGAGGAGGAGAGGGAGGAGGTTCCCTTTTATAAGGGAGGAGAGGATCACCTTTTGAAAAACTAAAAACATTATTTTATTATAAAGTCATATTCAGCTTTAATACCTCCAAATTGATTTATTTTGAAGCTAAGGTGGGGATGGGTCGAAATCCTTTCATCCAATAGAATTTTAACAAGTTTAGGTTACTATTTTAACCTTATCATTTAGATTTAACTTTAAGTTCAATAATTTTACTTTTACAATGTCTTCTTATTTTCTTACACTATAAGGTTAATAAACTTACTATAACAAGACAAAATAACCCCAAGTTGTTTATTATTAATATATATACCTTATCTAAGTCATTTGGATGATCCATATATTTTTAAGAATAAAATAACATTTAATAATATAATATTTGTTTTAAAAACTATTTTATGTCAATTTTGACACTATTTGGTAATTGATTTTTGTGAAAATCATAACAGCATTATTAGTTCGAAAAAAGTTAAATAAATCAATTCTAACATGTCATATTAACCTATAAAATTAGTTTAATTCATAAACAAGTCTCAAATTACATTTATTTAAGTATTTAAAACATCAATTATGTTAATATTTCATTAATAAGATAATTATTGCATCATCATTGTGTCATTAATAAATTAAATTATTTAATGTATAAAAATTATAAATAAAATACCATTATGTAGGAAATCTTTCTAGATTTCTAAGGAATTTTTATAGACGAATTTATCTTTTGTATAACCCTATATTAAAAATATTTTAGTTATTAAATATTAATTTTAACTATTCTAACTATTCTTTATATAAATTAATATTAAATGTCCTAATCTAATCCAAGTGGGTCGAAATGGTCATATTTTATTCCTAAGGTTGTTTTTGGTCGAATTAAACTTATCCAATAGAATTAGGATATGTTTCTGGGTAATAATAATATCATTTTTACCCTTAATTTCCCTGTTTACTTTTAACCGTGGTAAATAAAAGTAAAAAGTTACTATTCACCAAAAATTATTTTCATCTCATTGAACCACATTTTACTTACAGACATCAAATTTGTCTCTCTGATTTTTGGAAATTCCATTCATAGAATCGGTAAAATTGTGTTTTTTGTAAATTTGCGAATTCTCCTAGGAGGTAGGTAAAAGACAGTCAAAAGTTCAATAAAATTTTTATATATATAAAATTATTATAAAATGAATCCAATGAATTAAATTGAACTTATATAGGTATTATGTATAAATTTTTGCCTAAAATAAATTTATAGAAAATAAAAAATTATTTAAATAAAAAGTCGGTTTTTAAATAGTAACCCAGTGTTTTCACTATTCACCAAAAATTGAATGTTTTCAAAAAAATACCAAAAATTTACCCTAGGCTAATTTTGATATTACGAATTCAAAAATGAAGTCCATTTTGAAAGATAAAATTTATAAACTTTTAAAAAGTGGGTATTACTATTCATAACGGCTAGTTTTAATAATATTTTAATTGCATATCGTTGTTAAGTGAAACTCGGTATTGCGTACAAGACAAGCTATCGACGAAGGCCATGGTTGTGTGTAAAGCAAGAAAATATAGTGTTGTGTGTAGTGAAAGATTCCTTTAATGATTTATATAACATAAAAAACCAAAAAAAAATCTTGTGTGTTACATTCTACCCCCCCCCCCCTTAAAATGAATTTCGCCCTCAAAATTCGTCACTTTGTAACAAACAGATGAGGATACCTCTCCCTCATCATATCCTCAAGCTCCCATATAGCTTCTTCTAATTGGTGGTTCCTCCATATAAAAATTCACCAAGCGAGTGGTCTTGTTCTGTAGGAATTGTTCACTACGATCTAGAATCTCTATTAGCTGTTCTTCATAAGAATGATCTTGCTCTAGCAGTACAACTTCTGAGCTGAGTACATGTGAAGGATCGGTTATATATTTTCTCATGAGAGATACATAGAACTCATCATGAACTTGAGAGGGATTTGGTGGAAGTTCCAATCGGTAAGCTACCTTCCCAACACGATCCAGTATTTCGAAAGGACCGATATACCTAGGGCCCAGCTTTCCCTTCTTTCCAAATCTCATTACTCTCTTCTAAGGAGATATTAATAAGAACACCTTATCACCCACTTCAAACTCTCGGTCTTTTCTTCGGTAATCGGCATAATTTTTTTGTCGACTCTGAGCTGCTCTTATGTGTTGTTGAAGAGATCGGAAATTTTCTGCCATCTCATCAACAAAATCAGGTCTTAATAGCTTTCTTTCCCCAACTTCATCCCAACATGTTGGAGTTCCGAATTTCCTTCCATAGAGATCTTCATAAGGATCCATCTGCATACTAGAGTGAAAGATGTTATTATAAGAAAATTACACCAAAGGTTGGTGTTGATCCCAACCACCTTTGAAATCCATAGAGAAAGCTCTTAACATATCTTCTAGAGTTTGAATTGTCCTCTCAGACTGACCGTCTGTCTGAGGATGATAAGCAGTGCTAAAACTCAACTTTGTATCCAGAGCATATTGAAGACTTCGCCAGAACATTGAGGTAAACCTCATATCCCGATCAGATATAATGGAAAGTGGTACTCCATGATATCTTACCACTTCTTTCACATATATCTTGGCAAGATAATCAAGAGAAAAATCCACTCTAATAGCAATGAAGTGTGTCAACTTTATAAGAGGATCAACTATGACCCAGATAGCATTATTGCCTTTGGATGTTTTAGGATGTCCAAGGACAAACTCCATAGTGATTTTTTCCCATTTCCATTCGGGTATGGGTAATGGTTGTAACATCCCCTTAGACTTATGTCTCTCAGTTTTAACTTGATGACAAACCAAACATCAAGAGACATATTTAGCAACATCTCTTTTTCATGTCATCCCACCAGAATTACTCTTTCTAGTCCCTATACATCTTCGTGCTTCCAGGATGAATAGATAATGAAGAACTATGAGCCTCATCCAACAGCTCCTTTAATTCTGGGATGGGAGGAACACAAACCCGATTCCTGAACCTTATTATCCCATCAAAATCAAGGTTGAATTCAAGAACATTTCTCACCTTATTTTGTAACTCTACATCTTCTTTATGTTCCTCTTTAATCATTGCATGTATAGATGGTTGAACATTCATTTGATAAAGATGAGATTTTTCACCTTCCATTATAATTCCAAGATCCATACTTTGTAAATCCAAAAATATTGGATCTTTTGTGATCCTCATCATGGACAAGCTAGCATGGTCTTGTCGACTTAATGCGTATACCACCTTGTTTTCTTTCCCCGGGTGGTAATGAATTGAGCAGTCGTAATCCTTAATCAGCTCTAACCATCTTCTTTGACGTATATTCAGCTCCTTCTGTGTGAAAATATACTTTAAACTTTTATGATCAGTATAAATATCACATCTTTCACCATAAAGATAATTCCCCCAAATATTTAAAACAATGATTACCGCAGCTAACTCCAAATCATCAGTTGGGTAATTTTTCTCATGTATTTTCAACTGTCGTGATGCATAAGATATCACCAAATCATTTTTCATGAGAACACAGCCCAATCCCTTTTTAGATGCATCACTGTAGATCACAAACCTTTCTCCACTACAAAGAAGTGTGAGTATATGTGCACTGGATAACCTTCTTTTCATCTCCTTGAAATTCTCTTCACATTCCCCAGTCTACACGAACTTAACTCCTTTTCGTGTCAACCAGGTGAGTGGATTAGATAATCATGAAAAATCATTCACAAAACGTCCATAATATCCAGCCAGACTAAGAAAACTTCAGATCTCAGTTACTGTTGTTGGTCTCGACCATCTTTTTATAACCTCTATTTTTGATGGATCCAGAGATATCTCCTTTTTGAGATTATGTGACCCAAAAATGAAACTTTTTGAATCCAAAATTCACACTTGGTAAATTTGGCATTAATTTTCTCTTTTATTTTGGTCTTCAATACAATTCTCAAGTGATCTTCATGTTCTTCCTTTCTCTTTGAATAGACAATAATATCATCTATAAATACTACCACAAACTGATCAAGATAGTATCTAAAGATTCTATTAATTGGATCCATGAATATTCTAGGGGAATTAGTAAGACCAAATGGAATCACTATAAATTCATAGTGTCCATACCTTGTATGAAAAGTCATATTTGGTATATCCTCCCTTTTGACTCTTAACTGATGATAACCAGAATGAAGATCAATCTTGGAAAAGTATTGAGCTCAGTGTAGTTGGTCAAATAAGTCATCAATGTGTGGGAGAGGATATTTTTTCTTGATATTGATCTTGTTAAGTTCTTGATAATCAATGCAGAGTCTCATTGATTCATATTTATTCTTAACAAACAGAACAGGTGCTCCCCAAGGTGATGCACAAGGGATTATGAATCCATTATCAAGTTTCTCTTGCAGTTGCTTCTTGAGTTCCTGTAACTCAATTGGGGCCATTCTATAAGGTGTATTTGAAATAGGTAAAGCACCCAGTATGAGTTCTATTGAAAACTAAACTTCACGATTTTGTGGAAGACTGGGAAATTCATCCAGAAAGACATCATCAAACTCCCATACAATGGGAATATTCTTAATCGTGAGTTTCTCACCAACTATTTGAGATAAATAACCTTCATTTAGTGGAATCAAGACCCATAAGATGGAAGCAATTTCCACTGGAAGGTTATGTTCATCCTTGCATCAATAGATGATCATAGATTCATCTGGAATATGAAATGTGACTTCCCTTCTTTGGAAATTGATATGAGATCCATATAAATAAATCCAATCCATGCCAAAAAAACACATCAAATTCCACTATATGAAGGATCACAAGATTTCCTGGAAGCACTTTCCCACAAACATCAATCGGAGAAGAATTATAAACATTTGATGCGACTATTGTGCGATTAGGGGTTGTCACAGCTAACTCAACATCTAACTGCTGAGGTAATATGGCGATACCCTTAAAAAATTCTTCAGAAATAAAAGAGTGGGTGGATCCAGAATCAAATAAAACATTTGCTACTTTAGAGTGGCTAGTAAGTATACCTTTCACCACTTCGTTATCGTAATCCACATTGTTGATAGAAATTGCATGTGAGTTTCCTTTATATTTGGCCTTAAGAGTTTGTTGACATCGATCATCGTAAAAAACCCTTGGATTAGGGAATTGATTGGCATAATGCCCCATTTACTTGCACTTGTAACATTGAAGTGTAGGAGGTGCAATCTGTGTAGCATTTTCATTGTTCGCATCATTAGACATCTTCTTCCCATCATTGTGGAATTCAAATGCCTGATGACCATCCTTTCCACATTTGAAACATTTACTTGTCCCTTGAAGACAACTCCCTCCATGTTTCTTTCCACACTTTGAGCATAAGGGAAAACTCATCTTCTTTTTAGTGTGCTCTTTAGATTTTTCTTTGAATTCAATTTTCCTTTTCTTATCAAATGAATATGACTGATAGGTTACTCTAATCTCCATATCAACCATGAGAGCACATCGAATGATTTCCTCATATTTATTGAAGTCCCTTATGGATAACGCCCTTCGAAGACTTTGTTTTAAGCCACTAAAGAATCGATCAATCTTACTCTCAGGTTGGATAATAATTCCAGAAGCATACGTTTCAAGTCTTGTAAAATGTGCTTCGTAGGTACCAACCGATTCATCATCCTTTTGCTTCAGTTCAAGAAACTCTTTCTCCATCTTTGTTCGAAGAATATGAGGGAAGTACTTATTGAAAAATAAGTTCCTGAACTCATCCCATTCAATGGATTCAATTTCATCCCTTTGCCTCGTATTCTTGATAAGATTCCACCATTGATCAGCTTCACCTTCCAAACAATATACTACTAAGATGACTTTATCATGTTCAGAACATTGAAAAACTGAAAATATATTTTCAGTGGTACTGATCCATTGTTCAGCCACTAATGGATCAGTAGACCCACTAAATGATGGTGGGTGCTGCCTCGTGAAGGATTCAACAGAATTTTGCTCCTTCCTTTGCTCGGTTGGAAGTCCTATATGATTCATAGCTTGATAAAGTTATGAAGCATGGCTACAAGATTTTACATTCCAGCTCCTGTAACATCTGGTTGCTCAGGGGGACAATAATTGCATTGCCCGTCGCATTCCGCATTAACGCAGTTCTTTCAGGTTCAAGCCATTGACTAAAACCAAGAAGAATAGTGTTAGAAACACTAATTATAATAGGAAAACAACATAATCAAGAATAAATTTCACACTTAAAGTCTTATCATAGGTTATTAATGGCCATTTCTAAAACACTAAGACTGTGTTCTATGCTTAGACTTATCATTAGGGTTCTTACTAAGGCATTCGCATCCAAGTTTCTAAAGGATGTCTATACCTTTCCTCTGATAGCAAATATAATGACCCATACTTTACATACATTTTTATTGCTTCAAAATTTAATCACACTTATTACAACATATAACAAAACCATGAAAGGACCATATAGGTATTGTGTCATAAGAAACTGTGAAACATAAACAACTGGTTCATAAAGCATCTACATTATCTCACTTTTATTATATCATATCAAGAGTCCCTTTTGGAATATCTTACTTAATACCCTTCATCCTGGCTTGGGGAAAAGAAATACATACGGGTGATCTCAAATGCTTTGTAAGGGTAAACAAAAGAAATATCAATCACAACATATTCATAAAAACATAATATTTTGGAAAATCTTAACCTGAAAAACAGATCATAATTTCATAACATGGGACAAATCATAGTGGTGAAATGCAATCCCAATAATCATAACATAATACATGAAACATTGTTTCATAAACACATAATCACATAGAATCATTTCTTAGTAGTCAAGAATCATTTCCAAGACTATCTTAGCAGAGAAATTATATTTCTGAATCGAGTTCGCTCCTCGTTTCAGTCCTGTATCACTGAACCGGTTTAACCTGCCGTTCCAGTCATGTATATCGCATGAGATATAAATCATTACCCAATGCATTAGAGGGAGATATAGGTCCCACCCATCTCATAATGAAACCATTGATATGTGTGCCACAAAATCATAAATCATACCTCAAAGCATTACCCATGTAATAAAAAATGGGATTCTTAAACATAATTCCATCATAACATAATCCATATAAGATAAAAGGACATCATAAAAATAATTCAATCATAACATAATCAAATCAATGTAAAATAGTGATAGAAAGAGAACCCTATATTATCTCAGATGGAAAATAATTTTGATAAAACACTTGAACTTCATTCTTGAGGAAAATATCCTTTCAACTTCAATAACATTTTTCCTTTCATAACATGTAATACAATTTTAAACTAAAGAAGTTGATTAATAATAAAAATGAAAAATTTTAAAGGAAGCTTCATGCTAATAATGTTTTAAAAATCCATTCATGTCGTATAAGATAAGGAAAAACATTCTTCATATACATTAGCCAGAAAGTCAAAAAGTACCTCATACTAAAAACGACAAAAGATTCCTTTCATTTCTTTTACTATAAACTCTCCAATGGCTAAAATTGGATTTAAAAAATTGTAGGAGTATATAAATAATATTACATATTGAGGAAACATGTATGTGGATGACAAATATTCCCCAGAAAATTCTGAAGTATAAACAATCTCGGACAGAAATGATATTCTGAGATTTTCCCTTACTTTAGGTCTGATTTTCTTCATATGTGTCTGAACCTTCTATATAATGATTTAAATAATGTTATTGACCTATTACAAAATCATACTCATTTTTATGATATCATATATGGTCATATTCTTTGCTTCTTATTAGTAATATTGCATTGTTACTTGTTATTCGGGTGTTTATTTCTTTTCATTCTTATGTGTGTTTTGTCGAATAAATTATTATTCTTATTTTTAGGTTATAGATAACTCATTTCCAGAATGGTATTAGTGTAATATATATCATATTTATTCATTAAATTAATTTATATAACCATTATTCAATGAAGATCATGTAGAACTAGTCGCATCAGATCGTGGAGACGGTACGTCGTACGTACGCACGAGTGATGATATCATTCCCATGATCGTGGAATTGTATTGAAGTGGATGTATACTATTTCAGAATAAATATCAATTTACAATAATCATATATACTTATTCTTTACACCATTATACCCATCCAAGTAAGGTGGTGGCGGAAAAAAGATTACACCACGGCGTGGAGACGGTATTCGGTACGTACGCAGGCTCTGTGATTTCATTTTTCGTAGGATGGATAGAAGGTGAAACAATATTGTTTCATATTTATAATAACATATCATTATATGATTGATACTGAAGTTATTACTTCACAATGAAACACCTAAGTAAGAAGAGGTTGAAGAAGAAAGAAATTGGAAAGGATCGATAATGGATATTACCTCTTCTTTGACGTGCCTCTTCTTAACCTCTTCTTAGGGCAATAAGGATGGTATTTTAAGAAGACCAGGACCTCTAGGATGTTTCTAGGGAAGTGGAGAAGAGAAATTGGTAGGGGCTGTCCGAGCTTGAAGGCTCAAAGTGGTGTGAGGAGGAGAGGGAGTATGTGCCCTTTTATAAGGGAGGAGAGGGGCACCTTTGGAAAAACTAAAAATATTATTTTATTATAAAGTCATATTCGGTTTTTAATAGCACCAAATTGATTTATTTCAAAGCTAAGGTGGGGATGGGTGGAAATCCTCTCATAAAATATAATTTGGACAAGTTTAGGTTACTATTTTAACCTTATCATTTAGATTTAACTTTAAGTTCAATAATTTTACTTTTACTGTGTCTTCTTGTTTTCTTACACTATAAGGTTAATAAACATACTATAACAAGCCAAACGAACCCCAAGTTGTTTATTATTAATATATATAACCATTTCTAAGTCATTGTTACAAACCTTAGATTTTTAGGAATAAAATAAAAATTAATAATGTAATATTTTTTTTAAAAACTATTTTATGTCAATTTTGACACAATTTGGTAATTGATTTTTGTGAAAATTGTAACAGCATTATTAGATAGAAAAAAGTTAATTAAATCAATAATAACATGTCATATTAACCTATAAAATTATTTCAATTCATAAAAAGTCTCAAATTACATTTATTTGAGTATTTATAACGTCAATTATGTTAGTATTTCATTAATAAGATAATTACTGCATCATCATTGTGTCATAAATAAATTAAATTATGTAATGTCTAAAAATTTTAAATAAAATACCATTATGTAGGAAATCGTTTTAGCTTTCTAATTAATATTTAGAGTATAATTTATCTTATGTATAACACTATATTAAAAATGTTTTACTTATTAAACTTTGATTTTAACCGTTTTAACTATTCATTAAATAAAATAATATTAAATGTTTTATTCTAATCCAAGTGGTCCGAAATGGTCATATTTTATTCCAAAGGTTGTTTTTGGTCGAATTAAACTTATCCAATAGAATTAGTACATGTTTTGGGTAATAATAATATCATTTTTACCCTTAATTACCCTATTCACTTTTAACCGTGGTAAATAAAAGTAAAAAGTTACTATTCACCAAAAATTATTTTCATCTCAATGAACCACATTGTACTTACTGACATCAACCATGTCTCTTAGATTTTGGTAATTCCATTCACAGAAGCATTAAAATTATTTTTTATGTAAATTTGAAAATTCTCCTAGGAGATGGGTAAACGACGGTCAAAAGTTCAATAAAATTTTTATATATATAAAATTACTATAAAATGACTCCAATGAATTACATTGAACTTATATAGGTATTATGAATCAATTTTAACCTAAAATAAATTTAAATAAAATAATTAATTATTTAAATAAAAAGTTGGTTTTTAAATAGTAACCCAGGGTTTTCACTATTCATAAAAAATTGAACATTTTCAGAAAAATACCAAAAATTCACCCTAGGCTAATTTCGATATTACGAATCCAAAAATGAAGTCCATTTTGAAAGATAAAATTTTAAAATTTTAAAAATTGGGTATCACTATTCATAACAGCTAGTTTTAATAATATTTTAATAGAATATCGTTGTTTAGTGAAACTCGGTATTGCGTACTACGCAAGCTATCGAATAAGGACGCGGTTGCCTGTAAAGCAAGAAAATATAGTGTTGTGTGTAGTGAAAGATTCCTTTGATGATTTATATAACATAAAAACAAAAAAAAATCTCGGCTGTTACATTGTCCATAAATAAATTATATTTTATTAATTAACTTATATAATATAAAATGTTTTTAAAAAATATTTTTTTCTATATGTGATGATGATTTTTTAGATAAAATAGTAATGATAAATGTTACAATTAATTTGGTGGTTTTTCGATCATCATGAACTAGTTTTGTTTTATTAACTAATATTAATTATAAACTATTTTCATAACATTAAATAAGATGTAATACATATATAATAATATATTTAAACTATATATTATTGATTTATCCCCAAAATTAATTGTTATGATGTAATTTGAATACTTTTCATCATTGAATAAAATAAATCCAAACATCACGGGCAATGTTTTAATTTATAGTACAAAAAGAGAGGGGAAGATAATTTATGATGGGTTTATCAATTAGGATAATAAAATTATAGTATATAAATGATATTGGAGTTATCATATCACTTGGATAAGGGTATGCGATGATATAATAATAAAATAAAAGAAAAGTATTATAAATTAAACTTAAAAGAAAGAGGTTTTTACATATTGAATTCTTCTCCTTAGGAACCTCCTTAGGGGAATTTGGATTGGTAATTTGTTGATACCAATGGATCATATATTTTGGGAGAGAAATTGAGATATTTTGGGGATGAATTTTTACAATATTAAAGGCATTATAGGGGTTATGAAAAATAGGTGGTGAACATTGGTTTTTATAGTGGCCGAGAGGGGCGTTTTTTTATTATTTTATCGGATTGTTTGTAATTTTGGCTCATGAATATCAATAGTGTCTATTCGTCTGACTATGTAAAGTAAAAATTAAATGTTAGTTTGAAAAAGTTGTTCTTACATTATCCACACATAATACATGAATCAATAATTCAAGTACTCAGATTATATCATAAATTATCATATTTCACAAATCACCAAAAGCATAATTTTTTTAGAGAAATACCAAAAATTAAACCAAACAATTTTTAAATGTCTAGAATTAAAAAATGGACACAATTTTATGGGAATAATTTATAAATTTGATAAATTTAATTTCAATTTAATCCCATCATTTATTATAAAAATAAAAATTTTAAAATTGTAACTGATTATATACCACTTAGAAAATTAATTAAAGTATAATAAAATTGTATTATTAACATAAGTGAGAGAACTATTAATTTATGAAAACATTTTTTTGAAAATAGTTTTTTAAAATAATTATATTTATTATAAAATTTTAAATAAACATTTTTGTCTTATAAAAATACCAACACTTAATTTGAAAATTTCCAAACATTTATTTACTTATATAATTAGTTCTTGTTTTCATTTCTATGATTCCAAAATTTTATTTATACTTTATAAGTGAGGTTACTATTCTATTGGAAATATTACTATTCTTAAGGGTCATATTAAAATTCAAGATGTCACATTACTATTCAATTTTTTTTTGTTCCTTAATTTATATTAATACAATTTATTCTATTCATTCTTCATTTATAATGTTTTTATTTTATTTTATATCTTATTTTTTTTCTGATTTATGATATATGACATAATTATAAAAAGGGAGATTTCACTGATAGAATTTTAGGTCCTTAAATTCTTCCCCCATACAAAATTTCACCCATAAAATTTTGATTCATTAAATAAGGTGAAAGCAGGTTCAAGTAATTTTCCATCTTTTCTTCATCAAGTTCTAATGTTTCCTATTTGTACTTATGGTTCAGCCATTGTAAATTAACCATTTTAGTGGTCATGTAGTGAAATAATTTATCTCTATGTTCCATTATTTTCAGTGGATAATCCTCCTAAGAGATATCATGTTCCGACTATGCCACCTCTAAATTTTGTACATGTGAGGAATTTGGAATTCACATTCACAAAGAAGATATGTGGAATACATATTATACATGAGACATGGTTAGTGGAAGTGATATTCAATATGAAAAATCTCTAATATGATCAAGGTTCTTGAAGGGGATAATGTACGTGAGACTTATATTATATTTCTCCACAAATATCATCATCCCATTCTACAATGATATATAATGGAATACCATGTCTCCAACCTCAAACCTGAGGTCCCTCTTGTTATTATCTCCATAGATCTTCTATCTAAATTTTTCTTCCTTAGTGTGTTATTGAATGTTTTTTAGCTTTTCCACCATTTCATTGACTATTTCAGTTTCTGGAATTTTTCATTCATTAACTTTATACCAACACACTATTGATCTTCATCTTTTCCCATTAATGACTAAAATGGATCGATTTAGATTCTTGAGTGGAAACTTCTATTGAAGGAGAACTAAACTAGAGTTCAATGTTTGTCACATCCTCCCTTGAATTTTGAAAAATGTTCTCTCAAAATGTCTTCTAGTGTCTGAATAATCAACATAGATTGTCCATTATGTTTTTGAGGGCAGGTTGTACCAATGTGAAACTGAGTGTTTAGAGCATAATGCAGACTTTTCTTGAACTAGGCATTAAATATCAAATATCAATCCAATACAGTAGTTTGTGGTACTACATGAAGCCTAACCACTTTATTAATAAATATCCATGCAATTTGGTTGATTTAGTAGTCTTTTTGAATTGTGATAAAGTGAGTTGTCATTATAAGATGTTCGGATATAACCAATAAAGCATTAATTCTCGTTGATATCATTGGAGGTATAGTGAAAAATACTATGGTGAGTTTTTCCTACTTCCAGGATGGTATAGAAAATGGTTGCATCAGCCCCTTAAATTTTTTTTCTTTTAAACTTCACTTAATAGTCGTTCTCTTTGTCAAGCACATCAAATTAGTTCTTTAATTTTTACAAAAATTTCTACACTATAGCTGCAACCCTAGGTCATCTCTCGATGGAGCCTTAGATCATTAATTTAAAAAGAAGTTTTTGATTATGAATATATAAAAGGAAATATATTTTGGAAAACATTTGGTTAGATTATTAATGATGAAAATATAGAGTGAAAGTGATAAAATAATGTAGAAATCAACAAGGTTAATTAAGAGTGTTCAACCCAGTGAAATCTTATGATACTCTTCTTGAAATTCTTCAAGAGATAGGGTTATGTTATTTTAATCCCTTCATTTTAACACCTATAACCATAATGTGACTAATTTTATACTTGGATACATCCTATGTTTTATTCAAAAACACACAATGATTCACTGAATATCACTTCTGTTTGGGGGATTTGTTCTCAACATTATAACTGAAACTCACCATAGATACACATAAAGAACTAGATGTTCTTTCCTAGTTGGTTTTTTATTTTATTGAGAAACAATTACCTAAATGTGGATAACCTTTAATGTGCTTATGTGATTTCAATTCACCAGTACGAACCACACAATCTTCTCAATTGAATGAGGGAAGAAAAGGGGATGAACAGTGTGTAAAACATCTCATGGAAGGGTACATCCAAACATGATCATCTAATTTTGAGTATAACATACCAGTATATAACTCAATTAAATAAAAATATAGGATGAATAAAAACAAAAAAAAACCTGGAATTAAAAATATCATTTAATATTACACAAATATGAATCTCGTGATTGCATCACATTCCTTCCCAGGTGATCACAAGGTGTTTAGAAATCCATTGTCGGGGAGGAAGAAAAAGATGTTAATATAGAACATCCCATAACCACCAAAATGTCTATAGATGTTTCAAAATACTCCTTTGGGACTCCAAAATGGAATCACCTTTCCTCCTGGTTGAACTCCCAAATAACACGCCCATTGTTCCTTTTATAGCCAAAATGTGAAGTGGTATTGGGCTCCTAGATTTTGAGAATCCAATTAGATCATGGGTTTCTACCACTAGAAAGTCTAATATACATTTTTAGAAAAATTGTAAACATGTTACCCCCACTTCTTTACTCTCTTAACCAAATGTTTGGAACCATTTGGACATGTAGACACTGAGATATGGATAGATCACAACACCCCACTTTTGCCATTGTGCAGATCCAGTGTTTTGGAGAGATTATTTCAGATGAGCATCTTAACAGAAGAATTTGGATTTGGATCCTTCGTGAATGTTTTAGACTACTGTATTTTGGATAAAACCACAAAATCACATTTCAATTAGGCTCAAGTGTCAGTATAATTATGTAGTTGATTCCATAGATTTTATTGGATTTCTGTGCAAATTGGACCATTTTTCATTAACATAGTCTTAGGCCTTCTAAATCACATACACCTATAACAAAAACATCAAAATAAGTAAAATATCCAATTCTGATAGTGATAATAATTAAACTATATAACCAAAAATGAATTAAAACTAGTTATTATACTTTTAATATTCAATACAATATCAGTTTAATAAATTTGTATATAAGTGATATAAAACAGTGAATCGTGGTATGATCACACCCTCACACGTAAATTTTTTACTCCTAGTAAATGTACAATATCTAAATCATGCACCATTACTAAATAAAATGGGTGAAAACAACCAAGATTATTTTCAAATGAAATTAATAATGTATCATTTATGAAATCAATTTTTCTACCATTTTTATTTTCTCACATTCGAATTTGATTAACTTTATTTGTTCACCCATGCAACATGTCGCAACCTAGATCACCTAGATATTTTCTTCTTCACACAAAGAACATATAAATCTGGATTTACACTATTTTCCTAGAGTTCACGTGACATTACTATATGCTTTCCAAGATTATCCATTCTCTACCATTTGAAACAAGTGTGCTACTCAAGAGGACTTCCAAAAATTTATTATGAGGTTCAGGGGTTGGTAGGATTTAATGTTTAAAAATATGAGGTAGAAGAGGAGTGTTTAATATCTTATGTAAAAAACATGTCAAAATTAAGCAAGTGTTCACAATGAATATACAAACTCAAACCCTAAAAAATTTAATTACATTCAACTCACTATCCCTATTTTCCATTTGGTCGAGTCACAACCATAAAAATAATAATAATGAGTAAACAACTTATTTTATCCGTTTTATTATTTTGATAGGTTTTTTTTCAATGTATAGAAAAAAATTATATATATAGTTTTTTCAAGATAAATAGGGAAACATGTGTGAAACAACGATGTGATATGTATTATGAACCCATTTCTCAAAGTAAATGTTTTCATCCTATATATCAACCAATAACAATGATTAACTCCCCATAATTCCCATGTAAACACCCTATATCCCATAAATTATGAAAATAAAACTACAATATACACAAGATATGGGTAGGTGGGAAAAATTAGCTTGTAATTTGGATACCTAATAAGCAATTCATGGTCCCTAATTATTAAAAAGGATAAAATGTAAAGGTGTATGAAAATAGAATATAATATTAAAAGTTACTTTTCATTGAATGATTACCTCAATCATGAATGAAGCATACATGAATCTTATAGAATCAAAAAGAATCAGGGCAAGTTATAGTTTCTCTACATGACCTGCGACTTTCAATAAAGTGATTAAATGTAAGAACATATAATAAATGGCTTAAAATGTCTCTATGACAACCCTTGTTTTATTACAAACTTTAACATGATTTATTACATAAAACTTCATTTGATACAACAAAGTAGATTGATATGTTTAGTGTCTTTGGGGATTAGGATCATTACATAACAACTTAAAACATGAAGTACAACATCTTTATTGAAAACTTCCTTTACATGACCACTAAATTTCCTTGTACTTAGAATTGCATGGGATAACCTGAGGACATGCATAAGAAAAGGGTGAGCTATAAAGCCTAGTAAGGGAATACACATGGAATAACATGAGGAGTATAATACGTGTTAGAAATTAGTCATATCAATAGATCACAAGAGAAACATGAACATAAAGGCATGATAAAGAATTATAATCATAACATGGAAATGTGGCAACCACACTTAACATGGAATTAGCATGAGCCAAGGCTCATTCCACATGGAGCATGAGTAAATCCTCATTGCACATGAAGCACGAGTAAACCCTAGTTGCACTTGACTTAGAAAGAGTCAACAATCATTTCACATGACGTATCATGATACTATACTTTACCCAATGCATTGGAGTGCTATAAGGGTGCACCCTTCTTAAACATTTCATTTCATGCATAAGTGTGCCACATGGGTCATAAAACATGGATTCAGAAAACATAATCATTTATTCCATGATAAAGGAATGTGTAATTCATACGTAAAACATTATAATCAATAAGTAAATGTGAATAAAGTTGAATACCCATGATGGGGAAATGGGGATGGTATTCACTACACAATGGCATTGGCTTAGAAAATCAGTGCGATTTCGGCAGCGTAACGGCGTGACATAAGAATTCATAAAAACGGTTGATGAGATAGAACGGGGTTACTCGTCATATTTAAATGTAATGGACAGTAATTAGGTCATATATATACATGTCCCAACATTTTTAATGGAATTTAGATTCATGATACAATAGTATTTCTTGAATGTAAATTAGGAGAGAGAAGTTCCTTTTGGAATTTCAGCATAGTAACGGATGTACATGGGTGGCATCTAACGAGAGAGAAAGGGGTCTCCCATAATTAGAAAATAAATAGGGAAGTATGAGGGAGGTGAGAAACCATACCCCAACATTCATAATTTAAATTAAAAGGGAAAAACAACTGAAAGAAAATTGGACAAAATGAGAAAGGAAGAAAAAACCCTTACTTGGAAGTGTGCTTCAAAAGGCTAGAGAGAGGCTTGTGGGAGGCTTCATCGGAGCATCGGGCACCTTGGGAGGATTCTAGAGAGAATAGGGTAGAGGTTGTACTAACTCCAAAGGCTTTGATTGAGGAGGAAGTGGGAGCTTGGGTGAGTTTATATAGGAATGGTGAGGGAATTCATTATTATTTAGGTTTGGGACCCCTTATATTAAATTAATCCAAACCACAAACCATCACATGGTTTTTTCCCTTGGGTTTTGGAAAAAAGAAGAGGAAAAAAATATTTTATAAGGCCAAAGTCTGAACTTATTAAAATAATAGGGTTGCTTATGTGGAGGTGAGTCACACTCCCATGAAGAACAATTTAAAAAGACATGGTGTTTAATAAGTCTTGAGGGGTCCATTAATGCTTTGAAAAGTAATTCAAACAAACCAAAAATCACATTATTTTAATGGTAATACATATATTTGCCGAACATAAAGATTATTGTATTTTATTACATCACTATTGGGTCATTATGATGTCATAAAACACATTATATATTTAAACGGTATTTAATTTTTACCCAAATATTTGACTGTCTCAGAAAATTATGAAAAATTCACTGTTGGATAATTATGACATCATGATTCCAGAAATAACATTTATTTTATCTAAATAATTGTCTAAATATGATAATTTTCACTTTTAAAATAAAAACCTACATTTATTGAAAATTCACGGGTTTTGACAGAAATGACTTTCAAACCTTAATAAAAATTATAATTGCATTCATAAAATTATAAGATCATTTATATTTAATAAAAATTAATTTAATAATAATAATATTTTATTAAAAAATTATTTAATTAAAAAATACATTAATTTAATAAAATTGATTTCTTAATTAAATAATAACTAAAAACACTATTTGTACTTTAAAAACTATTTACAATGTATCAATAATGAAAGGAAAGTATATTCATTATTATATACAAAAATAATAATGTACATGAACATAGTAATATCGATTTGTTACATAACCCCTTAATACATCCGCATAAGACCTAAGGGTAAGGTGTGCGATGGTAACAGACTTGTGGGGTGGCTCGGATAATATCGCTCGAGTGGTAATCTCTATAAACATCCACTTTTCCTGTAGAAGGTCTCGCTCGAGCTTGACATGATGAAGCTCAGCTTGGGCTTGGTCAAGAGAGAATCCCAAGGATGCCACCTCTTTTTCGAGCACTGACAAATGGGCTTCGTATGGAGAAATTCTACGGGATGAGGCAATCACTTCTTTTGTCTGAGTAAATTGGATTTGTTAAATCCCTATATTTATACTAATTATGTGATCACTGTTTATCGGCTATACTAGCAACGGTGAAAATTATTAACATAAAACCAAAGAAGTTTACATTTTATATAAACATAAAGAGACATTTAATTAGATCAAGAGGGATTTCTATTAATGAATCTTTGGGTCGTTATAATATTCCCCCTTTAAGAAAAATTTCCCTTGAAATTTTCCTTTTCCCACACTAAAATAGATGTGGGTAACTCTGCTTCATCATTTCCTATGATTCCCAAGCCGCTTCTTCAAACTTGTGGTTTCTCCACAACACCTTGACGACGGGCATTGTCTAACTTCGTAGAACTTTTTCTCTACGATCTAATCTTTACACTCGTTGCTCCTTATAAGAAAGATCATCTTCAATTGTACCACCTTAAAAGAGAGTACATGTGAAGGGTCTGGTATGTACTTCCTTAAGAGGGATACATGAAATTCATCATGTACTTTCGTCGTGGTAGGTGGAAGTGCTAGTCGATAGGCCACAGCCCCGACACAATCTATAATCTCAAAGGGGCCGATGTACCATGGACTTAACTTCCCTTTCATTCCAAACCTCATGACCTTATTCCATGGAGATATGCGTAGAAACACCATGTATCAAACTTTAAGCTCAAGGTCTCATCGACGGTTATCTGCATAACTCTTTTGTCGAATCTGGGCTGCCTTGATATGCTACTGAATGGTTTTCACCCTCTCCGTCATTTATTTGACCATTTCCGGTCCAAGAATCTTACATTCACCAACCTCATCCCAACACACCGGTGTTCTGCACCTTTTCCCATAAAGGGCTTCATATGGTGCCATTTGGATGCTTGAGTGGAAATAGTTATTATAAGAGAACTAAACCAGAGGAAGATGTTGATCCCATCCTCCATTAAAGTCCATTGAGCATGCTCTCAACATGTCCTCATGTTTTTGGATAATCCTCTCATATTGGCCATCAGTTTGAGGATGATAGGCCGTACTGAAGTTCAGTTCAGTATTCAGAGCATGTTGAAGACTCATCCAAAATATAGAGGTGAATCTTGGATCTCGGTCAGAGATAATAGATTGTGGTAATCCATGCTACCTTACCACTTCCCTGATATATATTTGTTCCTGTTTATCCAAATAGAAATCCTCCCAAATAGCAATGAAGTGTGCAGTCTTTGTAAGACGATCCACAACAACCCAGATTGCATTTTTGCCTTTGGATGTCCTTGGATGTCCGGTGACCATGTCCATGGTGATGTTCTCCCATTTCAATTATAGTATGGGCAATGGTTGCATCATCCCCTTAGACATCTACCTCTATGCCTTCACTTTCTGACACACCAGGAACATTGATGTATATTCAGCGATCTCCTTGTTTATATTATCCCACCAAAAGTTTCCTCGGAGATCTCGATACATCTTTGTGCTCCCTGGGTAAATAGAAAAATTTGAACTATGTGAATCATCTAAAAGTTCCTTCTTCAGCTCCAGACTTGATGGAACACATAGTCCTTTCCTAAACCGTGCAATTCCTTCATCATTAACATTAAACTCTGAGGATTTACCTTTTTTGATAGCTTCCACTTTTTCCTGAATTCCCACATCATCCTTTTGAGCATCCTCTAACCATTCCAAAATAGGCGGTTGAGCAATCATTTGTGAAAGGATTGATGATGTTCCCTTATTTATGATTCCCATGTCTATCTTCATTAAATCTAAGAAAATTAGATCCTTCTATATTCTCATCATTGATAGAATAGATGGGTCCTTTCTACTTAGGGCATCTACGACCTTGTTCACTTTCCCATGGTGGTAATGTATTGAACAGTCATAATCCTTGATGAGATCTATCTATCTTCTCTGGCGCATATTAAGCTCTTTCTGTGTGAATATATATTTAAGACTCTTGTGGTCATTATATATCTAACATTTCTCCCCATCGAGATAATGCCGCCAGATTTTCAAGGAAAAGATCCCCGCCGCTAACTCCAGATCATGCATTGTATAGTTTTGCTCATGGATTTTCAACTGCCTTGAGGCATAGGATATCACTTTATCATTCTACATCAGCACACGGCCTAAGCCCTTCTTCGAAGCATCACTGAATACCACAAAAATTTCCCCACTTGTGGGTAAAGTGAGCACGAACGCAGTGATAAGCCTGTTTTTCAACTCCTTGATGCTTTCTTCACATTCATTACTCTAAGAACAATTTACTCACTTTTGAGTTATCTTGGTAAGAGGGTTGGGAAATCGTGAGAAATTTCTCACAAATCATTGATAATATCCACCTAACCCCAAGAAGCTACGGATATCTGTTACCAATGTTGGCATTGTCCATCCATCAATTGCATCTGTTTTAGAGGGATACATAGATATCCATTTGTTTGTGATGATATGGCCCAAGAATGAGACTTCTTTTAACCAGAACTCACACTTGCTGTACTTTTCAAAGAGCTTCTACTTGAGTAAAGTCTCCAGTACAGTTCTTAAATTCTCCTAATGATCCTCCTTGGTTTTGGAGTATATTAGAATAACATCTATAAAGACTACCACAAATTTTTCTAGGTAATATCTAAAGACTCTATTCATCATGTCCATGAAGATTTTTGGAGCATTGATGAGTCTGAAAGGCATTACTATGAATTCATAGTGCTCATATCTTGTACGAAAAGTAGTCTTGGGGACATCTTCCTTCTTCACCCTTACTTGATAATATCCCGACCGCAAATCTACCTCTGAGAAGTATTGTGCTCTATGCAGCTGATCAAACAATTCATCGATCTCTGGCAGAGGATACTTGTTCTTTATCATGATTTTGTTAAGTTCACGATAATCGATGCAAAACCACATTGATTCATCCTTCATCTTCACGAAGAGGACTGGTGCACCCCATGGTGAAGCACTTGGATATATAAACCCTTTATCTAGATTCTATTGTATTTGTTTCTTTATCTCTTCAATCTCTACAACAGCCATTCTATATAGAGTCTTGGATATTGGTAATGCCTCGGGTATAAGTTCAATTGAGAACTCAACATCTCTTCTAGGAGGAAGACCAGACAGTTCCTCGGAAAACACTTCAGCGGATTCCCTCACAATAGGCATTTCTTCAAGGATGGTTTCTTCCTTGGACTCAATCATCTAAGCTAGATACGTGTGCTCATAGGGAATTAATATCCATGCTTGAGATGATGGAGCTAAAGTAGATTCAACTTCCTCCTTACACAAGTAAAGAATCAAGGGTCGATTCTCCATATGGAATGTTATTTCCCCCTACCAACAATTTATGTTGGCTTTATATAAGGAAATCTAATCCATGCAAAGAATTGCATCATATTCCACCAGAGGGAGTATGATGAAATTCTCCGAGAAATTAAATACACAAATTATAACAAGGGAGGACTTATATTCATGGGATGCAATGATTTCCCCATTTGTCGTACTCACCGACATCTTCACTTCCATGATTTGTGGTGGTGTTGGGATTTTTTTACTAAAATTTCGAGATATAAAAGAATGCGTAGAACCTGAATCAAAAAAGTATGTTCACTATTCTTGAATTAATAACTAGCATACATGTCACCACTTCACTATTGTGGTTCACTTCGGTAGAAGTGATGGAAAAAGCTCTTCCTTTCAACCTTGGAGGCTTTTGGTTGCCTCCGAAAACCCTTGGATTAGGGCACTAATTTGCAAAATGCCCAGGTTCATTACATTTGTAGCATTCAAAAACGTGTTGAGGTTCAAAAGGAGTGTTCCTCTACTATATCATAGCCACGGGTCTTTCTTGCCAACAGTTAACAGCTAGGTGCCTTTCTCTTCCACACCTGAATCATTTCCCCGTCCCCTTAAGGCAATTTCCAGGGTGCTTCTTTCCACACTTTTGGCAAGTGGGGTGCTGGATCTTCTTAGCACCGTTGGATTTATCCATCGGTCCACCAACATTGAATTCAACCTTACGCTTCTTATCCCCATGATACCACTGTGATTCTCTGATCTCCATTTCAACCTTGAGGGCACATTGGACAATTTCCTCATAGCTTTCGAAGTCATGGATTGCTAATGCTTTCTGTAGGCTTGATTTAACCCACCAAATAAGCGGTCAACTTTTCATTCTGGGGCAATGAAAAAGTTGGAAGCCTATCGTGCAAGCCTTGTAAAGTTTTCCTCGTACGCTCCAACAGATTATTCATCTTTTTTCTTGAGGGGAACAAAGTCCCTTTCCATCTTAAGCCAGAGGGTGTACGGAAAATATTTATCGAAAAACATCTTCCGGAAATCCTTCCATTCCAATGCCTCGATCTCCCCCTCATGCTTTGTATTTTTGATCAACGTCCACCATTGATCATCTTTACTCTCCATGCGATATGTCACCAGGAGAACCTTATCATGTTCAGAACATTGAAGGATGGAGAAGATCTTTTCAATGGAGTTGATCCATTGTTCAATGATCTTGGGATCAGATGATCCACTGAAAGTAGGAGGCCTATGTCTCATGAATCTCTCGATAGTGACATGTTCTTTCTTGGGGGGGGGGGGGGTGAACGTTCCTCTTGACCCGTGTTTCTATTCAAAACTTGAGTTAGCTGAGAGAGAATCGTGACAAAGTTTGAGATTCCCGCTCCCATTGGGTTGGGCATCTCATTAGTACAGTCATCACACGGATCTTCACAACGGTTGTTAGCTCGAGTCCTCTTATTACTGGCCATTGGCTAGAATAAAAGGAAAGTTAGGGGTAACACATTAAGGGTAATCCAATGACAAAAGTTGATGACTTATAAATAATCTTTTATTTAATTAACTAATGAGTCTATTGTCTTCAATCTAGGATTTTCATGATCTACTTTCTAACATATATTCTTAGGGGCATTTTTTTAATTTCCTTAATAAGGGTTCTTACTATGCTTGTGAATTTATCAAAACATATCCCCCGGTAGTGTCGTAACCAAGAGTGCAGCAAGGCCCATTGTCGTGCACCAGTTCCCGTTTGAGTCTAGCTCAAAGTGGTGTTTTCAGGTTTTACCCCTAGGATACATCTATGCCAAAGCCGCCTCTACCTGCTCGTATCCAGATAGGGATGTATTTTCTTGATAAACCACTTACTTACTACTTACCAAATCTTAGGGATGTTTTTATTATACGTAGTCTTTTCTCTAAGGATTTAATTGGGTTTTCTAATCCTAATATCAAAAATAACTAAACCTATCCTCTGATACCAACTATGAAAACCCTGTTTTTATTACAAACTTAAACATGATTTATTACATAAAACATCACTTGATACAACAAAGAAGAATGAGAGGTTTAGTGTCTTTGGGGATTAGGATCATTACATAAGAACTTAAAACATGAAGTACAATATCTTTTTTGAAAACTTCCTTTACATGACCACTACATTCCCTCATACTTAGCATTGTATGGGATAACCTGAGGACATGCATAAGAAAATGGTGAGCTATAAAGCCCAGTAAGGGAATACACATGGAATAACATGAGGAGTAAAATACATGTTAGACATTAGGCATATCAATAGATCACAAGAGAAACATGAACATAAAGGCATGATAATGCATGATAATCATAACATGGAAATGTGGCCACAAAACTTAACATGGAATTAGCATGAGCCAAGGATCATTGCACATGGAGCATGAGTAAATCCTCATTGCACATGAAGCACTATTAAATCATTGTTTCACTTTAATTAGCATGAGTCAACACTCATTGCACATGACGTATCATGATACTATACTTTACCCAGTGCAGTTGAGTGCTATAAGGGAACACCCTTCTTAAACATTTCATTTCATGCATAAGTGTGCCACATGGATCATAAAACATGGATTTATAAAACATAATAATTTATTCCACGATAAAGGAATGTGGAATTCATACATGAAAATTTATAATCAATAATTAAATGTTCATAAAGTTGAATACCCTCGATGGAGAAATGGGCATGGTATTCACTACACAATGGCATTGGCTTAGAAAATCGGTGCGATTTCGGTAGCGTAACAGCGTGACATAAGAATTCATAAAAATGGTTGATGAGAGAGAAAGCGGTTCCTCATCATATTTACATTTAATGGACAGTAAGTAGGTCACATAGATACTTGTCCAACAATTTTAATGGAATTTAGATTCATGATACAAAAGTATTGCTTGAATGTAAATGAGGAGAGAGAAGTTCCTTTCGGAATTTCAGCATAGTAACGGGTGTACATGGGTGGCATCTAACGAGAGAGAAAGGGGTCTACCATTATTCAAACATAAATAGGGAATTATGAGGGAGGTTTGAAACCATACCCCAACTTTCATAATTGAAATGAAAAGGGAAAAACAACTTAAAGAAAATTGGAAAAAATGAGAAAGGAAGAAAAAAACCCTTACTTGGAAGTGTGCTTCAAAAGGCTTGAGAGAGGCTTGTGAGAGGCTTCTTGGGATCTTGGGTCACCTTGGGAGGATTCTAGAGAGATTATGGCAGTGTTTGGACGAGCTCCAAAGTCTTTGAGTGAGGAGGAAGTGGGAGCTTGGGTGGGTTTATATAGGAAAGGTGAGGGAATTCTTTATTATTTAGTTTTGGGACCCCTTATATTAAATTAATCCAAACCACAAACCATCCCATGGATTTAGAAAATTGTTTTTATAAAAGGGAAGATGAAAACAATATTTTATAAGGCCAAAGCCCTAACTTCTTAAAATAATAGGGTTTCTTATTGGAGGCGAGTCACACTCACATGAAAAACAATTTAAAAAGACAAGGTATTTAATAAGTCTTGAGGGGTCCATTAATGCTTTGAAAAGTAAGTCAAACAAACCCAAAATCACATTATTTTTATGGTAAAACATATATTGTCCGAACATAAAGATTATAGTATTTTATTACATCACTATTAGGTCATTATGATGTCATAAAACACATTATATATTTAAATAGTATTTAATTTTTACCCAAAAATTTGACTGTCTCAGAAAATTATGAAAAATTCACCGTTGGATAATTTAGACGTCCTGATTCCAGAAATAACATTTATTTTATCTAAATAATTTTATAAATATGTTAATTACCTCTTTTAAAATAAAAACCGACATTTATCGAAAATTTACGGGTTTTGACAGAAATGGCTTTCAAACCTTAATAAAAATTATAATTGCATTCATAAAATTATAAGATCATTTATATTTAATAAAAATTAATTTAATAATAATAAAATTTTATTAAAATATTATTTAATTAAAAAATACATTAATTTAATAAAATAGATTTCTTAATTAAATAATAACTAAAAACACTATTTGTACTTTAAAAACTATTTACAATGTATCATTAATGACAAGAATGTATATTCATTATTATATACAAAAATAATAATGTAGATGAACATAGTACTATCGATTTGTTACATAACCCCGTAAAACAGCCGCATAAGACCTAAGGGTAAGGTGTGCGATGGTGACAAACTCTTGGTGTGGCTCGGAAAACATTGATCCATTGGTATTATCTATAAAATTCCACTTTTCCCAAAGACGGTTCTGTTCAAGCTTGAAATGATGAAGCTCTTCTTGGGCTTGGTCAAGAGCGAAGCCCAAGGACGCCACCTCTTTTCCGAGCTCCGAAAAATGGGCTTCGTATGGAGAAATTCTATTGGATGAGGCCATCAATTCTTTTGTCCGAGTAAATTGGATTTTTTAAAGCCCTATATTTATACTAATCATGTGATCATTGTTCAAATACTATATTAGAAATGGTCAAAATTCTTAACATAAAATCAAAGCTGTTGACAATTTATATAAAAATAAAGAGACATTTAATTAGATCAAAAGGGATTTCCATTAATGAAACTTTGGGTCGTTACAGTCTCTCTGGTAAGGGAATAAAATATTGATTAGTGCTAATGATAAATGGGATTAAAAATAAATTAAACATATAAGAATGATATGAAAATTAAAATTCTAGAAAATGATTCCATATCAAAATCCATTGGAAAAACAATTTTCCAAAAACAATATATTTTCCCACACATTCAACTCATGCATGAAAAATTAATTTGGATATTCTTTTTCAAATCAATTTTTATCATAAAACACAAAATAAGGATAAATAAATAAATAAATGATTGTTTTTTGTTTTTATTGTTTTTTTTCGAGTTGTGTTTGTTTTTTATAATCTTACTTATGACATGTCACCTTCCACCACACCTAAAAATTACATTGTCTTCTATGAAATTATTTAAACTAAATAGGCAAGTAAACAAAAGTATGAAGAAGGGATAACTTGTTAAGTGGTTTAATATGTGGAATATATCAGTTGGATTTCCTCCACATGATTCTTTGATATATCCTCATAGAACTATTTGAGCCTCTTCCCATTCAAAGTATTACTCTTTCCACTCTTCTCATGAAAAACATGTATATCACCAAAATGGTAAACATCATTATTGGTATAAGGACCAATACATCATGCATGAAGCTTATTGGATAAAGAATTAGCCAAGAATTATACATGATAACCTTCTAACCAATATGAAATATCCGCTAATGAATAATCCAATCATGGATTGCTTTTATTTTTGCTTTATAGATTCGAGTGTTCACATATCCATAACATTGATTTTCTTCTAACTCCTGAATAAGAAACTTATTATGCTCACCTACATATGAGATATTCATATTACATGGTTTAACTTCACATTATGCACGGTTCTCTACCTATATCGGAAGGTGAAAATCCTTTCCAAACACAATCCTATATGGTGACATATTTATTTTGGTTGGAAAAGCTATACGGTATTCTCAAAGTGAATCATCTAAGTGAAAACTTTGATCTTTCCTATTGGGTTGTACCATTTTTCAAAGATTATCTCAATATACTGATTTGATATTTCTACTTGTCTATTATTTGGGGTTCATAGGATATAAATAATTTATGAAAAACCCAATACTTATGAAGAAAATTGTTCATGTTGTGATTGCAATAATGTGATCCTTGATCACTAATGATGAGTCTCGATAGACCCAACCTGTTGAAAATTTAGGACCTCACAAAATCAACAACCACTAGAGAGTCAAACTTCTTAGTAGCCTTTGCTTCCACCCATTTAGATACACTGTAAACAATCCAATAATATGTACACAATTACAAATGAATTTTGAAAAGGCATAATGAAGTTAATTCCTGATGCATTGAATATCTAAAAAAATAACATAAGATGTTACGTAATTTCATTACTCTTGGAGATATTCCATGTGAATTGACATCTAGTACATGACTTACAAAACTGATGGTCATCTCTATACAATGTTGGCTAACAAATACCTAATTCAAGTACATTTAGAGCTGTAAATTTATAGCAAATGTGGCCCCCACAATCCAGATTGTGGAAGAAGGTCAAAAAAATGGTGAACTCTTGGTCAGGGACACACCGACAAACAAATTAGTCAATACGGATTATCCACAAGTAAGGTTCATCCCAAATGTACCATTGAGAATAATGCTTAAGTCTATGTGATTGTGAAGTACTGAAATCATGGGGGACTGTAGATGTTTCTAGAAAATTAACAATGTTCGCATACCAGGGGGTAAGGTCCCCAACATCACAAAGGTTCTCATGAGGGAATAATTCTCCGATGGGGAGGGGTGAGTCACCATGATGGTATAGTGGTGGGGAAATACTACTAATGTGGTTTTCTACCATATTTTCCACTCCTCTCTTATCTCTAATCTCAAGGTAAACATCATTTAGGAGGGGCATCCACCGAATGAGGTTATTCTTAGCTTTAGGTTTCTTTAGGAGGAAAATAAGGGAACCATGATTAGAAATGACAGCGATTTTTCACCTGATAAGATATGAATAAAATTTTTTCATGTAAAACATAATAGAAAAAAAGTTATTTTTGAATATTTGTGTATTTATATTTGGGAGGGTCAATGTTAAGTGAGGAATACGCAATTTCATGAGGATCCTTCTCAACACTTTCTAATAAAACATCCCCATCTTCAATGTTTGAGGCATCATAAATAATCAAAAAGGGGGAGATCCCACCATGGTAGTAGGATGACCAGAGGTGATGTGAGACTCCTTTTTAGTGAATTGAAAGAATCCTCAAAATTTTAATCAAACACAAACTCTGAATCCTTTTTCAACAATTTATATTGGGGAAGTGTGACCTTATTAAAATTATTTATTGAATTGATGGTAAAAACATTCATGACCCAAGAATGATCGCACCTCAAGAACACATTTTGGATACGAAAGGGTTTATATTTATTCAATTTTTGATTTTCTAATTGAATTCCATATTTTGAAATAATATTCCCAAGAACTATCTCCATTCAACCATGAAATGGAATTTCTTGTAATTTAATACAAGATAGGTTTCTATGCAATGTCTAAGGATAGAACCTAAGAGATCCAAAAAATCAACAAAGGAAGTTCCATAAACTGCTAAATCATCCATAAAAACATCGATGCAGTTCTCTAGGTACTTATAAAAAATACTCAACAAACATCACTGAAAAGTATCGGGATCATTACATAGGCCCAAAGGCATCCTTATATATGAAAATGTTCCAAATGGAAAGGTAAATGATTTCTTTTCTTGATTCTTATGAGCTATATATATTGGAAAATAACCCGAATAGCCATCAAAGAAACAATAATGGGACATAATATAAAATTTTTCAAACATATGTTCAATGAAAGGCAGGGGAATGCAGTCCTTTATCATTTATTGATTTAGGTGAAGATAGTCAACAAAGACTCACCAACGACTCTACAGATGTGTTAGAACCAATTCATTCCTTTCAATAGACACTCCTATTATTCTTGTTTTATTAGGAACAATTTGAACCGGACTAATCCATTTACTATCATATATAGGATATATGATCCTAGGAGAAATTAATTTACATACTTCCAATTTTACCACATCAAGGAGAGTGGGATTAAACCAGTATTGATCTTGCCTTACAAGCTTATCCTCATTATGAAAAAGTATATGGTGCATACAAATAGATGGGCTAATCCCGAGAATATCATTCACTGTTCATCCTAGAGCCTTTTTACACTCTCTCCAAATATCAAATAATTTTAATTCCCACTATTGAGAGAGTTTATTGGTAATAATGATGGGAAATTGGTCAATACCCACAAGATAGGAGTTTTTAAATTACATGGATGTGGTTTTAATTCTAACACACAAGGTTTTGGGATTGAGGGACGAGATTTAGGGAGATTGAGGTCTATTCAACTATTTATGTTATCTTTTTTATTCTTTAAAGATATAGAATATATTGGAATTAAATTTTTAGAATCATCGACGGTCATGGCTACCTCAGAATGAACACACTAGTCAATTAAAGAACCAAATTTACGCTTTTCAGAACCCACAAAATAATCAAAACATGAATCAAAGATCAAATAAACAGAAGGTAAAGAATATGAAAATAAATCATAGTATGGGTCAAGAAGTTTATTTTTTTGTGTTTTTCATTTGAGATCACTTCCATCTAATAAACAGGAAGAGTGGAGTTCTATTCAATAGGGTAATTCATAGCCTCAAGGATGATAAAATATACTTTTTATCCACCAAACTCCATGGATAACATACCATTATGAATGTTGATGATCTTCTTTACTGTTTTGAGGAATGGGCTCCCAAGTATGAGAAGGTCCTGCACTTGGGTTCAATTATCCTTTAAATCAAGAATGTAGAAGTCGGTGGGGGAGAGGAGATTCATCATTTTTACAAGGATGTATTCAACCACTCTTTATGGGTGTGTTATTCTATGGTTTGAACGTTTCACTATGATTCCTGTTGATTGAAGCTCTCCAACCTATGGAGAAGTGTATATATAGTAAATAATTACATTTATTGATGAACCTAAATCTAGTACAACAATTGAATATAATTTCTCCCCTACGGTGCAACGTATCATGATAGATCCCAGATCTATGCACTTGATTGCCATTGCTGGTTGAATCAAGGATGGGTCATTCCTTCTTAGTTTAAATCTCTCATTCAACTTCAGTCTCCTTATAGGGGTGAAATGGTCTTTATGAAATTTGGCATATCGAGGGATTTTATTAACTACATCCAATATAGGAATGTTAACAATCATAGTTTTAAATGTATACATTATTCCATTACCAATTTTATTATCAAACATTTTCATAGATTTAGTGAGTCTTCAGTGAAAACTAAGAGTCTTGGATTGTTCATGGGGAACCTAAATGATAATTGGTTTTCCCTTTTGATTTTGTTTTTTTTTCACTGAAATCATTTATGTGTGGAGAAAGAGATGTTTCAAGAGAGGTACATACCTGTTGTGTAGAATTGGTAGAAGGATAAATTTCATTACCACTATGAAGTGTAATTGCATATATATTACCGTTTTTCCTTTTTACTAGCAATGGGATGGGATGGTAGTTGTCTAGAACCTTGAATATTGATCTCAACAATAGTGTTTTCCAATTTTTCTACTTGATTTCATAGGTCTTGAATACATGATTGTGTTTTATGATGGAACTGGAGTATTTGGGATGCGATTTTCTTCACCATGTCCTCATGGATTGGTTCACATTTGGGAGAAGGAGGAGGATTATTTTGAGAAGTTTAGGTATAATAATATTTCATACCATGGCCTTTTTTATACCAATTTTTCTTGGGGTACCACGGGTTGCATCCGTATTAGTACTACGGTTGTGATTTCCACCTGGGGTTTGGTTTTGGCCTAAATGGTTCTTCCTTGAAGTGTGGTGCTTACTGAAAAGGACTCCCTTGGAATACAGCTACACAAGACTTAGATAAATCATATAGTTTTCATTACTGGTCATAAAAATAATTTTTATAAGAAATAATACCACAATGTAATGGAATAGAAGAAGAGTTTGAATTACCATGTGCTTGAGATAATTACCTTATAAGGGTATGAATCTCCCCAAGTTTATTATCTATATTTTGTTCTATGGATGAATGAATTACCTCATGAACTCCTTAGGTTAGTGAAATTGATTGTGTACCAAATTGTGGTTCATTTTGAGCCATATGGGTTATTATGTCATGATCGGTGGATGGATTTTTATCAACAAGGGAACCACCAACTGCAACATCTGCCATTCCGTGATCCATGGGGACAAGTACATCATAGAATTATTGAATTAGAAATTGTTCACTAATTTGGTGGTGGGGGAAACTTGAGCAATGTATTTTCAATATCTTATAATATTCATGATGGGTCTCTCCTTTTGATTACCTAATTCCACGTATTTCTTTTCTAAATGATGCAGTTATGGAGGTAGGGAAGAAATTATCTAGGAAGAGTCATTAAAGGTCATTACACCCCCCCCCAAATTGTTGTAGGAAGATAGTATATTCAGAATTTGGCTACACCATTAAGGGTGAGTGGGAATTCCCTAATCTTAATTAGGTCCTCAAACATTTTTGGGTTTCATGGTGGATTACACTATATAGAATCCTTTGAGATGTCTATGATGGTACTCCCTAGGAAGATAATAGAATTTGGGAAGTAGGTGGATGAGGCTTCATCTCATCTCAACATTGACTGCTTGCTTGTGTTTTTTTATGTACGCAGGTTGGTACTCCACATCCGGGGGGTTAGTTTTTTAAGTTTTGATTATTTGTAGCCATGTTTTCATGGGTTTGATTGGGTTCAATATTTGAGTTTTTTAGAACCAATTGAGGTTCCGAAATGGGTTCCTCAATGATACTTGATTTATATACTCTAGATTCCCTGCTTTTTGAGTGAAGTGTCTTTTGAATTTCTAGATCAAATGTATATAGTGTTTGTTTTCAGGATCCTGTCATGAAACAATGATGTCCAATTTGATTGATTGATTGTTTATTGTTGTTTTTTTATTTTTTTGGATGATAAATTAAATAAAAACACTTAATAAAATAAAAAAGAAATTTAAAAATATTAATATTTTATATAATTGTATAGAGAGAGAGAAAAGGGAGAGGGAGAGAGAGAGAGAACACACAAAAACAAAAAAAAACGACAAAACCCATAACAAAAACAATCAAATGGGGGGTGGGATATTGAAAAGAGTACTGATTAGAAAGTAAAATAAATAATAAAACAAAATAAAAAATAAAAAATAATCTTATCTCCCTGGAAATGGTGCCAAAATTTGATCGCATTATCAAGCATGTCAAATTAGTTGTTTAATATTTACTAGATTTTCTATAGTATAGCAGAAACCATAGGTTATCTATCGATAGAGCCTTAGATCATTAATCTAAAAACATGTTTTTGATTTTCAAAATATAAGGTGAATTATATTTTGGAAAAAATTGATTTTGATGATGAAATATGAAAATAGAAAAAAAAAAGTGATAAAACAAAGTAAAAATGAACAAAATTAATTATGTTTGATCAACCTAGAGAAATATTGTGAGGCACATCCACCATCACATCAAGGGATATGGTTATGATATTTTAATCTCTGGTTTATAACACCTAAATCCGTAATACTAATGATTTTATACTATTTTTCCTCCTAGGTTTTAGTCGAAAACAGACAATGATTCACTGAACACTGCTGATGATTGGGTGATTTGTGCTCGACTTCAAAACCAAAACTCACCAAGACAACACACAAAGAACTCGTTGTTCCATATAGTTCTATATGTTATTTCATTTTTATACCATGAAATAAATTTAAATAACCTTGATATTGATTATGAGATTTCGATTGACCAATATTAACCACACAAAGATATAAATTGAATGAGGGAAGAAAAATGGATGAATGGTGTGTAAAACATCACATGAATGGTTATCCCCAAACAAGATTATTTGAGTGTGAGTATAACATACAAGTATATAAATAAATTAAATAAGAATAAAGGATGAATAAAATCAACATTAAGCTCGGAAAGAAAAAGAACATTCAATATAAAACAAGCATGATGCTTTGGATTACATCATGTTCATCCCCAGGTGATCACAAGGGGTTTAGAAATACATTGGAGGGGAGGAAGAAGAAGATGTTTAAGTAGAACTTTCCATTGATTTCAAAACTTCTAGGGATGATGAGAAGACTCTTTTAGGACTCCCAAATGGCAGAACCTTTGTTCCGGGATGAACACTCAAATGAGGTGCCTATGTTTCCTTATTATAACCAAAATGAGAAGTGGTATTGGGCGCCCAAATGTTGAGAAACCATTTGGATCTTAGTTTTCAGCAATTGTATAGTGGAATATTCTTTTAGAAAAAAATATAAAATTATAACCCCACCAATTTAATAACTTCACAGAATGTTTGGAACCATTTGGACAAGGAGATAATGAGACATGAATAGAACACAACAAACCACTTTTGACTTTGTTTAGATTCTATATACTGGACATATTGGTTCAGATGGGAATCTTAATGGAATAATTGATATTTGACTCCTTGATGAATGTTTTAGAATAATGAATTTTGGATCATCCCATAAATATATCAGCCCAAATGAATGCACGTCTTAATAGCATCATGTGGTTGAGTCCATAGATGTTATTGGATTTCTACGCAAATTGTCCCATTATTCATCAACATCATCTTGGGCCTTCCAAATCATATTTTCATATAACAAAAACATCAAAACAAGTAAAATATCCGTTTTTTATGGTGATAGTAATTAAATTATAGAACTAAAATCGAAGTGAAACTTCTTATTATTCATTGAATTTTCAGTACAAAATCATTTTATTATATTGGTATAAGGGTGAAATAAAATTGTAAATAATGGTACAATCATTGACACACCAAGAACTTTGATGTATATTCAGTGATACCCTTCTTCATATTGTCCTACCAATAGTATTTTTGGAGATCTTCAATCATCTTTGTGCTCCCTGTGTGAATAGATATGGTTGACCTATGTGAATATTTGAAAATATCTTTCGTTATCACTATATAAAAATTACACACAATCATAAAAAAATATCCTGAATACTTCCTCATCCATTTTTACTCTATTTATTTTCCATTTTTGATGGATTCCAGTTATTCAAATTTCCACATCATTTCTTTCAGCATGATTTTTTTTCTCTATAAGATATGGTTGATAAATCATTTGAGAAATGATTGATGACATTCATTACTTAATGATTCCTATGTCCCAACATTGTAGGTATTATATGATTGGATCCTTATCAATTCTCATCACTGATAAATATATAGGATGCTTTCTAATTAATGAATCTACCACCTTATTTTCTTTACCAGGATGGTATTGGATTGATCATTTGTATTCCATGATGATTTCTAACCAAAACTTTTTTTATATGTTGTCATAATTATGTTTGAATATATATTTATGGCTATTATGATCATTATACATCTCAAACATCTCTCCATAGAGAATTACTCTAGATTTTCAATGAAAATATCATAGCCTCTAACTCCATATCCTTTGTTGGATAGTTTTTCAAATGAAATTTTAACTACCTTGATGTATAGGCTATCATATTGTATTTTTTCATCAGTACATAGCCTAATCCAATCATTGAATCATTATTTTACACCAAACATTATTCCCAACTAGTTGGTAGTGTGAGCATTTGTGTTGTTATAAGCCTCTTTTTTAACTCTTTGAAGCAGTATTCACATTCACTAGTCTATAAAAACATTACTCCCTTATGATTCAGCATGGTCAATGAGTTTTCAATTATAATAAGTTATTTAAAAATCATTAGAAATACTTATCCTAAACAGGGAAACTATATATCTCTATTAATGATTTTTTTCTATTTATTTGTAATTAAATTAATCATATTACTGATGGATCTGAAGGGAGATTTCAAAAATTCACATAATATGTTATTGGACTAAGTTACAAATTTTTGATATCATAATTACATATTAATCTTTTCAAATATAGATAAATATTACTAAAAATGAAAAGAGAGTCATCTCTCATTTTATTGATGATAATAAGATTTTATATAGTCAATGTGAGATTAATATTTTTATTTGATGAATTATCTTATTAGAAAGAGGTTTTGGGTTATAATATCCTTAAAAGGTCACCTATCTAATATGAAATGCAATTTCTATTCCATCAAAAAAATATCCAATTTTTTATTTTATATTATTAAACAAAAGGTTACATTTGGATTCAAAATTCAACCATCAAATGTTTTATCTTACATTATGATACATAATATAATATTGTTAGTTCAATACAATATTTTTAAATATAAATATTTTTTAACATCCAATGATTTTTAAAAAATACATTAATCTTATTTTATATTATTTTATCTTGATAATGTTAAAAAATCAATGAATAATCATTTTTTTAGGATGTAGCAATGAAACTGGAGGAAAAAGTTGATATAAAAAGTAAAAAATATAGTCTTTACAAAAAAATAATTATTATTATGTAAATGGAAGATATTTATGTATAAAAAATAATACTTTTATAATGTGGTGACATGGTTATCCTTATTAATGTTTATTTATATCTAATTGTACTAAGATAATAAATTGGTTCATGATTAATTTTTTATATCACAAATTAGGTGAGTTAAGCCTTATAATTGTTATTGATAATCACATGTCATAAACTAATCCTAAACATTCCATTATTTTTGTTATAACATAACTTTATTTCACAAAATGGTTTTTATATCCATGGGATAAACTTTTATGAGGGAGGTGTATTGTTTAAAATAACTTTAAATTACCAAATTAATCCATTTAGATAGATAGTAAAAAATATATAAATCTTTACTGGTGTAGAATCATTACATCTCATTGTTTACCATTTCGGGATATAATAATAAAAAATTGGAAACATTGTTTTGATTATATTTACTTGTTTACTTTTTTCTTAAACTATTAATTGTTCTTTAGATCCATGCTATCATCAAAAAAGAATAAAATAATGATGATAAAGAATTATAATCATATATGATATTAAATAAAAAATAAAATTAATATAATGTCTCTATAATTTTAGAGAATATATGTGGATTATTGTTTGACAGCTAATTGAGGAATATTAAGAAATTGTTTCTATTTCATCTTTTTTATTTTTAATATGAGATTCATTAAAAATATAAATTATACAATAAATAAATTTTTTTGTCGAATTTATCTAAGATATTAATCATTATGTTATATATATTTCATTAAGGGTTTATTAGGTTAAAATAACACATAATAATGTAGGATAAGACATAATTATTTCCTAAACCAAGATCCTTATAACATAAAATTAAAACTATTTTTATATTAAAATAAATGACATGTATATCTTACACTAATGTTTTTTGGATCTCCTTTCATCAAAAAATTCATTGATGATGATAATATAGAAAAAAAGTATTCATTACTCATAAGGGTATCCATAGGTTGATAAAAACTAATACCAGGGTGACATCCCCCTTTTTCAATTGAAATTCTAGTGCATATTGATGTAAATTAGGAAAATGAATATATTTTTATTGAGGTGAATTAGAAATAAATACACAACTTCATATTCCTTTTACATAGACATAAACCTACTTACATATGATACAAAGGTAATCTCGAAGCATTCCATGAACTTACTAAAACATTACATAATGTTTGATTAATGTATTTCTTTACTACTATTGTAGCCCTAAAAAATGAATTTAACATATAAATTCAATTTAGATTCACCCAAAACATTTCATTATGTAAAACATAATAATAATTGATATCCATATATTGTATATTCCTCATAATTAATTTTTAACATTCCATTTATAATATCAATTTTCATTATGATTATAACATTTATAGTAATACTTAATATATTTCCATACTATAAAAAAATATAAAATAGGATATGGTGAAATATATCATATATATCAATATTCAATATCCAAAAATAGGGTATAAAATATTGTATGCCATCATATATATCAAGAATAAAAAAATATACCATATGTTATGGTACAATATACCTCAAATAGATTATATATTTTACATGATTTTGGGAATATCATTATCAAATTTTTTTGGATTTTATTTTCATTTGATATTTATAAATTCGATTGAACCTTTCAAATTTATTCATATGATTTAATAAATAAATATAAGATTTCCATATAACATTAATACCTTTTAATAAATTTTTCATTAGTTATTTGAACCATCGTTAATGTTATAGAGTATAACCCAAATGCACATGTATTTATTATATTTTTATTATTTTTTCTCTAATATCAAAATTCTATTCATATAACTAGTATTTTATATATAAAATTTTAGATTTATTTTATTTATGATAAATATAATTGTCACCAAAATTGTTAAACATTATAATTTCAATGAAATTTTAGAAAACTCAAATCATACACATCATATTAACTATTGTTTTTAATTATACAAATCAAATTTAGAATGTTAGATACTATTATGTTACTATTAATATTAATTAATTTTTTAACTATATATTTTTAAAAATAATAAAAAATAATAAATAATAATAATTTCTAACCACATTTCAAAACTCATTTGGAAAATAACTGTTGCAAAATAATGAATAATTAAATCTTCCCAAATAACCGATGAAGTATATTGGATTATTTTGATAACTTTCCGAAAAATAGATTTTAGAGACTGAATATTTTGTAATAAGATCCCAAATTATGAGAAGAATAGAACCAAAGGGGTTTCTAGAATTCTCATTAGACTATAATGATATAATAATCTCTTACAAATTTGACAAAAATATAAATCTTTCAAGTCTTTTAATGTATAAATCCTTGCACCGTAGGGGGTGTCAATTTATTATACCACGATGGTATTTTAGAGTGCAACTAAAACTTATTTTAAAAATAATTAAACTTTAAATAAAAATAATATATCAATTACCTAAGAAAATATTAAAATCAAGTATTTTTTTATTTATTTTCTTTTGAAAAACTTTTAATGTGATATAGGTTTTCAAAAAAAATTAAATCGAAGTTGAAATGCATAATGGAGGATATCAAAAAGGCTTTAGGATCCCAAAAACCTCAGATAAGAATATTTAGTAGATGATATTAGTGAGTGTAAAACCATATATTAAAAATATTAATTCTTTTAGTTTCTAATATATATAAATTATTATATCCAAAATTTAAAATTTTATATAAAATAATTAACTAGTAATAAAAAATAGTCATAATAATTTAATAATATTTAATAATAAAAATAATAATCATAACAATTCATTATTTTATTATGATATAAATTTCCAATGAACTGTGGAGAAGAGGCATTCATAGGAAAGTGTCGTATGATACTAATAAGATGGGAATTGAAAATAGAAAAAGAAAATGTGATTTTTTTTAAATTAAATATTTGGGATGACTATGAATAAAATATTATTTAAAATAAGTACTATTGAAATGATATTTTAATAATTCCATCAAATTTTTTAATGTTTACTATAAAAGTTATATCATTCAAACATGGTGAGAAAATGTATAATCAAAACAACCATAACATGAATGCGACTACACTCTAGAAATTTTTATATATTTTATAAAAAATATGCAAATGGATTCGAGATGAGTGAATTTGAACATTATTACCTAAAAAAACCATGAATATTTAATGGGTTTTATCTATACTAAATTATTCTAATCCACAAAATTTGTCATTTTTAAATATTTTTTGTTCTAAAAACTTCTTATTATACTAAACAACTTTTGAAAGTAGTGTTCTTTATTATATAATTTTCCATCACCCATCTCTTATTATTTAGTTCATTATTATTTATTTCTCCATATGGATCTATTAAATCATGTGTGTGTGTTCAATTATATATGTGTGTCTGTGTGTGTTTAAATTTTTACTTTAAAATATATTTCAAGTGATGAAATTCCGAATTTAAATATTAATTCTAAACGATTAATTATTTTTACCAATGAAAATGTATCCCAAAAAAATGATCTCCAACCTATATTTTAATAATATTTATTTAAATATTCAGTCAAAATTTATAGTGAAAATATTCTTATACTAGTATAAATTTATACTCAAATATATATTTCCATTTAAAACATCCATAATTATGTTAATAATTTCTAATAAAAATGAATAATGATAATTATCTATTGTTAATTAAATTTATATTAAAAATTCAATAAAAGTATAAATATAAATAGTATTAAAAGTATATAAATCCATAAATATATATATATATACATAAAAACATATTCATATATATATATACATACATAAATAGTATATATATATATATTAATATAACTATATAAATATATGATTTTTTATGTAATTATCTTTATATACATAATTATATATTTATATATATAAGGTGTATGATCAGGTTGGTCATGATAAATTATATATATGTGGGTGTGTTAATTATTTATGAAAAAATCATATGATCTTATTGAATAATCTTTTATTAATTCATTTCTCTCTATGATGGGTTTTGCTGATAATTGTTTATGGTAAATAGTGCATTCTTTTTCTTCATCACTTTCAAAATCAGGGTTAATAGAGAAATTTTTAAAGTATCACGCAATTTAATAGTTTAATATAGGGAGATATGATCTCACTAAATCTTTTTATTAATTTATTCAATTGATTTTCTAATATTTTGGCTAATTCCTCTTTAAGGGGATCAATTCATGGTGTTATGTATTTTCAACTTATCCCAACTATAATTCGTTTATTCTTTAGTGTTTATTTACCCAATTTATCTAGAGTTACTACCAAAAGGTTATTAATATTTTTTTCATATAATTGAGATTTTTAACACACTTTTGGGATTAAGTTTCATATACTTCAATCTATGGTGTCTTTTTTGAAAGGGGTGCATAATTTTTAGAAGGATCTTCTCTGAAGTATCGATAAAATTACGGTGTCATATAAACAGAAACAAATTTTTTGGAAACCCTACTATATTTATAATATATAAAAGATATATTGTTTGTTCTATTTTAGATATTTTCTATATAAATATCCAAGTGTGGTAGGGAAAAACTATTTCAAAAGTATGGAAATCAATCCTTTTAAAATTAGTTACTCGGGAAATCCTGCATTATGTGATATCCCTCTTTATGTCATATAATTCTATTTTTCATTGTATTGATTCATTTTTTATAGTATTGGTTGGGTATTATCAACGAGATAGACAATAAACCATGGCTTTATTGGGTATATATTTGTGCCCCAATGGCTCTTGGGGATTGATATTCAAGAAATTTATATATATCAATAAAAATATAAAAGCATAAAAGAGTTTGAGGATTTTGTAGGGTTTTATTTTTTCTTTACCTGAGTTTGAACATCCAAATAATTTCCATATTTTTCATTCAAAAACTGATGTTTAGGTCCCACACCTATCTTTTTTAAGTATTGTGTATTTTTTAAAACATATTCGGGTACATTTTTTTATTTTAATAATGATTGTTCTAATTTTTTGTGTACCTGGAAGGATTCATGGAATTATAAAGGAAATATTCATAGGCCCAAATCATCCCTAGGTTAAGATAATGAAAATTCAATATTTTTTGAACTGGTACTACGTGGCCAATGTTTTATAAACCCATACAAACTCACATTTATGTTCATTTATTTTGATTCATTTTACATCCATGCTATCCTTATAATACCATCCATCCAATGAAAAAAAATTATTAAATAAGGGAAAGGGGGTTTAGACAACAAAAATAACAAAGTCTGGGAAAACCTAAGGGGGGCTGAAGAAATGAACGCCCAGGGAATCTTCCCTAATCAGATTGACCCCCACTAGAGTTAAGATTTTCAAATTGTGAAGTAAAATATGAATAGGCCGGGAACATTAATAGAAACATGGTGGCTGTACACCTAGTTTCCATCATGCAAAGAGTGTAGAACTTTGGTGTTGGTTCCATGTAGGGTCTATAACATTCTTATGTAATAGAGGATCGACCACATAGTAGATTCAATTCCATGCAGGGCATTATATAGAAGCATAGAATCTGTTTCATCCTCTGACATCTCAAACCTCCTCTTTTAGAAAAGAGAGAGGCCATGAAGCATCACCTAGGCATCAGCTTGAAGGGAAGAACTGAAACGAAAACACCCAAAAAAGAGAATTAGAACAAAGATAAAATAATCACAGATGACCCCACCTTTATGAAGAAACCCATTAACAAAGAAGCCATCCATATTGTGTTTCAGGCCCTTGGAAGTGCGGGGGACCAAGAGACCCAGTGGCCTCTGTTAAGACTATTACCAGGGGTGATGTGAGGGAATAGGACATGATTCTTCTAAAGTCTACGAGCCTCCATCCAGTTGGATAAGAGGCTAACAATATCGAGAAGGAGGTTCTTCATCCTAAAAAATATGGATCTTCTCGAGGACTGACCTTATTCATTCTTGCACTGATTCCTCACCTTCCAAATACACCAGTATCCTGAATGTAGGTCCAACATACAGGCCAACCTTTCCAAACCCTTTTGACCTGCACTGTGGAACCACCTATCCAATAAATCCATATCCCTCATGTTCTAAGAAGGAATATAAGTGATGTTTCCAACGTACTCCCACATAGTGCTCACCCATTAACCTTTGAAGAATAGGTGGGTCATTATCTTCTCCTTGTGATGTCTGTAACATGGGAATCTTGAGGCCAAGGGATTCCACGACCTTTGACATTATCATCACTACGAACAACTTTGTTTCGAATCCTCAAAGTGATGAATTTTTACTTCATTGGGATTCCTCAAATCTAGAGGGTTTCATTCAGACTCTTCGTCTGATCATGAAGAACTTGGGAATGGTGAAAATCTTTGCTCATGGAATCCCCCGAGGAAGATGGAGAGAAGACACATTTTTCTAGCTCTGAACCATGTTCAATGAGATTGAAGGTGTCCAACTGGTCCTCCTCTAGTATAGCTTAAATAAATTTGTGGTGAAGACTAGCCTCCCTGAAAGAGATCGAGCTGACCGGGAATCCCAAGAAGCCAAGGGGAATCTCGGCCCAGTTTTGAAGCCAATATATATGTCTCCCTTCCCTATGATCTACAAATAAAGAGGATGTAGAACTATTATCAAAGGGGGGATCATGAACTAGAGCGGAAGGACTTGGCCCTCAAGCAGGGTCAAAATTCCTAAATGGGAGTTATGCATGGTAATCCCCCAGAGCATGTGTTGTTCATGAACTTTCCATGCAAGATTTCCATGCATGCATGCAAGGGTATCAGTGAGGTTTTGAACATTAATTCCTCCTTCCCCCGCCTGCCTTGTCACCCTACACCATGATTACCAGTGGAACCTCCCTTCGGCGGTTGGATCCCAAATGAATCTAGCCAAGCGATTCTAAATCCTATTGATAATGCCTTTGGAGACATTGATATATTACAGATATTGAATAGGGGTGGCGAGTAAGACATTGTTAACCAACACCATATGGCCTTTTAAGGATCCTTATAATAAAAAATCATGTAGTTTACAAGATTTGGTGTAGCATATAGATTTTATAAAATTACCTTTTTGGATTTGGGCTATATATGTAAATTCATTTCAATCCCCCCCTCTCGTGGTTTCTCCTCGGAGACACTTTTCGAATCCTTATGTGCCATAAAATTTTAAACACTACTGCTAGAAGGTTTTTTGGTGTATACACCCAGTTTAGGAAATGTTTTTAAATTTAACCAATATACGGTTTTCTTGTTACCCAAATCATTAAATGGTCTAGAATGGCCTCTCATTCCTTCTTAGTGTGATCATTTATATTTGGTTTGTGTAAGCTTGATCATGAAAAGTTTAATGGATTATGTAAGAATATTTAGGATGAGGAACTTATTTTTTTAGGTATTTCATTCATGTTTTCAAACATGATTTGTGTGTAGATTTTTTTTCTAGGAATTAACACATTAGATTGGGTGGAATGAGTAGAAATTCCAAAATGACTATAAAGAGGACAGTTTCTAGATAAATAACCGAGTATTGGTAATTAGTTTGGTTATAAAACAAGGATTATATTCCACTACTAACTATCTAATGGTTTGACTCAAGATAGGTTATTCCCACTTTAGTGGTTTCTAATAGGATTTTTGATGTAGGTTTTCATGGGTATAGAAATATTGATATTTTTTTTTCTATTTTTATTGATAATGTAATTTTTTATTGCGAGCTACATATATGATTCATCTAAATAGAAGGTTGTATTATATGGCAGTCCTCAGTCATTTAGAGATTACAATGTCTCATGGAAGTAATGTCATTTACAATAAATTAGACATCAAAAAATAGTTCATCACCTTGATTCATTGAAAGAGAAGATGCATGTTTTTGGAACCAGCATGTTGATGATTTTTTATGATGTAGTGAACTTCATTTTTTACATTTTTCAATATTTTTAAGAATAGGGGAATCATGTTGCTCATATTCTATAATATATGAGAGTAGTTCATGGGAAATTTTTTATTTGTATACTTTTCCCCAGAATGACTATAATTTTTTTAATGATAATTAATAATATTTATTCTTTATCCTCATGAAACATTATCTATATACATGAAAATTTTAATTTAATTAATGACATATATCCACACATAACCCAACTATGAAATGGGAAACATGTACATGGCATAAAATCATAATCATTATTGAGTCTTTATGTAGGTATTCCCATATAAAATGCATTATAAATATCCTAGAGATAGATTTGGACATGTATATGTTATTCCATATATATATATATATATATGTGATTGGTCTCAATATATTCCATTATAATGTGTTAATATGATGGTTTTCTCATTATATTATTCAGAGGGGGATATGGGTTTGTATTTGGGTGGTACTTATTTTCTTACCATATTTCTATATTAATTTTACATGATGAAAAAGGTCTCATCCTATCTGGATTATTTCTATGGTTAGTTCCAATGGAATATGTGTAAATCACTTATGGTAATAGCCTCTTGGGGCCCTCTATTAGTGTCTATAACCTATCGTTGTGGTCTAATACCCTATAAACCCTCGTATGAAACACTACTATTGGGTACTTTTTCACTGGTGAAAATAAGTATTTTAGTTAGTGTTAATATATTATTACATAAATAATCAATGTTAATTGTCCATAAATTCTCCACTACCATTTTTGATGTGAAATTTTCATTTCAATTTCCAATGTATATTTTCGATAAATAATACACCCCATTTTTTTATATTTTCAATTTAAACCATATTTAAATTTATAAATAAATTAATTTTTATTAAATTTTTATTTTTATTTATACAGTAATTAATATTATATAAAATCTCAATGAAAACACTACTATATAATGAGTATATTCATTACAATGCTCTAGGAATGCTAAAAAATGTAGATAGAGGGTGTCTTTTAAAAAGAATAACTGAATGAATAGATAATGGTACTTTTTATTAGTGCTGAAATAGTTAGTAAAATACCAACACTATTAGTTGTTTTATAGCAATGATAAAAAGTGACCTTTATATATTTTTCTATAATTACTTTAATATCGTGTTTTAAAATATATAAATTTATATTGATATTAATAAAATATAATTGAATAATTTATGGTTTCTATAACAATGAATATGTATTTACACTTAATATATAATATTATATTCAATAATTATTTAATAAATAAAAAATCTAATATTACTTAATTATTTTTTCATTTTATGAAAAAAAATTATATAAATCATTAATAAATTAATTAACATCATAAGATGTGTTAAAATTAGTAATTTATCTTTAAAAAAAGAAAAAAAAATTGATATTGGTGAATATTTTTTCATGATGATATAATAATTAAATTCTATATAAAAAAACTTTTCTATTTAAACCTAGGGGCACTAAAGACTATTTTCCATGGTAAAAAATGCTTATAAGTCAAAAATTTCACTATTTATTGTCTCTATATATATGAAATTCTATATCTTTATTATGATAACCTAGGAGGATGAAACATGGTTATTTAGAATGTGAGTAAATCCAATAATGGAATTGAGTAAAGGGTTTGTTGTACAAAATGATTTTTCATCAACTAAACAAAATCTTTATGTTATGCTATTTTTAACGTTATTCTCTATAATATTATAATATTATTTGAAACCAAATATTTTTTTAATATAATTTAATATCATTTTTTAAATTTAAATTACATTTTTTTAAGTAAAAATAGTTGACTACTACATTATAAAAAATTTCCATATAATATATGTAATAAAATTATTAAGTATTGGAATAAATTTAAAAACCTATTTAATATTTTTATCAATATAAAATTTTTCAAAAATATTTCAAAATATAATATGTATCATTTTTTAAAACAATCATGTTTTTATTGAGACCCATAATTTTTGTAGATATAAATTACATCTCAATAGATTAATATTCATTATATTTTAAAAATACAAGCTAGGGCACTATAAAAGTTTTCTGTCGTTGAAGAATAGATACAAAATATTTTTATTTCATAAATGGTTTTCAACATCTACCAAAAATATATTCCAACATATTAATATTTATAGAAATATCCCACTTAAAACTATTATTGGTATCATGGGGAAAGGAAATATAAGAACTTGTGAGATCATATTCTCTATAATGCTAAAAAAGGTTAAATGATAGATCAAATAAGTATAAAATAAGCATATAGTTTTGAAAACATTATAATAACATTTAAAAAAACATATCAAACATATCATATATCATAATCTTTATTCAATACATAAATAATGGTCCTTTATAAAAAATGATTCCCTAAAAAATAAATGAAATGAGCCTTGATATCATAACATTGTGATAAGACAAATGTTTGCATCATACACATAAGGATAGAAAATCATTTCCTTATTTGTGACTAACTAAAGAGACTATAATAGTTCATTTGTTTCACTCTCAATTCCAATATATCCTTATTCAAAGTCGACAATCAGATTTGTCAAATTCCCTTAATGGACTATGTTCACCCTCATTTTTAGTCATTATTACTTCATTTCAGATTTATCATTATACAATGTAATGGAGAAAAATATAATTCTGATCCCACATATCAAATAACTAAAAATATTACATATTTGTGGAATGATATTGTAAAATATTCATTATGTATTTCTATCATAATATTGTAACCCATGGAAAGGAATTAGTTTTTACTAACATTTCATCATTTTATCAATCCATAACCACTAGAAGATAAATTGGTTTCATAAATAATAATTAAATCATCATCATCATAAGACATAAAAAATAAAATTTTACGGTATCATTGGATCATATGCATATTAAATCATATGTAACATAAAAGGATTTCATCTTAGTAGAATATTAAAAAATAGATCACATGTAATATTTCATCTGGATAATACATTTTTCATTCTGAAAAACATAATATAAAAAATTCACAACTATTAATGAAATAATTTTTATTAAAATAAAATGTTAGAAACATTTAATAGAATCATTAAATCCTTGAGTGGTCCTGGAAGCAAGAAATTATATTCATGTCATGTATGGTAATAAATTATTCATTTCACATTTTTGTAAAAATTCAAAAGTACATTATTCATAAAATGAAAATATTATTATTTTCTAATAATTTTTTAAAATTTATATCATATTTTTTAATTACATTAAAGAATCATATATGTAACGGCTCGGACATTTCCAGTCCATTACATTGTAAAAAATTGATGTGGTCAAACACAATTCATGTTATAATAATTTTTTTTGATAATAATAATTGATAATGGTGATGTGAAATCTTTTTGGTGTTAATTAGTTTAAATGATTTTAATTTAGTCATTGTGAAATAAAAGAAATAAAATTTAATGTATTTAATTCAATGAGGGGAGGTGCATGGTTTCATTTTCATTTATTTAAATTTTAATAAATAATAAATTATTTGTGTAATGGACATGTAATGGGAGGCTGCTTGGAGTTGACGTAATGGTGGTCGGACATGGTCAATACGGAGAATGTCAATAATAATAATTATAATTATTAATAATTGGCGACGAGTTAATAAATTTTGATTTTTGATTTTTTATTATTATTATACTAAATAAATATAATAATAATGTTGGCTTAAATTCTGAAAGATCTGTTAATAAAGATTTAATGAGATTTAAATTTTGAATTCAATGAAATGAGATTTGAGATATGAGGATAAATGAGAGATGTTATTATTTATGATAATTGTTTTTAAAAATAATGATAAAGGTTTAAAATTGGGAATGCTGGGTATGGAATAGAAGGGGAGGCGCTACTTTGGGGTTGGATTGTGAGAAACATGAAGAAGAACATGGAAGATTGGAGAGAGGAAATTAAAAATAATGATGATTAAAAAAATAAGGAAATAAATGATAAAGGAGAAGCCAATTATGGGGGATAATGAGCTGCATATTTAAAACCTTGAAATAGGTTGAGCGTGGGTTTTTTTATGAAGAAAAAAAATGTTTAAATAAAATAATAATAATATAATAATGTAATTATTAATTTTGTTGGGAAAAGCAAGTTTAGTCCATAACTTCTTCATGCGACCTCGGTTTTACAAGCCGTCAACGGTACTATGACCCTGACTTCAAGACAAAAATAATGAGTCCAATATTGGTTGTATTTTTCATGTTTTCAGATCGGGTACCCAAAACGCTTGTGAATTAATAGATTTAATATTATTATAAAATCTTCCACCCTCCATAACTCCCACATGCGATGTCTGATTGACTTCTCGTTAGTGGTGATGTGATCCTGTCATTAATACGATAAATTATAATATAATGTTGGATATTAAATTATGGTTCGTGTCTTGGGTCAATAAAACACCTATTATTAATTAAATTTATTATTATCATTAAACGCATGGAAACTGCGTGACATGTCGTATGTTGACCAGTCAAAAAACATAACAGTTGTATGGTCACGTCGTGTATTCATTAATACACATTGTGTACCATTTTACATTTTTTTCCTATATAATAGATGGTCGCATGTTATTTATGGACCCCTCTTCTTCTCTGCACGGTGGTGCTCCTGAATGACCCAGAGGCCTTTCTCTTATCTTTTTCATCCGGACTCTGATCGTCGATCTGTCGGTGGCTGTGGGATCATGTCGACGAGGCGAACATTGTGCACCTCATTCGATTCCCTATTCTTCAACTTCATCTTCATAGTTTCTTACCGAGGAGATTACTAATATATGATAGGAACGACGCTCTTTGACGAACATCATCTTAATGGTACGTTCTACCCCACTGTCATTCCTTCCTCGATCTCCTCTTTCTATTCCTCCTTGACTTGCTGTGAAAAGTAACACCTTAAACCTTAATGGAGTCTCTCTTGGTTGTTAGTGCAGTTGTGCCACAGTATCCATGGGAGGACGTAGTCATCAGGAGGAGTGATCGAAATCCTCGTGGTGGTTGTTCTCATAGAAGGACATCAAAAGATGTACAGGTATGGATCTTACCTTCATCTCTCTCTCTTTTGTGAATAATGAATGGTGTGTATCCTCTTGTTTTCATGAGATATGGTTGAACCAGTAAATAAAGATAATAACTGGTTAAAGAATAGGTATGGGGAACTTTTGTTGATATTGTTGTATTATTTCCATTAATTCTTATCCTTTGATTATGTTGTGAATCGAATAGGCTTATGCCTACTGAAAATCACGGTCGTTGGAGGCCTTTACTTGCACAAATAAATGTTTCCCTATTTTTCTGGATTTTTTTCTGTATTGAGTTTCATATAATGTGGAAATTTTGTTAATCATGTAAAGTTGGCTGATTAAATGAATACCTAGAACCCTTGTATGATCACCCCGGTTAAACTAAATGAAATAATGAATTTTGTGGCCATGGGTTGGGGTTTAATTATATGAAGGGGGTGTGTCTTGGGTTGTTGTGGAATAGGTGAGCAGTGGGGTGGCGGTTGGCTTGGTTGTGGGTTGGCGTGTATGATATGGTTGTGATGGGAATCCGAGCTATGATAAATGGTATCGAAGGGGTGATGATGTGGTACGAGTATTGTTTCCAATGTGTTTGTAGTCATGGTGGTTGGCAGCAGGGCTGTAGGGATGGGTTTTGCATATGAATAAAATTGGAAGAGGTAACTAATGAATATTGAGGCATGGTAGTTGATTAAATACGGAAAATCAATGGAATTGATTGGCTGATAAATGAAAATGGTTTTGGGTTACTTGTGTTTTCCATAACATTATTTGTGGTTAGTAGGGATATGTTTTACGAATGATTGATCTGGTTTGGTTATTTTTAGTTGCTCGATAGTTAAGGAACTGATAAACTAAAAATATTGAAACATGGAAAGCTTAATGGGGTTTGGGGTTGTTTATTGTGTGCATACCTTTGAGGTAGCAGTTCTTAGGCATGTTCTCAGATCTTTTGTATAGAATCCCTAGGATGGGCTGAGTGGTTGATATAATTATATAAATCTGTACGTTTTATGTTTCCTTATGCACCCCACCGATGTTGAGAACTACATGCCGAACACCCGTGGGATGTGGGGTGAGATTCTCAAATATATAAAGGATAGATGGTTACTGTTCTTCCCTGTGCTCCCTCTTCCAGGTTTTATAGCCCATGATCCTTCATGCAGGTTATGAAATATGTTTCCCAAGAGTCTTCGGGATGAGGATGTGATATGTTCCCAGGTGTCTTCGGGATAAGAATTGATGTGGTTCCTAGGTGTCTTTGGGATTAGATGTAGTTATGGATGAGGATTGAGTGTCAGAGGGATACAATGATGGCTGAGGATTGAGTGCTGGTGAGATACTATGAGCTTCGAATGGCCAGGTTGCATCACTAGCTCGAGCTTTGTATGGCTAGGTTGTGGCACTAGCTTAAGAAGAGGGGGAAGCATCAGTGCGTTAAGCATGAGGTCTTGAGCAGTATTCAGTGGGAAGGTGGTGCAGGGTACCCATACTTTAATAATATTACTATACTACTCTATTGACTTGTGTTATTTGGTGTGTGTGGCTTGTAAGGTTGGGTGGATAGATTCCTTGCTAGGCTTTGGTTCCTTCTGCTTTCTCATGGGGCATTAGGATGTATCCCCACCTATTCACGAGAGAATTAGGTTTCCCTACTGAGTATACATGTATGCTCACCCTACGTTTAATTCTTGGTTTTCAGGAGGACTTCACGGACCGTGAGGGACCTTGCTAGTTGGGCGTTGGAGTTTTGCTGGTTGCAATTTTTTCTTTCTTTTTTTTGGTATCGTACTTTGGAGCTTTTCTTGTACTTGTAGTTTTGTTTCAGTATTATATAAAACATGAATATGGGTTTGGTTTTGGGGTTATTTTCATTTAATTGTTCATTTTTATTTTGGTGTTTGACATATCCTATTTCCCGATATTAAATAATAAAAATGGTAATGCCCCCCATATTTGTGAAAACTCATACCGTTGGTGCTAGTCACCACTATGGGGCCTACTGGGGGTGGGACTCGAGGGGTCATTATCTCCCTTTCACCATTTCAGCTCAGGAGGGGAATCTTTGGTGGAAGGGGGTCATGACAGAATGGTATCAGAGGCTAATGGTTGAGAGATAGGATGAAGTCTGGTGTTATGCATAGTGAGGATTGCATGGGATGGTAGGGTAACAATGTTGGATGATCTTGGTGTGTGACATAGGCCAGGGAAGACCGGCTAGGACATAGGATTTTAGGGCCCCCCATGATCCAATGTAAGGACTCTGAGCTTACCGAACGACCAAGTAAGACTACATTTATTATAGGGTAGAGTCCCTAAGAAAGGTACATGAATCATCATGATTTGTGTTTTACATGATTTGGGTGTTCTGGGAAAGAAATCGAAATAAAATGATAAAATTAATCCTTGAGAAAATTTCCTTGCTACTTGGGCTTAGGAGTTCTTTGATTACCGTACAGCTTTGGCACCTGGAAATCATTCCCGGGTGACTCGGGCAGTCGAGACCCAGTATATTCAGACGGTCGATCAGATGAGGATTGACTGAGAGGAGGAAGACGACTTGTGGCAGCGCATGTTTTGTGCTTTCCAGTGATAGATCTTGAAGAAGAATGAAGGCAGCACCTCCGATACAAAATCAGAGAGTTGGTTGGAGGAACTCGAGACACCTTTGGGCTGATCAGGGCTCCATCAGAGTACATGGTTCCTCTAGCTGTAAGCCAGCTATGAGGAGCGATGCATCAAGGGTGGATGCTTTACCATGGGGAGGGTAAGGAGATAGAAGTTATATGGGCCAACATTGAGAAGGATTTCCGCAAAGAATTTCTTTCCTTGACAAGGAAGGTTGAGAAGAAGAAGAAGTAGTTTTCTCCCCAACAAGGAAGCATATCAGTGCGGGAACTAGGGGTTAAGTTCAAGTATCTCCTCCATTTTCCCCAAAATCTCTTTCCGGGAGAGGATTACCGAGCCAGATATTAAGAGGAGGCACTTCAACCCTCTATTCGGTGGGAGGTGACCCCTTTCACCTTACCAATGTACCTGGAAGTATAGAATAAGGAGGAGATAATCGAGAGGATGCACTCGCAAGTAGGTCCACCGTGAGAGAGGGGTCACCCAACTTCATCCAAGAAGGTGGTGGTCAGCAGTAGATCCCCAACAATAGGACCTTCCAAGTTTCGACCAGCATGGAGTAGACATCAACAGGTCCCATACCAATCTCACGATTTCCACCTGTTTTCTATGGGCCAAGGACCGAGGTTCTTTTAATGTGGGAATTGTGGGCATCTTGGCAGACATTTCCCTTTTCAGACTCAGTATGGAGAGACTGGCTAGGTTCAGCCCCATCCCCAGCAGTAGTTCCCAACCCGACCCTTCCAGCAGCAACAGGCTCTAGTCCCTCCAAGGGGGGATGGAGTAGGTGGTGGCCAACCATAGGGAGTTCCTCAGGGACCCCAAAAAGTATGTGATTGAGGAGGTGGACGTCAACAGAAAGGCTGAGGAGTGGGACGCGGACAGTTGCACGCAACAGAAGAAGAAACCCTAGCAAGGCTAGTGATTGAGAGAGATGTTTTCGGTTTTACTTAAATGATCTCATTTATTTTTTATTTAAATTCAAGAGCTTCAGACTCCTTTGTTGAAACTCATTATCGTCGATGCTTGGGTCTAGACCTTGTTTTTCATGAGTCTATAATGCTGAGTTGTTTCCCCCTTTCCTTTAAATGTGTGTGAAGAGTCCTAACATGTGGGGAGAGGAGGACCTGATCCCTAATCAAGACGCATTAATGTGGATGTGATTAAACCCATGCGAGAAAGTCAGTGCTGCCCAAAGCGGATAGTATCTTGACATGGGAGAATGAATTCCCCAATCCATATGTTGGGGCAGCGTGTTGCTTGTTTTGTGCAGTGTTGGGGGCAGTGTGTGTATGAGAAATCTTAAATTATGGGGGTGGGAGGACCTAATACCTAATCGAGACGCGTTAATGTGGATGCGATTAAACCCATGTAGGTGAGTCAGTGCCGCCTAAAGCAGATAATATCTCGACATGGGGGAAGAAATTCCCTGACTCATATAATTAGGATAGTGGTTGGATTCCTATTATGAAGAGAGCACTGAGAGGTATCTTCTAGGGTGGTTGTTCAGACCTTTCCCTTTTATGGGTTGGTTTTTAATTGTCGAGGATGGGAATGTTTTGAGAGGTATCTGATGTAACGTATCGGACCTCTCCGGTCCATTATAGTGTCAAAATTTTATGTGGTCAAACACGACGCGTGTTATAATAATAATATTTGATAATAATAATTGATAATGGTTCGTGAAATTTTTTTGGTGTTAATTAGATTAAATTATTTAAATTTAATCATTATGAAATAAAAGAAATAAAATTTAAGGTATTTAACTCAATGAGGGGTGGTGCATGGTTTCTTTTTGATTTATTTAAATTTTAATAAATAATAAATTATTTGTCTGATGGACATGTAATGGGAGGCTTCTCGGCATTGATTTAATGGTGGTCAGACATGGTCAACATGGCGAACGACAATAATAATAATTATTATTAATAATAATTGGTGAGGAGTTAATAGATTTTAATTAGGGATTTGTTATTATTATTATACTAAATAATTATAATAATAATGTTGGCTTAAATTCTGAAAGATCCGTTAATAAAGATTTAATGAGATTTAAATTTTGAATTCAATGCAATGAGATTTGAGATATGAGGATAGATGAGAGATGTTATTATTTATGATAACTGTGTTAATAAAATAATTAAAAAGGCTTAAAATCGGTTGTGTTGGGTATGGAATAAAAGTGGAGGTGCTAATTTGGGGTTGGAGCGTGAGAAACTTGAAGAAGAAGATGGAAGATTGGAGAGAGGAAATTAAAAATAATGATGATTAAAAAAAATAAGGAAATAAATGATAAAGGAGGAGCCAATTAGGGGGGATAATTCACTACACATTTGAAACCTTGAAATATGTTGAGCATTGGTTTTTGTTTTGAAGAAAAAAATGGTTAAATAAAATAATAATAATAAAATAATGTAATTATTATTTTTGTTGGGAAAACCATGTTTAGTCCATTACTTCTTCGTGGGACCTCGGTTTTACGAACCGTCAGCGGCAGTACGACCCTGAATTCGAGACGAAAATTATGATTCCAATATTGGATGTCTTTTTCATGTTTTTTGATCGGTTACCTGAAATGATCTTGAATAAATAGATTTAATATTATTATTAAATCTTTGACCTGCCATAACTCCCGCGTGCGACGTCCGATTGACTTCTCATTAGTGGTGATGTGATCCTACCATTAATACAATCAATTCAAGTATAATGTTGGATATTAAATTATGGTTCGTGTCTCGGGTCAAGAAAACACATATTATTAATTATAGTTATTATTATCTTTAAATGCATGGAAACTGCGTGACGTGTCGTGTGTTGACCAGTCAAACAACAAAACAGTTGTACGGTCACGTCGTGTATTCATTAATACACATTGTGTACCATTTTACCTTTTCGTTGCCTATATAAGAGAGGGTAATGTGTTATTTATGGACCCTTCTTCTTCTTTACACGACGACGCTCCCAGATGACCCAGAAGCCTTCCTCTTATCTGCTTCATCTGGACTCTGATCGTCGATCTGTCGGTGGTTGCAGGATTGTGTCGACAAGGCGAACATTGTGCACCTCGTTCCAGTCCCTCTTCTTCGACTTACTCTTCATAGTTTCCTACTGAGGAGATTGATGATATTTGACGAGAAAGACGGTCTTTGATGAACGTCATCTTAATGGTATGTTCTACCCCTTTCTTATTCCATACTCGATCTCCTCTTTCTATTCCACCTTGACATGCTATAACAAGTGACACCTTAAACCTTAATGGAGTCTCTCTTGGTTGTTAGTGCGGTTGTGCTGTAGCATCCATGGGAGGACGTAGTCGTCGGGAGGAGTGATCGAAATCCTCGTGGTGGTTGTTCTCACAGAAGGGCATCAAAACATGTTCAGGTAGGGATCTTACCTTCGTCTTTCTCTCTTTTGTGCATCATGCGGGGTGGGTATTCTCTTGTTTTCGTGAGATATGGTAGAACTAGTAAATAAAGATAATAACTAGTTAAAGAACGTGTTTGGGGAAATTCTGTTGATATTGTTTTTTTATTTCCTTTAATGATTATCCTTTTATTTTGTTGTGAATTGAATAGGCTTATGCCTTCTGAAAACCACAATCGTTAGGGGACTTTTCTTGCAAAATTAAATATTGCTCTGTTTTTCTATAATGTTTTGTGGATGGAGTTTCATAGAATGTGTAAATTTTTTTAATGATGTAATGTTGTCTTATTAAATGAATACTTGGAACCCTTGTATTATCACCCCGGTTAAACTAAAAGAATGAATGAATTTTTTGGGTGCGGGTTGGGGTTTAATTATGTGAAGGGGGTGTTTCGTGGATTGTTGTTGAACGGGTCAGCAGTGGGGCTGCGATTGGCTTGGTTGTGGGTTGGCATGTATGATATGGTTGTGATGGGCAGCGGAGTTGTGGTAAATGGTATTGAAGGGATGATGATGAGGTACGAGTGTTGTTTCCAATGTGTTTGTGGTTATGGTGGTTGTCTGTAGGGCTGCAGTTATGGGTTGTGCATATGAATAAAAGTGGAAGAGTTAACTAATGAATTGTGGGGCATCGTAGTTGATTAAATATGTAAAATAAATTTAATTTAATGGCTGATAAAAGAAAATGGTTTTGTGTTTCTTGTGTTTTCCCTAACTTTTTCTATGGTTGGCTGGGATATGTTTTATGAAAGATTGATCTGGTTTGGTTATTTTTAGTTGCTAGGTAGTTAAGGAACTCATAAACTAACACTATTGAAACATTAAAAGCTTAATGGGGTTTGGGGCTGTTTATTGTGTGCATACTTTCGAGGTAGCAGTGCCGAGGCATGTTCTCAGATATTTTTTGTAGAATCCTTAGGATGGGCTGAGTGGTTGATATAATTATATAAATCTGTACGTTTTATGTTTCTTTATGCACCCCACCCATGTTGAGCACTACATGCCGAACACCCGTGGGATGGGGGTGAGATTATCAAACATCTAAAGGATGTTTGGTTACATTTCTTCCCTATTCTCCAACTCCCAGGTTTTATAGCCCAAGATCATTCAGGCAGGTTACGATGGATGTTTCCCAAGAGTCTTCAGGATGAGGATGTTATATATTCCCAGGTGTCTTCGGGTTAAGATGTGATGTGGTTCCCAGGTGTCTTCAAGATAAGATGTGGTTATGGTCGATGATTGAGCGCAGGAAGGATACTATGATGGTCGAGGATTGAGTGTCGGCGGGATATTATGAGCTTCGTTTGGCAAGGTTACGGCACTAGCTCGTGCTTCGTATGGCCAGGTTACGGAACTAGCTCGGGAAGAGGGGGAAGCATCAGAGCATTAGGCGTGAGGGTTTGTGTAGTATTTAGTGGTAAAGTGGTGCAGGGTACCCATAATTTGATAATATTACAATACTACTCTACTGACTTCTGATATTTGGTTAGTGTGGCTTGTAAGGTTGGTTGGATTGATTCCTTTCTATGCTTTGGTTCCTTCCGTTTTATCACGGGGCATTAGGATGTCTCCCGACCTATGCATGACAGCTTTAGGTTTCCCAACTGAGTATACGTGTATGCTCACCATATGTTTACTTCCAGGTTTCAATAGGACTTTAGGGATCGTGCAGGACCTTGCTAGTTGGGCATTCGATTTTTGCTAGTTGCAGTTTTTGGTTTCCTTTTTTTGGTATCGGACTTTGGATCTTTTCTTGTACTTGTACTTTTGTTTCAATATTGTATAAAACATGCATATGGGTTCGGTTTTGGTTTTATTTTCATTTAATTGTTCATTTTTATTTTGGTTTTTGACTCTTTCTATTTCCTGATCTTAAATAATAAAAAGGGAAATTCCCCCCATATTTGTGGAAACTCATACCCTTGCTGCTAGTCGCCACTCTGGAGCCTACTAGGGGTGGGGCTCAGGGGTCATTGTCTCTCTTTCACCATTTACAGCTCAGGAGGGGCATCTTTTGTGGGAGGGGGTCGTGACAATAGAAAATATATTTGAAGCCATTTTTATAAAACATGTATATTAGGAAAAGGATTTTCTGCCAAAGAGAGAAATAAAGTAATCAATCCTTCAAATCATTTTTTTGGTATTTTATGTTTACAAAGAGAGGGAAATAAATAATGAAATATATAATATATATAAATAACCAAAGTATATGAAAATTAAGGGTATTATTTGTTGATAATTAATATGGTTTCATTATTGGATACATAATTGTAGTCAATTCTGATAATCAATGTGATTTTAACAAAAATACCCTACCTAATGTTCATCATGCATAGAAAGTTCACTATGTACATGTAATTTGAATTTAAGGTTATTATAATTCAACATCAAAGTCATTTAAATTCATAAAATATCATATTTTATCCAGTTATTATATTTCAACTCCAAATTGTTAAAAATTCATTATTATAATCATATTTACCATGTGTTAACTATTTTCTTTTTTATGAGAATTTCATTTCGGTAGTTCTGATCCTTGTACATTAATCAATGTTACATCATCTACATGATGTTAATAATGATATAAATATAAAAATAATTATATATATATATATATATATATATTTGAATTAATTAATGAAAATTAGAGATAGATAAATATATTACACCATTCATGAAGACAACAAGCTGTATATTTTCATGAACATTTTTTTAACATTTCATATTTTTGATGAAATTAAAATTAAATAATAATAAATCATTAATAAAATAAATTTCATAATATAAATATCATTTTTTCATTAAATATATCCTTATTTCCATCCATATAGATTAGAAATGAAAATTGAATCACTTCACTTTGGGGAATTGGTTGTCCACACATATTACTAAGATTTTTTTTTTAATTTTGAAAAAATGGAATTTAAATAAGGTGGGTATGATATTATAAATATAGAAATATAATTATATAAATAATTTATTATATAAAATATAAATATATCATAATATTCATCCATGAACATTGGCGATGTATGATGAGTTGTATAACTACATTGATGTCGTGGTCCACACATATGCATGAGTGATAATTTCACATTCCATTTGGGTAAAACTTTGGTTCAATAATGATTGTTACATAATGATAATAAAATTTATCTATAATTAGTATAATGATGATATTATTTTATAATGAACATCATATATTTATAAGTGGTAGAAGATGAAATAATTTTAGTGGTCTGGTAGGATAATTTCCACCAATTCAGATAAATACCTTTAAATTATGTCATAAAGATCCTTGACATGAAATTTTTAGAATACCTACACCTCTATTTCATGAATAAAGAGATATGTGATTTTTTTTGTGTGTTTTCATTTTATATTTCACAATATAGTGTAAATAATTTAAAATAGGGGTGTCTTTTATAATACTAGTATAGGGCTCAAATAAATTTTTCTTATTAATGTCATAATAAAGAAAAATATTTCAAAATGGATAGTGATTAAATAGTTTAATAAATAATGGTTTAAATAATTCAATCCATTAGAATTTAGACAACATTAATTTGAAAAAACACCATTTTCACATGGTTTACTCTACTGTAAACCTATTTTTACTATAATCTTTGAAATAACATTTTACTGTTTTTTATTTTCACAATAATAAACAAATTTCTTGTAGACACATACTTATATCCATGGTATAACATATATTCAGTTTTATATTTAAATATATATATGTGGTCATTAAAATCGCATGGCTATATATATTCTAAATCCACTATCATAACTACATGTGGAAAAGGTTACTTAAAAAATTTATCAACCCCTCCCCATGACTTTCCACTCTTAGCCATGAATTCATGGTCTATTATCTTGTGTCAATTATCCCCAAAACAAACTCAATCATTATCTCTTGAATGATCCTCACATATTTGACAATTTAGTTCCTACATCCCTCATATGTTCCCACATATCCTTAGCTTCACACATTCCTCCCCTCCTTAATCCCATTCATCACAAATTTTTATTCCAATCACAATATTGGTCATATCCTATTTCTTTTGTGTGTGCACCATTCATGATTAATAAATATGAAATATTCCAAAAACTGGGACCATTTGGAGCTAAACTCTAATATTTTTATGAAACCAACTCAACCAGCTCCTCACACTTAGTCTTCTTCCTCCAACCACATGAGTGTGTTGCAATATCTTCTTTTTTTAATGTGATTTTGATTAACTATATATACTATTTCATTTGACCTGTTCATATTTTATCATGTTTTGGTTTATTCCTTGGTGTATTTTTAAATCATTTGGTAAAAATTATTCCACATTAGAGGCCATAAAAACGTGTTTGGGGATGTACCTATTGGATTAAACAATACACATCTGTTTAACGACATAATATTCTATTTAATTGCATGCTTTTACAAAGTATATTATATTTATAAATATTTATAGTTATCAACCCCAATATTCAAGTATCTAATATTCAATATAGTATGTCAATTTATATTTACTATGTGATTGAAAAATATTACAACAGAATTGGATCTATTAAATTTTGATTCTATGGATTGAAAATCATTTGAAAATTTTGAATAAACTATTAATTTGGGTAGATTGGAATCACTTTTTGGGGATTAATTATATTATAATGGATATATTTTAGGGGTACTCTACACTTGGTATGTTTTATTTTAATAGGGAAATATTTTAAAGAAAACATTTACAGTATTTCAATATATATTTATAATATTTATTCATGAAAAATAAATAATGTTATGTAATATTGAATACTATTATTCATATTTCAAGATTAATTTTTATAATTAATTAATGAGATATTCTTCAAAATTAGTTATCCAAAATTGATAAAAACATTAGTGTCTAAATAGAATACCCCAAATTTAAAATGGTTTTGTGATTAAATTTATATTCTTTGTGACTAACATGTTTATCATATATTCTTTAATCGATAATTAGCATGTGAATATGAAGATAGAGGTAATGGACCCTACTTTGATAGTTATGCTTACTAAACTATTTAAATTTGGTAAATTGTGATGTTATTTTAGGTACACCCACATATTACTAGGTTTATTTTTTATTGATGTATCATTTTTTTTAAACTTTAAAAATTTCTCATGCCATAATATTTATTTCCTATATTTTTGATGATTTTTTTCTGTTTATTATTTTGATAAGGATGAACAATAAAATATATCACATAACATGATTTATATTAGGAATCCAAATACAAACTTATAGTGGTGAGTCATGCTTAACTGGAAATCTATTTTCTCCCATGCCAACTATATTAGTGCCTTGGAATGAACCTTCAAATTTATTTATTCTAATTCTTATTTATAAAATATAAAATTTTATTTTGATTATTTTAGATATAAATGTAAATCATTTTGCATGTAATATGATTTTTTCTATATCTACTATAAAATTTAAAATCATTGCCTTTATATTAGAAAAATTATTTAGATTCAAAATGGGAAGCCATTTATTTCTATGTTGAATCATCTGAAGTTATATTGAATTCATAAAAGAAATTAATAGGTAGAAAACCATCAATAAAATGAGTACATTCATTAAACCAAAAATGTAAATATTTTCTATATTATAACCAAGACATGAAATAATATTACCTACAGAACTACGATATTCACAACTGATGGGTATTATAGTTCACTTTATAATATTATTAGAACCTTTCTAACTCCATCTAAATTTCTAATAATAAAATAATTATGAATTATGAGTTTTAAAATTCATTCTAATCAGAATTTAATACTCTAATAAATTATATAATTGATGAGTTTACTAACATAAAATATTTTATTGTTTTTTAAAATATAATGAATAATAAATTATTTATTGATAATTATTTTTATTGAAATATATAAGATAATGATAAATCACCTCACTTTGATACCATGTACCATAAAAATGATACAGGTAATTTCAATAAATTTTGACTAAATAAAATTTTTTATACACCATTTTTGATATTATATTTCTCTAAACATTACAATTACCTTAATGATAATTACAAAATAAAAAATTGGTTAAGCCTTATATACATAGAATAATCATTCATATATTTTAATGACAACAAAAATCTCTCCAATAAAAATCACATAACTCGAGATCAATAAGTATTTTATATGATAAAAATATTAATTATTTTGTTAATAAGAAAAATAAAATTTAACTCAATGACATAATATATGTCTTTGGGGTGTATGTATATTTCAGGTTAATATTAATAACCTAAATTTTTATTCTATGAAAATAGAATGTACTGTAGTAGAACTATAGCATGTACTGTAGCAGGTACTGTAGCAGGTACTGCAGCAGGAACTGTAGCAGGCACTGTTTAGCATTGTAGCAGCCAGGAATAGTCCCCTGTTTGGGCCTTCAGGCCACCGATTTGATCCCCAAGTCCATTAAGGCCTTCGGGCCACCCAGGCCTTCAGGTCAGTAAGGCCTTCGGGCCACCTCAAGGACTTTGGGCCACCTATAGTGCAGATGAAAACCTGGCAACCTACAAGAAACAATCTTCAGAAAGAGGAGGATTAATGAGCTTTCACCATAGTAAAAGCTAAACGGATTGCAAGAATGGGAGGGTATGACACCTTCCATTGGGACAAGCCTGTGCATGCACGAGAAAGCCTAGATGAACAGTAATGCAAAGGTGGAGAGCTGATTTCATGATGGAGATGCTGGGGAGGAGAAGTTCTATGTAGTGAGTCTGGGTTGCATGTAATGTTTAAAGCCTAAGGGAAATGAATTCCTCTAAGGCCTACGGGCCATGTAATACTTATGCCTACGGGCCTGGTAAGGGTTCCACCTCACCCCTTGAAAGGAGGATTATCTAAAATCAAAAAAAAAAGAAGGCATTCAGACCATTGAAGGATAACATATAATTTTCTATTTTACTTTCAATTAAAGATATTAGTTATCATTTTGAATAAATATGCAATTTCTTCATAATTATTATATCATAAAAAATTAAATATAATTTTAGGTTGTTTTCTACATTATTTATTTAATATATTTTATTTTCATCAGAATGGATAAATTTTATATGTAAAAATTTAATTAGATCAGTGATTAGTTTTATAAAGAGTTATGAAATTTCTTAAATGTTATATTAAACATTGGTCTAGATTGAGGATTAATTTTATGCTCATGTTTTGATTATGTATTATGTCCATGGTTAATTCATCATGGAGTGAGTTACCATATCACTAAAATTAGGTTAGAAATAAATTTCATGTACGGTATCACAATAAACAAAAGTATAAAGTGGATAATGACATTGATTCATTAGAAAGGATTTGTATGAAAATTAATATTTCTAATTGGTTTCCATTCTAATCTAAAAAAAACTACTCTTGTAGACCAGTTCAAGAAAAAATGAATATTGGTGTATAATTTTAATATATTTGATAAGAATAATGATACCGAGTGTTTTAGGAAGCTTATAGAATATGTGAAAACCCTAGTATATCGTGATTGTTGAAAAATAAGAAAAACGGAATTTTTAATTTGATTATATCATCTGAAATAAATGTATGGTTTTATAAATACTATGGTTGACTACCTCTATAGATTTTTTAAAAATGTACTAACATATGATGAATGTATTTAATAAAATTATTACATGGAATCAATGTTAGTTATAAAATTTGTATTTTCGTCTTCTAAGATCCATTCTTTCTCTAAATTGAATTTCCACTTCTAGATAGAAAACACATGGTTGAGTCTATGAAAACATAGTGGTATATCATGTTAGAAGACTAATAATAGAAGAACATAATCTTCTATACTAGATAAAGTGATGTGGAACTTTCATATAATTCCCATGAATCATAATATTTTTATTTCTAAAAAAAATTGAATGAAATATGATATTGTATAAAGATTAAACAAATATATATAATAATAAAATAGTTTATCTTATAGATGGGTTGTCATTAAATAAATATGATGCGTTCAATCTATATTTTTTATTTCTCCTAGAAAATTTAATATTAGAATTATCTTGTGGTGGTTTCATTCCATTTCTCCAAATTCATGCCTCACAAAATACATGTCATATTTTTATTCACGTTTTTATTAGTCTATGATAGATTTGAATAAAGGTACATTTTATATAATGAGTATATTTTTTTCTAGACCTATTGATCGTGGAAATGATATTGAAATATAATTAAAACCATTAATAGATTAGTAAATGGGGGTTTATATCATTGGTGTGAAAAAATCCATGATATATTCATAAAGGATTGAATTATTTATCATGTAGTTTTATTATTGATGCAAACTGATTTTGGTACATATATATTATTATTTTGTTATAGTAAAAAAAGGGATATTATCTAACACTATATAATGAAAGACACTCTTTCCTATATATTAATGTTTTGATGAAATTTTTTCTTCGTATAAAATTGATGCTTTTTACAAAGAGGATCATCTATTCAAGAATAGTTGTAGACAGTTTGATAATGTCCTAGAGACATACTAATCACCTCAAAAAAGTCTAAGGAATGATATTAATAAATAAGATATTGAATATAATTATATTATTTTAAAAATCAGTTAAATATTAGAAGGTGAATGAAATTTTATTCAAATTACAATTGAAATTGTAGAATTAAATATATATTCACTAACTTATGGTATTTCCCATTGAACTTATTGGGTAATTTATTAGATTAATTCCAAATTAATTTTTTTTGAAATGTATGTTGATAATATTTTAAATATTAACGGACAAAAAACTATTATATTTGTTTATTTAATGTTTTGATGGACTAGGGTATAAAACCAATAATTAATTCTATTTTAATTGTATATAATAAGTGTAATGTCCCTTTTGAATGTTTTTTTGAAAAATGTTTATAAATAAAAATTCATTTTAGTTAAATAATGTTTTATTTTTTCAAATATTTATTAAATTAACATTTTTAAATGTGAGAATACAATATATGTGAAACAAAAATATCTTAAAATTAGTGTCTTCAATTTCTTATTACATGAGATGACTCTTAATTCCATTCTAAATTTACATTTACATAATATTATCATTATTTTGATTAAGATATGAAATTTTTATAAAGACAATTCTTTACAAATACTATGCTAAATTATTTTTCAAAAATTGCAGAGATATTAACCAACTATTCTCTATGACATAAATAAAATTTCCCAAAAATAATTTTTTACATGTATGTTATAATTGTATATTCATCTTCTAAATGTAGTTCTTTTTAGAATTACTGTTTTTATTTTCACAAACTATCTAATAGAAATAATTATGTTTATATTATAAAAAGATTTGTGAAATAAATATCATCTCAAAGGCTGTATTATGAAAATATATTTTGAATAATAATTAATAAATTTATGTTCCTCATATAGGGATAATGTGACTATGAGATCTAATAAGCTAATGAGAACTAAATATGTTAAATATATGATCACATTGAGCCTTCATTCCCTTCACTTCCTTAAATGAGTGGACTATTTGAATTATTCCCATTGCGTAATTTGAGAAGGGAAGAGTGTAAAATGTCTCATCTTATATAATTATTCAACTATGATATTCTTTATGATTATATAATGTACGTATAATAATGAATATGTATTTTTTCATTGTGGTATTTTTTTATATCTTTAAATTTGTTTAATATTTTTATATATTCAGATATCTTTTAAACATATTAAAAAAGAGATAAAATTCATTATCTATTAAGAAAAAAAGAATGATTGGATAACAAATAATATAAATTTTATTTATATAAAAATATAATAGATTTACTTTTTATATAAAATAATGATAGATATATTTTTCATATTGAATTTTGGTATCTATTGGGTTCTATGTGTACCAATGAAAAATTTATTGGATGAAATAAGGGAATTTTCATTTGGCTCAAAAAATGTTGTATGTGATTGTGAGGATATGATTTTCAATGTATTTTAATTAATTATAATTATGTGTGAATAAATAGAGACACAACATGAATGTTCCACAATAAGTTCTTTAATATATTGTTATTTAACTGAATTAGACAAGAAAACTTTATCATCCACCCTCCCATCTGTAATATTTTTATTTTTATAAAAGTAATTTTAAAGGACTAGTGAGAACCATAAAAACAACCCTACTTGATCCATATACACCCTGATATGGAAAAACCATCAATGATAAAATATAATACATTCTCATATTGAGTAGAAAATAAAACTAAAACCCAAGAAAAAAATCAAACAACAGAGATACTCACTCTATATTATATTATAATATGAACTAATTCCCTAAATTCATCACCCCCAATATATCCACCATTGAGGCTACAACAAGCCAATACCTGGACAAAAAACCTACACAATTCCATGATGGGATTGAAATCGCACCCAAGAAATTGGGAAAACTATTTAGTTGTACTATTATCTCAAAAATGGAAAACATTTCCCTTCAAATTGAAATATTAGGGTGTCTGAATCATGAAATCAGAGAATAAATCAGATTATAGGGAATTTATAACACTTATGATCCTTGTATAACATCTCCTCAATTAATGAATCCATGATATCCCAAAATATTATAAAATCCTTCTTAATAATCTTAATTTCATTAAATCCTCAAACAAAAATGTTTTACTATGAATTAATCTTTGTCATTCTCTTATTGTTTCCATATTTCACAACTCTTTCCTTCATTCATATTTGATTTTATATGAAGTATTTGATTGTGAAATCACATACCACCTTTTTTCATGCAGTTTATGAGAAAAATAACTCTGGGAGAATAAGTAACCACTAGTTCATCCATAGGGCCATGTGACTCTCCATTATTCAAATTCTATCAATTTTAGACATTCTCTATTATAAATCCATCTCAGTTCAGACAATTTATTAAAAATAGTGATGTAATTTCCATGGATTTCTCTATTGTAGGTGTTATCTCTTAATGAGTGGGAATATAACAATTTTTTATACAACCTTTAATTCATTTTTTGGGAAATCTATCTAGGTTTTCCAACACACATTATATTGTATAAAAAATATAGTTTTCATCAGTTTCAGAATGTACAAGTTGTGTTTGTGAGCATTTATTTTCTTCACCTTTCTAATTAGTTGATCACAATTTTAATGTCCATTTTATTACCTTTCCTAAATAAATTATTTAATAGAACTAGAGGGTACTCCTCCTATCATAAATCAAAAGACTGATAATTCTGAGAAGGGTCACCCACCCTTTCTTGAATTGTTTATTATTTTTTCTCTATTGAATTCCCTGGATTCTTTTCATTTTTGTAACCAAACCATTTCTACTACCTGATTCATCATAATATGTTGAAAAAATTAATAAATTTGAGAATATATGTTACTGGATAACTCCCTTGGAGAACCATTATTTATAAGGGCCATAAAATACAGGATCCATATAAGTGAAATCACCCTTTCTAGGGGAATTGATAGTTGGAAGTTAGAGTGTGGATAACACCTTAGGAAGACATGACTCATATTTGATACGGTTACCTTTGTTTAGTAGGGTAAAATTATCTACTGTATTCTACCCCTATATGCCTTGATTTTAAACCCCGCTAAATAAATAATAATCCAAATTCTATAAGATAGAAGACAAAATATTTTAATGGGATCTGTTTTATTAAATTGAGGGGTCTATGAAAAAAATAATAGGATTAACAGTGGTCATAGACAAAAACCATACTATAATGGTTCCATAAATGTATCCCTACATACTTGCCTTTACATCTTCCATGATCTAAAATCTGATATAATATGAATCATTGACCCTATGATCAATGTGAGAGTTTATATACTCTTCGTATAGAGATAGAGGACAAGATCAATATCCCATTGGATGATGCATCTAAGAGTGTTAATGTTATCCTATATGACTATAGATGGTTCAAAAAATACACCTGATTTTTAATGTCCATCATGATTTTCAGATAAAAATCATGTTCAATTTCAAACCACATAAAAAAGAACTTGTTGTTCTAAAGTATTCAATCCAAGGAAAATACAGGGATTAATTGGATTAAATGCAAGTGAATTGATTCAATGAAAAGGAAATACATTAATATGAGATCTTAAACTACATATGTTAATAGATCACACATATAATTGATAAATTTTTATGTATTTTATTGATATTATTTCATTATTATATGTATTTTTTAAAAGATTTATATATGACATCAAATTAAATTTTTAATCTACATTATGAAAATTTCAAATGATTTTTCATTTTCATAACTAAACATTGAAAATTTATTAATGTATTAACTTTATGTTAACTTTTCATTAATATAAATTTAATTTTGTTCCTTTAAATTATTATTTATATCAACAAGTTGTATTATTTTTCTTTTTAATTATGTCTATTTTTCATTGTATAATATTTTAATTTTTTAGGCCAATATACCTAACAAAGAAAAATTTAGAAGGTCAACAATGAAGAGAATTTGAAAGTGAATTATATATTTATGCATGTGTACTATGATATCCAACATAATAAGAATGTATTTTATGATATTATGTTTTGTTGTATTATTATATTTTATCATTAGTATTATTTTATATTCCATTTTATTTTTGGATACATCATTGAAGTGGTATATATAGTATAATATGGTTCCTTACTCTATGGATGGGGTTAGCAATATGACCTATTTTATGGTATAATATACCACCATCAAGAAATATTCACAAGGAAGTCATCTATTTTTGTCTCCATTGATTCTAATTCATTCTCTATGGGGACTTCCTAGGATTATTCTATCTCATTATTTTAAATATGCACCTTTTTCATATCACATTCTTCTTAAACCCACATTGGATTGTAGTGTTGAGAATCACATCCCTCTTTATTACCAATTATAACAATCTACTATATAGGGAAATTCCACTTTATATTTCACAAAACCAAAAATATCTACCATTATTTTTTCTGTTCTATCCACATATTTATTCCTCTATTAATAGATTTATTTTATTAACTTTATCAAAAACACCTGCTATAGGTATTCCACCACATATATGGGATACTCATACACACCTCAAAATATATCTCTCTAGTGGACATCAAATCCATAATCTATAGGTATGTTAATTAAAATTACTTATAATTATTAATGAAAAAATCAAATATGTTATTTTCTATAATTAATTATTTTCCATGATTAGTTGCATACTATACCAGATGATAAGGTCACACAAAAATAAAATAGTTTATAAATCAATATATGAATTATATAATTTATTTAAATGAGGGAAATTTTATTAGTTCGAAAATGGTAGTTAATATACATTTTTTATAGTTACACTTTCTATAAATAAATCTACCATTTTGATTCATGAAATCACTTAAAGGGATGTTGGAGGCCAAATAAAGGGAAATTGATAGCCATAGATTATGATATGTAATTTAATAATATTATATATATATATATATATACTAATTTATATTGTTATGTTAATAAATATTTTTTCTAATTTTTCATCGATATAATTTTTGTGATAGAAAAATCATGAGGGTCGAAAGGTTAATTGATTATAGTAAAATATTCCCAAAAAAACAAGAATGATTTGTGTGTTGGTGGTAAAGAGATAGTTTATATTTTTTTTAAGGAACTTATAATCATTCAAAATTTCAAAATTTTATATTATAAATAGATGACCAGGTATTAGGATTATTCAATGTTGAATATATTACTTACATTTACATATAATTATTTATTCATTTGAAATTTATTTTTAATGTGTAAATTAATTGTTTTGGTGATATTAATGAAGTCATATACATTTTTTAATTTGAATTTTTATTTGAAATAAAATTTTAGTGAAATATATTCACAGACATATCTCTTTGTTCAAGAGAAGTCACAATTAATTTTATATTTAAAAAATTCAATTATTGTTTTCGGGAATTTATATTTATTCCCTTTTAAATTTTTTTGTGTTTTAATTTTTTTATAGTTTTATGTTTTTGGAAGCAATATTTTTTATTCATATATTCCTTAATTATCATGTTTGTTTATAAATAAATATTTTTAATTTATCAAAAAAGGATCACGTATTACCGTTCAAAATATTATCCACATAATTAATTAGAAATTAGTATATATAATTTCCATTTTGTAACCTTTGATTCACTTTATTAATTCCTCTTTAGAATATTATAATAAAAAATCTATAAATATTACATTGTGAACATCTTCTACAACCATGTTTATTGATAATAGTCTTTCCAATTTTTCAAATGACTCTTTATATTCATTGAACTTTATGTGTGTTTTTGTTCTTCTCTATTGAATTCTATTTCTTATTATCCAGATATCAAGTATTTTCTTCATATCTATTAAATGTTTTATTCAGAATATAATACATTAATTAAATATTGTCTACCCCATTACTAATATAATAAATATTTTTCAATATATTTTATTCCATGAATTTTAATCAATGATGTAAATCACGCCATGTTCTTCTATGTTTAATGAAAAATATTATTTCCCCTAAAACATTTAGTGCATTAAAATATTAATCTGGAATTCTAATAATATATCTCTTTGTTACTATGACATCTTCACTTTTGAATGGTATTGTTATTTTATTTCATTTGTATTTCAGTTTATTGAGTGTGAAATAACTCACCGATACATGATGTCTATTAATGGTTCAATCCGTAAAATGTTGTTTAATATCACCCATTCAATATCAAAATGATATAAAATAATACTTAAAAACATTTCATCCTTCATAACTATTTTTAATTGAATTAAAATGGAAGTAAATATTCATAAATATACTAATACTTTAATAATATTATCATCAACTCTTTGTTTTCCCTTGGTTTGAAATTAAATTACGACCACTATTGTAGAAATTGAAACCCAGAAATATGTATTCTATATTATAATAATAAAATGATCAAATACTCCCACTAAATTAATCAAAGTTCTTCTAATCGCGTAGTGATAAAATACAAATAATTTTTTGAAAAGTAAAAGTCCCATTTTTAGAACAATCTTACATAAAAAATATTAATTCCATTGAGCAAAAATGCAATTTCACTAAGATAAAAATTTTATATTAATATAAAACCATAATAAATTTATGGAATTCTATATTAAGTTTTCTTAAAACTAATAAATCTATAATACTAAAATACAATAAACCATAAAATCTCTGGATATAATTTTCAACAATATATTCAAAGGATTCATTCTTCAAAATGGTCAAATAATGATTCCATATATTTGGTCATCACTAAAATATTTATTCACATGAAATTATTTACATGATAATAATCCTATAATTAATTTGAACAATTAGACATATTTTAGAAAAAAATATTATATTTAATTTAATCTTATTTTTGTATCCAGTATTATAATTAATTTACTGCATCCCAGGTAAATAAATAAGTATTAAATTTTCATTTTAATTGATATTTTTTTGAACTAAATATTAATTTTACTTTAAAGGAGATGCTATTTTTGATGGCATACCTGATACACAACAACGAGTTTCTCTAAAATATTATGTTTCACACAACGTTGAGTTATAATGAAAAATAATAATATAATATTATTTTAAATGGTATTTATCGTCTAGTTGTTGTATTTGTAGGGGTGTAAAGAACAAACTAAAATATGAATATACGTGTTTTTTAAATTTTTTTACATTTATCCAATAAATGTTATAGGCTTAAAATGTCAATAAATCTAATTTTAAGCATAATTTACTATTAAAGGTTGATTTACCACATTTTGATGGAGAGCCCTCATTAAATCTAGTTTTTGTAAATTTTATATGTCCAATTTGACCAAATAAAATTCTTCTTTAAAATTGGGACATCAAAATTTACTTTGGGTAATATTTTTTATTTTTCTGATAAAATTTAATTTTTTGATGATTAATGGAAAATATTGTATTTTAATTCAAAACTGTTTTTTAATATAATTTTTTATATAGATAGATTATATTTTTAATTGGTTTTAAAGTGTATTTAGATTGTGTTTTTAACATTTAATCCAATGTTTTTCATTGAATGTAATTTCATTTTTAAAATGGACATAAATAAGTGTCAATCATTTGATAGTTATTATTTCTTAAAAAGACGCTTCTAGTTTTGAGAGCGGGAATTAATATTAAATTAATTTATTCCACTTCAGTGTTTTTAATTTATAAAAATTTATTCCATATTTATAATCATTAGTTCCAAATGGTGTTAACAGGTAGCTTTTATTTTTAGAGAATATGAATATTTACTTTAGTAAAAAATTTATTTACCATGGTTAAAAGGTAAATCTGGTAAATAAGGGTAACAAAATATTATTATAATAATAATAAAATAGACAAAAATGTGTTATGATCCAATTGGTTGATACATATCCAACTATGGACGTCGTTGGGTCGATTTCTGGACCACATCGAGGCACTTATGAGTGATAATGAAACTTTATATTAATTTATTTAAAGTAAAGACAGAAATGACATAAACATATATCTTTTAGTAAATAAATTTTTAGATGAAATTATATAAGTTATCTCTTCGAATATAAATATTAATTGGAAACTAAAAATATTTCCTACATCATGGTATTTTTTTTATAATTTTTAGACATCAAATAAAAAAAATTATTTAAGACACAATAATGATGCATTGTTCACCTCATTGATAAACGATTTAAATAAATAAAATTATAAAGATTAAAATAATATCCAAAACCTATCCAATTCTTATTGGATGATTTTATTTCCACCATTTTTCATATTATATTTTACTTTAATAATTTTTTTACATTTAGAAACCGAAAATAATTATATAATAAAATAATATTTTTAAACATTCCTAAAGAGTCCCTCCTCCCCCTTATAAGAAGCCCTCACTTCTAACCCATTTATCAAACCTCTCAAGCCCATTGTCTTGTCCAAACGTTGCCCAAATAATCTCTCAATATATGTTTCTACCTAATAGAAGTCATACATTAGGTATAAGGCACTTCATGTAAACGTTTTGGTTCAATCCAAAGAGAGATACCCAATTTAAAGGTAACATCTTCACTTAAGTCCTTTGGTTTTATTTTACTTCTCCAAACCCTAAAAACTTTCTATTATTTTAATTTATAACAACAGAAATATCCTCAATATACTAGGATATTTTTATTATAAGTTTTCTAACTACACTTTCACACACCTCCATCTAATGGATAAAGAACATACTGTTTCTCTAGATGGAAAACTAACCTCTAACGAAACGATGATTGTTTAATTATCTCCTACCACTTCTCATGGTGGAAAATATGATGGAACTATATTAATATATGATATATATTATGTTTATTTTTTTATTCTTCTATATTTTCCATTTATATCATACCTTTATGGTTTCCATTATGGGTAAACGTGATAATTTCATTTGAGTAAGTATGGACTATCGCCCTCTTAAAATGATATGACTCGTTAATGCCATATGTTGGATGTATAAAGGTTTGAGTTGATGTTATTATATATGATATTATACTTTATATTATAATATACCTATGTATCATTATGTTTTTATTCCATTAAAATACGAAATATAAATGGAAGTAGCGTTCATGTGTACGTACGGCTTACCGTCTCCCGGAACGGTGCATTTCATTTCTTACCTCTAAAAGTTATGTACTGTTATAAATACAAATATATACTGGATATATAAGATATATATGATATCTAAATAATTAATACCATTTTGGAGATAATGTACTTTTGACCACATGAACAACTTGTAATTATAAGAAGTCCATTTTCTACTCAAGTACCAAATATCGACAAAACTGTAATTATTAACTTAAATGATTAAATAATGTTTATAACCTCGTAATAAGTGACCTAAAAGAAATTATAAACTAGAAAAAAATGTTCTTAATCATGTAGAAATTAACTTTAGTTCTTTATTAAGGATATTAATGAATGAACGGGTTAAATCATACATGACATATGTGGTTTCTTATCTCACTTTTAATTCCATGATATTTCCATTGTTCGCCCATAATTTATTGCATGTTGTGTATTGTATTCTTCCATTTGATATATATTATCATGATTCTATTTATATTCATGTTATTATGTGAATCATATGGTGTTTATTAACTTTTCTTCAAACGAATAGATTGATTACAACGTGGTAAAGGATTTTCATCTCACTTTTTATTTCCGTGGGATTAATGCTATATTTGCCACTATTTCATTTTCTGTGGTGTAGTTACTACACATGGTTGTATTATTTCTGTAATATAATTTAATTTATGGGTATTTACATCTTCATTGTAGGATCTTTCTTCTATGGGGTGTATGTTTCATATGTTACTAAATCTGTAATGGAACCATTCACCCTCCTCTTTTTAAAAAACTTCTTTTTCTTGTGTCTTTTAATTTATATCTTCTTATGTTGGGATATGTTCCACTATATCCTTATTGCTATAAATTTTATGTACAAGTGATATGAAACCCTTTTTTCTTTCATAAATTCATTTTCGGAATTTTAATGTGATGCTGGTAGGATGTCGAATTTTTGTAAGGTAACTTCATCACCCAATTTCAATTCTTTGGGTTAATCCTATACTTCTTGATTATGTCATTCTATGAATATGTGTGAATAAAATATGATTTTTTTTACATAATATTCACTTATATTGGGTGTAACTATATTTTTAACACATATTTTTGTTAATGATTTATGATTAATCTATGGATACCATTTTTATAAGGGATTTCGTCTCAATTTAAATTTCATTGAAACTTTATTGTTGTTATGCGCCAATTCCCTTTTATAAAATGTATAAAATGTCCTTTGTAATATTATACTATGAATACATTTATTCTCATGATATAATAAATTATTAATTATATTTTATTCTTCAATTATTTGTTTTCAATCATCTCTTGTTTTGTTAAAAACTCTTTAACAAAAATATCATTTTAAATGATTTAAGGATTCATTCCGCTAAATATTTCTCATTAATGTCCATGTTTCTAAAATGTTACTTAGGATTTATTTATATAGAAAAAAAATTTCAAATAATAATTCATTTAAAAGATTCAAAGTGGTATGGGACACTTTGATTCAAATATCTCTTTATTAAATTTTTTAAATGGTTTTAAAATTGGTTTGATAAAGCATTGTTTATTTGAATATCCTAATTTGATATATTGTGATTAGAATGTGGAAATTTTATCTTTCTTTTATGATTGTGTTATTTTTTATGATTATGTTATGGTTATTGGGCATTGTTTATGTATACGAGTGGTTTTGTGATAAAATGAGGTCAAGTAAGCTTGAGATTGCTCTCCAATGCATTGGGTAACATGAAAGAGGTAAATATTAACGTTTCTCCTAAGAGATTTAGGGAACATAATGTGATGGGTATTCCAAATGATACTACCTATGTTGCTATGATAGCTACAATGTAAGTATGTTATTAATTCCATATGTTACCTTTACGATTTATGATTTCTGTGTGTTATTCATAAATCTTATGATTTCATATGGTATGTTATGATTGAAAAGTATGATTACATTGTTTTGTATTTATTGATGGGATAATGTTTTCCTTATTTATTTTATAAACCTAACTGAACTTTTTATTCTCATCCCATGTTTTTGAAATGTTTTCCACAGGACATAAAGATGAATAAGGTCAAGGATGGGATCAAGGAAATGTCATGCAGTCTGAAACATGGAACTAGACATGTTTTATTTTAATATTTTTTTTATTTTATAAAAAATGGATACAGAGTAGTAGTGTCTACATTTAATTTTCAAGTTGATATGTAATAGTTATGGAATAATTCTCTAAAACTCTAAACCAGAAAAGATCATCCATGTGAATTCTTGACATAATTTAAGATTTTGTAATGTTTAAGGTCGGGTCCTTAAAGTTGGTATCAGAGGACAGTTTAGATAACATTAGAGGTTAGGGTGTTATTTTAGTATAAGTGAAATAACCATAATGGTTAGAATATTAGAAAGATTCATTATTATTTTAGGGATGATAAATGGTTATTACATTTTGGGGTGAAAAATGAAATGTTTTAATTAACCTTTGAGGTTAAAATATGTTATAGTTATTTTTGAATAATTTGTATCTTTTTTTGAATGTTATGAAATTGTATAGTTTTTGAAATTGGACAACATGGAGACCATGTGACAACCCGTAGTGTCGGACAATGCTGTGGGAATCAAACCCACAACCATAGTGTGATTGGGATTTATCACCTACCACTGGACTACGTGAAGTACCTAGTAATTATAACTAATTATTTTTAGTTAAATGATTTTATGGATCAAGAATATTTTTATTTGAGATCTTTTGTTCTATCAAATGGACTACCTTAGTATAAAAATGATTTGGTGATTAAGTAATAAAGGATATTTTGGATGAAATTCTCTATCTTGGGAACACTATATGCTTAAGGAAAATAAAATACTACAAGATTTAATTTTTGGAGCAACGGTTGAAATATTATTTTGGTATAATTTATGTTTTTATTTTGGACATAAGGTGATCTAGGTTATTTATGGAAATGATTAATCTATCAAAGAGAATAAGTTTTTAGGTTAATTACATGTCCGTATGAGAATTTAAGAGTGGTCAATTTTTTTAGACATAAATGAGATGATTTTTGTGGAAGACTATGTGGTCAAATCCTTTAGAATTTTGGGTATCAATATTATTTTGGAATACACTGAATTATTTTAATGACAATTGTATATTTAATGGATTTTCATAAACTTTGGGTTATTTTTATTGAATTTTGGAGATTAAGAGTAGTAATTTTTTAAAAAGGATTATCCTTTTAGGGATTATTTGATATCGTACTAACCAATTTTTTTTGTTGATGTCTAAAGATAGGGGAAATATATAGTTCATCATTTATAGATTATGTGATACACTAGATGTTTATTCTAGCACTACAGGTGTGACCAAGTCATATTGAATTATTACCGTTTGGTGGAAAGATTATTTTGTAGTAGAATTTTATTAAAGGATGACACTCTACATGACAGGTAAGTATATTTCCTTACGATCAAAGTCTAATTATTGATAATAATGTTCATCTCTATGAAAAGGATCGTGATGAAAAAATTATATAATCTCTCTTTAATCATCAAACTATTACCCAACCACAAATTTATGGTATTGTGGTGGTTAGAATTCTGTGATCAAGTTCTCTATCACTATCTATTATTATATGAGTGTTAGTTTCTATTCCATATAAATTTTTTCATTGAATCCAAGTATCTATTGTCTCAGGTTACCTTTGTACTTCTCTTCCTTTATTTTTATGTGATGTTTTCATTGACTCTTTTTCTGATATGGGACTTTCAATGAAGTTTCCAAGCCTAATTTTAAAATTGAGAGGATGAAATTCCCAAAAGTGGGGAAGGATGTAACATCCCAGGTAAATAATGAAATAATAAATTTTAATTTTAATTAATATTTTTTGAATTAAATATTAATTTTACATTAAATTGGGTTCTCTGTTGGATGTCGAACCTAATACACCACAATGAATTTCTTTGAAATCTTACGTTGCACACAACGTTGAGTTATACTGAAAAATAATAATATAATATTATTTGAAATGGTAGTTAATGACAGGCCATTGTATTGGAGGTAAGGGACATAAATAACTATAGTATGAATATACATGTTTCTTAAATGTCTTTACATTTATCAAATAAAAGTTAGAGGCTTAAAATGTGAATGAATAAAATTTTAAGCATAATTTATTTTAAAAGGTTGATTTACCACCTTTTGATGGCGAACCCTCTTTAAATATAGTTTTGGTAACTTTTATATGTTTAATTTGACGAAATAAAATTTTTATTTAGAATTTGGACATTAAATTAACTTTGGGTAAATTTTTGGTATTTTTCTGACAAAATTTAATTTTTGATATATAGTGGAATATACTGTATTTTAATACAAAACTGCATTTAAATCTAATTTATTTATATAGATAGATTATATTTTTAATTGTTTTTAAAGTTTAATTATATTTTTTACCATTTAATCCAATTTTGGTCATTGGATGTAATTTCACTTTGAAATTGGATATGAATAAGTGTCAATCTTTTGATAGTTACTATTTATTAAAAACACACTTTTTGTTTGGACAGTGGGAGTTAATTGAAAATTAATTCTTGCCACTTATGTGTTTTGAATTTGTAAAAATGGATTACATATTTGGAATCATAAGGTCTAAATTGGGTAAATATGTAACTTTTTTTTGACAATATGTATATTTAGTTCAATAAAAGATTTATTTACCATGGTTAAAAGGTAAATCTGGTAAAGAAGGGTAATAAAATATTTTTATAATAACCTAAAATTACCCTAACATGTTTCTTAAACCTATTGGTTGATACATATCTGACCATGGGCATCCTAGGGTCGCTTTTAGGACCCCATGGAGCCACCTAAGAGTGATAATGACACTTTATATTAATTTATATAAAGTAAAGACAAAAATCACATAAACATATACCTATTAGTAAATGAATTTTTACATGGGGTAATATAAGTTATCTCTTCTACTATATATATTAATTGGAAATATAAAAATATTTCCTACATCATGTTATTTATTTATAATTTCTAGACATCAAATAAACAATATTATTTATGACACAATAATGATGCATTGTTTACCTCATTAATAAATTATTTAAACAAATATGATTATAAAGATTAAAATAATATCCAAAAACTGTCAAATTATTATTGGATGATTTTATTTCGACCATGAGTCATCTTATATTTGATTTAATAAGTTTTTTACCTTTAGAAACCCAAAATCATTATATTATACAATAATATTTTTAAACATTCTTAAATATCACCTCATCCCCCTTATAAAAAGACCTCACTTTTAACCCATTTCAGACACCTCTCAATCCCTTTGTATCGGACAAAACCTATCCAAATAATATCTAAAGATCTCTATCTTACTCTTAGAATCCATACTTTAGACATAAGGTACTCTATGTAAACCTTTTGGTTCAAACCCAAGGGAGATACCCAATTTAAAGGCAACATCTTCTCTTAAGTCCTTTTGTTTTATTTTACTTCTCCAACCACTAAACACTTATTATAATTTTTTTACTAAAAAACCAATATCCTAAATATACTAGGATGTTGTTATGAGAAGGATTAAAACTACACTTTCACACACCTCCATCTAATGGGTATAGAACATACTATTTCTATGGATGGAAAACTAATGCCTCATGAAACGATGATTGTTCAATTATCTCTTACTGCTTATCATGGTAGCCATTATGATGGAACTATATTTATATATGATATATATTATATTTATGTTTTCTTTATGCTTCTGTATTTTCCATTTATATCATACATTTATGGTTTCCATTATTAGTGAATGACATAATTTCATTTGAGGAAGTGTAGACTACTGCCCCTCAAAGTGATATGACTCGTTAATGCCATGTGTGGGACCTATAAAGGATGGAATTAATAATTTTTATATATGTTATTATATTGGAATTATAATATACCTATCTATAATTATGTTTTTATTTCATTTAAATACTAAATAGAAATAGAAGTTGTGTTCATGCGTACGTACGACTTACCATCTCCATTAATGATGCATTTCATTTCTTACCTCCAAATGTTATGTAATGTTATAAATACATATATATACTAGATATATAAGATATATAAGATATCTAAATCATTAGTACCATTCTATATATAATGTAATTTTGACCACATGAACAAATTTTAATTATAAGAAATCCATTTTTTACTCAAGTACCAAATATCGACAAAATGATCATTATTAATTTAAATGATTACATAAGGTTTTACCATGGTAATGAGTGATATAAAAGGAATGATAATATTTAAAAAAAGGTTCTCATTAAAGTTTAAATTATCTTTAGTTATTTATTCAAAAGATTAAATAATGAACGGGTTAAATCAGACACGAGGTAATGGGTTTCTTAACTGACTTTTAATTCTGTGAGATTTTCATTGTTCGAAACTAATTTATTACATGTGGTGTATTGTATACATCGATTTGATATATATTATCATGATTCTATTTATATTCATGTTATTCTGTGAATCATTTTGGGTTTATTAACTGTTGGTCATACAACTTGATTGATTACAACGTGGTAATGGATTTTCATCTCACTTTTTATTCTCGTGATATTTATGCTCTATTTGGAACTATTTTATTTTGTGTCGTGTATTTACTACACATGATTGTTTTATTTGTGTAATATAAATTAATTTATGGGTATTTACAAATTCATTGTATGATACGTGTTTCATGGGTTTTATGTTTCGTATGTTACCAAATCAGTAAGGGAACCTTTCACCCTCTTCTTTTTAAAAGACTTACTTTTGTTATGTCATTTAATTTACATATTATTATGCCTGGATACGTTCCTCTGTATTATAATTTCTATAAATTGTATATCCACATGATGAGATACCCTTTTCTCTCTCATAAATTTATTTTCTAAATTTGAATATGGCACCGGTAGGCTGTCAAATTTCTGTAAGGGAACTTCTTCACCCAATTTAAATTCTTTGGGATAAACTTCTACTTCTTGATTATGTCATGCTATGAATATGTGTGAATAAACTTGTATTTTATTACACTTAAAATTCACTTATATTGGGTGTATTTATATTTCTCAGAAATAATTATGTCATTGATTAATCTGTAATCTTAGGATACCATATTTATAAGGGATTTCGTCTCAATTTACATTTCATTGATACTTCATTGTTGTTAAGCACCAATTCACATTTATATAGTGTATATATTTTCGTTTTTCATATTATATCATGAATACATTTATTTTCATGATATAATAAAGTTTTGATTAAATTTTATTCCTCAATTATTTGTATTCAAGCATCTCTCATTTTGTTAAAAACACTTTTACTAAAATATCATTTTAAATGTTTTAATGATTTACTCTTCTAAATATTTCTCATTAATGTCCATGTTTTAAGCATGGGTTTTATGATTTATTTATATGGAAATTAATGTTTTCAATTGATATTTAATTTAAAATATTTAAAGTGGTATGAGACACATTGATTCAAAAATATCTTTATTAAATATTTTAAATTTTTTTGAAAATGGTTTGATAAAGCATTGTTTATTTAAATATCCTGATTTGATATATTGTGATTAAAATGTGGAAATGTTATCTTTACTTTATGGTTGTGTTATGTGTTATGATTCTGTTACAGTTATTTAGAATTTTATACGTATACTGGTAGTTTTTTGATAAACCTAGGGCGGGTAAGCTTGAGATAGCTCCCCAATGCATTGGGTAACGTGACAGAGGTAAATGTTAATGATTATCCTAAGAGATATAGGTAATATACTGTGATGGGTATTCCAAATGTGACTCCCTATGTAGTTGTGATAGCTACAATGTTTGTATTTTATGAATGCCATATTTTACCTTTATTATTTATGATTTCTCTATGTTTTTCATAAATCATATGATTTCATAAGGTATGTTATGATTGAAAACTATGGTTTAATTGTTTTGTATTTATTTATGGGCTAATGTTTTTCTTCCTTATTTTTTAACCCTTACTGATATTTTTATTCTCATCCCATTTTTTTAAATGTTTTCTATAGGACATAAAGATGAATAGGGGCAAGGATGGGATCAAGGAAAAGTCATGCTGTCTAAAACAAGGAACTAGACATGTTTCTTATTAAGATATGATTTATTTTATGAAAAATTTATACTGAGTAGTAATTTCTACATGTAATTTTCAATTTGATATGTAACAGTTATAGACTAATTCTCTAAAACATTAAACCTAAAAAGATCCTAAATGTTAATTCCTGACATAATTCAAGATTGTGTTATTTTTAAGGTTGGGTCCTTATATTTTCCACTTGAATATATATTCTATAAAAATAAAAAAAATTACATCCTTTTGGTTGGAACATTATCCCCCGATGTATTTTTTTAGAAATATCTAATAAAGTCACTGAACAAATTTTAAACTTCATATTCATTCTCCCCATTGGTACAAACAAATAAATTGGTCCTTTAATCATTATAATATAAAATATAATTATCTCTCTCTATGGGTTTCACTATATTTTTCCAATTTAATCACACTGAGTATATACTAAATATTGGAATCAAGAGTTCTTGTGAATATTATCAATGATGTTCATGTAACATAATATAATTCATGAAACTCATTAAATAATAAAATTATTTCAATAACATAGTAACTATGGAATGGGAATAAATTTTCATTGAAATGTTTTTTTATGAGGAATATAACTCTTCTTCAGTGTATAACTATAAATAAATAAAATATATATAAAATAAACAATCCAATTATTATTTTTAAATTTAAGTTATTTTTACTAATTACATGTGAATGGAGTAAAATTATTTGATTTAAGATTATGAAAACAATATATATAGATTTGTAAGTTGTTACCTCCCTCCCCACTAATGATAAACTATTGTAATAATATTTATAATTTAGAAACACTAGCTCATCTTAACATCATAAAACATGGAAAAAGATCTACATATCAATGTTTGTATATAAGAGATATAAAATCTGATGAGGAGAATTAAAATGATAAATGTATGATTGATCACAATACAAATAAACGAAATTATAATGAATTCATTGAAAAATTCTTAGAAATATTAAATTTAGAATAGAATGATGAATTTGATGACAAAAATCCTAATAGAAATATAAATTCTTTTCAAAAATAGTAATTAAATATTAGTATAAAAGTATTTCTAGGTTGGAATACCATAATGAGTGGTGTTTCCTACATAAATATCAAGATTCAAATTATAATTTATCGTATGATTCAATCCATAATTTAAAGATAATGAAAATTATTTTCGGTAACTCACTTGTTAGATTCAAATCTATGTGGTAGTCTTAGGGATTCTCCTCTATATATCCTTATTAAATAGTTTTCACATTTCTCTAAATTCTGATTATTTTTTAATTTTTAAATAACACATTCAACTATGATTTAGTATTTGTACCTCTCTTATCATCCTATAAAAAGTGTGGGTATGGTAATTTATTAATGGGTTGTAGTAAGATATATCATGGGATGTGACCTTTGATTGATAGATGATAAATATTGGTATTTAACATTATTTTGGTACTATTTATCTCAGGTTAATTCAAACAAAGGTTGTATCATGATGAATGGATTGAAAATAATTGTTTAAAATATAGAAGTAATCACACTGTTTCTTATAAATAAATAATAACCATCCATTTATCCACCTAATCATTAAACATCAATCCTATTTTCTTCAAACATTTACATTATTATTAAATAGGGATTTAGAAAATTTAAACCATCCAAAATATTTCATTGAAAAATCCATGAAAATTTTAATATGGTAACATGACCAATCTTAGAGACATAATAAATAAGTTCCAAGAGGCCAATAGTTATGCACCTAGAGACACCCAACAAAATTCCCAAAAATATCTTCAACAACCATAAAAAATTCCTCCTCAATTTTTTATTAAAAACCCCTCAAAATTGGTGTTTCATATTCTGGTACATTGAATCTCAATGACGAAACATCATTGTATACACAAATCATATCCACATGAACTCTTATGTAATTCAACTCCTATGACACCAAATCAGGATGATTGTAATGGATGGTATGCTTCCAGATCATAACAACAATTCATGTTAATTTATCCTACAATGATGCATTATTTTTTACTATATTTAGATAGTCTGAAAAATAATTTATTACTCTCATTTGTACACAAATTTTCCAATATTCTCATTTAGCTGATCATGATAACTAAAATGATGTATGGAATCATTTCATCAAAAGACTATGTTCTCTTCTTTAAATCTGGATAAATCCATCATGTGTACATCCAAACTCAAATATGATCATACCATTGGTGTATCATTCAATCCTAAATCTATAATATATACTAATGATTCATTATTTGTTGTTTTCATGGAAAGTTTTATTGAATATCAATTTTTTTTCCTCTCTCTTCCTTGTTTTATAGAATACAGAAAAAAGAGAGATGGTATTGGGGTAAATAATGACACTTAAGAAGTGATTATAAGTATATTTCAATTTCATTTATTTTCATTCAATTTACAAATTTCATAAATTTATCATTTTATTTTATTCTATATATTAATAAATATATTTCTCTTGAGAAATTTTTATAAAAATAACCATGAAATTTGATTCCAAAAGATCATATCCATCATGTATTAGGTTATGAACCTCATGGGTGAGTTAATTATCAAACTAGAAGAAATATTATAACATAATGATATTGGATTTTTTGTTTTGTTTCATCAAATACCATGTCTAGTATTTTAATGTAAGAATAAATTAACAATGACATTATTCAATAATTTCAAAAAAAATTAAAAACATTAGAAGATACTCAACATCAAAAGTTGACAATTGAATAAATGAAGAAGGTTATATATTATAATTCTTTTTCACATCCACCAGTTGGTAAGGTAGTGATTAATTCTTTTTTATGATAATGTGATTTGTTTATTTCGATTGGAATGTACTCATATTGATATTGGTTCATATATAGATGTTTATGCTGATGGAAATACCTATGATGATGCATGATGCGGGTGATGTGAGGGATATTGGAAATACTTGTGTCTATGTGGGATATGTTGATTGGGATTTTAATGGTTCTGATACTAATACTATGGTCATTTCTGGATATAAATATTATTCTAGTTTTATTCGTTGATTCATTCAATATTTTTTTATTTCCTTGTAATTGAGATATTATATTTCTTTATTATGACTATTTTAAACTCTATTTTATTGTATTTTATTTTTATAAATTTTCACTTTTTTATAGATTTATAGAACAAGTTTTTTTCATTTGATTCTATAAGATTAGTTGAGAATTTCCTTTTTTTATGATAATAATTTTGATCTATTTATATGGTTTCAACTTTGGGTTTACACATTAAATAATGGTTATGGCCACAAGAAATATCCACGGTTGATGGCTCTGTATGTTAACTGATTTCCATGGATAAAACCATGGATATTGGAATATTTATATAATAAAAGTCGTGTAAATAACATCATAACTATTGGGAGAAAAATATTCTCCATGAACAGATAGATCGTGGCTATTTCCTATAGCCCCATTTTAAACATCTATAGCCATTGTTTTCCCTATATCTATTGGTGAATTTTCAAGTATTGTGTTTAATAAAAAAATTATGTAGACCACATAAAATAATTTTAATTATGATTATTCTATTTATTATATTAGTTTTATAAAATTAATTTTATAGAATTGGTAGAATTTAATTAAAAATTAAACTAGAAAATTAAAATGAACAGAATTTTTCTATAAATAATGTTTTCATATTTATTAGAATTTTTTAAACCAAAATAAACAAAAAATTGTTACATTAGACATTAATTAGATTACCCATAATATAAATAAACTAGTGAATGTTTTAAAAAAATTTAGATGAAAATAAACCTTTATAAATAATTGAATACGAAATAATGTTTTCAATAAATATATATTTTTTAACTATTTGCAAAAAAACATTTCAAAAAAATTAGAAATGTTCACTATAAATGTTTTAATTTGATTTATTTTTTTGAAATAAAATTTTAGTGAAATATATTCACACACATATCTCTTTGTTCATGAAAAGTCCCAATTAATTTAAACCTATGTTTTTCCTTTTACAAAATATTTTGAAAGGAATATTCATATCATTTTCAAAAAAATGTCTGTCAAGTATTGTAAAGAATGTGAATGGAATCTTTGTTTAACATGTATGAAACGAGTAGAATTTTCTTACATGATGATAAACCATTGAATCAATGCTTCCATTGTATGATTTGAAGTCTATACAAAAAAATGATTTTCACTTTTTTATATTTCGTTCAAATAGAAAATTATATTTTCCACAAGAAATGATTCAAATGGTTTTTAAATTTATATTAATAAATTTATAAGGTTGTTTTAAAATAAAATAATTTACCAAAAAAGTGTCTTAAATATTTTATTTTAAAATAAAATATTTTTTCTAAAGAAATAACATAATTAATAATTAAAAATTAATTTTTATCTAGGATTACATCTATTTATGTAATCTACTCTTTATTATGGATACGATTCAAGGATACCATTAATACTATTTCTTTGAATGGTTCATGTTTATGATTTTGTAATTTTTAGAAAAACCAGTTATCTTCCATAGGTTATACCATGAGTAAATTTATATAAAGTTATCTTCATTTCATGGGTTATGATTTGATAAAATGATTATGAAACTACCATATTTTCCATCAGTTATAATATGATGAAATTTCTATGATATAAATTTAATTTCATGGGTCATGATATGATGAATGTTTATGATCTTATAGAACACAGATCTATGGTTTTTATTATATGACAAGTGAGACCTATATCTCTCTCAAATTTATTGAGTAATGCTTTATATGTCATGAGATATAGATGTAAATATATTGATGGACTTCATCCACTATTGAAAATAGTTGTATCTTAATCTACTATAAGAAACAGGTGTGTCGCGATCCACAATGTGACATTGGTGTGTCCTGATCCACAATAGAAAACTAGTGATATACCATGATCAAGTATGAAGAAGGTATTTGTTGTCTACCTTCACATATAAAATGGTTTTATATATTTGTGATGGTAACACACATTTATGACCTTATTTTAAGGTTCATGATTGATATATGATGACTACAAAATATTATAGACCATGTTTTATGAAAAGATAATGTTTTATTCTGTGAATATTTTTTATGATCAATTAAATAATGGGTGAGATATTTATAAATTATTTTCATAATCACTACCCTAATTATTATATTATTATTTGAAATGATCATCTATAGATATCTCTTATGTATACCCCTGTTGAGATTTTTAAGAAACTAATTATTATTTTTCCTTCCCTATGATTATGATGAAATGTTTACATAGGGTATGCTAAATGGGAGTATAATGTGAGATTGAATATTTAGGTTATGATAATGTTATTTCAATAAATTATATGATTCTATACTATTTTTTCAAAGGAGTTAAACTATTATTGTCATGAGGTGTGTTTTTATAAATGAAATGAATAATTTTATAAAAATAATTAATATACAAATTTGGGAATATTGGGTTGATTTATATGACATAAGAGGAATGGTTCAGTTAATATATTGACACATGGATGAGAAAATAATAGTGATATCTCTAAGAACATGCCTATGGATAAGTCTAATTATTAGTCAATGTAATGGAAAATTTCATGGAACTTTTTTAAATGATATAGTGAGGTATTTCCTTGAAATAAATCCTTGTTGGAATACTATATGTGTATGTTGATCAAGAATAGATATACCTTGGTGTAACAACACCAAAACAACGTATTGATCTAGACTCAATCTAGAACTCTTTCACTAAAATAGGATTTGTTGCACACCTTGTTTGACACCCCTGGTGGATATACATTATATATTTAAAAACTCAATATAAACCATCATGAAGGAGTTAAATATATGGTGACTATGAATGAACTAGGATAAAGGTAAGGTTTCATATATTTAAAATAAGGTGTCATTAGTTAGACATCCTATAAGTTATTTTTCATTATTATGTGTATTTCTACCATGATTAGTATTTCTCAAACTCTATATTTCAGTTTTGGTTAATGAATGTGACTTATTGTAACTATATTAATGTTGAATATAACAGATAATGTAATTATTTTCCTCAAGAGTGATCAAACTATACATGAGTTAGAATCAATATTTTTTATATAATGAAATAACATTCTCATCCTATGAATCATGTTGAACTTCAAAATGAGAAATAGAGGAAACAATGTTCTGTTGAATTTTTATTGAGGTAATTTCCACCATAATTTAGTGGTTCCAATGATCCAAAATTTTATAAGCAGTTCCTCAATACGACTGAAAATATACTTTTCTTTATTCAATGATTATATAATGAAAAGGTCATTTTGGAAATTTATCATTTGGAAGGTGAAGAAAATCAGTGATCTATTATTATTAAAAACATTAAATAATGAGAAGAAATTTAATATAAATATTGGGAATATCATTAGGGGATATATTGTAGTATGTAATGTCATCCAATTCAAAAAAAACTGAGAAATAAGAAATTCCATGAGATGAACCAATTCAAGATGAATCAATTAGCTTCATAGGTACCAATTTAATGGAATTTGGAGGTTCTTTAAATATGGAATGGTAGGTCTTCAATTCTATGAATGTAAAAATATGATTAATGGGTTAATTAATATAATTTATTGGAAGAGTAAACCAAATAATACATACTAAACTCTAATTTCTCAAGTGTGATGGGTTTGGTAATTATGTAAAACAAAGCCCCAGTCTAAGGGATGTTGTAGATGATAACCGCCAACAATATCTGATGAAATATAGAACAATTAGAACATATGAAATCACAGTGAATAGAGTTAATCATTATAATTACGGCACACTTATCATCTCTTTAGTGTTTGTGAATTTTTTGTTTTATTTTGATGAATGAGTCCGATGAAAATACAATTGTTTATCCTTTAGTGAAAATTACTCTCATTGTACACATATACATGAATTTTGTAATAATGCAATCACATTTTAAATTCCATTAGTTCATGTGGGAACCAAATCATCCAAATGAAATGTTTTTATATAAGAAAATAAATTTTATAAAAAATATAGGGATATTTATCTTTTTGAAGTTTATATTTCATAGTGTAATATTATCTTATGAGTTGTGGATACCACCATTGGTTGGAAAGTTCAATGAATCTCATTAGTTAAAATTCATTGAAACCATTATTTTTGTTTCATGTGATTGTATTTTATAATGATTAAGGATATTTTAAGAATATTAAATTGTATTATAACCTTTCATTTTGTATAAATTTTAGTGAAAAGTTGTTTAATGATAAATTCCATTACACATCATGTACATATGATTGATGTTTCTTTGGACATTATGGTTAACCTTATCTTTGATTTTAAGGTAATTATGGTTTGTATTCCATCACCATACAAAGTCAACACAATTTATCACTATCGTAGAATATTTATTTTTGGATATAACTTCAATAATATACAATAACGAATGAGTAAGGCTATAGGGAGTACCCCCATTAAGTTGTATCTAATTAGGATATGAAGATTATCTCACTGTTTCGTTGAATTATTTAGAAATATCTTGTTATTGAGTTGAGTTTCAGTACAGAGTGAAAAATTCAAAACCTAGAGGATGTGAAAAGACAGTTTTCAATGGATTTCAATGGTGGTTGGGATTATACCTTTTTTATTTAGTTTTCTTTCAATAATATCTTTCACCCACACTTTTAGATAGATACTTATGAAACTCATTATACATAGTGGAATGATGTATTAGAAAGAATGTTATTAGGACCAGACCTAGTAGATGATATGAAAATTTGTTTAGAGTCAATCAACAACATATAAGCACTATAAAAGTAGTCAAAAACATGATTAAAATAATAATCAATGTGATCTAGAATTGGAAGTTGGTGATAAAGTTTTTTAATTCAAGGAAGAAACAAGGTAAAACTAATCTAAATATATATTGATCCCATTAAAAAAACATGATTATATAAATATAGTATATTATTCCATGGTTTTTCTACCGAACCTATCTTAGGTTAATGAAATGTTTCATATACCACTCTCGAATAATTACATAACTGATCCATAGAATGCTATAATCAAGGTTCGTAACATTAAATCAAGATATATTTTATGAGTAACTACATGTAGTGATTTCGAATCAATTAGAGAAAGTTATACGAATGAAAACCACTCACATGGTCAGCATATTATTATGAAACCATTAGTTAGAGGAGTCCACATAGGAACATGAGGATATGATGAGGTATAAATATCCTCATTTTTTATATCATATTCATGTATTTCCTTGGTGAAATTCATTATTATGGGTAGAATGAAATACCTAGAGATTTTTTTAATATTTTTTTAAATAATTTTCATATTTACTATTCATTTTTATTGAAAACAATATATCATTTTTACCTTGTATTACATAAAACATTGAATTTTTCTTGATTTACACACAACACTATGTTTACCTTGCATTAAATGTAGTAATGACATTCATGGATATCGTGCAATGTAAGACTAAATTTTACAGAACAACAATATAATATTAACATTTTTAGTTAATATATCATCTAGACATTAGAATAGTAGGTATGAGTTGGATAAACTGACTTATAAAACAATATGTGTTACACATATTTAGTATTTATATATTCATTGAAAATAATATATGATTAATTTAAATAAAATAAAAATGTTTTCTAAAAGCATAATTTATGCTATTTTTCACACATAATTTAAAATTAATTTATAATAATTTAAGAAAATTTATCTAAAAAAATAAAATTAGTTTTTATACCATTATATCAAAATTATTTTAACATAATTTTTTTGGATTATTTTGAAATATTTTATTTTTTCATGAAGAGCGAAAAATACTAAATTCTAATTGAACGCTACCTTTCTTATAAATTATTAATGAAGATAAATTATATTTAAAATTTATTTTAAAGTCAAATTAGTTTATTTATAAATTTATTAATCCAATTTAGGATGTTGTAATTAATTTCATATTGAATATTGATATTAAAATTTTATAGTCTTTTGAAAAATTACTTTTTAAATACCTACTTTCTAATCACATCATTAAGATTAATTTTTAATTATATTTTTTCACTTATATCAATTGAATTTGGAAAATAAGATTTCATATTTTTTCATAATAATATATTTTATCTAATAAGTTCAATATAATTTTTGAACCAAATGAATAGTTAATCATGTAAAAGTTAATTACCGCGGTTAAGTTAAAAATGGGTTTACATAAGGAATTAAACTAAAAAGATAAGGGTAAAAATGAAATAAAAATTATATTAAAATATTTTCTAGTAATATTTGTACCGTTAGACCTCTATGGTTATGGTATATCCCTTTTTGGAGCTTTGTGACATATGAAAAACATAGGATCACTCAATTCAATTCAAAAATAGAAAATTTGTCCTCTCACAAACAGATAAAAGGAAACCCCTACTCATCTTCTGTTCACGCATTCAAAACCTATTGGTTTCAAACATTCTAACAAAAATAACTTCCTAAAATCCCTTCTATATTTCTAGAATCCATATTACGGACAAAATTACATTCTTTCAAGGATTTTTGTAAAAAAACTGAGGAGGATACAATAAAAATAGGCAACGTTCTCCAACAAGTTATTTTATTTTATTTATTCCTAAACATATTGAAAATAATACTATATTATTATTATATAATAACATGTGTATATTTTATTTTCATATATATTGTTATTTTATTTTCAAGACCTATAACCATCACCAATTCTATTAAATTGGATTCTAAATCATTATTTGTGTGTATAACAGACTATCATCGTGTGAATAAATGTAGTTTATTTTTAAATTAAAACGTATCATATTTGTAAATAATAATGTATTTAGTTTTTAAATATGATATTTTTTATTTTATCTTAATTGTATAATTATTATATCCCACATACCTTCATATTCTCTATTTTGTAAGAAGATTATAATGTAGCTTGTGTGTGTGAAATACTACAGCCTTGGGAAGCAATATAATTTTTCCACTATTTTCATAAAAGGTATTAATGATAGTTTTAATAAACATATATAATATATATGAAACAAAAATAAATATAAAATGATAATATATTGTTTAAATTTATTTAATTCAATTCAATGAGAACGTGGAAATAACATTCATGCGTACGTATGGCTTACCGTCTCCCGGAATGATGAAGTAAATTTTCTATCACTATATTTCATGGATTACTATAAATAAATTTATATTGAATATATATTATATATAAATAATGGTTATCATTTTTGGGTTGATTTAATCTTGATCAGTGTCTACATACCAAAAATATAATTGATCAAATCCTATATAAAAAAAGTAGTTATTAACCAAAATTTTACATTAACATTGAATTATAAATAAATGATTAATAATAGAACATAAATAATATATTTTCTGATATATATAATTATGTTTCAATAAATTATGTATAAAAATTAAATTTATTATATATAAGGATCAAAGGGGAATGAATTAATTTTTGACTTATTGTAAGAAATTTATGTCTCACTTTTTACATTCATGAGATAGACTCCATGTTCGACACCTATTTATTTTATGTGGTGTGTAAAATTCTCTTTAATTTATTTTATATTTATTTTATTTTGATTATTTTTTATTTATATATCCATTTTAGGATCTTGTTTTTATGGTTTATGGTTATAACGTTACCAAATTGGAAAGGGAGTTTTGTCTTAATTTCCCTTCATTGAGGAATATGTTATATTATGAACTTATACTCTTTGATAAGGTTTATGTAAATAAATTTTTTTTATTTAAAGGAATTTATTTATCTATACAATTTATATTTTAATGGTTAATTTAATTTTTTTCTTTCTTGGGGCATAGGACTAAAGGTTACCAAACTAGTAAGGGATTTATGTTATAATATCATCATTTATTAGGATTGTTTATGATTTAATCTCTAATATTGATATCTCATGGTATAACACTCAATTATTCTCATATAGTTTCTTATACTAAGGGTCATCATGATATATTATATTAATTGTAAAAAAATATACTGTTTGGAGTTTCAAATTATTGATAAAATTGTTTTATGAATATCAAAAATTACTTTTATCTTCAGTTGAAAATTTATATTCTTCCAAAATATATTATTCTAAAAATGTTTTCAATTTTTTTTATTTTTATCCATGTTATGTATTAGTGGTATTTTTATCCATGATTTAGTTTTAAAATAATTCTATGGAATCCACATGTCTTTGTCTAAATAATTCCTGTTTATCTTTTTCTGAATATATGGAACAAATTTTTTTTCCAAAAGTATAAAATGAACTATATTTTCTAAAACCATGGAAAATAATTTCATAAAAGATTCCATTATATATTTTCATGTATATCTTCAAATAAAATTATTTTCTAAAAAAAATCATTTTAAACATTTTTATTAAATCAAAAAGGATATTTTCCATAAGAAAATATTTCAATTATTTTTTACGAATCAATAATATTTATTCATATTTATTTTCAAAGAATAGTTTTTTCAAACTTTTTTAATATTAAAAAAAACTATTTTGAAATAAAATCTATATTTCATGAGAAAAATCCCATGTAATCCTTCAATATTATTTTTCATATAAGATGAAATATGTTGACCCTTCCTATTCATTAATGGGGATATAATCCAAATACACCATTCTTATTATTTCTATAAATTGTTTATTTTTTTGGTGGAATGATGTTTATAAAATTTGTATCTCTTACATGGGTTACAACATGTGTAAATTCTTATGAATCTTTGTTCTTTTCAAATGTTTTTCTATGATTAAAATATTATGAAACCTGTAACTTTTCAATTTTTTATGATATGATGAAATATTTTTTATACCCATTTAATTTTAGGTGTTGTGATATGATGTATTTTTATGATAATGTGGCATACATAAATATGGCTGTCAATATTTTAGGAGTGGGACCTAAATCTTCCTCATTAATTGGGTGAAACATTATTTTTTATTATATAATGATGGGAAATATGTTTATGGACTTGATATACTATGGTAAAAAGGTGTTTCCTAATATATAATGGGTAATAGTTTTGTCATGAACCAAAATGAGAAATAGGTGTGTCCTTATCCACAATATGAAATAGGTGATAAGTCATAATCCACTATATTGAGGGTCATGGTAATTTTCATATAAATATGAAATAGTTTTATTTATTTATAATAGTTCTATTGTTTTAGGACATGATTTTAAGGTTCATTATTGATTTATAATGAATTATATCTCTAATATACCATGTTTTATGAAATTATAATGTTTTATTCCATGAATCTTGTTTATGATCCATGACGGATTTTTTGTGAGAATTGTATGTTATGATCAAGATAATATACATTTATCATTATCTTTTTATTTAATATGATATTATATTGATTTATATTATGTGTACCCTTATTGATCATCTGATATTTCCATTTATTTTTTTCTCCCCCATGATCGTGAAGAATGTCTTATGTATGGTCATTCTATGAAGATTATGAAATGAGAAGATAATTAAGGTAAATGTTGTAGATATTTCACCAGATAATAAGAATATGCTTCGTGTATTGAAATGAACTAAACTATTATATTGATCGAAGGTGTGTTTGGGTGATGTAATAAATACACATCTAGAGATATATAATATCCATGTATGAGAAGAATGAGTTGATATAAAATAGATTGGTATTTTTTGGAATGGGATTGATTCTCTAAGAGGAATCATACTTATCCTATAAAAAATAGAATCAAATCCCACGAATATCATATAGGTAATTTTCATTAATTTTAATATGATTTTAAAATGATGTACATGAAGAAATATTTATATTGGGTATGGAGATCGGGCTTTAGGATGGAATCATATGTTTATGGTTTAGAGTCAGAATCATAGTCCTCTTAGTTTACATTGTCCTGAACTAGTTTATGGATGAGTAATGATAATAGATCTATAAGATATGGGTCTTATAAAATACATTAAATGTAATGTTGAGAGACTAACACCAAGGTGATTCCCATGTTATATATCTAGCCCCTATCCTATGATGGATGAAGAGTGGGGACCATGAGAGGTCTCTTGAGTATTGCTAGTTAATACGACGGAGCCATGTAATTCATAATATTTCATGAGTATATAACCCTTAAACCATTAAGGATATTCTTCTTATAATGGGGATTAATGACCAATAGAAAATGTTCATGGGTTCATATGGTTCAGAATAATATTTTATATTATCCATGTGTTACAATGATGATATATATGTGGGTGTATTTATGAAAAAGCTGACATATCTACAGAAACCGTGCTAACATAACTGAGGTTGTTGGTCTAGGAAAGATGACATATCGGAGGATGTATATATTGTATGTATCAGGATATTAGTCTGATATAGATGATATTTCTATGTATATCCACCTAACATGTATAAGGATATATTTCTATCACATATAATCATATTTTCATGATAAAGAAAATATGTTTGTTATAAATTTTATAAACCACGAGACATTTCCTTATGGGTTTCACATGATCAAGCATATAGGTCCAGGGTCATGTCATGTATCAGGGTAACATTTCCAAATTTTGTATCATAATAAGGTGGACATGTCCAGAGACTTTTAATAAACCAATATGACACGTTCAAATTTCTATGTTTCATAAACCTTATATGTCTAAATGTCATTGAGTGGACATGATGACTTATCTCGGGGTATGGTCATGATCATGTCGACATGTACATGGTCTTCACATGATGTAAGATGACTTTTTCAAAGGTTGTATCCTGATATTCCTCACATGTCCAAAGTAAATCATGTGTTCAATATATCATATATTAGGGAAATAACATTTTCTAGAATACATATCCATATGATTTTCCTAAAAAGGGAAAACATTTCCATAGGTCATCATGTAGTTTTCTTGATATGTCAAAAGTTCATCATGTTATAAATGCCACATATCTGATGGAAATGAATAATTCGAAACAAACATCAATGGGTTTTCTATGAATGACGATGACATATCCAGATATCATCTCCTAATTTTTCCAAAATGTAAGAAAATTTTCATGTGATCAATGAATAAAACATGTGAAACACATGACATATTCTCACGAAAACCAACATAACATCCTTCGTGTGAATATTACATAATTTTCATCCCTCCCCATGTGAATACATCACTATTTTTTAGGAATTTTCTTATTTATTTATCACTCAATCAATCCAATATGTATATGATATTTCACAATATCCTATAGTGATTTCAAATATACTTTTATTAATAATTGGTCTAATCAGGAAAAGTATATATACCTACTACATAATCCTTTAAGTCACTAATTAAATATTCCTTGTTGATGAATCTTGACATCCTGTAGTCCTACACTCTAAATAGTCTTCTATTTACTCCTTTTATTGTTGTGTTGTGTATTATGTTGGGTTTTATATGAATCATGACCATGTATCTATGATTACTTGAATTTAAATTAAGTCTTATATCATGTCATGAATCAGTGGAGTAAATGTCTACATAAATCTATAATGTGTCATGTTCTTTTCTTGAGAAATCCATATTTTATCTATGAAATCATCCATATAACATGTGATAAATAGAAACCATGTGATTTCTATATCTCTACGAGCTTCACTAATTTTATGGATCATTTGTGTTTCTTCACATGATCAATTCTTCATTCCATAGATCATTTGAATGATTAGATTTTAATGCCTGGAATCATTCTTCTGATCCAGGAGGCTCATCTAAGGGGATTCATGTGATTGATTAATAAGTTACATGAAGTTTTTATCCCATTTTTGATGTATTATAGTTAATTAAATAGAAGACTTATTGAAGGTCACACTATTCATATGACTCAACAACATGATTTATAGTCATGATTCTTCCATATTTTAATTTGTGGGACAATAATACAAATGATTTGGGGGTTTCTTCAACCCAAAATTTTACTATTCTCATTTTTTGGGTGTCAAAAGAATCCCCCTATCCCACATAGAATAAATGTGTAGAGGAATGAATGTCGACATGTTTTTGTGGAACTAAATGCCCAAATGATACCACTATCCTTCCACCGGTTGGAATTTTGGGAGTCATTTTGGTTTTCTGTAATTCTTATGTATTCTATGAGGTTCTCAATTAATAAAGGTATCATTGGTTGGCCATTTTACCTTCTACAGAAACATAATGAGAGATCTCAATGTTTTTTTTATGTGGCCATGTTATAATATTGTGTCATGTAACCTCATAATAAGAACCGATCATATGATTGCTTTGTGTGGTCCCTTCGTGTGATATCTCTGTGTGATAGATTCATTAGAATTAATGTTCCTAACATCTCATGTAACCAATACATTAACAAATAAATGGTAATTCACTATAACTATGATTTATATCCATGGATATGGGGACAATTTGTGTTTCTCATGAGGGTTTTTACATGATCACTTATTCATTATGTGATTCACGTGACATTCCAGTGTTCATGTGATAGGTGATAGATCTTGTGATCATGTGAATTATAAGGGATTACATGAAATTTAGACATAGAATAATTCATGTGATCAATATGATTCCTCCAAATCTATGTGATTTATTGTCAAATCTACATTTTTTACATGGTTCTTTACTTGTTTAAATTATAAATCATATTTCTTTATTTAGATGGATTTGAAAAAAAATGGTTGTAGTTGTAGTGTCTCATCATAGTGTTATGTTTTCAATTAGTTATTTTTATTAATATATAGTTCATTACTCTTCTCAAAAGTAGATTTCAAGGCATATGGAGAAAAATAATATGGAATATCCTTTTTCAAACTCATTACCTCTATAATGATTTTTCCTCCAAAACAATTCTCTTATTCAACAACCATTTATAATTATCATACCACCATCCTAGATTATGGACACCCTCAATGCCTTTATAAAAAACTTACCCTAGAAAATTATTTTGTCTCTTTAGAAATGTTATTTGACGGATATATTTTTTATTTAATTACTAAATATTTGGAAGGGGTTCATTATAACAATTATCTCCTTATTTAAATGATTGGGTTAATAATGCGGAAGTATGACTCTTGTGTGATTTTTGGATGATTACCCAGTTGGGATCTTATATTGGGGGAATGATTCAAAGTAGATTAGTCTTTTCCCTTCAAGCTACAGCATATAGAAACAAAATTTACACCTTATCAACATGTATTAGAAAATACGGATATCGAAATACATCTAGTATTCCAACAAGATCTCAATGATGGATGTGGTCAGCTGGTGGAGTCTATACAAAACTATGTTTCATCTGACACATGGTAAAGTCACCATCAGCCTAGTGACTTCAATCATATCAATGGAATGTGAATTCATTGGAGATATGAAAAACAATATTTTTACTCCATTACCATATTGGGATGATGAAGGGGAGACTCATCCCATTGAATTGAGTTAATCAAGATATCTAAAATGGACATACAGAAGTCCCTATCTGAAAGGGAAGACATCTTAGTCCTGGAATGGATTAAATTATTTAATTAGAAGGCTCATTTTGATTTTTTTTCATTATGGAACTATAGTTCTTCCTAACATTTGAATCTCAGGAATAAGTGGAAAATTTATGTGAAATAGTCATTTAAGATTTTATAATTAGTTGGGAAAGGGAGGTTAATCATAAAATTGGCCAATATATTCAATATACTCACTTTAAATCTATATAACTGGGTAGGTACTTGATCCTAGTGTCAGATAAGGGTTGATTATATGTCTCCACATTCATGACGGTGGAAGATATGGAAAGGGTATGAAAAATTAGTATGTTCATTCCATGTTTGGCCATAATATATCACATTTTAATTTATATTTACAATGGGAAGCCACAATATAGTGTCGTTTCCACCTTACAAGTGATGTGTGAATGGATGGTGGCTTACCAAGATTGTTATGAGTACCTGATTTCTTATATTATTCATATTGTTCAGTTAAATCCCTTTTTACAATTAATCGGTGGAGTGATTCCCATCAAACTAACAATATGGGATGTCTAAGGCTATCTACGCTATTATGATCATTTCTATTTCTTCAATTATAAGAAACCCACTAGAGGGAAAACTGAAAATAGAGAGGGTGAAACTATGGATCAAGATTACTTGAATGAAATTAAAGAGGTGGTCCTCTCCACTCATGTTGAAAGTAAATTCATCTGAGTACTGCAGGCCATTTCGATTTGTGATCTAAATTTTCAATGTATTCAAATGAGGTTTTTTGATCCTCTCTACATGTGATATGAATTCCACCTGATGGTGGATTTTAATTTTTTGATAATATTTACCATTGAGGAGACTCAAACTCGAGTAAACATCCCACCAACTAGTACTAAGATTGGTATACCTATGTTCTACCTTGATGGTTGGATCCTCTCATACCAAACAGGTAATTATCTGAATTTAATTATAAGTCCATTAATATAACACCATTGGCCAACACCAATATGAGGCATATATAGAAGCCTTCTTATTTTATTCGAACAACTTCAAATATTCCATGAAATAAATTGAGACATCTAGAATCATTTTTTCAAGAGGAGAGGTTCAATCCATCAAGAAAATGAAAAGTTAGGTTCTCCTTAGAAAATTCTTAAAGAAAAAAGGATTTCTTATTTAATATTATCAATTTGATGTTTGGAGGTAATAAATCATATAAACAAGATTCTGTTTTTATGAAATCATATGGAGTTATACTTGGTGGGATTTAAAACTATCACTTATATTAATGTAATATCCATTAAAGATCATCCAACAATGATTAATATTTTCCTTCCAGACCCTGATGTAGTGACTCGGTCTGTGAATGGGAAAATACATTTTTCACCCAAGGTTTAGAATGTGATGGTTTCAGTAATGATAGTGGTTGTGTAGAATAAAGGGGGTCATCATATCTATTAAGAATATGTAATACATACTTTACTAACTTCCTCAAATGACAACATTACCATAAATATGATGTTGATAATTTTTTTTATTTCCATGAATATGGATGGATTTTGAATGTAATTTGTTACCCCTAGCATTTCCAGTGTACTCCCCCATGGGTATGAAAATCGAATATAGCCTTAATGATGATCGAGAGACCAAGTATATGGTTTCCCTAAATAAATTTATTTAATTAATGTGACAACCACTATCTCTAGTTCATCATTATCCACAAATCCATTAGTTTTATCTTTCACAACATTAATATCTCACTCATTTGTGGAAACTTCCTCAAGAGGGATGAGGAAAATCAATAATTTTAATTATTCATAAAATTTTCATCTAGGATCATCAAGTAAGTGTTACACTTTATCTCTCCTTAATTCTATTCCATTTTAGTATCTTATATTGATCTTCCTACACATATATTCCCTCGCCGAACATATATGGGAGAATGGGCATATTTTTAAGTCGATAAGTGGAGTTCTCTACCTATACATTTAAAATTTTTACACTAATCATGATCTATATATTTTTGGAGATGGTTTAAATGCCATCAAGTTCAGACCTAGTTCCTACTACTGATATATTTGAAATCATTTACTTTGAATGTCTTTGGAGAATGAAATTGTACAGGAGGATGAAACCAACAGTTATTTTACTATTGAGTTGGCTATGATGAAGGTTTTACTATGTTAGGGTATGTTCTTACTTAGAGGCAGAATATTTTTATAAATATGTGTTATATCACATAACATTTCATTGATCTAACATATCGTTAATTAAGCATTAAAATTGTTCTAAATAAGAACTTTTTAGTTGTTCTGTAATGTCACTTGAGTCATGAAAGTATTTTATACACCCCTGATGATGGAACTAGGATAATAGATCCTTAAATATCTACCATTTCACAACATCATATGTATATATATATATATAATTAGAGTATAATTGCATCAATACTCGGGGGGGCACATCCTCCTATTTTGGGAACCCTCGTAACCAGATTGAATTGAAGAGAGATATGTTCAATAATAATATTTTAAAACGATAAAAGTATGAGTTCTATTCATACTAATTTGGTTCCATAATTTACCCTTGATTATGGAAGTATCTTGAGTTGATCCTTATAAGACACAAGATTTTATATGTATTTGTAGTGAGATGTGGGGGGAGATACCTGAATGGACACTTCGAGGAAATAGAGTGCTGGTTGTGTCGCCTAATATTTACATTTCTCAACCGTTACTATGGGGGATTCACCTTTTTTTCATTTCATACATTAGTAATGAAAATGGTTTCTATAAGAAAACATAAATAATCCCCTGTGATGAAGATATTGGTACTTTATTTCTCATATTCAACCTAATAACTTCAAGATGTGGTTAATGAAGAGGCTTTCCAAAATAGAATAGTAGGATTATCCCATGAATATGTAGTTAGAGTTGGTAGAGGAAATATTAGGTGGATATGGATTTTGATTGATAATATTTGTATTGAGATCAGGAATCATCAGTAGTAGGTTTTTTATACTGATTTATGTAGTAAATTTCTTAGATAAAACTATGGTAATGAAATAAATCTGTATTGAAGTGGCATAGAATGTTGGAATTGATAGTGTTTATATGGTACTGTCATTACAGAATGTTGAAGAGTAGAAGACTGAGATGATGAATCAATTTAAAAAATCTATAAATTCCTTTTAATATAACTATGTACAGACCAAGGAAACATCTATCAAATTTTGTAATAAGAATGTCTTTTAAGGGCTGTATTTTATCTTGGCGTCATGTAAATGACTACAAGTTGTGGAGATTCCTCCTTTCATTGTATTTTATCCATGATAAAATATTTGTCCCTCTATATGTAATAAAAAATTCCATCAATCATCATGTTCTAGAAATTTCATCATGTCAATACCATATGGATTGTTAATGAAAGCAATCTTTTTATAATTTCATGTAATCCAAAACATGAACTAAAAATATTGATTCATAATAAGCCTATTTTATGAAATTCTCATTAATTATTAACATAATATGAACTCTTATTGACACGTAGGGTAGGATATTTATGGATTATTTCGTTCAAAAAATTATATTTCATTTAAATGTGTCTCAAAGTGAGGGTTCTTTAACTAATTTAAATACTGGAGGCCAAGTAAGAATAACTCAATTTTTTATTTTTATGGTTAATGTTCATTAAAATATTAATATAACATTTTTTTATCCATAAATTTTACCTAATACATTATTGGAATGGATTAATAGGAATGAGATAAATATTTTCTCTTAATTCCCTTATGTTTTCTCGTCCTGTCTTATTTTGTGCCTTTTCCATTTCGTATGTGCTCAATGGTACCCGGATCATATAGTTTGTGTTCCTAGAAAGCATAGACTCGGATTCTTACCTTGGATCCATATGAGGGTATTCAACCTACTGAGAATTTTATCTCCTTTAATTGGAATTTTACGGTCATGAATGTTTTAATGATAAAGTTATACTATTTTTTGTTAAACAATTTGGACCTTCTATTTCTTTATTTTAATATATTTTTTATCTGACCTCATATTTTATTATTTATATATCTTATCTTTGAAAATATATTTCTATAGTTTATTCTCATCAAGTTTGTATCATTAATTTCAGTATTTTATGGTCTTATAGCTCAAAAATTCCATTTCTATAGTTTTATGGATTCTATATCAGACCTTATATTTATATATTTTAGAGTCTCCTTGATCAAACCTTCTATTGTTGTTACTGTTTAGGGGATTCATGCTTAGACATTTTATTTTTGTTATTTAGTTTATTCTATATCAAACCATTTTTGGACCTAGAAGATAAATATATTGTGGGTGTATATTCATGATTTTTTAAGCCCCATAAATACAAATTGAGATTTTTTAGAATGAATATTCTTTATGGTTTCTAACACCCTAAAATATACTTGAGATACTAAAGAATTAATATTCATGAAGGGGTGTGACACCTTGTGTTATATAAGATGTTTTTGAGAATTAATATTCATGAAGGGGTGTGACACCTTCTATCCTTAAATTAAAAGGTTCATCATTGAGAGGAAAAATATGTTAGGGATTTTTATTCAACACATATATTTGAATTGTGATTTGTCTAAATAATGTCATAAATATTTTCATCTAGAGATGATTATATGGGGTAGGCACACAAGGGTTGACAAAGAAAACTCTATGATGTTGAGTTAAACTATTATATTGTTAGGGATCACAAGGATCTGAGGTCTATTCTTATAAGGAAGATAATTCTCTAGTAGAATGGTTAAGGTCTCTTATGATTTATCCTCTATGGGATTACAAAAAATGTCAATAAGAGGGGTGGCCAATTAATTCTAACCTTTTAGGAATATTCATTAATATTAAATCATTTCTTTAATAAAGACAGATGTAAAAGAAGCATTATTCAAGGAGGGTTCAAGCACCCTAGGGTAGTACAATTATTGGGTTCTGAAACACGGCCCCTATATCACATTGTTTCATATGAAGTGATATGTTACACTAAAGGGATAATGTAAAATTTATTTCATTCCTACATTTAAAATGGGTATATTACATGGTGACATAACATCAGGGACACTGAATCCACTTGAATAATTAGGTTAAGGAATTGTAAAATCATTTTTTTGGAATTTCTAATCACATGGGGAATAGATATTAGTGGTAAAAGGTTGAAACTAGTATCTTACATATACGTGGATACAAATAAGGGATTTACATAGGAAGTTCCATCTAGGAAAAAAACATAAACTAATCACAAACTCTAAGGTGTTGTGTTATTTTCCCAAAATCATAGCATGGTCACTTTAGATAATTCCATACCTCTAAAAAAACAAAATATAGAAGAACCCAAAAAAATAATTAAATGTTATGGGGTTACAGGATATATATGAAAAGACAAGTAACTTGACAGTATCAACTTAGACATCATATAAATAAAGGTGATTTTTAGAAAATGTTTTATTCTAGAAGGGTTCTAGAACCCTAAAACATGTTTCACCATCTACGGAACACATTATCATCATGAGAATATGAGAGGAATATTTAAGATAAATTTTTCTTTGAAGAAGGGGTCTAGTGAGCATGCATAAACATTTATTATGTCCAAAAAAAGGTCGCTATGATCTTTGGGCCTCTTTTTATAATCTAAATTTTTTCTTTGCTCTTGATATGAAAAGTGAGGAGAGATTTTATTTTTTTCCCAGACATTCATTTAATGTTTTTTAGCATCTAAATTTTTATGCCTATTTCTCTTGTTGTTTAGGTTCTTGTAATTATGACTATTAGGAGTTATTGTTTATGGTTATATAACATTGACCATGGTGCATATAGTTTAAGGTAGTTTTACCTGGACAAATAAAAAGGGGTGTGCTATGTAAGAGTTAATTCAATATTTCCAAGGTCAAAATCACTCCTATACACTTTTTATAAGGGGTTGAAGGTGAGGTAATTCATGGATCAAGGGTTTCATATTATGATTTATGGTATGATATAATCACTCTAAAAATGATCCAAAATAAATATACGGTGATGAGTTCAACTATTATGAGGTTAGGGATCACAATGACCATAAGGCTATTCATAAATTTCAAAAATACCTCATGTTGATTGGGTCAAGGACATTATGCTGATATGAATCATACAAGGTCAAGTTTAGAGATATTTTATTCTTTATATGGTCCATTTATAGAATATGGAAACCTATGAAGCTCAATACATAAAGTATTATGTATGGAATTAAGACATTGGAAATTTGATGAAATCACCCTTTTCATTGGTTGACCAGGCTATGGTTCTCGAGGTCCTTTGATTTGGGGTGAGGATTGTTGATGTTATATATTGTTTTCCATCATGTAATTGGGATTATACTTCCCTGTATTTCAATGTCGTGTGATGAAGATGTAATTGTCATAAATTTTAGCACCAAGTTACTAGGAAATATTCGATGAATTTATTGTAATGTGGTTTGGGATTTTCCCCTGAAGTTTAATGTCATGTGGTATGGACTTTTTCCTTATAGTTTAATGTCATGTGGTAAGAAATTTTTCCGTTCATTTTAACGTCATATAGTAAAGAAATGATAACTGATGTGGAATTATGATATATAGCCTAAATAAAGAAGGCATATTTTTGGGAGAATTTATATGTGGGAGGAATCATTTATTATATAATAGGACTACGAGTGGGTAATATTATGTTGGATGCCTTTTCCACAAATATAATTCATGCCCAAATAATAAATAAGTATACCTGATTCATATGTCAGTGAAGTAATTCAACATGACTCATTAATACTTAAACAGAATAAGATATTTCAAGGTATACAGGTTCTTAAGGGGATATTCAATATCAGAGGATCGTCATCCCTCGTCTTCCCTATGAATTTATTAAGGGAAATAATTTTTCCACATTTCCATAATTTAAAGAGATACCTCTTCATAGATGTAGATAATATGTGGAAGGCTGAAGGGAATTTTTTTCCTATTATATTTATTTTGTCATCCCAGGTTTTAAGGATCATGGGTTTCACTTTGTATATAGAGATAATAGGAATCCTGTGATACATAGTTCTTTTATAGCTCTCCACGTATATTAAACACATATGTAGTAAGGGGGAATTTTGTCCATACACAATATTTTATTGGATTTAACTTCACAAATCGATCCAATTTGAAGGAAAGAATAATGAAATTTTTCCTTAGAAAATATCCATTAGGGAATTGAGGTATTACTAAAAAGGATGAAACAAATTTGTAGGATGGGAATTTTTTTTAATTCTTTGCAGAGATTACTAAAATATGGTTCGAGCATCACTATGTGTCCTATAAGGATAAGAATAATATGATACATAGATATAGAGACAAAGGTCACCATATAAATATCTAACTTTTATTAAGGTGAGTTGGGCATGTTCCCCATGGTTTCCCCTTGGAAAATAATTCACCGAATATCACAAGATCAAAATATCTATTGCTTTTAATGATACCATTAAGGTAAAGGGATATCATAATGGGAGAGTATTTTATGAAAAAACAATATATTAATTTTACTAAATGGGGTAAAGGAGATGAAGAAAACTTTGAGGATCAAGGGGGTTATAATAGTGGAGACCAATATCCTATGTATTTACAACATCAATACAAAATAGAAGAAGGGATCCAGTATTAGAAGAGGAAATGGGGTATGCTCTATGGTAGAATATAAAGAAAGATTTTCTAGAACACTATGCCCATCATGAAAAGTATGGAAGAGATCGATATCACTGATTATGAGTGAATTAAATATAATAATAATATAAGATATATGACATGTATTGAGGGTGATGCCTTTGATATAGTAAGATATGATAGTATAATATCTCTCCAATATAGTAAGAACAATATTGTTTGAGTGCCACAAATAATTTATTTTAAGGATGTAATTAGTCTCCACTCAAACAAAGTCGCATTATCTATAAAAAAAACTAAATTAAAAAAATCACAGATCCCTCAGGGTCATGAATGATGCTTCCCTAGGGAAGAACTCAATGATCAATGAGTTGTCGACATTAAAATTGATGTCAATGATAGGTGTAAGATAAAAGATCTTGTTCCCATGGGGGGTGACTAGTATTATAGGGAGAGTACCATCCAACCATTATTTTTCTCTGGGTGGGTAAGTCCTCCAAAAACATCATAACTATGGGTAGGTATGTTGATATATATAAACCTCAAAATCAATGATATCCTAAATGAGTGGGATCTATCATTACGAGCCATATACCTTACTTCTAATATACACCAAAAATCGACTACTGTAATAAGGCTCTGCTCTTTCTTTTCATGCGTCTATTAAAAACACCATTAAACCATAGATTATAGAATTCTTTAATAGTATTAACAAGAGTTGAAAAACATATGATCTCTCCACATGTAATCCAAACAATGATCATCCAATCAATTTAGAAAAAAACATATAAAGAGGGTTGATTATTTCTTATAATTTTGGTATCATCTGCACATTGAATCAAATTGGATCTCTATTAATTTAACAACCAAGGCATTATAGATTTTGTGGTTATGATAAGTCATACGTTGAAGTTAAACATTAATAGAATACCCTTTCACTAAAAAATTCCACCCCATATATCATTGTCCTTGAAAGAGAAATAAACATATCTATATTCCATAATAGAGAATGCACCTGATGTGGATCTAGTGAAGAAGTATTCATTGTGTCCATTCATCAATTTTATAACTTTAATAACAGTCATTGGTCATGATCCAAGACTTCCTATACGTAATTATGATACCAGATGGCCTGTATGAAATACATATTTGTGTTTTAGCATCCTATATTGTTGATCACAACACCAACCTAGTTAAGATCCCAGAATTTGATATCTCCAAATTTGATAAACCAATGACAATGACTCTATAGAACATGGATGTTCTTCTAGATATTTCTCCTTAAAAATTATACTTTACCTTTTATAACATTCGTATCCTCAAAAACGTTTCTAATTTATAAACATTTTCTAAATATATTTTCTTTTAACGGTCTCCCAAACCATATTATCATGTATATTTTATATAATTTCACCAAATTCCCTCACATCAATACCCCCATTTTACACTACTTCCTAAATCCTATCCAAAGGAGACCAATGTAATATACAATATTAATGTGCGTTTAAAATAAAATTAAGACATCTGGTTCTAAATCAGTCAATGGTCTTTTATGGGAAACTTCCTAAAAGGGAGAATGTTTCTGGGGACTGTAAAAACCTGAGATTTTGTGATTTATTTATTTTTCAAATTAATTTTTATTTTTTATATTTTTCATTACATTTGACAATAAAAATATATCTTTATATATATATATAATAAAACACTGAGTAATTAATTCCTTTCACAAGAAACTAACATGGCTTGTGCTACATGCTATACCCACTATACCTCTACTATACATAATACTGACATGGCTTGCACTACCCGTAACACCGACCTATGGTATATTACAAGCAACACATATGTTTCTATAAAATATCATTTTATTGTTAAAATTATTTAAATGAGATAATTATAACATATATTTTAAACAAAGTTATATGAATAGTAATAACTAATTTTCAAATATTATTTATAATTTTTTTATATAGATAAAACATATTAGTAATGAACGATAGGTTTTTTTGAAATGTCCATTTATATTTAAAAATACCATTTTATCGAATGAACCACTTTTAATGATAAAAATTAATTTTAAAAAAATTTCGAAATTGAATTTGGTATAATAAACATAGTTTTTTAATTTATAATGTCTAAATTATCTTTGATTTATTTTTTGGGTTTTTCTAAGAAAATTCATTTTTGATGAATAGTGAAAATACTATGTTTTAGTTAAAAACTGCATTTTTTTATATATAATAGTTAATGTTAAATTACATTTTAAAATTGTTTTAGGGTAAAATTAAATCAATTAAACATATATTAATACAAATTATTTCATTAGAGTCAATTTCACTTTGAACATTAATATAAAATTAAAATAACATTTTTAACTTATTTCTACTTTAGAAACTCATAATTTGGTCACATCTATAGGATTATCAATAATCATTATTTTTTCAAATCTGTGAATTGAATATCGAAAACCCCAAATAAACATATATAATCAGTATAATAAATATATTCTAATAATATAAACATAGTTTTTGACGAAAAAATATTAGTAAAAGTGATTAAAATTACTCACATCAATTAAAGTCAAAATAAGCTTTTGTAGGGAAGAATCCTAAATATTATAGGCCCAAATGACCTAACCTTTTTTTAAAACATATTTTATGGCCATTATTTAGAAATAATCCTTACATATTGATTTATGTTGGTTTGGTGTGACTTTTTTCAGATAAGAACATGTGTACACCTATCATGTTTTCAAAAATTCCAAGTGAGTCATTTTCCTTCTATATAAAAGTCACTACCTATCCTTCATATTCATACATCTCAAACCTATTATGTTAGGCCTAGATATACCGATAAAAATTCAAATATCCCTCCATTTTTTATATAATTATTCTTTTTTGAAGATGGAAATCCTAGGAAGCCTTTTGTCCCAACTAAAAAAAGATATATGATTAAAATGTAATGTCTTATCCCAAGAGATTTCTTTTATTTTACTTCTACAGCCTTTCCACATTCCTTTTATCATACTTATATAACAAGAAAAGTATCCAAAATATACTATTATTATGTTATTATATGGTTCCAACCTACACACAAAATATCCTCCATGTAATAGATAATGAACATACTGTTTATGTGCACGGAGAATTACCGCCTCCCTAAATGATGATTAGTCAATTTTACTTACCTCTTATAGATGTTGAAATAATGATTTAAAATTTGTATATTGATTTTGTATATTATATTTATTTATTTTTTAATATTATTTAATTAATTTACAATTCATATCTTTTTACTTTCCAGTTGGTGTTAATATGATATTTTTGTTTGAGGAAGTGTGGGTTACTTCCCCTAAAAGTGATATGATTCATTCATACAATACATGGATAATATTAAGGATTTTATAAATGAATATATATGAAAAATATGATATCATACATATAAGTTAATAATTATATATATTTCTGTGTATTTTTCTTTCATTTTTTCAGTAGGGAAATTAAACGGAAATAACATCCATGTGTTCGTACGACCTACCATCTCAATGAACGGTATATTCTGTTTCATAATTATATATTCTATAGATTATTATAATACATATATAGTTTTTATACATGATACATATATCTTGTTTTACATTCTATAAATCATTATATAAAATAAAAATTCCAATGATATAAAAAATAAATACACGTGTAAAGAATAAATTGAATATTACCGTAAGTGATACCTTATCATAAGATTGTAAACAATAGGGCAATGTCAGGTTATAATAAATCCATAAATGGTATTATATATCATTATATGGTTTGGTAAAATATTTATAATAAATGTTTTTTACCATATATGCGGTTTTATTGAGTACAATGAAAATAAAGACACAAGGAAAGGGGATTTCATCTCACTTTTTATTTATATGATATATATGCTATGTTTACCATGCTTTCATTTTGTGTAGTGTATGTACCACCCATGATTTAATTATATGTTTATTATAATTAATTTTATGGGTAATAACACATCAATTTTTTTACCTTTCATTCATGGGGTTTAAGTTTCAAAAGTTACAACATCAGTAAAAATGTTTGGTCTCAATTTTCTTTCTTTGAGACTCGTGTTTTTTTATACATCTAAACACTTTTTAAGGATGTATATACATAAATTTCACATATTATTTAATTAATTGAATTTATTTTATAATATTTTCAGATTAATTTAATTTCCTTTTCATACATAGAGAATATGATCCAAATTTAACATGTTTTAAGTGTTTGTTGAGCAATGTCATTATTTATCAAGATTATTTATGTTTATTCTTCCTTTGATGATATCATATGATCCATCTCTCAATAAAATTCATGAATTATATTATACTATATTTATAAATAATTGATAAATATATTATTACCATTTATTCTACTCTTTGGTACATAATATAGTTAAGAAATTGTTTTTAAGAAAGCTCGACATTACCCTCTCTTCAGTTGGAAATCTATATTACATAAAAATAATGTGTTCCAAAAAGGGGTTCTAGGAATGTTATACCATTATCCTATAATATATAATATAAACTCTTACCCTTTTATCTTTTCAAATGTTTCAATGGAATCTTATTATCTCTTTACTAAAAATGCATTTTATATCCTCTTTACCATGAAAAGTAATATCATTTTTTTCTCATGTGATGAGAACATATTTATATTCTAAAAATCCATTGAGGTATTATTTTTCATGTTTAAAGGTTAATTTCTAGGAAATTGTATTTGAAATATTTATTCAAGGAAAATGGTTTTCAAATTTTTTTTAAAAAATTATATTTTTTCAAGGAAAATTATTTTCAAAATATTTATAAGCCTTATTTATAAGACATGGATTTATTTTCAAAGAAATGTTTTCCAAAAAAAGTCGATATTTCTTTGTATGTTTTCAAACTGATTTTATAGAAAAAATAAATAATATTTTTTAAAGATTATTTTATATGTATTCAAGAAAAAAGGTTCTAAAAATTATTTCAAGTCTTCTTTATATGTTTTTAAGGTATTTTCTAAGAAAATTATTTTCCAATGGTTTAATGTATTAAAAATAATTTTTCAATAATGAAGGGATATTTTACTCAAGAGTAATTTTTGAAAGATATTTCAAATTTATAATCCATATAAGATGACATTCCTTGATGTTACCCTTTCCCTTCTATGAAATGATCTAATGTATCTATTCATGTTCTTTCTATAAATGGGTTATGTATAATTTCATTATCTTTATGAAGCTTGTTTCACTTTCACAGGTTATGTGTTTTTGAAAACAACTTCTTTTTATAGTTTATACATTGATTAAATGGTTATAAAACCTATCTATTTTCCCTATGCTGTGATGTGATTAAATGATAATTATTCCAATTACATTTCATGGGTTATGATTTGACATTTCTAAAACCCATATATTATTATAGATCATGATATGATAAATATTTCATTACCTTGAACAAAATGTATAAATGATTTTATTATGAGATGGGTGGGACCTATATCTCCCTCTAATGAATTGAGTGATGATAAATGTTTTATGAGAACAATGGGTACAAGGTAGGCCATCATAATACTAAAATTAGAGGGTATACCAGAGTACATCCCAAACCTGAAACAAAAGGTTATACGAGAGTACCAAAAAAGCCCAAAACAAGAGGGTAAATGGGATGACATCCCAAGCCCTAAACAAGAGGGTAAATAGTAGAAAATCCCATGTCCAAAAAAAGAGGTTATAGGGGAGGACATCCAATTCCTGAAACAACATGATAAACATGAAGACATCACAAGGCCAAAACAATAGGGTACATGGGAGGACATTTCAATCCTGAAACAAGAGGGTAAAGGGGATGAAAATATATGCTTGAAACAAAAGGATACATGGTAGGTTATCCTAATTCTAAATCATGTAAACAAGTGATTAACCAATTCCTAACATGTTATATAGTTCTTGTTATTCCTCCATGACATAGAATTTTTATATACTTTTTACACAATTCCATGTTTTATTCCTATGTTATACTTTCATGGATTATATTATTAATTTACTTATTATTTTTGTCTTATGATCTACCAATATTTATTGTGATATATAATTTGTAGGGTATGATCTTCAAATGTTATTCTCAAGTTATATTCCTATTTTTTTATGTAATACTTATGTATTCCCTTATTTACCCTTATTATGCATTTGATCTCATCCATTTCTTACAATTCCTTTCAACATGATATGAAGAATGGATTAAGGATGAAGTAATAAAGGTGGGTATCTTTATGGGGGGTGTTTAAGAACTTTCCCCAGGATAGAGTATTTCTTTACATTCTTCCAAATACACTAAAATATTACAGTCCTCGGGCATGTATTTTTTAAATGTACTGAATAATAATATAAAATTATTTAATATCCATGTATGTTAATCATGAGTCTATATAGTTGGGGAAAATGGAAATTTTTAGTCATAATTTGAAATTTAGGATGATAAATCATTATTGAGATTCCATGGTATATTTATAAGGATATGTCTAGGGATGCATCTAAGGAAAATTATATGGATTAGTTAAAATTTTTTAAAGTGTCATTAAATTTTGGTAGAGGACAAAGTGAGTGGATTCTTATAAATACATCCCTATTTGGATAATACAAGTGGATTTGGCCATGTCACAAATATTCCTATGAGTTACAACACTAAAAAGATGTTTCGGTCCTGACTTGGGGTAATCTGGTACAAGACAACAGGCCTTACTGCACACCTGGGTTGACACTCCAAAGGGATATGATTTGGGTACACATAAGATCTTTATGAACTATCATAAAGGATTTAAATATAAGTTGGATACTAATAACCTATGATCAACCAAGGGTGTCATAGATTAAGGAAGGTGTCCTGATTTAGAAATCATTTAAGTAATTATTTTCATGACTACCTGGTTTTAAACTATGATAATTAATGCTCATCCAATGATTTTGGTATTAGTAAAAGGAGGTAACAAGAAATATCTAGATTAATTTCTAATTTTATGGAAGATTATATGATCAGAATTCATGTTGGATGATCACTATAGTGATGGATTTTGTCATCTTTCTTAATCAGTTTTCATGGAACATGATTAACAATGTGTACCTTAACCAAATCTTGTACTCACCATATAAGAGAATGAAGAAGTTCCTTGAGAGTTCAGGTAGTGGAGACTATGGAGGAATGAATATTCCATTTCTTATATGTCAATAATGTGGAAAGAATAACCTATACAGACGTCTTAGGGGAACAGGTAGATGTTTTGACTATGGTAAAGAAGACACAATAAAACTGACTACAAAGGAAAAATGAAGTGTCTAATTAATGAATTGGATGAGAATATTGGCCTTCCTATAGAATTATTTATGGTTCTGTTTTTTATATTTGGAATAAATAGTCATTATGAAACTCAATGTCCCAAAAGGAATACTCTGGAAGAGGATTAGAAAGGTGGTGCAATTAATGGTTACAATGATGATGATGATGAGACTACAAATGAAATATGAATGAAAAGAGGTATTGTACAGTATGATGAGGTATACTTACTAAGGATAGAAGTATTAAGTGGTATAATAAATGTTTTTTTATTTTTATTCTTGAATAATTTTATATTAAAGATGAAATATATAATGATTATTCAGTTTATATTTTTTGTTGCCGATTTAGAAGGACGTGTTGAATGGTTCCAATGGAATTGAAAAGCGATATAACAAAAAAGTTATTTCCATTAAAAACAAAAATTTAAAGGATATATAACCCTTAAAATATTTCTTAGGATATCATAATGTTTTTTTGATAATGTTATGTGGGATATGGGTGAGTAAATTGGAAGGTACAGATATCCTTGGAACTAATTATGAACATTTCTACAAGTATTTCATCATATCATAGATAAAGTTTAAAATATAATGTATTAATGGAATATATGCAGTAATCAATGGAATAATGAAGTATAAATGTTTTAAAAAAGTGGTTTTTTTTAATTCAGGTCATTACCATATTCCAAGAGAATTTAGCATGAGGGTATTCACATGTTTGGAATGTGACCACAAAGAGATAGTTTGTAATGTAAGGGAGATCAATGTTATGTTGGTTTCACGATTTTATTTCAGTGGCTTTAGATAATCAACATTAAAAGGATTTTTAAGGTTATCCATTCCTGCAAATTTTATATTAACCATATGAGGAAGTACTTATATATTTAGATTGTATTGAAAATCTTGGTTAATTGGATATTTAGTGATTCACCTTATTTCAAGGAAGTCCATCTTATTTTGGAAATTTTAAAAGATTGTTTTTATAAAAGGAAACCATGTATGTCGTTTGACAACCAATCATGTTAGGCTAAGTCATGGGTCATGAATCCATGGTAGAATGATTATAAGGGTTTCATGCATAACACTATCCTATGCATTGTCTTGGTTAATGGATAGTTATATTTGATGAATAGATATTTATGATAAGTAGTAGTGTTAATTTTTATATCTAGTTATTAATGAATTAACCATATTCATTATTAAGAATAGTTATAGATAATTCGATATTCATTTCATTATTTCATTAGCTGTACAATATTTTAAAAGTTTATTTTAGAACATCATGTATAAAATTTAATTTATAAATGTAAATTACATGATGAAATTGATGAATTAGAAATTGATAAAAGAACAACTGAATAATTAAACACTGGTTATAAAAATATTTCATGTAAGTATATTTTTTTATTTTATTGGTCAAAAAAATAATTAATAAATTTTCGTATAATGTTCAAAATAAAATGTGTTGTCCTGATACTAATTTATTTGTTAAACTGATGGCCTTATAAATTGTCAAAGATTTATGACTTTGATGCCCTAAAATATTTCATTTATAATTCAATTGTTTGTTATTGATTACCACAATAACTCCCTATAAATATTTAATCTTTTCATCCATGTCCAATCTTCAATCCCAACATATGTTCTTCTATGAGGAAACCTTTTTATATGATACTTTAGGAATCCATTATGGTTTCAAATTTTCCATTTAAGGGATGTTTTAGTATTCATTTGTATGATGTGGGTTTCTATGAATGGGAATTTCATGTATTAAAATATTGATAACCTAGATAATTTTCGATGGAAACATTCATTTTAAGGGGGGTTATAATGAAACACAATGAAATTTTTTGAATTTGGTTTTTATTTAATTTATCCTTCTGATAATTTTCAATTCACATGACACTTGAAATAGTTATTTATATATTTAAATTAAAATGATGAGGTAACAATTACTTTCTCAAGGGACCAACTTGGCTTGCTCTACATGAAATACTAACATTTCTTTTGCTACACACTATACCAACAGGGCTTATGATGGTAGTAACATTGACTTGGAATTCATTACACCCAATATAGATGTTTCTATGGAACATAATTTTATTTTTAAAATTATTTAAATGAGATAATTATAAACTATCAATTAAAATTTTTAATATTAATAGTAATAAGTAATTTTAAAATATTATTTATAATGTATTTATAAATAAAAAATATATATTGGTAATGAACAATATGGTTTTTGGAAATGCCCTATTATATTTACAAATATTGTTTTATCGAATGAACCACTTTTTATAATAAAATTAATTTGATGCACTTATATGAATTTAATTTGATAAAATAAACGTCATTTTTTAATATATGATGTCTAAATTATCTTGGGGTAAATTGTTGGGATTTTTTTTAAGAAACATCATTTTTTATGAATAGTGAAAAATACAGCTATTTTGTTAACAACTACCTTTTCAGTTAAAGAATAGTTAAGGATAAATTAAATTTTAAATTTGTCTTAAGATAAAATTATATCAATTATACAAATATTAATTCAATTTTTTCATTATTATCAATTTCACCATGAAATTGAAAATTAAAACATAAAAATGTTTCAACTTCTTTCTATCATAAAACCCCATAATTGTATCCCTTCTGGGGGATTATAATTAATATTAATTTTTTTCTCCAATATATTTTGTTTAAAAAAAACAAAATAAAACATTTTAATAATTATGATATTTAGAGTATAAAAATATAAACACAAATGTTGACCCAAAATAATATTAAATGTGATTAAAATTAATCATGGAGTTTAAGGTCAAATTAAGCTTAATTAATGAATAAACATTAATATTTGGGGGAAATGTCCTAGACACCTATAAAAAACACATTGGATGTCCATTTTTCATCTATAAACCTTAAAGTATTGATATATTTTGGTTTGGTATAAGTTTTTATTAGGTAAGAACATGTGTACACTTAACTTTTTTTCAACAATCCCAAGTGAGTCATTTTTCTACCCTATAAAATTTCACCACCTCTCCCACATGTTCACACCTCTAAAACCTATTATGTTCATTTAATATCCAAAAAATATATATCTAAACACCCCTTACTCTTATAGTCCTTTGTTTTGGTATAAGTCAATCCAAGGAATCCTTTTGGCACAAACCAAAAGAAGATACCCGATTAGGAGGTAACGTTTTCTCTCTTATCCTTTATTTTATTTTCCATATCCACCCCTACAATTTAATTATTCCTTGATTTTATAAAAACATAAGTGTAAGAAATATACTAGGATTTATTTATTTTATGGTACCATCCTACACTTACACACACCTCCATCAAATGGATAACGAAGATATTATTTATGTGTACAGTGAATCACTTCCTCACTGAATGATGATTTTGCAATTTTCCTTTCCACCGCTCTTAGTGGACTTTATTATGGACACTATTTCTATATATTTTAAATAATATATTTATTATTTAATTATTATTATGTATTTTTTTTAAAATATATATCTTTTTTTACTTTTCATTTGGAGTTAATACAATAATTTCTTTTGTGGAAATGTGGACTACTTCCCCCTCAAAAATGATATAATTAATTCATACACAATGTGGAAAATATTATGTATTGATTTAGTGAATATATGAGTAATATATGATATAAAAAATCTTTTATAATAATAATATAATATATATATATATATTCCTTTTACTTTATTTAACGTGACATTTAAACAGAAATAGTATTCATGCGTATGTACGGTCTAACTTCTATATGAACTATTTATTCGTTTTCATAATTATATATTATATATATTATGATAATTCAAATAACATGTATATAAATGAAAATTATATCATATTTTACATTCTTAAAATTCTGATATAATTTATAAATACCAATTATTGAACAAATTAAGACATATGTGAGGAGTAAAGACAATATTACCCAAAGTGAAACATTAATATTGGAGTGTTAACAAGTGGGTAATATATGGTAATAATAAAAAAATTCATTTTATTAGATACAATAACATGTTTCTTTAAAAGTTTTATAATAAAATTATATTTATGTTACAGTTTTATTGAACAAGTATGACGATATTCAAGACATAGGTTAAGGGTATTTAATCTCACTTTTTATTTTTGTGAGATACATGTTATATTCTCCAATATTTCCTTTTTGTGGTGTGTGTAATGCGCTTTATTTTGTTATATTTTTCATATAATTAATTTTATGGGTATGAAAATATCCATTATATGAATTTTTTCATCTGTTTTATGTTTCAAAAGTTAACAAAATAGTAAAATTATTTGGTCTCAATTTTCCTTCTTGGAGAATCATGTTGTGTTTCATACCTAAATTCTATTTCAAGGAGTATATACATACATTTTACATTTTATTTCATGTATTTAATTTATTTTATGCTATTTAATGCATTATGTGCTTTAATTTCCTTATATATAAAATATGTTTTTAATTTACCATGTTATAAGAGTTTGTTGAACAATATCCTCTCTTTTCAAGATTGTTTGTGTTTATACATCCTTTGATAAAATATTTTTATCCATATCTCAATATCATTAATTACTTTTATTATCCTATAATTATTAATAATTTATACAAATAATCATACCATTTCTTCCACTCTTGGGTACATAATATAGTAAATAATGTTTTTTTAAGAAATCCACACTTTACCTCTCATCGGTCAAAAATCTTTTTTCCTTTAAAATCATATTTTCCTGAAAACGATTCCATGAATATTTGTACCAGTATCCTATTATATTTAAAACACATTTGTACCATTTTTTTATTTTACCAATGTATTAAAGGGAATATTCTTTTCACTTTTTCAATGACGGGTTTTTCTATCCTTTTTACCATGAAAAATGACTATATTTTTATCTCATACAATGTGTTTGGATTTAAATGTTTTGAATCCTTTTAGGATTTCATTTCATTTTTAATGGACTGTTTTTAAGAAAAATATTATTAAAATTGATTTTCAAGGAAAATTATTTTCGAAATGTTTTCAATCTTATTTTATATGATTTCAAGGAAAATTAGTTTCAATATGTGTACAATCCTTATAGTTAAGTATTCAAATTACTATCAAACAAATTTGTTTCAAAACATTCTCAATCATTCATTATAAGTTTTTAAAGTGTTTTCAAAGAAAAAGTTTTTTAAATTTTTTCAATATTATTTTAAAATTTTCCTAGGAATTTGTTTTCAAAATGATTTTTATTATTCTTTATAATTTTTAAATATGTTTTCAATGAAAATTATTTTCAGATGGTTTGACATATTAAAATTTATTTTTCAATGAAGAATATAGATTTCTCTAATGAAAAAATTTTGAATAATATTTCAAAATTATTTTACACCTAATATGAAATTCATTGATGTTACTCATTCCCTTTTATGAAATGATCTGAATTTTCCATTCATATTGTTTTTATTAATGGGTATTTATTACTGTCATTGTATTTATTAATCCTGTATCCCTTTCACTAGTTAGGTTTTTATGATACCCTCTTATTTTCATGGGTTATGATTTGATGAAAAGGTTATGAGACCTATATCATTTCCATAGTTTATGATGTGATCAAATGTTAATGGTACCATTTTATTTCATGGATAATGATTTTATGTTTCTAAAACCTATGTCTTCTTATGGTTCAGGATGTGATGAATGTTTTATTATCTTTAAGAACAAGTATAAATGATTTTATTATGACATTTATGGGACCTATATCTCCCTAAAATTAATTGGGTAATGATGAATGTTTTATAAACTCAGATGGTACACAGGATGGAATCACAAATTTGAAACAAGAGGGTATATGGACGTACATCTCATGTCCAAAAAAGGGGGTATATGGTAGTACATCCTAAGCCCAAAACAAGAGGGTAAATGGGAGGAAATCCCAAGACCGAAGAAATAGTATACATGGGAGGACATCCCAATACCAAAACAAGAGGACAGATAAGAGGGCATCCCAAACCCGAAACAAGAGTATAAACAAGAGGAAATCCCAAGACCAAAAAAAGAGTGTGTATTGGTGGAAATATCAATCCAAAATTAAGAGGGTACACATGAGGACCTCCCAAGCCTAAAACAAGAGGGTACATGGGAGGGAATTCTGATTCTGAGGTAGGTACATTAGTGACTATCCCAATACTAACATTTTACAAATAACTTTCTAGGACACCTTGATGTATGGTTTTTATATGTGGCTGTTATAATTCCATGTTTTATTCCTATGTAATTCTTTCATTGATTATGTTCCTACATTCCTTATGATTCATGTCTTCTAAACTGACATATTTATTTTGATATTTAATATGCAGTGTATGATCATTAAATATTATGCTCAACATCCATACATTTTTTTCTTGTTAGGCTTACGAATTTCATTATTTTACCTTACTGGGATTTTGAGCTCACCCATATCTTAGTTTTCCATTCCAAAAGTTTTGAAGAAATTCTTCAGTTATAAGTACTAATGGAGAAAATCATTATGGTATATGATGAATATCTATAACTAGGATATAATATTTTGTTTCCATGTTGTTTATGACACTAAACTATTATGGACCTCAAGCATATATTTTTGTAATGAACTGAATATTCATCTTACATTATGTAATATCCAAGTATGTTAAGACTTGGTTGCTATATTTGGTATCAAAAGAATGTTTTAGTCACCCTTTGGAAACTGGGATGATAAAACATTATTCATATCCATAGTTATATTTCCAAGGATTTGTTTATAGATGTCGCTAATGATATGTATAATGATGTGTTAACTATTAGAAAAATTTCCTAAAATTTTACTAAATTAGAGTGTGATTGGTTTTATATAAACACATCCTTGACTTGGTACAAAAAGTAGATGTGGATCTGGAACAGATATACATAGGGGTATAAACTCCAAGAAATTTTTTGGTGTAGAATCGAGTCAATTGGGTACCAGACAATGAGCATTGCTTCAAACCTAGTTTTAAACTCCTAGGTATATGCTTTGGGAATCAACAAACTCTTCATGATACACTATTAAAGATTTAAATATAATATTTATATAAAAAACTAGGCTTTCATGGATTAAGTAAGGTTTCATGATCTATAAAAACTTTATGTGATACATTTCATGAATACCTGGTATTAACCTTTGATAAGTAATGGTAACACAATGCTTTTGGCTTTAGTCAATGGAAGGAACCCAAAATAAATGGGTTAATGATGAATATAGTGGATTATTTTCTGATGAGAAGTAATTTGGGATGATCCCTTGAGTGAAAGATATTTTAATCATGCCTAATTAGTATCCACATAACAAGATTAAAAATGTATACCTTTACCGACTCTCTAACTCACTAATGAATAGAAAGAAATATTTCAATGAGAGCTTGGGTAATAGAGATCATGCCGGATAAATATTTGGTTTCGTATGTTTCAGGAATGTGGAAAAATCACATAAGTGAATGTCTTATATGAATGATAATATGTTTGGGTTGTGGTAAAAAATGGCACAAATAAAGTGACTAAAATGGAAAAATGAAGAGTTCAATTAACAAAAATTGATGAGAATATTGGCATCCTAAGACATCATCAAAGGTTATGATTTTTATGTGTGGAATTAATGGCCATTTTGAAACTCAATTTCCTTATAGGAATGATCTGGAAGAGGATCATTAAAGTGGTGTCAATAATAGTTAAACTATTTTTTATGAAGAGACTATAGATGAAATGTGAATAAAAATAGGTATCGTATAATAGGATGAGGTAACCCTATTAATTTTAGAATGATTAAGTGGGATAAAAAATGTTTTATACATTTTGATTCAATATGTATATTTTATATAAGGGGAAATATATAGGTATTGTTCACTTTATGATTTTCTCTATAGATTTACAAGGACAATTTGAATTGTTTTGATCTAATAGAAAAGCGATGTATTAGAATGGTGATATTGAGGGAAAGTGCATGATTACGGGAAATATGACCATTAACATAGTTCTTATGTTATTCTAATGTTTTTTGGATAATGATATGTGGGATATGAATAAGTAAGTTGGATGGAACTGATTTCCTTGAAACTAATTAAGGACTTGTTGACAATTAGTTCATGATATCATGGATGAAGTATAAAACATATTGGATATATGGAATATATATAGTAATCTATGGAATAAGCATGAATGCATGTTTTTAATATGGATTTACGATAATTCAAGTCATTGCCATGTTCTAAGTGAATTTACCACAAGTTTATTCACATTTTTTGAATGGGAAAACCAAGAGATACTTTATGATATAAGGGGGATCGATGTTAATCTGGTTTCATGAATTACATTCTATGGGTTAGTATTTTCATCTTTCAGATGGGTTATAAGGTTATCCATTCGTGAAAAGTTTATGTTAAACCTTTAAGGAATTATTTATGTACTATGATTTTATTGAAATCCCTAGTTAAAATGATATTTACTGGTTAACCATGTTTTGGTGATGTACATCATATTTTAGAAATTATGATATTATGGAATTATAAAGGAAACCATGAATGTTGGGTGACAAAATATCATGTCTAGAAAGTTTGTGGGTCTTGAACCCATAACCAATGGATGATAAGGGTTTCATGTCTACCACTATCTTATGTAATGATCCGTTAAATGTATAATTATTGATGAATAATTATTTATGATGATACCATACTGTTACATTTTATTTTTATAGATTAATGTATTTACCATATTCATTTTTAAGAAGAGTTATAGGTATATACTTATACATTTCATTCTTTTATGAGCCTTAAGATCTACTAAAAGTGTATTTTTTTACATCATCCATAAATGTTAGTTTCTAGAGGTCTATTACTTAAAGTAATTGATGAATTAGGAACTAATAAATGAATAACTAAAGAATGAATTTTTTTATAATTCTTTCAAGAAATTATATTTTTTTATATTCTTGGTAAATAAAAGAGTTACTAAATGTTAGGAAAATTATCAAAAGAAAATGTGTTGCCTTAATACCTTAACTTTTGTTGAACTGATGGCCTTATAAATCAACATAGATTTATGAATTTAAGGCCCTTAAATTTTCATTTACCATTCACATATTTGTTATTGATGACCTCAATAACTTCATATAAGTATTTAATCTTTTCCTCCATGTCCAATATTCACTTGCAACCTACATTCATATTTATGGGAACTTATATATATGTTACTTTGGGTAACCGTTATGGTTACAATATTCCCCTTTAAGGGATGTTTTAGTATTCATTTTTACGTTGTGGTTTCCTATAAATGAAATTTTCAAGTATTAAACCTTTAATAACACAGAATAATTTTGAGTTTGAAACATAGTCATTAAAAATAGTAATATTAATATTAATTACTAATTTTCAAATATTAATTATAATTTTTTTATATGGTTAAAAAATATAGGTAATGAATGATATGGTTTTTGATAAAGTCCTCTTATATTTAAAAATATTGTTTTCTCAAATAAACCACTATTAAAAATAAAATTATTTTTAAACACATTAAATAGATAAATATTTTTAAATTAACATCATTTTTTAATTTATAATGTCTAAATTATCATATGGTTATTTTTTGGGAGTTTTCTGAGGAACATATTTTTTTGACGAATGGAAAAAAATATGGCTTTTTAGTTAAAAACTAGATTTTCAGTTGAATAATTAGTAATGTTAAATTATATTTCAAAATTATTTTATGGTAAAATTATATAAATTATAAATATATTAATGGAATTTATTTTATTATAATTAATTTTAATTTTAAACTAAATATAAAAACATAAAAACATTTGAACTTCTATCCACATTAAAAACTAGTAGTATCCTCTCATTCGTGGGATTAGTACTAATCATAACTTTATTCTACTGTGAATTGGATTTTGAAAAAAATAACTAATACATTTTAATCAGTATAATATTTTGAATATAATAATATCAACTTAATTTTTCACCAAAAATATTAGTAAAAGTGATTAAAATTAATCATAGCGATTAAGGTAAAATTATTCTTAATTAGGAACTAAACCATGATCTTAATGGCCCAAATGACCTATCCACTTGTCCAAAACATAATATATGGATATTATTCGTTCATAAAAATTAAATTATATATTTAAGTTTATTTTTTGTGACATTTATTATGTAAGAACAACTGTACACCTAACATGTTATCAAATATTCTGAGTGAGTCTTTTTCCTTCCCTATTGAAGGCCACCACCTCTCCCTCTTCTTCACACTTCTAAAACCTATTATGTTTGGCCATAATATGCCTAGTGTAATTTAAAAAATCCCTCCCTTCCTCCTATAATCCTTCATTTGGGTAGAGTCAATCCATGTAATCCTTTTGGTACAAACCAAAAGGAGTTACCAGATAAAGAGGTAATGACTTCTCTCAAGTCCTTACTTTTATTTTCTTTCTCCACCCCTTCAATTTCTTTTTTCAATGATTTTATAAAATAATATTTTCATAAATATAACTTGTTTTCATTATGATATTTTTATAACCTACACTTACACACACATCTGTCTAATGGATGAAAACATATTATTTAAGTGTACAAAGAATTACCGGCTCACTGAACAATGACTGTTCAATTTTCCTTACCACATCTCATGGTAAAAATTATGATCGAAAATATTTTTATATATGTTATATATGAAATTTTTATTTTTCATTAATCTTATAAATTTATTTTACAACATGTATCTTTTTTACTTTCCATTTGGTGTTAATAAAATAACTTTGTTTGAGGAAATGTAAACTACCACCCCCTCAAAGCAATATGATTCGTCCATACACAAAGTGGATCATATTAATGATTATTTCAGTGAATATATAAGAAATATATGATATGATACATATAATATAATATTTATATATATATACATAAATATACATAAAAATACACATATTTCATATGCTTTATTTCTTTCAACACGGCAATTAAACATAAATAGTGTTCATTTGTACGTACGACCTTTCGTCTCCATGAACAATGTATTCAGTTTTATATAGATATATTCTATGGATTATTATAATAAAAATATACTGAATATATTTTATATTTATGTCATGTTCTACATTCTAGAAATCGTGATATAATGTATAAATACTAAAGATATATCAATTTGAGATACATGCGATGAATAAAGCGAATATTAGATGAAGTGAAATGTTAATATAGGATTATAGACAAGCTAGTAATATAATGTTGTAATAATACAATATATGGTATTATATATAGTAAAATGATTCTTTAAAATATTTATAATATATTTATATTTGTTAAATTGGTGGTTTGATCGAGTATGACGAGAATCAAGACACAATGAAAGGGGATTTCATCTCACTTATTATTATCTTGTGATACATGTTATGTTCTCCACTCTTTCCATTTGTCTGGTGTATATACTACACATGGTTGTATTATAAATTTCATATAAATATGATTATGGTTGTTCACATATCCATTTTAGGATATTTCATTCATGGGATCTATGTTTAAAAAGTTACAAAATCAGTAAAAATATTTGGTCTTAATTGGCCATCTTTAAGCCTCGTGTTTTGTTATACACATAACCTCTTTTTTAAAGTGTATATACTACAATATTACATATTATATAGTTAATTGAAATTTCTCATGATATTTTATGATTCGTATAATTTCATTTTCATAAATGGATAATATGAACACAATTTACCATGTTATAAAAGTTTATTTAACAATATCATCCCTTTTCAAGATTGTTTATGTTTATGCTTGACTTGATGAAATATTATGATCTATCTCTCAAGAACATTAATTAATTTTCATATAATATGGTTATTAATGATTTATTTAAATAATGGTATCATTTATTACACTCTTTGGTAAAAAAGGTAGTTAAGAATGTTTTTTTTAATAAATCTTGTTGTTACCCTCTCTTAGGGTGGAAATATGTGTTCCATTATAATCATGTTTCAAAAAATGGGTTTCCATGAATATTGTAAAATTATTGTGTAATAATTAAAGGAAATTTTTTCCCTTTTTTTTCCAATGTTATGAAAGGAATATTCTTTTTTTTAGAAAGGTATTTTTCTAACCATTATACCACGAAAAAAAGATTCATTTGTACTTCATAAAACATGTATAGATTTATCTATTGTCAATTCATTGAGGTTTTATTTCCATGTTTAAAGGTTAATTGTTATGAAAATGTTTTGAAAAGATATCTTCAAGGAAAATAATTTTAAAAATAAATTTAACTTATTTTATATCTTTTCAAGGGAATTATTTTTCAAAAAGTTTACAAGCCTTATTTATATGTTTTTTTATATATTTTAAAATAAATGGTTTTCAAAAAAATTTCAATCATTCATTATATGTTTTCAATGTGTTATCGAAGAAAAAGGGTTTTAAATGTATTGAATCTTATTTTATATGTTTTCAAGGATAGAGTTTTTTCAAAATGATTTCATGTCTTCATTATTAGTTTTCAAGGTATTTTCAAATAAAATTATTTTCAAATGGTTTTACATATAAAAATATATTTTAAATGAAGAAGCTATATTTTCCTCACGAAATGTTTTTGACGGATATTTAGAAATTATTTTCCATCTAAGATAACATATTTTTATGTTACTCATTCCCATAAAGTAAATGATCTAATTGTTTCATTCATATTATTTCTATTAATGGGTTATTGTTTATGTCACTGTCATTATAAATAATGTTTCCCTTCCATGGGTTATATATTCATGATACCCGCAACTTTTCACATGTTATGCTTTGATGAAATTGTTATGAAACCCATCTGTTTTATATAGGTTATGGTGTGATAAAATAGTAATGATAACCATTTCAATTAATGGGTTATGATTTGATATTTATAAAACCGATGTCTTTTTATGGGCCAGGATATGAAGAATGTATTATTATTTTAGGGAAAATGTATAAATAAATATTTTATTATATTTGTGGGAGATATGTCACCCTAAAATTCATTGGGTAATGATAAATGTATTATGAGCTCAAATGGTACATGGGAGGGGATCCCAATCCTAAAAAAATAGTTTATTTGGGATTACATCCAAAGACCAAAACAATAGAGTATATGGGAGTACATCTCAACCCGAAATAAGAGGTTAAACGAGATAACATTCCATGCCTTAAATTAGATGGTACATGGGAGTACATCCCAAGATCAAAACGAGAGGGTATAGGGGAGGAAATATCAAGGCCAAAACAAGAGGGTAAATGGGATGATATCCCAAGCCTAAAACACGAGGGTACAAAAGAGGAAATCCCAATCCCAAAATAAGAGGGTACACAAGAGGACATCACATAACCGAAACAAGATGGTATGTGAGAGGGAAACCCATGTCTGAAGTAGGTACATTTTTTATTTACCAAATACTAACATGTTACAAAAACCTTAGTAGTCCTCCTTGATATATATTTCTACCACAATTACATGTTTTATTCCAAGGTTATATTTTCATGGTTTGTATTATTTATTTTTTTGTGTTTCATGTATTGTGGAAATTAAATATTTATTGTTATCTCTAATATGCAGGGTATGATCCTCAAATATTATTCCCATGTTCCATACCCTTTTGAATATATTATTCTTATGTATTTATTATTTACCATTTTTTATAATTTTAGCTCACCGCTTTCATATTTTTCTATTCCCTAGGTTATGAAGAATGGTTTTAGGTAAAAGTATTAAATGTTGTAATCTTTATAGGATATGTTAATGATATTTAACCAGGATATAATATTTTGTTTTCATATTTCAAAATACACTAAACTATTACGATCCTTTTGCATTTATTTTTGTAATTAACTGAATATTCATCTAAAATTGTTTATATCCATTTATGTTATTCCATGGTTTCTATCTAAATAGAGATGGGAATGTTTTTTAGAAGGTTTATCTAGCCTCTAAAGGAAAAATGTTGTTTTCCAATTATTAATGTGGTTTTTGATCCTATTGAGAACCCCCTCAATGTAGAATATGTGCAACCGAGTATGGAAAGAAGTTTCTCCTAGGACAAAAATTGGTAACTTTTATCTATGAATTCTCATAATAGATTCATTTTTTCTACATCTATCATTGAAAGAGGATGACCTTAATTCACTAATAGTTTATCATTTGATAAGTTAGCCACTCCACATGCAATACTCCTCCTATATTTTATTACAGAATATAGTGTAACCACTACTACTATTAATAAAATATCATGTCATCCATGAAGAATATGTGGGATACTCCACTAATATAGGGATTAAAGGGTGAGGGTAGATGATACTGGGATGCACACATAAGTCAAGGTTCATACTGTGAACGTCCTAAAACATAATTAATATGATTGTAGATAGAGGTTCTCTATGTATCAGCCCCCTAATAGAATTAATAAATCCAAATATCTTCTCCATGAAGAGTATATTGTAACAACGAGTGCTATAACAGTGATAGATAAAGCCATCTAGTCATGCTGAGATACTCAAAATCTCGATGACCATGAGAATAAAATTCCATCAAATCATATCATAAGATTTTTTAATATCTTCCTTAATATCTATATTGGTTCCCACTATCTTCTAGATAATTTCTCTTATAATATAATGATAAATACCTATATCATCATGGATGTAATATCCATTGATGAATTTATTATATTCCCCTGAGAGATAGTTATAGGGGCAGAAATAAAGACTCTTGTTGATAATAGAAGCTAAGTTATTATTTGGGAAACTACACATGTTGATAGTTATGAACTACCATATATAATAAGATTCCTCCACATTAGGAATGAGAACCATTATAGTGTAACATGATGGTCAAGCCAAATAGCCGAGATGGAATTAGTTATTAGAATATTTAGAATGTTATAAATTGTCGAAATCCTAAGAGGTTACACAAAATGAACACTAGAATCTAATAGTATCAAGAGAGAAACATTGGCATAGGGATCTGATTAAATGTCATACCTCTTTTTCAATAGGATAACATTTGATGAACGATTTGATTTATGAGGAAACCAAATGTGGTATTAAGTTAAAGAGCATTGATTGGCCACTTGGGTATCCATTCTTCATAAAAAATATAGTATCTCTATGTATGGATTTTAAATAATATTAAACAATACCTCCCACCTCTAGGGGATCCCTGGTGAATGATCCATAATCTTTGTGAATGTTATAGATGTAACCCCACTATTTATCTTTTATATGGGCATGTAAATAAGAATTTTTTTCACTTTATTTAATTTGTATGGATCTATAATTTTCATGAGAAATCCAATATTTTTCAATATTAATATCATTCAGTTGGTTCTTTTTTAAGATAATAGCTTCAAAATAAATCTCATCCAACTCAATTTCAAGTATGGAATCCAAATGTTCACTATTCTCTTTAACATAATTGATGTCATGGGAATGTGAGGTCAAATTTGTAACCCATAAAATAATCTCCCTTTTTAGAAAATGGATAATTTTATTTACACATTTTTATAAACATGCCAATATAGGAAAACTCTAGGACTCAATAATCACTTGGTGATTGTTTGGGTAGTGACTCCACTGGTTGGAATAGAATAAGTATCATCTACTATCATATCTAGATGAAAGTTTAATGAGAATTGGTGAGTGGTATGAAAGTTCTTTATACATGTAAGAAAAAATATAATTAGATAACGATGAAATAATGATGAGTTTTTTGAGGTTGTGATCCACCAAACACAATTTGTGTTGTTTTACTTTTTGGTTATTGCACCATGTAATTTTTTCACCTGATAAACCCATTTATAAAAGACCATTTGGGGTAGAAAATGAGTAAATATCGATCATATCATGATGATGAATAAATCCTATACACTTCATCTCATTTGAGTCCATAATAGTGTTGAAATAACCTCCCATGATCCAAGATATGTCTTATATGTTGTATATTTCTAGATCACACCATAATTAATCTCTACCTCACACATCACACATAGTATATAATAATGGGAATAAGCACATAGAATTATATTAAAACCATTAAAAATGATATTTTGTTTAGAAATTTAAAACTTTTATATTGATATTATCATTTAATAGAAGATCTAGTTATGTTGGCCGATGGGTTCACTTTGAATGAAGCCATGTTTTCTAATTTTCTATGAACAAAATGCAATACTAGATGTGTATTATTTAGCTTCTAACACTAATACTTGATATTGCTTTAAATTGTTATCCGAAGTTGATAAGAGTTTCATCTTCACTCTGGCACTCAGGCCTTGATAATTCTGTACAATATGGGAAACCATCAAGATCAATGATGTATAGATTTTTCTCATAATGTATTTTGAATACTTATCTAAGAAAGATATAATTTCAATGTCCACATGGAATGTGGTCACCTATGAATACCCCTCAGGAGGAATGATTAGGTGAGATTCATCATAGAAAAATCATCATAAACATGAGACGATACACCACAATGGAGTGGATGAGAGATCAATGAAATTTAAGCAATATACTCTTGATCATGAAATGATATACTAAAAATATTTAAAGTGGATATAGATGTAGTAGTAGAAGCTATAGTATCACATTAATATAGGGAATTTAGATAAGATTTATGGAGGTAGTGTTCTTGTAGTTACTCAAGGTTCATATATTTCAACAAGGATCAAGCATTGGGGACAATTGTTATGGTGGGGAAACTATGGTTGGTCCACGATAATAAAAATCGGTTCCACTGTATATCATGATAGGTTAGGAATCAAGCCATGTATAGTTTCTATATTATAATGTTTCCTATATAGATCAATCCTATGTAGAAGGAAGGGTGCTTATTTTTTAGAATATCACATGTGTTCCGAATATATGGGAACCTATGAATCTGTACATATCCTTTCACAATAGGAAAACGCCACATGTTGTTCCTACAATGACTTACAAAATGAATCCATATATTATGAATAGAGCGAATATATTTCCTTAATTATCATGGTTACACAAGACATCAACATCATCCAAAGGATCCTCTGTGTAGATTGGTCTTATAGGCATAGAAAGGTCATGTCTATATAAAAACCTGTTATAGAGATGGGAAACTAATTTCATTCAAAAAAAATTGATAGGATGGGGAGGATGATTTCAGAATTTTTTTAGGTCCATGAAGATGAACCATGATTCATGTAGTCTATCATCATGAAACTTTGACATATCACTTAGAGGATTAACTTACATTGGGAATTTGGGTGTTCACAAAAGATTCCTAAGGGTAAATGAATATTATGTTATGATATCTCATTGATAATAGATACAATGCTCATATGGGTAAAATTGAGTTCTTCTGATTCCACAGGTGTATTTTAGTTATGGAAAGTGTAAATCATAACCTAAAAATATCAAAGTGAATTGGAGGTGAAGACTGGTGGGTAGAGGTGAATTGATCATAATGGAGGTTGTATGTATCAATTGATGTAATGAAAATAGAACTTGGATATAAGGGGATAATTTCTTCAATGAAAAAATATATATATGTTAGGTACAATAATTTAGGATTTATGTTATTAAATAAGAAATCATAGTGGGGTCACTTTAGATCAATCATTCTATGTTACCAATATTCTACAGGGGAACCAAGAGTATGTGTGATCAAGGACTAGGTGGTTCCAAGAGGTGTATCAACTCGTGGAATTAGATAGTGTTAAAACATATATCAATTATATAAGTTCATTTCATGGAGAAATAATATTTAATAAGGGTTAGAGAACACTAAAGGCTATTCCTATGTGTATTGAACCCATTTGTTTGTGTAGGGAAGAAAACAAAATATGTGAGTATGTTGTAAAAATGGATATGATCTATTTTATATGAAGACCTTATGTGATGTAGTTTAATTTCATGCATCCAGGATGTGGTTCCCTTTCTAGAACATTTCCGGATCAATTAGGTTAGAGTGTCTTTCAAGGTTTCCAAATCTCACATCATTCATGATGAGTGCGATAAAAAAGAAACAACTAGCCAATTTTTTGATTCATGTGAGAGTTCATGAAAGGGAATACATTTGGGGTATTCACATTTTGATATGAATGGTAATATATATAAAAATTTTGTTGATTTTGAGGAATATAGTTGGGAGTAATGATAATTCATGGTTATGCCTGACATTGATGAACTTGGTATAACACTGTTTCTTGTGATGAAGAAAATAATGAAATGCATAGTTCTCAAAAATAAATCTCCCTATAAATTTCTAACCTATATGAAGGTAGGGGTGATTTCATTAAATATATATATAGAATCTAGGCAAAATATTTTTATATTCGGGTGTCACTACATTTTCTTTGACAATAGGAATCAAGCCTCAGATAGTTCTCAGAGAGATATCTCTCTCCACATGTCTGGATCATATGATGGGAGGCAGAATTAAATTTTATTATATATATATATATATTAATATTTATATATATATACATATATGTATGTATATTTAATTATTTCTAATAAGAACATGATTTGAGATATGTGCCTCACTATGTATTATAGGACAATAGGAATGAAGCAACACATAGTTCTCAGAAACAAAACACTCAATACATGTCTAACCCACATGTACTATGGGGGGTTTGTAATATTATAAATATAGTGGTTGGGCATAAGTTTCTTTACCCAGGTGTCACTTTATATCATGTGAAAATAGGAAACGAGCTACACATAGTTCTCATGGATGAACACCCTGCATAGGTCAAACCCATATTCAGGGAAGGGTATTATATATTTTATACCAATTTTTTTTATGATAGATAGGCCCTATATTATGGAACCTGGGACTATCTATGTATCATGTGGAATCATGGTTCATTCCAAACATAGTTCTAGAGAAAACAAAATACATAGTTCTAACCCATATAAATGTTTGGTTATTTTTTATATATTGTGGTTAAGGCCATGATTTGATATCTGGGAGTTAGTATATATGTTGTGTTAATAAGAATGAATCCACGTGTAGTTCTTAAATGAAAAAATTAATTGTGAAATTTTGACCAAAATTCATGTAGTTTAAATTTTCCTATTATATTGTAGCTAAACCAAGTATTTGAGATCGGAAATCACTACATATCATATAGTATCATGAATCCATCCAGACATAGTTATAATATGAAAAATTCCTTATGTAGGTCTGACATATATGCATAGATGGGTCATTTTAAATTTATATTTTCTAAAGACTCAATATTCAATATCCATGATTCAATATCTATATTTTAATAAAATGATTCAATACACACATTGTTATCATATGGAAAATACCTTATATTGGTCTAAGCGATATACAAGGAGGTTATATTTTCTATTTATATTATAGTTGGACCCAGTATTTGATATCTAGGCATCACTATGTAGCATGTAGTAATATGAATCAAGTGAATTGTATTTATTATGAATATGTTGTGTTGTTTAATATCTTTCTAGCATGACTTAGGAATTATTAGATAAAGAGCATAGTTATTATTGAACCATCTTCGATGTTTGAATATGGATAAAATTAATGATTCATTAAAAGAATAAATCAAGTTTGATTATTAAATTATTTATGGGATTATCATCACACACATAGATAAATAGATTTTTGAGTAATGTGGGACCTTTCCTTCAGGATCAATAAATCCACTACACAAAAAATTCTATGGAATTGTGTAATTCACTAGTGAATCCTAGAGGGATCCCATCAAGAACCAAAATATCCCTTGGGCACAAGTTATTTGGAAATATATCATCCACAAAATATTATATAGAGTTTTTTTGGGATTATTCAATCCATATTACAAATATGTTGTATGGGAGAAGATTATGGAATGGGCTCGAGGACTATGAAATTACTAGTTATTATGCACTCATGGAACTAGGATATTTAGAATAGAAAATGGGTAATGATGTTTGTTTGGTGTAAAAGTGGGATTCCAAAGGTGTTTAATACCTATTGGATGCCATGTCATTATTGTAGATACATACCCCAAAATGAAATGGTATAATATGTGACATTTGAATACTTCATTGGAGATAGTTATGATAGAAATATGAGTTTCATAGAGGGTATGTAAATAGACAAATAATTTAATTATGGTATGTGTATATCATTACCCTAGAGTATATGAGTCAATAGGAGATGAATATTTTCAGGTATAGGGCTTCCATAAAAAAAATTTGAATCACATATCTCATGCAGATAGGTTAAATGAATTTGGATTTAAGGGTAAAAATTCCTATAAACCAAAATATTAACTAGGAACTTGCATTGAGGAATATTTGTAATCACTAATGAGTTATAATTGGGTCCCTACAGATCAACCAATCTCAATTACTAATTTCTGACAACGGATAAAAAATAGTTCATGGGGTTGACGTATGTGAGATTCGGTGAAATTTTCGCATCTCAAGGAATTGGATGGTATCAATTGAGATATTTATGTTATAAAGTTGTTTTATGGAGAATATAATATTCATGAATGGTTCAAGTACCTTTAAATATATGGGAACATCTATTAAAGATTGTTTTAGGTGATGGGATAAAAATAGAATTCTTGAATACAATGTCATTATTGGGATGATGTGTTCCACATTAAGACCACATGTTTGGTAGTTTATCTCTTGTCACTATAGTGTGATTCCCTATATAGAATCTTCCTCATTCACTATTTTTATAAAAACTTTTTAGGTTCCATAATCTAACATTATTCATGCTCGGTGTGAGAAATTAGTGATAACTAGGTAGTTGGTTGAGCTGTATGGGAGTCCATAATAGAGAATATGTTGGGATGTTCTCATTTTAATATGTAATGGTGTATATTTACATATCAAACATTCAATGTAGTATGTAATCATGAGTGATGATAATTTATGGATTGTATTAAAATGAGAGACCCATGTGTCACAATGTTTCCCATTGTATGGGAATCAATCCACATGTAGTCCATATATTAGAATCCCAAATATAGGTTTGACCCATACACAACTAATGATATATTTTCTCTTGTATTATGGATATGCCTATAATTAGATACCTATGAGTAAATACATATAATATGGTAATGAAAATCAATGATCTCATAGTGAATATTTATATATATCTAGTATAGGTTGGACCCATACATAGGGAGGTGTAATTTTTCTTCTACATATTACAACATGGAAAATGATTTGAGATTATGACATCACTAGGTATACAGAGGTAATAGTAATCGAGACACATGTTGTTCTTATATATGATTCCATACTTATATTTGACTATCACATTGGGATGGTGTATATTCATTTTTTATATTTTTCATAGTTGAAGATCGTTTATAGTGAATCGTTAACTAAAAAAACCATAGGTTATGAAATATGTAAACCTTCCATGAATGGAGTTTCGGTGCAAGAATCTAACAGGACCACATATTCCTTCATCATTTTTTTCTAGAGGAAAGTTAGTGTGATCATTTAAACCCCTACAATAGAAACCTTTTTTTATATATCTATCTCATTAATAATAAGAATAAGAATATCCCATTAGGGACCTCATGTTGTGTAGCTAAACATTATATGAATATGTCATGTTTTGTATTATTTTAATTTCTTTAGATAAAGAAGTCAACCATGTATTTATTGTTATTTGGTAAGTATGTATTCCATATAGCTTAACATTGTTTGGTAAGTGAATATTCCATGTTTCTTAATGTGGTGTGGTAAGGACTTACTACATGAATTTGAATTTCATATGGTAATGACATATAATGTTATTTAGTTAAAATTATTTACAACAGGGCATTGATTTCATGATTGAAATAGGAAGACGTAATTTTTACGAAATCTCACATTGGTGAGGGAATATTTCATCCCCCATCCAGAGTTTCTAACGAGTAACCCTCATTGGAATAGAATTTATGTATGACATAAGTCCCTTACCAATTGGGTTTTATTTTTGGATGTTTCATTACTAGTATCATAAAGGTTATAAGAACCAATACCCATTCTAATTAGTTGAACAATTTGAAGATAACCTTTTTGTTAATGTCTCTAAAAGTATGATTCTAAATGACTTCAATGTTGTGTATAATATGCATCCTTCTCTCATAAAGTAATTCTAACTCTTCCAGTTTCTTCTCTAATTGTTTTTTCATGGGAGAGTTATCCTACAAAATCTATACAATGTGAGGTAACTGGAATTCATTATGTAAAATATCCTCTATTTCATAAACTAATGAATATGAGGTCGCTTGAATGCTAGTTTGTGGGGAAGTACAATAGGCCCATAAGGCATATAAGATCTTTCCTAGAGAAATCCTCTTAACTTTCTCCACATTTTATTAAGTTTATTCAACAATCATATTATTGGCCTCTATATGACCATTTTACAATACTTTATAGTAAAAAAATTATTGTACTCAATTTTTTACTCATGATATAGCCTCTTTATTTTATAATAATGGAAGTTAGTTCCATTTTCCATCAATATTTTATGAGGGACACTAAATTTATTGATATTATTATACATAAAAAATATTATTACATTCTTTTTATAGAGTTCATTTAGGGTCATTTCCTCTATAAATTATGAAAATAAGTGAATAGTATATAGGATCTACTTCATCTACATAGTTTTTGTGAGGGTATATGACCCCACAAGGTGCATTACCTATGTGGAAAATTAATAGGAATATTTATCTATGTATAGTAACAATCAGGGAAGATGGATGCAGTTTTTATGAATCTGACATGTGGGATGATTCCTAATGAATTATATGAAATCCTTCATTGTCATCTTCTATTATTATCAATGCCTATATATTTTGGGGGAGGCAATGCTCCCTTACTGATGAGCATCATACTATTATACATATACTTCCTTCATAACATTAGGATCCTATCTTTCTACAATAAATCGAAAGAGAAATCTATTTAATCCTATATTATAGCAAGATTTATAGTCATTCATACCATCGTAATGGGTGATGGTTACTACTTGACATCGATTTTATTCCCTTTTGGATTGATCCGTGGAGAGGGTCCAATTTTTAAGGTAATTAATTATGGTATTCATCCATCAAATGTGTGGGTATAGTTTGATCATTCTCTTGGGTAGAATTGAAATGATTAATTTCCTATACATCACAGTAAATGGCCATTAATACTATGATTTGGTGATAAATTTAAATGGATATCTTATCCTAATTCATATCACCCATGACTATGGATTCATTGGCCAGTGAATTAGAAACATAATTCTAGGATCAAGATAAATGGTGCAACATTTTATGAAAAAGTAATTTCACAACAAATTCTCTTATGTAACATATGATAGGGGATAATTATTCTCTATTTATATCATATTTTCAGTTTATATATTTTAATTCCAAATTTAAAATCATATTTCACATTCTAATTAGTTATCTGTAGCTATAATGATAGTTCTAGGCCTATGATGGTGGATTTTCATTACTCTTAATTACGAGTGCATCCCTAGGATAACGAGAATCAATTGGGAAATTTACCATATTTATGTAAACAAATAAAATTCCAATACTATCTTGTTTTAAACTCGTGTTTTCTATATTAATTCCACTCAGACATCTAGACACAAAATAAAAATACATATCATGTGTTTGGAGTATTTAAAGGTTAAAAAAACATCTTCCCTAGGAATTTTTGTGTCCACTAGAATACTTTATGGTGTGGGATGTTCCACTGGGAAATCTTCCTGTACCAACCCTTTGAAATCCCTTTGTGTCATGAAATGAATGTCATGTTGTTTTATAATAATTTATAATAATCCTAAATGATTGGATTACATAGGGTGTAAAAGACTATACTTGGTATGATCAATACAAGAGAGTGTGTGGAATTCATGATGATACAAGTAATGGCTTATATTGTTCACTAAAAAGATGAGCATGATGTAATTTCGTTGATATCCAAATATCAATTCTAGATTTCTATAATTGTTTATATGAGATATAAGTGATTTTTTATCCTATGTATCATTAATCTGTGTAGATAGGGAATCAATAAATCATTTTAGGGTTTCCACATAAATGATAAGTTGATTTCCTTCTCCCATTGGCATTGAGACTTTTGGATGTGGTTGGTACTTCTTATGTTTCTCAAAATACCAATGGATGTTATGTTCTCACTGGTATAAGACTTCATTTCCATTAACATAGTGAATGGGACACATATTACAAGGATGATAGCGATGACACACCTGATAAAATAAAGCTGCCCTTGGATACCACTCTATTAATTAAGATTATAAGGTGATGTAATTTCTAAGAATACACTAGTGTTTTCGGGATGAATGTTGATATCGTGGTGGCATGACACAAGATGTGAAATTTCTCTAATGTTAATAAAAAATAATAATTTTGAGGATTCATATTCAAACTATTCTTCAATAGGTATTAAAATATTTTTTGATAATAATTTTGGTTATCTAAATTCATACAATATTTCACCACTATGTTTTCAGTGTAGTGCTATTTTATTTATCCCAAAATGATCTTAAAGTTATAGTGTATGGATTTTTGGTAATTGGAATTATTGTTCATTAAGTTGAAGATCATTAGCCAGTAATAAAATATGTCTTTTTGGTCTCTGAAGAAAGTGTATTCTTGTCTTTAAAGACCATATTAATATTTTAATACCCTCAATACACTTCCATAAATGAATGTGATTGGATTCTAGCAGTTCCATTGATAAAAAATTTCAATGATCGATTCTAGGAAATATTTATTTAGGAAATGTAGATTAAGGTCACTAAATTTGATAAGGAAGCGGATATTACCATTCTTCTCAATTAAGGGAATGTTGTTGGAAATCAATTTTTGGTACCGTACGTCTTAGGAAAATCTAGACATGATCAATTTTTGAAATTCAGATTCTACCGTAGTTCGATGGGTGGGTTTCATCCTTCTAGCTAGCATCATAAAACCTCGTTTTTCATCAGACAAACTGAGATGGCGATGAGATGAACAAGTGTTCATACCATGAATATATTTATAATTATAGGATAACATGTATCATTACTTCGATAGTAATGAAATATAAATATCCTTCTCTTTCTGAGGAATCTAGTAACTAATAAATATTGGTCGTTGGTATTCTTCTATTCCCACATTATCATTTCAGATATTCTGAATGGTGGTGGAGACTCCTTCCTCAAATGAAAATGGGGTTCCACTAAGTTTATCTGATTCTTCTTCCTTTTCTATTTCTTTGGTAGAATTATTAGGCATGGTAGGCATTCTTATGGAATCTCTACCCTTAATGAACGATGAGATGATATGAGAGGAGGTGTTGGAATTATTAACCCCTACGAATGTAGTGTGGACATCAAGGATATGATTACTATCCTTTAATATATCTCCTTGGTATAGAATGATATAGACATCATTAGTTTCTGGGAATTTTTTTGGGATAATTTAAGTTATACTAATGGTGAAATGGAATTTTCAGTTTCAAAAAAACGAACTACTCTCAATTCAATTTAATGATACCACTTTAGCTATTGAAATCATTATAACATTGACATGGGATAGTGAATTTTTTTTCTAGAAGCTCGTTGGGGTTGACTTTTCTTCCTTGATCATCATTATGGGCCACACATAATCTTTTTTTGGTCATGATATAGGGATTTGTAGGGGTGGATCCCAATAAATTGGGACTAATAACCTCTATGTCACTCAAATTTATTGGAATATTTCATTCCATAATCTAGAAAAATATCTATTCATATATTTATTAACAATATTCAAATATAGAACTATCAACATATAATATGGCAACCTTTCCATTATTGGGGTATTTGAAACATTGTTGGAATTTTGATGGAATCACAATATGGATACAATGTCAGGGTTTTGTAAAAATAATATTATACGTGGTTTCTTGGTTGTTATACATGAACATAGTATTTGATATGAATCCCCTAAACTGAGCTTATGTTTGATCATTCTAATGAGCTTCTACTTTCTTTTCTCCTACACTTTAAAGGATTGTTTCATAAGTGAACATATATGTTCATTATATCCCAAATGTCAATGATTCCAGACCATGATGAGGTTCTTCACAAAACTATTATCAATCATTGTCACGAACCAACCCGGGTCGACCCTGTACCGGTCACCCGAGTGGGGCCGCGACATGGCCCGAGAGACGTTCCCAATCCTTCCAGGCTGGCGAAAAGCGTCGGGGCCTCGATGGAGGTTGTGGGAACAATTTCTCCCAATATAAATAAATAATAAAGCGAAAATAATACAGAGCAGCGTAGAAAAGATAAACCAAAAAAGGTGACTAAACAGGAAAAGAATAAAAATAAAACTGACCAAACACGACATCCAAACAAACTCCGTGCGACCTCGCGGGTCGCTCTCTGGCTCAATGATCCAGCATCACCCTAGGTGATCGCACTCAAGCTATATACAGCACGAACACTAAAAACAGAAAAGAACTATAGGCATGAGTATTAAAACTCACTAGGATAGCCTGATATCTATTCCCAATGCACTACGATTAAAATAAAATAAACATCATTTCAATTTTGAACTAAAATTTATAAAAGTATGTTTTTCTAAGTATTCTACTTAAAAACAAAGTATGAACCATTGCCCATTACCATTCCCAAATTCGGGTTTATTTCATTAGTGTCAATGACATTTCAGGAAAAGGGAAAGTGATGTTTAAATTTTCAAAGTTGTACAAAGGGGATTAAACACTTTCATTTGAAAACCATTTTTAGAAACCTAATCAAAAGCAATTTATCACATTCCAAGGAAAAACAATACACCAGAACGCACAAAGTAAAACACACAGCAAGGGAAATGTAGGTATACATGTGAGCATCATAATAACTACTACAAGCAACAAAAGCTGAATAGACATGGATGAACCTAGGAGATCGAGAATAAACCAGAAGACACCAATACATGAGAAATCATCCTTATCGACATGTCACGATGAAATCAAAACGCATAATACACTCAACCATCCTCTCTCAGGCAGGTCGAGGGCAAATCCCATAGTAATAAACCCAATATATCCACCTATTATGGGTTACTGGTCAGTACCATAACCTACCAGTGCAGCAATCATTCTTAGAATATTCTCTCAATATGCCAGATTCCCATGTCTCAAGTATTTGAAAAAGGGGTGAGCCAACTGATGCCAACCGAGCATCCAATCATATACATATATATATAAAGCACAACAAGCATCACCCCGAGCCACTCCGTGGAACAACCTCATGCCTTTAAACTACTCACGTACCTGGGAGATACTAAGCACGGCCTCCCAAACAATCAATTGGGACCAAGGCATGAGAGTCTTCCTAAGAGGTTTTTTTATCAAAACATTTTCATCTCTTTCCATAAAGTGCCAAACAGGCATTTAATACATTTCACAAACACTACTCAAAGAATGGTATAACTTCTTTATGAGACAAAACCCAGTTTGAAACCATTTAAAGAACCCCAAAAAATACTACGTCACAGGCTGACAATATTTTTATAAACCAAACCAAACCAAAACATTTTTTTTCAAATAACCTTTAAGAACCCACCAGACAACTTCTTAAAAGAACCAAAGTACTTGTTCACGTTTCAAAATAAATCATTTCTCATTAAACCAGAACTCTGTTTTATATTCCGTAAATTATGTTTAAAATCCAAACAAGTAGTCTTTCTTTATTGGGTGTCCGCTCGTCAAAAGGATGTTTCATGTGTCGTGTAGAAAATAAACGGCTCTGTTTACACTAAATTATCATTTATAAAAAATTAACTATCTTATATTAAAATTAATTATCATATATTATCTCATATTTATTAAAATTAATGAAATATTTATTTTGAACAATTGGGGTGCGCAAACAACATGAAATAATATAACTTAAATTTTAAAAGCAGTGCAAAGGGAACCTACCTCAAGATTAAGCGCGACGACAAAACAACCTCGGAACCAAGGCGCGATGACACAACGTGTGTCCGAAACCACGTGATAAATTCCAACACTCTGTATAATCAATATCAAGGACTCAGACACCAAAAACTCACTAGAAGACGCGAAACTAAGCAGTGGGGAGAAACACTCACCTTGAAACTGAAGCGCGATGACAACGGAACTTCAGACGGAAGGAACGACGACGACGCTCGCCCCAAAACACCCTGCGCTGGTCCTAAAAATCCTAAATCAACCAAAAACAAACATAAATTGATAACCCACTAACAAAGCAAGGGCCAAAGCAGGAATACTAATAATAATAATAATAATAATAATAATAATAATAATAAGAACAACAAAAATAAGATTAATATAAAATAATAATAACAACAATAATAATAGTACTAATAATAATAAGAACAATAATAAGATTAATAATAATAATAAAAGAAAATAGCAATATTAATAATAATAATAATAGAAACAACAATAATAAGATTAATAACAATAATAATAATAAAATAGAAATGTTAATAATAATAATAATAATAACAACAACAATAATTTGATTAATAATAATAATAAAATAACAATATAAATAAAAATAATAATAACAATAATAACAATAATAATAAGAATAATAAGAATTATAATAAGAATAAAAATAAGCACAATAATAATAATAATAATAATACTAATATTAATAATAATAATAATAATAATAATAATAATAATAATAATAATAATAACATTAATAGTAATAAAAATAAAATTAAAATAAATGTTTCAAGGGGGGTTGTTGTGCGGGATGCTGCAAGGGGAGGAGGAGAAGTGTCCGAACGGCTGGCTGGGCAGTGGCGTATAGCGGAGAAGGAGCAGCGGCGAGCTACTGCAAAGGAGAGGAGGAGAGGAGTCGAGTTGTGTGGGGGTACAGGAGAGTGACGAACCAAGGTAGCAGGGGCACTACAGGAGAAAAGATAGAAAAAACACGCAGCATGCAAGGATGGCTAATGGGGAGAGGGGTGCGCACCTGCTGGGAGTTACGGAGGTAGGGAACCAGAGCTCTGCCGCTGGGAGAAGGAGGTCGGTTCTTCAAGTGTGAAGGAAGGTTTTTGGCGGATGGCTGGGTCTGAGGGTGTTGGGGAGAGCGATGGGAAAGGAGGCGGCCAGGAGAGGGAGTCCCGGCTGGTTGGCTGCTGTGGGCAGAGGGAAGAAGGGAGCATCGGTGGGCTTGAGAAAGGAGCAGTGGAGGCTGGGAGTGCAGCTGCTCGTGTCGCACAAGCAGGGATAATTTTTGATGCTGGTGCGGAGGAAGGCTGAGGCGGCGCTGGATGGGAGAGAAGGCACAGCGGACAGGAGGTAGAGGAGGTCGGCGCTTACTGAGGTAGAGGGAGAGCTGAGGTCGGCAGCCCAGAGGGAGGTAAGGGAGTAAGGTTGGTGCTGTATGAGGTGGCGTGGAGGGCAGGGGTCAGACCAGGAGGAGAGTTCCGGGAGTTACGTATGAAGGCAGAGGGCAGAAGCAGGGGAGTTCGAGGCTGGGTGTGCTGAAACGGAAAGCAAGAGGGAGGCCCGGGGGGATGCGCGCTGCACCAGGAGGGAGGAGGAGAGGAAGTCAGGCACCGAGGGGGGTTGCTGGCTGGATGCTGAGGAGGCCGGGTAGCAGGGGTGATGGGGCACTGGAGGTGGGTAAAGGAGGCGGCTCCGCTGGAACCGGTGCAAGGAGGCAGTGCGGGGGTGGCGGGTTGCTGCAACGGGGAGCAGGAGGCAGCGGGAGGTCGACCGGGGAAGGGGAGCACACCAGGGGAAAACGGACGGGGAAGGGGGAGGTGCGCTGCTGGGTGCGAGTGGGAGTGGCGGCTACTAGGGTTCAACATAGGAGGGGGCAAAAGATGCATAAATAGAGTAGTGGTGTGAGGGAGAGAGAAAAAAATAGGAAAAAACCATAAAAAAATAAATGGAAAAGACATGATAAAATAAATAAAAATGAATAGATAAAAAAAGAGAAAATAGAAACCCAAAAAAATAATTAACCAATCTAACAAAAAGTGAGTAAATAAATTTGATAATTTATATTAACATAGATATTAACAATAATAAAAAAACATTATTGATGTAAAAGAAATACATGATTAAAATGCTAATAATAATAATAAAAAGGGTTCCGCTCGTGCGTCGAGCAGGCCGCACCGCTTCGCCCGTGCCATGCCCGCGTGTCGGGCATTGTCAAGCTAAGGATCATTCACTAGCACCACTAGTGCACAACACGTGTCGAGCTCGACTTCATTTATCAGCGCAAGAAGCGCATGAATCAAGGCGGGCTCGGTCCACATTCCATCAAACAATTATTAAAATGTTAAGTAAAATTATGAGATAAAAATAAAATTTAAAAACATACCTCACTACGAATTCCGGGTGTGACAATTCTCCCCACCATAACACTTTCTGCCCCCGGAAAGCCACAACACTATCCAGCTGATCGATCGTCACCTAAGGATTTCACACAACACGATCCAACCTCTTATCTCAAGGATGTCACAATGACTACCATTGGGATTGAACCTCATTTCCCGAAGTAAATCACCAACAGAGGGGAGGCCTGAACAGGATCCCCACCATAAGATCTCAACTAGCATTCAATAACGACTTAAGAGAACACCCAAAGAGACGGTGGGTCTCCCCACCATAAAGAACCAACCTACTAGCGCCCAACCTGAAAACCAACTTAGACATGGACCTGGCTATACTCAAGCAAGAAAGAGCACAATAAGGACTTTTAAACCACCTACTCCCATCCGAAAGGGATAGGAGCTTAAATGGATACTTTGTGCAAACTAAAATCCCTAACCCCTCGCGCGGGGAGGGAGGTACCAAGGATTGGCTCACTGAAACTATGATGTACAACTACTCACAACCCATCACTTCGGGATGGACATAAACCAGGGCCGAAACTGATTTACATCAGTGGCCCACGCAAAGTCACTGATCAGCAAATTACATCCAAAAGGCACAATTCCTGACATTACGCGAGGGATAAGTCCATCGCGTGCTTTACAACAAGAGGAAAACTACAAAGATAGAGAAACCAGAGTAGAAACACCAGAATTATCTCACCACACGGTAGAGGCACAACTTTAACCAGACTCCTTAAAATTTCCCCCAGGGATCCTGACTACGCGCCAGCTTCACTCCGAGACCTTTTGGCTGGAGCTCTGATGGATGAAGCATCTTCTGCCTCGTAGTGAGGCTCTGATAAACCCAACACGAAACATACATCTTTTGATTTGACAAAGGATATGACCAAATTTTAAAATTTAAAAACATACCATCATTTCAATTCGGAGTTCGTCAAAATACCCATGACATTACCATACATTTCAAACCCAAAACACCATCAGTACAACTACAACAATAAAAGATCTCGTAAACTGAAAGGAAAATTACACTAGAAACTTTGAACAAAGACCCAACAACACATTAATTCCGATAACTTCCTCTATGATGATTTCTTGCAAGGCCCCGACAAAATCGTTGCAAGTGACCCAGGCGTCCACATGCATGGCAGGGCTTCGGAGCGGTTGGGCACAACGACTTCTTGTGACCCCGCATGCCACACTGATAACACACAATAATCTCTCGCTCCGAAGAGGTTGATGAAAGATCACGATGCCTCTTGATTCCATGACCCGCTCCATCCACTTTCATTTTCTTACTCATCTCCTTTCAAAAACCTTCACCACTGCTCATAAGGATCGAAGGAGGGAGAACTACTTCGAGCACTCCTTCCATTGCAGATTCCACATGAAAAGATTGTCGTGCCACATCGACAAAAGAAATTAGGTTGGACTCTGACACCTTCGACTGTAGATCAGGGCGGAGACCCGCCTCGAAGTTTTGAGCCTTCATGTGGTCATTCATGGAATACTCTGAATCATAAGGGACTAGCTCCACAAAGCGATGGAAATATTCTAACACGGATCCGTCGCCCGACTGCAGACAACACATTTCCATCCCCTTTCTCACCCTTTCTTCCTCAGAGAAATATTGGTGAATGAACAAAGACTTGAAGAACTCCCAAGTAATCTCTTGACGGGGCTTGTTCTGAGACACTGACTTCCACCATATCCATGCTGAACCTTCAAGCATGAAGGTCGCGAACTTGACCTTCAACGACTCGGGCAACTCAATGAGGCTAAAGTCCCTTTCAATCTTTCGCATCCACTCCTCTCCCACGGAAGGGTCTGCTTGAACATAGAAGAGAGGTGGATCTAGCTTCTGATACTCAAGCATAAAATCCTTAGGTTGATCAACCACACTACGATTACCCATCGAAGCTTCAAAGGGATAACCGCTGGACAAGGAAGAGTCAAAAACCCAATCAAGGCCAACTCAATAAATAGAAATCCTCAAAAACCAACACCTCATATATGAAGGTATCTAAACAAAAGAAAACAAGCCATCATAAAATCAAAGCATTTCTTTTAAAAATCTTTAATTTAAAACAAGCTTGGTGGGTTAAACCCTCTCCATTGGTATTCTTTAGAGTCTCACTCACATGCATGTATTTGTGACACCTTGGGAATACATCCACCATACCAGAAATCCATCCACATTTCCAACACACCACAATGCATGTGAGAACTCATTGGAACACCAAGGCCAAAACGAAGCAACTTCATTTTCCAAAAACAATTCATTCAAACCACTTCTTTTAAAAAAAATCTACAAATTAAACATGTCATTTCAAACAACCATTTTTTTTCAAAACCAACTTTTCCGATTCAAACCACTTTCAAAAATAAAGGGAACCCCAAAACAACTCAAACATGGGACTAGTGTCAGTCGGTGACTTGACCATATGGTTGGCGGCCATATGCCAAACACGTCACTGACACAGAGATCCTTCTTGGACCATGCCCCTAGCTCTGCATGGCTTGCCAGGCCATGCGGATTAGGAGGACTAGTGGCCCAAACCCCCTTTGTTGTATCCCAATCACAAAACATTTCCATAAAACCCCAAACAAACAAATTAAACCGGACTTCCCATGGAAACCTGAGGATCAGTACGGGCAAGAGTTCGCGACGCTCTTCTCGCACCTACCCCTCAAGTCCCGACAATCCTACTCAATCTATCTTGGCATCCCAAATAACAAAGGGTGCTCTAAAAAAGTGAGGTATTCTAAGATCTGACCTCCTCTGATACCATTTTGTCACGAACCAACCCGGGTCGACCCTGGACCGGTCACCCGAGCGGGTCCCCAACATGGCCCGAGAGGCGTTCCCGATCCTCTCGGGCTGGCGACAAGCGTCGGGGCATCGATGGAGGTTGTGGGAATTATTTCACCCAATATAAATAAATAAGACAACGAAAATAATACAGAGCAGCGTAGAAAAGATAAACCAAACAAGGTGACTAAACAGGAAAAGAAGAAAAATAAAACTAACCAAACACGACGTCCAAACAAACTCTGTGAGACCTCGAGGGTCTCTCTCTAACTCAGCAATCCAGCATCGCCCTAGGCGAGCGCACTCAAGCTATAGCCTGCACAAACACTAAAAACAGAAAATAACTGTAGGCGTGAGTATTAAAACTCAGTATGCTAGCCCGATATCTATTCCCAATGCACTGCCTTTAAAATAAAAGAAACATCATTTCAAGTTTGAACTACAATTTATAAAAGTACGTTTTTCTAAGTATTCTAATTAAAAACAAAGTACGAACCATTTCCCTTTACCATTCCCAAATTCGGGTTTATTTCATTAGTGTCAATGACATTTCAGGAAAACAGAAAGTGATGTTTAAATTTTCAAAGTTGTACAAAGGGGATTAAACACTTTCATTTGAAACCCATTTTTAGAAACCTAATCAAAAGCAATTTATCACTTTCCAAGGAAAAACAATACACCAGAACGCACAAAGTAAAACACACAGCAAGGGAAATGTAGGTATACATGTGAGCATTATAATAACTACTGCAGCAACAAAAGCTGAATAGACATGGATGAACCTAGGAGACCGAGAATAAACCAGAAGACACCAATACATGAGAAATCATCCTTATCGACATGTCACGATGAAATCAAAATGCACAATATGCTCAACCATCCTCTCTCAGGAAGGTCGAGGTCAAATCCCATAGTAATAAACCCAATATATCCACCTACTATGGGCCACTGGTCAGTACCAAAACCTACCAGTGCAGCAATCATTCTTAGAATATTCTCTCAATATGCCAGATTCCCATGTCTCAAGTGTTTGAAAAAGGGGTGAGCCAAATGATGCCAACCGAGCATCCAATCATATACTTATATATATAAAGCACAACAAGCATCACCCTGAGCCACTCCATGGAACAACCTCATGCCTTTAAACTACTCACGTACCTGGGAGCTACTAAGCGCGGCCTCCCAAACAATCAATTGGGACCAAGGCATGGGAGTCGTCCTAAGAGGGGTTTTATCAAAACATTTTCATCTCTTTCCATAAAGTGCCAAATGGGCATTTAATACATTTCACAAACAATACCCAAAGAAAGGTACAACTTCTTTATGAGACAAAACCCAGTTTAAAACCATTTAAAGAACCCCAGAAAATACTACGTCATAGGCTGCCAATATTTTTATAAACCAAACCAAACCAAAACATTTTTTTCCAAATAACCATTAAGAACCAACCAGAAAACTTCTTTCAAGAACCAAAGTACTTGTTCACATTTCAAAAGAAACCATTTCTCATTAAACCAGAACTCTATTTTATATTCCGTAAATTATGTTTTAATGAAAAACGAGCATTCTTTCATTATTGGGTGTCCTCTCGTCAAAAGGATGTTTCATGTGTCGTGTATAAAATAAATGGCTCTTTTTACACTAAATTATCATTTAAAAAATTATCTATCTTATATTAAAATTAATTATCATATATTATCTCATATTTATTAAAATTAATGAAATGTTTTTTTTGAACAATTGGGGTGCGCAAACAGTATGAAATAATATAACTTAAATTTTAAAAGCAGTGCAAAGGGAACCTAACTCAAGATCAAGCACGACGACAAAACAACCTCGGAACCAAGGCGCGATGACACAACGTGTGTCCGAAACCACGTGATAAATTCCAACACTCTGTATAATCAATATCAAGGACTCAGACACCAAAAACTCACTAGAACACGTGAAACTAAGCGGCGGGGAGAAACACTCACCTCGGAACTGAAGCGTGACGACAACGGAACTTCGGACGCAAGTCACGACGACGACGCTCGCCCCAAAACGCCCTGCGCTGGTCCTAAAAATCCTAAATCAACCAAAAACAAACATAAGTTGATAACCCTCTAACAAAGAAAGGGCCAAAGTAGGAATACTAATAATAATAATAATAATAATAATAACAACAACAACAATAAGATTAATATAAAATAAAAATAACAACAATAATAATAGTAATAATAATAATAAGATCAATAATAAGATTAATAATAATAATAATAGCAATATTAATAATAATAATAATAGCAACAAAAATAATAAGATTAATAACAACAATAATAATAAAATAGCAATAATAATAATAATAATAATAATAATAACAACAATATGATTAATAATAATAATAATAATAATAACAATATAAATAATAATAATAATAAAAATAATAACAATAATAATAAGATTAATAAGAATTATAATAAGAATAAAAATAATAATAAGAATAAGAATAATAATAATAATAATAACACTAATATTAATAATTATTATTATTATTATAATAATAACATTAATAGTTATAAAAATAAAATTAAAATAAATGTTTCAAGGGGGGTTGTTGTGCGGGATGCAGCAAGGGGAGGAGGAGAAGAGTCTGAGTGGCTGGCTGGGCAGTGGCATACAGCGGAGAGGGAGCAGCAGCGAGCTGCTGCAAAGGAGAGGAGGAGAGGAGTCGAGTTGTGTGGGGGTACAGAAGAGAGCCGAACCAAGGTAGCGGGGGAACTACATGAGAAAAGAAAGAAAAAAACACGCAGCATGCAAGGATGGCTAATGGGGAGAGGGGTGCGCACCTTCTGGGAGTTACGGAGGCAGGGAACCGAAGCTCTGCCACTGGGAGAAGGAGGTCGGGTCTTCAAGTGTGAAAGAAGGTTGCTGGCGGATGGTTGGGTCTGAGGGTGCTGGGGAGAGAGATGGGAAAGGAGGCGGCCAGGAGAGGGAGTCCCAGCTGGTTGGCTGCTGCGGGAAGAGGGAAGAAGGGAGCATCGGCGGGCTTCAGAAAGGAGCAGTGGAGCCTGGGAGTGTGGCTGCTCGTGTCGCACAAGCAGGGAGAATTTGTGATGCTGGTGCGGAGGAAGGCTGAGGCGGCGCTGGATGGGAGAGAAGGCGCAGCGGACAGGAGGCAGAGGAGGTCGGTGCTTGCTGAGGTAGAGGGAGAGCTAAGGCCGGCAGCCCGGAGGGAGGTAAGGGAGTGAGGTTGGCGTTGTATGAGGTGGCGCGGCGGGCAGGGGTCGGACCAGGAGGAGAGTGCCGGGAGTCCTGGATAAAGGCAGAGGGAAGAAGCAGGGGAGGTCGAGGCTGGGTGTGCTGAAACGGAAAGCAGGAGGGAGGCCCGGGGGGCTGCGCGCTCCACCAGGAGGGAGGAGGAGAGAAAGTCGGGCGCCGAGGGGGGCTGCTGGCTGGATGCTAAGGAGGTCGGGTAGCAGGGGTGCTGGGGCACCGGAGGTGGGAAAAGGAGGTGGCTCCGCTGGAACCGGCACAAGGAGGCAGTGCGGGGGTTGCGGGTTGCTGCAACGGGGAGCAGGAGGCAGCGGGAGGTCGACCGGGAAAGGGGAGCGCACCAGGGGAAAATGGACGGGGAAGGGGGAGGTGTGCTGCTGGGTGTGAGTGGGAGCGGCGGCTGCTAGGGTTCGACGCAGGAGGGGGCGAAAGATGCATAAATAGAGTAGCGGTGCGAGGGAGAGAGAAAAAAATAGGAAAAAAACATAAAAAAATAAATGGAAAAGACATGATAGAATAAATAAAAATGAATAGATAAAAAAAGAGAAAATAGAAACCCAAAAAAAATAATTAACCAATCTAAAAAAAGTGAGTAAATAAATTTTATAATTTATATTAACATAGAGATTAACAATAAAAACACATTATTGATGTAAAAGAAATACATGATTAAAATGCTAATAATAATAATAATAAGGGGTCCGCTCGTGTATCGGGCAGGTCGCACCGCTTCGCCCGTGCCCTGCCCGCGTGTTGGGAATTTTCAATCCAAGAATCATTCACTATCACCACTAGTACACAAAAAGTGTCGATCTCGACTTCATTTATCAGTGCAAGAAGTGCATGAATCAAGGCGGGCTCGGGCCACATTCCAGCAAACAATTATTAAAATGTTAAGTAAAATTATGAGATAAAAATAAAAGTTAAAAACATACCTCACTACGAATTCCGGGTGTGACAATCATAACCCTTATGATGTTGAATATATTCAGATTTCATGAAACATATAGACGTACGGTGTTTCCCTATATAGCTTCTTCCCAATCATTCTATGTATATGAAATAGTTGAATGACATTCTTCTAGTGTAGTTTACACCTAATAATCCTTTTATGTTCTAACAGAATCAAAATTTTATAGACTCCAGAGGACCTTTATAAATACATATCTAATATCTATTAAAATAATAATATCATCAATAGTTGGGTTTTTTATGGGACTTCTACCAACTGTTTTGGAATGAAATATTTTTTAGAAAGAGATCTTTACGTCTCATAGTGAGTCTCCTCTTTATCATGTGGAATAAGAGAAGATGTATTTTAAGTACATTGTTTTCATGTTTGGGTAATGGTTGGGGTATCATATATTTCTAATGGTGTAGTTCATGCTAACAAAACCGTTTCTTTTCGATGATTATGTAGTTTAGCCCCACCAGCCGATTTTTTAAAATGATTAGATTTGAATGACATCAGAAGGTATATAAGGAATATTTATTCCTATGATAGAATTACTGAAGTAATCACCCATGGGTCTTATCCACATATGTGAATTTTATAGGGTTGAGATCATAATATTAGGTTTGTCCAAAACTTTGTCATCTCGTATTCCATTTTCTTATATGGTCTCTCCCACAATCTCCCTAGTCAGTATTGAAGAAATGATATTCATGAGAATATTCAGTATCAATGAAAGGGTTTATTAAGTTAAACAATTATAAAAAATAATTATATCTTCAGGGGATTCGGATTTAATTTCATGGGGTTGAACCTGTTCTATATATGGTAATTGAATGAAATATGAAAGATTTAGAGCTACTGTATCCATTGGATGAGGCTTCTCTCCCTTTATTTGTTCATGTATCATTTGAGTATGTTGGCCTTAGGGGTTTCTATTCAATGTAATCTCTCTAGATATATGAACCATGTCCAATTTATGATGTTGTGTTCTCATGGTGGTGTTAGATTAGTCATCTATCATTCTATCTATAAAGTTTTAAAACATATATTAATTCCTTGCCAAAACATCAGGAGAATCAATATTTTCTTCCTGTTGGGTACTAGTCACACATGTCACATGTTCTTGAGAATTTTCAAGTATCCCATATCTCTAATGAACTATTTCGTGGAATATGTCACTAAAAAGAAATTATTCATGAATTTTCTCACCCAATCCTTTATAAAAATGGAAATATTCTATGTAGTCATTGAGTCCAATCTCATTGGGTTTCTGATGATCTGGTAGATTGAGTCGATTATCTTCCATGAATTTGAGGAAATAACAGGGATATTATTTTTTTGGATGGAATACAGATTATTATTCTATTATTCATATCAGGGAATGTCTTAGTCACTCTTTATATCACGTAAAGAATAGTTTTTCAATAACATACATCTGGTGGAATGCATCGAGTGACTTTCAGAATGCTTGTGTTCTTCAATAGTCACTATTACTAGTTTTTTAGTGGAAGTCGTAGTCTCAACAATTTATATCCTTTTTCCCTATTTAATAGGTATGGGATGATATTTTTCCTCATTTCTAAGAATGGATTATTATAGTTGTTTTTTCATTTTTTGAAACTCACAAAATCTATATGGTTATTTCATTTGGTTCAAAGAAAATTGTATCTCTTCTTATAGGTCCTCAATACAATGTTCCATAAATTTCTCATTCAAGAGTGGAAAACTGAGTGAGTATGTAAGTGACATACATCTGTAGAAAAATATATAGACTATATCATTTTCATAATATTTTATATTTTTTATGTTGATGTTGATAATTTTCTTTATCAAGGAGAAAAATTGATGAAGGAAATGATGATGATGATATTCCTAACACTGGGAATATCATACTAGAAGGCTTCTGTATGAAAATAAGGATAGACCTACATGAGCCTCTTCAAATTATCTTATATGTTTTTCCACCTTCTAGTATTTTAGTCCCTTCATTGGACCACATCAGGATAAAAATTGTTTGAGATGTCGTTTGAGATCCCAAATTCTATTGAAAATTAAAAATACAGTGTTACTAAAAATGATAAAGAAAAAAGTTTCATCCACTTATTCATGGTATGGATTCCTTTCGGGGTGCACGAGTGCACACCACCCACCCATGGACCCAATCTGAGTAGCTATAGGTTTAATGGTGTTATGGTTTTCTTGAGACACCATTGTCTAAGTAACATTCTATGAATAGGGAGTGGATGTGGATTGATGTAGTTTTCTTTCATTTCTATCCTACTAAATTTCAATTTGTTTCAAGGTTGGATGATCACCCTGTGAATGAAAATGATTTCATTATAATTGAGTAAAATCATGTTTTTAATCAATATTCACATTTAATTAAACTAGTTTATCAGATCTAATGCTATCTTGAGGTTCAAATTCCACCCTTTATGGTGGATTATACATCATATATTGTGTTATATAGGGATATATGTTTTCTCTATAATGAAATACTATGTAGGAAAACATTCACTGAGTAATTCCTCATTGATACAATTATGGTTCTCTATCTCACCCTCATATTGTGCTATTTTTTCCAATGTAGAGGAGGTTTCAAGCCTTATAAGAGGTGAATAAGATGTAACTACTCCATTACCTATATTCATTGATGAATGTAACTAGGGAGGTGGAAAATTCTCATTTTAAGGTTTCAAGTTTTGGTTCCACCCAGGATTCTACGTATGTGTGACCTTAGTATGTGCATCAATATAGCCAACCTCATGAGATACAACATTGATATTTCTCCCGAATGTGTTTTTTTATTGGTCTATATAAAGTTTTATACTGATAGTGATGAGTTTCACAGAGTTATAATTTAAAACAATGCCTACCCCATCACTTTCTATGTAATATAGTATCATTATACCACTCCATTGTGTTTTGAGAGTTATGTATTGGTCTTCCCCTTGGACCACGGTCTTCTTTGGATGTCATGGATTACGAATCTTGTAGGGTTTAATTATATTTCACAGATTTCCCACAATCCAAGCCTTGTAATATTGAACTTGATCGATTTTTCGATCATTCTTGTTGAGAGAGACCCAAATAAAAGTGGTTCATCTCATAGTGGGAGAAATGTCTAGGATACTAACAATTGTTATTGAACTCTTGGACTAGAAAATATTGATTTTCATTAAGATGATAATAAAAATACCCCCATCCATGAAGGATGTTGTTTATTTTTTGTCATCGTTGGAACTCTTTGATCATATTTCCAAGGATATGAAAATACATATGGTGTAGATTGAGAGAAAAATGACCCCATCCCCATGGGATAAGATTTATTTTGAGAGAACACTGCTTTTTTAGGACCCTCCTAGGATTTTATGACCCTTAGGGTGGAGGTGGCATTTAGAATACTCCCTGGCCTATGGGATGGATTCACTCCTAGGAAACATCCATGATACCAACCATTTAAATCATCTAGATTGGGGGTAATTTGATTTGTGTATTATTAAGGTTTGTAGGATACATGTGATGGGAGTTAAATACAATGAAGGTATTTGAGGTATTTTATGAATTCATATTTAGTATTTTAAATTTTTTCACATTCTTCATGTGGCCTAGCTTATGATACTATTGGAATTTTTCTCTCTCTCTTCATGGAGTCTTTGTAGTCTTAGAGTAGAGGAGATTCATTGGATTAATCAACATGCCTATGTGTTATTTGTCCTCATGATCTCCCTCATGGTAGTGAAACGGTAGGATAACATATCTATGGAGATTGTTTACCATGCGAAATGATTGTGGTGAAATTATCAGGTATTTATAGAGTATCTTTTATAGTGAATCCATGGTGTGGAGCCCATCATGATTTAGTCATTCGCTAGGCATTTTAGATCTCGAGTCCCATGCTATAGTGATATCGATTATGGCTATTTGAAAATAGACTGTGTTTATGGCCTAAAGGTGACCATCATGTCCCTCATAAAGGATGTTTCTTGACATTAACATATAAAATGTTTCCCATATATTTAAGAAACATTAAGGAACAAACTCATCTTTTTTCTTATACATTACATCATAATTTGATGTTTCAATGGTCTAAAACATAGTTGGGTGGTTGTTTCTAGAAAACTCGTTCCATATATGAACGATTTCCCCTTCATTATCAGGGTCATATTTTGTTACATGATTTGTCCACAATGGTTATTTCTATGGGTCTCTTACTGATTAAGGTGTGGTGTTTCTAGTAATTTATTGGGCACTATATATGTTTATCCCTAGTGTTTCAAGAAAGTCTATATATGATGATATCTTGAAAAAAAGAATATTTTAATTTTTTGGGTGAGATACCACCGTAAAGTGGTCATACATGGTGTATTTAAAAGATATATTTCCAATAATAAATCTATATAATTTTTCATGGAGTACTATTGTGGTAGTTATCACCTACTTCTATAGATGAACAACCAGCGAGACCTTTAATTTTTGTATATACACATCGTACAGCCTCTAGAACAATAGAATTGAGTGAAGTGTGAATGTGAGACTCATCTGGAGTCATAGATATAATATTCCAACCATCCATTTTTGCTGACAATGAAGTCTAGATTGTTTCAAGATAGTCTTCATAATATGATTATGATAACCTTTTGTAGAGGGTATATAATCCCTCTTCTAAGAAGCTACTAGAGTATACCATCTATATTATTTATATTTTACATGGAAGTGATCCTACCATTGGGTCGTTGTTGGATTATGTTGGTCATCCTTGGATGAAGTAGGGATTTGTTACCAATTAAAATTTGCATTCCCAATTTTAATAAGTTGATATACCTCGAAAATTGAAGAAGGGATATGGGCCACCTCTTATATATAATATGAATTATACATGTGAAATATTTCATTTAAGGGAATATAAATGTTATCTTATCTCTTATATGATACCATAATATGATGATTATATTTATCGGTAGGTATATGACCCTTTTGGGAGGTTATTGTCAAATCATGTTGAATGACCATAATTGAAGAAGATATATGGATCTGAACATGGATGTGAGATGTAATATTCTATCATCTTCATTCAAATAAAATATAGAAAAATCATGATTTTATTACCAAATAGTGTTTGTGAAATTTAGTGAGAATGAGAATATAATCCCTTCCTAATTCATTATCATTTATCATACTTTACCTATAATCCTCTAGGATGGGAGAATGAATATGAACTGTCTCATGAGTATCCACCTTTTCATGTTAATCATGGTGAAATTATACTCTACCAATTAGAATAAAAATATGTTTATGTCATTATACCTACCTTAGTAATAGAATTTTAAGAAGGATCTATTCTTTAATTCCCAGAATGTAATATCACATAAAGAGAGTGTGTGTAGAAATTTAAGAATGCACATTCTTTATATCCAAGATATACTAGAATGAATATTCTATTGAAGTGGATAAATAATCTCATTCATGTCCTCCATGTTCTATTGTAATATGTCTATGAGTTATAGTTGTGGTTATAGGGATATGTTCCTCCCCTGTGCTTTATGTCATGATGGGTAAGAAAACATGGTCTGGAAGAGAAGGGATGTGGGATTTCTCACTGGATCCCACCAAAATATATTGGAAATATTCATTGGTGGGGGTCAATATATGAGTATACTCTCCATTATCAACATCTTTCAATGAGTTAAAGTATCTCTTTATTGCATGTGTATCAATGTTAGTGTTGGTGACCAGTTAGGTAGTTCCCTCAACAGGATTCTTTGGGACATTTTATATATTTATATGGTGTAGTGGATTCCCAAGGCTCTACATAGAAGATAAGAAACCAATATTGATCTATAGTCAAACCCTTGATCAAACATCATATGGAAAAGAAGACACTGGGTGTCAGGATCTGGGGATAAGCTCCCAAAGTAGTTAGAAGTGGTGAAAGACATCACCAATTTCTCTATTTCATTTTGGGACTGAGCGAAGCCTGTGAGATTTAGTTCCTAAAAACTTTTTCACACTTCCCTGGTGGTTGTGATTGTATCTTGTCAGTGGCTTTATTATATCATTATATTATACACCATGTGTTCAATGAGTCATGTGGGTGATGTTATTTTGTGACCCTCAGAGGTTTCTTTAATATATGAGTTTCTAGAATAGTTTCTTGATGATCCCACGGTCTCATGTCAAGGTGATGTTTTTGAAAATATTATCATTAATCACAATGTAAATAAGGAACGAGGTGTCCACTAAGTTCATCATTTCATGTATGGAACATGATAAACTAGTTATGCATATGTACTATAATTTTTCATTATTATTTTAATATTGGTACTTTTTCTTGTTAGGGATTCACAAAAATTTCCCTTTTCATGGGACACTCATTTAAAATTTATTATTAAAATTTTTACATCAGGTTTATCAGTTTTTTGGGTCGGATTATTTTTTTTCTGTGAGAATTAAAAAAGTATGTTTCTAATGGAATCTCCTAGGGGCTACCATGACTATAATGAACCACATGCCTGGTTTCCAATGGTAAATGTTCATTGAGGATTTATTCCTAATGAGTATAAATAACTCATGTTTTTCAAGTGTATGGAAGGTCATGCTCATCAAACCCATTTAAGATAAATTATTTCATACTCTGAAACTCTCTTATATATTTAATATTTGTTATTGAATCATTTCGGGATCCCAGTATAAGACTTGCTACATTAATTAAATGGTATATTTTTTAATCTATGTACATTAAATAGAGTTTTATATTAATGACTCCATCTATATATATTTATGTTTATACATATATTTCACTTTATTTTATATCAATGAAGTAATTTTTTTCCATTTAAGTTATGTGATAAAGATCTATGGTGTTCATTGATGTCCTGTAAAGTGATTTCTATTTTGGGATTTGAAATGAACCTTTAAGAGGTGTCCCATGCATCTTGTAAAAATATGAATCAAAAACAACATAATTATTAAATAAATGTGTCATGTTTTTATCATCATTCATAAATCAAATATATGAGTGAATGTATGCATTTTTTAGAGATCATGGTCTTTATAAAGGTTTCCTAAATATCATATTTTAAATAAAAATTAGAGTCATTATAGTTCATATTTTTATCAACCCACATATGGATGATGAAAGAGTGTTTAATCAATGAATATAGGTCATGTCGGATAGATAAAATGGAATGTTGGTGGACTTAGAACAAGGGGGTTCCTTTATTATATATTTATCCCTTCTCAAATAATGAAAAAAAACGTGGGTACCATGTGAGGTACGTTGAGTCCACACGGCTGACATGAGTTCCCCCATGGAATGAATAAGGTTTCATGAGTTCATAAACCCTAGACCATTGTGGTAACTCTCTTAATAAAGGGGATACTAGACCGAATGTTCATGGATGAGGGTCCATATGGTTCGTGGGGACATGTGAAAGTATTTTTTCCTAAAAAAGGCTAACATGTTTGACATTGTATTCCTGCCAAGGCTGAAATGGTTTTGGACGTCAACCTAAAATGTATGAGGATGTCTGTTTTAAAAGGATAGCATTCTTGAGAATTTATTTATAACATATATGAGTATATTTGTTATATAAGTTTGAAATTATTGAGGACATCGTCCTGGAATATCTATCGATATCTTCCAAAAATGTCTAAGGGTCTTTCATGATCAACCCAAAATGTTTATTGACTATCATGAGAACTAGGCTATATGTTTAAGGTCTATAATTTGATTAGATATACATGTACCTTGTATGAACATGGATGAAATATATATAGGTCCTTTTACAAATAGGAGAACATGTCTAGGGGAATCATAACAACAAGGCTAACATGTCCATATTCTATCGTGTGAACTTCCCGACACTTCCAACGGTCGTCCCATTATAAAACTGACATGTATTCGGGATATCACATGATTATACAAAAAAGTCATTAATATTTTTATAGACTAGTTTGACATGTCAAAAAAATTTCATGTGATCCTACCGATATATCCAAAGGGAATAAGGTGATTAAGTTGACATGTATGAAGTTCTAGGTGTGATCAAGTGGAAAGATCTAAGATATTTGTATGAACAAGGATGGAATTTCCATATGTCATAATGTGATCTTACTTACTTGTCTGAAGAACATTGATTGATCATTTGAACATCTGTGAGGGTAGTCACATAATCAGTTTGACATGTATAGGGGAATAACATCAAGTAGTCTAACATGACCAAAGGTCATCATGTGATCTTCCCAACATTTATGATGTTTTTCACATAATCAATGAACATATCACACAAAATGCTTGAAACAGTCACCTGAAAAACAATTATATACCTTATAATGATTATTCAATCACTTTTTCTTCTCTCACATGAATGACTCAATGTTTTTCATTTGTTTTTATATTAAGGCATCAAATTATTAGGGTGACATACTAATAGTCTGTAACAAGATTTGAGTGTCTTGTCAGGGATCTTTCATGTGTTGAATGAGTTGATCACATTATGAAAATAATCTTACTGCACAATCTATTAAGTTACTCATCATACTTTCCATGGGGATGAATCTTGTCATCATATAGTCCTCTATACCAAGAATTCCTCCCTTGACATAATTAATTATTATGTTGTGATTTAGGGGTTATTAGAAATACCGATCCAAATATTTCCCTTGTTCCATAGTGATTATGTATCATTATTTTCTTGATTGGGTGGAGGAAACATTATATATTTTGACAATATATCATGCACTATTAATTTTCAAGACACATATCATGAATGGTATCACCCATTTTTTATGCGATGAATAAAAACTCAAATGATCAATTAATCATTATCAGCTTCCTTAAACTTATGTATTATCTGAGGTCCTTCACAAGAGCATTCTAGGAAACTAAATAGCCTTTTCAAGCTACTTTCAACATTTCTGGAAGCCATCGCATGATCCAGGAGTACTCATCTTAGGGGATTCACATGTTTAGTGGATAGTTCATGTGAATCATGTATCCCATTCAATTAATGTTATTAAGATCATTTGATCATTATTATTATTGAAGGTCACCTGCCTATTGTGACCTAAGAACTTGATATATATCCAATATTCATCTTCCTTCCTATTTTTGGGAAAATACTACCTATTATATGGGTTTAACTTTAACCCCAAATTATCTAGTACTCATTTAGCAGAAATCAATAGCAATAAAAACATTTTTCAAGGAAGAATAGAGATTTGAAGAATACAAATGGTTTAAAATAAATTTAATACATATTTATTATTATATTTCCATTAATAAAATATATTTTTTAAATGTATTTATTAATATTCATATCTATAATTTAATGGAATGGTTTTAATGGTACAATAAATTACTATTTATTTAGACTCGGGTTTTCATGTTTCAAAATATATTAAACAAATTAAATTTATTTAAATATAAAAATATCTTAAATCCCATTAATTTAAATTATACCCCCTTATCCCTTGAAACTATGTCACATTGATACAAAAAATGAGGACATATGTGTTTTATCACATTCTTGAATCCAATGTAGCATCTTCAAATTTCAAACTTTTCTAAAGAACAATAATCAGGGTACTATTCTTGTTCAATGTAACATTATATCTATAATATATAAGAAATAAATGTTCTTATTTAAAGGAATGATTAAGTTAGGGTGGTAAAAAAAAATATGTTTATTAAATTTGAAGGATTAAAAATATACTTCCTTAAGTGAGATATATAGAACACCTGATGATCTTGAGAGAGGTTTGGTGGAAACACTAAGTGATAATAAACCTTCCCTACTAGATCATGATTATTGGTGTTAAAAATATTCCTTGTGGTTCGAATTCCCTTCATTATTAATATTATAATCATATTTAATATAGAAATTTATAGGAATACGTTCTCACTATAATCTTATACCATATTTCACCATTGATTCCCATTATAATATTTCTATCGACTTTAAGCTAGATTGATGGTCTATTGAATGGATCTAACTCCCACATCCATTTCCCCTGCAACTATAGGTTGTAAAAGCACTCATTATCCAATTTAATCCTAGAATATAAGAGTTATATGCTTATTTACATAAATAAATTTATAAGGATCCATCGTAATGCTCATGTAAAATCGATTGTTATAATAGAATTATACATGAAGAATGTGGAAGCCTTTTAAATCAAGAGTGTGGGATCAAAACATATCATTTATAGTATGTATTGTTCTGTTAGAAAAACAATATAAATGGGATAATAAGTAATACTAAAACAAAATTATGAATCTAATTCTTACTAAATACTTCTCAAGTACATTGTGGTAAACCTCAGATCATGGTCAGATACAATAGAATATAGTAATCCATATAAACTCATTGCTTCTTTAATATATATTCTAGAAATATGATCAAGAGACAAATATTTTCTAAAATAAATAAATAATACTAAATCTGTAAGGAATTTTAATACAACAAAAATAGAATTATACCGTTTTTATGTTTTGGGAACCATAAAAAATCCATATTGATATATTCATATTTTAATACTAGTATTGGTAGTGGTTGTAACACCCCCTTATAATTTTGTATAACAATATTAAAATACTATCATGCTGAGAATCGAGGCTCATAATTTGAAATGTCTATCATCATGATTCCCCCTATAATTACTCTTTCATATCTCAAAAATATTAGTACATATAGGATGAATAGAATATGATGAACTATGATCTTCATCCACCATTTCCTTCTTCAAATATTATATGGACAAGATTATAGACATGGTTCATGAACCTTATTATTCCATCACAATCATTGTTATACTTATAAAAAACTCAAAACATAATTTTTAAATCTACATCATTCTTTTGAGACTCGTTAAAATTTACAAATATAGATGGTCGAACACTCATGTGAGTATGAAAAAATATATCCCACTATTTCAGTATTTTTATATCCAAACATTGGAAATAGAGATGTATTGGATCTTTAGTAATCATCATCATATATAATCTTTCATGATTCCTTTGATTCAAAACATCAACAAAATTTCTTTCTTTTCTAGGGTTGTAATGTATTGATGCGTCATTATCATTAATTAACTAGAAATACCTTCTTGAGAAAATATTCATCTCTTTCATAATGAATATATATTTTATGGTTTTATGATAGGTATATATGTTTCACCAATCTTCAAGAATATAATTCCTATATATCATTAATGTATAAATTACGGTAGCTAACTCTGAATCATAAGATGGGTAATTATTATCAGGATCCATTCATTTTCTTGAGAAAAATATTTAACTATATTCTTTTTCCAAATGATACGTCTGATTACCCTCTTTAATGCATCACTAAAGATCACAAATCAATATCCACTACTTCATGTTGTGAGAAAACGTGTTTTGACTAAAATTCTATTTATTATGTTTACATTTCCCCAAATTCATCTTCCGAAAGGAACTCGTATCCCTTCCTTGTTAACTGAGTCAGTGGATTAGGAGAGGATGATAAATTTTTTATAATGAATCAATAATATAAAGCCAAGCTAAGAAAACAATATATATTAGTCACAATGGTTGGTTCATTCTAATGACCAATAATATCCATCATTGATGGATCAACAAATTCAACATTTCCTGAGATTATATAACCAAAAAAATGAAAATTTTATAGACAGAATTCACACTTGATACATTTTTCATAGAGGTTCTCCTTACATATAGTATGCAATAAACTCACCAAGTGATCTTCATTCTATTTCTCTCTTGTAATATATAATATTATCATCTATATAGCTACCAAAAAATAATGAGGGTAATATAATAAGAATTTATTAATTAAATACACGAGGATAGTGGGGGAATTAGTATGTTAAAATGGAATCCCAAAATCACCATAATGTCCATACCTCAAAAGGGGGGCTATATTTGGTATATCTTCACTTATAACCTTTATCTAATAGTGTCTATATCAAAGATCACCCCTAGAAAATATTAATCTCTACGAAATTGATCAAACATGTAACCTCACAGATTTTATGTGTATTATTTCTATATATTATATGGATTATTTTCAAAACCAGGAATTGTGACGGCGTCTGATTCCAAGGCCCAATGTGACCAGAATAAATGTTTAAAAATCCATAAAATATTTAATAGCATGAACACATGGTTTTCATGAAAAATTGGAATAACCCTTCAACGGGTGATCAAATGAGAAATCTAAGGGAACTATTGAGTTCATAATAGTGGATTTAACTTAGATGTGACATAACATTTGTTGGTGTGGTCCATTGGTGAAAAGGTTTTCATGGGAATAAAATTAATAAAATAATTTAATTAGTTTATTAGTGCATCAAATTTTATTTTTTAATGTATCATTAGGCCATAATTTTAGGGTTAGCTTCATAACCTTGGATATTCTGAAAGATAATTAGAGAGATATCTTGTTAAACATTCTAATGAACAATGTGGGATCAACGATCGATGAAAAAATCCAATTGGATTTGAAGGGTCTTTATAATGAACACAACACTGATTCGATCATAATTAGTGATCGATCCAAATCAAGGAAGGGTTTGTATTTTGGTTTTTTATTTCCTCGTTCTTCATTTGTACGATGAATTCTAATCTATTGATGAAACAAATGAGTTTTGGATCGATCACATTGTGGGAAGGGTTTTATTCTATGGAATTTATTTAATCTAGTTTTCTAACCCAAATCCCCCATTCTTGATCCTTGGAAAATAATGCTAGGAAAAAATGATAAACCCTTGTTGTTGAAAGTTTTCTCTATGTTTTTGCATGCATCACAGCTAGATCTCTGTGATCTAAGATTGATGTTTCTAGGTGGGTTTGACCTTAATCAGACCCTCAAATGTGAGGAAAATCAGCAACTGAAGATGGATCAGTGTAGATTGGGACCCAAGGAGCTAGAATCTATGATCATTTTTATTTTTCGGAATTTTGGGAGGCATAGTGGTCTGTTAAAGGAACCACCATCACGTGGCAGCAGTGCATAGTGGTGGACAACATGCATCTATGGACGGTGTCGTATAGGTATTGATGGATTTGGAAGTTCTGACTGGGACGATGGACATAGGATAGCAATGGGGAACTCAAGATTAAGAGTGGGTCAGCCTAGTTGGACGTGTATAGGCTAGGATAGGTTGGTGGGTCAAACATCATCTGGTGGACCCAGGTCGGATCTTTCCCCAACCGAGGTGGATCCATGCTTGGTCAACTATACGGTGTAGTTGACTGTGCATTGCTGTCGACCGCGATTTGGAGTAGGTGGATGAGTTTTCGTGGTGTAGAAACCATGGGGCCATAACACGAGGGGTCGACTATAGAGTTTGACCACAAGATCCAGTCAGGTTTAGAATGTGGTCTTAATCCTACAGTCGGTCCATAGGCAGCATGTCCATGTTGTTGGTGGACCAACCAAGGTGGTAGTTAGACCTACGATGGTGGTATTTCCATAGGCCCTAGAAGGTCTGTGGCAATATTCGTTCAAACGGTCATAACTCCTAAACAAAGCATCCAAATGGTGTGTCTTCAGCGGAATCATTACCCTCACTCATAGAAAATTTACTCAAGACCAATTTTGGGTACTTTCTTCCAATTTTAGACTAATCCTTTCATAGTTTATACTAGTGTAGGTTGAGTGTGTTCTATTGGTCCATTTATTGATGGTAAAGTCTGGTATTACATCCACATCACTAGATTGGAATATCTCTAAAGGTCGAGTTTGAGATAGAGTTGTTGTTTCCCCCTAATACGGGAGTATGATATTCTATTTTACCTATTATAGTTTATGGAATCAGTGTTTCCTCCCTGAGTATGAATTTCATCCTCTATATTGTGGGCTACATCATTAGGGTTTTTGGATTCGTTAACATAAGATCTCTTATATAGATGGTTGATCTAAATTCGGTTTGTGGTGTCCCCCAGTAGTTCTGTGTGTGACCCCCTCTATGTGAATCATTGCCATGACTCATCCCCTGGGGCTCGTGTCGTGACTACCCCAAGCATGCCTTCTATAGTTCAGGGGCTGGAGACTAGCACCGAAAGGCATTTTCCATAAACCAAGAAGGCATTGCCTATATATCCTGTAAACACACGCAACCAAGCACACAACAAGATACAAACACAAGTAAATTGTATAGAAAAAAGAGTTTTTAAAGTAAAAGGGGATGGAATACAAGCCCAACAGTAAAGGTACAAGTACAACTGAAATACAATACAACTAAGGAAAGATAAAGACAGCAATTGGGTCATCCTCCAAGGTTCCTTCCTGAAGGGTAGGTACAAATCGCCTTCTCAGCACTCCACATCAGCATGTCTCCTCTGCGTACTGACACGCTGTATAGTCCACCTCTGGTCACTGTCCAGTCCTAGTACTCTCGTCCTCAGTCAGCGTTGTTCTTAGTCTAAACCAAACACAATAAGGTGCAGGCATAGCCCGTACAGGGGTGAGTATAATGATACTCAGTAGGGACCCCAAGACCATCAATGTCTCAAACAATTCACCAAGGATAAACCACATAACATGTAATCAACAGAAAACCTTACTTAGGTATATGCCCATACATATACCTAAGTTATCCAGTATACCCATCTCAATCAAGAGGGAACACAGGGTCCAACCCAAAATCCAAAAGCTCAACTATTCCATAAAGGAAGGAATACCAAGAAGGTAAGTACCACACAGATACAACACATAGAAGAATACCACCAAGGTATTACCATGAAGGAAAGTATCACATAGATACGAACTCATCTCACACTAGGTATAACTTAGGTACAGAACTACAAAGTATTATATGTAACTAATAAATCATCTTACTCTGTTAAGAGGCTCTGCTGCTGACCCACACAGGATCGCTCGTTGCTGACCCGTAAAGGATCTCTAGATGTTGACCCACATAGGATCGCTCGGTGCTGACCCACATAGGATCACTCGATGCTGACCCACACAGGATGGATCAGTGCTGACCCACACTGGATCAATCGGTATTGACCCAGACAGGATCTCTAGGTGCTAACCCACACAGGATCGCTCGATGCTGACCCACACAAAATCCTAGTACATCATCATACCCACACATGATCATAGTACATCGTCACAGCCATCTACAGGGCTCCCGCACTAAGCCTTCTTATCTCTGGGAGGGTTCGCTCTTCAAGCCACTGGTCGATACTCCAACTTCCATGAAGTCCTCCAAAAATTATCCCAAAGTACCGCCACATAATGTGGGTCTCAACACAAAATATGGTGTGTCAATCGGACGCCTGGTCTATATGTTATTAGCCTTTTAGTCCCAAGGGACCAGTTGGATTCTTGCTCGATCCAACCCAACCATATTTCAACTTTATCCAAATCTTATGTGGGTTATACCAAAAGGACTGTATCAATCCATGTTTTTTGGTGCCGTAAACGGTTAGTCATTTCGACACCGTATGAGGGAGATATGTTGAATACAAGATCTTGCAATAATAATATTATTATTATTGGGTGTTTCATGAACTCGAGCCATGAACTAGAATTTAGTATCCAACATTAGACTTTAATTGACCATAATAATGACAGGATCACATCGCCACTAACGACAAGTCAATTGGACGTCGCATGCTTGAGTTATGGCGGGTCGAAGATTTCATAATGATACTAAATCTATTATTTTACGAGAACTTTGGGAACCCGATCTGAAAACAAGAAAAAGACATCCAATATTGGACTCATAATTTTCGTCATGAAGTTAGGGTCACACTGCCTCTAACAGTTCATGAAACTGATGTCGCACGGATAAGTTACGAATAAAATTTGGTTTTGACAACCATAAATAATAATAATATTATATTATTATTATTATTTTATTTCATTGAATGTTTATCTATCCAATCTCATTTGAGATTCACGCATAATAGGGGTATCCAATTTTGGTTTACACAGGTCCAAATAGTGCCTCTATATCTTTTTTTATATTCATTTTTTCATTAATTTTATTTTCTATTTATTCAATCCTCTCTCCAATCAAATTTTCTTCTTCCATAATTTTGCACCCCTGTACATGAAGTAAGAATCATATGTGCCACTGCCTTTCACAAGACCTGCCTCTACCACTCCGCCTACTCGTACTACCGCCTAATCTGCCTCGTCCTCGGCTGAAGCCACCTGACCCCGGTTGCTGTGCATGCACTGCCTGCACCAGCTACGCCGGACCACCCTGATCTGCCACGTCGCTCCTTCCGTGGGTCGTAGCATATTCGTTCAAACCTCAAAAAATAAAATGATCACATATTGGCGATCCTTGGGTCAAGGGCTCCGCGTCCACATGTCACGCTCAATAGAATATTGCATTTCCATCATCAATAAATATTTGGCCACCTCTTTCTGTGAACCATTGCGGCTTCATTCCGAGCCTGAAAAATTAAACGATCGCATATTTTTGATCCTTTAATTGAGGGCTTCGTGTCCATATATTGTGCTTAGAAAAAACTCAGTGTTTCTAGTGCCAATAAATATTAGGCGTTGAATAACACAAGAAGAATGCGTTAAAAAAGAATGAGGATCATGGTTTATGTGTGGGACGATGGTCATGTTCGTTTGGTAATTTTCATCGTCAATTTAGGATATGAAGAATCAATAAAACAAATTCAAACATATATAAAAATCCCTACCTCGATTTTCCATTGGAGGTGTCATGATGAAGATGAAGAATTCGATGAGATGGTGAAGTCGGCATTCGTTGCTCCCACAAGATGTTTCCGATCCGGGCTCAGGCGTCATCCTCTTTCTTTGATTCTGGAGGATGCTCTTCATTGTAGAATTTTCTTCCAAGTTCTCCAGAGCTCTCCCTTTTTCCAACAATCCTCCAACCAAAAGGAAAAGTGAGAAATAAGTTTATTAAGTAAACTAATTGAGTTGGCACATCAATGAGATGAAAACCAAGAGTTATCTTCCATTGAAGGGGGAGATCAAGGGTCGGGTGGTCCCCACCTTGGAATTTAAATTGGGGGTTTTTAGTTCGGGTGGTCCCCACCCCAAAACATCAAATGGGAGGTTTTCAAAATAAAAATGTTAAACATTTTTATTTTTATTTTATTATTTCACAAAAAACAAAAAACTAACTTTCAACCTCAACAAACTTTCGTCGAGGATAAAGTCTCCTAAAGCGAATACCGGCGCTGGGAGTTCAACTGTGTTCTCAGATTTCAATTCTAAGCACCTCTTCAAAACTTACAAAAACCCACTTGCACATTTACAGAACATACAAGAAAAAAATGTTCAGAAAATTATTAACAGTCACCCTCGACCCGTGCCAGTTGAGGTTAGGATCTGCCAAAGTGAAACACACCCCAACGAACCCAACAGTACTCTCAGATTTCCAATCTGAGTTACTGTTTTAATGTTATAAATTTTACAATAAAATAAGTGTCACTTAATTTTTTTATTTACGTCCAAAAACTAACATTCCCTGGTGGTCAATGCTGGAAAAAGTTAGTATCTTATTAAATAAAGAATTCCCTCACGAGTTCATTGGTCATCTCAGATTTTCAATCTGATCTACCATTTTTGAGTTATAAGCATTTGAAAAATAAAATAATTTAATTAATTATTTCATTTATGATTATGCCATTTTGGGGTTTTCTCACATGAGGCCCTCGCCAACCAAAATTAAGATGCACCTAGGGTAAACCTGCCACTATGAATGCAACGGTGCCCTTGGATTTCTGATCTGGGGAAACCATTTAATTGTTATCCCACTTTTTCAGGAAAACTGGTTACGCACACTAATTAAATCATAACATAAATTTGACAGATCATTCTGGGCACTCTAGTCCTCAGAATCGTGCACCGTCAGATTTAAAGGTCTCTAAATAAATCTATATAATTAAACAAAATTCACAGAATTTCTGGGACATTAAATTCTCCCCACCTTAGGGATTTACATCTTCAAAATCCACAACAAAGGCAAAACAACCAAAAGATGGTACTAAGAACGAATCCGAGCCTCCGCTCCCATGTGCTCTTCTGGAGGTCCATGTGCTGACAATGTATGTGCACCATAATTATTGACCACCCATGAAGGACCCACTCGTTTTGACACTCAATCACCACTGGAACCTCTGAAAACAATACCCCATACTCGAACTTCAGAGGTCTTTGTCTCCTGTCGGCATAAGACTTCCGCCTGCTCTGTGAAGTCTTCATCTTCTCCTAAATGATTTGTACCATCTCTATGGAATCTCGTACCGTATCTGGTCTCATGAGTGTTGACTCACCTAGGTCTATCCATCACAAAGGTGATCTGCATGGTCTACCATGCAACACCTCAAAAGGTGCTATCCCAATGGTGGAGTGATTGTTGTTGTTGTATGCAAACACCACCAAAGGAAAGTGATCCTCCCATATGCGACTGAAGTCGAGGACACAAGCATGTAGCATGTCCTCAAGGGTTTAAATGGTCTTCTCAGTTTGGCCATCCGTCTGAGGATGGAAGGTGGTGCTCAAACAAAGCTGCGTCCCGAAATCCTCCAACAACCCCTTCCATAGCCGGGAAGTAAAACGTGCATCACGATCGAAGAAAATCATCAAGGGTAATCCATGGATACGTACAATCATCTGCAAATAGAGTCGTCCCAAGCTCTCTTCTAAACCCTGCTCTCTGATTGGTAGGAAGTGGGCCAACTAAGTGAGTCGGTCGATGATCACCTAGATAGAATCAAGACCCTTGGACGTACATGGAAGTCATGTCATGATGTCCATGGATATCCCAACCCACTTCCACTCTGGGACCTCTAAAGGTTGAACCAAGCCTGTTGGTGCCTTATGCTCCACCTTCACTTGCTGACATCTAAGGCATTGAGAGACAAATTCTGTTACTGCTTTCTTCATTCTCGTCCACCAGTGTTGTCGTTGGAGATCTTGGTACATCTTCTCCACTCATTGATGTAACACTAAAGGGGACATATGGAACATCCTCAAAACTTACTCATGAATCGCCACTGGTACCATAGTAAGTCCCTTGAATATGATGGAATGCTCCCCACCTTAAGAAAATCCATTAGGTGCATGTCCTGTGGATATCTGAGCACGTTGAGCCTCGCAGTCTGTGTCCCCATGCTGCACCACCCTGAATTATTGAAGAATTGGGGGAGTGACTGTAATAGGCTGGTGATAAGCTAATCCATCTCAATCCATGTAGGATATCTGTAAAGCAGCTAGCTACTCTATCACCTCACTCAACAGTTGTAGGCCAGACCACCTGCTGAGTGCATCTGCTACCACATCCCCCTTTCTAAGAGTATAGACTATCTTAATGTCATAGTCCTAGAGGAACTCTAGACACTCCCATTGGGAACATAAAACACAAAAATTCTGCTTCCACGAGGGTAAGGCTGGCTGACTCATGAGTGATCAGCCGCACCCTCCTTTTCCAGAGTTTATCCTATACTGCCTAGGTTTATTTTTTCACCGACTAAGGAAAACCTCATCCCAACATTGCAGATAAACCAAAACATTTTTTCCCTAATACAGTCAATCTATGTATGAATTTTGGATTTCCAGTCTTACCCAAACTAACGTCGTAAGCCCTCTATGCTTCCACCAAGAGGTTCCAACTAAAACTCTTGCCTCAAGGGTCAGATCACATCGTCAGTGTAAGTGTGACTATCGAGTCTCTCCCAAAGGTATCTCTTGATATGAGGGTCAAGTCAACGATTTAACCAGAAACTCTAGGTCTTGGACAAGATTCTTGGAATGAAGGAATAATTGGTACCTATGTATATTGATAACGTAGCCGGTAGTAGACACATACCATACCTCAAATCATTCCTTGATCCCTTGGGTCGCACTCCTTGACCGCATCTAGCTACTCCCTTCCTATGTCCTCCAGCTCTTTGAGCCTGGTGGGAACCACATAAGGTTGGGGGTTGTAACATGTATAAATGTACACCATCTCATGCTACTATCCTTGCTCTACTTCTATGTCTACAGCTGTAACACCCGAGATTTTTATGAGTAATATTTTGTTTTTATATATATCATCAAAGGAATTTTTCACTACATACTAGCTTGGCTTACTTTACACGCAATCGCGACCTTCCTCGATAGCTTGCGTCGTATGCAATACCGAGTTTCACTAAACAACAATATGCTATTAAAATATTAATAAAACTAGCCGTTATGAATAGTAATAACCACTTTTTGAAATTTTATAAATTTTATTTTTCAAAATGGACTTCATTTTTGGATTCGGAATACCGAAATTAGCCTAGGGAAAAATTTAGGTATTTTTCTGAAAACTTTCAATTTTTGATGAATAGTGAAACCACTAAGTGGTAGGTTAAAAACTGAATTTTGCATAAAACTTAATTTTACCACTTCTGTGAATGGAATTTCGAAAATCTGACAGACACGGTTGATATCAGTAAGTAAAATGTGGTTCAATGAGATAAAAATAATTTTTTGGTGAATAGTAACTTTTTACTTTTTTTACCGCGGTTAATAGTAAATAAGGGTAAATATGATATTACTATTACCCTAACACATGTCCTAATTCTATTGGATAAGTTTAATTCGACCAAAAACGAACTTAGGAATAAAATATGACCATTTAGGCCCACTTGGGTTAGATTAGGACATTTATTATTAATTTATTTAAAGAAGGGTTAAAATAGTTAAAATCAAAGTTTAATAAGTAAATTATTTTAATATGGTGTTATACATAAGATAAATTCGACTATAAATATTAATTAGAAAGCTAAAATGATTTCCTACATAATGGAATTTTATTTATAATTTTTAGACATTAAATAATTTAATTTATTTATGACACAATGATGATGCAGTAATTATCTTATTTATGAAATATTGACATAATTGATGTTATACACACAAAAATAAATGTAATTTGAGACTTTTTATGAATTCCACTAATTTTATAGGTTACTATGATATATTAGTGTTGATTTAATCAACTTGGTTCGAACATATAATTCTGTTATGACTTTCACAAAAATCATATATCAAATAGTTTCAAAATTGACACAAAATAGTTTTTAAATAAAATATTATATTATTAATTGTTATTTTATTCCTAAAAATCTAAGGTTCATCCAAATGACTTAGATAAAGATATATATATTAATAATAAACAATTTGGGGTTTGTTTGGCATGTTATAGTAAGTGTATTAACCATATAGTGAAAGAAAACAAAAAGACACGGTAAAAGGTAAATTATTTAAATTAGAGTTAAATCTAATTGATAAGGTTAAAATAATACCATAAACTTGTCTAAATCCTATTGGTTGATATTATTTCGACCCATACCCACTTTAGCTTCGAAATAAGACCCTTTGGAACCATTATAAACTGATTTTGACTTTAATATAAAATAATATTTTGAGATATTCCTAAGGTGCCCCTCTCCTCCCTTATAAAAGGGCACCTCCTCCCCCTCCTCCTCACACCAATTTGAGCACTCAAGCTCGGACAAACCCTGCCATTTTCCCCTCTCCACTTCCCTAGAATAATCCTAGAGGTCCTTGTCTTCTTCAAAGACCAATCTTAGTTCCCTAAGTGGAGGATTCAATGAGGCGTTCCAAAGAAGAGGTAATATCCATTACCGACCTTTTCAATTTATTTCTTCATCAACTTCTTCTTCTTTAGTTGTTTCATGATAAAGTAATTACATCAGCATTACTTACATACTGATATGTTATTATAAATATGAAACAACCCTAATTCACCTTCTATCCATCCTACGGAAAAATTAAATCACCACGCGTGCGTACGTACGGAATACCGTCTCCACGCCGTGGTGTAATCTATTTTCCACCATCACCTTACAAGGATGGGTATAATGGTGTAATAAGTAACTATTTATGATTATTATAAAGTAATATTGATACTGAAATAATATATATATTCCAATACAATTCCACGATCATAGGAACGATATCATCACTCGTGCGTACGTACGGAATACCGTCTCCACGATGTGATGCGACTCGTTCTACATGATCATCATTACATAGTAATTATATAAATAAATATGATATATGTTACACTAATACCATTCTGGATATGAGTTATCTATAACCTTAAAATAAGAATAAGAATTTATTTGGCAAAACACGCATAAGAACAAAAGGCAATAAAGACCCGAGTAACAAGTAACAATGAAATATTACTAACAAGAAGCTAAGAATATGACCATATATGATATCAAATAAATATTTGTGATTCTGGAATAAGTCAATAATATTATTCAAACCATTATACAGGAGCTTCGGACACGTACAAAGCAAATCGGACCTAAGGTAAGGGAAATATCACAATCTCATTTTTATCCGAGATTGTTTATTCGTAAGTATTTACTGGGGTGTATTTTATCATCCACATCCATGTTTCATAAATATGTAATATTATTTCCATCCACCTACAATTTTTTAAATCCATTTTTACCCTTCGGTGAGTTTTTAGTAAAATAAATGAAAGGAATATTTTGTCGTTTTTCGTACGAGGTACTTTTTGACTTTTCCGAAAAAAGTACGAAGAATGTTTTTTTAACTTATACGGCAAGAATGGATTTTTAAAACATTATTTACAAGAATCTTCATTTATAAGTTTTCATGTTTATTTTTAATCAACTTCTTTTAGTTTATAATTGTATGACATGTTAAGAAAAGAAAAGTGTTTTTTGAAGTAGAAAGGATATTTTCCTCAAGAATGGAGTTCAAATGTTTTATCAAAATTATTTTACATCTAAGATAATATAGGGTTCTTTTTTTATCCTTATTATTACATTGATTTGATTATGTTTTGAGAGAATTATTTTTATGAAGTCATTTACCTTATATGATTTGTTTTATGATGTCATGATGTTTCAAGAATCCCATTTTTGTTATATGTGTTATGCGATGATGTATGATTTATGATTATGTGGAACACATAAGAAAGGATTCATTATAAGATTGGTGGGACCTATATCTCCCTCCAATGCATTGGGTAAAGATTTATATCTCATGAGATAGACATGGCTGGAACGAAAGGTTATTTCGGTTCAGTGATACAGGACTGAAACGAGGAGTGAACTCGGTTCAGAAATGGACTTTGTCCACTAAGATAGTCTTGGAAATGAGTCATGACTAACAAGAAATGATTTTCCATGATTATGTGTTCATTCCACAAAGTTTCAAGTTTTATGTTATGATTATGGGGATCTCATTTTCACTTCTATGATTTATTCCATATTAAGATATTATGATCTCTTTTGCAGGTTATGATTTTCAAAAAGATATGATATGATTTTTATTTCCTTTATTTGCCCTTGCTGAGCATTTGAGCTCACCCTTTTTTGTATGTTTTCTTTTCCCCAGGTCAGGAAGATGGATATTAAGTAGAATATGCTAAAAGGTACCCTAGATATGATTAAATAAATGGGAGAAACTGTAGAAGATTTACGAACCAGTTGTTTATGTTTCCCAGTTTCTAAAGACACTATACCTATACGGTCCTTTGTGGTTTTGTCATATGTTGTAATAAGTGTGCTTCAATTTTGAAGTATTAACAATGTATGTAAAGTATGGGTCGTTATAGTTGGTATTAGAGGAAAGGTATAGTCAACCTTTGGAAACTAGGATGTGAAAGCCTTAGTAAGAACCCTAAGGATAAGTCTAAGCATAGAACACAATCTTAGTGTTTTAGAAATGGCAATGAATACCCTAGGATAAGACCTTAAGTGTGAAATTTTATCCTTGATTATGTGGTTTTCCTATTATAATTAGTCTTGCTCACACTATTCTTCTTGGTTTTAGTCAATGGCTGGAACCCAAAGGAACCGTGTTAATGCGGAATGCGATGGGCAATGCAATGATTGTCCCCCTGAGCAACCAAACGATATGGGAGATGGAGTGAAAAATCCTGTAGCCATGCTCACACAACTTTCTCAAGCTATGAATCATGCAGGAATTCCAAACGAGCAAAGGAAGGAGCAACATTCTATTGAATCCTTCATGAGGCATCGTCCAACTTCTTTCAGCGGGTCTACTGATCCATTAGTTGCTGAAAAATAGATTAGTACTACTGAAAAGATATTTTCAGTTCTTCAATGTTCTGAACATGATAATGTCACCCTAGCAGTGTATCGTTTCTAAGGAGATGCTGATCAATGGTGGAATCTTATTAAGAATACGAGGCAAAGGGATGAAATTGAGTCTATGGAATGGGACGAGTTCAAGAACTTATTTTTCAATAAGTACTTCCCTCGTATCCTCCGAACAAAGATGGAGAAATAGTTTCTTGAACTGAAGCAAAGGGATGATGAATCTGTCGGTACCTATGAAGCAAATTTTACAAGACTTGCAAGGTACGCTTCTGGTATTATTATCCAACCTGAGAGTAAGATCAATCGATTCTTTAGTGGCTTAAAACCAAGTCTTCGATGGGCGTTAGCCATAAGGGACTTCAATAGCTACGAGGAAATTGTTCGATGTGCTCTCAAAGCTGAGATGGATATTGGAGTAACCCATCAGTCACATGGGTTTGATAAGAAGAGGAAGATGGAATTCAAAGGAAAATCTAAAGAGCACACTTAAAAGAAGATGAGATTTCCCTTATGCTGAAAGTGTGGAAAGAAACATGGAGGTAGTTGTCTTAAAGGGACAAGTAAATGTTTCAAATGTAGAAAGGAAGGTCATTGGGCATTTGAATGCCGCGATAATGGGAAGAAGATGTCTAATGATGCAAACAAAGGAGGGGATACACAGAATGAACCAACTACACTTCAATGTTTCAAGTGCAAGGAGATGGGGAATTATGCCAATCAATGCCCAAATCCAAGGGTTGATGATGATGGTCGACATCAACAAAATCTTAATGCTAAAGAAAAAGGAAAGTCACATGCAATTTCTGTCAGCGATGTGGAGTACGATAACGAAGTGGTGAAAGGTACACTTACCATCCACTCTAAAGTAGTGAATGTTTTATTTGATTCTAGATCCACCCACTCTTTTATTTCTGAAAAATTTTCTAAGGGTATCACCATATTACCTCAACAATTAGATGTTGAGTTAGCTGTGACAACACCTAATGGCCCATCAATCGCATCAAAAGTTTATAATTCTTCTCCGATCGAAGTTTGTGGGAAAGTGCTTCCTGAAAATCTTGTGATCCTTCCTTTAGTGGAATTAGATGTGATTCTTGGCATGGATTGTCTTTCTTTATACGGAGCTGATATCAATTGCCAAAGAAGGGAAGTCACATTTCATATTCCAGATCAATCTATGATCATCTATCAATGCAAGGATGAACATAACCTTCCAGTGAAAATTTCTTCCATTTTATGGGTATTGATTCCACTAAATGAAGGTTATTTATCTCAAATGGTTGGTGAGAAACTCGCGATTAAGAATATTCCCATTGTACATGAGTTTTATTATATATTTCCGGAGGAATTACCAGGTCTTCCACCAAATCGTGAAGTTGAGTTTTCAATAGAACTCATACCGGGTGCTTTGCCTATTTCAAAGACACCTTATAGAATGGTCCCAATTGAGTTGCAGGAATTGAAGAAGCAACTCCAAGAGAATCTTGATAAGGGATTCATACGCCCTAGTGTGTCACCTTGGGGAGCACCTGTTCTATTTGTTAATAAGAAAGATGGATCAATGAGACTCTACATTGATTATCGAGAACTTAACAATATCACTATCAAGAACAAATATCCTCTCCCACGCATTGATTACTTATTTGACCAACTACGCGGAGCTCAATACTTTTCCAAGATTGATCTTCGTTCAGGGTATCATCAATTAAGGGTCAAAAGGGAGGATATACCAATGACGGCTTTCCGTACAAGGTATGGACACTATGAATTTATAGTGATGCCATTTGGACTTACTAAAGCCCCTGCTATCTTCATGGATCTAATGAATAGAGTCTTTAGAGACTATCTTGATCAATTTGTGGTAGTCTTTATAGACGATATTCTTGTCTATTCAAAGAGAAAGGAAGAGCATGAAGATCACTTGAGAATTATATTGAAGACCCTGAGAAAGGAGAAGCTTTGTGCCAAATTTACCAAGTGTGAATTTTGGCTTCAAAAATTTTCATTTTTGGGTCACATAATCTCAAAAGAGGGGATATCTGTGGATCCAGCAAAAATAGAGGTTATCGAAAGATGGTCAAGACCAACAACAGTAACTGAGATCCGAAGTTTTCTTGGTTTGGCTGGATATTATCGACGTTTTGTAAAAGATTTTTCACGATTATCTATTCCACTCACCAAGTTGACTCGGAAAGGAGTTAAGTTTGTTTGGACAGAGGAATGTGAAGAGAATTTCAAGGAGTTGAAAAGAAGGTTATCCAGTGCACCTGTGCTCACACTGCCTTGTAGTGGAGAAAGGTTTGTGATCTACAGTGATGCATCCAAGAAGGGATTGGGGTGTGTTCTTATGCAAAATGATATGGTGATAGCTTATGCCTCACGACAGTTGAAAATCCATGAGCAAAATTACCCAACACATGATTTGGAGTTGGCTGCGGTAATATTTTCATTAAAGATTTGGAGGCATTACCTTTATGGTAAATGGTGTGATATTTATACTGATCATAAAAGTTTAAAGTATATTTTCACACAAAAGGAGTTGAATATGCGTCAAAGAAGATGGTTGGAGTTGATTAAGGATTATGACTGCTCAATCCATTACCACCCTGGGAAATCAAACAAGGTGGCAGATGCATTAAGTCGACAAGACCATGCTAGTTTATCCATGATGAGGATCACAAAATATCCAATATTTATGGATTTACAAAGGATGGATCTTGGAATTATAATGGAAGGGGAAAAATATTATCTTTCTCAAATGAATGTTCAACCATCTATAAATGTGAAGATAAAGAGGCACAGAAAGAAGATGTCGAGTTACAAAAGAAGGTGAGAAATGTTCCTGAATTCAACCTTGATTGTGATGGGATAATAAAGTTCAGGAATTGGGTTTGTGTTCCTCCCATCCACGAATTAAAGAAGAAGCTGCTGGATGAGGCTCATAGTTCTTCATTCTCTATTCATCCTGGAAGCACGAATATGTATAGGGACCTGAAAGAGTAATTCTGGTGGGATGGCATGAAAAGAGATGTTGCTGAATATGTCTCTCAATGCTTGGTTTGTCAACAAGTTAAAGGTGAGAGAAAAAAGTCTAAAGGGATGTTACAACCATTACCCATACCCGAATGGAAATGGGAAAACATCACTATGGACTTTGTCCCAGGACTTCCTAAAACATCCAAAGGCAATAATGCTATTTGGGTCATAGTTGATCGTCTTACAAAGTCTGCACACTTCATTGCTATTAGAGAGGATTTCTCTCTAGATCAGCTTGCCATGATATATGTAAAGGAAGTGGTAAGATTTCCTGGAGTACCACTTTCTATTATATCTGATCGGGATCCGAGATTTACCTCGAAGTTCTGGCGAAGTCTTCAGCATACTCTGGATACAGAGTTGAGTTTCAGCACTGCTTATCATCCCCAGACAGACGGTCAGTCTGAGAGAACAATTCAAACCCTAGAAGATATGTTGAGAGCTTGCTCTATGGATTTCAAAGGAGGTTGGGATCAACACCTACCTTTGGTGGAATTTTCTTATAATAATATCTTTCACTCCAGTATTCAGATGGATCCTTATGAAGCTCTCTATGGAAAGAAATGTAGGACTCCAACTTGCTGGGATGAAGTTGGGGAAAGAAATCTATTAGGACCTGATCTCGTTGATGAAATGGTAGAAAAGGTCAGATCTATTCAACAACACATAAGAGCATCTCAGAGTCGACAGAAAAGTTATGCCGACAACCGAAGAAAAGACCTAGAGTTTGAAGTGGGTCATAAAGTGTTCTTACGAATATCTCCCTGGAAGAGGGTTATGAGATTTGGAAAGAAGGGGAAGTTGAGCCCTAGATATATCGGTCCTTTCGAAATACTGGATCGTGTTGGAAAGTTAGCTTAATGATTGGCGCTTCCACCGAATCTCTCTCAAGTTCACGATGTGTTCCATGTATCTCTCCTGAGAAAGTACATACCTGATCCTCCACATGTACTCAGCTCAGAAGCTGTACCGCTGGAGCAAGATCTTTCTTATGAAGAACAACCGATAGAGATTCTGGATCGTAGCAAAAAAGTCCTACGAAACAAGACCACTCGATTGGTGAAAGTTTTATGGAGGAACCACCAATTAGAAGAAGCTACATGGGAGCTTGATAAAATGATGAGGGAGAAGTATCCTTATCTATTTGTTACAAAGTGACGAATTTCGAGGGCGAAATTCTTTTTAAGGGGGGTAGAATGTAACACCCGAGATTTTTATGAGTAATATTTTGTTTTTATATATATCATCAAAGGAATCTTTCACTAAATACTAGCTTGGCTTACTTTACACGCAATCGCGACCTTCCTCGATAGCTTGCGTCGTACGCAATACCGAGTTTCACTAAACAACGATATGCTATTAAAATATTATTAAAACTAGCCGTTATGAATAGTAATAACCACTTTTTGAAATTTTATAAATTTTATTTTTCAAAATGGACTTCATTTTTGGATTCGGAATACCGAAATTAGCCTAGGGTAAAATTTTGGTATTTTTCTGAAAACTTTCAATTTTTGATGAATAGTGAAACCACTAAGTGGTCGGTTAAAAACTGAATTTTGCATAAAACTTAATTTTACCGCTTCTGTGAATGGAATTTCGAAAATCCGACAGACACGGTTGATATTAGTAAGTGAAATGTGGTTCAATGAGATAAAAATAATTTTTTGGTGAATAGTAACTTTTTACTTTTTTTACCGAGGTTAATAGTAAATAAGGGTAAATATGATATTACTATTACCCTAACACATGTCCTAATTCTATTGGATAAGTTTAATTCGACCAAAAACAAACTTAGGAATAAAATATGACCAATTATGCCCACTTGAGTTAGATTAGGACATTTATTATTAATTTATTTAAAGAATGGTTAAAATAGTTAAAATCAAAGTTTAATAAGTAAATTATTTTAATATGGGGTTATACATAAGATAAATTCGACTATAAATATTCATTAGAAATCTAAAAAGATTTCCTACATAATGGTATTTTATTTATAATTTTTAGACATTAAATAATTTAATTTATTTATGACACAATGATGATGCAGTAATTATCTTATTTATGAAATATTGACATAATTGATGTTATAAACACCAAAATAAATGTAATTTGAGACTTTTTATGAATTCCACTAATTTTCTAGGTTACTATGATATATTAGTGTTGATTTAATAAACTTGGTTTGAACATATAATTCTGTTATGACTTTCATAAAAATCATATATCAAATAGTGTCACAATTGACACAAAATAGTTTTTAAATCAAATATTATATTATTAATTGTTATTTTATTCCTAAAAATCTAAGGTTCGGCCAAATGACTTAGATAAGGATATATATATTAATAATAAACAATTTGGGGTTCTTTTTGCATGTTATAGTAAGTTTATTAACCATATAGTGAAAGAAAACAAAAAGACACGGTAAAAGTTAAATTATTTAACTTAGAGTTAAATCTAATTGATAAGGTTAAAATAATACCCTAAACTTGTATAAATCCTATTGGTTGATAGTATTTTGACCCATCCCCACTTTAGCTTCGAAATAAGACCCTTTGGAACCATTATAAACCGATTTTGACTTTAATATAAAATAATATTTTGAGATATTCCTAAGGTCCCCTCTCCTCCCTTATAAAAGGGAACCTCCTCCCCCTCCTCCTCACACCAATTTGAGCACTCAAGATCGGCCAACCCCTGCCATTTTCTCCTCTACACTTCCCTAGAATAATCTTAGAGGTCCTGGTCTTCTTCAAATACCAATCTTAGTTCCCTAAGTGGAGGATTCAAAGAGGCGTTCCAAAGAAGAGGTAATATCCATTACCGATCTTTTCAATTTCTTTCTTCTTCAACTTATTCTTCTTTAGTTGTTTCATGATAAAGTAATAACATCAGTATTACATACATACTGATATGTTATTATAAATATGAAATAACCCTAATTCACCTTCTATCCATCCTACGTAAAAATTAAATCACCGCGCGTGCGTACGTACGGAATACCGTCTCCACGCCGTGGTGTAATCTATTTTCCACCATCACCTTACAAGGATGGGTATAATGGTGTAATAAGTAACTATTTATGATTATTATAAAGTAATATTGATACTGAAATAATATATATTTACTCCAATACAATTCCACGATCATAGGAACGATATCATCACTCGTGCGTACGTACGGAATACCGTCTCCACGATGTGATGCGACTCGTTCTACATGATCATCATTACATAGTAATTATATAAATAAATATGATATGTGTTACAATAATACCATTCTGGATATGAGGTATCTATAACCTTAAAAGAAGAATAAGAATTTATTCCGCAAAACACGCATAAGAACAAAAGGAAATAAAGACCCGAGTAACAAGTAACAATGAAATATTACTAACAAGAAGCTAAGAATATGACCATATATGATACCATATCAATATTTATGATTCTGGAATAAGTAAGTTTTCAAGTTTATTTTTAATCAACTTCTTTTAGTTTATAATTGTATGACATGTTAAGAAAAGAAAAGTGTTTTTTGAAGTAGAAAGGATATTTTCCTCAAGAATGGAGTTCAAATGTTTTATCAAAATTATTTTCCATCTAAGATAATATAGGGTTCTGTTTTTATCCCTATTATTCCATTGATTTGATTTTTTTTTAGGGAATTATTTTTATGAAGTCATTTACCTTATATGATTTGTTTTATGATGTCATGATGTTTCAAGAATCCCATTTTTGTTATATGTGTTATGCGATGATTTATGATTTATGATTATGTGGCACACATAAGAAAGGATTCATTATAAGATGGGTGGGACCTATATCTCCCTCCAATGCATTGGGTAAAGATTTATATCTCATGATATAGACATGGCTGGAACGGAAGGTTATTTCGGTTCAGTGATACAGGACTGAAACGAGGAGTGAACTCGGTTCAGAAATGGACTTTGTCCACTAAGATAGTCTTGGCAATGAGTCATTACTAACAAGAAATGATTTTTCATGATTATGTGTGCATGCCACAAAGTTTCAAGGTTTATGTTATGATTATGGGGATCTCATTTTCACTTCTATGATTTATTCCATGTTAAGATATTATGATCTCTTTTGCAGGTTATGATTTTCAAGAAGATATGATATGATTTTTATTTCCTTTATTTGCCCTTACTGAGCATTTGAGATCACCCTTTTTTGTATGTTTTCTTTTCCCTAGGTCAGGAAGAAGGATATTAAGTAGAATATGCTAAAAGGGACCCTAGATATGATTAAATAAATGGGAGACACTGTAGAAGATTTATGAACCAGTTGTTTATGTTTCCCAGTTTATAAAGACACTATACCTATACGTTCCTTTGTGGTTTTGTCATATGTTGTAATAAGTGTGCTTCAATTTTGAAGTATTAACAATGTATGTAAAGTATGGGTCGTTATAAAAGTCGTACAGATTCATCTTTCCTTAACACTTCCTCTTCCCGAAACTTTTTTTACACACCAAAGTCTATGATATTGGCATCATTTTCCTGCTTTCCCACTGCTAACACTCACTGGATGCATCCACTCAGTTAAATAAAATTCAACCACAAAGGTTCTCTCCATCACCCTAACATAAGTATGAATGAATAGAGGAATAGTGTTGGCTCAAATGTCCCTAAACACACCTCACTTGGTGGTCTGATCCCTGAAGCACTAGTTGAATTGTATTCATCGAGTACCTGATATGGTCAACATGCCTTAATGAATACTCAGCCACCAACATGTCATCCTGTGAAAGCTGTAGAATCTCTAGGGAACTCTCATCCACCTCCTCAAGCCAGTCCTCAGCCACATATGGGTCGGGCTCGCCTCGGAACCTGAAGGGTATCTGATACTAAAACATTTGTAGGGCACTAAGCATACATGTGTCCTCTACCAGTACCATCAGTTGAAATTGCTGACCAACGGGTAGTGATATAGCCGGCACACTACCCGAAGGTATCATCTCGGGAAACAGTCCATGTACTGAAGCCTCATCACTACGAAAACCATCCTCATGGTCACTCACTAGATAAGACTAGTAGCTTAGATCACCATCTATTCTACTGGTGTCTCAACTAGGTAGAAAACTCTAGAAACCGCCTCCAGCTAGCCCTGACCTACATGGGAATCTATCTTTCCTCAAAACCTCGAAGTCCTCTACTGTTGGAACTCTTGAAACGCACTCAGTTGGGGTTTAATGCCCGCCAGTGAATCTGGTAGTATCTTCTACCCAATGGGTGGTGGTGCTGTTGGTACACCACTCGAAGGTGCCATCATAGTAAGAGGGCCCTGCACCAGAGTCTCATCGCTCGTTGGTCCGTCATTGTGTACTATCTCGGGAATCCTAGATGGTTGTTTACGCAGCGGCATCCTGATAAGGAACATGTGAACCACGGTTATTAAGTTATACGTGTTGAGATGACTCAAAGAAATTAAAAAGAAAATTTTCCAAAACATACGCAATCAGTGTTTTTGCATGCTGAGTCGGAAATTAGAATTTAGGGTCCCGGTGTATGGATATGTCAGCCGCCGCACCAACACTGGACTCCGCAAACTGAAAACCACACTCAAAACACTTAATACTATTGCTCCACATAGAAAAGATCGTTTTCCTAGTTCTTCAAATGATCTGACCCTTCTAATTCCAATTTTTCATGACCCATCCCCTGGGGCCCATGCCGTGTCAACTGAAAGTCTTCCTTCCATAGGCCAGGGGTTAGCGACTAGCACCAAAAGGTGTTTTTACCTAAACCGGGAAGGTATTACCTTTATATCTTGTAAACACACGCAACCAAGCACGCAACAAGATACGAACACAAGTAAACTTTAATGAAAAAAGCGTGCTGAAAGTAAAAGGGGCTGGAATACAAGACAAGCAGTAAAGGTACAAGTAAAACTGAAATACAATACAACTGAAGAAAGATAAATACTCCTACTAAGTCATCCTCTAAGGTTCCTACCTGAAATATTGGTACAGATCGCCTCCTCAGCACTCCATGTTCACTTGTCTCCTCTGCGTACCGACAAGACGTATTGTCCACCTCTGGGAACCATCCAGTCCTGGTACTCTCATCCTCAGTCAGCGTTGTTCTTCATCTGCACCAAACACAACAAGGTGCGGGAATAGCTTGTGTAGGGGTGAGTATAACGATACTCAATAGGGACCCCACGACACTCAAGGTCTCACAAAATCCACCAAGGATAAACCACACTACATGTAATCAACTGACAACCTTACTTAGGTTTTTGCCTATACATATACCTATGTTATCAAGTATACCCATTTCAATTAAGAGGAAACACAGGGTCCAACCCAAAATCCCAAAGCTCAACTCTTCCACAAAGAAAGGAATACCACAAAGGTAAGTACCACACAGTTACACCAGAAATACAAATACCACCAAGGTATTACCACGAAGGAATGTACCGCATAGGTAAAAACTCATCTCACACCAGTTATACCTTAGGTACATAAGTACAAATGGTTAGATTTAACTATTGAATTGTCTTACTCTGTTAAGAGGCTCTACTGCTAACCCACACAGGATCGCTCGGTGCTGACCCACATAAGATCTCTAGATGTTATCCCACACATGATCGCTCAGTGTAGACCCACACAAGATCTCTAGGTTCTGACCCACACAAGATCGCTCAGTGCTGACCCACATAGGATCACTAGGTGCTGACCCACACAGGATCGCTCGGTGCTGACCCACAAAAGATCCTAGTACATCGTCAGACCCACACAGGATCCTAGTACATCATCATTAAATCTTCAGACCCACACTAGATCCTAGTACATCTTTAGTACATTTTCAGACCCACAGAGGATCCTAGTACATCGTCAGTACATCGTCAGACCCACACAGTATCCAAGTACACCATCACAGCTGGCTACAGGGTTCCCAAACTAAGCTTTCTTGTCTCTGAGAGGGTCCGCTCCTCAATACATTTTTCTATACTCTAACTTCTACAAAGTCCATCGAATAAGTATCCAAAATTACCTCCACATAATAGGGGTCTCAACACAATAGACGGTGCGTCAATCAGACACCCTATCTGTAAGTTATTAGCCTTTTAGTCCCGAGGGCCCGGTTGGATTTGTGCTCGATCCAACCCGACCATATCCCAACATTATCCAAATATCAAGTGGGGTAAACCAAAAGGATCGTCTCAATCCAAGGTTTCTGATGCCGCAGATGGTTCGTCATTTTGACACCATATGAGGGAGATATGTCGAATACAGGATCTCGCAATAATAATATTATTATTATTGGGTGTTTGGTGAACCTGAACCACAAACCAGTATTTAGAATCCAACATTAGACTTGAATCGACCGTAATAATTATAGGATCACATCTCCAGTGACGGAAAGTCAAATGGATGTTCCATGTAGGAGTTATGGCGGGGTGAAGATTTAATACTATTATTAAATCTGTTATTTTCTGAGCATTCTAGGTACCCAATCCGAAAACCTGAAAAAGACATCCAATATTGGACTCTTAATTTTTGTATCGAATTCAGGGTTGCACTACCACTGACGGTTCATAAAACAGAGGTCACACTGATAAGTTACAAATGAAAAAGGTTTTTGACAGCCATAAATAATAATATTGTTGTTATATTATTATTTCATTTCATTGAATATTTCTCTCTCCAATCTCATTTGAGATTCACGCACAAGAGCGGTATCCCATTTTGGTGTGTGCGGGTCCAAATAGCACCTCTATATCTTTTTTTATATACATTTATCTTTTAATTTTATTTCTTATCTATTCCTTCCCCTCTCTAATATAATTTTCTTCTTCCACAATTTTTCACCCCTCTACATGAACCAGGAATCTGTTCTACCTCTTCTTCACACACGAGCTGCCTCCGCTGTGCTGCCTACTCACATCGCATCAGACCACCTTGCTCTTCCACATCACTATTTTCGTGGGCTGTCGCATCTTCATTCTATCCTCGAAAAATAATATTATCGCATATTCTCAATCCTCGGGTCGAGGGATCCGCGTCAATATGTCACTCTCAACAGAATATTGCATTTCCAGTGTCAATAAATATTTGGTCGCCGCCTTCCGTATGTTATTTCATCTTAGTTCCAATCCTGAAAAATTAAATGATCACATGTTTTTGATCCTTACATTGAGGGTTCACGTCTATATATCACGCACAGAAAAACATTGTGTTCCCAGCGCCAATAAATATTAGGCATTGAAGAACGCATGAAGAACGTGCGAAGAATAAAAAAGAAAGTGGAGCATGGTTTACATGTGGTATGATGGCCATGTTCATTTGGCCATCGTCATCATGAATTTAGGATATGAAGAGTCAATAAAAAAATTCAAACATATATAAAAACCCCTACCTCGATTTTCTATTGTAGGTGGCATGAGGAAGTATACGAAGTTGATGAGATGGTGACATCGGTGTTCGTTTTTCCCACAGGATGTTTCTGATTCAGGCCCAAGCGTTGTCCTCATTCTCCAATTCCGAAGGATTCTCTTCATTGTAGAATCTCTTCCAAGTTCTCCAGAGCTCTCCCTTTTTCCAACAATCCTCCAAACAAAAGGTTAAGTGAAAAAAAAAGTTTATTAAATAAACTAATTGAGTTGGAACATCAATGGGAGGAAAACCAATAGTTATCTACAATTAAAGGGGGAGTTCAAGGGTAGGGTGGTCCCCGCCTTTGAATTTAAATTGGGGGTTTTTAGTTCATGTGGTCCCTATCACTAAACATCAAATGCGAGGTTTTAAGAATAAAAATGTTAACCATCTGTATTTTTATTTTATTCTTTCATGAAAAACACAAAAAACTAACATTAACCCTAGACTAACTGTCATCGATGATAATGTCTCCTTAAGCAAATTCCAGCGCTGTGAGTTCAACGGTGTCCTCAAATTTCAATTTTGAGCACTGGTTCAAAAAGTTACAAAAACCCACTCGCATGTTTACTGAACGTACCCAAAAAAAGTTAGGAAAATTATTAACAGTCACCTTCTACCCGCGCTAGTCTAGGTTAGGCTCTGTCCAAGTGAAACACGCCCCAAAGAACCCAACGGTACTCTCAAATTTCCTATCTAATTTACCATTTAAAAGTTATAGATTTTACAATAAAATAATTATCACTTAATTATTTTATTTACGACCAAAACCTAACTTTCACTGGTGGCCCGTGCCAGCCATAGTTAGTATCTGCTTAAATAGTGCATTCCCTCACAATTTTAGTGATGATATCAGATTTTCAATCTGAGATTCCGTTTGTGAGTTATAAGCATTTGAAAAATGAAATAATTTATTTATTTATTTATGATTATTCCATTTTTTGGGTTTTCTCATAGGACGCCCGCGCCAAACAAAATTAAGTTGTGTCTAGGGTAAACCTTCCATTCTGAATGCAACGGTGCCCTCAGATTTCTCATCTGGGAAACTGTTTAAGAGTTATCCAACTTTTTCAAGAAAACTGCTTAAGCGCGCTAATTATATCATAACAAAACTTCTACGGATCATTTTGGGGACTCCTGGACTTGGAATCATGCACAGTAAGATTTTTTGGTCTTGATATAATTCTATATAATTAAAAAAATTACATGGAATTTCTGAGACATTAAAATCATAGTCTTCTTAGAATAGTAATTTCTCTTTGGTGGCTATAAAAATGAGCTAGTCCTCTTCATTGTGTGTCTTCGATGATATCTTTGCTCGAGGAGTCAGTTCTCTTTGAACGAGCATGCTTCGAGAAGAATCTGATGGATAAAACTTGGTTATGAATGTATTATCACATGGAGTCTCTCTTTAGTATATCTTGTTTTTTCTTTAATTATTGAATCATTTATACAGTGTTACATCTTTTATTGAGCTAACTATACTTGGTTTTTTATGTTTAGTGTTTTTGGGTTTTCCTACTCAATATTAGTATACTCACCTCTGCATGGGATTTTCCCATACATGTCGTGTTAGGTGTAGATGGTAGCCCTTTTTATGGAGTCCATGGTGGACATGGAGTGGGTTGATCTTAGATAGATCTAAGAAGAGCGAGGTGTTTTCCACGATCATACCTTTTACCTAGTCCTCTCCCTTGAAGAAGGTTTTACTTCTATAGTTTCAGTTATACTTGTGTTATATACAATCTATAGTGGGCATGTATTTGGCCTGGTTTACTTTCCCTTTACTTCCTGGTGTACTGTGGTTGTGGATTTGAGTGGTATACATGTATTCTATCAGTTTTTTGTACATTTTACCATTTTTTGTCTTGGAGATGTGCGAGTGTGTACTGGTATATTAGGCTAATGCATCCCATTTTGGATAATCTTTACTAGGTGGTAGTAACCAGCCCATGTCCTATCAAAGGAAGGCTTTGGGTAGTCATGGAACATATCCCTCTTAGATAGTTAATCATAGAGTGGTATCATAGAAGGTTGGTTATACTTTAGTACTGGGAGTCTATGAGACTTGTTTGGGGAAATCATGTTAAGTGTTTGGAGTTCGTCTTTCAGGCCAGGGACACCAGTTTTAGTGTGGCAGCTAACGTATCCACACACCATGACTCTGAGCACATTCTTCTCAACTCAATATAGAAAAATATTGGTTTTATATAAAAACAGTTGTACATGCATCATGTAGGATTGGTTGCTTATTTCATGTCCTTCTTGAGTTAGCTCCCTAGATATAATCTATTAAACATGGTACATCATTTTTATTTCAGGGTTCCTACATTCAGACAACCAAATAGCATTACACAATGTGATCACGAAGATGATATTCCAAGTTATCAAGAATCTTTACATGGGCCTATATAAAATATACCAAATCCAAGAGGTTTACTAAATATACCACTACCCGTCGAGCACTAGCTACTACCATCACCACCAACTAAGGATGAACGTAGGTTGAGTGTGTTGCATGGGTTTCAGAGGTAGTGACCACCCTTGTATTAGGGTGAGCCAGACCCCTAGATGTCCAAGGATTGGTTAAAGTTAGTCATTCTTGTTTTCCACCTTAGGGGGATGCCTGATGACCATATGGTAGTCCTTGCCTCAAGATTCTTCAGGGCTATATGAGGTGATGATAGAGCTTGGTTACTCATTCATCGGATGAGAAAACTCTTTATTGGATAGTCTTTATGAATCTCTGCAGAGATGAATTATATCTATCCACATTGAGATCGGTACACATACAAGAGATTCTATATAGAATCCCGTATTTTTATAACATAACGTTCATTCCATTACACGGAACTGAGGATCTTTAAGGTTTAGTGTCTTGGAAACAAGGAACAAAAAACATGAAACAAAAAAACATTCTTCTTAAACACTTGAAAGGATTCTCCTCATGTTCACCCTAGGCTTATTACTGCATCTCATAACCTGGGGACATACATCAAAAGGAAGGGTGAGCAGAAGGCCCAGCAATGGAAACAAGTGAAACATTTTACATATGAACTTGAGATACATCAATAAAGTCATGAAAAGAACTTTAAGGCATGAAAATGAAATCATGAGGCATGTCATAATAAAAATAAAACTTTTTCATAACTTGAAGATGTGGCTACATCATTTAACATAGAAAATAATTAACATATCACCAAGGTCCATCCCCAAGGTTTCATTTGAAAATTACCAAGGTTATTCACCAAGGATCGTGAAAATTGTAATCTCTAGTGGTTACATCATTACCCAATGCATTGGAGCGCTATCAGGGCGCACCCTTAAATTTGTCTTTATTATCATGTGATCCACATATATCATAATGAATAATTTCATAAATAACCCATATATCATAAAAGAAATGGGTTTCATTTCATAATCATAACATTTTAAAAACTGCTTTAAAGACATGATCTTTACGTCACTTTAAACCCACAAAAAGGGAAAGCGGGTTTCATGTATGTAAATCCCGGAATTTAAAATAGAACATCTTGGTATATATGTGAAAACCCATATAGAAGTTAGAGCTTTGAGTATTCACTTAATAAAATAAAATATCTTTAGAAAAAAGAGAGAGACATTTTGAGATGAAAATTCTGCAACATAACGGCTATGTTACAAGGTTTTTAGAAAACATTGAAAAGAGAGGTGACATTGGTCAAACATATATAAATGACCCATAAAACAGTAGAGGGACAGAATATAAGGGATTTAAGAACATGGTAATGAAATTTGAAATTATACCATATGAAATGAAGAACATGAAAGGAAGACAAAAATAAGATTTCTCTTATGAAAATTCGGCAGCCTAACAGCGTTACATAAACTTCAACCAAAAATGAATTGATGAGATCAAATAGGGTCTCTAATCATATGAACATAAAATATCAGTATGATAGATATAGATATCATACCCCAACAAAATAAAAAGTAACTTTCAAGACTTGACATGGAATTAGAACTTTGAAAAGGGAGAAGGGTGCAAGGACCACTTAAAAATTCCGCAGCCTAATGACGCCACTTAAACTTCAAAATACTGAATTAAAGAGATAAAATGGGGTCTCTCATAATATGTTCATAAAAGATCAGTATGATATATATAGAGATCATACCCAAAAATAACAAAAAGGAACTTGAAATAATTGACATGAAAGTAGAACTTCAAAACGAGAAGGGTGAAGAACCACTTAAAAATTCGGCAGCCTAACGGCGCCACTTAAAACATCAAAATACTGAATTGAAGCGATCAAATGGGTTCTCTCATCATATGATCATAAAATATTAGTATGATAAATTTAGAGATCATACCCCAACATAATAAAAAAGAACTTGAAATACTTTACATGAAAATAGATCTTGAAAAATGAGAAAGGAGAAAGAATCTGTTACAAAAATTTCGGCAGCCTAACGGCGCCACTTAAAACTTCATAAAACGAAATAATGAGAGCAAGAGGGGATCTCTCATTATATGAACATAAAAAGGGCAGTAAGAGGATTATAAAATAACATCCTCCAACATAATAACATGGGTCATAAAAGGAATGACATAAAAGAGATTACTTGAAATGAAAGAGAGAGGTCGGATCCCTTACCTTAAAACGTAACTCTTAAAACTCAAAGGTTTGGACCTTGAGGGCTTGGGGGCACCTTGGGAGGACTCCTTGGGAGGTAAGTAGACCAGAACATAGTTGGGGGAGATTTGGGAGTGAAAACTAAATGAGGAAAGGGTGGGTATTTATAGGGAAAGTGAGGGGACAAGGCATTAATGGCCAAGGGACACCTCATTAGTGGTTTTGGCAAAACCATGGGCTTGCCCATGGTATTTGCCCATGGTATTGGCCACTTGGGACACCTCATACCTTATCTTACTATTCATAATTCGACTATATTGAATATATAATTAATACATCATTTAATGATGTCATTAAACACCCGTAACTTAAAAACTATATTTTCACTATTCATCGAAAATTCAACTTTCTCAGAATAATCCCAAAATCTCACCTTAACCAAATATCAATGCTCTGATTTCAAAAATGAAATCCATTTTATAAAAATAATTTTCTAAATATTTTTAATTTATTTTTAAATAAAAACACTATTCATCGAAAATTTATTTTTTTCAGAAAAATCCCCAAAAATTACCTTAACATAATATCGATGCTCTGAGTTCAAAAATGAAGTCCATTTTATAAAAATAATTTTCTAAATATTTTTAATTAAAATTTTAATTAAAAAACACTATTCATCCGAAAAAAACTAATACTTGAATAATAATTTATGAAACCGTTATTTAACCATTTTATTGAATCACATTACTTAATCAAAGTGCCTAGCTTATTTTAATACTTTCTTTAAGTGAGATTACTAATCCATTTGGACACATTATTAATCCTAATCATAAAATCACTATTCATAATTTACTATTCATCAAAAATCAAGTTGATCTTATTAGACTCTAAATTTCATACTGAACATAATTGTAGAAGACCATTTTTTGAAAATCATTACACATTTTTAATTATTTAGGGTTTACATAAACATTTTTAAAATATCCTTTTTCTAAAATTCATCAAAAATATTCATACTAAATTTATCCGGTCATTTGAAAATTCATAAAAGAAATCGAAATTTTTATTTAAAACAAAGGATTACACAAGACAGTTACGGTCTCCTTACATATCCCCTTATCACACCAGCATAGGACCTAAGTGTAAGGTGTGCTAAGGTGAGAGAATTTGAGGGAGGCTCGGCCAACATCGCACGAGTAGTAATTTATATCAGTTTGAAATTCTCGAGAATGCGATCCCGTTATAGCTTTATACGATGAAGTTCAGCTTGGGTTTGGTCCAGAGTAAAGACCAGAGGTGCTACCTCCTTCCCAAGTTCTGTTAGATGGGCTTCGATCGGTCCAAGACTACTGGGTGAGGCCATCGAATCTTCTTTCTATATCAATTAAACAAGATTTCTTGTATTTAGAGACAATATTCAAAACGTTTAGTTTACAGCGGTCATATTGACCATTGGTCAAATAACAGTCAAAACCGAACAGTCTCATTTTAATTATACTCACGTTACCAAATGAAACATTTTTTTTGAGTATAAAAATAACACATAAAATTAGGAAACAATATTTATTTAAAATTTCGGGTCGTTACAATCTTCCCCCCTTAAGAAATTGCGTCCTCGAAATTTTTAAAATTGGGTTTTTAAATTTTATTGAAAGTCCCACATCGGAAAAGGAGTCAGTAAAACTATTACTTTAAAAGAAAGAAAGGGATGTACAAAGGTCACCCGAGTTAACCCACACTAGGATTTCATGTAGGAAAACATGGACATGGAGGAGAAAACAAAGGGTCTTGTTCTGAGGGAGAGTGATAGAGAACATGATTAATAGAAAGTTAACCATGAGAAAATCCCAAAAATAGGATGTGTGTAAATGGTCTTAGATTACCTAGTAGGAAACATAAACCAACAACATTTTTGTTTTACGTTTCTTTTCATAATTTTGAGGAATTCATTTACTACATAGAAAAAAAACATAAGAAAATATACCTACCTTCAAGTAGAGTTTCATCCTTTAATAAGTCCCTACCAACACTAATCTTTTCTCCAAATGATGAGAATTCAAAAACACTTGGTCTCATAAAAGCACAAGAATCATCTTCTAGAGAATCACATAATCTACAAAAGATTAACTATCTATTTCTTATATCTTTAAACATTATCCCAAAAACAGAAAGGTTAAGGTAAAACAACTCTTCAAAAAGAAATAATCCCATAGGAATGGAAACTACTTTTAAATCTTCAAAGTTCCATGGTACTACCCAAAGTTCATCATAGACTATTCCATAAATAACGGTCCTTAAAATTCCTCAAAATAAACCAAACCAAGATTGAAACCCAAATACAAGAAGGATTTGATAACATAGTCTTCCAAAACAACTTCATTGTTCATCTCCAGACAACATCAACCACTCCTAAAATCTTATAACAAAAGTAGCTAACCTAAACATATTTTACCCAAGATAGGTTAATCATTCCCATAAGTAACCTAAATTACTATAAGTCCACCTTAAATTCATCAATTCTTCAAAATATAAGTCAACCTTACTCCTCAATTAAAATACTATAGTAATATATTTACCTCGATCATATAGGGTCCCCAAAATAGTGAACGTCTTCCAAAATACTAATCATCTTTTAATCTCCTAATCATCTCTGTCATATTAATACGGAAATTGTCGTATTTCCTATCACATTGGTTGTTGGGACACGTTATTCCATTTCCCACCATTAACTAATAAGAGAAAGTATAATTAGAGGCTTAAATACTTAACCAATAATCATGAAAAGGAACTTAAAGCACATAAGGATAACTTGTAGAAGAAAATTATACCCTAACTTGTGATCCCCTAGGTTCCCATCTAGGTTATCCATGATCATATATTCTTATGTGAATCTTTATTTTATTTTATCTTTGTTCCTTTAACAATGGTTCATACCAAGCTTATGAATTTACCAAAGCATATCCCCCGGGAGTGTCGTAACTAAGAGTGCTGCAAGGCCCATTGTTGTGTACCAGTTCCCGTTCGAGTCTAGCTCAAAGCGGTGTTTTTGGGTTTTACCCCTATATACATCTGTTCCAGAGCCACCTCTACCTTCTCGTATCCAGACAGGGATGTATTTTCTTGGCAACCCCTTACTCAATACTCACCAAAATACCAGGAAGATTTCCTATATTTAAAGTTTTCTATAGGGTTCTTCCTAGAGTTTTCATATCCTAATTTCCACAAATAACTAAACATTCCTTTGATACCAACTATAGAATCCCGTCTTTTTATAACATAACGTTCATTCCATTACACAGAACTGAGGATCTTTAAGGTTTAGTGTCTTGGAAACAAGGAACAAAAAACATGAAACAAAAAAAACATTCTTCTTAAACACTTGAAAGGCTTCTCCTCATGTTCGTCCTAGTCTCATTACTGCATCTCATAACCTGGGGACATACATCAAAAGGAAGGGTGAGCAGAAGGCCCAGCAAGGGAAACAAGTGAAACATTTTACATATGAACTTGAGATACATCAATAAAGCCATGAAAAGAACTTTAAGGCATGAAAATGAAATCATGAGGCATATCATAATAAAAATAAAACATTTTCATAACATGAAGATGTGGATACATAATTTAACATAGACAATCATTAACATATCACCAAGGTCCATCCCCAAGGTGTCATTTGAAAATTACCAATGTTATTCACCAAGGTATCGTGAAAATTGTAATCTCTAGTGGTTACATCATTACCCAATGCATTGGAGCGCTATCAGGGCGCACCCTTAAATTTTCCTTTATTATCATGTGAGCCACATATATCATAATAAATAATTTCATAAATAACCCATATATCATAAAAGAAATGGGTTTTATTTCATAATCATAACATTTTAAAAACTGCTTTAAAGACATGATCTTTACGTCACTTTAAACCCGCAAAAAGGGAAAGCGGGTTCCATGTATGTAAATCCCTGAATTTAAAATAGCACATCTTGGTATATATGTGAAAACCCATATAGAAGGTAGAGCTTTGAGTATTAACTTAATAAAATAATATATCTTTAGAAAAAACAGAGAGACATTTTGAGATGAAAATTCTGCAACATAACGGCTATGTTACAAGGTTTTTAGAAAACATTGAAAAGAGAGGTGACATTGGTCAAAAATTCATAAATGACCCATAAAATAGTATAGGGACAGAATATAAGGGATTTAAGAACATGGTAATGAAATTTGAAATTATACCATATGAAATGAAGAACATGAAAGGAAGAAAAAAATAAGATTTCTCTTATGAAAATTCGGCAGCCTAACAGCGTTACATAAACTTCAACCAAAAATGAATTGATGAGATCAAATAGGGTCTCTCATCATATGAACATAAAATATCCGTATGATAGATATAGAGATCATACCCCAACATAATAAAAAGGAACTTGTAAGACTTGACATGGAATTAGAACTTTGAAAAGGGAGAAGGGTGCAAGGACCACTTAAAAATTCCGCAGCCTAATGACGCCACTTAAACTTCAAAATACTGAATTAAAGAGATCAAATGGGGTCTCTCATCATATGGTCATAAAAGATCAGTATGATAGATATAGAGATCATACCCAAAAATAACAAAAACGAACTTGAAAGAATTGACGTGATAGTAAAACTTCAAAACGAGAAGGGTGAAGAACCACTTAAAAATTTGGCAGCCTAACGACGCCACTTAAAACTTAAAAATACTGAATTGAAGCGATCAAATGGGGTCTCTCATCATATGATCATAAAAGATCAGTATGATAAATTTAGCGATCATACCCCAACATAATAAAAAGGAACTTGAAATACTTTACATGAAAATAGATCTTGAAAAATGAGAAGGGAGAAAGAATCTATTACAAATATTTCGGCAGCCTAACGATGCCACTTAAAGCTTCATAAAACGAAATAATGAGAGAAAGAGGGGATCTCTCATTATATGAACATAAAAAGAGCAGTAATAGGAGTATAAAAGAACATCCTCCTACATAAGAACATGCAGCATAAAAGGAATGACATAAAAGAGATTACTTGAAATGAAAGAGAGAGGTCAGATCCCTTACCTTAAAACGTAACTCTTAAAACTCAAAGGTTTGGACCTTGAGGGCTTGGGGGCACCTTGGGAGGACTGCTTGGGAGGTAAGGAGACCAGAACTTCGTTGTTGGAGAGTTGGGAGTGAAAACTAAAGGAGGAAAGGGTGGGTATTTATAGGGAAAGTGAGGGGACAAGGCATTAATGGCCAAGGGACACCTCATTAGTGGTTTTGGCAAAACCATGGGCTTTCCCATGGTATTTGCCCATGGTATTGGCCACTTGGGACACCTCATACCTTATCTTACTATTCATAATTCTACCATATTGAATATATACTTAATACATCATTTAATGATGTCATTAAACACCCGTAACTTAAAAACTATATTTTCACTATTCATCGAAAATTCAACTTTCTCAGAATAATCCCAAAATTTCACCTTAACCAAATATCAATGCTCTGATTTCAAAAATGAAATCCATTTTATAAAAATAATTTTCTAAATATTTTTAATTTAATTTTTAAATAAAAACACTATTCATCGAAAATTTATTTTTTTCAGAAAAATCCCCAAAAATTACCTTAACATAATATCGATGATCTGAGTTCAAAAATGAAGTCCATTTTATAAAAATAATTTTCTAAGTATTTTTAATTAAAATTTTAATTAAAAACACTATTCATCCGAAAAAACTAATACTTGAATAATAATTTATGAAACCGTTATTTAACCATTTTATTGAATCACATTACTTAATCAAAGTGCCTAGCTTATTTTAATACTTTCTTTAAGTGAGATTACTAATCCATTTGGACACATTATTAATACTAATCATAAAATCACTATTCATAATTTACTATTCATCAAAAATCAAGTTGATCTTATTAGACTCTAAATTTCGTACTGAACATAATTGTAGAAGACCATTTTTTGAAAATCATTACACATTTTTAATTATTTAGGGTTTACATAAAAATTTTTAAAATATCCTTTTTCTAAAATTCATCAAAAATATGCATACTATATTTATCCGGTCATTTGAAAATTCATAAAAGAAATCGAAATTTTTATTTAAAACAAAGGATTACACAAGACAGTTACGGTCCCCTTACATATCCCCTTATCACACCAGTATAGGACCTAAGTGTAAGGTGTGCTAAGGTGAGAGAATCTGAGGGAGGCTCGGCCAACATCGCACGAGTAGTAATTTCTATCAGTTTGAACTTCTCGCGAATGCGATCCCGTTCTAGCTTTATATGATGAAGTTCAGCTTGGGTTTGGTCCAGAGCAAAGCCCAGAGGTGCTACCTCCTTCCCAAGTTCTGTTAGATGGGCTTCGATCGGTCCAAGACTACTGGGTGAGGCCATCGAATCTTCTTTCTATATCAATTAACCAAGATTGCTTGTATTTAGAGACAATATTCAAAACGTTTAGTTTCCAGCGGTCATATTGACCATTGGTCAAATAACAGTCAAAACCCAACAGTCTTATTTTAATTATACTCATGTTACCAAATGAAACATTTTTGTTGAGTATAAAAATAACACATAAAATTAGGAAACAATATTTATTTAAAATTTCGGGTCGTTACATTCTACATCTATAGTAGTTTTGTATGACCCTGGAGGATTATTCAGTGACGTTTAATGATCTTTCGTAAAACTCCTTAGATATGGTATGAGACTATTTATTTAGGAATCAGACGTTTGAGAAGGGATTTCATTAGGGGATTAGGGAATCAATGTTCTCACTTATCATTTCTACCTATGAGGGGGTTCTTGGGCAAGCCCTATTTGTGGAAAATTTTCTAGAATAGAGGACACCAGTTTTGGGAGCTAGTGGTGGGAACCTGGTAGCTGATACCTTGGTAGAAGGTATCCAATGATAGTCACAAGTATACATGAAGATCAGGTGATTTATGAGGCGATCCAAGGTCTCTGGTTCAGTAGTGAATGGCTCCTATGGTGTCATAAATCATCCATTGGATAAGTGATGTTTTTCATGTGATGATCGGGGACATCTGGCATGAGATTTCACAAACCATCATAGAGCTAATCGATAGAAATTCAAGTGACAACCTAGACAGGGATAGAGACTATATCATGGTGTTCTGTAGGGTGTAAAACATGGTATAGGAGTCACTATGGTTGAAAGAGGTGGTTAAAGGTTCAACCTATTACCACAAACACCCCTAGGTGGTCAACACCAGGATACAGGAGCTATTGGACTGGGATAAGGCCAACTATAGGATATGGATGCTTATAACATCAAGAATCCAGGGATGATTTGAGGCACAATCTATGTCTTTTCTTCCATAATTGAGTATTTATAGGCACATGTTCTAGTTATTCCTTTCTCACCAAGAATCTAGTTTGAGACTCGAATATTCTAGTTGAACCATTTACTCGGTCCATATGGTTAGATATTTCTATTAGAGGAGGCATGATGGTCAAACACTAGTTCCAAAATAGTTACATGACTCTTATGGGAGATAGTTTTGGTTGGGATCTATTGGTAGTGTATTTTATGCCTTATGAATTCATTCATAGTATGGACTAGTTACCCATAGTTCAGGCTCAAATTTACTATTTTAGGTGATGAGTGTAGTGTGTCCTCGATTATGGAACCTATTTTTCTATTTTTGGTGAAAGGGAAATATAGGAAGTGCATGATCCACCCACATATATGTGGTTACATCTAATTACTTATTAGTTATCCAGCCTCACCCTTCGTGTAGTGGAGGACATGAGTCCTCAATTTCCTGCTTTTGTGTTAGAGTATGAAGATGTTATTCCCAAAAATGTTCCAAGTTTACCTCCCTACGAGGAGATAGACTTATGAATTTAATTTCAGTCCTATATGGCACTAATATCAACAGAATCTTATCAGATGGCTCATGAAGAGCTTCTAGAGTTGAGGACACAATTGGAGAACTTGCAGAATAAGGGCTTCGTGAGACCCAGTGTTTCACCTTGGGCTTCTCTAGTGTTGCTTACTAAGAAGGTTGATGAGAGAATGAGGTTATGTGTGGACTTTTTGACTTAAACCTAGTTACCATGAATAAAAAGTATCCACTACCAAGTATTGATGACCTGTTTGATCAGTTTAAAGGGTTTTGATGGATCTCAAAGGTTGACCTCAGATCAGGATATCACCAGCTATGAGTACAAGGTTGGGATATACCAGATACATCCTTCCAATGTCTTGATGATCACTATGAGTACATGTTGATGATGTTTGGCTTGGAGAACATCACAAAATTTTTCATGGGACTTGTGAACCAGATTCATTAGCCTTTCATAGATCGATTCATGGTAGTCTTCATCAATGACATCATAGTGTATTCGGTGTCCAAGGAGGAGCACACGAGACACATGAAGATGGTTCTAGGAAAACTCTGAGAGAACCAACATTATGGGAATCTCTATATGTTCTAGTTGTTGATTCTAGATGGACATTTTCTAGGACATATCCTCTCGAAATATGAAGATATAGTGGATCCAGAAAACATTGACGAAGTTCCTGCTTTAGAGCCACCAAAGAGTGTTACTGTGGTCCATAAGTTCTTTTGAATAGAAATGTAATATCAAAGGTTTGTACCAAAATTATCCAGACTAGAAGAACCCTTTACTGATTTGACATGAAAGGGGAAGCCTTTCCTATGAAAAAAAACTTCCAACTTTCCTATCTGGAGCTGAGGCATAGGTTTGTGAGCACTCCCATTTTAAGGTTACCAGAGTAAGGTGGTGAGTATGTGTTGTTCTATAATGAATTATGGAAATTCCTTAGTTGTGTCTTGATATATAGGAAAGTAGTGATTGCATATTTTTCATTCTAGTTTCAATCACATGATCATAATTACATGACCCATGATCTTGAGATAATAGTGGTAGTATTAGCTTTGAAGATGTGAAGACACAACCTAATGTGCGATCAGTTTTTCATCTACTATGACTATAAGAGTTCGAAGTATATATTCTATTAGAAGGATCAGAACATGAGACAGAAAAATGACCACTGTTCGTATAGTAATATGACTTTGAGAATGACTATATTCATGGGAAGGGGACGTGGTGGTAGATACTCTTAGCATGATATCTAGGTCGCAGTTGTTGAACGAGGTGTTAATGTAGTTGGCCTCATTTCATATAGGCTTTATGGATGGATGTAGATTATATTAACTCCATTAAATGGTTATAAAACCATCACTCTTATATCTAGTCAAGGAGGTATAACTTGGGGATACTGACTGTGAGACCCTATGTGCTCAGATATCTATAGCTCATTCTTCTTATGGATAATCAAAAGGTGGGGTGCACCTTGTTCTCTTCAGAGGAGGAATGATGTTACTAGTGATGTTATGGGAGGAGAGTTTGACGTATTTTCCTATATACCATTTAAAGGTATATAAAAGTGTGTAAAACATGTACTGGGACATCTACCATTATTGTTGTGGACCATGTATGTAGAATGAAGTTGTAGATTTTGTTTCTAGATGCCTTACATGTCATCATATAAAGGCTTAGCACCAGGTTCTAGTGGTTTTAACTCAACCACTTAAGGTTCTAGAATATAAGTGGGATGGGATACTAATGGAACTCATGATAGTATTACCACATATATCTAGGGGACATGATTCCATTTTGGTGATTGTTGACCAACTCACAAAGTCAGCCAACTTTATAGCTATTTGACAGAAGAGTTCAGTAGAGATATTGGGATGCCTCTACCAGCATGAAATAGTTCAAATACATAGAGTTTCATTGAAGATTTTTTATGATTGTGATAATCCTTTTACATCCCAGTTGTGTAAGTAATTTCAGGAGGTGTTTGGGACCCAACTACAAAGGATCATGACATTTCTCTTGTAGATAGGTGGCCGGATTGACTAGAAAATTTAAGTTCTTGAGGACATGATGAGACCTTGCATGTTAAACTTTTACCGTAGTTGGGAGGATTAGCTACCACTGGTGGATTTTTCATACAAAAATAGATACCATTTTACTTTTGGTATGGATCCATTTGAGGAGTTGTATGGGAGACCATAAAGGTCATAACTTTTCTAGAAGGTCCCAGGAGAGTCAATGCTCATGGGACCAGAGTTGGTGTGTGCTACTATAAAAAACGTTCAGATCATCCAAGAGTGGTTGAAGAGTGTACAGATCCATCGTAAGTCTTAAGTTGAGAGGTGATTAAGGCCTTTTTATTTTTAAGAAAGAGACCATGTCTTCCTTCTTGTTTAACCTCGATGTGGATTATGGATATTTTGACACGGCGGCAAGCTATCTCAGAGCTTTATCGGCCCTTTTCTTAAGATGCGTAGAGTTAGGGAGGTGGTGTACCACATAGATCTACCTCTGCATTTAGATATGATACACAACTTCTTCCACTTATCGTAGCTATAGAGGTACATGCATGACCCATCTCAGGTAATCGATTAGGGTGAGATGGACATCGAGGATGGATTGAGTATTGTGGAGTATCCAGTGGAGATTGGGGATTGGTAGGAGAGGATCCATTAAGGTGATTGATTTCTTTGGTGTGCATTTAGTGGAAGCACAATATTCTCCAGGAGAGCACATGGGAGTATGAGGCTCAGATTCATTCTCAGTACCCCCACCTATTTGAGTAACCATTATTATAGATTTTCAAGGATGTAAATCCCCATAGTGGGGAGAATTTAACATCTTCAATTTTCTGTGTATTATTTTTAGATATTATATGGATTATTTTTGAGACTAGGAGTTAAGATGACATAAAATTATGAATCATGGTGTGCCTAGTATAATTGTTCTAAAAACAATTAATATATTTAATAACACCATGGCTTGGTTTTCTAAAAAAATGTGATAATTCTTAAATGAATTCCCAAATTAGAGATATGAGGGAACCATTGAGTTCAAAATAGTAGATTTAACTTATGTGTGACCTAACATTGGTTAGCATTGGTCTTTTTTGAAAACATTGTCATTGGCATAAAATGAATAAAATAATTTAATTATTTTCATGAAGTAGTTATTTTTTTATTGTATCCTTATTTCTGAATTCTAGGGTTAGTCGCATAACTCTAGAAATTTGGGAGGATTTAAAGAGAGATCTCGGTAACCTTTCTTGTGAGAGACAATAGATCAAGGATCAAAGAATTATACACATCTATTTTGATGGATCTCACCAACAAATGAAATAATCCATTATTCGTTATAAGTGATTGATCCAACTAGATGTAGTTGTGTGTTTCATTTTTTTATTCCCAATTTTTAATTTCTATGATGAAAAAAAATCGTTTAATGAACACATTGATTTTTAGATCAATTTCTTTATAGGAAGTGTTTTATTCTAGGTAATTTATTTAATCTGGATTTTATACCCAAATCCCTTGTTCTTGATCATTGGCCAATAACCCTTGTCTACTGATGATAAAAAATTGTTCTTGTGTATTTTCTTCATCCATTATTCGCATAATTCAGCATTGGATCGTTTTTATCTTCTCTTGATGTTTCCGAGTGGTTCTTCACAACATCGCACCACCCGAATTTTATGAAAATCAACAAAAAATGTTGGATCGCTATTGATCATGACCTAATGAGATCATATCTATGATCATTGTGATTTTTAGACATTAGAGGATGCATGGTGGTCCATGGAAGGGACCATCAGTGAATAGCGGTGGTGTAGGATGACATCCCGAGTGTTGGTGGTAGAGCTATGTGTGGTCATAGAAGGGGTTAAGTGACTTGCGAAGGATATATAGAAGCTGGTGGGGAAGATAGACAAGGGATTGAGGAGGCAGATATGGTATGTGGGGTAGGCTTTCCTAGTTGGTCTATCTAGGATGTCCAATTGTGGGTGGGTCGGACTAGGTCTATGTGTTAGACCAAACGAGGATGACTCAAAACATTCATGGTTCAACTGGGTTAGAAATAGGTGTCTTCACACCTGTGATGCGATCAACCATGTGGTGTGGTCAACCGCGAGGTAGAGTGGCAGGTGGAGCGGTCATTCCATGATGGCCATGCAGTTGAAGAATGGGTAGCCGACCACAGGGACCGGTCAGGCGCAACAGTTGGACTAACCATGACTTTCAATCCATGGGTGCCTAGTCCATTCGGTAGAAGGAATGACCATGGTTGTAGGTGGACCAACTGCAGTAGTATGTGGACTGACCTGAGTGATAGGTGGACTGATCGTATTAGTTGTTCCACATGCCCTATCAGGTCTACAAATAGCTTCATTAAAATGGTCATAACCCATAAATGGTGTGTCTAAACAACATTCTATCTAAAGCTGAGTGACCCAAATTCTATGATGGTCCGCTTAAGAACAATTTTGGGGAATTTATATATATTATAGGATATTTATTTACTATTTTTTTCCATTATAGTTTGAATTAATTCTTGTGGTCCTTTCCTTGTTTGTATAGTGTGGTATTACATCCACATCATTGGATTGTAACCCCATCTAGAGAAAGAGTCTTGGATAGAGTTGAGGTGTCCCTCTACAAGAATGTAGTGAAATACTCTATCATCCCTATTTCTATTTTTGGAATCATTGTGCCTCCCTGAGTAGTACATTGATCCTACATCTATAGGGACACTACATTAGGGCTTGTGGAATCATTAGCATATGATCCCCTACAAAAAGGGTTGATCCAGTTTGGGTTCATGGGGTCCCCTAGAGGTTCTAGGAATGACCCCCTCCCTATGTATCATAATATTCTTAGAATATTATGTTTTATTTTGGAGAGTCCCAAATGAGCTAGGCCTCTTCGTTTAGTGTATGTGATGACATCATGGCTCGAGGAGTGACATCTCCCAGAACGAGCATGCTTTGAGAAGAATCCTATAGCTAGAATTTGGTTATGACCATTTGATGTCGTTGAGTCTCTCTTGATTATTTAATTGTTTTTATTTACATCTTATATATTTTATATAGTGTTACATCATGTATTGAGCTGAATATCCTTGGTTCTTTGTGTTTAGTGTTTTTGTGGATTCCTTTAAAGTATTGTTATACTCACCACTGCATGGGATATTCCCACACGTGTCATGGCCTTTGAAGATGGTGACCCTTTGTATGGTGTATAAGGAGTACCGAGAGTGGGTGGAGTATTTCTAGAGCTTGGAAGAATCAAGTGTTTACCAATAGTGTACCTTTGATGTAGTCCTCTCCCTTGGAACATGTTTGACTTCTACAATTTTAGTTAGACTTCTGTTAGAGACACTTTGTGGTGGTCTTATATTAAGCCATGTTTACTTTTCCTTTACTTATTATAGTACTTTTGTTATGGGATAATAGTATCATGAATGAATTCTTTCAATTGTTTTACATTTCATCATTGTGTGGCTTGAAGATGTTTTCATGTTTATAGTTAATTTAGTATAATGTCTCCCATTTTTGGGAAATTCCTAATAGGTTTTACTCACTAACCTATAGGAAATCGGATGCAGCCGGGTGGTAGTCATGGTATGGTCTCCTCTAGGGTGGGTCATTACAAAATAGATCATCAATATGAGGTAGAAGAGACGTACTTTTTATTCTTATCTTGTTTATTTACCAACATCCAATGGAGAGTGGCTCTGATCAAACTTTCTTCGTATGAAAAAGTATACGTTCACCCAATGATTTCAAAATAGTTTGAATAAATACCTTATTAATATTATCTTGGAGTTTATTTTTAAATTTCTACAACCTAATTTGGGCCATTATAAATAGTTTCTTTGAAATAGTTGTATCACCAGGTGCGATATTTATAGAAAACCCAAATTTTCATTTTGGATAAACACTATATGTAATTCTACAAATAAAAAAAATCCAATACAAAGAGAAATATATTTTATTTTGAGTTTCTCTCTATCCATTTGAGATATTATCCCTTTTAAAATGGGAATCAAGACTCGTACATTGGATATAATTTTAAATGGATGTTCATATTTATCATTACACAGATAGATAATCATAGGTTGGTTTGAAATGTCATATAAGACATCCCATCCTTTGAAATTGATATTGAGTTTTTTAAAATAAATACATTCAATGACCAAAATATCATAAAATATAACTAGAGGGAGGTTAATGATATTTTCATGAATCACATTCATAAATTAAATAATTATGAAAATTTTTGTTATTCAATCATCCAAATATTAGTTGTTTTCAGTGTTATTTTAATATACAATTTTTTGGGAAATAAATTAACATTCCTAAAGGATTTTCATTATATAATAAAATTATTAAATATTATCTTAAATAAAAAACATAAATAATTGCACTTGGTTATCACCTCCTCAATATCATTGTTCTATCTTTAATCCCTAAATAAAATTATATTGGTTAGCATGACCATAAAGTATCATTAATAAGAGATTTTAATCATGAGTAATCATTTATAGGATGCCTTAATCATAATGCCTTGTTCTCAATCATTGAAACCATGTTTTTTCCCTTGGTGATGCACGATCATCATCTATTTTAATAAATTATCATTATTTAAAATAAATATATAAATTAACCATAACATATAACTTTTTTGTGTCAAACTAAGTGAGTAGTAATATAACACTCATCATACATGAGATGTCAGTTGAAATATACATGACCAACTATTTTAGTTTTGTTACCCCTAGATGAATCTATTAAAAAATTAAAACCAATTTTAGTATCCAGATATTGATGTATTACTAGTATAACTATATAATATATTAATTACTATAAATTTATGACGTTATCTAATATATAGACTTATCAGTATAATTATAAAAAATCTATAATTATAATATAAAATGATTGGAAAATAATACCTTCTATACCGCCTATATAAACTCATACTTTTTATTCATAGATATTATATTTTAATTAATTAATATTTAATATATTTTTCATATACATGGATTATGATCGTAGCGGTTTCATTCCTTTATATAAAACACACACCATTGTGTTATTTCATGAATAATCTTCAATGTCTCCAATAAATGTCATGAAGCATATTACTCTTCTTAGAGATAATCTACTTGAAAACTTTCATTATAACCCATGGAAAGAAGAAATATTATTTGGTGGTCTTAGATACTCAGTAAGAGTAATTTATGGAGATATCAATGATCACATAAGCATTACATGAGAATTATAGTATAAGAAAATGAGATTAATATTTCATAAATATACCAAACATGACATAGATCATAATCATGAGTCATGGAATAAATCATGGTAGATAATAAGATATAAATCATAAAGGTATCAAAGAAAATGAGACATGATAACATAACATTAGCATAAGAAAAATGATTAAATAATTAACATAATGATTGAAATTTATTACCTTAGGAATGGGTCATTGTAAAGGCTATAAAAGTATATTAGGATCAATCCCAATTTCATCATATCTTTAGTCATGGTGCACTCCAAAGTCTATCAATGTTGAAAAAAAACTATTACATTATTGGTTTTACTCTCCAGTACATTGCATATTAACTCAGCTGATATCCAACTTTACCCAATGTATATTGTTTTCATTAAAAGAACCAAGAATAATTTACTATTCCCTAAAAGTTATTTTAGTAATATTTTATTAATTTTTAAATTTATTTAAAAAATACTCAAATAATACATGTTATTATATTACAAATGTAGTACATTAACTAAATGTGAATCGACTATTTGTTTTAATATACACAAAAATAATGAAATTCACCCACATCATGAATACACATTTGTTAAAATCATCCTTTGTAATTTTATTCTTTTCAAATATAATTTCCTCCTTAATATTTTGAATACATTTATAATATAATTTAATGACTTTAATTAAAAAAAATTTCCTCAATAAATTTTCTACTGATATTATAAATTTATTTTTATCTATAACAATGTCCTTTCTTGTTTCTTATGATTTAAAAATGACATGATAAAATGTTTCCATAATTATTCAATATCTATATAGATTGTGATTATGATGATTAAATGGTTATAAAACATGTATCCCTTGTATGGGTTATGATTCAAATATATGATGAATTTATTATCCTATAGTGGTACAAATATATGTGGTTTTCATTATGTGATGAGTCAGTGTCGAATAATATATCCATCTAATGCATTCGGAAAAAATGGAAATTTTCTGAGATAATAAGTACTAGAAATGGGACTAAACCCAGTTCCATAATTAATAAGTTCATAATGGTAATAATGGGTGTGAAACTTGGCTAAGGAAATGATTGAATAGGGATTAAACCTAATCTACTATGATTTTATTCATAGTAATAATCCACTAAGGAAAAGATTTTATATTCACAAGTATATGAATAAAAAATATGCATTATACATATGATATATATTCATGGCTCATGATTGATTATTATTGATTCTTCACTCCTATGTGTTATGTATATTAATGATTCATAATTATTATCTTTGAACTAATAGGTATTCTTTTCTATTGTTAAAATCATTCTATCATACATTTATCAGTATATTTTGTTCACTTATGATTATTGTTCAATATCTCTAATGTTTACCCATAATGAGTATGTGAGATATCTATTTCTAATGTTTCCATTACTCATGTTATGGTGAAAATATTTATAAATGAAATTTATAAGATGTTTTCTAGTGGTGAATAAAGTTTTCAGAAATGATGTACATCATTTATGTACCAATTTTTTATGTATCAATGTTTCCAGTGACCCAAAACCTTTTCTTCTATAGTGTGTATCATATTCATATTTATCTAATGTTCCATTAATAATATATATTCTTTTTGTATGTAATATTTTTGGTAATATTACACTTTCAAATCATGAAGAAATCATCCAAAATCATCAAGATCAATGGACATCCTAGAGAGAGAATTGTGTGCGGCTATGGATGGAGTTTAGCCTAGGGTGTTAGGATAGATCAATATGGGTGGTTGTTTGAAGATGGAGGCCACGTGACAGAGGTTGAGTGAGGGATAATTATTGAATGGTGGGGGGGGGGGTCAAAACAATATTTTAGAGGGGAGATAACCATTTCTTTCTTTTTCATCATCGATATATTTTTCCATTATAATTTTATTTTTATTTTGAATTATCATCAATTATTGACCCCCATTATTTACAAAAAATTATTTAATTACTATTATAAAACCCCAAAAATATTTTTATATAGAAAATAAAAAAACCTAGAATATGTTTTATTACACTATTCATCAACAAAAAATGGTTGGCATAAGATAAGATTATTCATTAATATTAAGAATTAATATATTAAAATCTAATGCCTCAATTAATGACCTACAAAGTTGAACATAGAGAAATAAATAAATATATTAGCTTAAACACATTGATATATGGAAAACCAAAATCGATACCCAATGAATAGAATAGTATGATCACATATAAATCTATGGTAAGCTTTACATTTATCTCTAAAAAAATTAATTAGTGATAAATTCAATTGAAAAAAATATCCCATAATCATATAATCACAAAAAAATGGATATATATTAAATAAGTAATAAGAATCACCATGAAAGAATAATAAAATTATATATCTATCCATAAGAATGTTCTACCTTTATTCATTAAAAAAATTATTATTATAAATTTATATTTCCATTTACCATATTCATTTAATTTTCCAAATATAGTAAAATTCTTAAAAAAAATTGGTGACATTGTCACTAAATTACTTTTCTATCCCACCATTGCTAATATGTAATGACCTATTTTATTAAAATAGAATAAAAATTTGTCCAAATTAATTATATTTACCTCAATATATAATATTATATTAACCCTAAATATTTATAATATCATTCAAATTATGTCTATAAAATATGAAAATCTTATTACACAAAAAAATATTAACTGTTAAATATATCTGAATCATCTATTAAAAATCATTATATTTCTCCAAATGTACTCCAATAACATAACATATAAAAATAGAAATAATGTCATTATACTTAAACAAATCTTTAATTTATAAAACCTTGAATAATATACCACTCCATCAAAACTCTTTAAAATTTATATTTAAACACTACAATCATTCAACTTTTATCATTTCCATTTAAACATAATGTTAAATCATATTTTGTAATAGATATTTTCAAAAATAATAAATATTAATAATCTCATAATACTCATTAAAATAAAAATAATCAAGTTTCATATTTTAAACATAATAAGAATTTTTAAAATAAAACCATACTTTTTTATTTAATTATATGATAATTTATCATTATAATATGACCATGTTAAGCCTTTATTCATATTATCTTTCTAGTTTCCTTCATGAGTTTTTTACCTTGTCAATTTATTTTAAAAAAACCTATACTCCCTGAATTTGCAATATCTTCCTATCACTTTAACAGATTTCTTTGTGTTCATCTTCCCATATTCATGACATGTAGGAAGCTGAATCACTCCATTTTATAATCATTATATCTTTACCATCCATGAAACTCCTTTTATATTTTATTTATTATGTTAATAAAATAACAATGTTTATAGTTATTAATCATAACTCAAGATAGCAGGTCTGTCATAAACATAATATTTTCCACTCCAAATCATATACCATTTGTTATCCTATTAATATAATCACCATATTTTCTTGAAAAAACATTGTGGACATGGTTCATGAGGGTTCCAAAAATTTATTGATAATAAATTATTTGTGTTAGTAAATAAAATAAAATCAATATAATCATCTTATGATGATGAATTCTATGGAATCATTAACAATTTCAAATTATATGAAAATCCTATGGTTTATCCAAAAAATATACATAATTTTACATTTCATTTTAACTATTAAGGTTATAGAATACTTTTATGTTTCTATCAAAAAACAACCTATCCTCCAATGTTAACTAATCTATTACTCTGATACCGAGTATAACAGCTCATAACATAAACAACCAATAATAATTAGTTTAATACCATTGATTTAATTTTCTTACATTTCCATGTTATTTTAGTTTTAGAGTATTATAAACTTATAAAATAAACTCATATAGATAAAAACCTTTTAATAAAAAGTGGGTACTTCTATTAAATGTTCAATTTTTCCAATAACTAGGTTATTAAATTTAATATCCTGTTTCATCCAAAACATATTTACTCCTATTATGACTAATATAATTATAATGAATATAATAATTGATGTCATTATTACTTATCTTCATGCCCTATCAAAATATATTGAAAATTTTTTAATAAGAAAAAAAATTCAGTAACATAAATTAAATGTAAAGGGATTTGTTAGTATATTTGAAAAAAAATTGATCAAATCCATAAGAAATTTTTTACTTTAACCGTAGTAAACATTGTCCTCAAAAATTAGTTTATATAATAATAAATCAACATTTTTATTTTTTAAAAGTAATTTTTATGAAATATTGAATTAGAATAATAATCATTAGAGTTTTTATAACACACATACACTCGTTAAAGAAGTCTTCTTAAAAAAATAAATTTCACAATAAAACATTTCTCATAAACATTTTAAAACATATTCTTATTTACATTACTTGAAAAATAAAAATATTTCCATAAAATTTAATTTTCAAGAAAATAAGTGTCATGTGTTTTCCTTGGGACATCATCTTCATATATCCATTACAAAAAAAACTTACAAATAGAATGACAAAATTGGTTAATTCTAGTATAATTCTTCAGAGAAAAAATCATTACCCAAAATATAGAGAGATATATCATGCTCTCCCATCACCATTAATTGTGTGAATGTATCATAAAAAAACAGGATAAAATCAATAATTTATTTACATCTCTAAATATATTAAAATATTTTTTCTATCAAATATGTATAAATTCTTTCAGGCATAACGTAAAAATAATGTTAAAAACCCTTTTTCATTAAAAAAATAATAAAACCATTTTTGATAAAGAACATCAATTAATATTTTATGTAGAAAATCAGAAAAATTATGGACAAAAAAAAATTAGAATAATGTTCATGATGGGATTGAAAGGTTTTCATTTAGTAAATAGTTAAAAACATTTTTTTTCTCCTTGGTAAAATTGTTAAAATTAACCTATATTAAATAATGTTTGAAATATTACTTTTTATAAACATCATAACAATTCATAGATACTAGAAAATTTATATAAAATATTAATTTATATTCAAATAAAAAAATATTCTATATTTTAATTAATATGAATATGGAGGAGACAGAGGTCAAGACATTTAAAAACAATGTTTTAAACCAATTCATATCATGTGTCCCGACTCACCGCAAAATTTTTCTTACTCTTAAATAATAAAGTTATATTATTTTTATACATGATTTGGAAACTATTAATTTTATTTAAATTATAAATTTTTCATTTTATTTATTTTAATAACATATTTTATGTAATATATGTTTAGGATGTTCGGTCCATAATCTTTATATATTGCCTTTCAAAAAACCCCAAGTCTATATAAAACACACTATAATAAAACATTATAAAATAAAAGTTAAATTAGAAGGTATAAAAAGTAAAAAAACCTAAATGAAAATTATGTATATATTTTTTTTAATAGAGACACTATATTGATTAAGGCATAATATATAAGTACTCAATATTCTATAGATAAATTATATGATCCAAAAGTATAATTTTTTTATTGGTGGTTTTTATTTATTTTTAGCACATGGAAATTATAATTAATTTATCAAAAATTTGGATATTTTTTATCATATATTTAAATTTTATTAAGTCATCGTAAAATATTTTCACCAAGTAAATTTTTAGATTTTTCCTAAAGATTTAGTTTTTAGTGAATAGTGACAAATATCGAATTCTAAAAAAATGTCATTTATATTCACGTAAAAGTGTCTTGACATTTTTAATTTTATCCTAAAATGAAAATTATATAATTAATTACATAATAGTCATTATTATACTTAATTGTGATATATGTCAATTATTTTATCATAAGAATGCTTTTTTAAAACTATCTTTAGTCTACAATGTGTTTTTATCTTAATAAATTGAATTAATATCCATTTATAAATGGATATAATTGAATTTATAGATTTTATATTCAATAATATATTTTTTATTAATTTTATAATTTAAATTGGAAATTAATTTAAAAAATATATTTTTTATGCTAAAAGATTAGTTTTTATAATACATATTTCCATTGCTTGTTATACACTTATTTAAAATCAACTTTTACCAATTATAGAAATATAAACTAGTTAAATTTATTCCATATTTTTAAAAATAATAATAATAATTAGTGATATAATTTAATAAGATAATGGTAATTTTTTTCATAGAGAATAATTAAAATTGAAAAAAAAATTACCATGTTTACGGTTAAAATGTGTTTAATATGGGTTAAACCAACATATAATGAGAGAATTCCAAGAAAAACCTATATAATTATTATTTAATGAAGATAATTATGTATTATCATATCCTAAATTAATATTCTTTTCATTTGGAGAAACTTTATAATAAAATTGATCTTGAATCATTGAAATCATTTAAGAAATTCAATGTGTGTCCCTTCCCTCACTTATAAAATAAAATCTCTTATCCAACCTAATTCATACCATTTTACCATTCTATATTTGAAAATATATAATCTAAAACCTTCTTCAAACAATTCCCTTTATCTTATACCTTCTTTTAATCGCCTAAGACCAATTATTCAATCCTTAAAGAGTAAGACAATATTGGTATCTCAAAGAAGATGTGTATATATTAACAAAGATCATTCCATTTTATTTTTTGATCAAAATATTAAAAAAAAATTATAATTAAAAAAATTAAATCCAATATCATAAATATAATTTGGTTTTATTGTGTTAATTTTAAAACCATTTACCACATCTTATTTATCTAAGGGAAAATAGAAGTAGCACTCATGTGTTTATGTGAACTATAACTTCCATACATTGATATGATTAATTTTTATCCATGATCATTCATGTACGGTTATTTTGGTATATTTCCTATTAATATATGATATAATTTCAATAATAGTGATTCTATAAATGTTAATTAATATTTACCCTTTTTTTCTTTATCCATTCAAAAATAGAAGCATCCCTTGTGTACACGTAGGAACTACAGTCTCAACATAATTATGTAATTAATTTTTCCAAACCAATTTATATGAATGGTTATGAATATTTATATAATTAAAATATTTGATATTTATATACCAATTGTCACTTTATTGATGAAGTAACCATGATCAATGTTCAAGGATCATAATTATTGAATAAAAAAACATGAAAAACAAAGCAGTTATTTTTAATGTATGAGTGATACGATATTATAATTAAAATATATATATTAAAATAATAATTAATAATTTTCTATTATCTATCTACAAAAATTTTAAATATATTATATAAGAGTCTGGAGGTCTGATAAAGAATGATGGACTTGAGGTAATAGTTTTTTCATTACAATTGCATTTTTACCAGGATTCATTATGCTCAAATTTATGATGATGAAAATATATAATATATCCCTCATAAATAGTATTTATTTTATTATAATATGGTTATTTTTATATATTAAGTTTTTTATTCATTTTGTCCTTTATAGTTTCTCAGGATACCGAATGAATGCTTTTAGTAAAAATGACTGTTTTTTCCTTATATCGGGAATCATTTATTCCATTCCATTTATTTAAATTAATAATTTTTTCAAGGATATATTAAATATTACCCATATATTATTTTTATTAATTTCGGAACATATTTGACTTTCCTTACTAATTATTTAAATTAATTTTCATATCAATTTTCCAAAGATTCTATTTTTTTCTTTTTTTCCAAAAATGATAATGGGTTTTTTTTATTGAATATAAACCATATGAATAAATTTTCTCGTACATAACGAATACTCAATTTGTAAAAATATTACATTATATTATAACTTTTTTATTTTAAATTAAAATTCATTCTATAGTATTTTTTAAATGTTAGATTCTAAATAAATGAGTTTAAATAAAAATTTTATTCCATCCAGAAATATTCAACTGATCTTTTAATGGTCGTTTTATCTATAATAATGTATATTTATGTTTCTCATGATTTAATAGGGGTATGAAAAAATTTTAACCCCTTTATTCATTTTAGGGATTAAATATGATTATGATGATGAATTTTTTATGAATATTGTACCCTTTATATGGGTTATGATTTGATTATATGATTACTATTTTAAGATATTTTCACACACATAATGATTTAATTGTGTGTTGGGTGGGTGATAACTTATAAAAAACACTAATGAATTTGTTATATAAGGATATTTCATAATATAATTGGAATAATAATGGTGAGTGAACAAAGTTTATTCTATGACTATGTCTAATAATATGGCCCAGTGAGTGAACCTTGGATATGGGAATGATGGAATGGGGAGTGAATGCAATCCACTATGATTTTCTTGGAATTAATTCCTTACTAAAGAAGTGATTTTATATTATTATGAGTCATAATTAATCTTTGTATTTATTCTTATGATATGTTCTCAGGGTACATAAATAATTTTTTATGATTCCATTAATTTATGTCTTATGACTTTTAATGATTCATAATTTGGATATTTGAATTTGTGGGTGTGATTTTATATTATTAAGCTCATGTGATCATACCTTTATATTTATCTTATAATCTATTATTATAAATTATTGATATCACATATGATTACCATTAATTAGAATTTTAAGTCATGATTTCTTATGTTTACCTTCCCTTGGTTATGGAGAAATATTTTAATTTTCTATCTCTTTGGAAAGATCTTCTAGTAATTAATATAATGATAAATTATGTGCATAAATTATGTTATAGTAGTTTATGTATTAAGGTTTTAAAATTAAACAATACATTTTAGTTTTATCGTGGATCATATTAATAAGTACTAATTATTTAAAAAAATAAGATATATTCTTTTTATAGGTATTGTTTTGAGTTTCTTTAGTTGTTATCAGTGAATGGTTTAGTAACTCTTGGAAACTAGAATGAGAAAAAATTAACGAGAACCCATAGTATAAGTGTTTTTATTAAATAATGTCCTATTTTAGAGTAATTAAATGACTATGGGTTTCTTAATAAAATACATCTTATTTCAAAGACTACAAGTGAACATGGTTTTCATACAAATGAATTGTGGGGTAATGACATGAAAATATTGGGTATAGTATTTATCGGCCAATAATCTGGTGGATGGTGAATGAGAATTTAGGGATGACATTATCTTATCTCAAATTTTCATTAACATCCATTTTGAATTATTTGAATAGATAATTCCCAAGGATGACCTAGGTTAATACTAAGGTGTCATATATTGAAAATATGGTTCCATGATTGAGACATAATATATATTATATTGATTATTATATTATTTACCGAAATTATATTTATTTCTCATATAATTCATTTTAAATTTAATCAATCGATTGAACAACAAGGAATCTGGATTGTAGTAAATGTGGGGAAAAATTAATGATTATCCCCCATAGAAACTTAATTTTATAGGATCTAGATGAAAAATATTATTGTTAAGTTGGTAAACGTTTAAAAATAGATTTACCATTATAAGAAAACAATTGATAAAAGTAAGGAACAACATATTATTGATTCATTCTAAAGGAAATGTACACCTCTTTTTAGTAGGTATTCCAATCCAATAACTACAAATAAATGGATCATCACCACTAAAAAGATATTATCATTTCTATAGTTATAAAAACATGAACACTTTATCTTATTTTTTAATCATTTGGAAGGAAAAGTTGTTCAATTGTAGACTCTTCTCATATTATTAAGAAATGAGAAGAAATTGACCCTTGAGAGTGGGATGAGATTAGGATTTTATGATTCAATATGTGAATTCCCCATATTCATCATACAAACATATAGAAGAAATAAAATGATCTTAAGTTAATTAATGATGATTTTATTACTACTTATGTGTCAAATTTAACTTGGATTTTGATGTATGTTTTGGGTATTTTATTTGATCTAGAAATTAATATTGATATGTTCTTAAACTTAAAAAAAATCAACTCCATGAATTGAATCGTCCCAAAGTGACTTTATTAGCATGGTATAATTCATTAAATTTTCTATATATATTGAAATAATGATATATTAAACCATAAATATCATGGTTTTGATAAGAAAATGAATAATTAATTCTGAGGAAATTCTAATAACAAAATCCATGAAGGGTAAAAGATAGGGTTTCCTTTATTCCAAAAGTGTGGAATGAATCATGGTGGAAATTTTCTTATGGGGACTGGTAAATGTTTTATGAGTAGAAAATATGGCCCTCAGGAAATTGAATGTTAAAGTAATGTGAATAATTAAGGTAATGATTCCAATAGAGATAATTTTCTATAGAAAGTGCCACTCCCACTCAAATATTTTAAATAAAAAGAGTATAGAAATTATTCTAACTAGTTTATGAACTTTATGGTTAATTATTATAATCGATGGTAGAAACCTATTAAGGTTAAATACAATTGGAAATCTCATTTGATCATTAATACTGTTTTAGGGCGTGATAATGAATTGATGATAGGTAGACATACCATCCACTCTTGAGATATTAATGTCTTATTTGATTCTAGTTATACCAAATCTATTATACTTAAAATAAATTTTTATGGGTATCATGATACCAAATCAATGATTTGATGGTGAAATAGTATAAAAAATTATTTATAGTATAATTATATTTTATCATTTATATTAATATTTCCTAATTTATTTTTTAGAAATATTCTTTTTCTCACGAAATGTTTCCCTTTCCCTAGTTGACATTGAGGTGATTACATGAATATACTAGATTAGTATATTTAAATATCATAAAATATTAAAATTAAGGGAACTCATATACTATATTATAGACCAACATATAATTATAAATCAATAAGAGGATAAATATGAATTTCCAATTAAAGTTAAATCTATTTCATGGGTATTTATTCATATTAAACATGGGTATTTCTCTTATACGATTAGGGAAAAACTCAAAATGGGTGATGTTAATATTTTTGGGATTAATTAAATATATTTATAAAAATGATTCATATTATTCCTTTAAATCTTGATGTTTATTTTTTAATAATACTCATACCTAGTTCTACAACAATCTCAATGACTCAATATAAAATGGACATAGTTATGTTGTAATAATTGAAAAGAAACATTAGTATAATCATGATAGTGGGTTAATATAATCTCAAGAATGGGTATATCGGTGGATCCATCAAACATGAAATTCATTTGATATTAGAGAAGACAAATTGTAACGTCCCCGACCTAGAAGCCACTAAACCAGTGCTCTGAGCCAAGTGGTTACATGACCTTAAGCGCACCTCCCCATATGCCAAAGGCTGCCGACTAGCAGCGGGGGTCTATGGGGTCAAGTGGGGAGACTATACCCCCATTTTATCAGAGTAATCCACAATAGAATAACCAAATCGCAGAAACAATAAAAAATAAACAAGGAACATGTATGACAGCCATTTTAAATAAATATTCCATGTCATACTACAATGCAAGAGGGAAAAACCCCCAAAAATAAAGACAACGGCCAAAATCCGAAAATGGTCCTGACTCGAAGCCTAGATCCTCCACCAAGAGCTACCCATGTCCACTCATCTAACTAGTAATGACCCTTTCCCTTGTCCTGACCTGCAAATATGAAGTCTTCTCGGGTACCCAATGGCAGCCCGAGCAGGGTGTGAGTACAACTCAGTAGGCCACCATCAATGGTGTCTACAAAATATCCAGTATAAACATGTAGTGCATGCAAGAGAAATATGAATGATAATTTCCAAGTAATTATTTAAGGTACCATTAACCAGTTTAGAGCCAAGCCATTGCCACTTCCATTATCATTCATTACACAACCATTATCACTATTTACTATTTCATCACATTTCTATGGGTTAATCACATACATTATGTTACATGGGTCTAACGCCAACAATCACATGTAAGAGGGAAAACACATCGTTATCCTATCTCACTAGGACTAACTCCCTCATAGAAACCATATCCTTACCTTGAAGCCTTAGTCCGGGTGGATGCAACCGTTAGGAGAATAGACCCTCAGCCCCCTTTCCTAACCCATGCATTTAGGGTGGAGTTTAGAACCTCAGTCTTCACTCGACCCATGGGAATAGATCCTCAAGTCATACCCCACTCTACAAAGCCATTTTCACATGCTTATATATAAGTAACCATCAGCCATCTGAACCATTTCCCTTCGACACACACTATTCACAATAACCCACATGGGAAACCATATCATGCCTTAACCCATTAACACATTACCATTTCACATCATTTAACCATTCACCCAATTCCCATATGTTATTCCTATCTCACTAAGCATTCAACATTAAACCCATAATCTATCCCATTATGGTCTTTAATCAGTTTACACATTATCCCATTTAACCCGTTCATCTTTCCCATGAATCAACCATTTAACTCATTTCACTTTAACCCTTAGGTTATTTACATGTCTAGATGCATCACCTAACTTTTATTCCATGTTCAACCAAACATGCCACACATAGTTAACAAGGGCTCTATAATTCATTATAACAAGGTCACGTGTTTAATATCAAACCCTAATTCGGTAAAAGCCGGCACATCCCATGGATGGACCAATTAGGTCAAGTCAATCCGAACACATCCCATGGGGATCGTGAGGGTTTCCATTTCCCATTTTAGACACCAATATTACCAAATATTCCTAGGTTATTCAAAACATAACAAAGGGAAAACAAGAACACAAGTAAACATGCAAAAAACCCTAAATAACCATGGGATATAACTTGTAGACCACCTACCTAGAATCTGCATTTGAATGCACCCTCAACTGAGTCCTTAAACCTCGATTCGATCAACCCTTGGAGATTCAACCTATAACTCACCCAAAATATAGGGTTTTAGGGTTTCAGAACAATGGAGAGAGAAGATACAAACCCTAAACCAAGAAAATAACCAAGGAGGAGATTAGAAGGAGAATGATCTCTTAGAGCCCTTAGGTTTTTTGGTTTGTTCTAAGGGAGAAGGAGGAGGAATGGGAGGAAAATCCCAAGTTGGGGTTATAAAGCCCGGAGTGGCAATTTTGTAAATTTCCCAACTTTAAGTGGTCGCACAGTTTAGCCGCACGGTTTGGCAAACCATGTGCAAACCATGCGCACGCCACTTCCCGGAGGAGGGGGAGTTGCACGATTTAGCCACACATTTTGGAAAATCGTGCCCTAACCATGCACTCGCTTATGTCCAGTGGAGGGAGGGTCGTATGGCTTAGTCTGGGCAGGCCGCACGGTTTGGCTGACCGTGCGAAGGTCGTTCACCTTGGTCTGCTTTGCCTAGACATCCCTTCATCTGTGCCCCGAGCCCCCAAAACACCCCCAAGGCCTCTCACACTTCCAAGAACCCTTTTAAAGCCCCAAAATCAAAGGGTAAAACCCAAAACACAACAAAACATACCTTTCTAAAAACCGGGATCTTACAACCTCCCCACCTTATAACGGCTCATCCTCGAGCCGAGCTTCCAAGCCTCATTACTCCACCGAAGAGAAGAGTCTGGGCCACTGAGCCCGTATATTCGATTCTCGCTCCCAAGATTCTTCTGGAACTTTCCCATGCTTCCATAGTACTCGCACTAATGGTACAACCTTTCCTCACAAGGCCTTTTCACTACGATCCATCACACGAACCAGATGCTCCTCAAAGGACGCATCAACCTCAAGCTCCACATCCTCAACATAAAAAATATGAGATGGATCAGGGTGATACCGTTGAAGTTGCGACACATGAAACACATCATGCCTCCCACCATTCCACTATGGAATAACCAATCGGTATGCCACTGGTCCGATCCTCTCCACAATCTCAAAAGGTACCACATACCTGGGCGCCAACTTACCATGCTTCTGAATCCCTTGGTGACCCAAACTTGGCGACACCCGAAGGAACACTTTATCACCCACCTCAAACTCAAGAAGTTTATACCTCTGATCTGCATACGACTTCTGCCTACTCTAAGTCGTAGCCATTCACTTCCTGACCAATTGAACTCTCTCTAAAGTCTCCTACACGAGACTCGGCCCCAATAACTCAGATTCACCAATCTCTAGCCAACACAACGGAGATCTACATGGTCTCCCATAAAGCACCTCAAACAGTGTCATCTGAATTATATCCTGAAAACTATTGTTGTAGGAAAACTCAACCAACGATAGGTGCTTCGCCCAAGAACCACCAAAGTCCAAGACAAAAGATCTTAACATGTCTTCCAACACTTGGATCATACATTCTGACTGCCCGTCCGTCTGCAGGTGGAAAGTCATACTCAAAAATACTTGTGTACCAAGCGCCTTCTGCAACCCTTACCAGAAACATGATGTGAAACACGGATCTCAGTCCAAAACATTGGTTCGCGGAACCCCGTGCAACTGCACTATTTCACGAACATACTGTAACATCCCGGTTCCGGGTGCCATGAAACAGGTGCCCCAAACCCGGTTCTCTATGTGACCTCAAGCGCATTTCCCCAAACGCCAGAGGCTGCCGACTAGAAGCGAGGGCCTAGGTCTGATAGTGGGGAAACTATGCCCTCATTTGTGAAGTGTAGCACAGCGGAATACAGAATAAAACATACAACAACAGCAGAAGTAGTAAACCATACACAACTGAAATACACAATAGCAGTGGATATAACCAGCAATATATAATTAATGATTCTACATGTCTCATGTTCTAAGAAAACAGCCAGAACATGTTATACATCAATACAGTACAACCAAAAGCAGGGTACAGTAAAACAAAGAAAATAGCTGGCAGCGGCATCGCAAGCCTAGGCTCAGTCCCATGCTCTCCTACTCCTCAGCAACAGTCAAGTACCTGTATAGGGACTCTTTCCCCTATCCACACCTACAAAAACATAATCAGTTTGGGCCAAAAAACATGACCAAAACAGGCTGTGAGAAATAAATTCTTAGTAGGCACCCACCAAAGGCCTGTGCCCAAATGCGTGTAGCATGCAACAATAGTGTGAAATAGTAAAATGCAATAAAGTAAGTAGTACTCACAAGTAACCAACTTAACAGTTAAATTTTCATTTTAATATTCATTTTAATCATTTAATTTTAAAATATCACCACATTGAATATTCTAAGTAACCTCTAAAAGTCCGCAGATGCGCAAACCCCTACCCTTAGGTAAAGAGTATCCAATAAAAGAATATGTCCCCAGGAATAACAGATTTTTCCCTCAGGCGTAGGTAGTGTCGCCCTCAGGTGAAGAATCAGTTTCCCACAGGCACAGAATAAGTTTCCCTCAGGCCGAAATAACTACTCCCCTCGGGCTAAACAGTGCAGTGCCCATGGGCTAATCACAAAAACTCCCTCAAGAGAAATAGGTAATCGGGTTATTCTCAACATGTAAACAAGCAGTAAACAAGAAATTCCTCTCAAGGAAATTCTACAATTACTACTTTAAAGGCATACCCTATGGTATCCTGGCCAAACGGCTAAACAGTGGAACACACCCTCGGGGTGGTTCTGGAACCAAGCAACGATCCCAAATAGTAGTTTTACAAATTATTCAATTATATTTACAGTTCTAGGTAGTTAATATAGCCATGGCCTCATCCACACGACACCCCAACATGGGTTCGTGGCATAAAAACGCACAAAACACATGATAGTTGGAAAAACTAACACCAAGCCACCTATCTTATACACCAACGAGCGGTATACCCGAATGTAGACACTAGAAACGCCCAAGAACGGCGTAGATCTGACGAAGAAAGAAACCCTCTTAACCTCAAATAACTCCTGTTAGGAGAATAATTGGTAAGAAACACTCTAGGAGAAGAGAGGGCTTACCCACGCGGTTCCAACGAGATTGTTTAAGGTGGAATCGGGTTCCAGACGAACACCCGGCGGATCTTGGAAGGTTCGGCCATCCCTCCCGAGCTCCCTCTTCCATTATAAACCTTCCCTGTGATCAGGGGAGGATACTACCCAATTTAAGCAAAAAAAACAATGTACACAGCATGTACTTCCTTCATTTAACTGTTCCTCTGGAGGCACCACCATACTGTTCACCCATCGACATGAGTACACGGCGTGTACTGTCGCCCAACTGGCGGCTACTCCACGGCCTTACTATTTTGTCCTACCAACTGACTACACGGAATGTAAAGGACCACTACACGGCGTGTATTCAGTTCCTACACCCTTTGTCGCCGACATGGCTACACGCCCCATGTACTCATCCCTACACAGCCAGAAGTACATGGTGTGTGGAAAAAGTACACGTCGTGTACTTCCAAAATTTAGTATTTTTCCCCATTTTCCATATTTTATTAAAAAAACTTAAGGAAAATAGAAAAGAAGAAGAACGTACCTCAAAGATTAGAACCGGGTTCTTACAAACTTCCCCCCTTTTAGCAATTCGTCCTCGAATTTCCCTTCTAAGGGTGGTGAAGATATAGCCGTGAACAACTCCGGCCACTGAGCACGTACATCGGTTTCCCACTCCCATGTTTTGTCATGCACTCGTCCATGCTGCCATAGTACCCGCACGAGAGGAACTGACCGGCCTTGGAGAACCTTCGTGATCCTGTCAATGATTCAAATCGGATGCTCCTCAAAGGATGCATCTACCTCTAGCTCAACCTCCTCGGGCTGAAAGATGTGAGACGGGTCTGAATGATAGCAATGCAACTGAGATACATGGAAGACGTCGTGCATGGCTTGGTACTTCTACGGTAACCACAACCGATAAGAAACCAGTCCGACTCTCTCTAGAATCTCAAATGGCCCCACATACCGCGGTGAAAGTTTACCCTGTCTCCTGATCCACTTGTGTCCCAGCCTCGGCGAAACACATAAAAAAACCTGATCCCCGACCACGAACTCCAAAGGTCATCTGCGGTGATCAGCATAATACTTTTGAAGATACTTTGCGGTAGCCATCCTCTTCTGAATCAACTAGACCTACGCAGAAGTCTCCTGCACGAGTTGTGGCCCTAGTAAATCTGCCTCACCTGCCTCTATCCAGCATAAGGGTGAACGGAATGGCCTACCGTATAAAGCCTCATATGGTGCCATTTTAATAGTCGACTGGAAGCTATTGTTATAGGCAAACTTGACTAAGGGTATATGATTCTCCCAAGAGCCCCCAAAGTCTAGGATTCATGCACGCAGCATGTCCTCTAGCACCTGTATTGTACGCTATGACTGGCCATTGGTCTGAGGGTTCTAAGTTGTGCTCAGAAGAACCTGTGTACCCAGTTCCCTTTGAAAACTCTGCCAGAAAAGAGACGAAAAGCAGGCGTCCCTATATGAAATGATAGAATGAGGGACCCCATGAAGACGTACGATCTCTCGGATATACATCCTTTCAAGCTCGTCAACATTGAAGGTCTCCTTGATCGGCAAAAAGTGAGCTACCTTCGTGAGTCAGTCGACAACAACCCACATGGGGTCATTGCCTCTATGTGACCTCGAAAATCCAGTCACGAAATCCATCGTGACATCATCCCATTTCCACTCTGGAATGGGTAACTTTTGTAACAGCGCAGCTGGTCTCTGATGCTTCGCCTTCACCTACTGACAGGTGGAACACCTCGTAACAAAACCAGCTACATCTCTCTTCATACCCGGCCACCAGTACTGACGTCTCAAGTCACGGTACATCTTGGTAACCCCGGGATGAACTGCCCAAGCTGAAGCATGAAACTCTCACATCATCTCCTCACGTATATCCCCCGGAACCAATAATCGTCCATGGAAACGCAAAACCTCATTGTCGTCTATCGTCCAACCAGGAGAAGGGTCCTCACCTACCACTGAATCCTGTAGAACTAGGCCTTCCGGACCAGATAGAAGTCTCATCCTCACTCTATCCAGGAGGGTAGATGTCACAGCTAAATATGAAAGATAAGTCTATCCCTGACTGTCATGCACCTCCAGATGCATCTCAGAGAACAATTCCATAAGCTGCCACTCACCACTAGCTTCCCGCACCGCCAGTATCTGAGTCTTCCTGCTCAGTGCATCAGCTACTGCGTTTCCTTTACCAGGTGTATAGGAAAGCTCAAAATCGAAGGAATGTAGGTATTCGACCCACCTTCTCTGCCTCATATTCAGGTCACGCTGAGTAAAGATATACTTGAGGCTTTTGTGGTCGGTGAAAACCACAAAATGCTCCCCCAATAGATAATGTCTTCAACAGAACAACGCATGTACAACTGCAGCTAACTCGAGATCATACATCGGGTAATTCCTCTCATGTGGCCTCAACTGCTGAGACTCGTACGCAACAACTCGTTCGCCCTGCATCAACACTGATCCCAACCCAATACATGATGCATCATAGTACACTGTATAGCTCTTCCCTGGCTCTGGGAGTATCAGGATCAGTGCTGATATCAATATTACTTTCATGTACTGAAAGGCTGTCTCGCAAGCTTCCGACCAACCGATCTTCACACCCTTCTTAGTCAAGCCTGTCAACGGTGCTACTAAGTGGGATAATTCCTGTATGAAATGTCTGTAGTAACCATCCAGCCCAAAGAAACTCTGTATCTCAAACACGTTCTTAGGCTACTCCCAGGAAACTACTGCTCTCACCTTCTCTGGGTCTACTGAAACTCCTGCCTTTGAGATGATACGACCCAGGAAGTGAATCTGGTCCATCCAAAAGTGGCACTTTGAGAGATTAGCATATAGCCGATGCTCCCTCAGTGTATTCAATACAATCTCAAGATGGGTGGAATGGTCGTGTCGAGTGTGAGAGTACACCAAAATGTCAACCATGAATACTACCACAAAATAATCAAGATACGGATGGAACACACGATTAATCAGATCCATGAAAACTGCTGGCACGTTTGTGTGTCCGAACTGCATAACTGTATACTCATATAGACCATACCTACTCCTGAAAGTCGTGAGAGGTATATCTGATGGTCACACACGCAGCTGATGATATCCTGATCTCAGGTCAATCTTCGAGAACACTCGTGCTCCACGAAGCTTATCAAAAATATCATCAATCCTCGGTAAGAGATATCAGTTCTTAACCATCAACTGGTTCAGCTTCCGATAATCCACACAGAGTCTGAGAGTACCGTCCGCCTTCTTCGCAAAAACGATCAGAGAACCCCAAGGCGAAGTACTGGATCGGATGAAACCATTTGACTGCAACTCCTCTAACTACCTCTTGAGCTCCTGCAACTCAGGTGTAGCCATCCTATATGGGGGAATGGACACCAGTGCTGCTCCTAGAACAAGCTTGATAAATAAATCCACTTCATGCTCCGGAGATAGACATGAAAATTCATCCGGAAAGACATCCTTGAAATGATCAACCACTAGAGGGAAATCCGTCTGACAAGTCCCCTGGTCATCCAGATATAAACTCGCAATATGGGCTATGACTCCACCTCGCCTACGATGCTCTGGTCCAGCTCGACTCACCTGAACTTCCCACTCGCCCTTGTATAGAAACTCTCTGCCCTCTGGTGATGTGAAACTCACCCTGTGATGATAACAGTCTACAATGGATCGGAATGAAACCAGCCAGTCCATTCCTAGAATGACATCATAGCTCGTCATCTCTAGGACATTGAGGTCCCGAAGGAAGTGACACCCACCAACCTCAAGGGGGCACTCCTTGCACTGATGCACACTAGCCGTTCTAGTTCCCAATGGAGTGTCTAGCGTCATAAAATCAGAAGATGAAGAAACACAGAGCCCAAGTCTCTCCACAACTGGTACAGATATAAAACTATGTGTAGCACCCATATCAAAAATTACTGAAGATAGAATAGAAGCCACTAGAATAGTACCTCTGACTATAGAAGGTCCGGGATCCTGCTCCTATTGGGTCTGTTGCACTGCATATGCCTGTCCAGTGTCGCGGCCCTGCGACATAGCCTAGGTACCCTGAGTTGTCCCACCCTATTTCCTCTGAGATCCTGGTGTCCGGATACCATGGCCACATCCACCATCTCTTCCTACACGCCCAGACGTATTCCAGTTCCCAGACTGGTATGAAGCTGCTGGTCCTGCTGCCGCACGCAAAGTCTACACAGAACCCTCTCACTAGCCATCGGTGGAAACGCCCGGCAAAAGCTCCGCAGATGACCCATCTTGCCGCAAGCTCGGCACTCCACTGGATCTCGTGGAAACTGTGGCCTCTCATGCCCCTCTCTACCACACTAGTAGCACATAACCTGGCCACCTAAAGCATTCTTCTGACCGGTACGGTCCCCTTGAGTGAATTTCTCCTGTCTCTTCCTCTTGCCAGCAGAAATAGTACCAGTAACTGGTGCTGAACCGACCTGGCCTACACCACTAGATTCTCGAACGTTCCTCTCTGTGATCAGTTCCCGGTTCAAAAAATATTGTGTACAGTAGGCAACCTGAAGACATTCACCAACGCTTACATGTCATACCGAAGACCATCCTCAAAATGTCTGGCTCTCAACGTCTCATCACCCACCAGTACGGGTGCAAAACGCTGAAGCACAGTGAAATGAGTAGAATAGTCCATCAATGACATAGAACCCTGCTGTAGATTCATGAACTCTCGAGCTCTATCTTCCTTCAGCGTCTCTGGGAAGAAGAAGTCATAGAAGACTGCTTGAAAATCCTCTCATGCCATGTCCTTTTGATGCTCTGACTGGGTGGTAACATCCCACCACCTCATGGCGGAATCAAATTGAATATACGTTGCGAGCTTGATCGTCCACCCTAGAGGCATCTCAAGATGCTCGAAAATAGTTTGCATCGACCCCAGCCAAGACTCCGCAGCCTGTGGTCCGCCATCCCCTAAAAACGTCAGCAGATGTTGCTGCTAGAATATACGTGTCAGCTCAGCAATATATGTGGCAGCCTGCAGTGCTCCCTGAAAGGACAGCATGAACCGCATAAAGCCCTCACGGAACTGCACCTCCGTGCCTGTGTCCGGTATAGAAGCTGGCACCACATCTGGCTCTGCTGGAGGATCAACTGGTAGCCCATGGCCCACCGTCTCCGGAGTATTCTTGTTGCCACTCTCTTGGAGAACAACGCGTGGTCGTCTGGGTGGCATGGCACTACAAGGTCAAAAGCACACCTTAGATTCAATATTATTAAGGCTGAAACGAAGAAACACAAAGGAAACACGAAGAAGATGGTATTTAAAAATTTACAAAACAAGACTACACGGCGTGTATACTGACTACACGGCGTGTACTTGACTCCCCTTCCCCTGCCCGAGTCCTTCTGTATGGCTAAGCCACATGGCTCCCATTTGAAAAAAACTACACGGCGTGCATAATATCTACACGGCGTGTATGGTGTTATTTTCTAACTTCATGTGTCGTCTGTGACACGGCCGACTACTCGGCTAGAAACTACACGGCGTGTTACACCCACACACAGCGTGTACATCACCCCATTTCCCCGCCACATGGGTAACTCCACACGGTCTGTCCTCGGACAAGACTACACGGTGTGTCCCGTAGGTACAAGGCATGTTCAAGGAATAGTTACATCGACCCGTGTTGTTAGTTACATGGCCGAGTCCCCAGGTCACACTACACGGCGTGTTCATAATTGACACGACGTGTTCTGTAAAGGAGTTCACCGACCCGTGTTTGTTAGTTACACGGACGGATTCTCAGTCAAAACTACATGGCGTGTACATCATGTACACGGCGTGTTTTACCCAAGCACTTCCCTACCCCGTGTCGCCACCTACATGGTTTATGACATGGGAAGAGACTACACGGTGTGTACTTAGAGTACACGGTGTGTACTTAGAGTACACGGTGTGTACTTAAAAATTCCATTGTTCTTCCCGAACAGAAGAACATACACAGCGTGTCTATAGTACTACATGGCGTGTATACTGGGTTTCCGGACAATATACCTCAGAAACTTCCCCAGAACCCAGAAAATACCGGAAAACAACACCTAAGTTCCAAATTCTGATCCGTGAGGGCCCATACTCCCCACAAATCAAAGTTTGACATATTATCTATGTTATAACTAATAAACAGTCTATGATCCACCAAATTCCAGTCAATGGGGGCCCATACTCCCCAAAAACCAAAGTTTGGCATCCATTCTATGAATAGCTCACACAAAAATTACCCTGTCACATAGCAGGTATTTTATCAAGCAGCTATCACAACTGTAACACCCCGAGATTTTATGAAAAATATTATTTTTAATTTCATTAATGTCTTGTGTTGTACGCTACACCAAAAGGAGATTTCACAACACGCATCCCTGACTTTGTTCGCATTACACGCAATCTCGACCTTCCATGATAGCGTGTGTTGTACGCAATATCGTGTTTCGCTAAACAACGATATGTTATATAAACTAGCTGTTATGAATAGTAATACTCAATTTTTTAATTTTTGTAAGATTTATTTTTCAAAATGGACTTCATTTTTGGATTCAGAATATCGAAAATAGCCTAGAGTAAAATTTTGGTATTTTTCTGAAAACTTTCAATTTTTGATGAATAGTGAAAACACTGGGTCACTATTTAAAAACCGACTTTTTTATTTAAATAATTATTTATTTTATTTAAATTTATTTTAGGTCAAAATTGATACATAATACATATATAAGTTCAATGTAATTCATTAGATTCAATTTATACTAATTTTAGATATATAAAAATTTTATTGAACTTTTGACCGTCTTTTACCCACCTCCTAGGATAATTTGAAAATTTACTTAATACATAATTTTACCTCTTTTGTGAATGTAATTTCAAAAATCCGAGAGACACGGTTGATTTTAGTAAGTAAAATGTGGTTCAATGAGATGAAAATAATTTTTGGTGAATAGTAAATTTTTACTTTTATTTACCACTGTTATAAGTAAATAGGGTAATTAAGGGTAAAAATGATATTATTATTACCCTAACACATGTAATAATTCTATTGGATAAGTGTAAGTCGACCAAAAACAAGCTTAGGAATAAAATATGACCATTTAGGCCCACTTGGATTAGATTAGGACATTTAATATTAATTTATTTAAAGAAGGGTTAAAATAGTTAAAATCAATGTTTAATAAGTATATCAATTTTAATATAGGGTTATACATAAGATAAATTAGACTATAAATATTCATTAGAAAGATAAAATTATTTCCTACATAATGGTATTTTATTTGTAATTTTTAGACTTTAAATAATTTAATTTATTTATGACACAATGATGATGCAGTAATTATATTATTAATAAAATATTGACATAATTAATGTTATAAATACCCAAATAAATGTAATTTGATACTTTTTATGAATTAAATGAATTTTCTAGGTTAATATGACATGTTATTATTGATTTAATTAACTTTTTTATAACTAATAATTCTGTTATGATTTTCACAAAAATCAATTACCAAATAGTGTAAAAATTGACATAAAATAGTTTTTAAAACAAATATTATATTATTAATTGATATTTTATTTATAAAAATATAAGGTTCGGCCAAATGACTTAGATAAGGTTATATATATTAATAATAAACAACTTGGGGTTTTTTTGGCTTGTTATAGTAATTTTATTAACATTATAGTGTAAGAAAACAAGAAGACACAGTAAAAGAAAAATTATTTAACTTAAAGTTAAATCTAAATGATAAGGTTAAAATAGAAACCTAAACTTGTCTAAATTCTATTGGATGAGAGTATTTCGACCCATCCCCACCTTAGCTTCTAAATAACTCACTTTGGAGCTATTAAAAAGCGAATACGACTTTATAATAAAATAATATTATTAGTTATTCCAAAGGTGCCCCTCTCCTCCCTTACAAAAGGGAACCTCCTCCCTCTCTTCCTCACACCACATTGAGCCTTCAAGATCAGAAAACCCCTGAAAAACTCTCTTCTACACATCCCTATAAACATCCTATAGGTCCTGGTCTTCTTCAATGACCAATTTTAGTGCCCAAAGATGAGATCTCAAAGAGCCGCTTCGAAGAAGAGGTAATGTCTGTTACCGATTATTTCAACTTTATTTCTTCTTATTATTCTTCTTTATTTGTTTCATTATGAAGTAATAACATCAGTATCACTCATATACTGATATGTTATTATAAGTATAAAACAACCCTATTTCATCATCTATCCGTCCTACGGAAAACAAATTCACCGCGCGTGCGTACGTACGGAATACCGTCTCCACGCCGTGGTGTAATCTATTTTTGACCACCACCTTACTTGGATGGGTATAATGGTGTAAATAAATAACTACATATGATTATTTCAAATTGATATTGATTCTGAAATATTATACATACACTTCAATGAAATTCCACGATCATGGGAATGATATCATCGCTCGTGTGTACGTACGGACTACCATCTCCATGACGCGATGAGATTCATTCTCTATGTTAACCATTCATGAATGATTATAAAGTATATATAATAACTAATCATGAAATATATGACATAATAATGATACTGTATTTATGTGTATATATATGTATGTCATCTACTTAATTTCATTCAATTCAATAAGGAAACGAAAACAGCGTTCATGCGTACGTACGGCCTACCGTCTCCATGAACAGTGTATTTCATTTCATTTAATCGATCTATCATATATATATGTATATAATGAAATATATATTATATATAAATCATGTTGTACATTCTGGAATTATGTAAATCCGGATATAAGTAATAATATCAAGAACGACAAGTCGAAACACATAAATGAAATGATTTTACCCAAAACGCTACTTTAACATGGAATTTACAAAAAATATGGGTAATATATAGTCATAAGTGAAACATATATGATATCATAACAATTAATATGATTATGTAATAATTCAATGGCATTATTTAAATCATTATACAGGGGTTTAGTATCCATACGAATCATATCGGACCTAAGGTAAGGGATAATTTTGCAAATCTCATTTTTATCCGAGATTGCTTATTCGTAAGTATTTACTGGGGTTATTTCTATCATCCATGTCCATGATTTATAAAAGTGTTTTCATGTATGTTTAAAGTTATTTTTATCCATTTTTTGACTTTTACTACATGGTATGTAAGGAATATTTCTTTTGTTTACGTTACGAGGCACTTTTTTACTTTTCCGGCAAAAGTACGAGAAGAATGTTTTTTTAACTTATATGGCATGAATGGATTTTTACAGTTTTATAAAGCCTTATTTTCATGAAGATTCCTCCAAAATATTTCATAACTATTTTCAAAAAAATCTTTTTCTTTTAAAATTTCTTGATGTTTTGTGAAAAGAAATTGATTTTGAAGAAGAAAGGATATTTTCCTTAAGAATTCATTTCAAGTGTTTTATCAAAACCATTTTCCATCTAAGATGAAATTATTTCATATGTGTATGTTTCAAGTATAAAGTCTCTATGATTTACATGGATTAACTTTTCTTATTATGAAATGATATTCATTTCTTTCATATGGATTATGTGATGATGGGATGATGTTTATGAAACCCATTTTATTTATTGGGTTATTATGAATGATGTATGTTTATTTTGTGGCACAAGTAAGAATGATTTAATTATGAGATGGTGGGACCTATATCTCCCTCCAATGCATTGGGTAAAGATTTATATCTCATGATATAGACATGGCTCGAACGGTATGTTAATCCGGTTCAATGTTACAGGATTGAAACGAGGAGTGAACTCGATTAAGAAAGGGACTTTGTCCACTAAGATGGTCTTGGAAGTATGCCTTGGCTACTATGGAAATCATAACATGTGCTTAATAGTTTCCATAATTACATTATTTATTCCCATGCTATTTTATCATGATTGATGTTCCCTTATGATATATTCCTTACGTACTTCCAAGATTCATGTCTTTGCTCAAGATTTTGATGTTTAGATTTTATGTTCAAGTGATTGCATTCAAATGTTTATGGATTGTTTTATGTTCTCTATGTTTACCCTTACTGGGCATTTGAGCTCACCCCTTTTATGTTTTCTTTTCCCCAGGATATAATGAAAGGTTTTAGGTAAGAAAAAAAAGGGGGAAGATCTTTATGGGAGGTGTTGAAGATCTTTCACCATGATTAGAAGATTATATTCTGAGTTTCCAAAGACACTAAACTATTACAGTCCTTGTGTGTCTATTTTTGTTATGTACTAAGTATTCCGAAAAAGTAATGTAATGTCCATGTACATCAAGCTTTGGGTATCTACAATAACAGCATGCCTTTCAAGCACAACAACTATCACAACAACATGTAATTTCTAATGCACCTACATGGCATGGAACTATGCATGGCATGTGATTTCCAGCATGTGTCTATATGATGCATGAGATGGAATACCCTCATCTCATCGAGTTGCAATGGAATAGAACCCATAGATAAAATATAAACAGCACAATCCTAGTGTGTCACCCAACGGTGAAAACATTTCAACTGTAAATTTTCAAAATCGAAATAATTAAAAAAATATGAGGTAGACTGGATTTTCCCTATACATGGGTTAGCTATGCCCAGACACAGCTTATTACCAACTACCATTCGTCCTATCCCTGACTACGGCTCCAAATAGTAAATCAAAGAAAAGAACCCTCCTCTGATACCACTTTGTAACGTCCTGGTTCCGGGTGCCACGTAACGGGTGACCCAAACCCGGTTCTCCATGTGACCTCAAGCGCATTTCCCCAAATACCAGAGGCTTCCGACTAGTAGCAAGGGCCCAGGTCTGATAGTGGGAAAATTAAGCCCTCATTTGTCAAGTGTAGTGCAGCGGAATACAGAATAAAACATACAATGAAAGTGGAAGCAGTAAACCATACACAATTGAAATACACAACAGAAGTGGATATAACTAGCAGTATATAATTAATGATGCTACATTTCTCAAGTTCTAAGAAAACATCCAAAACATGTTATACATCAATATAGTACAACCAAAAGCAGGGTACAGTAAAACAAAGCAAACAGCTGGCAGCGGCATTGAGAGCCCAGGCTCGGTCCCATGCCCTCCTACTCCTCAGAAAAATTCAAGTACATGTATAGAGACTCTTGCCCCTATCCACAGCTGCAGAAACGTAATATGTTTGGGCCGAAAAGAATGACCCAAACAGGGTGTGAGAAATAAATTCCCAGTAGGAACCCACAAAATTTTGGTGCCCAACTACGTGTAGAATGCAACAACAGTGTGCAATATTAAAATGCAATAAAGAAGTACTCACAAGTAACCAACCTGACAATTAAATTGCCATTTTAATATTCATTTTAATAATTTAATTTTAAAATATCACCATAGTGAATATTCTAATTAACCGCTAAAAGTCCATAGATGCGTAAAACCCTACCCTCAGGTAAAGAGTATCCAACACAAGAATCTTCCCTCAGGCATAACAAATTTTCCCATCAGGCGTTGGTAGTGTTGCCCTTAGGCACAGAATCAGTTGCCCACAGGCACAGAAGAATTTTCCCTCATGCCGAAATAACTACTACCCTAGGGCTAAACAATGTAGTGCCCACGGGCTAATCACAACAATGCCCTTAGGATAAATAGGTAACCGGGACATTCCCAACATTTAAACAATCATTAAACAAACAATTCCTCTCAAGGAAATTCTACAATTACTAATTTAAAGGCATACCCTCGGGTATCCTGGCCAAACGGCTAAACAGTGGAACACACCCCCAGGGTGGTTCCGAATCCAAGCAATGATCCCAAATAGCAGTTTTACAAATTATTCAATTACCTTTACAGTTATAGGTAGTTAATATAGCCACAAACGCAGCCACACAACACCCAAACATGGGTTCGTGGAACAAAAATGCACAAAACACACGATAGTTGGAAAAACAAATACCAAGCCACCTACCTTATACGCCAACGAGCGGTATACCCGAATGTTGACTCCAGAAACGCCCAAGAACGGCGTCGATATGATAAAGAACGATACCTGTTTAACCTCAAATAACTCCCATTAGGAGAATAATTGGTAAGAAACACCCTAGGAGAAGAGAGCCCTTACCCGCGCGGTTCCAACGAGATTGTCCGAGGTGGAATCAGATTCTGGACAAAAACCCGGCGGATCTTTAAAGGTTCGGTCATCCCTCCCGAGCTCCCTCTTCCGTTCTAAACCTTCCCTGTGATTAGGGGAGGCTAATGCCCAATTTAAGCAGAAAAAACAAAGTACATGGCATGTACTTCCAAGTACATGGCATGTACTTCCAAGTACAAGGCGTGTACTTCCTGTATTTAACTGTTCCTCTGGCGGCACCACCATACTGTTCACCCGTCAACATGAGTACACGACATGTACTCCGGAGTACACAGTGTGTACTGTCACCTAGCTGGCGGCTACTCCACCGCCTTACTGTTTTGGCCTGCCGACTAACTACACGGCGTGTAAAGGACCACTACACGGCGTGTAGTCAGTTCCTACACCGTTGTCGCCGACCTGGCTACACGCCCCGTGTACTCATCCCTACACGACCAGAAGTACACAGCGTGTGGAAAAAGTACATGGCGTGTACTTCCAAAATTTAGGATTTTTCCCAATTTTCCATATTTTATTAAAAACACTTAAGGAAAAGAGAAAAGAAGAAGCTCGTACCTCATTGATAAGAATTAGGTTCTTACACATACAGCTCACCCAACTGATCAACGATATTGGTCTCCTGTATCGATAAGAAATGAACCACTTTAGTTAACCGATCCACAACTACCTAGATTGCATCATTCATCTGTGGCATCCTCGGAATCCCCACGACAAAATCCATCATTACATCATCCCAGTTCCATTCCAGAATGGGAAATGGATGCAACAAACCACCTGGGTGTTGATGCTCAGCCTTCACCTGCTGATAGGTAATACATCATGCCACAAAGCCCGCAACTTCCTCTTTCATCCCAGGCCACCAAAACTACCTTCTGAGATCATGGTACATCTTGGTCAAACTAGGATGCACTTACCACTTCGATGCATATAAATCACGCATCAACTCTTCCCGTTTAAATTCTGGAACAACTACACGATCAAGAACGCAAACAACACCCTCCTCACTGACGGCCCAGCCAGAAGGTATCTCCCCACCTTTAAGCTTTTCCTTCATGATCAAACACTCAGGATCATCAATCTGACCTTCCTTAACTCGAATCAGGAGCATCAACTCCATAGTTAAGGAAGCAGGGTTGACCTGACCACTCTCCTCCTGCACCTCTAGGTGCATCTCTACAAACAAGGCCATCACCTTCCACTCGATGCTGGACTCCTGAACCTCCTGATTCTGAACCTTCCTGCTCAGACCATCGGCAACACTATTTTCCTTTCCCTGCATGTACACCAACTCAAAGTCAAAATACTGGAGATATTCAACCCATCTTCACTGACAAAGATTCAGATCCCGCTGTGAGAAGATGTACTTTAAACTCTTATGTTCGGTAAACATAGTAAACCATTATCCCAATAGATAATGCCTCCATCACTTCAAAACGTACACTAATACAGCCATCTCAAGGTCATGAGTGGGATAATTCCGCTCATGGGGTCTCAACTGCCTTGAACCGTAAGCCACCACCCACTCATCCTGCATCAACATAGCCCCAAGTCCGATTCTGGATGCATCACAAAACACAGTGTACTTCTTACCCGGCTCAGGTAAGATCAAGATAGGTGTGATTTTCAACCTCTTATTCAACTCTTGAAAGGCTTTCTCCCAATCCTTAGACCACTCGAACCTGATTCCTTTCCTGGTCAAGCCCGAAGGTGGTGCTGCCAAGCATGGGAAATCCTAGATGAACCTTCGGTAATACCCGGCAAAACCCAGAAAACTCCAAACATCAGAAACATTCTTTGGATGCTCCCAACATACAACTGCATAAAATTTCTTTGGATCCACTAACACACCTTCCTCTGAGATGATGTGATCCAAAAAATGTACCTCACCTATCCAAAATTGGCACATGGATATCTTGGCATATAGCCGGTGCTCTCTTAGAATACCCAAGATGATCTCAAGATGTTGGGCATGATCGTCGTGAGTTTTTGAGTACACTAAGATATCGTCAACAAAGACAACCACAAACCGATCTTGATAGGGATTAAAGATCTGCTTCATCAAATCCATAAACACCGCTGGTGAATTGGTAAAGCCGAAAGGCATTACCACAAACTCAAACAACCCGTACCGACTCCGAAAAGCGGTCCGCAGTACGTCAGAAGACCTCACGCTCAACTGGTGATAACCCGACCTCAGATCAATTTTAGAGAACACTGAGGAACCCCTCAACTGATCAAACAGTTCATCAATTCTAGGAAGAGGGTACCAATTCTTCACTGTCATCTGATTCAACCTCTGATAGTCAACACACAACCTCAACGACCCATTGTCCTTCTTTGCAAAAAGAAATGGAGATCCCCAAGGAGACGTACTTGGATAGATAAACCCCTTACGCTCAAACTCCTCAAGCTGATCCTTCAGTTCATGGAGTTCTTTTGGTTCCATTCGGTATGGTGGTATAGAAACTGTCTCCACTCCCAGCAGCAACTCGATCGTGAACTCAACATCCCTCTCAGGGGGTATCCTTGAGAAATCCTCGGGAAACAGGTCCTCAAACCAATCCACCACAGGAGAGAAATTAGTTTTTTCCAATCCATCTTCATCATCAAGCATGAGACATGCCACTTGATCCACGAGTCCACTCATCTGTTGAAATAATGGCCCCACAAACCCTGCTCGAATATCCCATTCGCCACGGTGGGCATAACTGTCACCCTCAAGCGACCTGAACTATACACTGTGACGATAAGAGTCTATGTGCGCCCGATACAGCACCAACCAATGCATTCTTAGGATTAGGTCAAACCCTGACATCTCGAGAATGATCAATTTCCACAAAAAACGATACCAACCAACTACCAAGGCACATCCCTTACACTGCTTGATATCCTCAACCCGTACCCCCAATGGAGTGTCAATTGACATCACCCCACACACCCCCTCCATAGGAAAACCCAGTGCTACCACAAGTTGAGTGGAGATAAAAGTGTTTGTGGAACCTGTTTCAAAAAACGCACTAACCAAAGTAGAACCAACAAGGATCGTACCTCAAACATTCGATGGTCCTGCCACGCCATCACCAGGCGCAAACTGAACTGCCTGAAGCTGACTTACCCCTCTACCCTGGGCTCCCTCCTGAATGCCCTACGCTGCACTGCCCTGCTGGCGTGAGCGATCATTACTGAGAGTTCCACATCCACCACCCCTGCCAGTACGGCCTGTGGAGCTCCAACTGCCTGCCTGATACGGGGCAACGGATCCCCTCCCAGTATTAGGTACCTACCTTCCACCATCGGTATCACCTGCATGCCAAGGATTCCTACAGAATCTCTGCACATGCCCCATCCTTCCGCACGAACGGCACTCAACTTGAGGTTGAGGACACTAACCATGCATATGCTCTGGCCTACCGTATTGATAGCAGAACACATGATCCCCACTCTGAGAGGCTGACCCTCTCTTCCAGCCACTTTTCACACTTCCACCATGTTGTGATCCCTCATGGCGTCGCTTCCGACCCTCGGTAACTACACCACTCTTCTGCCCTACTGGCATCACAAGTCCACTACCCAAGGCTCCCTTTAGGTTCCCTTTCGAGATCAATGCCTGATCTACTACCACTGTGAACCTCTTCAAGCGGAAGATGTTTACTTGAGACCTGATCTCATGTCTCAGCCCATCCTGGAAACGCCTTGCTACCGCTGCCTCATCCCCTGCTAACACTGGGACAGAGCATCTCAAATCAGTGAAGCGACTAGCATAGTCCATCACCGATAGCGATCCCTGAGTCAGGATCATAAACTCTACAGTCTGCTCCTGCCTCAAAGTCTCTTGGTAGAAATTCTCCCGGAACTTTTCCTAAAAACATTCCACGACATTCCCTCAGCCTGCTCAATTTAAACATGAATGTCCCACCAACACCTAGCCTGGCCCCACAACATATAAGTGGCCAGCTTTACTCTCTTTTCAACGGGGGTCTCTAAATGATCTAGTATCTTCTAGACAAACTCTAACCAGAACTCTGCTAGCTCTAGCCCACCGTCTCCGGTGAAAGTCGGAGGGTGCTGCAGCTGGAACTCCCTGGTCAGCTTGAACATACTCGGTGCAACCTACCCTAGGTCTCGATCCATCATCTGCATAAGGTGATTCAAGTTCTCTTGGAACTGGTATTCTCTACCTTCATTGATCACCACATTTTCTTTCTCCCCTACTGGAGGAGTGTTCTCAGCAACACCCTCTCGTTGCCAAGCTGGTAACCGATGTCATGGTGGCATTTCTCTATAGTTCCAAGCACGAGCTTTAGCACACATACCATAAACATTCATGAATCCCCCAAAATCTATTTACTAGCTACAATAACCCACTTTTCATATGCTAACCCAAAAATATTTTTCCAACTTGTTTCAAACCATATTACTCCATTAAACATCATTTACCCACTTGTTTTATTTCATTTTCTCATTATTTCTTAGTTTCATGAAATGCATGATGCACCCTACTTTCCTGCCTCACACACCCACCCCGTATGTGTGTCTAATACAATGCATGTCACCTATCTCCCTAGGTTCCTATAATGATGCATGGATGCCAATTCTCATGCTATTAAGGCCACGAGCCAAATATCATAATATAGTCGCATCAAACCACATGTACATCACCCAATGGTGAAATACCACCAACTGTAACAACACAGAACCAAGAAAAAAATTTCCCACCCATGGTGACTTGGGTTTTCCCCCATACCTGAGTTAGCTACTCCCAAGAACGAGCTCATTGCCAAGGCCTGACACATCCTAACCCTTGGCTACCAATCCCAAATAACGAGACCTCAGAGAAGGAGAAGAAAGACCTCCTCTAATACCACTTTTTAATGTCCCTGACCCGGAAGCCACTAAACTCGTGCTTCGAGACAGGTGGTTACATTACCTTAAACGCGGCTCCCCGTACGCCAAAGGTTTCCGACTAGCAGCGGGGGTCTATGGGGTCAAGTGGGGAGACTATACCCCCTTTTTATCGGAGTAAGCCACAACAGAATAACCAAATAGCAGAAACCATAACCAATAAACAAGGAACATGTATAAAAACCATTTCAAATAAATATTCCATGTCATACCACAATGAAAGAGTGAACAAAAGCCCAAAAATAAAGACAACGGCCAAAATACCAAAATGGTCCTAAATCCAAGCTCGGATCCTCCACCAAGAGCTACCCATGTCCACTCAGCTAACTAGAAAGGACCCTTTCCATTGTCCTAACCTACAAACATGAAGTCTTCCCGGGTACCCAACGACGTCCCGAGTAGGGTGTGAGTACAACTCAGTAGGCCACCACCAACGGTGTCTACAAAATATCTAGAATAAACAGGTAGTGCAAGGAAGAGGAATATGAATGATAATTTCCAAGTAATTATTTAAGGTGCTATTAACCAGTTCATAGCCAATCCATTTCCACTTCCATTATCATTCATTACACACCCATTATCACTATTTACCATTTCATCACATTTCCATGGGTTAATCACATACATTATGTTACATGGGTCTAAGGCCAACAATCACATGCAAGAGGGAAAACACATCATTATCCTATCTCACTAGGACTAACTCCCTCATAGCAACCATATCCTCACCTCGAAGCTTCAGTACGAGTGGATGAAACTGTTAGGAGAATAGACCCTCAGTCCCCTTTCATAACCCATGCATTTAGGGTGGAGTTTAGAACCTCAGTCTTCACTCGACCCATGGGCGTAGATCCTCAAGTCATACCCCACTCTACGAAGCCATGTTCACATGCTTATATATAAGTAACCATCAGCCATCCAAACCATTGCCCTTCGGCAAACAGTATTCACAACTACCCACATAGGAAACCATATCGTGCCTTAACCCATTAACACATTTCAATTTCACATAATTTAACCATTCACCCAATTCCCATATTTTATTCCTATCCCACTAAGCATTCATCATTAAACCCATAATCTATCCCATTATGGTCTTTAATCAGTTTACACATTAACCCATTTAACATGTTCATCATTCCCATGAATCAACCATTTAACTCATTCCACTTTAACCCTTAGGTTATTTCCAAGTCTAGGTGCATCACCTAAATTATATTCCATGTTCAACCAAACATGCCCACATAGTTGTCAAGGGCTCTACAATTCATTATAACAGGGCCACTTGTTTAATATCAAACCCTAATCTGGGAAAAGCCGGCACATCCCATGGATGGCCCAATTAGTTCAATTCAATCCCAACATATCCCACGGGGATCGTGAGGGTTTCCATTTGAAATTTTAGACACCAATATTACCAAATATGCCTAGGTTATTTAAAACATAACCAAGGGAAAACAAGAACACAAGTAAACATGCACAAAACCCTAAATAACCATGGGATATAACTTGTAGACCACCTACCTCGAATATGTGATTGAACACACCCTCAATCGAGTCCTTAAACCTCGATTCGACCAACACTTGGAGCTTCAACCTAGAACTCACCCAAAAGATAGGGTTTTAGGGTTTCGGAACAAGGGAGAGAGAAGATACAAACCCTAAACCAAGAAAAAACCAAGGAGGAGATTAGCCTTACCTGGCGGTTCAATCCGAAACCAACGACACTCTAAACAGCCAAGATTCGAAGGAGATTGATCTCTTGGAGCACTTAGGTGTTTTGGTTCGTTCCAAGGGATAAGGAGGACGAATGGGAGGAAAATCCTGAGTTGGGGTTATAAATCCTGGAGTTGCAATTTTGTAAATTTTGCAACTTTAAGTGGTCGCACGGTTTAGCCGCACGGTTTGGAAAACCGTGCGCAAACCGTGTGCATGCCACTGCCCAGAGGAGGGGGAGACACATGATTTTGCAGAATTGTTTGTAAAACCATGTGCAAACTGTGCGTTCTCTTTGGTCTAGAAGAGGGAGGGTCGCACAGCATAGTCTGGGCAGGCCGCACGGTTTGGCTAACCGTGCGCAGGTCGTGCGCCTTGGTCTGCTTTGCCCAGACTTCCCTTCTTCTGTGCCCCGAGCCCCCGGAACACCCCCAAGGCCTCTCACACTTCCAAGATACCTTTTAAGTCCCCAAAAGAAAAGGGTTCAACCCAATACACAACAAAAAATACCATTCCAAAAACCGGGATCTTACATTAACCAATATAGCTTAGATCCATAGTTTTCATGTATTGATTTGATATTATTATCACTTTTTGAGGAATTTATAATGATAAAATAATCCACTCACCAAGATGATTTATAAGTGATTTTTGTTTATTTATATAGAATATTTTTATTAAAATGTCATAGAACCAAAGAGAAGGATGGTTAGTGAAACTTTAATCACACAACCCTATCATTGAAAAGGGTTTTTAATTTCCATTGATGGTTTAAAGAGGGGGGATATGGTGTTTTAATATGTGGAATTATATAGTGGCAGCATATACATCTTTGAAATTGAATAGTTCTTATAAAAACACCCTGACTAATAATTTACAGTCGTCAATGGTCAAATTTTCATTAATGAATTTGATAAAATATCATTAAGGATAAAGTTATGAAATATATATTAATCGTAAAATTTTAAATTATATATTGACATAAAAAGTATTGCATATGTACCAAAAATATGTTTTGAGTTCATTTAATATTATGACTACTCAATACATTATCACTATGGTGAAGAAAAGAGTGTAAATGATTCTTTCATTCAAAAGGATCATGATAGATTATCTATGATGAGGATTACAAAAGATCAAGTATTTATGGATTTTCAAATGATGGAATTTAAAATATTAAAGGATGAGGATAAATATCATCTATCTCAAATGAATCTTCCAATATATATCCATGTGATTATAAAAGTGGTGAAAAAATATGATGTGGATCTACAGAAAAGGTGGGAAGTTCCCTAGAGTTCAATCATGATTGTGATGGAATGATATGTTTCAAACCTTATTATGTGTTTAGTCAATTTTATTTTTGAACAAAAATTTATTGGAAGAAACTGATAGTTCATAATTATATATATATCATAGGATTATAAAGAACTATATATAAATAAAATATTATTCCTCTGTGAAATAAAGAATAGATATATTATATAGTATTTATCTACATTCTTTTTATTTTAGAAATTTAAGGATGGGAGATAAATTTGTAATAGTATGATAAAATTATAACCCATATGATAATTGAAATTGGAATAAATCACATTCATTTCATCATCGTACTCTCCAAAACAACTAAACGACCGATTATTTTTTCAGTGGAGTCAATCTCTTTATGAATTAAGTTTACTCATTATTATTAGATAATATTTCTACCTTGATCAGGTTTTTGGGATATAATTTAAAGAACTGGTAAGGATCTATGGAAAACAAAATTCTAATATATCTTATCAAGATACAAGGTTTAACATAATGTTATTAGAATTTTTTTAACAAGAATTGGATACATTGTTTTTTTATTATAGTATATCATCCTTAGAAATATGGTTAGTATGATAGAACTATTAAACCCCTAGTAGATGTGTTGAAAAAATTATATCTATATTTTAAAGGTTTTCAGGATAAACTATATCTAGTTGAGTTTTATAACAACAATTTATTTCACTTGAGAATTTTGAGGGATCCAATTGAATTCAAATATAGAAATAGATGTTGAAAAATGATATGTTGGGATAATGTTGGTGAAAAAAAAAGATATTGGGGCCTAATCTATTTGAGTAAATGGAATAGATGTTTAGTTTCATTCAACACCACATCAAGGTAGCTCAATGTCGATAAAAGATTAATTCTAACAATCATTAATTATATCTAGAATTAAATTGTGGTGAGAATATTTTCATAAAAAAATTCAACGGAATATCATTATGATATTCCAAAAGAATGAAAATTTAAGCCCTGTAAATTTTATTCCCTTTGATATTATTGATCGAGTTTTGACTTAATTATATCATTTTGTACTCCTATAAAACTTCTCTTAGGTTCATGATTTTTTCCTTGTATCTCTCAAGAGGAAGTATATATATGGTATTTAATACATTTTGAACTCAGATATTATACCACTAGATCAGGATCATTATTTTTATGTAAAAAAATTATAAATCTTAGATAATATAGATTACATATATCAAAAATACTACTCATCTTATTGGTATTACTTAGATAAATCATAAGTTTTAAGAAGCTAAATGGGAACCTGATGATCTGATAAAACAAAGGAATCCTCGTCATTTTATGATATTATTGGAATTTTTAGTAAAAAATGATTTTAATGGGGGTATTATGTTACACATAATGATTTTATACGTATTTATTTTTAAATAAAATTGAAGTGTTTAATATCATTCTTCATACATAACTTCAAGTCTATTTGAACCATGATATATCAAACCATTATAACCTTGCTATTAAATTGGTAACTAAAAATAGTAATGAATACTTTATTAAAATATTTATAATAGGTTTTAATAATTAAACTATATTTATTAATTTATAAAAAAGAGATACCTAATATTCATTAAAGACATTTTACACTTCAAAAATATGTTTTTATAAAAAAAATTAACAAACTTTTACACATGTATAATATAATTAATTTCTAATATATTTATAATTTTTTTATGAAATAATTAACACTTTTACAATAAACATGTAATATTATCTTAGTGTGATTTGTTTTTTAACAATATTAATTTTGCAGTGAATATTGAAGAATATTGATTCTTTGTAGAAATAGATATTTATTTTCAATTAAAAGCCCCATTATTTTTTTAATCAGATAATTAATTAACAAAAGGTTCATTTATATATAAATTAATTTATTTATTTTATAAAAAATGTTATTATGTATAATTTATACCCAGGTTCATTTTTTGGACATAAAAACACTTTTTTCAGGTTACAGATTTATATGGAAAATGTGTTTTTATATTAATTAATAAAATTATTATCAATTGATCAATGTTTTAATTGAAATTATAATCAATAAATTAAATTATAAATGTAAAAATTAATTTAAATATTTTATATGAATATTAATTCTTGTAAATTATGTTTCATGCTTAAATGTTTATTTTCCTAAAATGGGTATTCGCTGTGGGTTGTGCACGTATTTAAAATTAAATTATTCCATTAAAAAAATATAATTGATTAAAATTGATTACATATTTTAGAAAAAATATTTGATATAGTCTAATATGGAAAATATTATTTTTGTTTAGATTGAACTATAAAAATAGTAATATTTGGTTACTATGATTGAGGTTAAAACGAGATTACCGTGGGTAAAACCAAGATATTTGGGTAGTATTTCCACCCACACATACCAATTTTTTTTAATATAGCCTTCTATAATTATATATTTGAATACCTTTCTATTTGGATCTAATTTCCCATTTATTTGACCTTAAATCATTTAAATCATTTAAGAAATTTTATTTGGGTCTCTCCCCTCACGTATAAAAGGGCACCTATTATACTCCCTTATTCAGGACATTTTAAACATCTGTCATGGAAAACACTTAAAAAAACCTTCCTATTGTCCTTCATCTTTTCTTGGATTCTCCAGTCTTCTCTTATGACATGTTCCTTTAGATTTAATGAGTATGAAAAATAGGTCTCTTAAAGATGTTGTACAGATCATAGCCATGATCAATCAATTATATATCTTTTTATAATTACTATAAAATTTTATATACATAAAAATATGATTAATTAAGTATAATATTTATAATATTATTACAATATTATTATTATGGAATAAAAATATCACATATCTTATCTATCAAATGGATGATTAATGTATTGCACGTGCGTATCTATGAACTAACTAATCCACATAGCTATATGATTCATTTTCCACCACCCTCATTCTTGGTTTTTTGTTATATATTTAATTAATATATTTTTTATATATTTTTTTAACAATTATTATTTAAATTTATAATTAATATTTTTCTTTAATTCTTTCCATCCATCAAAAATGGAAACAATAATCTTTTGTACGTACGGACTACTATCTCGATATAATAAAGAATTTTTTTTAATTAAAAAAATTATATTAATGATTATAAATATGTTTTTAATGAATATTATATATATATATATATATATATTATTATTATAAATATGGATATGAAGTAATCATGATCTAATTTCATGTACCACATTTTTCAAACCAAAATATACATGAAAAACAAAGCAGTTTACCACTAGAATGATGGTAATAGTAATAAATTTTTAATGAATAGTTTATATAATATTTTAAGTATACCATGTATGGTGTTTTAGGTATAAATATAGATATATGAAAAAATTATAATCTATTTAAATATATAATACAGGTGTTTTCAACACTAATTAAGTTACAATAACTTCAGGTAAATGTTTTTTCATTGTAATATCATTTTAATCAGGATTATTTATCCCTGAATTTTTAATGTGGAAGTTTCATGATCCATCTCTCTGAAATGTTACATAATTTCATATACTATTTTTATTTCTTGAAATTTCATATTCTCCTTTATTTTTCCACTTTTATATCCTCAAGACATAGAGGGTATGTTTTATGTAGAACAAAACCTTTTTATATTATGTTAGGAACTTTTTCATCAATGTTCATTTATTCTTTTGTATTATTTTAAAGAATTTTTTTTAACATAATACAAATATTATTTTATCACATTATTAAATTTAATTATATTTTCTTACCAAGATTTGATAGTAAAAATATTACCATTTTCCAAATGTTTAACTTTTTACTTCTCCACAAAATTTGAAAAGAATCATTGTTTTAACGCACAATGCATAAATGGATTTCCACAACATCATAAATATTATTTTAAAAAAATATTACATTATAGTTTTTCATAATCTAATAGAATTTATTTTACATAATATTTTATAAATTTTATAATTATAAATAATCAATTTTCGATAGAAATTGGTATTTTTATCCTAAAATGCACTATTGATATTTTAAATAAATTTTTTACCTATAAAAACCTATTAATAAATCATATAAATAAATATAAATGTGTTCCAATTTTACCATAAATATTATAACTTTTAATGGTATATCATTATTATGTTGAGATATTTATTGGACTTGAATTCTTTCTATAGTTTATCATTTGATTATATTATGAATATTTTGTGATCATGTGGAACAAATGTGTATTTTGTTTATTATGTGATTAGTGGGACCATAATTATATAACCCCAATATTCAAATTTTATATAAATATATATCATTATATAATATAAACCAGAATGTGGAGTGAAAATTTTTCAATATGGATCTATGTATAACACTGATTTAATTTGTAGTCCTCACAAGTTAAGTTAATGATATAATGATGAGTGAACATAATCCACTATGATTGTCTTGGAATTAAAAACATACTAAGGAAATGGACTTATATTCTTATTTATTTTCCAAAAACATATTCCTATTTATCATGGTATTTAGTAATGTATTGTGATTTAATATTGATGATTCCAAACTCTTAGATTGTTTGAAATTTTATGTTTTGTGATTATGATCTATGAAATAGAGTGTATAATTTTATTTTGTTATTATCATGTTATCATACCCTAAGAATTATCTTATGAAAATTTATTATCATTGTTTGATATCATTATGTTTACCCTTTCTGATAATATGATATCACCTATTATTATGTTCCCCTTCCTAAGGTTATGGAAAATAGTTTTAAGAATGTTATGTCTAATAAGTATGATAATGTTAAAGAAGTAAAAGGGAAATGATTTAGATCATATATTAACATGTTTTATATGTATCCATGATTACAAAGACCCTATTTTTTTTTATTTCCGGGATTTTATTGATATGTAATTAATATTCTATTAATATTTTATTGTCATTATGTATGTAATTTTTTGGGTCTATTTATGATCCTAAACATTGATGATCACAAAAAAAATAATCATCAACAATGGTGTTACAATATAGGGAAGCATGTTTGTCTATGGGTGGGGTTATACCTAGGGTTTCACACTAAATGAGAGGGTATGATATGGGAGGAGGTCGTATGAGGGTGGATCCAACATGATAGAGGATGAGTATGGGGGGAGCTCGGTAGGGGCATTGATGATGTAATATGGGTGATGGGGAGAAACATTATAATTTTCATTTTTAACTTTATTATTTTATTTTACATATCAATTTTTTTCAATTATTAATAATTTTTAATTATTCAACTTTATCAATTTCCTTTCTCCATTATTTACCAAAATTTATTTAATTATTACTATTAATCCCCAAATAAAAAAATAAATATATAAATGAGAAACTGGAATATGGGGTATTATAAAATCCATCCTCCAAAACCTAAAAATGATTAAAAATAATTTATATAATATAAATTATGATAAAAACAATATTAACATCAAAATACTCAACAATTAACATCTCAATTTCAATAGAAATCATTTAATAAATAATTAATCTCAAGTCTCTTCAAAATATACCAAACCAAAATTGAACCCTAATGTTTTGAGAAAGTTTTTATCTCATATAATTTTGGGATCAACTTTAAAATTATATCTACAGAACATTAGTAACTAATAAATTCACATACCCAAAATTTATATTCCATTATCACTTAATCACCAAAATATTATAATGATTTCCATAAATAATCTGAGTCACCATGAGGTAACAAGAAAGAAATATGTCTCCAAATCATAAATCAACCATTATTATTTAAATAAAACCCCTTCATAACAAATAATATTTCTATTGTCCATATTTATATAATGTTTCTAATATAGTTAATTTCTTCAAAAACTAAACTTAATCACCTTTTCACCAAATCATTATTTATCCCATTGTTATCAATATGGTAGAACATTTGTTCTCAAAATGTAGAAACCATTTTATCCTAATTAAAAGTAATCACCGCAACATAAAATATAATATGAACCCTAATGGTTTTCAATAACATTCAACTTATTTCTAAAAATATATTACAATTCTTCTTCAAATAACAGTAAATATATTATGGGTTACATAAATATAAAATAACTTTTAAAACTTAATAAATTTTTTCTCAAGTAAAAAAAACACATAAAATGTCAAAAATATATTATTTCCATTAAACATATTATAATCCATAATAATATAAATCCTAGACCAAAAACCAAAAATTCATTAATCTTTAAAAAAAATATCGACATATAAATATTTCAATTTGTTTAATAATATTTTTACTATTATTTTACAAATTATTCCTTAATTATTCTTTCTTACTATAAAAAAATAATCGTTTAAAAAGATTCATCAATACCAATCTAATAATGATTCCAATTTTAAACCTAAGAAAAACTATTATAATAACATGTATATTTTATAGGTTACTCAGTGATTCTTTATCATTATCATATAACATTTCTAATCCATTATTCTTATTCTATTTCTAATTTCCACCATTATTTTTCTACCATGGATATTGATTTAAATTAGTCCACTACTCCCAGCATTTGAAACATATTTATTTCCCATTGAGTCATTTCATTATGTGGTTATTGCATCATTAACGAAATGTAAAAAGTTTAATATTCATTCTATTATAGTCATTACCTTTTAATTATACATAAAACATTATTTTTATTTTATTTATTGTGTTTTTAAACTCTTCTTGGTTTCTATTGTTAATCATAACATGAGATTTTTTGTTACGCATAACCAATAAATATTTATCATCAAATCCTTTGTTTTTTGTTTTCTCTTTTAAATATTCACCACATTTCCATTCACATTAACTTTTTACTTTGTTCTACTATTGATAGCCATTTACTAAAAATCAAAAAACATTAGTTTGGGAATATAAAATAAAAATATATTAAATACTCTTATGATGGAATATAATTGTACATCCTTAAAAATATTATATTCATCTGAACAATTTTTTTAGGAAATTCATCATTTCATATTAAACTTTATGTTTGTAAATGAATTTTACCGTGTTCTAAAATAACCTCACAACCTCTAATGTTAACTAAAAATTTTCTTTGATACCATCTCTAATACCATACAACATAATAAAACATTAATTATGAGTTCAATACTAATCATTTAATTTTGTTATATTCCTATTATTTTTAACATTTATAGATTTAAATTTTTTTAAAATAATATCATATATGTCAAATCAAAATAATAAAAAGTGGATACTTCCACTCATTTACCATTTTTTAAATGAAAATAGGTATCTTAGATTTCTGATCAGGTTTCGATTAAAATACATTCATTTATATTAAAATGAATACACATAGTGTAATTATATATATTTCATACATTTAATTAATCCATTTCCAAATCATTTAAAAATGCACTAGTGAGAATTGATGATTTGTAACAGTTATAAGATATAAAATAATATATTTGATTGTTTTAAAAAAAATATTAAATCCATACAAAGTATATCACTTTTTTAAAATATATTTTGAGATAAAATATTCAATTAAATACTTATAAAATCAAATTTATTTCCTAATGTATTTTATAAAAAATAGAATGAATAAAGGAATATTCATGAGCATGATGGTTTCCTAGAAAATATATAAACCCATATAAATATTTCAGAGAAAGACAGAAAAAACACCCTTAAAATGGTCATAAATATTCATAATACATAAGATCATTTTCATAACATATAAAATGAAATAGTTTCTATAAAAAATTAAATCATTTAAAAATTCATGTATATTATTTAATACATCATCATTATATAACCATTATAATAACCCATAAAAATGGAATAACCTAATTGGTTAATTCTAATATAATTATCCAAAAGAAAAAATCATTAACTTATGTATTTTAGAGCAATATTGATCTTAACCATCACCTTAAATAATGTTAAAAATTCATGAATACAATAAAAACATTGAAGATTCAATTTACAATATGAAAGCTCAAAAATATTTTTAACATAAATGTAGAAAAAATTTCGAGCTTCAATTGAAAATAATGATACAAATATTATTTCATTGAAAACTCATTAAAAAATAAAGATGAATTATAATTAATATTTTATATAAAATATACTGAAAATTTTAATAGGAATTATATTAAGGTATGTTATTGTTAACAAATGGTAAATAATTTCATGTGGTAAATGATGGCAAATATTTTTTGGTAACCTTGAAAAAAGATTCAAAAGTAACCCATATAGAAACTGATTCAATGATTATTTTTACCAAACACTTATAAAAAATAAAATTTATTATAACATGGAAATTCAAAATAATTTTTTTATAAATAAAAACATTCTTAATCATTTTAAAGTAATGTGATATGGAAGAGAAAATGATTAAAACATTTAAAAAAATAATGAAAATTTCATTATTTCTTGTCCTCACACACCATGTACTTTTTCTAACAACTTAATAATAAGGTAATTTTAGGTTTATACATGCTTTGGAAACATTTTATTATATCAAAATTGTATTTATTCTTTTTGTTTCATTTATTAATAACTTTTATTTATTTATTTTATTACTTTTGTTTTTTGGTTGTTGTGAGGACATTTGGTCTTTCATCCTCAAACCTCATTGATAGAAATAATATGGTAAATGGGGTCATTATTTAAAATTATAAGGAATACTAATCATGAAATTAATATCATATTTACATATCAAATAAATTGTAACTATCTCTTAAAGATTATATAAAAATTAAAAACAATTTTTCAAATTGGTGGGATCATGCACATACACATATGTAATATTTTCATCATTCAAAAATATTTAAATGAAAAAATATTGATAAAGTATTAAATTTAAATAATCATATTTATGATATAATTATTATACTCATTCATTAATTACATCCTTATTATCATCCTTCTTTTTAGTTCATGAAAAATTAATCACATCTCTTTGTGTAGGTTGTAGTCTATGTACACACGATAAATGTTATCATTTTACAAAAGATGGGAGTATTAAAAGATAAGTTATATATCATTTATAACTATTCATTTATATGGGATAAATATAAAATATATAAATTTAATCCATCATAATTCCTATAAATGAAAGGAAATAATTTAAAATGAACACATCGCTATAAAGAGACAATAGTCTGTATGCACTCACAAGTGATGTTTTCATTTCCCATAGAATTGAAAAGGAGTATAAAATGGTTATGAATTAAGCATCCCGACCTGAATAGCCACCTGATCCTTGTTTTCAGGCTGGTTGTGCAACTGGACATAGGCACACATCCTCGAACGCCAAAGGATGTTGACTAGTTGTGAGGGTTTAATTTATTAATTTGTATAGACTATACCCTCTAGGAAGAGAAAATACATTGGTTATAGTGTAATATTGTAACATGCATCAGAAATAAGACCAAGTAAACTTGAACCATACCCAAAAATTGGAAGTACAACAATATCAAATAAGTATATGAAGAAAAGGATAAATAGAAGAATAAAAAAAGTAAATAGGTCAGCATTACAAACACCACTTGTAGCCACTACTAAAAATAAACAGACCAAGAATGCATTTATAAAAAAAATAGGACATACAAGTCGATATACATAAGGTATTTCCCATATAATATGATAGTTTCTACATATAAAATAATCATGTTGATATAGGAATGAAATCTAAATTGAAACTGTAGCTACGCATGTCGCCATGTCCCATGGAACTCCATGTATACAGGTACTAAGATCCAACTCTAAAGGCTGGTCTATTACCTATACATAAGTTCATAAAGTCTAAATATGTCCTGAAGTCCATGTGTAGCATGTAAGATAAATTTCAGTAGGATACCACCCAGTGGTGTGTACCAAGAATATGAGTTTTATAGGGCGTGAAAAATAAATAAATACGTAGTAGAACAAAGAGTCAAATAAACAAAACAACCTATCTCCTTCTTAATAGCCACAAATAAGTGTAAACTACTTCAACCAACATCGTAATCTTAAAAGTCGAAAATTTTATTGGTGTATTGGTCAAGGTAGACCAAATGTATAATAATCTAGGTGTACCTTTAGCTTCCACCTCAAATTAGATAACCCTGCACCACGTTCCTTCTAAACACCTTGTGTCACATATAGTCCCGATGTCCCGAAGGCACACCCATATAATCAGTAACTTGGTCATATGGATCCCTAGCCAAAAGATCACATCATCCCAAGTCCTGAAAACCAGATGAACTATGATATCTATAATCAATTAATATCCATGATAATGGCCTCAATCACGGAAAGCCTCATCCCCCAACCAAATTGCTCATCACTATGAATCAATGGCTCCTCAACTTCCGGATGGATTCCTACGAAAAGAACACCAAACCATAAATTCCTAAGCCACAAATATCGAGGAATATACCCTCATGAATGGTCAAAACCACCTTATCATGGAGTCCTCTTGTGTGCACATGACTCAATTTGGTGATTTTTCCATCATGGGTGCGCTTCAATCACCAAATCATAATACCTAAGACACACCAAATGACACCTTGTGGACTTATGACTATGTCTCTCAAATCTTATTTACATGCCATGCAAGTATCATTAGATATTCCCAATGATATGGAATCGCTACTTTAATCTGATGTCTCAACACCCAACCCTTATGGAAATTCCATCTCAATGTCATATTAGGACATTCCCATAAAAACCACTTGGGTCATATCTCTGGAAATTCAAACAATTACATATATACAGTTTGAGAAAAAACACTTTAAATGTGATATTTAGTTTATAAGATTGAATTTAATAACCTACATAGTCATACCAATTTAATATGAAGTTCATGAAGGCCTCTAATTTTCTTAACCCAACCATATTAAATTCAAAAAAAAAATAAAAAAAAATCAATCTAGATGATTTTGGAACCCCTATCTAAAATACCCCGAGGAGTGACAACCTCTAACTCATCCTCACACATCTAGAAATGGGTCATACATGCCCAATAAAATCCCTTAAAGTCACATGGTAATTTTGATATAAATTATGAGATATATTAGTTTCCCAATCAAAATAAACAAAATGCACACTTTGAGTCACACTCCATGAAAGTCCAAAAAAACAAAAATCAAGGTATACAGCACCTACCTTAGACTCATAAACGTAGGCACACCCAATATCAAGACTCAATTTGAAGTTGATCCCCATGGATATTATTTTCATTCATATATTCTAAAATTAGTTCAGATGGAAATAGAATTTTTTTAGGTGAATGATAAATAATGAGGAAGCACTCAAGGGGTTAGCATTATCGATGCAGTACTATAGCCTCCAATGGATCAAAGAGTGGATTTCTAATTGAGGGGAGGGATCAAAAAACTTTGGTTTAAGAAACAGTAGATGGGATTTTTTTGAGCGTGCAAAAATGTAGCTGAAGGGAAGGAAAGAAGAGAGAAAAAAATCTAAAAAAACATGTACATGTCATATAGTTTACCTACACGGTTTCCAAAACTGTTATACAACCGTGAAGAAGACATTGCCTAAGGATCCTGGCCCGCATGATATACCTATACAGTTTTTTAACTATGTAAAAACCATGAGGTAACCCTCTATATAAACTACATAAAATCCAACATGGAGTGCACCTCCCATACATGGTTTATGTAAACCATGCAGTAATACAAAACAGAGTTACCCAGTTACCTGTAAGGGGATACACAATTTACCCTAAATTGTGCGCCCCAACCTGCAACCTCATAGCAAGCCATTTGGAATCTGGTGCACCTGAATCAATTCCAAACTACATGAGGAACTCTCTAAGGCTCTAAATGAATCCAAAAACATGATATCAAACCAACAGAAATCTCAAAATTGACTTCTGATAAATGAAAGAAAATGTATCATAGACACTAATTGAAAATCTCTAAACAATAGAGAATTTTGACCAGTTCTAAATTATTGGGATGTTATAATCTCCCCAACATAACATCTCTTATACCCATGCTATCAAATGAAACCCAAAGATGGAACCAAACATAAACATCATGATTAAAAGATCCTAGACTACCCCTTTCTCAAAGGTATATCATAATTTCCTAAAATAGGGCTCCTTACCTTAGGGATTTCCTAATATGATCCAATTCAACACAAATCTAAAATAAAAAAAAGTTCTATCAACCATTTTCTAGACCCAAGGTCCTATCATGATGCATTATCACTCCCACACCTCTATAGGTGCTCCCATCTCATTCCAATCACCCACTCAAGTCCCACACCACATTAGTGCCCTCCTCGATCCCCTAGAACCAATGGCATAAATGTGGTCCCTCATCCTATGGATTCTAAAAACAAAATTGGTGCCTCACACCTCAATCATACCCTACACCCTCAATTCCCAGATTCCTAAGGCACCCCATATTACTTGCAACACTGAGATTCCCTCATGAAAAACAACTCAAAACTCAAATCCAATGATTATTTTCATGTAAATATCCATATATATATATTCATGAACTTGATCCAATGCAAATATATTCACTTGTTCCCAATCGGTCCACATACTACATGTCCACCTTATGCACTCAAAACATACATGGCTCATTCGTACATGCCAAAAGAAAACAAAAAACAACTTATGGACATTATTATAGTGCACCTTTGACTGTTGTCAGATCACCAGCTTTCTCAGAACCTTGACGCTCCATGGCATACACATGGCCTGGCACTCTGTTGCCTGAGGCTTGTCCACACTGTAGTGTAGCACTAGACACCGGCCACTAACCTCATGGCTAGGTCCCATTGTCTCTACCACATACTCTACATGTGGATGAACCTCATATAATCTCAATAGGTATTGACCCTGAACTAAACTCTAAAAATTGTGTTTTCCTCTGTCCCTATCTACCGGCTATCTAAGAAGACTACCAGTAGAGAATTTTAAGATGGAAGACCTGACCACATTCTTGAAACTCCATTAGAGGCTGATGAAACTAATTCCATACCTGACAAGGTTTTTCTATACTGGAAGAAAACTATCATAGTGACACTCAGAGGTGGTCTGCTCGAGCCTAGAGCCTCACTACCCTCTAGGAACTAATCCTGAAATCTTTTATTATCATCTAAACCATCACTTGTATCCATTTATTGTCTTATGTGAGACATGTATGTCTAGTTTTCCTTGGATATGAGCACCTGTTTCACCACCTATGATAACGAGGCCAGCCTAAAGATGCTTCCCTGCACCCAAATCATGTGCTATAAACCATATTCGAAGCCCCTAACCCTCGAGGGGTCATCGTTTACCATACTAGGTGCAATGTGAGACAATTATGTGATGGTAGTTTTTAATTCCATGATTAGAATATCACCTAGATGAAGGCTCAAGAAATCATGATCTCTTTCACCCCTCAACATCTCTATGAAAAGGTGCTTGAATAACCTAGCCTAAAAATTCTTCCAGGACAGTCCCTTGTGTCTCCCATCTTGAATATGTACATCCCACCAGTGCTATGATGGTTCTATTAGAATGTACATATATATCTTGACCCTCTTCCATGAAGACATATCGAGCTTCTCAAAGATCATATGCATGCTCTCTATCTAGTCCTTAACCTCCTAAAGACCACCCTCACCCTGAAAAAGAGGTGGGTGTTGTGACTGGAACTCCCATGTAATATAATCTATAGACGGATATACTCCCTAATCACCCTAGTATATCCCATATAAAATGCGTACTAGACTCAAGCAGAGTTTCGAATTATTCTATTGTACAAATTTTGTCATATCTGGCAGCTGCCCTACCTACATAGGATCGTAAACTTAAGAATGTACCTATGTCACATGCTCTTCCTGTCCTTCATGGGTCTGAACCTGTTCATACTCTTATGGTACTATATCATCAACTAGCTGATTCCCCATCTGATCCACCAAGAGGAATCCCCTGAATACAATAAATGGTCTAAATACCCATATATATAACAATATATATATATATATACATAATGTAGATATGGAAAACATTAAAAATTCATCCCAACCTCACTACCCTTACTCTCCCCCATTATAACCACACTCCATGGAATCCCAACCTTACAAACTCTTTAACCACCCTCATAGAGGCATGTGTCACATTATTTATGAGTCATTCCCGTTATGACAACCAATGTTGCCTCAATCTGATGACTGAGTCACCCAATATTGGTGATCTAAATCACCTCATCCATAGTAACTCCCAACTCCTATAAGAGTTAGACCCATTTCTCATGACACATGAATTTGCAAATATATATATATATATCATGGAATATCAATTAAATATCAAATTTCACATTTCAAATGAATTTAAATCATGAACATTCATATTTTCACATGGAATTTTCTATTTATCACATGGTATGTTAAGTTTACAAGAATACATGAAATAATAAAATTGAAATACCCTAAAATGTACCTATCAAAATCTAAGAAAGAATAAGAATCACAAAACCATTTCCATACTAGGCCAAGGGTCCATATTCTCATCCCTTACCTCACCAGGTTATGGGCCACATATCACAATTAATAACATCACATTATAAGTGAGGAAATAAGGTGGAAATCACATTAACTGTAATTCATGTATAAGAAAAATAAAAATTACAACCAAAGGAAAATCGATATGTACCTCATACCTAGGGCTTTTGGAACCCAAAAATGAGTTTAAAATCTAGTTCGGACAACAACCTATCTTCAGTATACCATATTTCAAATATTAAAATGGCATAAAATATATAAAATAAACTTCTCTAATACCACTTGTAGCATCCCCACCAGAATAGCCACCCAAATAGTTCTTTCAGGTTGGTTGGCCACTTGCCATAGGTTTGCCCCCCAAAACTCTAAAGGCTTCTGACTAGTAGCAAGGCTGTAATTTAACATGTTGGGAAGACTATACCCTATGAGAATATATAATACACTAGAAAAATTTTAATAATGTAACATGAAGTAGAAATAAGACCCAGAAGACTTGAACTAGACCCATAGAATAGCAAAACAACATTATCAAATAAATAAAAAAATGCAATAAACAGAAGCAGTAACAAAAAGTAAATCGTTTAGCATGAAAAACCCGGCATGTTTCTTCGACTAAAAATAAATAGGGTAATAATTTTTTTTTAAAAGAACGAGTCAATATATAGAAGTTACTACCCATTTTAGACTTCAATTGATACATATAAAATAATCATGTTGATAAAATAGTGAAATATAAATAGAAACTCTCTTATGGAATGACCTTAAGGCCCATGCCATCTCTAGGAAAGAATCTATAATGATCCAACTCCTGAGGTGGGTCTTTTACCTGTATATACGTTTAAGAAGTCTACACACATACCAAATGAACCATGTAGGGTGTGAGACCACTCTTAGTAGGATACCTACCAATTGTTTTTACCAAGAATATGTGTTTAAGAAGGAATGAGGCATAACTAAATAAACATTGGCACAAAGTGAAAATAAAAAATCCTCTCTGGTGCTTAGAAGCCACCAATAAGTTTCACTTGCTTTAGCGAACAACAGAATCTCATAAGTTGATAGGGTCATTGGCCCATGGCCCAAGGTACCTAAGATGTAGCATAGTCCATGGGAACACTTAGGATTCACATCAAACCATGTAACCTAGCACCAAATTCCTTAAGACACCTCGTTTATCACATAGTCTTCATGTCTCAAAGGAATACCCTTGTAATCAGTTACATGGTCTTACGGACCCATCCTCAAAATCTCACATCATCTCAAGGCCATAAAACTAGATAAAAATGATATATGTCCTCAATTAATATCCATGATCATGGACTCAAAGACGGTTAGCCTCATCCCCTCACCAGATAGCTTTATCATTATCAACCAAAGGCTCCTCACCTTCTATGTAGCTTTTTGTAGAGAGTATCCCAAACCATAAATACATAAGGCATAACTATCAGGGACTCTACCCACAAGAGTAATCAAAACCACCTCATCAAGTAGTACTTCTATGTTCACATGACTCAATTCAAAACATTGGGTATCATGTGTTTGCTTCAATAGCTAAATAATAATACCTAATCCACACCAGCAAGCACCTTATTTCTCTACACCCATGTTGCTCAAAACTGATGCCAATTTCATCCATGTATCATGGGTTATGCCCAACCTGAAAACCTCATCGCCTCGATCAGACATCTCAATGTCCAATATTGATAGTTATTCCATACCAGTGTCATCTTGGGAAATGTTTGTCATGACCCCTTGGGTACCATCTCATGAAATTCAAACAATTACATAATTACAGTTTGAGAAAATCACTTTAAATAAGAAATTAAATTTAGTTGATTGAATTGAACAACTTAAATATTCATAACAGTTTAATATGGATGTCTTTTATGCCTATAATTTAGATAACAATGGTAGATTAAAATAAAAAAAATTAAACCAAATTAATTCAATCAAGATTATTTTGGAACCCCCCGACAAAATACCCTGTGGAGTGATGACCTCTAACCTGGCCTTACTCATCTCAAAAGGTGTCAGGAATGCCCAACTGAATACCTTAGGGTCACACAGTCATTTTTATATAAACTATGGGGTATATTGGGGTCCCACCCAAAATACCCAAAATAGATACTTTGATCTGCACCCCCAAGAAGTCTGAAAAAAACCAACCAAGGTATGTACCACATACCTAAGACTCGTAGACATAGACACGTCCGATATCGAGACCCAATTCAAAGCTGATCGATGTAGATATGAGTTTCCATCATATATCTTGAAATTGGAACTTATGGAAACATTTTACTTATAGGAAAAATATAAATTTAGAGGAAGAAATCATGGTTTTATCCTTACTGATGCGGACCTATAGCCTCTAATTGATCGAAGAACAGATAACCAGTTGTGAAGAGAGATCAAAATCTATATGATGAGGAAAAAGAGGATGATCCCTATATTGTGCGTGTGAAAAGGGAGAAGTATGATGGGGAAAAAAGAAAGAAAAATGAAAAGGAGAAATAAATTAAAATCTGTAAATAACCCTATATAGGCTACATGGTTTACCCACATGTTTTCCCAAACTGTGCGACAACTGTGGAGAAGCCACTGCCTAGGGCTCTTGGCCCACACGAGCTACCCACACGGTTTTCTAACCATGTACAAACCATGTGGAAACAATCTATAAAATAGATAAACTCCACATTCTTGTGCACCTCCTACACACAGTTTATGTAAACTATGTGGAAGTAAAAATTTGAGAACACGATTACTTGCAAGATGCCGCATGGTTTACCCTAAACTGTGTGCCCTGACCTGCAACTACAAAGAAGGAATTTTGGCTTTTTATGCTCTCAAAACGATTCTAAACCCCCCCATGGCACTCTCCAATCCTCTAAAACAACCTAAAAACATGACATAAAGACAATAGAACTCTCAAAATTGAGTTTATATCAACAACAAAAAATATTATACCCACTAATTTAAAAGTTCAAAACATGAGTGATTTTTGACTTGTTCAAAAAATCTAGGACATTAAAATGACAAAAACATAATAACATTTCAACATATTTAATATATTTATTTTCTTATATTATCATGGTTATGATATATTTGAAGGGTTTAACATAATAGATAATCAAGAAGACAATTTGTTAAGAGTTATACCACTTCTTTGGAAAACCTCATTTAGCATACACATTAAGAATTCTAGAATAGAATTTTGGTTAGAACCAAACCTCTTTAACATGGAGAGAAATATTAGTTACATATATACATCAGAATGTTTTCATTTAAATTTCTAAATATTTTCATGGAAGAGATTATAGGTTGTTCACATTTATAAGTGAGGTGGGTGAAAATATTTCACATAATAGAAATAATAATATTTAATATGTGTCTAAATCATGTAAAATGGATCCTAATATATGTACATTCTATTATAAAGAGTTTTAGGTTTAAATAGATTCAAAAAAAATTAAATTTATATGAATTCAGTTTTTATTTAAATCCATATATTCTAGATTAACCACTTTGTTAACTATTTTTAACGATTACCATTATTATAAAATTTACAGTCATTTAGGGTAATAAAATTAAGTTTAAAAATTTAATAAAGAAAATATATGGATAGTAAATTATATTATTATATCTTAATAGCCACATATATCATGATATAATTTTTTGTAATTTCATAATGACTTGTAAATAATTTGTAAACATTAAATACCATTTAAGGTCATTTTTTGAGCTATTCAAAAAAAATTGACTTTATAGGTACCAAATAATTGATTTCTAAAATAAATAATAAAAACATCTATAATTATTTATATATTTATATTAAAATAATGCACCAACATAATTCAATGAAAAAAATTAAATTTTAATGTAATTAAAATAATTTTTATTATTTTTCTATTGTGTGCACAAGCATTGTGCAGTGTTGTATAAGAATCCAGAGTTATTATAACATCTCAAAAATGTAAAAATTTATTTGTATAATGAAAATATTTTTTCCAATTAAAATTAAAATTTTATATATATTAAAATATTGTTTTTATCCTGATAAAAACATATTATACAAATTAATGGAATGATAGTTACATTTTGATGTTATCCTTTACTTAAAATAATATATAGGTTATAATCAAAGGAATGTGGAACCTAAATGAAATTATTTTGAATATATGATGTTACTAGTTTAAATATGCTCAAATTATGAAATATATTGACGTTTTTTAGATATTATATAACCTTATCCAATAACATTGACCATAAATAACCAATTCTACATATTACGATGGTGATATTCATTACCCATGGTTTCAATTAAATATGATGAAAAATGAAATTGAACTCGTTAAAAAACTTATGATAAAATATTCAAAACATTTTTAAAGATTCAAAATGAATAAGTTGATAATTTTACTTTTATCAAAAGTATAAATAATGCAACAAAAAAAAATCTTTTAAAAAAACTAATCCTTTTTACATTGAAATGAACTTATACAAAAAAAAATATAAATGTGATTTCTATTTGATCAGTTAGATTTTTTTAATTAAATAATTTTATAATAAATTAATATAAAATAAAAAATAAATTAATATCATATTTAAAATAAATTATTAAATAAAATGAAATAATGGTTTTGAAAAAATTGGAATTATCATTTTTCATTAAAAATCAATATTCTCAATCAAAATTCAAAATTTTGTCATAATATATTTTTTAAATAATTATTTCAATTATTTGAAATAAAATTTCCAATAGTGGAAGAAATAAATTATAATAATCATGTAAAAATTTTAATAAAACCATTTTTAAAATAAAATGTATTTTCAGAACATAAAATGACTTTATTCCAATTTTTTCATTATTAAACTAATTAAATGTATTTTTATCCATTAAATTGAAAATATAATATAATTATTTCATTATTAACTTTTATTGGTAGTAATTAATTTAATATACTATGATAACTATGCATTGCGTATAAACAATCATAATAACATGAAATATTTGTTTCCCATTTCAATGCTTTTTTCTTAATTATTAACTAAGTAATAATGAATTTATAATTGAATATTAATTTAAGTATGTTAAAAATTTATACATATACTTTATATTACAGTTATATATATTCATAACTGTCAAACCAATGGATATGTCATAACAATCAAATTCAAATAATTGTATATCTTGGTTCTCTTATACTCGGTGGTGTTTATATAAGAAACCAAATGAATTTGTTATTTAATGTTTATTAATTATAGAAAATTGTTGTTTTATGGATAATATATTTATTATGATATTCATCCACATCCTAGTAATAATTTTATAAAATAACTTCCTCGATGATATATGAATTTTTGTTATAAAAGACTCTTTAGTGATTTGTTCCTGATTTTTATTATTTAGATGTTCAGCATGATTCATATTATTATTATTGAAATGATATATTTGTCTAATAATAGAATAAATAATATAAATAACATCTCAAATTTCATTTGTTTTCCCTTGATGAAATTTGTTTCATTAGTCATCACAATCGTTATTCATATGATTCCACCAGGTTTCAACTATTAACTAAAACTAAAAAAATATTGTGAGTATCAATCATTTATCAAAAATAGTATTTAATCAAATTATTATAAAAATAATTCTATTTAGTTCCATAATTATTACACCTTCATTCAACCAAGGACACTTTTTGTTCTTCTCATATCAATATCGCTTACCAAAGTCTGTCAAATATTCTACCTTCTCATTCTTCATAAATATAACACCTCAATGTTTTAAAACAGAAATTGAATTTAATGAAACTTTTTGTTAAGTTTATTTTTATATCTAGCCTTTAAACATAATTTATTTACTTATATGATTTGAATTTTGAAAAACGATCATTTTCAATTATGATATGTAAGATATTTGGAGTCTGATGGAACCAACTTGATTTTTTTGATGAATAGTAACATCAAATTATGAATAATAAAATGAATAGTAATATTAACCTTATGAATAGTAAATTTTATTATTATTTTGTTTTTTTATGGATTTAAGATAATGATATCTTGATTAATTTTTTAAGGTGTTAAAAAATAAGTTATAGAATTTAAATTTTTTTAAATAAATTTTGATTTTATTTAAAAATAAAATTAATAATATTTATAAAATTATTTTTAAACAATTGATTTCATTTTTTAAATTTTCACATCGAAAAATGGTTAGGGTGAATTTTTGGGATTTTTTTGAAAGTCGTGAATTTTTTATGAATAGTGAAATATGGTAAAATACCGTATATTCAAATTATCAGTTAAATAAACTATTTATGAAATCATAAGTTATGTAATCACACATGTTTCAAACTCACATGATCTCTTTACTGTTTTTATCACATGAATGAATACTATTCATATTCTTGAACAAAAATATTAAAATAATGATTAAAATAATGTAAAATACCTCCTCAAATCCTCTATAAATACCACTATAATTCCCTTATTCCTCTCACACCTCTCAAGCCTTGAGAATTTCTTAAGTTATTCCAAATCCTCTCCCCAATTATCATCCCCAAATCCTATATTTTCTTGTCTCACCAAAAGGCCAATACCAAATTCCTTAAGAATGATATCATGGAGAAGAGAACAAGAGGTAAGAATCCTCTTCCTTTTTCATGTACTTTCTTTCAATTACTTTCTTTTCTTATACTCTCTTCCCCTATTCACATTTAATAGGTATTAAATCTCCAAAATATTCTATATTATATATTTTATCATGTTCATGTAAAATATTCATCATCTTTATTCCACTCCTCCCCCTCTTATAAAAACATCAGTCGATATATGTCATTTTACCAAAATCATTTGTTTTCTATTTACAATATCGTTTAGTTCCTTTAGAGATGATCATAAAGCCCTTTTAATTTTTGAATTAGAATTTAAAGTGTATTTTTTAACATATTTCATTTTCTGAAACGAACATCTATTCACTAAATTATATTATTTAATGAAAGAAGTTCATGATTATTGAGGAACCAAAAAAATGATCTAAACAAATATCTATAGTGTATTATCTAAGGATTTATCATCGTATATGATAAAAAAAGATTTATGGTAACATTATATATTATGGAAACGTCTGAATACCATTTCCTCCCACTTCTATAATTTCATTTCCATATGACAAGAATACCAAATACAAACCGGCCATGGAAATCATGTAAAGAATGCACCCAAAACAACAGAAGGAACAAAATACTAATAATTAAAGGGTGAAATGTTGTTATGAAATGATCATATATGGTCATATAATCAATAATATGTTTCTGTAAGATATTTATAACACTTTATTAACAATTATATAAGATGTTGAAAAAATTTTGAAGTAAGACAAACCCGAGGTAAGGTAATTCTTAACCAGATTTCCATTCTTTGCGTTAACCTTCTACTTCATTATTTTTGTGGTATTAAAATTATTTTTTATTGGCTTTGATTATATTATTTTCAATCATGTGTATTAATAGTTTATATACATATCTTATCCACTCTATTAAATCTCACTTGAATTATATAATATTTGTAAGGGGCTTTTCTTTTAAAATCCTCTTTTAAAATTATGTTTTAAAAAATTCAAAAGAAATGTTTTTATGAAATTATTCATGTTTTATGATGATTTTATGGTTATTGGGAATTGTTTATTATGAATTGTGGGACTTATATCTCCCTCCAATGCATTGGATATGTGTATGTTTGAGGTCGGCCATATGGTTACTCCAAGTGCAACTATAATAGTTACACAAATAGTATGGTTGTCCTGAGTGTTACAAATTATAACATAGTTGAGAGGGTCATAAGATTATGTAATTAATTTCCCAATATACCTTTATGGTTCTATTAATGTTCTATATGTTTTGTGGAAATCTCATGGAAATCTCAAGTTTCACAATGTATGTTTATATGGGTAACAAGCGTGTTTTTATAAATGATTTCTTATGTGACAAGTGTTCATGGAAATATGTTTTATTTCCTTCTTTTTATATCCCTTAATGAGATTTTTTTCTCATACCATGTTTTTAGTTCGTTTTCATAGGTTATAAGGATATGTAAGAAAAATATGGAATCCAAGTTAAATATCATGATGATTTTTCAAAGAAATCATGTTTAATTTGAAAAGTGTTTTATTATGAAAGAAATTTATACTCTTTTTGTTTTGTATACTCTATATAAATGTGGAATGTAATGCATGTATTATATCCCAAATGTCCAAAAATCTAAACTTGAAAACATCCTCAATATCAATGGATTTGAGTTCTTGAGTAAAATTCAAGATTATATAATGTAATAAGGCTCGGTCCTTATAGTTGGTATCAGAGGATGGTTTAGAAAAGTTTAGGGGTTATGATTATGTTAATAGAATACCATTAATGATTTTTAATCTATGGTTAATTTGAAATGATATATAATTTAAATATTAACTTGTTGCATCGACTATGATATTTTGGTTTAGAATGGTTTTCCACAAAAGAAATAGGGAAGCTGAATTGGAGAGGCACAGAAAGAATGATATCCTTCTAAATATGCATCTCGTAATTGTAGGGATTGGAACTGAGAAGCTAGAGAGTGTAATGGATCAGATAACACGTGAAATAAATGGTGGTGGAATCCTTGAAATAGACAAACAGAGGTACCACAAAGGAACTTCATGATATTTGAACATTTTATGAGACAATACCCTCCTTCTTTCAATGGATCTCCTAACCCAGTAGCAACTGAAAGACGGTTTGAGTCCTTAGAAAAGATACTCAATGTTATGGGTTGTTTATATAATAAAAAGTTAATTATTTCCATTTTACATTTTAAATGTTAAGGTGACCAGTGGTCTTCAATGGTGAAAAATAACATCGATAGAGAAAATATTGATGCCTTATAATGGAATGAATTGAAAAGTATTTTCCTTCAAAAATATTTTTAGAAGGTGGACAGACTATAGATGGAGATGAAATTTCATTAATTGAAGAAAAATGAGAAGATTCACTGGTCGTGTACGAAGAAAACTTCACATGGCTGGCCAGGTATGCTCCAAATATTATTCTGGATCTTTATAGAGAAATCAACCGCTTTTACTCAGGATTAAATCCAAGGTATCGAAGGGAATTAAATTCCCATGAATAAAAAAGTAATGAGAAACTAGTTTGATGTGGTGAGAGGGTAGAGGTGGAGTTTTTTAATTATTACATGAAATTTGAATACAAGGAGAAGAATAGGTTCATATGGAAAGTGATGGGTAATAATAAACCAATTAAATCTAATGGTAAGAAATTCTAGTTTCTAGTTTGTGAAAGATGTGGAAAAAATAACCCTAGGGAATGCCTTAACAAAAAAGTGAAGTGTTTTCAAGGTGGTAAGTTTTGATATGTGGCATGATATCATAATGAAAATTATCCTAATACTAATTCTAATAACCAATCCGCGAAGTGTTTTAAATATGGTGATATGGTTCATTATGAAAATGTTTGCCCAAAGAGAGATTAGAATTAAGTAAAGAAGCTAAACAATAATCAGAAAAGTGTAGTGATATCCTTTATGACTTCGTTAGATGACATTGGGCCATCGAATGAAGTTGTATTAGGTACCTTGTCTGTTTAATCAGATTTTTATAATGTTTTTTTACACAGGGTCTACACATTCCTTTATTTTTGAGGAATTTTTTAGTATATTAGAAATATCATCTCAACCGATGAGACAAAAACTTATTGTTAAAACACCAGGGGGTAAATATTATATCAAAGTGGAATTATAAGAATAATTCTATTAAGGTCAGTGGAAAGACTTTAACTACAAACCTTGTTGTTTTTTCCTTAGTATAGTTTGATGTCTTTTTGAAGTGGATTTCCTTTCTGTTTATCATGCTAAGATTGACTGTAGAGATAAAAAAGTTTTTTTTAGAAATATTTTCATTATGTATACAAGAACGGACCCGTTCAATTTATAACATATCAGAAAGCTAAAATGATTTTGAAAGATGAAAATGAATTTTATCTTTCTCATATTTTTGAAAACAAGGGAACAATTCATATTGATGATTTTCCAATGGTAAATGTATACCTTGATGTTTTTCCTGATCAGTGACTCGGTGTCATACCTAACTAGGAAGTCCAATTCACAATTGACTTAGTTCTTGATGCTAATCAAATTTCATAATCCCCATATCAAATGGTACAAATGGAACTTCTTGAACTAAAAAATCAGTTTCAAGACTTTCTTGATAAAGGATTAATTCATCCTAGCACTTCACCATGGGGTGCTCTTGTTTTGTTCGTTAAAAAGAAAGACGATTCCATGAGACCTTGCATGGATTATTTATCCTTGAATAACATCACTACTAAAAACAAGTATCATTTTCCTCATATCGATGACTTGTTTGACCATATCTAAGGAGATGAGTACATTTCCAAGATTGTCTTGAGATTCAGATACCATTAGCTAAAGATAAAGGAGGATAACATCCTGAAAAAAGATTTTCATACTAGATATGCGCATTATAATTTTTTATGCCATTTGGGTTAACTAATAAACCCGTTGTATTCATGGATCTTATGAATAGAATATTTCATGAGTTCATGAATAAGATTGTGGTTGTGTTTATTGATGAAATTATGGTATTTTATAAGAAAATATATGATCATTAAAAATATATATGGGTTTTTTTCTAAAACTCTAAAGAAAAATAATTGTATGGAAAATTCAACAAGTGTGATTTTTGGTTGCAGCAAATTTATTTTCTTAGGAACATTGTGAATAAGGATGGAATAATAGTTTATCCTACTAGAACAAAAATGGTTGATAAATGGATAAGGCTAACAAATGTTACCAAAATTCGTACTTTTATTATACTAGCATATTATTACCGATGGTTTTTAAAAAAAATCATGGTTATCTAACCCGCAAACTAAGTTAGCGTGAAAAGGTTTATTTCTTATTTGGATAGAAGAATGTGATATTTTTTCAGGAACTGAAGAAGGGATTAGTGAATTCTCCAGTTTTGGTTCCGCCTTCCCAAAATGGTGATTTTTTCATCTATAGTGATTCTTCATTAGAGGTAATTGGTTGTGTTTTGATGTAGAATGATTGGGTAATTTCTTATGATTCAAGACAACTAAACATCCATGAGTTAAATTTTCTGACACAAGATTTGGAATTGGAAGATGTGGTTTTTTCTTTGAAAATTTGGAGGCATCATTTATATGAACCCAAATGTGAAATATAAATTGACCATAAAATTTAGATGTATATATTCACTTTGAATGAATTCAACATGAGGTAGAGAAGATGGAGTGAACTAATAAAGGATTATGATTGCATGATCAATTACCATATGGTAATATCAAACAAAGTGGAGGTTTCCTTGAGTTGAAAACACCATGAATCATTAATCATGTTATGTTTGGAACCTGGTCCCTTGATTAATCATTTGATGAATTTTGGAATATAAGTTGTTGATGAAAAAAATAAATTTGTTTTGTTTCATGTTTTAGTGCAGTCATTATTATCAGATAGAATTAAGTAAGTAAAGAAGGAAGATCTTACGCTTCAAAAAAGGTAGATTTGGTTAAAATGAGAAATTTTCAAAAAATTAACCTTGATAAAGATTGTGTTTTAATATTTTTTTAAAGGTTGTGTGTGCCTTGTGATTCCCTGTTGAATAGGATTTATTTTGAAAAGATAATACTTCACCATTTTTAGTTCATCATGGCAATTATAATATTCATAAATACATTCGAGATTATTATTAGTGGGATGGAGTGAAAAGGAATATTGCTAATTTTTCCATGAACTATTTGAAATTTCAATCGGTTAAAGCAGAGCGGTAGTTTCCAAATGGGATGCTTCAGCCTTGTCCAGTGGTATAGTGAAAATGGGAGAATATATTCATTAACATTTTGGTGGGACTACCAAAAACTTACCGAGGTAATAATGTGATTTGGGTTTTTTTTATCGGCTCAAAAAATCTTCACATTTTTTTTTATTCATGATACAATGTATTTGGATCTACATTCTCAATTGTACCTCAAAGAGATTTTCAGGTTACATAGAGTTCCTCTTTCCATTGTATCTGACTGAGATCTCAGGTTCACTTCTAAATTTTGGACGGGCCTTCGGAAGACGTTGGGTACAGAATTAAATTTCTGTATATCTTTTCATCCTCAATTATATAGGTAGTAAGAATGAATTATCCACACATTGGAGGATATACTTAAAACTTTTGCAATGGACTACTAGGTAAGTTATGATCATCATATGTCTCTCGATGAGTTCTCTTATAATAATAGTTTTCATTCCAGTATACAGATGACACCATTTGAGGGATTTTATGGGAAGAATTGTAGAACTCAATCTTTTTTGGATGGATTCGGGAAGAGGAAGTTGATGGGACTAGAATTAAATGAGGAAGGGGTTGAGAAAAGTGAAGATGATCCAGCAACACGTGAGGATAGATCAGAGTAGATAGAAAATTTATGTAGACAACAAGAGGAAATAAATTTCTATCAAGGTATGTGATCATGTTTTTCATAGAATCTCACCATGGAAAAGTGTTATGTGATTTGGTAAGAAAGGAAAGAAATTTCCATAGTTCATTATACCTTATGAAATTATGAATAAATCTAGACTTGTCACCTACCAAGTATCTTTTCCTCTTTGTTTATCTCATCCACACAATGTTTTCATGTTTCTATGTTCAGAAAGTATTTTCCAAAATCATATTATGTTTTGATCCCCAAAGCAGTTCATCTGGAGGAGATCCTTTCTTATGAAGATAAATCAGTCCAGATTCTTGAACAAAGAGAACAAGTATTGCGAAATAAGGTAATCCGCCAAATAAATATTTTGTGGAGAAACCATATGGTTGAATAAGCAACATGGGAATCTAAAAATTCTATGAGGGAAATATACCCTCACTTGAATAGTATGTAAATAAAATTGTTAGAGTGTAATTTCTAGAACGCGGGAATATTTCAACACCCAATGGTTTTAAAAAATAAATTTAAATGCATGAAACATTTTGTTAAGTATAAATTTATACCTATCCATTAAATATTTTTTTTCTTCTTCTATGATTGTAATTTCAAAAAACGATCATCTATAATTATGATCAGTAAGATATTTGGAGTATGATGGAACCAACTTCATTTTTTGGTGAATAGTAACATACCCTTATGAATATTAATTTGAATAGTAATATGACACTAATGAATAGTAAATTGTAATATTATTTCATTTTATAAAGGCTTTATGATAATTACATCTTGATTGATTTATCAAGGTGTTAAAAATGAGTTGTAGATTTAAAAAAAAAGTTAATAAATTATGATTTTATTTAATAATTAAATTAATAATAACTATACAATTATTTTCAAAAAATGTAGTTCGTATTTGAATCCTACACGTCAAAAAATGGATATGGTTAATTTTAGGGATTTTTCTGAAAATATTGAATTTTTGATGAATAGTGAAATATGGTAAAATACCGAATATTCAAATTATTAGTTAAATTATAACACCCCAGGTTTTGAAAATAAATATAGAATGCAATTTTTCCTCTTCTATTTTTGAATTTCAAGAAATGGTCATCTAGAGTTGTGTTCAGTAAGTCATTTGGAGTTTGATAGAACAAACTTGATTTTTGGTGAATAGTAACATACCCTTATGAATAGTAATATGAATAGTAATATTATCCTTGAATAGTAAATAATGAAATTATTATATTTTCTTAAGGTAATATGATAATGGGATCTTAATTAATTTTTCATTGTCACATAAAACTAATTGCACCTCATGATTTTTATTTTTTGAATTAACTATGACCATATTTAAAAATTAAATTAATAATATTTAAAAATTTATTTTTGAAAAATGGATTTCACTTTTGAATTCTACACGTCGAAAAATGTTAGGGGTGAATTTTTTGGATTTTTCTGAAATTCATGAATTTTTGATGAATAATGAAATACGGTAAAATACTTTATATTCAATTTATCAGTTAAATACACTATTTATGACATCATAAGTGATTTAAGGACACTTTATTCTAACGAACATGATATTATTACTATTATGGGTCACATGAAACATTACTATTGGTTATCTTGATGGAAATAATAAAATAATGAAATTAAATATTCAAAATTTACCCCTCTCCTCCACTATAAAACCCACCACCACTACCTCTTCTCTTCACTCCTCTAAGCCTTGAAGCTCCTCAATGTTCTGACCAAATACCCTTCCATAGTCACTCCCCACGACCGGGAATCTCTTAGTCTTTCCAAAAGACCAAAATCACTTCCCTTAAGGAGATTCTCAAGGAGGTTATTTCAAGAGGTAAAGAATCCTTCTTTTTCATTTGGTTTCATTTCAATTTATCTTCCTTTTCTATCCTCACCTCACCTCCTCTTTCCAAATGTCCATGATAACTCCATTAACATGTATATACTGGATTTATATCATGTGAATTGAAGAACCATCATAAATATGCTTACTCCCTCCCTTTTATTTTTATAAATGAAATCGACGTCCATGAGGTTCTGATTTATAACCTTCATGGATGATGAAGTTTTGTTCTTCAATTTCTTCTTCATTACTGGTCATGAAACCATATTCATGGTTGAACCAGACTATTATATATTTTTTATAACCTAATTAATATTCAGGAACCAGAATATGTACATATAATTAAGTTATAAGACAAAACTAGTTCATAGTGTTTTAAATACCGCCGAATAATCGAAGTGGTTTTCATCTAATGATTCATCCTCATTACATGTATCCAAATGGTATAAATGACCAATATCAATTATTTATGTTCATTAATAATATATAATTCCAATCCTGGAGATTTATAACCATTCCACATGTACTTCATTACTTTAAAACAAGTGAACCGAATATGAAAATAAAGGAAACGAACACTCCAGAATGACGAAATTCAAAACAATAACTTATCAATAAAGACATAAATAAACTAATCAGAATTATGGTAAACTAAATACATGTCTAATAAGTTATGAAATAAGTTATTAACAAGTTTAATTTCATATTCCAGGAGCTTAAGTACAAGATCATAACACGTTTGAAGTTAAGGTAAGGGTTTTTTCACCCGAAATTCCACTTTCATTCAGGATACTTTCATTGTTTAATTACCTCGATGTAATTCTTGTGTATTGTTATGTACTCATCGTATATTCTGTGTGAGTTCATATATATGTTTACAACCCATAATCCTTCCTTATTTTATGCATAGTTACACGTTTTAAAAGGAACATCCAAAATTGTTTAAAAAATACAAGCTCAATTCAAGGGAATTTCTCAAATTCTTACCTATTTTTAAGGGCACTATATAATCTGTTTTTTGGAAACCATTATCTTTATAAAATCACACCTTTTATTGTGAAAATACTATATTAATTAACTTCTTGTTTTATACAAATATTTTTCCAAAATAACTCCTCTTTTCAAAATAAACGAGTATTTATCTCCAGAATTGCTTAATGATTTTATAAGCCTGTTTTCATCTAATTCATCACTCTTGTTCATTCCATGGTATTGTTGGGTTTAATAATTTATGAAGTCATCTTCCATGTTTGATTTAATGGTTTATGACTAACTCTTTTTGTGTATGATCTATCCTAAAACCATTCACCATATTATATCGAATGGTTAGTGTTTTATGTTTAATGATTGGGAAAGTTAGTTACATTTCATATGATAGCTTCAATATGAATGTATATGTTGTTTATATTGATCCCCGCTCATATAAGGAATTCAATGGAGTTATTATGTGGCATGTGGGGCCTATTATAGCCCCTCGATGCATCGGTAGGTCTCATGAGACAACTATACGATGAATTGGACGAGGCCTTTCCCAATGTGATATGGATTGTGGACGGGGCTTTAATCATTAGACATCTTGGCCGAGGCCTTGAAAAAATGTTTCATAATGTCCGGCATTATGAATTCCATCATTATGAGTTCATCTATTGATATTTCAAGTCGTTATTCGATTAGTAGAATACACATGATTATGTTTTATTATGGCCTTATTTACTCAGCTCATATTCCTGCCATAATGTGTTCAAGTTTATTATTAAAGGCATGTGTTTTAAATTATTCACCATGTCTACTGTTTATATAATCATCCATTGTATTTCTTACTCTTACTGAGTTTTTTATCTTACCCTTTTTTATGTGTCATTATCTCAGGACATGAAGATTTAATTTATGAATGACTTTCAAGCATAATCTAGGAGACGTGATGTTTCTAGTGGAATAAAATAGTGTTTTTATTCCCTTCATGTTGTAATGTTAAACTTATGTATGTAACTTGTTTCCAATAATAATAAACTACTCGATCTTTTGGGATTCGTATTCCTTGTATGTATGCCAACGTAATCAAATAAGGCATCGTGTCTGGGTGACTGGGGTCGGGTCCTTACAGTCGGTATCAGAGGAAGTTTAGTAGAATACTTGGAAACTAGATTTAGAAAACGTAGAATTACGAAAGAGTCCCTAAGTTAGTCTTTGAGGAAATACAAACAATAACATCCTGGTATTTTGGTAAGTAATATATTATGTGGATCTTTCAAGCAAAACATCTATATCTGGATACGAGCAGATAGAGGCGGCTCTGACACAGATGTATGGAGGGGTAAAACCCGAAAACACCGCTTTGAGCTAGACTCGAACGGGAACTGGTGCACGACAACGGGGCTTTCTGCACTCTTGGTTACGACAATCCCATGGGATATGCTTAGAATAATTCACATTTTCTTTACAAGTCATTATGAAGGATTGAAATGTAAAATATTTCTCAAAGAAACCATATTTGTGAATATAGGATTAGCTATTCGTAGGATCTCAAAAAAATTTCTAAGTATTTTTTTAATTTAATATTATACATTATGATTCATAACCTAATATAGTGTATGACATTATCTATAGATGGTTCCAAGTGGACGGAATGGAAATCGTATGAATGCACGTGTCCTTGTAGGGATTTTCCTCTAATGCAAGATAATGATGTTGGCTCTGGTGCTGTGACTGGTGCTGAGAAACTCATAACTATACTGGGAAAACATACTCAGGTTATGAATAATAACCTTACCTGTATGGAGCATCCGGATCCACCATGTGGAGGAGCTGTGATGGATCACTTTATGCGATAACAACCTCCATCATTCAACGGGACTACAAACCCATTTGTAGAAAAGCAGTGGATATGTTCTCTTGAGAAGTTATTTCTTGCTTTGGGATGTAATGAAAGAGAAAAGGTTGTCATGGCAGCATATCATCTATCGGGTGATGCAGATCAGTGGTGGCCATTAATCCAAAACACAAAAGAGGAGGAAGAGATAGAAGAGATAGAATGGAGGGATTTTAAGGAAATATTCTTAGAAAAATATTTCCCTCATGAGCATCGAGTAGATATGGAGAGAAAATTCTTGAATCTGAGGTAGAAGGAGGATTAAAATATTTCCAAGTATGAATACAAATTCACAAGTTTAGAGAGATATGTTGTGGACTATATACTAAATCCAAGGAGCAAAATTGACTAATTCTTTGATGGCCTAAAACCATTCCTCTAGCGGGCACTAGTCTCCCAAAGTTTTTCATCATATGAGGATATAGTTTCATGTTCCATCAAGACAGAACAATAATTCTCTAAGTCTTATGACTTTAAGAAAAAGAAAGAAAAGAATAGGGCTGCTGAAAACCCTGGGAAAGGAAATAATAAAACGGGGAAGAAGGGAAGAGTTGAATTTCCACCATGTGACAATTGTGGAAATAAACACTCTGGTGCATGCTTAAATGGAAAAGGAGTATTCTACAAATGTGGTCAGAAAGTCCATATTGCTGGTGATTATAAAGGGAAGAAGGAATCCAATGATGTTTGATGTTATAATTGTCAGGATATGGGGCACTATGCTAATTATTGTACAAAATATCATGGAAATATGAAACAAAAGAGGCCAAGAGAGCAAGGACAAGCATATGCAATCACAACTGCAGAGTTTGAAGTTCCGCGTGACATGGTGGCAGGTACTTTGATCATTTCATCAAACTTAGCCAATGCATTATTTGATTCCGGATCATTGAGTTGTTTCATATCTTCCCAGTTTGCTAAGAAATTAGATATTTCCAATTTGATTTAACAAGGGTGTTGTCAGTCAAAACTCATAAGGGAAGTATCATTGCTACAAAGTTCTGTGAATCAGTTCCCATTAGGTCATATAAATGTTATTTATCTACGGATCTCATCATCATACCCATGATTTAATTTGATATAATCCTCAGTATGGATTGGCTTTCATAACATGATGCAAAAATTTATTTTAAGAAGAATGAGGTTACGATTTTTGATGATGATGATAAAGAATGCCTTATCTTTAGAGAAGAATCATCCTCACATGATTCTTATCTCGATCCTCCCCCAGTAGCTCAACCAAATTCAATTATTGGGGAGAAAAAGAATGACATAATTGTGGGTCTGGAAAGGAATGTTAAAATAGAGGATGTACCTATTGTGAGAGAATATGTTGATGTGTTTCCAGAAGAATTACCTAGACATCCTCTAGAACGAGAAATTGAGTTTTCCATTGATTTAATTCCTGGTTCAAGGCCCATATCGAAGACCCCTTATAGAATGGCCATTGTGGAATTAGTGTAACTAAAGAAACTACTAGTGGAATGGAGTAATAAGGGATTTATTCTCCCTAGTGTTTCTCCATGGGGAGCCCCTATCCTTTTTTTAAGAAGAAAGATGGATATTTGAGGTTATGTATCGACTACTGAGAGATCAACTTTATAACAATAAAGAACAAGTACCTACCTCGAATTGATGATTTATTTGACCAACTGCATGGAGCTCAATACTTTTCAAATATTGACCTTCGGTCTGAATATCATCAGTTGAGTGTAAAGAAGGAAGACATTTTGAAAACAGAATTTCGAACCAGGTATGGGCATTACGAGTTTACAGTGATGCCTTTTGGATTTACTAATGCACCCTCTGTCTTCATGGATCTAATGAACAGAGTTTTCAAGGAATATCTTGATGATTTTTTAGTGTTATTTATTGATGATATCTTGGTATACTCCAAAAGTTATGAAGATAATTAAAATCACTTGCACATTATCCTGAAGACTCATAGAAGACATGAATTATATTGGAAGTTTATCAAGTGTGAATTATGGCGTCAGGAGATTTCTTTTCTTGGCCATATTGTTTCTAAGGATGGAATCCATGTTGATCATGTGAAGACAAATGAAATCAAAGATTGTCCCACGCTAACAAATATAACTGAGGTACGCAGTTTTATTGGATTAGTAGGTTATTATTGGCATTTTGTACAGAATTGTTCTCAACTAGATAACCTTATAATGAAGCTCACACGTAAATGTTTTAAATTTGTTTGGACAAAATATTGTGAAGAATGTTTCGAAGAACTGAAGAGAAGATTAGTCAATTATTTTATATTGACTCTACCATCGTGGAATGATGGGTTTGTTATTTATAGTGATACTTCAAAGAAAGGACTTGGTTGTGTCTTTATGTAAAATGATAGCATTATTTCTTATGCATCATGACAGCTGAAAATTCATGAGAAAAACAATCCTACTCATGATCTTGAGTTAGCTGTTGTAATATTTGATTTGAAGATATGGAGACATTATCTCTATGGTGAAAAATGTGAGATTTATACTGATCACAAGAGTTTGAAGTATATTTTCTCACAGAAATAACTCAACATGAGGAAAAGGAGATGGCTTGAACTACTCAAGGATTATGATTGAACAATACACTACAACCTGGAGAAGGCAAATAAGGTGGCGGATTCTTTGAGCAGAAAGGATCATGGAGTTTTGAACAAGATGAGAGTTGAAAGGGATCCTATTTTCATGGATCTTGTAAAGATGGATATGGTAATAACCATGTAAGGTAAAACATCAATTATTTTTCAAATGGTTGCAAAACCATCTTTACTAGAAAGGATAAAAAGTTCTCAGGCTGATGATGAGGAGTTTCAAAAGAAGATTAAAGCTGTGAATGAATGGAGATTGAGTGACTTCGTATATGAATATGGAATTTTTAAATTTGGGAAGAGACTTTGTGTTCTCGATATACATGTTATAAAAATGGAATTGTTGGATGATGCTCATAATTCCAATTTCTCTATACACCCTAGTTTCACTAAGATGTATAGATATTTGAAGGAACATTTTTGTTGGGACAACATAAAGAGGGAGATTATTGATTTTGTCTCAAGATGTATGGTTTTTCAAGAGGTGAAAGCTAGAAGGCAATAGCCTGGAGTAGTGTTTCAACCTCTTCCCATAATTGAGTGTAAATGGGATAATATCACGATGGACTTTTCATGGGACTACCAAAGACTCCTATAAGGAATGATGCAATATGGGTCAATGTTGGTCATCTTACCAAGTCATTACATTTTCTTGCAATAAGAGAAGATCTACCACTTGAACTTCTAGCAAGACTATATGTTAATGATGTTTTGAGACTTCATGGAATACCCCTATCAATTGTTTCTGATCATAATCCACGTTTTACATCAAGATTCTGGAAAAGTCTTCAGAAGGCCCTAGAAACTGATATTTGTTTGAGCACTGCCTACCACCCACAAACTGATGGAAAATCAGAATGGACTTTTCAAACCTTGGAAGACATGTTGAGGTCTTGTTCACTTGATTTTCAAGGCATGTGGGATCAGTATTTACCTCTTGTATAATTTTCCTACAACAATAGCTTCCATTCAATTATTCAGATGGCACCCTATGAAGCATTATATGGGAGGAGATTTCGTACCCCAACTTGATGGGATGATGTTGGTGAAAAAAAGATCTTGGGCCCAGAACTTGCTGAAGAAACAATAGAGAAGGTTAAGATTATCCAGAACCATATCAAAATAGCTCAATGTAGGAAAAATAGATGTGCTGATAACCGAAGGAAGGATTAGTAATTTTAAGAAGGTGATCACGTTTTCTTAAAGGTATCTCCATGGAAGGGTATTATACGATTCGGTAAGAAGGGAAAATTAAATCTCAGGTACATTGGAGCTTTTGAAATTCTAGACCGAATTAGAGTCATAGCTTACCATTTGGCAATGCCACCAAGTCTCTCCAAGGTTCACAATGTGTTCCACGTGTCAATGTTAAGAAAGTACATGCCAGACCCAACACATGTACTCACTTATGATGAAGTGGAACTTGAGCCTGATCTATCTTACTGTGAAGAGCCTATCAAGATTCTTGATACTAGATAACAAGTATTGAGAAATCGAACGACTCGTCTGGTGAAGGTTCAATGGGGGAACCATAAGATGAAGGAAGCAACATGGGAGACTGAGGAGCTTATGTTAAAGATATACCCAAATCTTTTTAGGTAATATTCTAGGAATTTAGAGGAAGAAAGTCTTGTAAAGAGTGGAGAATGTAACACCCCAAGGTTTTGAAAATAAATATAGAATTCAATTTTTCTTCTTCTATGTTTTTAATTTCAAGAAATGGTCATCTAGAGTTGTGTTCAGTAAGTCATTTGGAGTCTGATAGAACAAACTTGATTTTTGGTGAATAGTAACATACCCTTATGAATAGTAATATGAATTGTAATATGAATAGTAATATGACCATTGAATAGTAAATAATCATAATATTATATTTTAATAAGGCAATATGATAATGGGATCTTAATTAATTTTTCAATGTCGCATAAAACTAACTGCACTTCAAGATTGTTACTTTTCGAATTAACTATAACCTTATTTAAAAATTCAATTAATAATATTATAAAATTTATTTTTGAAAAATGGATTTCACTTTTGAATTCTACATGTCAAAAAATGGTAGGGGTGAATTTTTGGTATTTTTCTGAAATTCTTGAATTTTTTATGAATAGTGAAATACTGTAAAATATCGTATATTCAATTTATCAGTTAAATACACTATTTATGACTTCATAAGTGATTTAAGGCCAATTTATTCGAACTCACGTGATCTTATTACTATTAGGGGTCACATGAAACAATATTATTGGTTGTATTGATGGAAATAATAAAACAATGAAATTAAATATTCAAAATTTACCCCTATCCTCTAGTATAAAACCCCCCACCACTACCTTTTCTCTTCACTCGTCTAATCCTTGAAGCTCCTCAAAGTTCTGCCCAATTACCCTTCCCTAGTCACTACCCATGACCAAAAATCTCATAGTCTTTCCAAAAGACTAAAATCCCTTCCCTTAAGGAGATTCTCAAGGAAGTTATTTCAAGAGGTAAAGCATCCTTCTTTTTGATTTGGTTTCATTTCAATTTATCTTACTTTTCTATCCTCACCTCACCTCCTATGTCCAAATGACCATGATAACTCTAGTAACGTGTATATACCGGATTCATATCATGTTAATGCAATAACCATCATAAATAATCTTACTCCCTCCGTTTTATTTTTATAAACAAAATCAACGTCCATGAGGTTCTGATTTATAACCTTCGTGGACGATGAAGTTTCGTTCCTCAATTTCTTATTCATTACTTGTCATGAAACCATATTAATGGTTGAAAAATATTATTATATATCTTTTATAACCTAATTAATATTCAGGAACCAGAATATGTACATTTAATTAAGTTATATGAAAAAACTAGTTCATAATATTTCAAATACTTCTGAAAAATCGAAGTGGTTGTCATCTAATGATTCATCCTCATTAAATGTAACCAAATGATATAAATGACCTATATAAATTATTTAAGTTCATTAATAATATATATTTCTAATCCTGGAGATTTATAACCATTCCACTTGAACTTCATTACTTAAAAACAAGTGAACCGAATATGAAAATAAAGGAAACGAACACTCCAGAAAGATGAAATTCAATACAATAAGTTATCAATAAATACATAATTGAACTAATCATAATTATGGTAAAATAAATACACATATAATAGTTCTGAAATAATTTATTAAAAAGTATAATTTCATATTCCAGGAGCATAAGTACAAGAGCAGAACACGTTTGGAGTTAAGGTAAGGGTTTTTCCACCCGAACTTTCACTTTCATTTGGGATACTTTCATTGTCTAATTACCTTGATGTAATTCTTAAGTATTGTTATATAATCATCATATGTTCTGTTTTAGTATCATATATATGTTTAACAACCATAATAATTCCTTATTTTGTTGATAGTTACACATTTTAAAAGGAACTTCTAAAATTGTTTCAAAAATACAAGCCCAGTTCAAGGGAATTTTTCAAATTCTTTCCTATTTTCAAGGGCACTCTATAATCTGTTTTTGTCAACCATTATGTTTATAAAATCAAAAATTTTATTAGGAAGATACTATCTTACTTCACTTCTAGATTTATACAAATATTTTTCCAAAATAACTCTTCTTTTCAAAATAAAAGAGTATTTATCTCCAGAATTTCTTAATGATTTTATTGGAGTGTTTTCATCTAATTCAACACTCTTGTTGATTCCATGGTATTATTGGGTTTAATAATTTATTATTTCATATAATATATGTGATTTAATGGTTTATGACTAACCCTATTATGGATGATCTATCCTAAAACCATTCACCATATTATTCTGAATGGTTAGTGTTTTATGTTTAATGATTGGTAATGTTAGTTACATTTCATATGATAGCTTCAATATGAATGTATATGTTGTTTATATTTATCACCGCTCATATGAGGAATGAATTGGACTTATTATGTGATGGGTGGGGCTCGCTATAGCCCCTCAATGCATCGTTAGGTCTCATGAGACAACTAGACGAGGAATTATCCGGGGCCTTTCCCAATGTGATATGGATTTTGGCCGAGGCCTTAATCATTAGACGTCTTGGTCGAGGACTTGAAAAAATGTTTTAGAATGTCTGGAATTATGAATTCCATCATTATGAGTTTAGATATTGATATTTCATGTGGTGATTATTTTAGTAGAATACCCATGATTATGTTTTATTATGGCATTATTTACTCAGCTCATATTCCTGTCATAATGTGTTAAAGATTATTATTAAAGGCATGTGTTTTCAATTATTCACCATGTCTAATGTTTATATAATCTTATGATGTATTTATTAATCTTACTGAGCATTTGAGCTCACCCTTTTTTATGTTTCATTTTCTCTGGACATGAAGATGTAATTTATGAATGACTTGCAAGCATAATCTAAGAGACGTGACGTTTCTAGTGGAATAAAATAGTGCTTCGATTCCCTTCATGTTGTAATGTTAAACTTATGTATGTAACGTTTTTCCAACAATACTAAACTACTCTATCTTTTGGGATTCATATCCATTGTATATATGCCAACGTAATCAAATAAGGCACCGGCTCTGGGCGACTGGGGTCGGGTCCTTACATAAATACACTATTTATGACATCATAACAGATGTAAAAACCTTGTTTCGAACTCACATTCTCTCTCTACAATTTTTATAACATGAATGAGGACTATTCAAATTCTTGGACAAAAATATTAAAATAATGATTAAAATAATGTAAAATCCCTCTTCTTCTCTAATATAAATACTACTCTCATTACCAACTTCCTCTTACACCCCTCAATCCTTCGTAATTTTTTTAATTTCTTCCAAATAATCTTCCCAAGGATCTTCCCCATGTCCTAGATCTTCTTGTCTCACCAATTCCTTAAGGATGATATTAAGGAGAAGATATCAAGAGGTAAAAATCCTCTTCCTTTTTCATGTGTTTTCATTTCAATTAATTTCCTTTCTTAAACTCCATTACCTTCCACTTATCTATGAGGTACAAAATCTACAAAATATTATATATTCTATATGTTATCATGTTTATTTTAAATATTAATCATCATTTTCCCCTCCTCACCCTCTATAAAAACAAAGTTTGGGATTTGTTGTTTTCCCAAAATTGTGTGTGTTGTGTTTTCAATTTCCTTTACATCCTTCAAATATAATCATAAAACCATTTTAATGGATTAATCATATTTTAAAATTTATTTTTAAACGTTTTTCATGTTCTGGAATGAACTTCTATTAATGAAATTATATTATTTAATGAAACAAGGTCATGGTTATTGAGAAACCACAAAAAAATGATCTAAACAAATATCTGTAATGTTTTATCTAAAGAATCATAATCATAAATGATAAAAATGATTTATGGTATCATTTTATATTATGGAAACATATTAATACCATTTCAGTCCACTTATATAATTTCATTTCGATACGACAAGAAAATCAAATACAAATTGGCCACAGAAATCATGTAAAGAATACAACCAAAACAATGGAAGAACAAAATACTAATAATTGAAGGGTGAAATTATATTATGAAATGATCATATAAGGTATTATAAACATTAATATGTTTTTTTAATATATTATTAACGGACTTTTAACTATTATACTACAGGTTTAAAAGAGTTTTAAGTAATACAAACTTGAAGTAAGGGAATTCATAACCTGATTTCCATTCTTCGAGTTAAACTTATACTTCTTTATATAAGTTGAATTAAAAAATTTTGTAGGATGGTTTTTATTTATATTTTTTAAAATTATATGTATTTATAGTGTATATACATATTCCATCAGATATATTAAGTATCACTTGTATTATATGATATTTTTAAGGGGATTTTCTTTTAAAATCATCTTTTCAAATTCTATTTTACAAAATTCAAAAGCAATGTTTTTATGAAATTTTCCATGTTGTATGATTATATTATCATTCTTGGGAATTTTTTATGATGAAGTTTGGGACCTATATCTCCTTCTAATGAAATGGTTATGTGTAAATTGGAGGTGGTCTGTATGGATACTACAAGTGTAACTGTGATGGTTTCAAAAAATGTAAGGTATCCATGAGGGTTACAAATTATAAGGTAGCCAACAGAGATACAAGATTATGTAAGTAATTCCCCAAGATACATTTATGGTAGTATTTACGTTATACATGTTTTGTGGAAATGTCATTTAAATATCATGTTTCCAAAATTAATTTTATATTGGTACCAAGTCTGTCTTTTTTTAAAATAATATCATACATTACAAGTATTCATGGACTAATGTTTTCTTTCCTTCTTCTTATATCCGTTACTGAGATTTTTGTGTTCATCCCAAGTTTTTAAAATATTTTCATAGGTTATAAGGATGTCTAAGACAAAGAACAAAGCATAGTTAAATGTCATGAATATTTTTCAAAGAAATCATGTTTTATATGAAAAGTTTTTTATTTTTAATGAAATGGATACTATTTTTTGGTCTCTTCTCAAGATGAATGTGGAATGTAATGTATGTATTATATCCCAATTCTATAAAACTATAAATTTAAAAAAATACTGAATATGAATGGAAGTGAGTTCTTGACCAAAATTCATTATCATTTAATGTATAAGGTGAGGTCCTTAAAATAAAGATCAAAAATTGAATTTATATTAACCAAAGAATGTCCCAAGGGAGTGTCAAAATAGGTATAGGGTTAGATATATTTTCCATGATCTAGTTGAAGATAAGGTGGACACCCAAACCATCCATTTTAATGTTGTTACCCCTTGTAGAATCATTTCAAAATCTATCATCCGCATGTATTTATCTATAAAAGTGCATCATTTATAAAAAACCAGACAATATCTATCTTATCAAAACATCAATATATTATCCTATTGTTAGAAAACTACTAGGGACTATACTAAATGTTTTATAATTATAATATCAAAAAAATGTAAACCATAATTTGATACCAATTGATGTGAGATAATTATAAAATATATAAATATAAAATAATTTTGGATGAGTATTCTATATATCTCATAATTAAAAATACAGTATAACAATAATTTTTTAGTTTATTTGTATGATTGATACATTATCACCATTTTTCATTGAAAATATTCAGTACCCCCCCCCCCCCACCCCCCGTATTCTTATCACATAAAACTATTCTTTGAAATACGCTAATTAAAACAATTGTTTATAAAATGGGGAAAAGGAAATATAATTGAGGTGTTGATAGATTATGTGTTTTAATACAAGAGGTGGTTAATTGTAGTTTATAAAATTAAAAATAAAATTTTATCCAATGACATTTACACTGTAATCAAAAAAGTATTTTTACTAATTCACTTTATTATCGGAGTAAGATAAGTTTATAAAACATTATATAAAACATTTATTAACAAATTACACAATGTAAATAGTAATATTTTTAAAACAAATAATAAAAAAATATAAAAACTATGTAATAAAAACATAAAAATTCTCTTATAAGAAGATAAAAAACACATTAACCTTATTTATTAATGATTTGTTAACCAGAATCATGGTACTCGTAGTGTTAACCTTAATATATAGATCATTCTTTCTTACCACAATAATGACCTTGATATAAAGATCATACAATAGCCTTGTTTCTAAAGCCTTGAGAACCCTCATTGAACAAATATTGGTAAAACATCAATCTCTCTAAATGTAGAGAAACATAGATCAAACTATACTATACACTATCATTAAAAAATAAAAAATTCTTATTTCATTTTCAAAAAAAACCTTACAAAAGATGCTTAAGAAATAAACTCTCTAAAACATAGAATATAAGACTCTCTGAAATACATAATAGCGAGAACTCAATTAAAAAAGGTTATAAAAGCTTCAAAAAAAATTATTTTCAAATTTATAAAATTATTTCAAAATATAATGGATTAAAAATCATCCTCCTCCTCAAATTATGATTTATTTTTAGTAATAATCCCAATAGTCATATTCTAAATATCTCAGAGGTGATTATAGAAGAATTGGATGAAGTCTTTATTCACATAAAATGTTCATAACATTGTCTCTTGTTTATGTCCATCACGATGGATATCTATTAAAATACTTTATATTCCATCTAATAGAATGAATAATGATTATCTAGTTGAGTGTATGATGTTTTTTATCAATTATAATTTAAATTTGTTTATTTTGAAGTCATGATTTCCACTTTATAATAACATTTTTATAGTGAATTTAGTAAAATTTCATCAAATATACATTTTCATACTTTATCTACTTATATTTAAAAATATAATTCTGGTGAACATCATATTTATCCATATGATATACAGTATACATTTCCACAAGATAAGGATGTTTTATACTATGGTAATAATATACTATGTCTGGTAAAACAACTAAAATTGAAAACAAACAACATATTAACTTCGTATGTACAAAGGTTATAAAAGTATAAACTTCTAAATAACTGGTTTCAAATTTTAAAAATTAAGTATAGAATTTTATCAACGTTATCCATTCAACTAAAAAAACTCCCCATTTATGAAATTCACAAAACAGAACATTTAATTATAAAACTGAAGTTAAAAACTTTAAATATACATACTCTCTCGGTCTTACATAATAATTCTATTTTTTCATATGAATAAAATATTAATATTTCTTATTTATATTTTTTAAATCATACATGATTTTTATTTAACATATGAGTTACATGGTTTTCATCATATTCCTAAAATAATTTCAATGATTTTTTCCACTTGATTTATATTCTATTTTTAGGTCTTTAAAAAATGTAGACACAATATTATTTAGTCCATATAAAATAATAGACACTCTATATATATAAATATATCAATAAATTTTAGGATAATTCATTTGAAATTAATCTTTAGAAATTGTTAGAGATTTCTAACCGTGAATAAAAATCACTAACTTTGGTAAGGAATAAAATTAATCCAAATTTTTTGTCTCTATAATATATTATTTTATAATAATTATATTAAAAAAAACTAAAACAATCCATTTCTATATTTAATAAAAAAAATTGTTGATCAGATGGACTAGAAACAAATGGAAGGATGATTGTCAATGTGGTGAGAATAATCTATTGAAATCAAACTATTAACATAGAGTGGTGAATCAAATATTGTTTATATAGACCTAATGAGAAAGTTGGTACATATTATTCACATCTAATAGCTTATACTAAAATACTCATATTAATCTATGGTCGATAATGTTTCTCAAAATATGAAAAAATACATAAAAAATCTGGATTTTTTTATAACTATTGATATAAGTTTTATTGGAAGAACATTTCTCCAATTGAAACATTATTGTTTGTAAATAATTTTTTATATTAATCATATCGTATTTGTTATAAATTTTATAAAATAAATTATAAAACTAAATAGAAATATATTTAATAAATAATTTAGGAATCATCTCATGGGAAAAAAATTATGTAAACATTCTTTAAGATAAGTTTTCGGTAATATGAGTATCTTGGTTTTCGGAAAATAAAAATAAAAAAATATTTTGACCAATGGAATTGAAAATGATTATCATTCTAGTGAAAGTAAATATTTTTCTTAAATGAAATATTTAAATAAATTTAATAAAAAAATATCCCAAATTTCTTATGATAACATCCCCAAGAAAATATTTATGAAGACATTTTTCAAAATAATTTTAGGAAAAAAAATTGGATAATTTTTTAGAAAATATTATATTTATAAAAAAATGGAATTTTTTTTGGAATATTTTTAAGAAACATTTGTTGAATGATTTTTTACAAAACCTTATCCTAAATATTGGTAAACAAAAAATTCATTAGAAAATGTTAAAATAATTGAAGAAAAAACTTATAAAACAATAATAAAATATGGTCTTCCCATTTTTCAATAGTATTTAACTATTAGAATAAAGGTAAATATGATGTAGATAAATTATTATTTTATGTTTTCTATTTAAATATTGTATTTAATAAATTCAAAACCATCGGTATTTAAGGGTTTTTAAAATATATTAGTATGTTTTCATTTAATTTCAATGAATTAAAAAATTTTATATCTTGTTTTGTGATCTTATATGAAATTGTGTCTAATTTATGTTTTCTTATCTCGTGAATGACATACTGGGTTTTAAAAAAGGGAAATGGTAGTTGTTTTATAACATAAAATATAATTGTTTTCGAAACTGATGCCAAATTCAGTGAGTTTGTGTTACATCTAAAATTCCTAAGCATAAAAACATTTAACTACTTTATATTCATCTTCATTAGTGTAGTGATAGTTATAAATGTTTCTCACAAGACAATAATCGAAATCCTCTCCTAAAAATGACAATTTCTATATGTATTTTTTCTATCCATTTTACATACACCAAATTATGAATCAAAAAAATATTTTATTTTGAAATAAATTCTAGAAAAATAAAATAATAAAAGAACCATAGTTTCCATTAAGTAATGAAATATTTATTTCATTTCATTAAGATGTGATTTTTTTGTATTTCCTTTAAATATCACACACAATGATATAGAAACAAATTAATTTGGATGACTAACTATAAGGTATAGTAAAATTCCAATCATTCCTCTAAAAGTATTTTGATTATCCATATTATTATATTTATCAATCTCTAGATTTTTTTAGAACTTTATATGAGTGGTATAAATTTTTAATCAATAAAATCAATATTTTTCAGTAGATTCTTTTTATTTTTTCTTAGATATAAAATTTATTTCTAGTATTTTTCAATATTGAAAACTAAATAAACAGTTCACCCATCATTATCACTTTAATCTCCGATTTCATAATAGTCATAAATAACTTGGTTACTATTTTTTGTGTTGTGTAAAATATAAATTCTTCAACATAAACATGGAAAATAATTTTTTCTGTAAATTAGTTTAAAAAAATGTGTTCCTTCTGAAACTCTCTTAATTTTTTATAACAAGAATCATGTGAGTAAATCATACCAGGCACTTGGTTCATGTTTTCTTTCAATATAGTGCCTTAGTAATTCTAAAAACACTATCTAAGAATTATTTTCTTCAAAAAATAGTTGGTTATTCATCATAAACATCTTCATAAACATTTCCATTAATAAAATCATATGTTACATACATTTTTTATAGATTAAAATTTTAGAATACTACTTATGATATAAGTATACATATATATTGAATACTAGATACTAGAGATAAGGATTATTTTTATTCTATTCTTTGTGAATTATAGTATAATAGGATGTACTTCCAAATTACAAAATTTTATCATTACAAATTTATTGAGTATAATATGCATAGGGTTTTAATATCATTGACACATAAATCCTTATAAGGATTCTTGGTTTCGAATTTTTATACAATATCACAATGTTTTAATTCATTTATTTTGGAACGTTAACTTTTGACTAGTTGATCTACATCTCCAATTATATTATCAATAGACTGATTCCCAATGACTGATTGATTTTATTTATTTTTTAAATGATATTCTTTAATAACATATTAAACTTTTTCATATTATATAATTTCAGAAAATGTTTCTTCAAATTTTCATTCTTTTGAAGAATATTCAAACATTAGTTGAAAACCATTTTATAACAACCATCCAAATAATCGGTTTGGGATTTTTTTTAAAAAAAGGGTCGATTTCAACATATTTCACAAGAGTTGATTTAACGATAGTATATGTATTTTTTTAAACACAATATTCTTTACTAGTTCTAAAATATCCATGAAAAATTAATTCATCATCTTTTAGTGAAAATTTATGTAAATTATCTTTAGTATTCATGAATAATACATTACATCCAATTCCCCAAAATTAATAAATGTTAATCATTCTTCTAGTCCACAAATAATCATGATTTTGGTTAATAAAATTCAGAAATTAAAGATTAATTTATAGTATAACAGGATGTACTAACTTCATCATCATATAGATGTTTAGTAATTTAATTTTTACACAACATGATTCTGGTAATTTCTTTACGAACGTTATTTATTCATTAAACTACACCATTTTAATAAGTATTTATAAGAGATGAGAAGTTATTAATTAAACCATTTTAACATCAAAATGATCCAACATATTAATTTAAAAATTATCCACCGTGATCACTATGACTATTTATAAATTGTAGATCATTTTCATTTTTCCCATGGGCTGTAATGTTTTTAAATCATAAAAATTCCTATGAAATTTTATCCATCTAATATACCCATGAACATATGGTGTATTAATCAACTAATATATATACATTCTATTTCCACCAATACTTTTAGATTCAATTGGAATGAATACATCCATTTTCACTAACTTCAACTTATCTTAATTTGAAATATTTATAGTAGAAGTAAATTTTGAATTTCATTTCTTTCTATTTTTACAAGTATAACATACATCAGAAGAGTTAGTCCTAAGGTTCGGTTAATATCTATCTAGACCATTCAATGAAATATTAGGTAATGTTATAACATTTGAGTGTCTTATCTTTCTTTTCCAAAACAAATATTGGTATTCTATTACACTATAGAGGGTTATATCTTGGAATCAATGGTCTTATATTATTAAAGTGTATATGTTCTCATTCATGTTGGTAGAAAGAATAAATATTCATTTCTATATTTTCCCATCACCTTACTAATTCATGAATTTCACAAGATATCATTTATCACATAATTGAATTATGCTAATGTGGTTGTTTTTCTGGACTAATAAATATATAATATTGGAAATTATTTATTTAGAAATATGGAGAATATCACATATATTGAATACTTTTACATGATAATTATATTCAAAAGTTACTTTTCAACATTTTTTCTAGATAAATATTTGAAAAAAATAATTTTTTTTATGTTATATGTCTAGTACACCCACTATTTATGTAACATATATAATTCATGTGGGTAATTTTTTTATTTTCAATAAAATTATAAAGATGTGATTTTTCATCTCAAACAATCTTAGATCCAAATTTATTAGGAAAAAAACTTTTAGAATCCACATATGTTCAAGTAATTTTTTTGTTGAGCTTCAAATTCCATATATATTTTAGAATTATAAGAACCATTAGATTTTACATTATTTAAAGAATATAATTTTTTACGTTATCTACCTCTCTAATATTTTCTAAATAATGGAAAATTGTTAATAATAAGGTAATTATTTTGAAAATGAGGTTTTTTTGTTGTAAAAACAATTCCAAAAATGTTTCTATGAGGTGTCATCTATCCATACATATTGTCCATAATTTTATTTACATAGGTAAAATCTGATACATGTTTCTTTAGAAAAAATATTTCATAATTTAGTTTAAAAAACATAATTATTATATTTATTAAATGAGGTTTAATTCAATTTATTTTCTAAATTCTTAGAATGGTTTTAAATATCTATTAATTTTTTTGAAATTCTATATTTTTAATTCAGAAATTATTCCTTTAGTGTTTTATAATTTTTTCAAAACATTATTACCTTTTTTTACAAATTATCATATTTAGATACTCGTTATAAACATAGTAGTGTATCCTTATTATATGATGTAATATGTTTTTCTTCTCTAAAAGTAGTATATTATTCATTATATGAATCTAGATAAATCATATTCATGGTTACTTTTTTGAGGATTCAACAAATAACTCATCCATTTATAATTTATTTGTGTTTACAATTTCAATATAGAAACCAAGATCATTATGACTATCACAGTTGTTTTGAGAAGAAATTTATAATGAACTTTTTCCTCCACTTACACATTAAGTGTTGGATTATTTGAGAATTTTCATTTTTTGTTATTAAATATCTTTCTGGAATTCATATCTTTCTTTTTTAACCTTGTAAAATATAGTCTTAATTTTCTACGTTTCTTATATTCATATCATATAACATCATATATTTCTTTATAATTACTTCATTATTTTAAATTTTATTGTATTTTTATTGAATTAATTTCATTAAAATAATAATATTCATCATTTTGGGAAGATTATAAAATTCATTCTCACTCTCACTAGATGAACTAACTTTAGTCTAAACATTCACATTCATCTTTTTCAACAAAGAGAAAAAAATCTATAAGTGCTAACTTTCATAACTGATGTTGAAGTAAAAAAATATGATACTCTATTTTTTTCTATATCTTTCTATTCATCACTTTTTAATATACTTTTATAATATATGAGAGTAAAAATAATATCATTTAATGTCAAAATTTTAAGATGACTTATTTTATCAATATTTATTCTCTTATATTAAAACAAATCTAGTATGATGTAAATAATCTTTTTAACTAGATACTCACTTAGTAAGTCTTTCCATCTAAGAGATTTTAAACTTTAAAAAAAATTCATAAAATTATGATCCCATTTTTTAATTTATTTTCTATGTATTAAATCAAAATCATAATAGTATTTTCTAAGAATAACTATTCTAGTTTCAAAAACTATGTTATTTATAAGGTCAGTTCCTCCAAGTTTATTCCATATATTGTTTTCTTCTTTAGAAAAAAAATATAACATTATATAATTATTATCGTTGACCAAAGTATAGTATTTCAAACTTGTTAGTAAATTTTATATTCATACATTAACTCTTATGTTAAATTAGTGAGTTATATATCAATAGTTTTACAATTTTCATTCCTTATTAGGAATTTTTCAACAATAGTGTTTATCACAAAATTCATCATGAGATCCCCCCAACATTTTTAATATAAAAATTAAATAATGGTGGTTGGATTCTGTAATGACCAAAAGATTGAAGTACATGGACATTACATTACTTTTTCGGAATACTTAGTACATAACAAAAATAGACACACAAGTACCATAATAGTTTAGTGTCTTTGGAAACTCGGAATATAATCTTCTAATCGTGTTGAGAGATCATCAACACCTCCCATAAAGATATTCCCCTTTTTTTTCTTACCTAACACCTTTCTTTATATCATGGGGAAAAGAAAACATAAAAGATGTGATCTCAAATTCCCAGTAAGGGTAAACATAGAGAACATAAAACAATCCATAAACATTTGAATGCAAAAACTTGAACATAAAATATAAACATCAAAATCTTGAGAAACGACATGAATCTTGGAAGTACGTAAGGCATATATCATAAGGTAACATCAATCATGATAAAATATAATGGGAATAAATCATGTAATTGTGGCAACTATTAAGCACATGTTATGATTTTCATAGTAGCCAAGGCATTGCTGCCAATACCATCTTAGTGGACAAAGTCCCTTTCTGAATCGAGTTCACTCCTCATTTCAGTCCTGTAACACTGAACTGGATTAACTTATAATTCCATCCATGTCTATCTCATGAGATATAAATCTTTACCCAATGCATTGGAGGGAGATATAGGTCCCACCCATCTCGTAATTATACCATTCTTATGTGTGCCACAAAATCAAAAATCATACATCATTGCATAACCCATGTAATAAAAATGGGATTCTTAAACATCGTGACATCGTAAAACAATTCATATAAGATAAAGGAATTAATAAAAATAATTCCATCACAACATAATCAAATCAATGTAATAATAGGGATAGAAACAAAACCCTATATTATCTTAGATGGAAAATAATTTTGATAAAACACTTAAACTCCATTCCTGAGGAAAATATCCTTTATAATTCGAAAACATTTTCCTTTCTTAAAACATCATATAATTTTGAACTAGAAGAAGTTGATTAAAAATAAACTTGAAAACTTGTAAAGGAAGATTCATGGAAATAATGTTCTAAAAATCCATTCATGCCATATAAGTTAAAAAAACATTCTTCTCGTACTTCTGCCTGAAAAGTCAAAAAGTACCTCGTAACGTAAACAAAAGAAAGATTCCTTACATACCATGTAGTAAAATTCAAAAATGGGTAAAAATGACTTTAAACATACATGAAAACACTTTTATAAAACATGGACATGGATGATAGAAATAACCCCAGTAAATACTTACGAATAAGCAATCTCAGATAAAAATGAGATTTGCAAAATTATCCCTCACCTTAAGTCTAATATGATTAGTATGGATCCGAAACTCCTGTATAATGATTTAAATAATTTCATAGACTTATAAAATAATCATATTCATTGTTATGATATCATATATGTTTCACTTATGATTTTATATTACCCATTTGTTTTGTAAATTCCATGTTAAAGTAGCGTTTTGGGTAAAATCATTTCATTTATGTGTTTCGACTTGTCGTTCTTGATATTATTACTTATATCCTGATTTACATAATTCCAGAATTTAAAACATGATTTATATATAATATATATTTCAGTATATACATATATATATATGATAGATCGATTAAATTAAATGAAATACACCGTTCATGGAGACGGTAGGCCGTACGTACGCATGAACGTTGTTTTCGTTTCCTTATTGAATTGAATGAAATTAAGTAGATGACATACATATATATACACATAAATCCAGTACCATTATTATTTCATATATTTCATTATTACTTATTATATATACTTTATAATCATTCATGAATGGTTAACATGGAGAATAAATCTCATCGCGTCGTGGAGACGGTAGTCCGTACGTACGCACGAGCGATGATATCATTCCCATGATCGTGGAATTGCATTGAAGTGTATGTATAATATTTCAGAATAAATATCAATTTTAAATAATCATATATAGTTATTTATTTACACCATTATACTTATCCATGTAAGGTGGTGGTTGAAAACAGATTACACCACGGCATGGAGACGGTATTCCGTACGTACGCACGCGCGGTGATTTCATTTTTCGTAGGATGGATAGATGATGAAATAGGGTTGTTTCATACTTATAATAACATATCATTATATGAGTGAGTCTGATTTTATTACTTCATAATGAAAAAACTAATGAAGAACACGTAGAAGAAGAAATAAAGTTGAAAGAATCGGTAACGGACATTACCTCTTCTTTGAAGCGCCTCTTTGAGATCTCATCATAGGGCACTAAAATTGGTCTTTGAAGAAGACCAGGACCTCTATGATGTTTCTAGGGAAGTGGAGAAGATAATTTGGCAGGGTTTTTTCGAGCATGAAGGCTCAAAGTGGTGTGAGGAAGAGAGGGAGGTGGTTCCCTTTTATAAGGGAGGAGAGGGGCACTTTGGAATAACTAAAAATATTATTTTATTATAAAGTCATATTCGGTTTTTAATAGCTCAAAATTGAGTTATTTTGAAGATAAGGTGGGGATGGATCTAAATCCTCTCATTAAATAGAATTTAGACAAGTTTAGGATTCTATTTTAACCTTATCATTTATATTTAACTTTAAGTTAAATAATTTTTCTTTTACCGTGTCTTCTTGTTTTCTTACACTATAATGTCAATAAACATACTATAACAAGACAAACGAACCCCAAGTTGTTTATTATTAATATATATAACCTTATCTAAGTTATCTTTCTGAACCTTAGATTTTTATAAATAAAATAGCAATTAATAATATAATATTTGTTTTAAAAACTATCTTATGTCAATTTTTAAACTATTTGGTAATTGATTTTTGTGAAAATCACAACAGAATGATTAGTTCTAAAAAAGTTAATTACATCAATACTAACATGTCATATTAACCTATAAAATTATTTTAATTCATAAAAAGTCTCAAATTACATTTATTTGGGTATTTATAACATCAATTATGTCAATATTTCATTAATAATATAATTACTACATCATCATTGTGTAATAAATAAATTAAATTATTTAAAGTATAAAAATTATAAATAAAATACCATTATGTAGGAAATCTTTTTATCTTACTAATTAATATTTATAGTGGAATTTATCTTATGTATAACCCTATATTAAAAATGATATATGTATTAAACTTTGATTTTAACTATTTTAACCCTTCTTTAAATAAATTAATATTAAATGTCCTAATCTAATCCAAGTGGACCTAAATGGTCATATTTTATTCCTAAGGTTGTTTTTGGTCGAATTACACTTATCCAATAGAATTAGGACATGTGTTAGGGTAATAATAATATCATTTTTACCCATAATTACCCTATTTACTTTTAACCGTGGTAAATAAAAGTAAAAAGTTACTATTCACAAAAAATTATTTTCATCTCATTGAACCAGATTTTACTTACTGACATCAACCGTGTCTCTCAGATTTTTGAAATTCCATTCACACAAGTGGTAAAATTATGTTTTATGTAAATTTTCAAATTCTCCTAGGAGGTGGGTAAAAGACGGTGAAAAGTTCAATAAAATTTTTATATATCTAAAATTATTATAAAATGACTCCAATTAATTACATTGAACTTATATAGGTATTATGTATCAATTTTGACCTAAAATAAATTTAAATAAAATAAATAATTATTTAAATAAGAATTCTGTTTTTAAATAGTAACCTAGTGTTTTGACTATTCATCAAAAATTGAAAGTTTTCAGAAAAATACCAAAATTTCACCCTAGGATAATTTCGATATTCTGAATCCAAAAAAGAATTCCATTTTGAAAAATAAAACTTAAAAAATTTTGAAAATTGGGTATTACTATTCATAACGGCTAGTTTATATAACATATCATTGTTTAGCGAAACACGGTATTGCGTACAACACACGCTATCGTGGAAGGTCGTGATTGCATGTAATACATGAAAAGTCAGGGATTCATGTTGTGAAAGCTCCTTTTGGTGTAGCGTACAACACAAGACATTAATGAAATTAAAAAGAATATTTTTCATAAAATCTCGGGGTGCTACATTCTACCCCCCTTAAAATGAATTTCGCCCTCGAAATTCGTCAGGGTTATAAATGGTTTACTACTCGAAAGTTTCATTAATAGAAACCCACATCATAAAACGGAATACCAAAACTTGGATTTAAAAAATAAAGTATGAAACGTAATGGTTACCCAAATTAACTAATCAATGGATTTCTACATAGGAGAACATAGGTGAAAATATGGATATGGAAGAGAAATCTAACCGTCATGTTCTAATGGAGAGTGGTAGAGAACATGGCTATGAAAAATCCAACAATCACAAAGCCATAAATTTGTGATGATCTAGGGTACCATCTGATTCATCAGATATAAGGGAACTAGGACATCATTTTTGGTTTTCAAGATCATTTCCCTAAAGTTGAAGAATTTGTATTAGAATAAATACTTACTTTATTTTGGTACAATCTCACTATTGTTTGTGCTGTGAACAATTTCCACTTCATCTCTTAAAGAAATGAAGTTGAATTTGTTATTCGTGAAGTGTTAACAAATCATGTGATAGAATGATGGGTCATTCCAACTATTTCAAACAAAAGGTTAGCAAAAGTTATCAAATATACATAAGTCCATCTATGGTGAGGTTAATCGTTTATGATTCCAAAAAAGATCTTATACTTCATATATCATACCGCTTAATAAAATAAAACTAGTTTCTACTAACTAGGGACTTCCTGTAGGCCAGTGGTATGCGATAAAGTCCAGACGCACTTCGGTTGTGGGTTCGATTCCCACAGCCTTGTCCGACGCGATGGGTTGTCGCCCATCCTGCAGGTTGTCCTTTTTCTAAAACTACATTACTATAACATCCCATCAATAATATAAAAAAAACTTCTATCCTTAAAAAATACTAACTTATGTCCAACATAATCCATTCCAATCTTTAGGTTTATCCATAATACTGCAGTCCACTCTCATAATATAGTGAAAACGATTACCAGAGATTTCATATAACAAGCATGTTAATACCAACATTGATCCCCATATATCATAAGATATGTCTTGTTGGTCACATTCAAAACATTCAAAGGCCTTAATCATGTATTCCCTTAAAAAATGAATACCCATTGAATCTTAGTGAAAACATGAGTGATGTCAAAAGTTATCTCTTTCCACATACCAAAACCCCAAAATTCTATATACTCAAACCATGATATAACTATTTCCTTATATCAGTCATGAGCCAATGAATACTTTCAAACATTTCATTTTCTCTTTATCCCTTCATTATGTGCATATCATCTTCTTTCCAAAAATATCTCAATCAGTTTCCATGGTTACCGGTACCATAAAATTATTGAAAACCATAATAGACCAATACAGAAATATTCTAATATTCCACGATACTATATACAACATTATTTTGGAATCCCATTACATAAACACTTAATCATTCCACCACATCGTTGTCATATTCAACATTGCCAATAGTGATCGCATGTGACTTCCCTTTGTCATTTGCCTTAAGTGGTTTCTCATGCCGATCATCATTAACCCTTGGATTAGGGCATTGATTAGCATAATGCCCAATTTCATTGCACTTGAAGCATTGAAGTTTTGGCGGTGCGTTCTCTGCAATCCTTTATTTATTCACACCATTAGCAACCCTTTTTCCATTACTTCGACACTCAGTTGCTCGATGACCTTATTTTCCACACTTAAAACATTTTCTAGTCCCTTTAAGACAATCTCCACCATGCTTCTTTCCACACTTTGAGTATAAGGAAACATTCATCTACTTTTCACCAATATTCTGATATTTCTACTTGAACTCCATCTTTCATTTCTTGTCAAAACCATGAGATGGATATGTAACACCAACTTCCATTTCTACCTTGGAATCAAAACGCACAATTTCTTCATAGCTACTGAAGTCTCTTATAGCTAATTCCCTTCGAAGATTTAGTTTTAAGCTACTGAAGAAGCGATCAACTTTACTTTTAGGTTGGATGTTAACGCCTGATGAATACCATGCAAGCCTTGTAAAATTCACTTCGTATATACCAACAGATTCATCATCCTTTTTCTTTAGTTCAAGAAACTCCTTCTCCATCTTTGTTCGAAGAATACGAGGGAATTACTTATTAAAAAATAAGTTCTTGAACTCGTCCCATTCCATGGACTCAATTTCATCTCTTGGCCTCGTATTCTTGATAAGATTCCACCATTGATCAGCTTCACCTTCCAAAAGATATACTGCTAAGATGACTTTATCATGTTCAGAACATTGAAGAACTAAAAATATATTTTTAGTGTTACTGATCCATTGTTCAGTAACAAGTGGATCAGAAGACCCACTGAAAGAAGGTGGACATTGCCTCATGAAGGACTCAATAGAATATTGTTCCCTTCTCTCCTCATTTGGAAGTACAGAATGATTCATAAATTGTGTAAGTATAGAAATAATATTTTTCACTCCATCTCCCATAACATTTTTTTGTTCAGGAGTAAAATCATTGCATTGTCCATTATAGTGATCAACGTGGTTCCTTCGGGTTCCAGCCATCGTCTAAAACCCAAAAAGAATAGTGTGAGAGGAAAAAATCATGCTAGAAAAAACAACATAATAAAGGGGGAGTACCTTTAATATCTAACATATTAGGTTACCGTAATTCTAGTACTATAACCTATACTTATACTTAACCTTTGGGACATCCCTAGACATACCTTAGAAATATCTCAAGGGATCTCACTAAAGTTCTCACATCCTAGTTTCCAAAGGTTGACTAAACCTTTCCTCTAATACTAACTGTAGAGACCCCAAGCTTGACGTACATGGACATTACATTAATTTTTTGGAATACTTAGTACATAACAAAAATAGACACACAAAGACCGTAATAGTTTAGTGTCTTTGGAAACTCGGAATATAATCTTCTAATCATGGTTAAAGATCTTCAACACCTCCCATAAAGATCTTCCCCCTTTTTTTCTTACCTAAAACCTTTCTTTATATCCTGGGGAAAAGAAAACATAAAAGGGGTGAGCTCAAATTCCCAGTAAGGGTAAACATAGGGAACATAAAACAATCCATAAACATTTGAATGCAAAAAACTTAAACATAAAATCTAAACATAAAAATCTTGAGCAAAGACATGAATCTTGGAAGTATGTAAGGCATATATCATAAGAGAACATCAATAATGATAAAATATAATGGGAATAAAGCATGTAATTGTGGAATCTATTAAGCACATGTTATGATTTCCATAGTAGCCAAGGCATTGCTGCCAAGACCATATTAGTGGACAAAGTCCCTTTCTGAATCGAGTTCACTCCTCATTTCAGTCATGTAACACTAAACCTGATTAACTTACCGTTCCATCCATGTCTATCTCATGAGATATAAATATTTACCCAATGCATTGGAGGGAGATATAGGCCCACCCATCTCATAACGATACCATTCTTATGTGTGCCAAAAAATCAAAAATCATACATCATTGCATAACCCATGTAATAAAAATGGGATTCTTAAACATTATGACATCATAAAACAATTCATATAAGATAAAGGAATTCATAAAAATAATTCCATCACAACATAATCAAATCAATGTAATAATGGGGATAGAAACAAAACTCTATATTATCTTAGATGGAAAATAATTTTGATAAAACACTTGAACTCCATTCTTGAGGAAAATATCCTTTCTACTTCGAAAACATTTTCCTTTCTTAAAACATCATATAATTTAGAACTAAAAGAATTTTATTAAAAATAAACTTGAAAACTTGTAAAGGAAGCTTCATGGAAATTATTTTCTAAAAATCCATTCACACCATATAAGTTAAAAAAACATTCTTCTCGTACTTTTTCCGGAAAAGTCAAAAAGTACCTCGTAACGTAAACAAAATAAAGATTCCTTACATACCATGTAGTAAAAAGTAAAAAATGGGTAAAAAGGACTTTAAACATACATGAAAACACTTTTATAAAACATGGACATGGATGATAGAAATAACCCCAGTAAATACTTGCGAATAAGCAATCTCGGATAAAAATGGGATTTGAAAAATTATCCCTTACCTTAGGTATGATATGCTTCGTATGGATCTGAAACTTCTGTATAATGATTTAAATAATTTCATTGACTTATTAAATAATCATATTCATTGTTATGATATCATATATGTTTCACTTATGACATTATATTACCCGTTTTTTTGTATATTCCATGTTAAATTAGCGTTTTGGGTAAAATCATTTCATTTATTTGTTTCAACTTGTCGTTCTTGATATTATTACTTATATACTGATTTACATAATTCCAGAATGTAAAACATGATTTATATATAATATATATTTCAGTATATACATATATATATGATAGATCGATTAAATGAAATGAAATACACTGTTCATGGAGACGGTAGGTTGTACGTATGCGTGAACGTTGTTTTCGTTTCCTTATTGAATTGAATGAAATTAAGTAGATGACATACATATATATAAACATAAAAACAGTATCATTATTATGTCATATATTTCATGATTACTTATTATATATTATTTATAATCATTCATGAATGGTTAACATGGAGAATGAATCTCATCGCGTCGTGGAGACAGTAGTACGTACGTACGCACGAGCGATGATATCATTCCCATGATCGTGAAATTGCATTCAACTGTATGTATAATATTTTAGAATCAATATCAATTTCAAATGATCATATATAGTTATTTATTAACACCATTATATCCATCCAAGTAAGGTGGTGGTCGAAAACAGATTACACCACAGCGTGGAGACAGTATTTCGTACGTACGCACGCGCGGTGATTTCATTTTCCGTAGGATGGATAGATGGTTAAATAGGGTTGTTTCATACTTATAATAACATATCAGTATATGAGTGATACTGATGTTATTACTTCATAATGAAACAACTAAAGAAGAAGAAGTAGAAGAAGAAATAAAGTTGAAAGAATCGGTAATGGACATTACCTCTTCTTTGAAGCGCCTCTTTGAGATCTCCTCTTAGGGCACTAAAATTGGTCTTTGAAGAATACCAGGACTTCTAGTATGTTTCTAGGGAAGTGGAGAAGATAATTTTTCAGGGGTTTTCCGAGCATGAAGGCTCAATGTGGTGTGAGGAAGAGAGGAAGGAGGTGCCCTTTTATAAGGGAGGAGAGGGGCACCTTTGGAATAACAAAAATTATTATTTTATTATAAAGTCATATTCGGTTTTTAATAGCTCCAAATTGAGTTATTTAGAATATAATGTGGTTATGGGTCAAATACTCTCATACAATAGAATTTAGACAAGTTTATGTTTCTATTTTAACCTAATAATTTAGATTTAACTTTAAGTTAAATAATTTTTCTTTTACCGTGTCTTCTTGTTTTCTTACACTATAATGTTAATAAACTTACTATAACAAGCCAGACAAATAGAAAGTTGTTTATTATTAATATATATAACCTTATCTAAGTCATTTGGCTGAACCATAGATTTTTATAAATAAAATATCAATTAATAATATAGTATATTTTTGAAAAACTATTTTATGTCAATTTTTATACTATTTGGTAATTGATTTTTGTGAAAATCATAACAGAATTATTAGTTCTAAAAAAGTTGATTAAATCAATAATAACATGTCATATTAACCTATAAAATTATTTGAATTCATAAAAAGTCTCAAATTACATTTATTTGGGTTTTTATAACATCAATTATGTCAATATTTCATTAAAAATATAATTACTACATCATCATGGTGTCATAAATAAATTAAATTATTTAAAGTCTAAAAATTACAAATAAAATACCATTATGTATGAAATATTTTTAAATTTATAATGAATATTTATAGTCGGATTTATCTTATGTATAACCCTATATTAAAAATGATAAACTTATTAAACTTTGATTTTAACTATTTTAACCCTTCTTTAAATAAATTAATATTAAATGTCCTCATCTAATCCAAGTGGACCTAAATGGTCATATTTTATTCCTAACTTTGTTTTTGGTAGAATTAAACTTATCCAATAGAATTAGGACATGTTTTAGGATAATAATAATATCATTTTTACCCTTAATTACCCTATTTACTTTTAATCGTGATAAATAAAATAAAAAGTTACTATTCACCAAAAATTATTTTCATCTCATTGAACCACATTTTACTTACTGACATCAACCATGTCTCTCAGATTTTTGAAATTCCATTCACAAAAGTGGTAAAATTATGTTTTATGTAAATTTGCAAATTCTCCTAAGAGGTGGGTAAAAGACGGTGAAAAGTTCAATAAAATTTTTATATATCTAAAATTATTATAAAATGAATCCAATGAATTAAATTGAACATATATAGGTATTATGTATCAATTTTGACCTAAAATAAATTTAAATAAAATAAAAAATTATTTAAATAAAAGGTCGGTTTTTAAATAGTAACTAAGTGTTTTCACTATTCATCAAAAATTTATAGTTTTCCAAAAAATACCAAGATTTTACCCTAGGCTAATTTCGATATTCTGAATCCGAAAATGAAGTCCATTTTGAAAAATAAAACTTACAAAATTTCAAAAATTGGGTACAACTATTCATAACGGCTTGTTTATATAACATATAATTGTTTAGCGAAGCACGGTATTGCGTACGACACACGCTATTATGGAAGGTCACAATTGTGTGTAATGCAAGCCAAGTCAGGGATGCGTGTTGTGAAAGCTCCTTCTAGTGTAGCGTACAACACAATACATTAAGGAAATTAAAAATAATATTTTTCATAAAATCTCGGGGTGTTACAGATTCAAATGTTCAATTTTCATAATGTTAAATTTATATTCTTAAAATAAATGATAATATTTCTTAAAAAAACATTAGTGTAATTATTTATAAATAGTATAAACAATATATAATACCATACATAAAAGAGCGTATAGAATTGTATTTTATAAAATAAAAAAAACAATTTAATCTAAAACGTTTAATAAAGTATTCAGTAAAAAAAATTATTGATTAAAACAATTATCAATTTGAGAATGGGGAGATGGAGAGGGTCTTGGAGTTAAGGAATGATAGAAAATCTATCATGAACGAAAATTATCTATCATTAAGTATGGTAATCCCCCACTTCCTTGGATCCACCCTACATATCAAAGGCTATGGTGTTCAAGGTGTTCGAAATACAATAGTGGACAACAAGGGATCTTGATGAGCTGTTTCCAATGTGATGGGGGTGTTTGAAGAGGTTTTATGTTTGGATGTTAGAGTAATTATTCTTTTTTGACTAGATTGAGCAACACTAATGGATTTTGGATTTATGTTGATCATCCTGAAGCAATGGTGGATTGAGATCTTGGATCCAACGGAATGTGTTCTCATCATGGAGCGGTTATAGTTGGAGACCATAGATCTATGGTGGACTTTCATCCTGCAACATTGCTGGATAGATATCCTAGATCTACGGTGGTGTGTTCTCATCCTACAATAGAGGTTTCCAAATGTCATAGATCTACGATGGTGATTTATAATGTTGTGAGGACCAAATTTGGTGTCTCTCCTCTCCCTAGTGTAGTGGAAGATCACCCTTTAAAAGTGGTGTCAAGTATAGATAGAATGAACAATTCTATACTAATGAGTGTGGATTGTGCTATTATAAAAAAATCTGATTTGAATTCTACTCATCAACCTATAATGATAGGTAATAATTATGCTCATATATCATTTCGATCTAATTTTGTATATTAAGCTGGAAGGATTAGTAGTACTACAGTAGTTGGAATTGTAGTGGAAAGTCCCCATGTTTTTTCCCTTGGGATGAAGAAATATAACAATCTTGAAACTGGGCATAGAGCATAATTACGTACTATAGTAACTCATCATGACACAATCATAATATATTTTTCTCATGTAAAAGTTATTTTTCTGGAGAGAAATAAGAAAAAGGTGTCACTACTCGGGTGAATACTAATAGATTGGTGATTATTGACATATTTAAATTTTGTGAGTACTCCCTAATTCTTATCATATTCTTCTTACCAAAGAAAAGACTTGTAATGTTAATGATTTAGTTTTAAATATATCCCTCGTATGGAATTTTACTGATTAGAGATGTATTTCAATGGATCAAGGTTTTTTCCACTTTATTTTCCTATCAGAGGATCTGAATTGAAGGACTTAGGGGATCAACTCAATTTCTTTAAAATAAGGTAGGGTATTATTTCAAGAGTGGGATTTTATTTTCAATCATTTTTTATTAAAATTACTAGATATCATATCTATATAATAATTATTAGTCTTAATTTTATATTTTTTCACCCTATGGTTTTAATTTATATATCCTTTGTGGTGTGTATTCTGATCAAAATGGATAGGAATATTGAGGATTCAAAATTATCTTACCATGATAGAGTCCTGATAGAGTTTAAAATAAAATCTTATTTGATCTATAATGATGTTATTTTAGCATTAGATGATGATATATCTTTAAATTTTTAATATAAAAGTCATACTAATTTCTTATCATAGTGTCTAATCATTTGTTATTTTATGGATAAATGAAACAAGAATTTCGTTTTCCCTTTTTGTTCATTAAAATAACATGATGAGGTTTCTTGTACAAATAAATTGAGGAGTCAAACTACACAAAATAATGTGGCCTCTACTATTGAAAATGGAAATGTTTAGGTTTGTGATGGTTAATTACAAATAGACATAGTGTGGCCTTCAAAGGTTACATATGTGACTCATGGGTCCGAGATGGCCATGACATTGGTGCTTGAGCATGGGGAACGTGCTTGAGTTAATGAGGAAATCCTCAATCCAGTGGTGAATTTTGAAAGGGATCAGTGTCTATAGGACACAACTCTTGTAATATATGGGAAAAAAGGTTGTGTAATAGTGGGAGCAATTCAAGGATTCAAGAATAAATTAGTTAATTATGAGAAACTTGGGGCATCCATTGATCTCTAAAAAAACATCCTAAATTCAGGCTTTTCCTAAAAGAAATTTTTTTTGGATAATGATGTTTGTCAACCTCTTCCTCCTATGAAGGAAATATGTATGAAATACTACTCTTATCTAAATCCAACTATGGTCACCGGTTCTCATAGTCCCATAAATCTTGACTCTAATTAGTCTAATGATTGTGATGCTTTTTATCTCTTTGATTGTGAAATTTTACCCTTTTATTTGTCTTTTTTTTGCATGAGGGCATGAATTGATATATGTCCCCATATATTTTATCTTTGTATTTTTATTTTATTTTAATAAAATAGAGCTTTCTCAAGCTGTTTTGAGCAAAAAAATTTATAAATGTTTATAAAAAACTATAAAAAATATTTATTAAAAAGGAAAAATTAAAATAAGATAATTATGAAAATGAATAATAAAAAACATTTCAAAAGTATTTATGAAGAAAAATAAGTATTTATGAGAGGATATCCCAAATATTTATTTTTATGATAAAGAAATATTAACAAAACTCATGGTATCTACAGTAACAACCTTACCATAACGGTATATTTTTTATATACAATGAAGTCGCATGATATAAATATCATACAAATTATCTCTTTATAAAGCCTCTAAAATAGTCAATAACACTATATATATATAATGTATGTCTCTAAAAAGAATAATAAAACTTGATAAAACTATATTGGGCATAGAAATTGAAAAATAAAATGCTCATATAGAATTTCTAAAAATTCCTCACAATGGATTCCCTGAGAAAATGCCACCCAAAAAAATATATAAGATCTCACTGAAATAAAAAGATGTTACAAAATATTTAGAGCATCATTAGATTTTCAATTTTATAAAAAAGGTCGTAAAATTATATTCTGAACATTCCCTATTGTTTTATTCTTCATATCTCGGAGTTGGTCTCGTTGACATCAGAAAAACTACTTCTCAAATTAAATTTTTTATCATATCATCCCAATATGATGGTTTTCAAGATATTGGTCTATTATAGTACATCATCTTCCATCTGATAGAATGAGAAATTTTCAGCGAGTGGAAATTATGATGTTTGGTTAGTGAGTAGGCTTTATAAAAGTTCTTCCGAATGTCTTTTATTCCTCCGTCGAATAAATTATTTCCAATAGATTTTTTAAAACTTATTCTTATTGACTTATTTATACTTAACCTGTTATAATTTAAAAATAAACATCACATCAACCTTATATGCATCTATCTGATCTAAAATGTACATGTATGTCGGATAAAGAAGATCCCACTAATGATGAGGATGTTATATATCTAGTAAAATACCTACCTTTCCTAAAAAGGTCTTTATTAAATTTATATTTATAATAATAAAGAATGTAAAAATTATTAAATATGTGGTTTGTGATTTTCAAAATTATAGTAATAAGTCATTAAAGGTTACCCATTCGATTCAATAATAAGAATGGTTGATCTTAGATACTCAGTAAGGGAAAGTAATAGAGAAAATAATTATTGTATATATGTGATTACTAGATTATCAAAAGGGAAAGAGAGAGTGATTATAAATTTTTATATTCATACATAATCAATCAGAAATCTAAATCATAAATCATAGTTGGAGTCTTTATCATAAAAAAGGATAAAATATTAAAGGGTGTAAAATATTTAATATAAAATTGTGATCTATGAGAACATATCATAAGTGTAGGATATAAGTTTTTCTCATATAAATTTGTATGGAAATTGATTTCTTTATTAAGGGATCACTAAAAAGAATATAATAATGGAAATTTTTCCATTATGAAATTGTTTTACCACCCTTTTCATTATTTCTTTATTCATGGTTCACTCCCATGTCTATCAAAATTGATAGAGTGCCTTAATAAAATGGATTAACTACCCACTAAAACACATATCATATTATTAGATATTAATTATTATCCAATGAATTAGAGGGGTATATATTTCTAGGATCATCCATCATGTCAGAAACAATATGCATATGTGTTCCATTAAATCATAAAAAACATCAATTTATCATTTTATAACCTCTAGAAAAGAAATGGGATTGTCAATGATGACATCATAAAACAATTAACCCATGAGAATGAAATTTTTTTATAGAATTTTCCATAAATCATCATCATAATAAGACATCTTATAAAGGAATATCGATGGAAACATATGACCTTACCCTAATTAAATCATAAAAATTCTTAAAGTATATTGACATAGATGAAAAGTACAATTCATAAAATTATTAAAAATATTATTTGAAAACATGAGAAAACATAATTTTAAATAAATAAAAAGTACATAAATATTTATAAGTTGTTTTTATTTGAACATAAAAATGTTAAACTATAAATTATTTTTGAAATAAAATAATATTTATGATGGTAGGAAAATCAGTTCACGTCATATATGTCAAAAGAGAATTTTATTTTCACATTTTTTTAAGAAGTCAAAATCGAGTGATATTAAAAAAATTAAAAAAATTCCATTTAATTATATGTAAATGTAGTAAAATTTAATAAAAATAACATTTATCGCACAATTAATTATAGAGATGAACTATCATTAAATATTTTGAAGAAAATTGACATGGAGGAGAAATATTCCAAAACCAAAAACAAGAAATATTTTTGAATTTTCATAAAAACATTTCTTTATTTTTATTATATACCAAAGAGGGAAAAATATAAGTTTTAAATAAATACCCTGAAATATATATATTAGATGAAAATATAATATTTTTAATGGATAATTCTTATATAATTTTCATTAAATTAAATTTAACATAGACAATCTTGAAAAGAAAATGACATTACAGCAAAAATCCTTACCTCAACCCATGTCTTGCTTCAAACATGGTTAAAATTTATATATAATAAATATAGATTTATTATAAATATATTCCAGATCCATATTAATAATTTAATTATTATGTATAATTTCATTAAAATTTCCTATTAACCGTTCTTTAACAATTATTCATTAAAATCATTATTTGGGTGAAAAATATACTATTTGTCAAGCTTGCTAGATTTGATTATTATGGTAAATCCACAATTTTCTGGATATATTTATATCAAAAATTATAATTTTATTATAATTTTTATATTTACTTTTTATATGCTCTTTTATAACTAGTGAAATAATTTGGTTATAAAATATTAATAAAAACGCTTCATATAGATGGAAATCTATACATATGAATGAGTAATTCTTCCACATTTCGATTGACAGAACTAAAGAAAGGAAAATAAAAAATCAACTTAAATCATAATTATATCATTTATATCATTTATATCTATTAACTTTGTTCTTATTCACATTTTTTTAAAGATGAAATGAAAAAAATGCATTGCTTCGTGGAGGTGGTAGTTCAAACATAGGAACGAGTGATGTTATCACTCTCTAATGGAGAAAAATGTAAGAATAATGATAATATATTATCCTTCAATAGTTAAAATAATTTTAGAAGAAAAATATATATCTAGTAATTCCATCAATATAAAAATTCATGATACGTTACATAGCAATATGGAAACAGTGGTCTGTATGTTTTCACACAGGATGATTTCAATTCTAATTACATGGAAAGGATATGGAAATATTTATTGATGTAAACATAATAATATTTTATTATTTAAAATATATTTACTTTATTATAACAGCATCATTATAGAATATTAAAATCTAGTGTAAGTAGAAATAAATATAAAAACACTCTGTTAGGAGTTATACTTATTCTTTGTAAACCCCCATTTAGATAACTTGTTAAGTAAAATTGGGATAGACTTTTAAGAATACATGAACCACTAATACATAGATAGATATGTTTGAAGTTTTTTTTGTGTTTTGTAAAGAAAAACATTGCAGGACGTGTGAGGAAGATAGGATAGGTGGTGACCACTGATAGTTTAGGTCGGTCCCAATCTTGAAAATATTAAGTGATTTAAAATAATATAAATTAATTTTTCATTTGAATGTGTCCCCAAGTTGTAAAATTTTGGAATATAATTAATAATTAGGTATCAATGAATTCATCCAATCTTATTTAGACATGTTTTATTTTTATGTTTCACCTTATCACCATGTTTATCCCCCTCAGTAACCCTTTTTTTAACATTCATCTGGCTAATAAAATTTTACAGTAGATACTATTTAATATGGATCCATATGAGAGTTGAATCATTGAAAATTTTGGAAATAATGATTCAAAAAATGTAACCATTTTTCTAAATTCAATTTCTATATGTTCTATAATTTAATTTTAAAATAATATTGAAAAATGAAATGAAAACTATTTTTATAAAAATTAATAATTTCATAAGAAAATGTATATACTAAAATTATATCAAATGTAATCACCATTAGATGAATGTAAATTAATTCCATTCAATATATAATATTATAATTTTATTAATATCATATATCTATAATGATTATTTTATTTTATAAATATATTAATATGTTTTTCAAACAATAATAGTTTTCATAATAATATCCCTTTTACATTTAACTAATTTTACCATTTTTTATATCTAACTACTTGTCAATAAGTCAAAGATTATTCATTCACTACCAATATATTTTATGAAATTCAATATTAATTAGTGGCCATGATAAAAAATTTATAATAAAATATAGTATAAAAAATATATACATTAATATTAAATGATTTTATTCGTAACATCTCAAACTGATGACTCATTTTCCTTATAATTATTTAATAAGTTTTTATTAAGAAATTATATTATTCATATATTTCATAATTATGTTTTTCCTATTCACACTCACTAATTCAATGTCAAATTCATATATAATATAATATTGAAATCATGGTTCTCTTATGTTATTTGTAGCATGTGAATCCAGATATAGAAAAAAATAAATATTAATAAATAAAAAATTTAATCTAACATCTCAATTAATTACAGATACCACATAAAGGCTATAGACACGGTGAAATAAACTATTTGTTCCTATTTTTAATTGTTTATTATCAGATACAATGAATATTTTAGAATGTTTAAAATAAAACATCATGACCAATGAGTTTTTCAATTAGATATGGGTAGAAAAATTAAAACTAAAAGGGGTATTTTCATTTTAATTTTTTATTAAATAAATTTAATTAATATGAATTTTTATCTCATTTCTATGTTGTTTTTTATAACATATATTGATAATTATATCCATTTTGGTGTAATATATTTAAATATTGAATATTAATGGTAGTGACCCTCTATAGGCTATCCACATATGTTCCTTTGACCTCTAAATTAAGGCTTTATGAATGACTCATTCAGTCGTGGATAATAGATCTTATTACATGATCGGAATTGATCAATTCATGATCCTCTGGTCCTAATAGGCTTTGTCTCATTCTTCTCATTAATAAAAGGAAAATAATAGAATGTGGAAATCACTCTCAAACATGAGGGAAGATATTGAAAATTTAATTTTTCAGTGAACTCCATGTCGAGTGATTATTCTGCACAATGGTACAACCCTTGAAAATAGTGGCAATTTGTTTATAGATCTAGGGTTATGGTTAGAATATTAATTATTTGAACAATGGAGTTTCATAAATTTATAAACATACAATAAACCCCATTACATGTAATATAATATTAATATTAATTTTTTTCTAATGTGTGTTGTCCAGCACAATGAAAATATTTACTTTTATAGCCTTGTAAATTTATATTTATCACTAGACTAGAAGCATATTTTTTCATCTTCCTCAAAATTTATTGAACTCTGAAATATATATATTATTTTATTCAATAAATAAATTAATAATAATATTATTCATACTCAAGAGTACTTTTATTTATTTTAATATTCAAATAACTAAATTAATATTTATTTATTTATTTATTACCTTGCGAATCACATTAGAAAAATATATTCACATAATTATGTAATTTGTTATAAAATATTTACATTTAAATATATCATGAATAATTATTATATATTAGTCTGAAGAATAATATTTATTAAAACTATTATATAGAAATATTTAACAAGGACTAAAGAATACACTTAGTGTGTGACCCTCTATGCTTCTTTTTCATTTACATAGGTAAGGATTTTCTAATGTTAACGACTACTGTATAAATACTGGTTTACCCACCCAGAGAAAAATATAGTAATTTCTCAATGTTGAAAACCAGACATGATCATGCACGATGTGTAATAATGCCTTTTGTTTTGATACCTCTAATAATGTGTCTTGCAAAATATGTTTCAAAAACCCACATTATTGATTTCTCCTTCATTGATTCTCTCAATTGAACATATATAAAACCATGTCAATATAATTTATCAAACCGTTATATCACAATCAATAGGCATGAGGTATGATCTTCTATAATGATGTAAGGGACATATCATACCTTAACATATTCATTAATGACATATGATTCATTGAAAACCCAATATACCAAACTTTTACCTAAACTATATAGCTATGGTTTACAATGATACATAAAACCATGTATGTTTTTTTACCAAATTACAAATAATATTAAATTATAAATCATATGACACAGGCTCACATATAAGAATTCGAATAAAACTTATATATGTGATATTTCATGAGGTGTGATAATCCTCATGATCCTACCATCTTGGAGATCACCAAGTGAGAACATTATGAATTGAAGTGTCATATGCTTATGATTACACACAACTAAAAGCTTATATTTCCCCGTATAGAATCTTATTCTAACCATATATCAAATAATTATTAGATATAATCATATCAACTAAACTTCCACATTAAATTAGGGAACTGATATAAATGTTTTTTATTTCAATGATACTCTAAGACATTATCACATTAATATCACATAGAAAATTGAAAAATATTTTATAAAATATTTTTTAATATTCACCCATTTAAATACTTATAGATAAAAGAAAATAATTTTTTTTCTCAGGGAAGTAACTCCAATATATGTTTTTGTATATAAAATGTTCTATTATTATAAATAGTTTCAATAATTATGACATCAAATATTTAATATTTTCATAATATTTAAAAATATTATAAAAATATATTCACATTTTAATTTTTTGTAACAATACATTAACACATATATAAACAATGTAACTATATATAAAAAATGTAAACTTAATATTCCTTGGAGAATCATCTAGTTAAAATGTCAACTAGAAATTCAGAGTTCATATTTCCATTAATAATATCATGTTTAAATTTCTAAAAAAAAGTTTCTACTTGGATTTTTAATTTAAAAATTAAATAAAAATACATTATAACATAAATATAAAATATAAATGTTTACTAAAAATTTTGATTGAAAATATTAAATGGTAAATTTTAGTTTAAATTTTAACTAAAAACCCTTAGTATACATTTTCATATATATTTAATGTTAAAATTCCCACATTTTGTTTATATTTTCAATAAAATTTTGAAATTAAAATTTAATTGAGAAATTTCCACTTTAAATTTGAAATATATATTTTATCCTAAAATTCTTAATGTATATTTTCTATACAATATAAATATATTAATATAAATATAAAAATAATTTTTTAGTTGAAAACTATTATGTAAATGTCCATTGTATGCACACATATATATATACAAACTTATAGAAGTATATATCAATATATAATAATTTTATAATTTTACCCAATAAACTAAAATTGAGAATCTATATTATAAATATTCAATTCATATTAACATTATAAATTTAAAAAATTTAATTTACACTTATAAATTTAAATTTGAATTTAATTTTCAAAGGAATCACGGAAAAACTTATAAAATTTTAAGAATAAATAAAAATTAAAAATATAAATTTCCACTATAAATCAATAGAATAATTTAAATTTTCAAAGAAGACATCTATAATTTTTATTTTATATTTTCAATGAAATTTCATATGTAGAAATATCATTAAATAGTGGTAATGTATAAATTAAATTTACTAATTAATTTCAATTTCAATAATACAATCAAATTTTTAAAAGAAAAATCACACTATATGATTTAAATTACTACCAAAAGATAATACAAACATACATATTTTCCAAAAAAATCAATAATAAATTTAAATAGTTATTTTATATTGGATTATTTCAGGGTTAATTTATAAAAGAAAATTCAAGTGAAAATTGAATGTATACAAGAATAAGTATATAAAGATATTCAATAAGTATATATAATTGGTTATCTATATTTTATATTAAAAGTCTTGTGCATATTTGAATGAATATATACATATATATAGTTATATAATGTGTGTTTGAAATCATCTACCTATAACATAATTTTGAAAAGAAATACTGGAAATTAAAACAAAAATTTCCAATGAAAAATCATTGTTAAAATTTACACTAAAATTTTCTAATAAATATTTAAAATTTATAATTTTATACACTATAAGATAATTTAAACACACCAATGAAAATATTTACTTCAATTTCAGTTAAAGACTCAAAATTCAAATATAAATTTTAAATAAAAATTAATTGTAAAAATTTCTAATTTCAAAAATAAAATTCAATTTTCTTTTTATAATGATGTGTTAAAAATATTACAGTAAAAACATTATATTTATAATATATAAATATATATTAAAAAATTAAATAATTTATAAATGTATATATTTGATTGAGAAATGATGTTATGTAATTTTATTTTAGAACATTTAAAAAAATATGGACAAAAAAATATCATACCATATTTATTATAATTATGTAACAAAAATAAAAAATTATTAATTATAAAAAAATGAAATTAAAATTATATTTTATGATAATAATAATATTTTTTTATTTTATAGTATTATTTATCTTTTTATAGTGTTTTATAAAAATCTTTTCATTGAAAATTTTGTGGGTAATTTTGTTTTTTATTGTTTTTTGAATATTGTAAAAGAGTTCACTCTTTTCCATGTAATCAAAATGTCAAAAATTTATTTTTATAAGAAAATAAATAAAAAATGGATTTTCTAGCATCTTTCTATTTTTCAAGGTGGGTGTGCATCCTGGAATCAACCTAACTCTTAGGTTCTTTCAAAAACCTATTGTGATATTTTTATTCAATAATTTTTATTCTGAATCTAGACTCAATAAATATAATATTAAATAAAAAATATTGTAATTACATTTTTCCCTTGAATATAAATCAAACCAGATCAAAATTTTCATAAATGTATTTTGAATAATATGATTAAAACATTTTTTATAAATTTCTAATGAAATTATAAAATTTAATTATTTTGTACCATGTAATATGTATTCTATATAAAATAAAGGAATAAAAATATATAGAAATATAATAGTGTGTACGGAAAATATTTTTGAATAGAAAATAAAAACATAAAATAATATTAAACATAATAATCATTAACCATGTATATGATAATTTTAAATTCAAAATATATTTCTAATAAATAACGAAAAATGCATTAATATCATTTATTTTCAACCAAATATCAATAAATACTTTTTTGGTGTTCTTCCATTTTACATAGTTATCTTATCTTCAAATATCATTAGAAATAAAACTTAAATTTATATAGAGGCTGATGAAATGAATCAAATAAAAATCATGAAAAAAATAATCAAGATAAATTAAGTTAAAACTCATAGGCACAGATACCATAATTTTTTTCTTATTAAGTTATTGAACCTATTAATTTAAATTATATTTTACTCCAAAATGACTATAAAAAATAAATAATTATTCACATACCTCTTTTGAATCTTAAAAAATCATTATTTTTTACTCTCCAAATAAAACGTATCATTCTAACAACACTATAATAATTATATAATGTATTTAAGATTTTCCAACGTGCCCGTACCCGAGTGGTAAGTGCTCTTGCTTGGCATCCAAGAGACCGAGGTTCAAAACCGGGTGGAGGAAAATTTTCGTGTACTGTAGCAGTACTATAGTAGTTACTGTAGTAGTATTGTAGCAGTTACTATAGAATCCAAAACTATTCTCTTGATTTGGGCCTTCAGGCCACCAATTTGGGCCTACGGGTCTCCAGGGCCTTCGGGTCATCAAAGGTCTTCGGGTCACAAGGCCTTCGGGCCACGTAGACCATGGAGTATCCCAGTTCACATAGAACAGGCCCCAGAAAAGGATCAAAGCAATAACTGTAGCAGCCACCAGAAGCAGAGCTAAACAGATTTAAGGAATGAGAGGGTATGGCAACCGCCATCAGGACCAGGCACCGTGCATCTTTTTATGGGGAAATTCTAGTCGATCAGCAATGCATGGTGGGGTGCTAGGTGATCAATGAAGCAGAAGATGTGGAGGGGTAGTTCAAGTAGGGTTGGGCCTACGTGTCATGTATTGGGCATGGTATGCCTCTAGGCCTTCAGGTCATGTATTGCGGGTCCGTCGGGCCTAGGGCTTTGGGCCTACGGGTCATGTACGGGTTCCCCTTCAATCCTTAAAAGGGGAATTATTCATCATAAAATAAAAAAAGAAGGCCTTCGGGCCATTCTAGGTATTTTAGATGATATGAATTTATAAATTCCCATCAACGTGATTTCATTATATTGGGATCCACTTTAAATGATAATTTCCCAATAATGTCCTAGAGACTCCAAATATACAATCTATTAATATATATAATTTTAAATATAGGAAGAAATCAATTTTAATAACATGATAGTCTATAAAAAGTTGTAAATCAATATGATATGAAAATGTAATTGATAAATGGAAAATAAGAAAAAAATAGAATGAAGTAAACAAAATACGATTTATCAAATTTCATAACATTGTGGTTTGATGTGCATGAATGATCACCACCCGAATCATGTGTTTTATATATTCTCAAACAAATGGCGTATAATACATAATCATTAAGAACTTTGAAGTGAAACTCAAATTAAATATGGAATGAAAAGTTTACTTTCTAGAATGAAAATATTGTCGCAATATAGTTGTACTTTGTTCGTGCAATGGAGGATGAAGAAGATGGTCTTGGATATGTAGTTCTATGAAATACACACCCATTAGAATGATCTGTAATGAATCTCTTGATTGGAATCATCTACATTCATAAGACATCTAGATGTCTTTGGATCTTTGCAGAGAACAACAAACCAGTAGCTGCTCAAGAGGACTCCAAGATTCTTCTCTATCCTCTATCAAGGGATATATTATATTAACTTACTATGGTTTCAAAAAAATTTGATGATAAAAATATTTAAGGATATAAATTGATATATTTAATGCTAAAAATTATTGAATCGGGTGTAATAAATTTCTCTAATGGGTATAGGTGGAATTAGAGAAATGGATAACTAGGAAGGTCACTAGAAAGGCTCAACAACCAAATTATAAAAGGGAGACATTGTGGATGTCCTAGATGAATCCATCTAAGAGGATAATATATGGTTTATAGGATCAATGTATATGAAACTAATTGTATTGAATCATCTATAAATGTTGTAATGTCCCAAAATTTCTGTATAATTTATTTTAATTATGTGGAATTATTTTGAGACTGTAAAATTGGACAGTGTGTGATTTCGATGCTCATAGAGCCCGACATGGTCCGTCGAAGTTTTTTAAAACTTTTAATAGCATCCATAAGCAGTTTTCTTGAAAAAGTCGAATAACTCTTAAACGGATGCCCAGATTTAAAATCTGAGGGCACTGTTGCATTCAGGATGGCGGGTTTACCCTATGCACGAATTAAGTTTAGTCAGCACTGGCCTTCTAGGAGAAAACCCAAAAATGGGATAACAGTAAATAAAATAATTAAATAAATTATTTTATTTTTCAAATGGTTATAACTCACAAATAGTAACTCGAATTTAAAATCTGAGACCACCGCTGAACTAGTGAGGGTATGATTTCTTTCGGCAGATACTAACATTTTCCAGTGTGGGCCACCATTGAAAGTTAGTTTTTGGTCGTAAATAAAATAATGAAGTGACAATTATTTTATTGTAAAATATATAAAATTTAAATGATAACTCGGATTGGATATCTGAGAGTCCCGTTGGGTTCATTAGGGCATGTTTCACTTAGGCAGAGCCTAAACTTGACCGGCACGGGTTGAGGGTGACTGTTAATATTTTTCTAAACTTTTTTTCGGGTACATTCAGTAAACGCGAGAGCGGTGTTTTCTAACTTTTGAAACAGTGCTCGGATTAAAAATATGAGGGCACCGTTGAATCCGCACTGGTAGGATTCACTCAAGGGAGGCTTTACTTTTACTACAGAAGGTCTATAGAAGATGTTATTTTTTTGACTTTTAAAAGGAAGTGAAATAAAATAATCTCACTATTTTATTTCTTTTCCACCAAGGAACAAGAAGTAGTGTGGGACCAGCGGAGAGTCAAGCCATTAAATGTCTTGACTCTTCAAATACAAAGTAACAACATTGTTGGAATTTAGGAAGGTTTCTATTAAATGAACCTTCATGAATTCCACGATCATTACTTACCCTCCCCCTTGCCTATTTATATGGATCTTGGGGAGGAAAATTGGTATGGCTTCACCAAGCGACGAAGCTTTGGTAAAGTTTCACGATGCCCATCACATGGAGGATGGAGCTGGTTACAGCAGGTGGTGATGAGGGACCCCGAACCACGAACTGAAGAATAACGATCGAGCGACGTTGTTGGAGGCTTGTTGTGGGGATGATGAATGCCAACACTTCTTCAAACCTGGACGCTCTCTAATGAACATGAGGTAGGGGTTTATTCGTTTGTGATTTTAATTGATTTCCTCTTTCTCGTTCTTGAATAACACAAAAATCATGGGTCAAATGACTAACGGTTTGACCCACGATTCATTCGTCTTTGCGGGAGGTTGTTCCGTGGAATCTTGTGGGGTCTATCTGGTTTTTTAATTCCATTGTTATTAAACTCTTAACCCCTCTCGTGTTACGAGATAACGTAGACGGCATGGACCTAACGACCTAGTCTTGAAACCTCATATATATTTGTTACATCCTTGTGCCTCCATGGAATATCAACATTGTGATGAAACTGATCGGCTACGTAGTGGATAGCATGTCCTTGCACACCACAAGGGGAGGCCGCGACACAAAGCTGTGGCGGTCATCGGAACGGCCAACACCGACCATTCGTAAAAGAGTCACGACCCACCATTGCGCCTCACTGATGAACAAGGAGGGTCATGGCTCATCAAGCGCAGTGACCGGAGGAGAGGTCGGTTGGCACGCTGTCCATCCATGACAATGCCGGCGGAGCAGAGGTGGGGAGCGCCCCTAGCGGTGCGCCCACACGGCAGCATGGCCACAGATTGTTTTGGCTGTGGCGGGAGCAAGAGGCTGCCTGATTGACTGGAAGCTGCTAGATGGGGGGGCACACCAGTGGCGTGCCCCGGTGGAAAAGCCACAGCCCGTCGGTCGTGACACGGAGGACCCACGGCGCCCCATGGCACCGTGTTGGGGTCAACCCCTATGCGTTAACCTACTGACATGGCTCCGCCCCATGTCAGCCCTACCTAGATGCGTCGTGTACGGGTATCCCTAGAGGCCTACGCCACCAGGATAGTGGCACCATCTAGTCGAACCAAGTCATGTTGAACCTGAGTCGGGACGGGTCGAACCAGGCCAAGCTGGTCCGACTGAGGCGGACCAGACCCGAACATAGTACTGCCTAGGAACACAAAAAAGGCCTTATCTTGAGAACCATATGTCAGTTTGAGGAACTTTTTGTGGTGTTGAGATACTTCGAGCAAGAAGACCCTTTTTATTTACTCCATGATTTTTTTTTTGAGAAATTAAGAGTATGACTGGGTTGGATCGCACCCAAATCCAATTGGCCCCTCAACACTGAAATGCCAATAACTCACAGACCGGACATCCGATTGATGCACCGTCTATTATATTGGAACCCTTATGATGTGGTGAAACATCAAGTTAATTGATTTTAAGGATTTTTACTAATTTTAATATGACCGATGACTTGAGTATTGATTCTCCCAAACACTCTACATACAGAACCATACAATAGGCTGAGACCTGAAGACTGCTTGACGGTGGCCCAGTGGGAAGCGGCTCTATGTGACCTAGTAGGCCCAAGTGGGAAGAGGCTCTGTGTGACTCAGAATGACCATGTTACCCATTAGGGATGAGTACCACAATAGTTCAAGGTTAGTGGGAAGTGGCTCTGTGTGACCCGGTCAGCCAACTATACCCAATAAAGGAGGAGTTCTCCAGTAGTTGAGGAGTTCGAGTTTTTTGACTAATGATACTATGATTACTACCTTAGAATATACCTTATGGTGACTTCCATTGATATTAATATGCATTGAGTGGCTTGAGGAGCCGTTCTCTCAAGAAGACTATGTATGGAACCCTGTGTTGTGCTGAGACCTAAAGACTACCTGATGATTAGCCTAGGGGGAAGCAGCTCTATGTGACCCAGCAGGCCCACGGTGGGGAGTGGATTAATGTGACATGGCAGACCCATGGTGCTTGATAGGAGGAGTACCTCAGTTCAGCCAAAGTGGGAAGCGGCTCTGTGTGACCAGGCATGCCCCTAGTGGGAAGTGGCTCTGTGTGACCTGGCATGCCCACGATACCCATCAGGGATGGGTACCACAACTGTTCAAGGTTATTGGGAAGCGACTTTGTGTGACCCGGTAGGCCCACTGTACTCTACAAAGAAGTATTTCTCTAGGATTTGAGGAGTAAAATGATGTGATAACCCTTCTATGATTGATCTAAAGTGATACCTGGTGTGAGCTGACTTGTGTTTTGTACTTTTACCTTCATGGTGTACCTGTGTGGTACTTCTACCTATGTGGTGTTACATGTGTGGTACTTCTACCTTCATGGTGTTAACTTTGTGGTATTCTCTCCTCATGTATGAGATGAGTATATCTTGATAACTTAGGTATATGTATGGGTATATACCTTAGTAGAGTTGATTTCTTGCTTTGTGGTATTTCCTTTGTGGAACTCTAGAAAAGCTATGGGGGTCTCGAGGTCCCAACTGAATATTTTCATACTCACCCATGCACGAGATTCTCCAGTACCTTGTTGTGTCTTGTGTAGACGATGAGCAACAGAGCTGAGTCTAGAGGGTGCCTGGACCAGGCGGTACACGGAGGAGACGAGCTGACGTGGAGTACTGTGGAGACGATATATACCTACCATTCTGGTAGGATCCTCAGCATATGATACATGAGCTTCATGTACATTTAGTTGTATCTGTACTTACAAGTTGTACTTGTACATTACAGTTGGGCATGTATTTCTGGCCCCTTTACTTTCAGAACTTTTTTTCTATAGTAGTTTACTTTGTGGTTTCTCCTTGTTGTGTTCTTTGGTTGTGTGTTTGTATAGTTTTAAAGGAAATGTCTTCCCGTTTTAGGGATACGTCTTTCCAGTGCTAGTCGCCAACCCCTGGCCTATGGAAGTTTGGATTCGGGTAGTCACGACATGGGCCCTGGGGGACGGGTCGTGAAAAATTGTTATCAAAGGAGTTATATTATACCAATGAAATAGGACTCTGATATTTTCAATATAGCAATAGTGGTAAGTGTTATGAGTGTGGTTTTCAATTCGTGGATTCCAGTGTTGGTGTGGCGGTCGACGTATCCATAAACCAGGACCCTGAATTATGATTTCCAACTATGAGTACAAAAAAACTGATTGCGTGTGTTTTTGAAAAGTTTTTATTTTGGTTTCTTTGAAGTTATCTCACCAAGTATAACATAATGATCGTGGAAAACCTGTTCCTTATCAATATTCCACCACATAGACATCCAGATATGATCCTCGAGAGTGTACACGATGTCAAATCACCAAGCGACGAGGCTCTGGTGTAGGTCCCTCTTACTGTGTTGGCACCATTGGGTGGTGTACCAGAAGCACCACCACCCATTGGGAAGCAGGTACAACCAGCCGCACTGGCGGACTGTTCACATCGACTGAGCATGTTGCACGAGTTCCAGCGGCAGAGGCCACCGGGTTTTTGGGGTGAGAAAGATTCCCAAACATTTGAGGACTGTATGGATGATAGGGCTACAGTTTTACACCGACTTGAGACACCAGCTAATCAAATGGTGATTGACCTAAACTGTCGTTGAAGTCGGTCAAAGTTTAAAATTTATATTCCTACTAACTACTTTATATGTGGTAAGCAGGTTCGAACCCACAGGGAAGGTAAATTTAGCCACCACTAAAATAAAAACATGGAAAACTCAACTATTGTCAGCAGCGGAGTGGTTTTTCTAATTTTCACTTTTTAAATTTTTATATATTTTAATTTTTTTTATGATCTTATGTACTGTAAATTGAAACTACACTTCTATTGTAAAATTGTTAACCAATACTAAAACAGAGTACAATTGGAATCAAGGTGCAACAAAGGAGATAAAATTCTTGTAAAAGACAATAGTAAAGAACGCTCAGGGTTCATCCTAGTCTACTGGTTTGAATTGATTTTCCTATTCATGTAAAGTACTTCTTCGTACCACTGAAAAAAAGGCGACTTACTTCCCTCGCCAGGAGTTAAATTGTGGAAATTATACAACTTAGAGTTCACCACTCCAAGAAGTAAAACTTCAGAAAAATGAATTAAAAAGAACAACAATACGAACTCGCCGTAAGTACTAAAGTTTCATTATGATTTGTTTTCTAAAAAGATAAATCCATAACCAACCTCTATGAATGATTATAGAGTTTTGAAAATGCAGTGTTTTTGGTCCGCAGTAAGAATATATAATTAGAACTGATCTCGCCGATCAATTCTAATCATAGTAAAATGATAAGTGAAAAGGATGAAAAAGATACCAGTAGAGCTAGAACTCTCCCCGAACTAGAAGACTTAGATAACTATACTATTCATTATCACAACATTAATAGGAAACATTACAGAAACATAGTACTAAAATTTAAAACATGAGGGAGAAGTAACTCCCTAAGAATGCTCTACTCCTGAGTTCCTGGACTGCACTACTAAGTTTCGGCTCTCAATCGTCTCCCCGGGTAAGTGTATGAATGCCTCCGTGAATGAATTTCTCTGAGTCCCCCCTCAAAGAACACTGCTTGCTCTACTTAAATCACTTATGTCATCTTCTGCATGTCACCGCCACAACTTCCACTGATTTCAAGAGTTTTTCACCCACACACTGCACACGTGTGTTTAACCCGCGGCAGGCACGTCGCGCGAATTTTTCCCTCGTAACTAACTTCAGATGAGTTAGTTAGATGAACCTGGATGCGTTTAAGTCCCTTGAATTACCTTCCATGTAAAATAGAATAAATAAATGAGATCGCAAAGGAAGAAAACTAGTTAATTTTTAAGTTAAGAATTTTTTTTACAAAGTTAACCGAAATTGAATGAAAATTTATTTTATATTTTATAAAATTATTCACCTAATAATACCAAGGTGATACATAAATTTATTAAAAAGTTATCAATTTAACTAGGTTTATAAATATCATTACTAAGTTATTAATTTAATCCATTTTTTAAACTAAGTTATTAAAAATTATGAACATAAATAAATAATTAATTAAGAAAATAATTTAGAATGAATTAATAATTTAATTATTACTATAAAAGAAATTTAATCATTATATTAATTAATTAATTAGTTAATTTTAATTGTGTAATTAAAATTACTACTTAATTTTTAAGTATTTTTAAATTAATAAGTATATTTTATAGTTTATTTATAATTATAATTAATAAAATATTAACCATAATAGTATATCAATTTATTACAAACTTTTATTATTAATTTATTTTTATATTGTAATTTATAAGTAATCTATTTTTTAATTTTTTAATCATAACTTTTAAAAATCATTTTGTATTCATTTGATTTTTTAAAGTTTACTTATTATCTTTAACTTTTGATTTTATTATTTTTTTTACTTTACTTTTAACTTTATTTTTTTGTTTTATATTAATTTAATTATGAATTATTTTTTAATCTTATTCTTCCTACTCCCCTTCCTCCATGGCACATAGGGAAGAGAAAATTGGTTGGTCTTCTCCAACAATGCGGCCGCCTCATTCTGTTCAAGCCGTGGCACAGATCAGCTTCCCCTTGCAGCAGAAGTCCTCTCCTCCAGCAGCCGTTCACATCAAGCAGTGGATTTCCCCGACTCCAGCGGTACCCTCCTCTTCTTCACGGGGTTCAGCAACTAGGTGTGGCACAACTTGAAGCAACTCCAGACATGCAGACCCCTTTGGCTTCATCAACGACAACAACCTCCTTCGAACAGGGCTACGGCGATTTCGGCTGCTCCCAGCAGCGGATCAGTGGTTCGAATGTGGCGCAGCAGCGGGTGCGACGGGACTCCCAATAGTCTGAGATCCTATCGCGATGGCTAGTGCAGAAAACTCCAACGGGTGTCTTCAAGCCAGCGTCAACCTCGACCATCTTTAGGCGATGCAGCAACTCCACTTCGCGGCGGGAAAGGTGCACCTCCAACTGCGGCAGTGGCTCACGGATCTCCAATTCTCCGAGCAGGGCAGCGCTAGCGGACCCCTCCTCCATAGGCTAAGCAATGGAGCATGTCTTTTTGTCTCCACGGGGCAAAAGGAATGCTACCAGTGAAGATTAAGGAATGCAAAGTGGAAAGAAGGGGAACAGCGTGAGATGGGATGGGCTAACGGTGAGGTGCGGGAATTATTGGTTAACGGTGAGGTCGGAAATCTATCGGTGAATAGGAGTGCGCCTAACAGTGAGGTTTGGGGGTAATGAGAGGTAACGGTGAGGTTAGAAACTCCACGCGAAGGTCACCGATATGTTAAAAAAATAAAAATGAAAAACCTCGCGGGGTCACCGATAGAAAATAAAAATTAAGGTCCTACCGTTACAAAAAAAACAAAGGTCACCGTTACAGAATAAAAATTAAAAAGGCTACTGATATAATAAAAATGAAGGTTACTAGTAGAATAGTAGTTGCGGATCACCGTTAGGAATAAAGATGAGCTCACAGTTACTCTAAATCAGTGGGTCATCGATAATGAAATTAGAATACTCACTGTTACACCATTCAAATAATAACTCACCATTACATAAAAAGAGAAGTGTCACCGTTAGAAAAATATATGAGGTTGCTGATAAGCTGCAAACGGTGCGATGGTCGCCGATAGAAAACTAACAGTGAATTTTTTTTAAAAAACACAAAAATTAAACATAAAATTAAAACTTAAATGAACTAAATAAAAATACATAAAATATTTAATTAAAATAATGCTAAACACCATTAATTCAAACATAAATTTTATTAACCTTTAAAACATTAAAATTATTAATTGACAAGACTAAAATTATAAACTAAATAATTGTTAAACTAAGATTATAAACAACTTAAATTTGAATTACTAAACATGCTAATTACAAAGTAGCAGCGAATAATGAAAAGAGTATCGGTGACCCAATAGGTCCCCACTATCAATTATCTACCTCACCGGTAGACTAAAACAATTATAAAATAAATTAAAAATCAATCTACATACATAAAAAAATATAATTAATGTTTAAAAACTCTTAATTAATTAATTAATTAACTAATTGCACACAAATAATTAAGGGAGAACCATTTAATTAAATTTAAAAACACACACAACTTACTTAGATAGTTGGCAGAGCATTTAGAAAAATTAATTAAAATAATTAACCGATTCTAATGTAACTCTTTTAAAAGATTAATTATTAAAACAAAGACTAACTTAATTAATTATAATTATGTTGATCAAGTAATTTTTTAATTAGGAATTAACTTATTAAGAAGTCGAGAAGAATTAAATTAACCTAACTAAATACTCACTGTTGCTTATAAAATTAAAGTTCTTACCGGTAGAAATGAGTATCGGTGACAAGGGTCACTGATAGAGGCAAAGTCACCGATAGAGGCAGAGTCACCGATAGTGGCAAATTCACCGATAGAGTGTACCGGTAACCTGCTATCGGTAGCTAAGCTACCGGTAGTCTGGAAATCCGAGCTAAGTTGTATATAACTTTAAAAATTAAAAGTAAATTGATTAGCAGACTCAATGATTAATAATAATGATAAATTAAATAAAATAATCAAATAAGGATTTAATTAAACAAATTAAAAATTAGTTATATTAAAACACATAAATAATAAATCAATTATTTTAAGGTCCAAAATTACATAAAATGTTATAAAAAGTGAATATTTGAAAAATTAAATTATAAAAATACAAAAGTGAAAATATTAGACAAAAAGTGTAAAAATAATTAATTAATTCATCAAAAATTAAGTTAAAAGATGTGGCAAAACTATGCAAAAATAGAGCCACATCAAATCCCTCCACACTTAATGTAACGCCCCGACCCCAGTTACCCAGAGTCGGTGCATTATTACATAACATTGGCATGATCACAAGAATGATCAAATCTCGAAAGACCGATTGGTTTAGTAGCCTTGGAAACACTATATATATTCTTAAGTCTTACATTACATCATAAAGTGAAAAACTACTACAACAACATATTGTCTCCATATTCGACACTCATATCCCCACATAATATCCCTGTAGGTCATTCATAATTTACTTCTTCACTTCCTGGGAAAAAATAAAACATGGAAAAGGGGTGATCTCAAATGCCCAGTAAGGATAACAATATAGCAGAAACTTTCATAAATAAGAATAAACATTTAAGTCAATGTATAACTAAAACAAAAGCCTTTTAAACTTGAACTTCAACATAGTATGGAAAAAGTAAAATGAAATAATTCCATTTACTTATTCACATGGATATTCTACTAATCGAATAATCACATGTAATATCAATAACCACTTTCATAGTGATGGAATGCATAATGCCAGACTATCATAACCACATAGCCAAGGCCTCGTACCAAGACTACAAATAAGATTTTGTCAAGGCCTTGTGCCAAGACACTAGTTTGTCTCATGAGACCTACCGATGCATCGAGGAGATATAGCGGTCTCCACCCGTCACATATTAAGTCCAATGCATTCCCATATGAAAAGGTTTAAACATAACATAAACATTCGTATTAAAACTAGCATACGAAATGTCAATAATTTCACCATAAACCATGAATGGTATAAAAATAGTACATCCACAGTCAAACATATCACAAAACCTTCAATACAATATAGAAGTTTTGTATCATAATAAATCAACTTCAAATAAGCGTAAAATCCATCAAAGGATGTTGACATAGATGAAATCAAAACTCTTTTTAGAGAAATATCTCTTTCTATTTTGAAATAACTTAAGAGTCATATATTTATAAAATAAAACATTTTCTTTGAAAATATTCTTATAAGATTGTAAGGAAATCTTCGACGATTTTATAATGGCGGAAAATAGCCGCACCCACCGTATAAGTTAAAAAAACATTCTTACCTTAATTTTGTCGAAAAGGTTAAAAAAGCACCTTGTTTGGAAAAAGATGGAAAGATTCCTTTATAAACCTCTTATAAAAAGTAAAACAAGGGTATAAATTACTTCAACCCATATTATTGTAAATACTAAAAATGTTTTGAAATACATTTTTAAGAAACATGGATGTGGGTAATAAAGAGATCCCAGTAGATTATTACGTATAAACAACCTCGGATAATGAAGAGATTGTGAAATAACCCTTACCTTGTACTTTTCCTTGTTTGGGGTAGGTTAACCTCCGGTATAATGGTAAAATAATTGTTATTAAATTATAAAAGAATCATATATATTAATATGATATCATATATGATCTTTTAACATTGATTTGTTAATAATATCTTAGAATTATCGTCGTTTCGGGTGTTAACTTACTCGTTTTATTTTATATGTTTTGTTACATAAGCCATGTTTGTTATGGATAGGTTGTATCTTATTCATATACATAATGATATCAAGTCCTTAAACATCATTTTTAAATTATCAAATGATAATTATACTTTAATGGATACGATGGAGAATGAATCTTATCGCGTTCGTGGAGACGGTAGTCCGTACGTACGCACGAGCGACAATATCATTCTTTTGATATTAAAATAATATATAAATGGATGGTATATCATATATAAAGAATCATTAACATGTTATATTTATTATTTACATGAGTTACACATCATTATTATACCCATCCAAATAATAATATATTGAATAACAATTACACCACGACGTGGAGACGGTAAGTCGTACGTACGCACATATGGTGACATGTTATTCAAAGGGTGGATAGAATACTGAATATGATTGTACCATATTTATAATAACATCACAGTATATATAATATACTGGAGTTATTATTTTATAATGGTAATAACAAAGAAAGAATAAGTGGAAGAAGAAAGGAACTTGAAAAGGGGTGGTGAAAACATTACCTCTTCTTCGAGTTCTTCCTTTTGATTTGATCAAAAGGGCTCCTCAGGTTGGCTTTATGATCAAACTAAGGCCTCTAGGTTGTAGTGAGGGAAGTTTGGAGAGTATTTGGGAAGAGTTTGGTTAAACCAAAAGGCTTTGAAGGTGTGAATAAATGAGAATGAGGAGTGCCCTTTTATAAGAGGGGTGAGGGGTACCTTTGGAAAAGCTAGAAATATTAATTTATAATAAATTAATATTCAGTTTCTAATGGCTCAAAAGTTGATTATTCAATGTTTAAGGTGGGTATAGTTATAAAACCACTCAACCAATAGAATTTAGACAGGTTTGGGTACTTATATTAACCTTATCTTTAAGTATTAACTCTAAGTTTATTAGTTTCACTTTTACAATGTCTCTTTGTATTTTTATATTATATGGTTAATAAACATACTATATACATCCAAGCGACCCCCAAGTGGTCCATTAATGATGAACCTATCATGATATAAGTCTCTTTGATGAACCTTAGATTTTTAGGAATTTAATATCAATTAATAATATAATATTTGTTTTAAAAAACTCTTTTATGTCAATTTTGACACTATTCAATAATTGATTTTTGTGAAACTCATAACAGAATTATTACTTCGACCAAAGTTAATTAAATCAATCCTAACATGTCATATTAGCCTAGAAAATTATTTAAATTCATTAAAAGTCTCAAATTATATTTATTTGGGAATTTATAATATCAATTATTTTAATTTGTCACAATTATGGTAATTACTGCATCATCATTGTGTCATAAATAAATTAAATTATTTAAAGTATAAAAATTATAAATAAAATATCATTATGTAGGAAATCTTATTATCTTTCTAATTAATATTTACAATCGAATTTATCTTATGTATAACCCTATATTAAAAATGTTTTAGTAAATAATCTTTGATTTTAACTCTTTTAACTCTTCTTTGAATTAAATAATAATAAATGTCCTAATCTAATCCAAGTGGACCTAAATGATAATATTTTATTCCTAAGGTTGTTTTTGGTTGAGATACACTTGTCCAATATAATTAGGACATGTGTTAGGGTAATATTAATATCATTTTACCCTTAATTACCCTATTTACTTTTAACCGTGGTAAATAAAAGTAAAAAGTTACTATTCACCAAAAATTATTTTCTTCTCATTGAACCACATTTTACTTCTTGATATTAACCGTGTCTCTCGGATTTTCAAAATTCCATTCACAGAAGTGGTAAAATTAAGTTTTATGAAAGATTCAGTTTTTTTAACTACTACTTAGTAGTTTCACTATTCATCAAAAATTGAAGTTTTTCAGAACAATGCCAAAATTTCACCCTAAGCTATAATTGATATTCCAAATTCAAAAATGATATATATTTTAAGAAATTACAAAAATATAAGTTGCATTAATTAATTTTATAATTAATTCCCGCTGTCACAACAAATAGCGTGTTTTTAAGAAACAATATATATCAAAAGATTGACAATTGTTTAGGTTCAATTTCGAAGTGAAATTAATTATAATGAACACCATTGGATAAAATGGTAAAAATATATTCTAATTATACTTTAAAACAACTCAAATTCATAATTTATCACCATTAATTATTTTGATTAAAAAAGTTGTTTTTAATTAAAATTTAGTAATTTTCACTATTCATCAAAATGTTAAAGTTATCCGAAAAGTACCAAAATTTCACCTTATGCTAAATTCAATACTCAGAATCCAAAAATGAAGTCCATTTTGAAATATAAAATATATATAATTTCAAAAAGTAGGTATTACTATTCATAACGGCTTGTTTGATTGGTTGTGGTGTGTGTTAGAACTCGAAGTTGCGTACAACACACGCTACTGTATTATTCAAAGGAAAGCGTACCGTGGAAGCTTGGGATGTTTCATTTTAAATTTTTTGATGTCCCCATTTAGTCAAAAAGTTTAAAATATTTTATTTAAAAAGGGTTCACTATTAAAAGTTGGAAAAAGTGCAATACTGAAAATGAATTTGTTCTTACATTATGTCTAAGAAACTCATAATATGGATTCTAAAATTATAAGGATTATATAAAGTTTAAAAATTTAGTTAATACTATTCATAACCTCTTTTAAATGGCTTGTTTGGTAAGTCATGGTGTGCTTGAACTCGGTGTTCCGTGTAGTGCAAGTTATTGTATTATTTTGAAAAATAACACACTATGAAATCTTGGGGTGTTACACTTAAGCATTGCTTGTCCTCAAAAAATCCCATGTTTTATTCTCTTTGAAAGCAGTAAAGTTTTTATCATTTTTGCTCAAAATGTAACATGCCCAGCACTCAAAACAGAGGACACTACATAACAGTAGGCTTTAAAAAAATGAGATACTCAGATGAATCTTTCCTAGAACAAATTCTCACTGGTAGTCTTGAAAACTATGAATCATCAAGTAATGAAGATTTCATGCCTCATATGTGACACAACTTAGTGACTCATTTCAATCCAAACTCAGGTTCTAATCTCAAATGTGACATGAGGTAAAATATGAAATGAATTAAGACTACAACCAAGGAACTTAGTACATTGAATTTTTCACCTAGGTTCCAAAAATAATTAATTTTTTGTGAATCACCTCAATGATACAATCTAAATGATTTTCATATAAACCAATTGATCCCTTCTTCATCTGGCGTTCATCCTTACCCTCACCTTAATGAGCCCATTTTTGACCCTATACACTTTATTTATTTTTCCCAAGCCATGTATCATTGTGCTTAGCACCGTGCAATGCACTTATTCAAAGTGTACAGAGGGCTTTTAGTTAACAGAAACGCACCCAACATATAGGGTCTCAGACACTCATCGTGGGATCCCAGATGCCCAAATTACTCCAGTTTCAAAGGATTTATATAAAATTCATTTACATTGTCTCATTAAGGTAATTACATTTAATAATTAAAAGATGGATGAGGCCCCTAGAATCAAAATTAAATTTCCAGTTCCAAAGGTTATGAACATAACTCCACAAACATGTAACCCATATCAATTCCAGAAGTAGGTCCTAAACCGAAATTCCATCAAATCACTTAGTAATAACACTCAACAATCATCCAAACTCATCAATTTCAGATTCAAAGCAGTTCTCAACTACCAGCAGAGAACTTATTCTAAGCCAATACCCAATTGAGAAAAATGATAAGCCTAAAATTATGCAAAAATTTTGAAAAAATTTATACATTTTTGACAAAAAGTTATAAGTTTCTGTGGGAATTTATGGTCTTTCATTAAAGAACATTTTAGCATAGTCAAGAATTGACCCCCTAAAAATGAGTTACTCAGATGAATCTTGCCTATAATAAATTCTCACTGGTAGTCTTGAAAACTATGAATCATCAAGTAATGAAGATGTCATGCCTCATATGTGACACAACATAGTGACTCATTTTAATCAAAACTCGGGTTATAATCTCAAAAGTGACATGACGTAAAATATCAATGGAATTAAGACTACAACCAAGGAACTTAGTACTTTGAATTTTTCACCTATGTTCCAAAAATAATTAATTTTTTGTGAATCACCTCAATGATACAATCTAAATGATTTTCATATAAACCAACTGATCCCTTCTTCATCTGGCATTCATACTTCCCCTCACCTTAATGAGCTCATTTTTGACCCTAGACACTTTATTTATTTTCCCCAAGCCATGTATCATTGTGCTGAGCACCGTGCAATGCACTTATTCAAAGTGTACAGAGGGATTTTAGTTAATAGAAACGCACCCAACATCTCGGGTCTCAGAGACTCACCATGGGATCCCAGATGCCCAAATTATTCCAGTTTCAAAGGATTTATATAAAATTCATTTACTTTGGCTCATTAAGGTAATTACTTTTAATAATTAAAAGATTAATGAGGCCCCTAGAATCGAAATAAAATTTCCAGTTCCAAAGGTTATGAACATAACTCCACAAACATGTAACCCATATCAATTCCAGAAGTATGTCCTAAACAGAATTTCCATAAAATCACTAAGTAAGAACACTCAGCAATCATCCAAACTCATCAAGTTCAGATTCAAAGCATTTCTCAACTACCAGCAGGGAACTTATTCTAAGGAAACACCCAATTGAGAAAAATGTAAAGCCTAAAATTATGAAAAAATTTTGAAAAGTTTTATCCATTTTTTGACAAAAAGTTCTAAGTTTCAGTGGGAATTGATGGGCTTTCATTGAAGAATAGTTTAGCATAGTCAAGAATTGACCCCCTAAAAAAATGAGTTACTCAGATGAATCTTGCCTAGAACAAATTCTCACTGGCAGTCTTCAAAACTATGAATCATCAAGTAATGAAGATGTCATGACTCATATGTGACACAACTTAGTGACTCATTTCAATACAAACTCAGGTTCTAATCTCAAAAGTGACATGAGGTAAAATATCAATGGAATTAAGACTACAACCAAGGAACTTAGTACTTTGAATTTTTCACCTAGGTTCCAAAAATAATTAATTTTTTGTGAATCACCTCAATGATACAATCTAAATGATTTTCATATAAACCAACTAATCCCTTCTTCATATGGCGTTCATCATTCCCCTCACCTTAATGAGCTCATTTTTGACCCTAGACACTTTATTTATTTTTTCCAAGCCATGTATCATTGTGTTGAGCACTGTGCAATGCACTTATTCAAAGTGTACAGATGGATTTTTTTTAATAGAAACGCACCCAACATCTAGGGTCTCAGAGACTCACTGTGGGATCCCAGATGCCCAAATTACTTCAGTTTAAAAATATTTATATAAACTTCATTTACATTGGCTCATTAAGGTAATTACTTTTAATAATTAAAAGACGAATGAGGCCCCTAGAATCGAAATCAAATTTCCAGTTCCAAAGGTTATGAACATAACTCCACAAACATGTAACCCATATCAATTCTAGAAGTAGGTCCTAAACCTAATTTCCATCAAATCACTAAGTAATAACACTCAGCAATCATCCAAACTCATCAATTTCAGATTCAATGCAGTTCTCAACTACCAACAGGGAACTTATTCTAAGGCAAGACCCAATTGAGAAAAATGTAAAGCTTAAAATTATGCAAAATTTTTGAAAATATTTATCCATTTTTGACAAAAAGTTCTAATTTGCAGTGGGAATTGATGGGGTTTCATTAAATCACAGTTTAGCATAGTCAAGAATTGACCCCCTCCCCCACACTTAAAACCCAACTTTGTCCCCAAAGTTGACTTCTAAATACGGAGAAGAATAATTAATCAATTATATCTCAAAATAGATTTTCAGTTAGGTAGATATATGAAATGTATAAAGGGTCTCAATGAAGTTCAAAAAATGTTGTTTTTCACAATAAATAACTTGCAGCAGGTTCATTAGAAAGTACATGCATTATCATTTAAGTCCAATGACAAAGATTTTCAATTCAAGTTCAAACAAGGCATGTAACTTAGAGGTGCACAATGAACTGGGTGTAAGCATCTTAACAAAGTATGATTCAAGTAGATGTTCAATTAAGTATTAAGATGTATGCTAACACCCCTTAGCAAAACCATTTAATTAAAAGCACACAAACCAGCAAGCATTTACCCCCCGCACTTAATTTCAAGCAGTGGAAAAAAATTAATAATAATTCTATACAATTATTCAACAAGAGGCACATACATAATTTGTTTGCACAACATAGTGACATGCAGCATGAGTTTATTATATATGCAATTAATGCAGCAGATTTCCAGCGAGTATGTAGCAGATTTTTTTTCTAAACAAGCAAAAGTTTTTTAATGAGGAGAATTTTATTAACATAATCAAAAGTATAAAATTAAATGGAGCAAGTTGAAGTACTTCCCTGAAAATATGATACCTTTACACCTCCATCATGGGGATTCCACTCCATTTTGACACAAACAGCAGCATCCTAAAAAACAGAGAATGTAAGCCAATAACAAACTTCCAGTAGATATAGCATGCAATTGGCTGACTCCCATGAATCACTGATTTTTAAGACTTTAGTTAGACTTTATTTAATCACAATTTGTTTATTTATTAAAAAGACAAAGACCATGGGTTGCCTCCCATGCAGTGCTAGGCATAAATTCCCCAGCCAGACTTTATTCAAGAACTATTTTCAAGAACAGTGAAGGTAGCCAAGCCATTTGGCTGTCCCTCAAAATAAAGTTTCAGTCTCTGGCCATTAACCAACATGGGTTTATTTTATTCACATACAATTTCAACAGCTCCATTCTTCAGCACTCTCACAACAGAAAACGGTCCAGACCACTTGGACTTCATCTTCCCAGGAAAAAGTTTAAGTCTAGAATTAAATAGGAGGACCTTCTGTCCAGGTTTGAACTCCTTGTATTGAATGATAGAATCATGAAAGATCTTAGTCCTCTCTTTATAAATTCTTCAGTTATCATAACTCTCTCTTCTAATCTCATATAGTTCAGTCATCTCAAGCAATCTCCTCTCACCAGCACTATTAAAGTCAATGTTCAGAGCCTTAACTGCCCAATAAGGCTTATGTTGCAACTCCACATGTAAATGACAGCACTTCCCAAACAACAGCCTATAAGGAGACATAACTATTGGGGTCTGGAAAGCAGTTATGTAAGCCCATAATGCTTTATCTAGTTTAAGAGACCAGTATTTTCTAGATTTTGACAAAGTTTTCTAAAAAAATTGTTTCAGTTCTCTATTTGATATTTCCACCTGTCCACTGGACTGTGGGTGATAAGGAGTTCCTTTTTTGTGAACACAACCATATTTCTCCATCAAAGACTTAAACTTTTAATTCTTAAAATGTGTTCCATTATCAGTAATAAAAGCCTTTGGGACTCCAAATCTTGTAAACATGTTCTTCTTGACAAATTTTATTAAACTATTCGCTTGATTGTTGGGAAGAGCTACTGTCTCAACCAACTATGAAACATAATCCAAAACAACAAGAATATACTCATTCCCATGAGATGATGGAAATGGACCCATGAAATCTAACCCCCAAACATAAAAGATTTCAACTTCCAAAATACCTTTCTGGGGTAACTCATGTTTCCTACCCACATTTCCCAGCCTATGACACCTATCACAACTGACCACAAAGCTCCTAGGATCCTTAAAGAGTGTAGGCCAATAAAAACCAGACTGCAGGACTTTTTGAGTGGTCCTCTCACCCGCATGCTGACCTCCTCAAGGCGAGGAATGTCAACTTTCAAGAATAGACAACATCTCTTCCTCAGGTACACATCTCCTAAGAATACCATCATCACACCTCCTAAACAGCAAGGGATCATCCCATAGATAATATTTCAGTTTAGAAATGAATTTATTTCTTTGATTATTAGACAGATTTTTGGGAATGACACCTACCGCCAGGAAGTTGGTAAAATCTGCAAACCAAGCAGATTGTCTGACTGAAACAGATAGCAACTTCTCATCAGGAAAAGAGGAATTAATCTCCCTAGGGTTTTCAGATTCAGATTGAGTAAAAGTAAACCTAGATAGGTGATCATCAACTATGTTTGTAGCTCCCTGCTTATCCCTAATCTCTAAGTCAAACTCTTGTAACAATAAGATCCATCTAATCAGCCTGGGTTTTGTTTCCTTCTTAGAAATTAAGTATTTTAAGCCAGAATGATCAGTGAAAATGATGACTTTTGAACCTAATAGATACTACCTAAACTTCTCAAAATCATACACAATAGCTAAAAACTCTTTTTCAGTGGTGGTATAATTATTTTGGGCATCATCTAGCAGTCTACAAGCATAATACACCACATGTAATTTCCTATCCTTCCTCTGTCCAAGGATAGCACCTACAGCCATGTCACTAGAATCACACATAAGCTCAAATGGTAGTTTCCAATCAGGTGCAGTAATGATAGGTGATGTTGTGAGTTTCTCTTTAAGCAGATTAAATGATTTCAAACAGTTTTCATCAAAGTTAAAAGTTGATCCTTTACCAGTAAAGAACACAAGTTCTTAGTTATTTTAGAAAAATCTTTTATGAACCTCCGGTAAAAACCGGCATGCCCTAGAAAACTTCAAACACCCTTAACATTAACAGGAGGTGGGAGTTTCGGAATAACTTCAATCTTAGCAGTATCAACTTCTAGACCTCTGTTAGACTCCTTATGACCAAGGACAATACCCTTTGTAACCATGAACTGGCATTTCTCCCAATTTAGCAAAAGGTTGGTTTCAATGCATCTCTCCAAAACTAACTCAAGATTCCCTAAACAAGTATCAAAAGTACTACCCACTATAGAAAAGTCATCCATGAAAACTTCAATGATTCTCTCAATCATATCTAAAAAAATATCCATCATACACCTTTAAAAGGTGGATGGAGCTCCACACAAACCAAAAGGCATTCGTTGGTAAGAAAATGTCCCAAAGGGGCATGTGAAAGTGGTCTTCTCCTGATCCTCTGGAGCAATAGGTATTTGGTTGTAACCAAAATTCCCATCTAGGAAATAGAAGAATTCATTTCTAGCTAACCTCTCAAGCATTTGAACAAGGAATGGAATAGGAAAATGGTCCTTCATAGTGGCTGCATTAAGCTTCCTATAATCAATACTGACTCTCCATTTTGTGGCTTTCCTAACTTGGACTTCTTCATTCTTTTCATTCTTTACAATATTAAAACCTCCCTTCTTGGGGACAACCTGGACAGGGCTGACCCAAGCACTATCAGAAATGGGATATATCATACCAGTGTCCAATAGTTTAATTACTTCCTCTCTCACAACTTCATTCATATTAGGATTTAATCATCTTTGACATTCTACCCTAGGATTATGGTCAGGCTCCATAGGAATCTTGTTCATACAGAAAAAAGGACTAATACCCTTGATATCAGCTATTTTCCAGCCTATGGAAGATTTAAACATCTTCAAAACTCCCAACAATTTTTCTTCTTGGTTTGCATTTAGTTCAGCAGAGATGATGACAGGCAGAGTAGAATTCTCACCCAAGAATGAATATTTCAGATGATAAGGGAGTGGTTTAAGTTCAAGAATAAGTGGTTCAACACTAGATGGAAGACTCTTAGGCCTAGGAGGTCCAAGGTCTTCAACATATTTCTTATAAGGAGTATTAAAATATGAAACATTTTCAATTTCATGCTCATATTCAGAGACAATAGTCCTACTGTCCAAGGTTGGCAGTATGGTGTCCAAACTTTCTAGACAAGAATTCAGCAGGTTTATCAAAGCAGAATCATCTAATTGTCTTAACAGTTCTCCCTCAGTATCATCAAAGTTATCAGCAAGGTCGGTGTTAACAGAAACACCCTTTAATTTCACTCGGAAATCTCCTATGTTCAGGAACAGGGGACTCTCCTACATCAGAAACTGGAAAGTTGTCCAGTTCTAGAAGATTTACCAGTTTGGTTGTCACAGCAAAATTTTAAACTTCTAGAAGAGATTCATAAAGATTTTCAGCTTCACTAATGTTTTCTTCAGTAAAGGATTGTTTTTCAGATTTTTCAATGAGTTCAAGTTGATTTTTATAAGAATATTCAGCTTCAAGAGACTTAATTTTTGAATAGTTTTCAGAATAAGTTGGTCCCTTAATATTTTTAAAAACATTGAACTCTTCTTCTTGTTCACCAATTTTGAATATCATCTGACCCTTAGACACACCTATGATAGCTTCACATGTGGCCAAGAAGAGCCTACCCAAGATGATAGGTACCTCTTGATCACACTCTATATCCAGAACAAGAAATTCAGCAGGTAGAAATAACTTCCCAACTCTGACTAACAAGTCATCTACTCATCCCAGAGGATGAGATAAGGATCTATCATCCAACTGTAGTATGACTGTGGTGGGTTGAAGGTCACCCAGCCTCAACTGTCGAAACAGTGAGTATGGGAGTAGATTAATGCTGGCACCTAGATCACACAGACAGTTCAGCTGACCATAATTTTCTAGGGTACAAGGGATGACAAAAATACCTGGGTGTTTCAATTTGGGTGGGATTTTCTTTTGGAGTATAGCACTGCACTCTTCAGTGAGGTTGTAGGTAGCAAATTCATCAAGGGTCTTTTTATTTGAAACAATTTTCTTTACATATTTAAGATAAGAAGGAATTTGAATTAAATCTTGGATGAAAGGGATATTCACTTGAAGCTTGGATAAAAGACCAAGGAACTAAAGAAGTTCATCCCTGGTATTACTTTGTGGTTTCAGTTTTTCAGGGAAAGGGATGGGTGGGGAAAAAAAATTCAGAACAGTAGGCATGTCCCTCACCTCTTCCACAGCTTTTTCTTTTCCTTTATTCTTTTAATTTTTAGAACAAGTTTCATCTTGAGATCCAGGTGACAGGTTCAGATTCTCATCATTTTCAACATTTTTTCGTGAATTTCTAGATTGTGAAAAGAGCAAATTTTCATTTCTAGATTCAAACAGTTTCTCATTTTGGGCATTTTTTACAGTTTTTTCAGCAAAAAGTTGAGTATTAAGACTACTTATAGTTACAACAGCCATGATATTCTCCCTAGGATTAAGTTCAGTTGTACTAGGAAACCTACCTTTATCCCTAGAATTCAAATCTCTAGCTAATTGTCCTAGCTGTGTTTCCATGTTCTTCATTCTCACATCATTTTGCATCTTGTATGACTCATATTGATTTTTCTGTTTATTAAGTTGATTCGTGTACCTTTCCTCTTGTGAATTTATTTTATTCAAGATCTGATCCAACTATGAAGACATTTTATTATCACTACTTCCTTGAACATTTGAAGACTCCCCCCTTTGTTGATTTTGAAAGTTTGGTCTTGGTTGGTTCTGATAATTAGGGGCAGATTGTTGCTTAATAATACCTTGATCCTTCCACGACAAATTTGGATGGTTCCTATAGCCTTGATTGTAGTTATTTGAAAATGGATCTTCTTTTTGAGGCATCCTAGGACCATAATTAACAAAGTTTGAAGTTTCAGATTGTTGGGAAATTAGATCAACATTAGGACAAAAACTTTCAGAGTGCCCAAACATACCACATTGAGTGCACTGTTGCCTAAGATATTGATACTGATTCTGATTTTCAACTTGGTTAATAGTTTGTTTTGAATTCTGGTTCATTAATGTTTGAAGTTGGTTAGTGATTTTGTCAAGTTGGGCTTGAGTATCAGCTCCTGAACCAGTATTAGCATTCCTATTGACTCTCTTCTTTCTTGAATTCTTATGTTGATAATTAAGGGCCAGATTATTGAAAATTTTTCTTAACTCCTCATCAGTCTTATCATTGTAATTAACCCCAACAGCTTGATCCACTATGTTCTGACCAGAGGAGGAAAGCCCTTCATAGAAGGTGTCCATGAGGAGATGTGATGGGAGTTGATGATGAGGATACTGCCTAAGAAGGTCCCTAAATCTATCCCATGCTTCATGGAAAGATTCTCCATCCTCTGGATAAAAACTAGTGATTTTAGTTCTAAGTTATCCTTTTAATATTTGGGGATAAAATTTCATAATGAATGAGTTATACACTTGATCCCAAATCTCAAAAATGTTCTCATCTAAGCTCAAAAACCAATTTCTCGCATTCCCTTTAAGACAAAAGGGAAAAACTCTCGTCCTAAGCTCATTCTCAGTGAGTCCTAAAAGTGGTAGTTGTTGCACAGTGTTATAGAAGTCTCTAATGAAGGCCAAAGAGTCCTCATTAGAGATCCCATTGAAAGCAGGTAGCAGTGAAATGTGTGACTATTTCAATTCATAGTTTCTGGCTCGAGGACTTAACCTAATGGATGATGGGTTTCTTGATATTTGAGGGAGTTGGAACTCCCTCATTCTAGGCCGTTCATGTTCATCTAAGAGTTTTGAATGGTTATTTTGAAAATTATTATGCTCAGGAACTCTATTATCTTGATTTTTCATTTCAGTTTTGTTCATTCTTTTTAGAGTAGGTAAGTGTTTATCTAATTCAGGGTTTAGAGGCTCTAATCTAACAGCTGAGTGTCTTGTGCTCATATATAGAGCAATAGACAGTTTCAGCAGTAAAAAATCAGGATGTAAAGTAACAGTTTTTTTATAATGTTTTCAAAAATTTCAATTTTTTTTAAAGATTTTTTTATATATGTGTTTTTTTAAATGTTTTTCTTTTTAGCAATGGCTCGTGACTTCCCTGGAAAAGGCACCAAAAACGTGACCTAAACTGTCGTTGAAGTCGATCAAAGTTTAAAATTTATATTCCTACTAACTACTGTATATGTGGTAAGCAGGGTTGAAACCACAGGTAAGGTAAATTTAGCCACAAATAAACTAAAAACATGGAAAACTCCACTTTTGTCAGCAGTAGAGTGGTTTTTCTAATTTTCACTTTTTAAATTTTTATATATTTTAATTTTTTTATGATCATATATACTGTAAAGTGAAACTACACTTCTATTTTAAAATTGTTGACCAATACTAAAACAGAGTACAGCTGGAAGCAAGGTGCAACAAAGGAGATAAAATGCCGGTAAAAGACAACAGTAATGAATGCTCGGGGTTCATCCTAGTCTACTGGTTTGAATTGATTTTCCTTTTCATGTAAAGTACTGCTTCGTACCACTGAAAAAAAGGCGACTTACTTCCCTCGCCAGGAGTTAAATTGTGGAAATTATACAACTTAGAGTTCGCCACTCCAAGAAGTACAACTTTAGAAAAATGAATTAAAAAGAACAACAATACGAACTCGCCGTAAGTACTGAAGTTTCATTATAATTTCTTTACTAAACAGATAACTCCATAACCAACCTCATCGAATGATTATAGAGTTTTGAAAATGAAGTGTTTGTGGTCCGCAACAAGAATATATAATTAGAACTGATATCGCCGATCAATTCTAATCACATTAAAATGATAAGTGAAAAGGATGAAAAAGATACCAGTAGAGCTAGAACTCTCCCTGAACTAGAAGACTTAGCTAACTATACAATTCATTATCGCAACAGTAATAGGAAACATTATAGAAACAGAGTACTAAAGTTTAAAACATGAGGGAGAAGGAACTCTCTAAGAATGCTCTGCTCCTGAGTTCCTGGACTGCACTGCTCAGCTTCGGCTCTCGATCGTCTCCCCGGGTAAGTGTATGAATGCCTCCGTGAATGAATGTCTTCGAGTCCCCCCTCAAAGAACACTGCTTTCTCTGCTTAAATAACTTCTGTCATCCACTGTATTTCACTGCCACAACTTCCACCGATTTCAAGAGTTCTTCACCCACGCACTGCACACGTGCGTTTAAACCATGACAGGCACATCGCGCGAATTTTTCCCACGTAACTAACTCCGGTTGAGTTAGTTGGATGAACCTGGACGTGTTTAAGTCCCTTGAATGAAACTTCCATGTAAAATAGAATAAATAAAGGAGATCGCAAAGGAAGAAAATTAGTTAATTTTTAGGTTAGGAATTTTTTTTACAAAGTTAACAGAAATTGAATGAAAGTTTATTTTATATTTTATAAAATTATTCACCTAATAATACCAAGGTGATACATAAATTTATTAAAATGTTATCAATTTAACTAGGTTTATAAATATCATTACTAAGTTATTAATTTAATCCATTTTTTAAACTATGTTATTAAAAATTAAGAACATAAATAAATATTTAATTAAGAAAATAATTTAGATTTAATTAATAATTTAATTATTACTATAAAAGAAATTTAATCATTAGATTAATTTATTAATTAGGTAATTTTAATTAAGTAATTAAAATTACTACTTAAGTTTTAAGTATTTTTAAATTATTAAGTATATTTTATAGTTTACTTATAATTATAATTAATAAAATATTAACCATAATAGTATATGAATTTATTACAAACATTTATTATTAATTTAGTTTTATATTTTAATTTATAATTAATCTATTTATTAATTTTGTAATCATAACTTTTAAAAATAATTTTATATTCATTTGATTTTTTAAAGTTTACTTTTTTTTTTGGGGTAATGCCTCGGTCAAAGACTGAAACACCATTTATTAATAAAAGAAACAAAAGTTTACATGAAACAAAAGGAATGAATTTTATTACAATCTCTTTTAAAGAGTTGAAGAAAATCAGCTGGTAGCACATCCAGCCAAGTCATGTTCTGGTGGACACCTTTATTGGCAAGGGCATCAGCGACTGCATTTGCTTCACGGAAGACATATGTAGCAATGTAGTCAATCTCCTGAAGCGAATTCAAGCAGTTCATCCAACGCATTGTAAGCGGCCAGGCTAGATGAATAACTCCGTTCCAAATAGCTTGAATAATGGTGGTAGAATCACTTTCAATCCACAGTTTACGCCAACCTCTTTGTAGCGCAAAATCAACAGCATGGATGACTCCAAGCATCTCCGCTTCAATGGAAGAGGTGATCCCACACCCACCGTAAAAGCAACCATGACAATGGTCATCAGAATCTCTGAAAATGGCCCCACAACTGGTAGGTCCAGGATTGCCTTTTGAGGCGCCGTCGACATTCACTTTGATCCAACCCGGCATCGGAGGTTGCCAGAATACTTCAAAGGGTTGCTTGATCTTCGGGAAAATACCCGGGACACAGATACATCTGAGGATCTCGAAGTCTCCAATATGATTGCTACAACAATCTTTTTGAATTGATGCAGCTTCATGAATCGCAATGAGAATTCGAGCTTTTCCTGCATTGAGACTGAAAGAGTGATTATTATAGATAAGATCATTTCTTACATACCAGATTTCATGAAGAAGTTCAGCCACTACTGCAAGAAAAATGTTTTTGACTTGCTGAGAGGCTTCATATTTAGTACATTTCTTCAAAAGAAAACAAAGCGGATCAGATAAGGACCATGAACAATTAAAAAGCTCAAAAATAGAGTTCCATAAAGTCGTGGTCGTAGCACAAGACAAAAAAAGATGATCAGAATCCTCTCTGTGCTGATTACATAAATGAAATTTTGAGCAAAGTTGAATGCCAGAGGCTTGAAGTCGATTTTCAGTGGGCAATCTATTGTGAGCAATACGCCAAATAAGAGTGAGCCTGGAGGGTTTGATCCAAGTCTTATTGAAGGTACTCACCCAATTATAATTATGTTCATTGTCAGAAAAGTTGTGCATGTAGAAGTTTTTTGAGTCAAGTATGCCATTGGGAGCAGGTTCCCAAACAAGGAAGTCCCCAGAGGTGGAGAAGATATAATTTTCAATGATTTGAGCAATGTCGTTGGGGAGATCATGCCTATAAAGATGCATAACATCTTTAATTGTGTGGGTGGTGTTTATAGAAGTGTTATTAGGAGGCAGCATAGAAATTAAAGAAGTATCTATCCGGTTGTCACACCAGAATTTAATTATGTATTATTTTTTAATCTTCTTCTTCCCCCTCCCCTTCCTCCACATCGCATAGGGAAGAGAAAATTGGCTAGTCTTCTCCAGCAATGCGGTTTCCTTATTATGTGCAAGTCGCGGCACGGATCGGCTTCCCCTTGTAGCAGAAGTCCTCTCCTCCAGCAGCCGCGCACTTCAAGCAGCGGATTTCCCCAACTCCAGCGGTACCCTCCTCTTCTTCACGGGGTTCAGCAACTAGGTGCAGTCCAACTTGCAGCAACTCCAGATGTGCATACCCCTTCGGCTTCATCGATGACAACATCCTCCTTCGAACAGGGCTACGGCGACTTCAACTCCTCCCAGCACCGGATCACTGGATCGAATGCGGCGCAGCAGTGGGTGCGACGGGACTCCCAACAGCCTGAGCTCCTATCACGATGGCTAGTGCAGTGAACTCCAACGGGTGGCTTCAAGCCACCGTCGACCTTGACAATCTTCAGGCGGCGCAGCAACTCCTCTTCGCGACGGGAAAGGTGCACCTCCAACTACGGCAGTGGCTCACGGATCTCCAATTCTCCGACCAGGGCAGCGCTAGCGGACCCCTCCTCCATCGGCAAAGCAATGGCGTATGTCTTTTTGTCTCCACGGGGCAACAGGAATGCGACCGGTGAAGATTAAGGAATGCAAAGTGGAAAGCAGGGAACAGCGTGAGATGGAATGGGCTAATGGTGAGGTGCGGGAATTAATGGATAACGGTGAGGTCGGAAATCTATCGGTGAAGAGGAGTGCGCCTAACAGTGAGGTTTGGGGGTAATGAGAGGTAACGGTGAGGTTGGAAACTCCACACGAAGGTCACTGATATGTTAAAAAAATAAAAATGAAAAACCACGTGGGGTCACCGATAGAAAATACAAATTAAGGGCCTGCCGTTACAAAAAAAAACAAAGGTCACCCTTACAGAATAAAAATTAAAAAGGCTACAGATACAACAAAAATGAAGGTTACTGGTAGAATAGTAGTTTCAGATTACCGTTAGGCATAAAGATGAGCTCACTACTACTCTAAATTAGCGGGTCACCGATAATGAAATTAGAATACTCACCGTTACACCATTAAAATAAAAACTCACCATTACATAAAAAGAGAAGTGTCACCGTTATCAAAATATATGAAGATTACCGATAAGCTGCAAATGGTGTGATGGTCACCGATAGAATACTAACCCTGAATTTTTAAAAAAAAACACAAAAATTAAATATAAAATTAAAACTTAAATGAACTAAATAAAAATACATAAAATAATTAATTAAAATAATGTGAAACACCATTAATTCAAATAGAAATTTTATTAACCTTTAAAACATTAAAATTATTAATTGACAAGACTAAAATCATAAACTGAATAATTATTAAACTAAGATTATAAACGACTTAAATTTGAATTACTAAACACGCTAATTACAAAGTAGCAGCGAATAATGAAAAGAGTATCGGTGACCCAGTAGGTCCCCGCTATCAATTATCTACATCACCGGTAGACTAAAACAATTATAAAATAAATTAAAAATCAATCTGCATACATAAAATAATATAATTAATGTTTAAAAACTCTTAATTAATTAATTAATTAACTAATTGCAAACAAATAATTAAGGGCGACCCATTTAACTAAATTTAAAAACACACACAACTTACTTAGATAGATGGCAGAGCGTCTAGAATAATTAATTAAAATAATTAACCTATTCTAATGTAACTCTTTTAAAAGATTAATTATTAAAACAAAGACTAACTTAATTAATTATATCTATGTTGATCAAGTAATTGTTTAATTAGGAATTAACTTATTAAGAAGTCGAGTAGAATTAAATTAACCTAACTAAATACTCACCATTGCTTATAAAATTAAAGTGCTTACCGGTAGAAATGAGTATCGGTGACAAGGGTCACCGATAGAGGCAGAGTCACTGATAGAGGCAGAGTCACCGATAGTGGCAAAGTCACTGATAGAGTGTACCGGTAACCTGCTATCGGTAGCTAAGCTACCGGTAGTCTGTCAAGCCGAGCTAAGTTGTATATAACTTTAAAAATTAAAATTAAATTGATTAGAAGACTCAATGATTAATAATAATGATAAATTAAATAAAATAAGCAAATAAGGATTTAATTAAACAAATTGAAAATTAGTTATATTAAAACACATACAGAATAAATCAATTATTTTAAGGTCCAAAATTACATAAAATGTTATAAAAAGTGAATATTTGACAAATTTAATTATAAAAGTACAAAAGTGAAAATATTAGACAAAAAGTGTAAAAATAATTAATTAATTCATCAAAAATTAAGTTAAAAGATGTGGCAAAACTATGCAAAAATAGAGCCACATCAGTGATCCAAGATTCTAGTTTTATTAGTGTGTTACCATGAGGATGGTCCACGTGGTGATGAGGCTTCATTACTTGGACTATTTCTAGAGACGGTACCCTCGGGTAGTGTGCCAAAAATATCATTGCTCGTTGGAGAACAGTTACAACTAGCGGTACCGGTAGAGGACATATATAGGCTTAGTGCCTTACACATGTTTTAGCATCAGATAGCCCTTAGGTTCCGAGGTGATCTCAACTCACAGGCAGCTAAGAACTGGTTTGAATTGGTGGCTGAGAGTTCCCTAGAGCTTTTAGAACATCAGCAGGATGGCATGTCTGTAGCTGAGTATTCATCGAGGCATACCGACCATTCTAGCTACTCGATGAATATGATATGATCAGTACTTCAGGTCTTGGACCTCTGAGTGAGGTGTGTTTAAGGACATCTGATCCAGACCTATTCCTCTATGCATTCCTACTTATGATAGGGTACTAGAGAGAACCTTTTTTGTTCAATGTTCTTTGGCAGAGCGAATACAGCCAGTTAAGGTTAGTAGTGGGAAAGCAGGAAACTGATGCCAGTCTCAGAGACTCAGGTGGGTAAAATGTTTCGGGAAGATGAAGTGTTAGGGATAGATGAATCTACAGGGTTGTAGACGTGGAAGCAGAGTTAGGAGAGTAGCATGAGGTGGTTTACATTTTGACATGTTCCAAACCAACCCCCTAGGTGGTCCCCACTAGGCTTAGGGAGCTAGAGGACGGGGGAAGCGAGTAGCTGTTTGCAGTCAAGGAGAGCAACCCAAGGGCTCTAGGAATAATTCGAGGTATAGTCTCTGTGTATTAATAGCATCATACAAATATACATAGGTACCAATCATTCCTTCCTTCCATAAATATTGTCCAATACCTAGAGTTTCCGGTTAAATCGTTGACTTGACCCTCATGTTTGGGATTCCTTTGGTAGGAGAATCAATAATGACACTTACACCGACGGTGTGATATGACCCTTGTGGAGATAGTTTTGGTTAGAACCTCTTGGTGGAATTTTCAAGGCCTTACAATGTAAAATCCCATGTAAGTAATAAATAATAGATATTTTTATCTATGTCTATTTATGAATTAGATAGTGTTTTAGAGGCTTAAAATGAGAATAAATCCTGTCTTAAGCATGGAATACACTAATATTTTTAAAAGATTGTTTTATTGCCTTTTGATGGCAAACCATTTTTAAATCAAACTTTTGACAATTTTATAAGCTCTATTTTTTAAAATAAACTTATTATTTATGATTGGGACATTTAAATTAACATTGGATGATTTTTATTGTATTTTTCTGACAATGTTCATTTTTTTAATGAATAGTGAAAAATACTGCATTTTACATCAAAACTACTTTTTCATATAATTTAATTATATGGTTAGATTATATTTTTAATTGGTTTTAAAGTGTAAATAGAATATATCTTTACCATTTAATCCAATGGTGGTCATTGGGATTAATTTCACTTTGGAATTGGGCATAAACAAGTGCCAAACTTTTTATAGATATTGTTTCAAAAAAACCGGCTATTTGTTTTGACAACGAGAATTATTTTTAAATTAACTATTGCAATATATATGTTTGGAATTTGGTAAAATGGATTCCATATTTGGAATCAGAAGATCCAAATTATGTAATTAATGCTCTGTTGTTTTTGGACATTATGAATAGTAATGACAGTAATTATCTTTAATTATCTTGATTAATAAGTAATCGGGTAGTTAAGGATAATAAAATAATATCATAATAATAAAAAATGACCACAACATGTGTCCTAATGCTACTGGTTGTCTCATGTCCGACCATGGGATGCCTTGTGCCAAACTCGGGGACCCCATGGAATCACTTTTGTGTGAAAGTGACTTTTTACCTTTTTATTTTTAAAGAAAGTAAAATATAACAGAGAATGTATCACCTGAGTAAAACATTTTTAATTTTGTCTAAATAAATGATATATTGGTATATAAATAGTAATTGGAAAGATAAAAATATTTTCTACATCATAGTATTTTTTTATAATTTTTAGACATTAAATAAATTAAATTATTTATGACATCATGATGATGCAGCGATTACCTCATTAATGAACGATTTAAATAAAATGAAAAGATAATGTAAAATCTAAGACTTACACTTGTCAAAGAACTATTAGATTAGTATATTTCAAACCCTTATCACTTTATCCTAGAAATATATAATTTTGGGACTTTTAAAATCTGAAAAGCAATTTGTAATAAAGTTACCTTTTATACCTTTCTAAGAGTGCCCCTACTCTCCTCTTATAAAAGGCTCCCACCTCTACCTCCTTACCCACACTTCTCAAGCCATTGGTTCATCCAAGACCTACTCATTTTGCCTCTCAACATCCTTATCCTCATCTTAGAAGCCTTACCTTAGGCAGGAAGCTCTTCAAGAAACCCTTTTGGTTCAAACCAAAGGGAGTTACCCGATTAAAAGGTAAAGTCTTCTCTAATGATATTTTGTTTTATTTTGCTTCTCCAACCCCCTAAAATCTTTTTATTCATTTATTTTGTAACAACACCAGTATCTTACATATACTAGGATTTCGTTATAAGAGGTATTCGAGCTACACTTACACACACCTACATCTAATGGTTAAAGAACATATTGTTTCTGTGGATGGAAAATTTCTGCCTCACGAAACGATGATTGTTAAATATTCTTCTAACACCTTCGAAGGTGTCCATTAAGATGTCAATATATTTATATATGATATATGATATGTTTATATTTTCCTTAAGATTATGTATTTTTCATTTATGGCATACCTTTATGGATTCCATTATGAGTATACGCGATATTTCATTTTAGGAAGTGTGGACTACCGCCCCCTCAAAGTGATTTGATTCGTTAATACCATATGTGGTACGTATAAAGGATAGATTTAATGATAATATATATGATACCATACTATAATTATAATACTATTATGTATCATTATGTTTTAATTCCATTAAATATGAAATAGAAATGGAATTAATGTTCATGCGTACGCACGGCTTGCCGTCTCCATGAACGGTGCATTTCATTTCTTACCTCTAAATGTTATGTAATATATAAAATGAATGTATATACTATATATATATGATATATATGATATCTAAATCATGAATATAACTCTGGATATAATGGATACATGAACAAATTGTAATTATAAAGAGTTTATTTTTGACTCAAGTACCAATGATCGTTAAAATGACCATTATTAACTTAAATAATTACATAGTGTTCATGACATGGTAATAAGTGATATAAAAGGAATGATGAACTTGAAAAATGTTCTTAAGAAAGTATAAATTAACTCAAGTTTATTATTCAGGAGATTAAAGAACGATCGAGTCAAGTCAGATACGAGGTAAGGGACTTCGTCTCAATCTCCTTTCATTGAGGCATATTTTGTTTTATACACAAACTTCTTTTATACGGTGTATAAACCCCTTTGACTTTTACATTTATCCAAAAGGAATATTTTTTATACGAATCATTTTACTAAATGACAAAAGGGAATGTTTTTGTTGTACGTATGCGGCGACAATGACTTCTCCGCCGCCGTGACCATTATTTGAGTTTCAACTTCTTCTACAAGCCATACCTTTTTTTAAATGAAAAATAAATACCATGTATTACTTTTCTTTTATTTTGGTATTGAAAATGGTTTTCATAATTTTTTTATTATATCAATGTGTTGTATTGATATATTGTGATTGAAATGTGGAAATGTTATGTTTCCTTTATGCATGTTTTATGTGATACGATTATGTTATGGTTCTTGGTTATTGTCATGAAGACGGGTGGTTCCGTGATAAACTAATGGCGGGTGAGCCCGATATAGATCTCTAATGAATTGGGTAACGTGAAGTAGTTAAACGTTAAGGTTTCTCCAAAGAGATTTATGGAATATACTGTGATGGGTATTCCAAAGGTAACCAAGAGGGTTACTCCCTATGTAAGAATGTTATGAATACCTCAAGTTACCTTTATGTATTATGATTTCTATGATTTATTCATGATTTGATGAGGTATGTTAAATTTCTTATGTTTTATGGGTAATGTATGGTTTCATTCTTATATATATATGTACTCATGTTTCCTTCCCATATTTTTATATCCCTTACTGAGCTTTTTATGCTCATACCATGTTTTTGAAATGTTTTTCACAGGTCAAGGGAAAGGTACATGATGTGATGATAGTGTCAAGTAAGTGTCAAGAAAGAATCCATGTTTTATTTTAAATATGTTTCCGTTGATGGGAAAAATGAGTATAATCTTTTATGTAACCACTTTGTTTAAATGTGGAATGTAATGCATGTTTTATGATCAAATTCTCTAAAACTCTAAACCTGAAAAGATCCTCAATTTGTAATATTGAAGTAACTCACGATTAAGTAATGTTTAAGGCTGGGGCCTTATAGTTGGTATCAATGGTCAGTTTAGATAACTTTAGGAGTTAGAATTCTATTACATGATTATCCAAAAATATTTTTTTATGGTCAAATTGAAATTATATAGCATTTGAAGATTACCATGTTTCTTCATCTAAGACTTGTTTGTTCAGAATGGTTTTCCACAGAGGAAACAGGGAGGCAGTGCTAGGAAGGCGTACGGAAGGAAATGACTTTCTGAATCAGCATCCTAAGATGGTGGGAATTGGAACTGAACAGTTTGTTGCAGTAGTGGCACAGTTGACTCAAGTGATAAATGGTGGCGGTATCCATGCACGAGTTCAACCAGATCAACCACAGAGGAACATGTCAGTGGTAGAACATTTCATGAGGAAACATCCCCTATCATTCAGAGGATCATCTGACCCTGTGCTAGCTGAAGGGTGGATTAAATCACTGAAGAAGATTTTCGATGTCATGGGGTTTTTAGACAATCAAAAGGTTAGTCTTGCTATTTACTGTTTGGAGGGTGAAGCAGATCACTAGTGGTCGATGGTTAAAAATATCAAGGACACTGATGAGATTGATGCTCTCGACTGGGATGAATTCAAAGGTATGTTTCTTGAGAATTATTTTCCTAAGGCTGTTCGACTTAGGATGGAAAAACAATTCCTGGAATTGAGGCAAGAGGAGGACTCTGTGGTTGTCTATGAAGAAAGGTTCACTCGATTGGCAAGGTATGCTCCAAATTTTATCCGAGACCTTGATAGTAAAATCAATCGTTTTTACTCAGGATTAAAGCCAAAATATCAATGGGTATTGGCTTATCGTGAGTTTAAAAGTTATGAACAGCTTTTTCGATGTGCTGAGAAGGTGGAAATGGAGTTTGTTGATGATCAAGTGTTCTATAACAACCAGCAGAAGAAGAGACTGAGGTGGCAGGAGAAAGGAAAGAATTGTTCAAAAAGGTCTGATAGTAAGAAAACTAAGTTTCCAGTTTGTGATAAATGTGGTAAAAGGCATGCTGGGGAATTTCTTTTGAATTCTGGAAAGTGCTACCGATGCGGTAAGATGGGACATAAGGCTCGTGATTGCACTGAAAAAGATCAAGGTGATGGTAAGACCAAATTTGATTTACAGTTAGTGAAATGTTTTAAGTGCAATGAGATGAGTCACTATGCAAATGAGTGTCCAACAAAGAGCTCGAGTGATGGGAAGCAGTTAGACTACAAGCAGAAAGGGATGGTGAAATCCTTTGCAACTACTTCAGGAGAGGTCGGGCCATCAAATGAAGTTGTATTAGGTACTTTGTTTATTTTTTCAGATTATTCCAGTGTGTTGTTTGATTCGGGGTCTACACATTCTTTCATCTCTGAAAACATTTCTATTAAAATGGGAATACCATCTCAAGAAATGACTCCTGAACTTGTGGTAAAAACACCTGGGGGAAATGTTGAGGCAAAAAGAATTTATAAGAATCTTCCTATCCTTATCCGTGGAAAGAACTTACTTGCGAACATTATTGTTTTTCCTCTAGTAGAGTTTGATGTTATCCAGGGTATGGATTGCCTCTCTATTTACCATGCTAAGATTGACTGTAGAGATAAAGAATTTTATTTTCAGAAAGACTTTCTGTTTGTTTATAAGAATGAACCCTTACTATTGATAACATATCCAGAGGCTGAGAAACATGTAAAAGATGGAAATGAATGTTACCTTGCACATATCGTTGAAAACAAGGGAACTATTCAGATTAATGATGTGCTAGTGGTAAATGAGTATCCTGATGTTTTTCCTGATGAGTTTCCTAGAATAATATCAGATCAGGAAGTTGAATTTAGTATTGACTTAGTTCCTGATTCTAAGCCAAGTTCAAAACCCCCTTATCGAATGTCTCAAACTGAACTTTTAGAGTTAAAGGAGCAATTGCAAGATTTATTAGAGAAAGGTTTCATTCGACCTAGCACATCACCATGGGGTGCTCTTGTTTTATTTGTTAAAAATAAAGATGGTTCTATGATACTTTTCATTGATTATAGAGCCTTGAATAACATCACTGTTAAGAACAAATATCCTTTGCCTCATATCGATGATTTGTTTGATCAGCTCCAGGGAGCTCAGTATTTTTCAAATATTGACCTGAGATCGAGGTACCATCAGCTGAAGGTAAAGGAAGCAGATGTTCCGAAGACTGCATTTTGTACAAGATATGGCCATTATGAATTTAAAATAATGCCTTTTGGGCTATCCAATGCACCTGCTGTATTCGTGGACTTAATGAATATAATTTTTCGTGAGTTCTTGGATAAGTTTGTGGTGGTTTTCATTGATGATATTTTGGTGTTTTATAAAAGTAAAGAGGAGCATGAAAGACATTTAAGGGTTATTTTTCAAACCTTAAAAGAAAATAAATTGTATGGTAAATTCAGCAAGTGTGATTTTTGGTTTCAACAAATTTTTTTCCTTGGTCACATTATTTCTAAAGATAGTATAAATGTTGATCCTGCAAAAACAAATGTTATTGAAGAATGGCCAAGACCCACAAATGTAATTGAGATTCGTAGTTTCCTTGGTTTGGCAGACTATTATTGAAGATTTGTTAAAAAAAATCCACGGTTATCTAGTCCAATGACTAAGCTAACTCGGAAGGGTGTTATGTTTATCAGGACAAAAGAATGTGATGATTGTTTTCAAAAATTGAAAAGAAGATTGGTGAATGCTCTAGTTTTGGCACTACCTTCCAGGAATGGTGAGTTTGGTATCTACAATGATGCTTCATTGAAGGGACTTGGTTGTTTCCTAATGCAGAATGATTAGGTAATTGCTTATGCTTCACGTCAGTTGAAAACTCATGAGGTAAATTACCCTACACATGATTTGGAATTAGCTGCTGTTGTTTTCACTTTAAAAATTTAGAGGTATCATTTTATGGAGTAATGTTTGAAATATATACTGATCATAGAATTTTAAAGTATATATTCACTCAAAAAGAATTGAACATGAGACAGAGGATATGAATAGAATTAATCAATTATTATGATTGTACAATTCATTACCATCCTGGAAAAGCAAATAAAGTGGCTGATGCTTTGAGTCAAAAAAGTAGTGCTTCATTAACAATGTTGCTTTTGGAACGTGATCCTTTGGTTAAGGATTTGATGAAATTTGGCATAAAATTTGTTGGTGCAGGATGTCCTTCTGTTTTGTTTCAGGTATCAGTGAAAGCTTCTCTATCAGACAGAATCAAGCAAGCACAGAAGCAAGACAGTGAGTTGCAGAAAAAGATAGAGCTAGTTCAGAAGGGTAAGTTTCCTGAATTAAACATTGATAATGACTGTGTTTTGAGATTTGGTAAGAGATTTTGTGTGCCTTGTGATTCACAGTTGAAGAGAGAGTTTTTATGTGAAGCTCATTGTTCGCCGTTTTCAGTTCATCTAGGAAGTACTAAGATGTATATAGATCTTCGGGGGTATTACTGGTGGGACGCAATGAAAAGGGATATTGCTGATTTTCTGTGAAGTGTTTGACTTGTCAATAGGTAAAATCAGAGTGGTTGTTACCGAAAGGGATTCTTCATCCTTTACCAGTACCAGAGTAGAAATGGGAGAATATATCCATGGACTTCATTGTGGGATTGCTGAAGACACCTTGAGGTAATAATGCAATCTGGGTTATTGTTGATCGCTTGACTAAATCTTCTCATTTATTTGCTATATGAGATACTTTTTCCCTAGATCAAATTTCTTGTTATATCTTAAAGAGATAGTCAGGTTACATGGAGTTCCCCTCTCCATTGTATCTGATCGTGACCACAGGTTTTCTTCTAACTTTTGGAAAGGCCTTCAAAAGTCGTTGGGTACTAAATTAAATTTTAGTACAGCTTTTCATCCTCAATCAGATGGGTAGTCAGAACGAACAATTAAGACTTTGGAAGATATGCTACGTGCTTGTTCGATGGATTATCAAGGAATTTGGGACTAACATCTTTATTTGGTTGAGTTTTCTTATAATAACAGTTTTCATTCTAGTATACAGATGGCACAATTTGAGGTGTTATATGGGAAGCGGTGTCGAACTCCATCTTTCTGGGCTGAAGTGGGTGAAAGGAAGCTAATGGGACGAGAATTGGTAGAAGAGTTGGCAGAAAAAGATCAGCTGATACCGAAACACATGAGGACATCTCAGATCAGGCAAAAGAGTTATGCGGACACCAAGAGGAAGGATCTCTCTTTTGAGGTAGGTGATCATGTTTTTATCAAAGTCTCACCATGGAAAAGTGTGATGCGATTTGGTAAGAAAGGAAAGATGAGTCCAACGTTCGTTGGACCATATGAAATTCTGGAGAGATTTGGATCAGTTTCTTACCGAGTGGATTTACCTCCGAGTTTATCTCAGGTACACAATGTTTTTCATGTTTCAATGTTAAGGAAGTACATGCCAGATCCATCTCATGTTTTGAGTCCAGAGGTAGTTCAGTTGGAAGAGAATCTATCTTATGAGGAACAACCGGTTCAGATTCCTGATCACAGGGATCAAGTATTGCAAAATAAGGTGATGCATCAAGTAAAGTTTTTGTGTAAGAACCACATGAGTGAAGAGGCAACATGGGAATCTGAAAATGCAATGAGGGATAAATACCCCCACTTATTCGATAAGTAAATAAATTGCGGGGACGCAATTTTCTAAAGGGGGAAGGATGTAACATCCCAAGTAAGTAATAAATAATATATAATCTTATCTATGTCTATTTATGAATTAGATATTGTTTTAGAGGCTTAAAATGAGAATAATTCCAATCTTAAGCATGGAATACACTAATATTTTTAAAAATTGTTTTACTGTCTTTTGATGGAAAACCATTTTTAAATCAAACTTTTGACAATTTTATAAGATATATTTTTAAAAATAAATTTATTATTTATGATTGGGATATTGAAATTTACATTGTATATTTTTTTGGTATTTTTCTAACAATGTTCATTTTTTTAAGGAATAGTGAAAAATACTGCATTTTACATCAAAACTGCTTTTTCATCTAATTTAATTATATGGTTAGATAATCTTTTTAATTGATTTTTAAGTTTAAATAGAATATATTTTTACCATGTAATCAAATGGTGGTAATTGGGATTAATTTCACTTTGGAATTGGGCATAAACAAGTGCCAACCTTTTCATAGATATTGTTTCAAAAAAACCCGCTATTTGTTTTGACAATGGGAATTATTTTTAAATTAACTATTGCAATTTATATGTTTGTCATTTGGTAAAATGGATTCCATATTTGGAATCAGAAGGTCCAAATTATGTAATTAAGACTCTGTTGTTTTTGGACATTATGAATAGTAACGACAGTAATTATCTTTAATTATCATGATTAATGAGTAATCGGGTAGTTAAGGATAATAAAATAATATCATAATAATAAAAAATGACCACAACATGTGTCCTAATGCTACTGGTTGTCTCATGTCCGACCATGGTATGCCTTGTGCCAAACTTGAGGACCCCATGGAATCACTTTTGTGTGAAAGTGACTTTTTATCTTTTTATTTTTAAAGAAAGTTAAATATAACAAAGAATGTATCACCTAAGTAAAACATTTTTAATTTTGTCTAAATAAATGATCTATTAAACTATTAATATTCATTGGAAAGATAAAAATATTTCTTACATCATAGTATTTTTTTATAATTTTTAGACATTAAATAAATTAAATTATTTATGACATCATGATGATGCAGCGATTACCTCATTAATGAACGATTTAAATAAAATGAAAAGATAATGTAAACTCTAAGACTTACACTTTTCAAAGACCTATTGGATGAGTAAATTTCGAACCCTTATCACATTATCCAAGAAATATATAATTTTGGGACCTTTAAAATCGGAAAAGAAATTTGTAATAAAGTTATCTTTTATACCTTTCCAAGAGCGCCCCTCCTCTCCTCTTATAAAAGGCCCCCACCTCTACCTCCTTACCCACACTTCTCAAGCCATTGTTTTGGCCAAGACCTTCTCATTTTGTCTCTCCACATCCCTCTACTCATTCTAGAAGCCTTACCTTAGGTAGGAAGCTCTTCAAGAAACCTTTTTGGTTCAAACCAAAGGGAGTTACCCGATTAAAAGGTAAAGTCTTCTCTAATGCACTTTTGTTTTATTTTGCTTCTCCAACCCCCTAAAATCTTTTTATTAATTTCTTTGGTAACAACACCAGTATATTACATATACTAAGATGTTGTTATAAGAAGGATTCGATCTACACTTACACACACATACATCTAATGGTTAAAGAACATACTGTTTTTGTGGATGGCGAATTTCTGCCTCACAAAACGATGATTGTTCAATATTCTTCTAACACCTTCAAAGGTGGACATTAATATGTCACTATATTTATGTATGATATATAATATGTTTATTTTTTCCTTAAGCTTTTGTATTTTTCATTTATGTCATACCTTTATGGCTTCCATTATGCGTATACGCGATATCTTTATTTTAGGAAGTGCGGACTACCGCCCCCTCAAAGTGATTTGATTCGTTAATACCATATGTGGTATGTATAAAGGATAGATTTAATGATATTATATATGATACCATACTGGAATTAATATACTATTATTTATCATTATGTTTTAATTCCATTAAATATGAAATAGAAATGGAAGTAGCGTTCATGCGTACGCACGGCTTACCGTCTCCATGAACGGTGCATTTCATTTCTTACCTATAAATGTTATGTAATATTATAAATTCATGTATATACTGGATATATATGATATATATGATATCTAAATTATGAATATAACTCCGGATATAATGGATACATGAACAACTTGTAATTATAAAGAGTTTATTTTTGACTCAAGTACCAATGATCGCTAAAACGACCGTTATTAACTTAAATAAATACATAGTGTTCATGACATGGTAATAAGTGATATAAAAGGAATAATGAACTTGAAAAAGGTTCTTAAGCATGTATAAATTAACTCATGTTTATTATTTAGGAGATTAAAGAACGATCGAGTCAAGTCAGATATGAGGAAAGGGACTTCGTCTCAATCTCCTTTCATTGAGGCATATTTTGTTTTATACACAACCTTATTTTATACGGTGTATAAACCCCTTTGACTTTTACATTTATCCAAAAGGAATATTTTTTATACGAAGCATTTTACTAAATGAAAAAAGGGAATGTTTTAGTCGTACGTATGTGGCGATAACGACTTCTCCGCCGTCATGACCATTATTTGAGTTCCGGCTTCCTCTACAAGCCATACCTTTTTTTAAATGAAAAATAAATACCATGTTTTACTTTTCTTTTATTTTGGTATTGAAAATGCTTTTCATAATGTTTTTATTATATCAATGTGTTCTATTGATATCTTGTGATTGAAATGTGGAAATGTTATGTTTCCTTTATGCATGTTTTATGTGATACGATTATGTTATGGTTCTTGGGCATTGTTATGAAGATGGGTGGTTCCATGATAAACTAAGGGCAGGTGAGCCCGATATAGCTCTCCAATGCATTGGGTAACACGAAGGAGTTAAAAGTTTTTGTTTCTCCAAAGAGATTTAGGGAATATATTGTGATGGGTATTCCAAACGTAACCAAGAGGGTTACTCCCTACGTAAGAATGTTATGAATGCCTCAAGTTACCTTTATGTCTTATGATTTCTATGATTTATTCATGATTTGATGAGGTATGTTAAATTTATTATGTTTTATGGGTAAAGTATGGTTTCATTCTTATGTATATATGTACTCATGTTTCATTCCCATATTTTTATATCCCTTACTGAGCTTTTTAGGCTCATCCCAAGTTTTTGAAATGTTCACTACTGGAAATCCAGCATTTCCCAACGGTTTAGAACCGTTGGGAAAGGATGCAGAACCGTTGGTATATGTTATACCAACGGTTCTGCAAACCGTGGGAAAGTAAGCCGTTGGGAAAGGCTTTTCCCAACGGTTTACACAGAACCATTGGGATAGGTTACAAAAAATAAACCTATCCCAATGGTTCTACCAAACCGTTGGGAAAGGTCTTTCCCAACGGTTTGGCCCGTTGGGAAATCACAGAGAATTTTCTTTCCCAACGGTTTACAAACCATTGGGAAAGGTTTTTACCAACGGTTCATAGAACCGTTGGTAAAAACAACCATTAAACAGGATATCCCAACGGTTTGAAACCGTTGGGATAGGGTGTTTTTACCAACGGTTCAAGGAACCGTTGGTAAAAACAGCTACATAGAGCCTATGCCAATGGTTTTCAAACCGTTGGCATAGGCTTTGCTGTGCAAATTGCACAGCAGCCTGCAATTTGCACAGCAGGTCTGGTTTTTGGGCATTCACCCTAGATTTCAATTCAATTTTCAATCCAATTATGCCCTCGTTTTCAATTCATTTTTCAATCCAATTATTGTACCTGTAACACATATAATTCATACATATAGAGAACAAACCAACACATACAAATAATGCAAACCAACCAACCAAAACATATAATGCATCCTGAAAATATACACATCCATAATTAAAGTAGAATTCATAACATAATTATAAACATACATAATTCATTTAGAATTCATTTTAAAATTTAGATGACAATCATATGTGGAATCCGGAATTCAATTCATAATTTGATTGGTTTTTCATATACCATATATTTTTAATAGAAATAATATCCATTTTAAACAAAATACATACATCTGGAATGATACCGGTCACACCGTGCCTCGGATTGAGGCGAGGTTAACTCGTACACGTCACAAATGACTCATTGATCGTTGTCCTAAAGTATTAACATATTCCTAAATCGTTTGGTCAGTTTTCCGTATGTCCGTTGTTGTTTTCACTTAAAATGAAGTGTTTTTTAAATAAAAGAGAGACACTTTGAATGGTGTTGGCCACACCGCACCTCGTATTGAGGCGGGGTTAACTCGTACACATCAAAAATGACCCATGGATTGTTGTTTTAAAATATAAACACAATCAAAATGCGTTTGGTTGGTTTTCCGTATGAATTTAAAATGTAGTCCATTTTAAAGAAAAGAGATACACTTAGAGTGGTCTCGGCCAAACCGCGACTCGGATTGAGGCGTGGTTGACTCTTACACGTAACATATGACCCATGAATCGTTGTCCTAAATTTTTAACAGATTCCGAATGCGTTTGGTCAGTTTTTCATATGTCAGTTGTTTATTTCACTTATAATCTTGTCCATTTTAAACAAAAGAGACACAGTCAGAGTGGTACCAGCCACACTGTGTCTCGGATTTAGATGGGGTTGACTCTTACACATCTCAAATGACCCATGGATCATTTTCCTAAAGTATCAACACAATCCGAATGCGTTTGGCCAGTTTTCTGTATGTTAGTTGATGTTTTTCACTTAAAATGATGTCCTTTTGAAACAAAAGACATACACTTTGAGTTGTGCCGGCCACACCACGCCTCGTATTGAGGTGTATTTGACTCGTACATATCACATAAAACCCATGGATCGTTCTCCTAAAGTTTCAATGGAAACCGAATGCGTTTGGTCAGTTTTCCGTATGTACTTAAAATGTTGTCCATTTTAAACAATAGAAAGTAACTTAGAGTGGTCCCGACCACACTTAGATGACAATTAAATTAGAATTAATAACGTAATTATAAACGTACATAATTCATATAGAATTCAATTTAAAATTTAGATGACAATTATATGTGGAATCCGAAATTCAATTCATAATTTGATCGGTTTTTTCTATACCATATATTTTCACCTCAAATGATGTCCATTTTAAACAAAATACATACACCTGAAGTGATACCGGCCACACCGCACCTCAGATTGAGTTGGGGTTGACTCTTACCTGTCACATTTGACCCATGGATCATTGTTCTAAAGTATCGACACAATCCGAATGCGTTTGGTCAGTTTTCCGTATGCCAGTTGATGTTTTTCACTTAAAATGACATCCTTTTGAAACAAAAGACGGAAACTATGAGTGGTGCCGACCACACCGCGTCTCCAATTGAGGTGGGGTTGATTTTTACACGTCACATATGACCCATGGATTGTTCTCCTAAAGTTTAAATGGAAACCAAATGCGTTTGGTCGGTTTTCCGTATGTACTTAAAATTTTGTCCATTTTAAACAAAAGAGTGACACTTAGACTAATCCTGACCACACCGTGACTCAGATTCATCCCGGGTTGGCTCGTACATGTCACATATGACCCATGGATTGTTGTGATAAATTATCAAAAGATTACGAATGCATTTTTTCGGTTTTGCGTATGCCAGTTGTTCTTTTCATTTATAATCATGTCCATTTTAAACAAAAGAGAAAGAGTTAGAGCGGTGTTGGCCACACCACGTCTCGGATTAAGATGGGGTTGACTTTTACACGTCACATATGACTCATGGATCGTTGTGCTAAAGTATCGATAGAATCCGAATGCGTTTGGTCATTCTTCCGTATGTCATTTGATGCCTTTCACTCAAAATGACGTCCTTTTGAAACAAAAGACAGACACTTTGAGTGGTGTCAGCCGCACCGCATGTCGGATTGAGGCGGGGATGATTCGTACACGTCACATATGACCCATGGATCGTTCTCCTAAAGTTTCAACGGAAACCGAATCCGTTTGGTCATTTTTCCGTATGTACTTAAAATGGTGTCCATTTTAAACAAAAGAGAGTCACTTAGACTTATCCTGGCCACACCGCGACTCAGATTCATCCCGGGTTGGCTCGTACACGTCACATATGACCCATGGATTGTTGGGATAAATTATCAACAGATTCGGAATGCGTTTGGTTGGTTTTCCGTATGTCAGTTGATGCTTTTCACTTAAAATGACGTCCTTTTGAAACAAAAGACGGACACTTTGAGTGGTGCCGGACACACCACGTCTTCGGATTGAGCTGAAACCGCCATAAAACATTTTAATTATTATTCGTGATGTGTACGTGTAGACGGCATGTCATTCGGGCGTGCGGTTTGGGCGGTATGACTCAATATTCGTGTTTTAAGTGATGCGCGCGCTTCGTAAACGCGCGTGAGGGGGGTCCAAACGGGCCGAACAAAGTTGGAATGGCCTGAAATCAGACGACAAATACTGGAGAGTGATTTATGAAGTGGTCGAGTAGACGGCACGTCAATCAGACGTGCCGTGTGCCCGCGGTGACCGACAATGCAGTTCTGGTGTCATAAACGGCCAAAACGGGCGTCCAACAGTCAAATTCATATCGGACGACCTCAGATTGAGCTGAAACCACCGTGAAACATTCTAATTATTATTCGTGACGTGTACGCGTAGACGGCACGTCAATCGGACGTGCGGTATGCGCGGTATGGCTCAATATTCATCTTTTAAGTGATGCGCGCGCTTCGTAAACGCGCGTGAGGGGGGTCCAAACGGGCCGAACGAAGTCGGAATGGCCTGAAATCAGATGAAAAATACGGGTGAGTGATTTCTGAAGTGTTCGATTTGACGGCACGTCAATTGGACGTGCCCTGTGCCCGCGGTGACCGATAACGCAGTTCTGGTGTCATAAACGGCCAAAACGGGCGTCAAACGGTCAAATTCATAGAGGACGACCTCTGATTGAGCTGAAACCACCGTGAAACATTCTAATTATTATTAGTGACATGTACGCGCAGATGTCACATCAATCGGACATGCGGTTTGCGCGGTACGGCTCAATATTCGTGTTTTAAGTGATGCGCGTGCTTCATAAACACGCGTGAGGGTGGTCCAAACGGGCCGAACGATTTCGGAATGGCCTGAAATCAGACGAAAATACGGGTGAGTGATTTATGAAGTGTTCGAGTAGACGGCACGTCAATCGGACGTGACGTGTGCCCGCGGTGACCGACAACGCAGTTCTGGTGTCATAAACGGCCAAAACGGGCGTCCAACGGTCAAATTCATAGCGGACGACCTCGGATTGACCTGAAACCACCGTGCAACATTCTAATTATTATTCGTGACGTGTACGCGCAGACGTCACGTCAATCGTACGTGTGGTTTGCGCGGTACGGCTCAATATTCGTGTTTTAAGTGATGCGCGCGCTTCGTAAACGCGCGTGAGAGGGGTCCAAACGGGCCGAACGAAGTCAGAATGGCCTGAAATCAGACGACAAATACTGGAGAGTGATTTATGAAGTGGTCGAGCAGACGGAATGTCAATCGGATGTGTCGTGTGCCCTCGGTGACCGACAACGTAGTTCTGGTGTCATAAATGGCCAAAACGGGCGTCCAACGAACAAATCACAGTTGAACAAAACTGATATAGTCATCGAACAAATCACAGTTGAACAAAACTGTGCGATGTTCCATCTCCCGCTCTTCATGGATTAATGTCTTCAATGTATATGATCCAGGAATTCCTCCTGTTTGAGGAAGGGTTGGAAAACTGGGTTCAATTTGCTCATATTGTTCTTCTTCATTTCTCATTGGTCTGTTCATTCTTGTAGTAAGATCAGACAAAAACATTGAACAGAAATCCATAAATTCTTGAGCTAAGTAACCGTTCATGATAGAACCTTCGGATGATTCTTTTTTCGAACATAATACTTTAATGTGAACATATTTCTTTCATTTGGATACATCCAACGAAAAGAAACAGGTCCTCCGAGAAGTATTTTAGTTGGAATATGGACAGTCAGATGCAGCATGCATGTGAAAAATGATGGGGGAAATATTTTCTCCAACTCACACAAAATTAATGGGGCATCTGTCAACATTTTTTGCAAGAAAGACTTGGACAACTTCTTAGCACAAAGATCTCTAAACAAATGGCACAACCGAATAACACCCACCCTTACATTATTAGACAAAAGATGACAGATTGCTATTGGAAGCAACTCATGCAGTAGAACGTGATAATCATGAGTATTCAAAGATTTTAGCTTCAACTCTCTTCTGTTGACCCGTTTAGATATGTTGCTTGAATAGCCATCAGGAACTCTAATAGTCTCTAATACTTCCAAAAATTGTTTTTTTTTTCAGTAGGTGTCATCACATAAGAAGCACATGGAAGTTGCCATTTATTTTCACTGATACGCACAGGATGCAATTCTGGTCTGATGCCCCAATCCACCAAGTCACGTCGAGATCGTAAATCATCTTTTGTCTTCCCCTTGACATTTAGAAGAACTGAAAGCAACATTTCACATATATTCTTTTCAATATGCATTACGTCTAAGCAATGACGTAGCAAATTGGTTGACCAATAAGGCAAATCAAAAAAGATACTCCTCTTCCTCCAATTGTAACAGGTTTCTGTGAAAACATTATTTCTCTTTCCAAATTTCATTTGACCCTTCCCGAATGAAAAACTGAAATCTTTCAATTCATTAAGCACATCAGTTCCAGACATACGCTGAGGTGGATCATCGGTCTCTATAGTATTATCAAATCTTCGACGATTCATTCTATATGGAGGATCCTTTGGCAAAAATCGTCGATGTCCCATAAAACTGAAACTACAACGATGTTTCATTCTTCTGGATCGTGTATTCTTCATACAAACTGGACATGACAGTTTTCCCTTCGTGCTCCATCCAGACATCATTGCATAAGCTGGAAAATCATTGATCGTCCACATAAGCGCAGCACGCATCTGAAATATGTCTTTAGAACATGCATCGTATGTGCGCACACCCACATCCCAAAGAAGTTTCAACTCCTTTATTAAAGGTTGCATGTATACATCAATATCAATGTCGGGATCAGAAGGACCAGATATGAGTATACTCATGAAAGTGAAAGATTTTTTCATACACAACCATGGGGAAAGAATATAAATGTGTATAAAAACTGGCCATGTGTTGTGCGAAGTAAGCATCTGCCCAAACGGATTAAAACCGTCGCATGAAAGACCCAGCCTCACATTACGCACGCCAGCTGCAAAATCAGGATGTCGAGCATCAAATCTCTGCCATGCAAATCCATCTGTAGGATGAACCAACTCATCATTAGTCTTCTTTCTCTCAGTATCATTCCATCTCATTTTTATTGATATGTCATCAGACATAAAAAGATTCTGGAGTCTGGGGATCAATGGAAAGTGCCACATTACTTTCTGTGGAATGCGGGATGGTGTTCCATCATATTTTGACTTCCAGCGGGATGTGCCACATTTTATACATTCATTTCATTCAGCGGTTTCTTCCCAGAATAAACTGCAATCTTTCGGGCAAGCATGAATTTTGTTTCTGGAAAATCCAAGTTTTTCAACTAACTTCCATGCCATATAGTGGTTTGAAGGAATATCTGCATCATCTAGAAGTAAATCCTTCAAGAGGGTAAGAACGTAATCGATTGCTGTATTAGAAATCCCATACATAGTTTTTCCATGAAACAATCGGATTAAAAATTCCAGCTTTTTCATTTTATCGCATTGTCGATATACTGGAGTCGTGGCAGCATCATTCAATTTTTTCACCTTATCAATATCATCATTTTCACTAGATGCATCAGTTGTCCTCATATCGACGTCTTCTTGAGTCGAAATCCTTTCTTTTTCATGATGACGAATAAACGGAAACCGATCATCTAACAAATTCTCCATTCCAGTCCTTTCATTTCGATCATCACCAATTTGAGATTTCATTTTCTCCCCATTTTGATACCACACAAAGTAGTTTGCTTGAAAACCATTTTTGGTTATGTGGTAGCTGACTTCTTCACAACTCAACCAAGGTCTACCAACACAATTGGAACATGGACAGTGTATGCGACCACTATCTGAAGCATTGTGAAATGCAAAATCTATAAAGCTCTCCAAATTGTTTTGAAAATCGCTTGTGATACGATCGGTTTCATACATCCAACTTCTGTCCATTCTGTAAAAAGAATTCATATAAGTCATTTTGTCATAAACAATTCAATAGGATTGAACTTTAATAGAAAATACATTTAAGTAAACGATAAAGGAAGAAAATAATCATGGTATCAACTACACATGTGAAAAAAACATACTAATGTGTTATTGAAAAAATGTAAAACCAACAAGAACTTAATGTGTTATCACATCAGAGCATGCCTCATCCCATAACCATATTAGTAGGGTACCCTCGTGGACAGCCCTGCCCACCCCTGTGGACAACCCACCCACCCCCGTGGACACCCCCTACCCCCTAGACAGCCCAACCACCCCCGTGGACAGCCCACCCACCCCCCTCGACACCCCTTCTCCCTATGGACATCCCCCCACCCCCTTGGATAGCCCGCCCACCCCCCTGGACACCCCTACCCCCTGTGGCCAGCCCACCCACCCCCCCTGGACAGCCCGCCCACCCCTCCTTAACAGCCCGGCCACCCCCGTGGACAGCCCGTCCACCCTTGTGGACAGCCCGCCCACCCTCGTACCCCCCTGGACACCCCGTACCCCCCCCCCCCCCGGGATAGCCCCGCCCACCCTCCCAAACAGCCCACACCCCCCTCCCCTGCAACCCCGCCACCACCACCTAGACATACCAACCCCCCTGGACACCCCACACACACCTCCCCCACCAGGACACCCCACCCAGACCCCCAGGACAACCCACACCCCCTGGACAGCCCTGCTCACCCCCGTGGACAGCCTTTCCCACCCCCATGGACAGCCCCGCCCACCCCCGTGGACAACCCACCCACCCCCGTGGACGCCCCCTACCCCCTAGACAGCCCAACCACCCCTGTGGACAGCCCACCCACCCCCCTCGATACCCCTTCTCCCTATGGACAGCCCCCCACCCCCTTGGATAGCCCTCCCACCCCCCTGGACACCCCTACCCCCTGTGGCCAGCCCACCCACCCCCCTGGACAGCCCGCCCACCCCTCCATGACAGCCCGGCCACCCCCGTGGACAGCCCGTCCACCCTTGTGGACAGCCCGCCCACCCCCGTACCCCCCTGGACACCCCGACCCCCCCCCCCGGGATAGCCCCACCCACCCTCCCAAAGAGCCCACACCCCCTCCCCTGCAACCCCACCACCAACACCTAGACATACCAACCCCCCTGGACACCCCACACACCCCTCCCCCACCAGGACACCCCACCCAGACCCCCAGGACAGCCCACACCCCCTGGACAGCCCCGCCCACCCCCGTGGACAGCCTTTCCCACCCCCGTGGACAGCCCCGCCCACCCCAGTGAACAACCCAACCACCCCCGTGGACAGCCCACCCATCCCCCTTGACACCCCTTCTCCCTATGGACAGCCCCCCACCCCCCTTGGATAGCCCGCCCACCCCCCTGGACACCCCTACCCCCTGTGGCCGGCCCACCCACCCTCCCTGGACAGCCCGCCCACCCCTCCTTGACAGCCCGGCCACCCCAGTGGACAGCCCGTCCACCCTTGTGGACAGCCCTCCCACCCCCGTACCCCCCTGGACACCCCGTACCCCCCCTGGATAGCCCCGCCCACCCTCCCAAACAGCTCACACCCCCTTCCCTGCAACCCCACCACCACCACCTAGACATACCACCCCACCTAGACACCCCACACACCCCTCCCCCACCAGGACACCCCACCCAGACCCCCAGGACAGCCCACGCCCCCTGGACAGCCCCGCCCACCCCCGTGGACACCCCCTACCCCCTAGACAGCCCAACCACCCCCGTGGACAGCCCACCCACCCCCCTCGACACCCCTTCTCCCTATAGATAGCCCCCCACCCCCTTGGATATCCCGCCCACCCCCATGGACACCCCTACCCCCCGTGGCCAGCCCACCCACCCCCCCTGGATAGCCCGCCCACCCCTCCTTGACAGCCCGGCCACCCCCGTGGACAGCCCGTCCACCCTTGTGGACAACCCGCCCACCCTCGTACCCCCCTGGACACCCCGTAACCACCCTGGATAGCCCCACCCACCCTCCCAAACAGCCCACACCCCCCTCCCCTGGAACCCCACCACCACCACCTAGACATACCACCCCCCCTGGACACCCCACACACCCCTCCCCCACCAGGACACCCCACCCAGACCCCTAGGACAGCCCACACCCCCTAGACAGCCCCGCCCACCCCCGTGGACAGCCTTTCCCACCCCCTTGGACACCCCCGCCCACCCCCGTGGACAACCCACCCACCCCCGTGGACACCCCCTACCCCCACAATCCATTATCCAAAACATATCAAATTGGTTTGAACACAATCCATAATTCCCACAATCCATTATCCAAAACATGTAAACGTTCACGATAGCCTCCCCCAACTCTGATTTACATGTTTTTAACACTCTCCTTCCAAACATAGAATACAAAAACATTAAAGAAGTCTTCACAAACACAAAAAATATCCTATTTAGATATTAATTTCAATAATCAATTAAACCCCCAACACCTGGAAAAAAATCTATTCATTAAAACAACTACAACAATATGGTTGAGATCAAATTTTACCTATTGGTATGGGGGTGTATCTGTTGGTATGGGGGGTGCTGGTGTTCGGATTCGCGAGAGCAGTGGAGTCGGATGGGGTTCGCTAGAGCAGCGGAGCGAATAGATTAGGGCTATGTCCGAATGGGGAGAGGAGATCGCGATCTGGAATTTGGGGGAAACCTTTGCCAATGGTTTATAAAAACAGTTGGCAAAGGCACACATTTCCCAACGGTTCCAGTGAACCATTGGAAAATGTGTGAGTTTAGTACCCCTTTCCCAACGATTCTAGTGAACCGTTGGGAAAGGGCACACATTTCCCAACGGTTCAATGGAACCGTTGGGAAATGTGTGACCGAAATTCCCTTTTCCAACGGTTTCCTTAAACCATTGGCAAAGGCTCACTATACCAACGGTTTAATTAAACCGTTGGTATACTACCGTTGGGAAAAGAGCAAATTCCAGTAGTGGTTTTTCACAGGTCAATGGAAAGGTACATGATGTGATGATAGTGTCAAGGAAGTGTCAAGAAAGAATCCATGTTTTATTTTAAATATGTTTCCATTGATGGGAAAAATGAGTACTATCTTTTATGTAAACACATTGTTTAAATGTAGAATGTAATGCATGTTTTATGATCTAATTCTCTAAAAATCTAAACCTGAAAATATCCTCAACATGTAATATTGAAGTAACTCAAGATTAAGTAATGTTTAAGGATGGGGCCTTATATACAATTTTAGTTTGGGTATTAATAGACATCCACGGTTCGTACTCATATTGACTATATTAAGAAAAAAAGGTTGTGGTTTATCTACAACATGGTAAAGTGGTTTTCCTTGGTCAGTGAAAAAAAATAAACCCAGGTATCACAGGATAAACTCATGCATCGGAGAGTGCAGTTAATCACTCTTCAGTCGGCCAGCCTTACCCTCGTGGAAGTGGGAGTTTTGAGTTTTCAGATCCCAACAGTAGTGGCAGAGTGTGGGGACATCTTTTCGAAAGATGATTCCAGGATTACCTCTTCCAAGGAAGAGGAACTTCTGTTTGGGCTAAGTACTACCTGATTTTTGAACCAGACATCTCCAGGGTAGTGGCAACCTTGTCATCTTTGGCGAAGAAGGGGGAGCCGTTCTTGTGAATGTAGAAGTGTCAGCAAATAATTCAAGAGCTGAGACATCGACGATGGGGAGAGTACCTCCACGACAATGACTGTGAGATATTCTATACTCTTGAGAAGAGGAATGTGGTAGCTGAAGAACTCTAAAACTATTGATTGAGGTGTCAATGTATCTAGTCGCACTACAGATATCCTTTGTGAATAGAGATGGATCAGCTTACCCCTAGTCTAGGACTGTCACTCCCCCACTCCATCAGCGTGTTAGGGAGGCGTAGCTTGTGGACATTGACTGCAAGGTATGACGTGCTCAGATATCCTCAGGGAAGGCACCTGATGGATTTTTTTAAGGTGGTGAGCATATCTTTCTCTTCAGAGGATGTACCATGGTACCAATGGCGCAATGAGAGGAGGTGTTGAGGGAGTTCCACATGTCCCATCTGGAGATACATCCTGGTGTGGTGAAGATGTACCAGGACCTCCAACATTAGTACTGGGGTCTAGGGATGAAGAAAGCAGTGGCATAGTTGTATCACGATGTCTCACTTTTCAGCAAGTGAAGTCTGCACAGATTTGGAATAAGTCTTATGACGAAAGGATAAGAAGACCCGTGGAGTTCTTGGAGGGGGGCCACATATTATTATGAGTCTCTCCTCGACATGGACTATAGAGTTTTTTCCGAGGCGTCATGTTATAACCGAGGTTTATCGGTCATTTTCTAATACTTCATAGTATTGGCGAGGTAGCATAACTCTTGTCCCTTACACCGTAGTTAGATAGGGTACACAAAGTCTTCCATGTATCCCAGCTAAGGAGATACGTGCATGACCCATCTCACATCATCGACCATGGCAAGGTGGACTTAGATAATGGAGTGATGTTTATGGAGGTTCCAGTAGAGATTGAGGATCAAAAGGAGTGGGTACTTTGTGGGTGGTCGCAACCTCTAGAGTGTGTTCATTGGTTGAACAGGAACCTCCAAGAGAGAACATGGGAGAAGAAGTCTCATATTCATGCTCAACACCCCCATTTATATCCTTAGTCTATGTTGTGGCTTTTGGGGATGAAAATACCTAATGGTGGGGAGAGTGTAATATCCCATAATTTCTGTATAATTTTTTTTAATTATATGAAATTATTTCGAGACCGCAAAATCTGACGGCGTGTGATTTCAACACCCGGAGTGCCCGGAATTGTCTGTCAAAGTTTTGTTAAACTTTAAATAGCGCGCGTAAGCAGTTTTTTTTTGAAAAAGTGTAATAACTCTTAAAAAAATCCACGGATTAAAAAACTAAGGGCACCATTCCATTTAGGATGGCGGTTTTACCCTAGGCGCGACTAAAGATTAGTCGGCACAGGACTTCTGTGAGATAACCCAAAAATGGAATAACCATAAATAAAATAATTAAATATATTATGTTTATTTTGAAATTCTTATAAATCACAAATGGTAACTTAGATTAAAAATATGAGACCACTGCTGAACTCATGAGGGTATGATTTCTTTAAAAAAATACTAACTTTGGTTGGTGCGGCCACCAGTGAAAGTTAGTTTTTGGTCGTAAATAAAATAATTAAGTGACAATTATTTTATTGAAAAATCCATAACATTGAGACAGTAACTCGGATTGGAAATCCAAGAGTACCGTTGGGCTTTCTGGGGCGTTTTTCACTTAGGTAGATCTAATCCTTGACCGGCGCAGGTCAGAGGTGACTGTTATTATTTTCGAAACTATTTTTTAGGTACTTTAAGTAAATGCGCGAGCATCATTTTCTTACTTTTGAACTGATGCTCGGATTAAAAATTTGAGGGCACCATTGAATCTGCAGTGCTAGGATTTACTTAAAGGAGGATTTAATTTGACTGTAGTACGTCCATAGAAGAATTTATTTTTTGTGACTTTTAAAAGGAAATGAAATAAAATAATCTCACTATTTTATTTCTTTTCCACCAACGGACAAGTAGTAGTGTGGGACCAGTGGAGAGTCAAGACATTAAATGGATTGACCCTTCAAATAATATGTAACATCATCGTTGGAATTTAGGAAGTTTATTATTAAATGAACCTTTATAAATTTCACAATCATTACTTACCCTCCCACTCTCCTATTTATATGGAGCTTGGGGAGAGGAATTGGTACAACTTCACTGAGCAACGAATCACTGGTAAAGTTCCGCAACACCCTACACTAGGAGGACAGAGCAGGTTCCAGCGGGTGGTGACGAGTGACCCAGAACCACGAACCATAGAATGACAATTGAGCGGCATCGTTGGAGGCTTGTTGCGGGGACGACGAACACTGAAACTTCCTCAAACACAGATGCTCTCCAAAAAAGATGATGTAGGGGGATTATTCATTTATACATTAAATTGTTTTCCTCTTCCCCATTCTTGAATAACACAAAGAACACCGGTCAACCAACTAATTGGTTATCCTACGATTCAATTGACTTTGTGGGAGGTCATTGTGGGAAATATTGTGAGGTTTATATGGTTTTATAATTGAATTGTTATTAAACCCTTAAGCCCTTTCATGTTACAAGCTAACGCGGAGGGAATGGTCCTAAATAACCCAGCCCGAACCCTCAGCTATATTTTTTATATCCCTATGCCTTCATGGAATACCGACTATGTGACGACACTAATCGGATACGTGGTGGATAGCATGTCAACGCATACCGCAAGAGGAGGTCGCGGCACAAAATCGCGGTGGTTGTTGGAGTGGCTGACACCGACCAGCCGCAGAGGAGGCTCGGTGTGCCATTTTGCATTGCCGATGAACAAGGAGAGTCGTTCTCGTCATCCAGAGTGACTGGAGGAGAGGCGGGTCGGCACGCTGGCCGGCCGCGACGGAGTTAGTAGAGTGGGGGTGGGGCGCGCCCTCGGTGGCATGCCCACACGGAGGCAAGGTTGTAGACCATATTGGCTACAACAGGAGCATGGGGTCGTCGGATCGACTGGCGGTCGGGGGATGGGATGCACACTAGCGGCGTGCCCGGTGGAAATGTCGCGGCCCATCGGCCACAACCCAGAGGATTCATGGCACCCCGTGGCGTCGCGTTGAGGTCAACCCCTGTGGGTTGACCTGCTGACGTAGCTCTGCACCTCATCAGCCCTACCCAGACGCATCGTGTCCGGGTATCCCTGGTGGCTCACGCCGCTAGGAGGGTGGCACTGCCAGGTCGGTCCAGCGGACGGACCCACCGCTCAGCAGGCCAACCCGCGGCCCAGCAGCCTGACCCTCGACCCAATCGGGTAGGTTCGGGCCCAGCGGGCTAGGTTGAAACAAGTTTTTTTGGACCATAGTTGGGATGGGTCCACCAAAGTTGACCAGGTTCGGCCTATACTGAACTAGGTCAGGCAGATCCGACCGAGGAAGACCGGACTCATACCCAGTACTGCACAGGAACACAAAAAGTGACTTATCATTAGAACTGAACGTTTGTTTGATGATACATTTGCAACGTTGGTATCCTTGGAGTGATAATACCCTTTTGATTTACTCCATGAGTTTTTTTATAAATTTGGAGTACATCCAGGTTTGATCGCACCTGAATCCAACAGGGCCCTCGGCACTAAAATGAAAATAACGCATAGACCGGGCATCCGATTGACGCGTCGTCCATTGCATTGGAACCCTTATGATTTGTAGAAACATAGGGTTACTTCATTTTGAGACTTTGTTCCAGTTTTAATATGACCGATGGATTGAGGATACATTCTCCCAAGCACGCTATGTACATGTGACCCGACATGCTCATGGTACCCATCAGAGATGAGTACCAAAGAAGTTCAAGGTTTGTGGGTAACAGCTTTGTCTGAACCGGCAGGCCCACTATACTCGATAGAGTAGGAGTTATCCAGCAGCTAAGGAGTTTGAGTTTTATGACTGACGATGATATAATTACTACCCTAGGATATACCTTATGGTGACTTCTATCGATATTAGGATCCAGCGTGTGGCTTGAGGAGCGGTTCTCCCAAACAGACTATGTGTGGAACCCTACAGTTGGCTGAGACTTGAAGACTTCTTGATGATTGTCCCAGTGGGAAGAAGCTTTGTGTGACCCAATAGGCCCATTGTGGGGAGCGGCTCTATGGGACCCGACAGACCCATAGTGCTCGACAAGAAGAGTACCTCCATTAGGCCAAGGTGGGATGTGAATATGTGTGACCCGGCATGCCCATGGTGGGAGGTGGCTCTGTGTGACTCATCATGCCCACAGTACCCATCAGGGATGTGTACCACAAAAGTTTAAGGTTTTTGGGAAGCAGATCTGTGTGACCCAGCAAGACCACTCTACTCTATAGAGAAGGATTTATCCAGTAGCCGAGGAGTTTGATGATGTGATAACATTTCTATCCTTGACCTAAAGTGATACCTCATGTGAGCTGACTTGTGTTGTGTAATTTTACCTTCATGGTGTACCTGTGTAGTTCTTGAACCTGTGTGGTGTTACCTGTGTGGTACTTCTACCTTCGTGGTGTTACCCTTATGATATTATTTCCTCATGTATAAGATGAGTATATCTAGATAACTTAGGTATATGTATCGATATATACCTAAGTAGAGTTAATGTATTGATTTGTGGTATTTCCTTTGTGTAACTCTAGGATACCTAAGGGGGTCTTGAGGTCCCTACTAAGTATTTTCATACTCACCCTTGCATGGGCTTCGCCCGCACCTTGTTGTGTCTTGTGTAGACGGTGAGCAATAGAGCTGAGTCTAGAGGGAGCCAGGACCAGGAGGTACACGGAGGAGACGAGCTGACATGGAGTGTTGTGGAGACGATATGTACCTACCATTCAGGTAGGATCCTCGGTGGATGATCCCGGAGCTTCCTATACTTTTAGTTGTATCTGTACTTTCGTGTTGTAATTGTACTTTACTGTTGGGCTTGTATTTCCAGCCCCTTTACTTTCAACACTCTTTTTTCTATAGCAATTTACTTTATGGTTTATTCTTGTTGTGTTATTGGGTAGTGTGTTTGTACAGGTTTAAATGAAATGTCTTCCCGTTTTAGGGATACACCTTTCCTGTTCTAGTCGCCAACCCCTGGCCTATGGAATTTGGGCTTGGGGTAGTCATGGCATGGGCCCTGGGGGATGATTCATGACAAATGTATTTTTTGATGTCCTATTTGTTGTCAATTTTATTTAATGATATATGTTCAATTTAAATGTTATAGAAGTATTGATTTTCTTAAATTAGAATATTATTGAGAATGATTTCTATATTTCCAAATATTTTTTTGATTTTATGAAATGATTCATAGTTATAATTTTTTTTTACATTTGATGATTGTAGAACTAGTCTCATAACTCTATAGACATGTGATAATTACATATTCATAAGTAACTTGATTTTCAATAGATGAATAAGTGATGATGAAACATACTATAATTTCATTTAACAATGATCGTCTGTTTAATGATGATTTTAGGGTAAATATTTATTGACTTTATATGATTAAATCCCACGATAAAAAAATAATATAAATATTTTTAAAAATAAAATGTGGTTCTTAAAATAATTAATTTGTGGAGTAATAATTTATTTTGTGGTTTATTATTGAAATTATCAAAATATATGTTCCAACATAGGTTGTCTACAACACTATTCCCAGTCACTATATTTTTTAGAACCTAGCATATCATGAAAATGATGTTAGTGTCCATCGGATGAATCGAGATAGTGTATAAATAAAACTCATGGATGGGACTAACGTGAGTAAAAGTAAGGTGTTAGCATATATCAGGTAGTGTGTCAGTATATAGATTGAATCGAGGTCATGAAGGGTAGTGTGACCTATGATTTTGGTGTGAGGTGTATCCTGGAGTAGATTTTGGACTCATGGATGAGTGGTGAATGAGATATGGATAATTATTAATGAGAAAAAAGTTGAAGAATTTTTTTATGCTGGATTAAGAAATGTGATGTATTGTTACTACAATTTAAAATATAATCATAGAACAATATCCATCCATTGAGTTCGATCTAATTTATCTGGTAGATATTTTGTATTCATCTTCTTCCACTGAATATCTGAAGGTTCCTACATCCATCATAGTTACACTCTCTTCCATAATATATAAATCTAAACTAAATAAAATATTGAGATTCATCATATATAATCATTAAATTCTCATACCATGTTCATTAATATAAAATTATATTAGAAATATGTTTTTGATAAAGTTATTTTTTTATCAAAGATCCAACATCATGACATATAATTTTTTGCATGTTGTGGTGTTTGTGAATTTGTAGTTTAAGATGTTGAGGGATCAAGCTGTGTGAATATGAAGGGACAAGTTCTGATAGGTTCAGTTCAAAATTGATATATGTTTTTGAAATTGGTAAGGGTTATTTCTTTAGAAATGTACAAATATGAGTCAATGTGCACATGAGGCCAATAATAGTGAGGTGGTTCAAATACAGTGAGTATGTTTATAGAATGATTTTCTACTCATTATATTTAAATGGGAATAGATAGTTGAGATCATGTTTGTATACCTACTGTTTTTATGAGTTATTTTTGTATCACAGAAAAAACACACACACATATATTGGGAAAGAGATAATCACATGAAGTGTCATGAGAAAATTATATTTCCATGCTTGAGTTCCATGTGATTTTAGTTTTGTATGATAATATTCTCTTCATTTTATCCTTATGAAAGAATATCTATGATCCTATAATTGTTTAATGATCATGAAACATTTTCATTTATAGTTAGTGTGTTATATATACTTTAATAATCACAAAAATATGGAAACCTCAAATCTGTTACATGGAAAAAAAATTGAAATATATTCTATTCATATTAATTAACATGGAAAAGAATAAGTATATCATTCTTTTAATTATAAAATTTTCTTATAGTCTACATAATTCCTAAATATCAGGAATCTTTTGAATCATAATATATAATTTTTATATTCTTTTCTATTTTAATATTTAAAAATCACATGAAAAATATAATCTTTTATAGGTAGAAAATAATATTAGATTGACGTTTTTGAAGAGTCAAAAGTAAGAATACAGCGTGAACAATATGTGTGATAATGAATGGTCATACATGCATGGATTATGATGTGTGATGAAAAATGAAATAATTTTATAATTATTTTCAATGTTGAGGATGAATTTCTTGTGAATTTATTTTTTGTGTGAAAGTGTTTTTTCATGTGGTGAGACATCATTTTAAATGCATCAAATGTTGATTTGAGTGGCTAAGATGAAATAGAATAAATAGTTCAATTTTGAATGAAAAACATTTTGAAATCAGTTGTGTAAAGTAGTTTATATAAAATATATTTCATTTTTTCTTGATTTTGATACAAAAGACATTAAAATTGGTTATAGTGAGAATTAATAAAAATAAAATTATAGGATATTGAAGAAGAGAAAAGTTATTAGTTAATCAAAATAATATTTGAATGTGTGTACTTCAAATGTAATAGTTCAACTTTATTATATTTATTTTGATCACAATTTAGTGGTTGTTGAAGACCTATAGTGATGGTGATCATGGAAATTATGTATTCTGATGAAGACTTGATAGTATATACATGATGATGAATTAAGGAAAATATGATCATTTATTTAGTAAGAATTAGTATATGAAGGTATATTCAATAGTTGGTTAGGATTTCCATTGATGAACATTTGGAATTATAGTATACACAACTAGATCCTTTTTAGATATGTATCACACTATTGTGAAATGGTATAATGAACATCATAATTTTATAATATATTAATTACATGGGAATTAGATACTAAACCATCCTAAACCACTGTAATTGAATGAAATAATATTAATGGATAGTATTTTCCTCAGCCCTAACTCGAACCCAATGAGGATATAGTCAACCGCCTTGGGGAGAAGCTTGTAAAAATTCCTTTTAATATGAATTATTTTCTTTTAATCTTGCATGTGGACTATATGTATTTTATAATATCCATATTCCATTTATCCTAATGGGTGAATAGGTTAAAATATAACTCGGTGTAAAAAGTGAGAAAAAATAATGCAATAAAATGATTCTATAGTGGTTCATCCCCCCTGTCAGTGTTCGTTAATGATAAACATGGTATCTTATTGTGGAGAAAAAAATATTTATTCCATTAATGAAATTAATAGTATCAAAATTTTATGAAGGAAAAATACACATCTTGAAAAAAAAACAAGGATCAGGTTAATATCTATAAACTAGAGACCAACCTAAAAGTCCAAAAGAATCATCCTTGAAAATATAAATTCATAAAATACAAAAATAATTCACATTATTGATAGAGTGCCCAGGAATAATTCTTCTAGAGGTTGAATTAAGATCTTATTTGATCTATAATGTTGTTCTTTTATCATTGGATGATGATATCCCTTTAAATTTTTCATAATAAATTCTTCCTAATTTTTTGTCATAGTGTCCAATCATTTTTTATGCTATGGGCAAATGACACAAGAATGTGGCTTTCACTTTTTATTATTTAAAATTACATCATGTGGTTTCTTACATGAATAAATTGAGGAATAATACTACACAAAATAATGTGGAAACTAATATTTAAAATGAAAATGTGTAGGTTAGTGATGGTTCATTACAAATGGACAAGTATTTGTCTCCAATGGTGTAAAATGTGATTCACGGGTCAGATATAGACATGAAATTGGTGCCTGAGCATGGAGAATGTTCCGAAGTTGATGAGGGAATCCTCAATCTAGAGGTAAATTTTGAAATAGATCAGTATCTACAGGACACATCTCTTGTAATATATGGGATGAACAGTCTTAGTGATGGTAGGAAAATTTCAAGGATTCAAGAGAAAATCAATAAATTATGGGAAACTTAATGCATCCATGGATCTCTAAAAAATCCATCCTAAATTTAGGCTTTGTCTAAAGTAAAAATGTTGTTGTTGATAATGATCTTTTCCAACCTGTTCCTCCCAAGAAAGAAATACATAGGAAAAACTATAACTATCTAAATCCAACTACGATCACCACTTCTCATATTCCCATAGATATTTACTCCAATTAGTCGAATTATTGTGATGATTCCTATCACCTTTATTGTGATATTTTACCTTTCTATTTGTTTTTTTGGAATGAGGGAATGAGTTCTTGTATGGCCCCATCTATTTTACCTTTTTATTTTCCTTTTTATTTTAATAAAAATGGATCATTTTCTAGTCATTTTGAGTAAAAATTTATGAAATATTTATATAAAACTATAAAAAGTATTTTTTAAAAAAATGGTAAATTTGAAATATAAATCTTTTGAAAATGATTAATAAAAAACATATAAAAATTATTTATGAAAAAAAGTATTTATGATATGATATCCAAAAGATTTCTCTTTGATATAAAAAAATATTAAAAAAACTCATTGTATCTACAGTAACGACCTTACCATAATGGTATATTTTTTATATATAATGAAGTCACATGATATAAAGATCAGACCATGTATCTCTTTCTAAAGCCTCTAGAACCATCAATAACACTATATATAAAAACCCTATGTCTCTATAAATCATGAGAACTTTTGATAACTCCATATTGAATATAGAAGTTGAAAAATCAAATTCTCATATGGAATATAAAAAAAATTCCTCATAATGGATTCCCTAAGAAAATGATACCCACAAAAATTATAGTAGATCTCACTCAAATAACAAGATGTTACAAAAGTTTTAGAGCATATTTAGACTTTCACAGTTATAAAAAATGTTCATAAAATCATTGTTTGAACATTCCCCATAGTCTTATTCTTTATATCTCATAGGTGGTTTTAATGACATCAGAAAAAATCCTTATAAACATGAAAGGTTTAGCAAAAAATCTCAATCTGATGGTTTTCATGATATAGGACTATTATAATATGTTATATTCCATCTGATGGAATGATAAATTATCATCTAGAGGAAATTATGATGTTTGATCAATGAGTAGGATTTATAAATGTTCTTCCAAAAGTATTTTATTCCACCATAGAATAAATTACTTCCAACAAATTTCGTAAAACTTTTTCTTTTTGACTTATTTATACTTCACCTACTATAATTTATAAATATACATCATGCCAACTTTATATGAATATATCTGATCTAAAATGTACATGTTTGTATGATAAGTAGGAATCCTATATTGATAAGGATATTATATATCCAATAAAATATCTTCCTTTCCTAAAAAATACTTCTTAACTTTTCATGTAGAATAATAATGAATGAAAAAAAATTATTAAAGAAGTGGTTTTTGATTTTCAAAATTATGTTTAGAAATCATTCAAGGTTATGTATTTGACTCAATAACAAAAAATCTTGATCTTAGATACTCCGTAAGGGAAAATAATGGAGATAAAAATCAATGTATATAAGTGATTACTAGATTATAAAAATGGTTAGAGATAATGATTATAACTTTTGAATTTTATACCTAATAATTAAAACATCATAAATCTTAGACTAATTCTTTATCATAAAAAAAGATAAAAGTTGTAAGGGTATCGAATATTCAAGATAAAATTGTGATCCATGAGAACATTTCATAAGTGTATGATATATGTTGTTTCCATATAAATTTCTATAGAAAATGATTTCCTTATTTAGGGATCACTAAAAACACTATAATAATGAATAGTGTACCATTATGCAATTGTTTTACAACCCTTTTCATCATTTCCTTGGTCTGAATACACTACCATGTCTGTCAATAAGGATAGAGTTCCTTAATAAAATGGTATAACTCCCCATTAAAACACATATCATATTTTGAGTTATTAATTATTACCTAATAAATTATAGGGGTATTTATTTCTAGTATCAACCATCATGTGATAAAATTTATATATGTGTGTGCCATTAAATCATAAAAAACTTCATTTTATCATTTCATAATCTCTAAAAAATAAATGGGTTTGTTAATGATTTCATGATAAAATAATTATCCCATGTGAAAGAAATAGTTTTTATATAACTTTCTATAAATCATCATCATAATAAGACATCCTGTAAAATAAGGTTTATGGAAACATAATATCTTATCCCTATTAAATCATAAAAACTCTTAAAATATATTGACATAGATGAAAAATAAAATTCATAAAATTATTAAAATTTTGATTTGAAAAACATGAGAAAACGTGATTTTAAACGGAAAAAAAGTACAAAAATATTTAGAAACTATATTTATTTAAATATATACATGAAAAATTATAAATTATGCTTGTAATAAAATAATATTTATGATGGTAGAAAATTCGTTTCATGTCATATATGTTAAAAGAGAATATTATTTTCACACTTACTAAAGAAGTTGAAACAGAGTAATATAATTTTTTTGAAAATATGACATTTAATAATATGTAAATAAAGTAAAATTTATTAAAAATAATATTTATCATGCATTTAATTATATAAAAAAACAGTCATTAAATGTTTTGAAGAATATGGACGTCGAGGAGAAAAATTCCTAACAAAAAAACTATATTTATTATCGAATTTTCATATAAACATTTCCCTATTTATATTATATACCAAGGAAAGGAAAACATTAGGTAAACAGAAATACCAAAAAATAAATTTATGAAACTAAAATATAATATGTTTAAATGAAAATTCTTATATAATTTACAATATTGAAAATTTATCATAGATGATCTTGAAAATAAATAAATTTTTCACGCTTGCTAGATTTGATTGTAATGGTAAATCCACCATGTTCCTGATTTATTTATCTCAAAAATGATAATTTTAATATAATTATCTTATTTAATTTTTATATAATCAGTTATAACTAGTAAAATAAATTTGTTATGAAAAATAAATAAAATCACTTCCTGCAAAATGTAGTCTATACATCTGAATGAGTCATTCTTCTATATTTCGACTGGTGGAACTAAGTAAAGGTAAATAAAAAATAAACTTAAATCATATTTATATCATTTATATCATTTATATCCATTAAATTTATCCTTGTTAACATCCATGTAAAGAATAAATGAAAAAAATGCATCGCTTCATGGAGGTGGAAGTTTAATCATAGGAACGAGCAATGATATCACTCTTCGATGGATGAAAATGTAATAAGGATGATAATATATTATCCTCAAATAGTTAAAATAATTTTTTAAACAATATATATACCCAATCATTCCCTCAATATAAAAATTCATAATTGGGTGATTGAAAACAAATTACATCACTATATGGAAACTGTAGTTTGTATGTTTTCACAATGGATGCATTCAGTTCTCGTTACATGGAAAGGATATAGAAATTTCTTTTGATGTAAACATAACAATATTTTATTATATAAAATATATTGATTTTATTATATCCACATTATTATAGAATATTCAAATATAGTGTAAGTAGAAATAAATATGAAAACACTCTGTTAAGAGTTATACTTATTCTGGGAGAACCCCCTTTAGTTAACATGTTAAGTACAACTAGGATAGACTTTTAAAAATACCTGAACCTCTAATACATGGATAGGAATGTTTAGAAGTGTTTTTTTTTGGGTTTTATAAAGAAAAATATTGCAGGACTTGTGAGGAAGATAGGATATGTAGTGATTATTTATAGTTTTGTTGGGTCACAATCTTGACAATATTAAATGGTTTAAAATAATATAAATTCATTTTCCTTTGAATGTGTCCCAAAGTAGAAAAATTTTATAATATAATATATAATTAAGTATCAATGAATTCATCCAATCAGATTTAGACCTATTTAATATATATTTTATTCCTTACCTCTTAGTTTATCCACCTCATTAACCATTTTTTAACATTTATCTATATAACAAACTTTTACAATAGTTACAATTTTATATGGATCCACATGAGAGTTGAATCATTGAAAAATGTGGAAATAATGATTTAAAGAATGAAAAAAATTATAATTTCAATTTCTATATGTTCTATAAATTAATTTTAAAATAATCTCAAAAAATGAAATGAAAAATATTTTAATTAAAATGATTTTTTTTCATTAGAAATGAACATACTAAAATTTCATCACATGTAATCAGAATTACATGAATGTAAATTTATGCCCTTAAATATATAATATAATGATTTTATTAATCTCATACATCCATAGTGATTATTTTATTTTATTAATATATTAATATGTTGTTCATACAAGAATAGTTTTCATAATAATACCCCTTTTACATTTAAATAATTTTATCATTATTTATATCTAAATTATTATCAATAAATCAATGATTATTCACTCATTTCCAATATATTTCTTAAAAATAAATATTAATTAGTAACCCTCATACAAAATTTATAATAAAATATATTATATAGAAAAATAGAAACATTATTTTTAAATGATTTTATTCTTACCATCTTAAATTATTGACTCTTTTTCCTTCGAATTGTTTAATACATTTTTATTTATAAAATATAAAAATCATATATTTCATAATTATTTTTTCTTATTCTTACTCACTAATTAAATTTCAAGGTCATATATAATATAATATTAAAATCATGGTTCTCTTATGATTGTTGTTTCATGTGAATAAAGATATCTCAAAAAATAAATATTAATAAAGAAAAAATCAATTTGTTATAGATATGACATAAAGGCTTTGGAAATAGTAAAAGAGACTATTGGTTTCTGTTCTTAATTATTTATTATGAGATCCAGTGAATATTTTACAGTTTTCACAAAAAAGCTTCATGACCAATGAGTTTTTCAATTGGATATGGATACACAACTTTTAAAACTAAAAGTGATATTTTCATTTAAATTTTTAATTAAATAAATTTAATTAATAAGAATGTTTATCTCATTACTATGTTATTTAATTAAACAATATGTTGATTATTATAACCCTTTTGTGTAATATCTTTTAATACTAAGGAATTATAGTAGTGCCCCTCTTGAGGCTATCTACAGATGTTCTTTTGACCTTTGAATTAAGGCTTCATAAATGCCTTATTCAATGATGGCTAATAGATCTTATTACATGATTAGAATTTCTCCATTCATGATCCTCTGGTCTGGATGGGATTAAAACCCTTCTTCTCATTGATGAGAGGAAAATATAAGATTCATTAACTCTATCTCATACATGAGGGAACATTTAGAAAATTTATTTTTTCAGGGAACTCCCTATAAGGGGATTATTCTACACAGTTGGACAGCCCTTGAAAATAGTGTAAATTTATTAATAGATCTAGGGTTATGGTTAGAATATTTATTAATTGAACAATGGAGTTTTATAAATTTAAAACCCCTTAATAAACCCCATCACATGTAAAATAATATTAATATTAATTTATTTCATAATGTGTGTTGTCCAATAAAATGAAAAAATTTATTTTCATACCCTTGTAAATTAATATTTATTGTCATACCAGAAGAATTTATTTTTTCGTCCTTTTCAACATTTATTGAATTCAAAAATATATATTTTATTTTATTAATTATATAATTTATTTACGATATTATTTGTATTTAGAAGAACATGAATTTTTTTAATATTAAAATAACCTAATTAAAATTTCTTTCTATATTAATTAATTACCTTGTTAATCACATTAGATAAATATATACACATAATTATGTAATTTATTAAAAAATATTTACCTTAAAATATATCATGAATAAATATTAATTTTTAGTCTAAAGAATAATATTTAATCCAACTATTATATGTAATTATTTAACAATGATAAAAGAATTCACTTAGTGTGTGACCCTCTATACTTCGTTCTCATTGATATTGGAAGGATTTCTTAATGTTGAAGAATACTATAAAGAAATTGGTTTACCCACCGAGTGAAAAATATAATAATGTATCAATGTTGACAACCACACATGATCATACACTGTGTGGAATAATTCCTTTTTTATATCTCTAATAATGTGCCTTCAATAATATGTGTCAAAAACCCAGATGATTTATTTCTCTTTCATTGACTCTATAGATTGAACTTATAAAACACTATGTCCATGGAATTTATTAGACAATTATATCACAATCAATAAGTGTGAGATATCAACTTCCGTAATGATGTAAGGGAAAGATCATACCTTAACATATTCATTAATGACATAGGATTCATTGAAAACCCAATGTACCTTACTTTTACCTAAACTATATAGGTATGGATTACTACAATACATAAAATCGTGTATGTTTTGTACTAAATTGAAAATAATATTAAATTATAAATTTTATGACACATGATCATATATAGGAATTAAAATAACACTTATACATGTGAAATTTCACCAGGTGTGATAATCCTCATGATCCTCCTATCTTGAAGATCACCAAGTGCGAAAATCATAAAGTGAAGTTTCATTTGATTATGATTACTCACAACTAAAAGCTTATATTTCTTAGTATAGATTCTTATTCTGACAATAATACAAACAATTATGATATATCATCATTTCAACACAATGGCCTCATCAAATTAGGGAACTGATATAAACATTTTTTATTTCAATGATACTCTACGACATTATCAAATTAATATCACATAGAAAAATGTAAAATATTTTAAAAAATATTTTTTAATATTCACCTATTAAAAAATTTATAGATAATATAAAATAATTTTTTTTTCATTCTGAGACAACAAACTCTAATATAGGTTTTGGTATACGAAATTTTTTATTGTAAATAAATAGTTTCAATAGTTATGACTTAAAATATTTAATACTTTCATAAGATTTACCAATATTATAAAAATAAATTCACTTTTTAATTTTTATTTACAATCCATTAACACATATATAAACAATTTAATTATCTATAAAATATTTCAACTAAATATTCCTTGGGGAATCTTCTAGTTAAAATGTCAACTAAAAATTTGGAGTACATATTTCCACAAATAATATCATGTTTAAATTTTTTTAAAAATTTTCTACTTGAATTTTTAATTTAAAAATAAAATGAAAATAGATTAAAACGTAAATATAAAATATAAATGTTCAATATAAATTTCCTTTGAAAACATTAAATGGGAAATTTTTGTTTAAATTTAGTATAAATTTTCAGATACATTTTATGTGAAATTCCCACCTTTTTTGTAATTTCATTTAAAATTTGAAATAAAAATTTCATAGATAAGTTTCCACATAAAATTTATAATATAAATTTTTTCCATAAATTATTAATGTATATTTTTTACACACTATAAATCTCTGAATATTAATATAAGATTCATTTTTTATTGGAAAACTTGTATGTAAATTTTCATTGGATGCATATACATATACAAACTTGTACATGTATATATAGACAGATAAGAATTTTATAATATTATACAAGAAACTAACATCGAAATTTTATATTATAAAAATTTAATGAACATTAACATTATAAATTTATAAAATTTAATTTAAACATAGAAATTTTAATTTTAATTTAATTTTCAAAGGAATCTTGAAACAAAATATCATCTTTTAAGAAAAATTAAAAATTAAAATTATCAATTTCCACGAAAAATATATTGTAGAATTTAAATTTTCAATAAAGACATATATAATTTTTATTTGATATTTTCAATAAAAAAATTTATGGATAAATATCATTTACTAGTGGAAATATATAAATGAAATTAAATTATTAATTATTATTTCAATAATACAATCACAATTTGAAAAGAAAATTCACACTCAATGATTTATATTACTACAAAAAATTTATACAAAGTTAGATATTTCACAAAAAAATTAATAATAAATCTATATTTATATTTTATATAGGATGATTTCATGGTGAATTTATAAGATAAATTTGAAATAGAAATTTAATGTATACAAGAATAAGTATAAACATATATTAAAAAAGTATATATTTTTGGCCTTCTATATTATATATTAAAAATCATGTGCATATTTTAATGAATATATAAATATACATAATTATATAATGTGTAGTCAAAATTATCTACCTGAAAATTAATTTTAAAACAAAAATTTGAAATTAAATAGAAAATTTCCAATAAAAATTCATAATTAAAATTTACCATAAAAGATACTAAAAAAAATTTCAAATGTATAATCCCTATACACTATAAGGTAATTTAAACACACCATTGAAAATATGAACTTAAATTTCTAATAATGTCTCTCAAAATTCAAATATCAATTTTAAATAAAAATTTATTGTACAAATTTCCAATTTTGAACATAAAAATCATTTTCCATTTTATAATGAATTTTTAAAAAAAATTAAAGTAAAAAATATATATTTATAATATATATGTGTGTGTGTGTGTTTATTAAAAAAATATATAATTTATAAATGTATATATTTTTTGAGAAATTATGTTATGTAATTTTTTTTAAATATTAAAAAAAATATAAATAAAAATATATCATACTGTATTTATTAAAATTATTTAAAAAATGAAAAACTAATAATTATAAAAAATGAAATTAAAATTTTATATTATGATAACAATATTCCTTTTTTTATTTTATAATATTATTTATCTTTTTGTTTGATTTTTTATTAAAAAAACATTTATTGAAAAAATTATTGGTAATTTTGTTTTATGTGGTGTGTTGAATGTTATACAAGAGTTAACTCTTTTCCATGTGATAAAAATGTAAAAATTTAATTTTTATAAGAAAATAAATAAAAGGGTATTTTCCATAAGGTTTCTTTTTTTTCATATGGGTGAGCATCCTCGCATCAACCAAAATTTTAGGTTCTCTAAAAAACCTAAGGTGATATTTTTATTCATTTCTTTTTATTCCAAATATACACTCTAAAAATGTAATAATAAATAAAAAATATTGTGATTACATTTTTTTTATTTGAACATAAATACACCCATATCATAATTTTCAAAAATATATTTTTAACAATAAGATTAATATAGTTTTTCAAAATGCCTAATGAAATTATTAAATTTAATCATTTTGTGACCTGTTATACATATTTGATATAAAATAAAGGTATAAAATTTTATTCAAATATAATAGTTTGTGGGGAAAAATTTTTGAACAGAAAACAAAAACATAAAAAAATTAATCATAATAATCAACTAACATATATATGATAAATTTAAATTTAAAATATATTTCAAATAAATAATGAAAAATTCATTAAGAACATTTATTTTCAACCAAATATCAATAAATAAATTTCTTATTGTTTTCCCATTTAACATAGTAATTTTATTTTCAAATATCATTTGAAAAAAGGTAGATTTATATGGAGGTTGATGAAATGAATCAATTGAAAATCATAAAAAAATAATATAGTTAAATTTAATTAAAAATCATATGCACCCATACTATTATTTGTTCTTTCTCATGCTATTCAACCTATCAATCTAAATTATATTTTACTCTGAAATGAATATTAAAAAAATTATTATTCACATACATCTATTGGATATAAAATCATGATTTTTTTACTCTCCCAAATAAATGTATCATTCTAACCAAACTATATTAATTATATATTTTATTTAAGATGATATGAATTTATAAATTTACATCAACAATATTTTATTATATCAGGATCCACTTTAAATGATAATTATCCAATAATGACCTAGGGAAACCAAATATAATATCTATTAATATATACAATTTTTTAATATAAGATGAAATAACTTTGAAAACGATGATAGTCTATAAAAGGTGTAAATTGAGATGAGATAAAAATGAAATTGATAAATGGAAAACTATAAAAAAAGAATGAAAGATGTAAAGAAAATAGGATTTAATGAGTTTTATACGGCTTTTCTCTAATGTGCATGAAATAACACCACCCTTATCATGTGTTTTATATATGCTCAGACAAATGGGGTACACGACATAATCATGAATATAAGAAATTTGATGTGAAAATAAAATTATAGATGGAATGAAAATTTTACCACTATATAGTCATAGTTTTTTCTTGCTTCATAAGATGAAGAAGATGGTCTAAGATCTATGGTTCTATGAAATCCACACCCATCATAATGGCTATCATTGAATCTCTTGATTATAATCATCTACATTCATAGTTCATCTAGGTGGCATTGGGTCTTTATAGAGAAGAAAAGTCTAGTAGTAGCTCAAGAAGACTCTAGGATTCTTCTCCATACTTTATCAAAGGATTTCACATGTTAACTTATAATGGTTTCAACAAAACTCAATTTTAGAAATAATAAAGGGGAAAAATTGATATACTCAATGCTATGAATGATTGAATCTTGGGTAATAAATTCCTCTAATAGGTACAGGTGGAATTATAGAAATGGAGAACTAGGAAGAGTCACTAGAAAGGCTGAACAACCCAATTATAAAGGGAGACATTATGGATGTCCTAGATAAATCCATCTAAGAGGCGAATATATGGTTTATAAGATCAATGGATAGAAACTAATTGTATTGAAGCAGTTGTGAATGTATTTTTCAATGTTTTATTTATTGTCAATTTTATATTATGATAGATGTTCATTGTAAATGTTATGGATGTTTTAATTTCCTTATATTATAAGATAATTGAGAATTAATTTTTTTATGAAAATAAATTTTTGATTTGATGAAATTATTCATATTTATAACATATTTTTACTTTTTTTATTGTAGAACTAGTCTAATAACTCCATAGACATGTGATAATTACATATTCAGAAGTAACATGATTTTCAATAGATGAATAAGTGATGATGAAACATACAATAATGTTATTTTATAAAGATCGTCGATTTGATGATGATTTTAGGATAAATAGTTATTGAATTTATATGATTAAATCCAATTACTAGTAAATAATATAAAAACTTTTATAAATAAAATGTGGTTGTTAAAATAATGCATTGGTGGAGTAATGATTTATTTTATGGTTTATTATTAAAATTATAGAAATATATGTTCCTACTTAGGTATTCCACAACACTATTTCTACTCACTATATTTTTGGGAACCTAGTATATCATAGAAATGATGTTAGTGGTCATCAGATAAATAGATATTGTTTATAAATCCAACTCATGGATGGGACTAAGGTGAGAATAATTATGTTTTTTACACATACCATGTTGTTTGTTGGTATATAGAGTGAATCGAGGTCATTCAGTGTAGTGTGACCTATGATTTTAGTGCAAGGTGTGTCATAGAGTTGTTTTTAGTCTCATGGTTGAGTGGTGAATTAGATATGGAGGCTTCTTAATTAGAAAAAAGTTGAGAAAATTTTTTTTATGCTGTATTAATAAATGTGATGTACTGTTATTACAATTAAAAATATAATAATATATCAATGGTCATATATTGAGATCAATTTGATTCATCTGGTCGATATTGAAATTCATCTTCTTCTACTGAATATCTGAGGGTTATTACATGCATTGCAATTACACTCTCTTCAATAATATATGATGGTAAACTAAACAAAGTACTAGTATTCATCATATATAATCATTAGATCCTCATACCAAGTTAATTTATGTCATATGATATTAAATATATGTTTGTGATAAAGTTATATTTTTTTCAAACCTGCAGCATCATGACATATAATGTCTTGAACATTGTGGTGTTTCTGAATTTGTATTTTAAGATGTTGAGGGCTCAAGAAGAGAGAATATGAAAGGACAAGTTCTGATAAGTTTAGTTCAAAACTAATATATGTTTTTAAAAATGATAAGGGTTATTTATTTGGAAATGTATAAATATGATTCCACATGCACATGAGGACAAGAATAGTGAAGTGGTTCAAATATAGTGAGTATGTTTATAGAATGACTTTATACCCATTATATTTAAAAGGGGAATAGTTAGTTCATATTTTCATTGTATACCGACAGTTTTTATGAGTTATTTGTGTATCGCAGCAAAAATAGTCACATATATATAGGAAGAGAGAGAATAACAGAAAGATTCATGAAAAAATTGTGTTTCCATGCTTGAGTTCCATGTGATGTTAGTGTTGCGTGATAATTTTCCTTCATTTTATCTATATGGTGGGAGATCAATTGTTTTGTTATTATTTAGTGCTTGTGCAAAGTTTTCATTTATAGTTAGTATATTCCATGTACTTTAATAAGAACAGAAAATATGGAAACATGTGATCTGTTACATAGAGAAAATTATAAAATACATTCTATTAATATTAATTAACGTGGAAACAAATAATTGTATCATTCTTTTGGTTAGAAAATATTCATATAGTGTATATAATTCATGAATATCATGAAACTTTTTGATGCATAATAGAGTTTTCCTATATTATTTTCTATTGGAAAATTTTAAAATCGCATGAAAATTATTATCTCTTAAAAGAAGCAAATAATATTAGTTTGACATTTTTGAAGATTCAAAAGTAAGAATATAGTGTAAAGAATATGTGTGATAATGGATGGTCATACATGCATGAATTATGATGTGTCATGAAAAATAAAATATTTTTTTAATGATTTTAAAATCTGAGGATAAATTAATAGTGATTTTTTTGTGCGCAATTGTTTTTTTCATGTGGTGAGACATCATTGTAAACGCATCAAATATTGGGTTTAGTGGCTAAGATGAAACCAAATCTACAGTTCAATTATGAATGAAATTTTTTTTGCAGTCAGTTGTGTAAAGTAGATTATAAAACATAGATTTCATTTTTTATTGTGGTTAATAAAAAATACATTAAAGATGGTTATGGTGAGAACTCATTAAAATAAAATTATAGGATATTGAAGAAGTAAAATTTTATTAGTTAATCAAAATAATATTTTACTGCATGTACATGAAATGAAATCATTCAAATTTATTATTATTGTTTGATCACATTTTAGTGGTTTTTGAAGACCTATTGTGATGGTGAGCATAGAATGTAGGTATTCTAATGAATATTTTATTTTTCATACTTGAATAGGAAGTAATGGAAATATGAACATTTTGTTAGTAAGAAGAAGTAGATGAATATGTATTCGAGAGTTGAATAGGATTTTCATTGATAAACTTTTGGAATTATAGTATACACAACTAGAGCCTTTTAAGATATTTATCACAGTAGTGGAAAATGGTATAATGAACTTCAAAAATGTATAATATATTAATTAAATGAGACTTAGATATTGAACCATCTCAACCCACTATAATTGAATGAAATAATATTAATGGATATTATTTTCCTCAGCCCTGACACGATCACAACAAGGATATAGTCAACCACATTGGTGAGAAGCTTGTAAAAATTCTTTATACTATGCATTATTTAATTTTCATAAATCATGTGGAAAATAATTTTTTTATAACAGTCGTAGTCTATTTAGCCTAATAGGTGAATAAGTTCAAATATAACTCGGTGTAGGAAAAATGAATTCAATAAAAAATTTCAATAGTGGTTCATCCCTCCTCGTAGTGTTCTTTAATGATCAACATGGAATCTCACAGTGAAAAAAAAAAAGATCGATTCCATTAATGAAAACAATTCTAGCATAATATAATGAACGCCAAATATGCATCTTGAAAAAAGAACAATGCTCACTTTAATACCCAATAACTAGAGCCCAACATAAGAAGTCCAAAAGAATAATCCTTGAAAATATAAGTTGAAAAAATATAAAAATAATTCAAATTAATGGGTATCACTTGTAAATTAAAATTTGTATAATTGTAATGAACATTTAAGTATTAAATTCAAAATTTCATAAAATCCACCATTTTTAAATAAAATTGTTTATGATTATGAACATAGTGTTATTTAATAGGAACCACATTCAACATAATTAAGAAATGGTTGAATATGAAAAATATAGATTCCTTAGTAAAAATATGGGATAAATAATTTTTAGTGGGTATCTTATTGACACACACCCCTTATAAATTAATAATATCAATAATAATGTGAATCCAAATGTTTATGTGTTTAAATGTAAAATCAATAACGAAAAAATAAATAATTAACATTATATTTTCCATCAATTATCATAGTTATAACATAACTATAAAAAATTCTAAAAGTAAATGAATTGAGAAAAATAGCCTCTTTTTACCCTCAATTAATGTAATATATTACGATTTGGTAGTTAAGAGATCTAGAACAGGCTACATATATCATTTCCATAAAATGGTTAATCCATATGTTATAAATACATAGCATGTGAGGGACATCTGATTTTCAATGTTACCATCATAGTTTGAATCTACAAATCTAGTAACATGTTCTTCAGAAATATCATTCTTAAAAAAACATAAATAAAATATTTATTCTTTTCAACTAAACATAATAAGACATTTAAGATAATTCCATTTTATTTATTCATTTTTTAAATAAATAAACTAATAGTGGATATAGAGAATACTGGATCAGGTAAGGTAGAATTCATATCACATATAAAAATTCTCGTAATGATAGAATAAAATATTGTAGAAATTTTTTCAACACCATCATTTTTAATAGGTTCTTCAGATAGTAAAAGATTAGTTTACTATGAAATATAAATATTAATAGGTTTAAATAATTCATAGAGGTATCTCCAATAAAATTTCAAAAGTTAATCCTATTGAGACATGTATAATTTTTTTTTATTTACACCTTTATCAATATCCATTTCAAAATTTTGTTTATCATTACTTTCATATTTAATTTCAAATTTATTTTTCAATTGTGATTTCATATCAGTAATGAGTTTTCTATCTTTATAGACGACTAACATAACATCAAAATATAATAGAATATAAATCATGGAATTTGTTATAGACTTGAAATACACACATATATCATGTATACTTCTATGATTTTTTTATAAATAATGAATAAATTTTATTTTCTATTTCATTTTTGAGAGGATTTATTTATACCACAAGATTATTTATAAAAGAAGTATACTAGATTCATCTTGAAGTTGTTCATGTAACATTCATCCTGAATCATATACAACTTCTCATGGATATCACCATGAATAAAACCAATTATAACACCAAACATCTTAATATGGAAGTCATGGTACATAGTAAAAGAAATTAACAATCGGTTGGATGAGTGTTTAACCATAGGATAAAAGTATTTAGAATTATAAATTCCCTCCCATTGAAGGAACCCTCTAGAAATGAGTATATCATTGAATCTAATCCACATGTATCAAGTTTTATCCTTTTTCTTTTTCAATATCCATATATTGAAAATTAAATTAGCATTGTTTGGTTTATTAACAATAAAAAACTGTTTTATAAATTTCTATGTATTTTATCTTATCATCCATAAAAGAGATAAAATTCTTGATGTATCTATCATTAATGGATTTCTTATAGGTCTGGGTATCCTTGAATAAAAGATATTGGGAAATATGGAAAACATATAAGGCCATATCAGATTAGCTAAAAATGGAATGGGCCTAATAACCCTCCCTAACCTATATATGGTAGGATAATAGTCACAAATATCATTAAGAGGCTAACTATCCATCTCAAAAATATGATTTATACTCTAATTGGGTCATAAGATTAAGTTTAGATGGACAGAGATCAATTAAAGCCCCAAATTGAGCTAGTTGATCATTCTCAATACTCAAAATTAAATTTGTATGGTCACAATCATTTGTGAGAAATTGGGATTTAGAGAAAAATGATTCCTATAATACTTCATATTGGATTATTAAAATTCACTCACAACTATGTTTAGAAACACATACTTTATTCATTTATTCCCTTTATAGTATCCCATAAATATATATTTAATATCTCTATGTTATAATTTTTATTTTTTGATATCTGCATAAGTTTTATACCAAAGAAATCTCAAATGGTTGGATGATTTGTGGTTATTATTGAGAAAATATTATTTATTTTAAAATTGATTTAAATGAAAAAGATATATGTTTTGGTGACTGAATATTATTACATAACTACTTTAATATACTCTAATTTTTATTCTTGGATAACCCATTCTATTGGGGATCATCTTGAATAGTGCAGTTTCTAATAATTCTATCAAACTCACAAGATTTTATCAAATTTCTAAACATTTATTTTAACACATTATATATTATTATAGTTTTAACATTTCTTCCAATATTTTTTTAGAAATGTATTTATTAGTTAATAATTATTTTGATACTTCATAATTATATAGAATTATAAATATCCAATCATTATTGAAAAAATCATCAATACATTTAACCCAATATGAACCTCCACTCTATGATGTAGTTATAGTACAACATGATAATTCATAATGGATTTATTCAAAAGGGATTTTGTCCTTAAAAGAAGATCTATTGAAAATGGATCATTTATATTTCTCCTCAATATGATTCTTGGAGAAGTTTAAATTTCTAATTATTATATCATTGAAGTTAAATTTTCTATCCAAATCCTCAATACCCTTAGAGGTTACATTCAACAAACTATAGTTCTATAGCATTGTATTTTCAGTATTTGTAAAAAAATACTTTTCAAGATCTCTATAACGTGTCTCCCATTCAATAAGTAATTCCAATTTTCATGAAAAATGATAATAACTATTCTATATCTATTATAGATTATAAAATAACTATATTTATACATGAATGTAAACCTTATATTTTCCAACACACCTAGGGGTAAATTTATTATAAAGTATAGGTTCCAAACTAATATCATTTAAGGTGAAAATTGAAAGGTCTTTAAGAAAAATAAAAACTAGGCCTCTAATAGAGATTTTAAATCTACTATTATTTATTGGAAATCCCTCCGCGTTTATTATATCAGTAGACACATCAAAGGACACTCTTCTAGAAAACATATGGAATGAACTAAAAAAGTCAAGTAATAATAATTAGTGAGTTTATACCTAGATACATTGAGGACATCAATTCTATAATACCTTATATGTACAAAAAATTTATTATTTTTCCTCTTAGTTTTTATTCTTTTTAGGCATGAGGCATTTAGGAAGAATATGTCAATGTTTTCCAAAATTGTAAATAGTAACCTATCTTGGCTGGGAATTAAACTTATTATGTCTGGATAAATTTGTAATCCTTAAATTTCCTTTAATATTACCTTTCATCTTATTGTTTCTATGAATTACACTACTATTATATAGGGTCATTACCTTATATTTTATTTATGTTTATTGTGAATTTCCAATGAAATTAAAAAGGGATTAACCTCCTAGAGGGTTAAAGAGTAACAAGAATAAATCATTGTTTCTATAAAAGATTCATATGATTAATATAGAAAAAAGAAATATAAAATTTTAGTTAAATCATATTAAACCTTTACATTAACATTTTATAAATCAAATATACATTTATTAAATTCATTAGGATTTGATTTATTTTGAGTACTATTATAGATCTTTAATATAAAAATTATATGAATTTTATAAATTCATCCAACCAATGAAGAATTCATGTATAATGATTATTAATTTTCAAACTCATACTTGTAGTGTGAGACTTATAAGTCACATACCCAAATAATTTATCACATAAGGATAACATCATGGTGCTAACTTCAATTTATAGAACATTGATTTCCATATCATTATAGGAGTTAGTGGTTTGAATATCACTATATCGGGTTACATTTGGTTTCTCAAGGACATGTAAGGATTTTATAGGCCCCTTCTTGAAAAATTGGTCTATTATCTTATTTTCCATTGAATATAGTCATTATCACTATAGAATATTTATATTTTATACTTTATATATTCAATTGTTTATTCAGAATATATTATAAAAAATATTTAGGGGATATGTTGAATTATATGTCCTCAAGAATGTATTATAAACACATAATATAGAATCGATTTGTGTATATTACTAAATATTAAAAAATAAATGAGGTTGAAAAGGAGGAAAATTGAATGAAAGTTAAAATAGAGGTGAGATGAAACCATAATTGATAAATAAAAAACCATAAAAATAATGAAATAAGAAAAAAAAATATAGGATTTAATATGCTTCTTACCATTATATTCCTATGTTATAGGAAAGAAAAACACCCACCTCAAGTGTATCATTTATGATAAAAAACATATTAAAAGTTAAAATCAAAACTAATAATATCAAGAACATAAGAACTTTTATGCAATAATATATGCAATAACGAAATAAAACTTTGACTTAAATTGATATAAAATATACCAATATTTGGTGTTCCTTTTTTCATCATTTAGAATATGAAGATAATGATACTATAACGTAAATAAAGATCAATAAATTCCCCTTATCTAGATCTCAACCAAATCAATTGATCATAATCCTATATATTCTTATGATTTCGATGAGACATTAGAAATCCATTGATAATAACATATAAAAAAAGATTGGGGATTTTAAGAATCTCATATAGTATCTCATATAAGATCTCTTATATGAAATATCTATGCTATCAATCAAAATAAAAAATATCAACATCAAGGGGGAATTTATTGAATAAATTCATGAATTAATGAACAATGAGGTAATATATTTCCCTATAAAGAAACTATTATGTAACATCACAAGTGAAACACCAAGAGAAACATGGTGGGGTGAATAACCCAATCAACAAGAGAGTCTATGTGGATGGTCAAGAGGAATCATGTAAAAAAGTTAATCAATCTATCATATTATATATAGAAACATAATGTAGTATCAAGGATACATATTTATATAGGTGAAAAAATAATACCAAAAAAGTGGAACAATATAATAAAAAAGCATGAATCAATAATCCAATACAATATCTTAACAAAAAAAGCCTAAAAAGTCTCCTAAGAAATATATATTGAGAAAACATGACAATAAATTAAATGAACAAGAATAGCCCATAAAATACCAATGGAAAAACGTTAAATAAATGTTTAAAATATAAAAAATTCATATATTCTAGTAACGTGATTTTGTGGAGATCTCAAGAACATTCATTATTTTATAAAAAAGTTAAAAAGGGAAAAAATTTAAAAAATAATAATTTTTTCATTTATCATACCTCATAATGGATATCATGGAGATGTAATAATACTACATATTTCATGACCTTACCTTGGTAGAACCTCCCTTTTACTGGTATCCATACTAAGTATATCCCCTTAAACTCTATTTCACCAAGGCATGGGTTAGTGATTAAAACTATGTTTATAAAACACAAATTATGGGGGGAAATATCCTCAAAGCCCTAGGAATTATAATTAAATGATCCAATAAACCCTATTTTTATAAAAAAAATCCCATAGTTCATTTAATGTCATACATAAAACATGGTCTTCAAATAAATTCCAAAAATATAAAAATCAAATGATAACAAATCTAAGATGACCATCCAACACTAATACATGATCTATTAATTTATGTAACAATAAAAAAAACTTTCATCATACAAATATTTATATATAATATAAAAGATATATGTGAGAAAAAAATATACTCCTAAGGATCATCCATATACTCTCTATTTTAAATATCAATAAAACGTGTCAATTCATTAGTGGTTATTCAACAAAATATACATGTCACTTATGTGTGGTCATTTACCAGCAGAACTCACCATGTTCACAAAATATTAATCTTACATATCACCCAAAATAATACAAATATAAACGTGTTATGTAACCACATACCAAATAATATAGTATTCATCACACAAAAATGACATACATATTTTCTAGATAACTACATATCCACATCAAAACTGTGATTTGTATAGGAATTTGTACATTCCACACACCCCAAAACTATTTACCACAATCCATTGCCATATTTTGCTTTAATTATGGTTTTTATAAGAATGAATAAAAATTTTCCAAAAGGGAAAGAATTTAAGAAACATGAAACCATGACCTTAATTATTTGAAACATAATATGGGTATAATATGAAATGAATGACATTTTTTGTACCTTACACTAATGGTGTATAATATCCTTTATTCAACCAAAATATTTATGGTGATCTCTATATAGAAACCAAAAAAATATTTTCTCTTATGTGTATTCTGAGGCTAATGAATCACTTCAACCTTAGGTTGGAACCTCCTTGTTTCAAGGGTAAGATAATAATACATATGAACCAATTATCATTTCCCCTAACAGGATATATTTTTATAGAATATTTTTTCAAGCATTCATCCATGAATGGGAAATCTCTAGCAAGTTAGCATGGTACCAGTTGAGAGTTCTGATTCATGAGGTACATGAAACATGTCTCCCCAATGAGCATACTATAGTGTTTACATTACATGTGGAAAATTAAGCCACAAGGAATAATGAAATAAAGGGTACTCTATATTTGAAAATAAATAAATCTATTTCTATGTACCACTATATCATTTTCCCTCTAGATTGTCTCACTAGGTGAGTGAGAGAATACCCCTTGAGAAGAATACATCAGAAATAATGATGATTATTTAATGCTCGAGGGGAACACATTATAGAACATGATAATGACAACATAGCTGGAAAAAAACTATAATAGATTTTCAATTATTCTAATCTAAGTTCCAAATATATTTCACACATGATCACCTATGATTGGTTGGTAAATAGTTTCATAGATTATTCACCAAATAAACACAAATTCAATCCAATGTAATAATAATAATCATCCAAAAATAATGATTTAAAAAAATTTCAATATATGAGATTGTGGATAAGAAGAAGTTTTTTAATACCAGTCTTATAGGTCTAATAATAAATTAAAGTCCCCCCTATGGAGACCCAAATGAGGAAGACCATTCAAAAATATATAATAGAAATTTTAAAAAATTTAAAAATTTGCATATTATAGAAAATATGATTAAATGAAATAAAATAACACTTCAAATTTAAAATAATCCATTAATAAAATTCAAAAGACTGTAATATTTGAATATAATACTAAAAGGAATGTTTTTCATTCTCCCAATGACATTTAATTGGGACAATATATAAAATATCTAAAAAACCGTCAATTTATAAAATTTTACAAGCTTAGTCAAGCTATACAATTGGTTATCATTTCTAGGTAAATTATTTATTTACATTATCTTGTCATCATAACATCTCTAGTAATATGAAACATAATTCCTATATGTGTATACATACTATGAAAATTAATTTCTTAAAATAAAAAAAAATAAATATTACCTATCTTAAAAGATAGAAATACCTAAAGTATATAATGATATCCCAAATGTAACATCCTATTAGAATTTTTAGGTATTATTAAACCGTTATTTTGATCATTATATGGTTGTGAATCTTTTAGGGATACGTTATATGATAATTTTTGAAACTTTTAACGTTTTTCATCTATGTACTGTTCGCACGTGATTTTTCAAAATTGTGTGTGCTCAGATGGGGAAATCGTGAAAACATATAACATGGGGTTATGCGCGACTGAAGCATATTTTGAAAAAACCTATGCCCATAATGTATAAACAATGAACTATTCCATAGTAGGGGTAAATATTTTCACACCATGTAGACCTACCTAGGAAATTGTTCATGTGATTTAATTAGTCCAAAATTCTTTTTTAAATTTCACAACCCCCTTTTTAGGTGGCTAATAGACCAAGCTCGACCTCCTATGATTTATTCTTCCTTAGGAGAACCCAATAAGTGATTTTTTCTCCTACACACCCTTCTTGAAGTATATCAAATCTTGGTCAACAATGTTCAATCTCTACAAGGTATGTTTCCTCTTCCCTTTCTCTTTCTCGCTATATCTCTTATTTCTTCCTAAGGGTTTTATAGATCTTTATGTTATTTAAAGGATCAAATCCCTATTATATTATATCATGAATCTAGATTTGATTCTCGTGTCATCATTTCTGAATTTCCTTGTCAGATTTTCCTAGTTTGGGTTTTGTGTTTATAGATTTTGTGAACATGTGGTTGGTCATTCTGATATGATGGATAATTTTTATTAACCCTAAATTTATTAATTTCAATTAAATTATTGATTTAAATGCAATTACATAATTTCAATTAAATTTATTTCCTTTCTTTAAATCCTAATTATTTTGAATATAGGTTTTAAAATTGGATTTGGTGTCAATTTGGTAACCCCCCCCCCTTCCAATTCCATTGAAATTAGACATGTTGTGATATTCGATGAAAAATTGTGAAAATTAAATTGTGGAATTTTTTTTGAAATTGATTTATGGAAATAATGTCAAAATTTATTTAATAAAAATTGATTAATTTTTATTGATAGAAACTCGTTAGTTTTATCATATAAAAAGGTATGTTTTCTTTAAAAACCCTCTATGGTTTTTGAATGGAAATTGGTGTATTAAAATAAATAATGGGATGAATTTTATTTTATATAGTTTTAAAAAAAATCTCTATCATTTATTTTTATTTGATCTCATGAAAGGCTATGTATTTAGTGATTAATTTAGAAAACAATCTACAATTTACAACAATAACAATGCCTAAATACAACATGTCACATTTCTGATGGGATGGTATTGTGTTCTCTTTGGTTAGTATCAAATGGATGTGTGTACACATACTGTCATGATTCACTATTTGTGGGTGAGAGAGACCTATATCTTAGAACTATCGCACCTTTTGGAACCTGGCCATATTGGTTGTTTTTTTAATTTGTAATATATTCTATTATTTTTGGTAAACAAATTAGATCAATTTTGAATTAATATAAACTATTTATATGAAACTTTAGTTCATCTATTTGTTTAAATTATTCCATCATTTGAAATCTAAATCTTTATAAAGACCATAGACCTAGTATCACAGATTCAGTGCCTTACATTATTACATTGGTACTATAAACTAGTGTTCATATCCTAAAGGACTCAAGTGTTTAGTATTCTTGGAAAACTAGATACAAACATAAGTTCTAATTTAAAAAATAATGTAAAAAACAACATATCAACTTCATTGGTAACATCCATAAGTACAAGATTATCTATACAATTCATTAATAAAATAATTCTTCACATCCTAGGGAATAATATAAGAAAGGGGTGAGATATGATGCTTAGTAAAGGTATGTAATACAACGAGTGATAATACAAAAAATATGGGATGGTGAATGACTAAAAACACATTCCATTATAACATAATTTTGAGCATAATATGGAAATAATAAAAGTTGAATATATAATTCCATATAAATAATCAGTTAAAACATCACCAAAGTTGTTATACTAATAGAATAATCACATGATTTATCTATTGATAATTTTATAATGATTGAATGAATAATTCCAGAAATCATAAACATTTTTTCGAGGCCTCGACCAAGACATCTAAAAATAAATGGTTAATGCCTCATCAAAATCATGTTCTGTTTTGTCACATGAGACCTACAGATGCATCTAGGTTCCATAGTAGGACCCACTTGTCACGTAATAAGTCCAATTAATTCCTTATATGAATGGGGTTAAAGATATGAAAACAAATTCATATGAAATGTAAATAACATTCCCTAATCTATAAACAAAATAACTAACTATTTTGAGTAGTATAGTGAATGGTATCAATATAGCACATCCCTAGTCAATCTGATCATAATTCATATAATAAAAAATGCTAGATGATAATAATAATTGATAAATATCAATAAATTATAACATTCAACAATTTTATTTGAAATAGATGGAAATACACTAATAAAATAATTGAGGAATTTATGATATAAATACACTTTTACTTTTCAAAGAAGAGTTCTTTTGGATTAATCATTTGTATTTATCATAATTATTTGAATAAAACAAGAAATTAACAAATATATTTTTTCCATGATAAAATTTTTTATTTTAAAAAAAAAATTGTGTCTTAAAATATATTATAGATGGTACTTGAAAATGGAATGAAATCGATTAGTTCCCATTAATCAGAGCTTGATTATTAGAAAAAATTGAGAAGAAAACCTTGAAAAACATGTACATACCCATAAAATAATTATAAACCAATACAGATACAGGATTTTGAAATATGTGCACATAATTTAGCATATGTATACAATAAATTAAGAATAGAATTTTGTTAAAGGGAGAGAAAGTGTAACCCCAATGGAAAATGGAGTATTGGGAAGAAACCCATAACTTATGTCTGAATGTGTTATGTACATGCACTTAATATCCAGGATAATGAAATTAGATTAATTAATAAACTAATTTAGAACCTATTAAACATATATTTAATTTATTATATGTTAATGAAGTTACTTTATTACGTTAATAATGAGTTAGCTGATTGAATTTTTTCGTTCAAGAGTGTTCTTTTCCTTTATTTTCATTATAAGTTTATTTTACATATTAATAGAAGATCATGTAAAATGGAAATAATTCTTCAGAATTGATATTATATTATATTAATGTAAAATAATATTAAATAGTCTTATATATTACTTTTTTATTTATGAGTATGATTTATTAGAGAGAGATTTAATTATAATCATTTAGATAATTTTGGTGGTTTTTTGATCATCACAAACTAGTTTTTTCTTATTAATTAATATCATGTGTATATACTAGTTATAGAAAACTAAATAAAATATATTTTGTATCATAAAATATGTTTTAACAATTATTTTTTTTATAACCAACCTTTATGGTGGAAATAAAAAACCAAAACACATCCTCCACAAAAGCGTTAAATCGACACCTCACAGACAATGTTTTCATCATTAAAATAAAATGAAAAATAGAGAATAAATTATGGTGGATTTTACAATTACATAATAAAGTTCCCATATAAAAAATATAATATATTTATCATGTCACTTCAGAAAATGGAGGTGAGGTAAGGATGAGAAAATACATGAAATTGATAAAAAAAATAAAAGAAAACAAAATGGATTTTTACATCTTCAATTCTCCTCCTTGAGACCCTCCTTAAAGGGGTTGGTTTTGGTCTTTTGTTGAGGCCAAAAGATTCTGGAAATGTTTTAGGGTTGTGGGAAAAGGATGGATTAAAAAGTGGGCAAGGATAAAATCTTGGAAGGTGTGATAAAATGAGGTGGTGATGGGTGGTATTTATAGTGTAGGATAGGGTGTTTTTGGTTATTTTAGTCATTAGTTTATTATTTTGGATCACGAAAATAAATAGTTTGATTATTATAACGAAATAAATTAAATAATGAATTTATTTTAGATATTATGGGCATACATTTTCCATAAATCATATATAACTCAATAATTAATGTTTTTGTTAAATGCCATAAATTTTTGTATCACACTATTCACCAACAATTCTACTATTTTTGAAAAATCTAAATATTTAACCACAACCAATATTTTGATATCTATAAGAAAAAAATGAACTAAATTTAATGAACATAATTTTATGAATATGGTAAATTTTATTTTTAAATAAATTCACCATTTATTATAAAAATACCAATTTTAAAACTACAACTGATTTCAAAACATATTGAAAAATTAATTATGGTATCATAAAATTACCTTATAATAATAAGACAAAAAATAATTAACTTATGAATATATTTAATGAAAATAAATTTCTTTTAAATCATTAAATTAATTATAAAATTTTAATTAAAAATTTATGACTTAAAAAAATCTAAAAACTTTATTAATTATTTTTAAGAAAATTATTTACTTATATCAAGATACAAATATATCACATTTTCACTCATAAGATACCCAATTTTATTAATACATTCATAGGTCAAGTTTCTATTCTATTAGTCATGTTATTATTCCTAATGGACAAATTATTATTCAAAAGGTAAACTTACAATTCCATTGTTAGAGGTTCTTTAACATCTAAAAATAGCTCCTATATCATTAATTGTTCTTTATAATGTTTTATTGTATTATCTAACTCATTATATATGATTCATACTATATGAAATAAATATAAGAATGGAAATTTTATTGATATATTTATGGTTCATTACATGCTCTCCGCCCACAAAAATTTCATCTTCAAAATTTCAAGACCTTCACCTCATAAAAAGCTTTTGGTTGTTCTTCATTATAACTTCCCTTGGTTACCAAGTCACCTATTCAATTTTTTTATTTCTCTAAAGTACCTTTACTAGTAGAGTTGTCTGATTCCTCAAAACCTATTCTTTAGTGTCTAGAATTTGGATAGTCTTGTCATAGTAACACAAATCAGTTTCCAATTCTATTTATTTTGAAGTGAGAACATGCGTTGGGTTTGGCTTGTACTTTCTTAACAAAGAGATGTGGAACACATAATGAACATTTTAAATACATGGTGTAATTTCCAAATGATAATCCATATATCCAATTTTTCTCTATAATTTCAAAAGGTGTGATGAACTTGGGTCTCAATTTCCCTTTATTACCCATCCTTATGGCACCCTTCTATGGATATACTTTTATAAAAATAGGATCGGCCACCTGAAACTCCAAATTATTCATCTGGTTATTATCATATCTTCTTTTCCTACATTTCACTAATATTAATTTGTTTTAATAGTCTTTAACTTTGTTTTTGTTTCCTCACAAGAAATGGGCCTACAATATTCCTCTCACCAACTTCACCCCAACACTTTAGTGTAAAAAATCTCTTTCCATACAATGCTTCATATGGTGCCATTTTAACACTTGAATAGAATCTGTTATTATAATAAAATTACACCAAAGGAAAATATAGACCCCGCATACCTTGAAATTCGATTGATTATGATCTCAACATGTTTTATAATGTTTGGATTGTCCTTTATGACTTCATATCCATTTGAAGGTGACAATAAGTACTCAAATAAAGCTCAATATCCAAAAAATTTTGAATACATTTCTAGAATTTTGACGTTAATCATGAATCATGATAAAAATGAATTTGAAAGTGGTGATCCATAAAGTATTAATACATCATTAATATATAGTTGTGAAATAATATCTAGAGTAAAATATTCCTTTTTAGAGATTAAATGTAAATATTTATTAAGTCGATCAAAAAATACCCATATTACATCATTATTTCATGGAGTTTTTTGAAAAAAAATGACAAAATACATAGTAATATCATCCAATTTACATGTAGGAATATAAAGTGGTTACTGTAGGTTTCGGGCACAGCAGAAGCGCGTTGGTGGGTTTGACCAACTTTAATTTTAACGTTAAACAACGTTCAATCCGAGATCTGTCACGATATAAAACGCCGAATCTTCGGAATAGAATGAAAAACAAAAAGAAAAGAAGAGTCTCAGAACCCTTGAGGAGGATCATCATATGTTTATTATAATTAATTTAATTAATTCATAAGAATTACCTCGTTGGAATTATTTCTTCGTTGATGTGTCTGGTTACGATTCGGAGATCCGTCGTTGCGTTGTAGAATCCAAGTGTAGGATTCCTCTAGCGGTGATCCACATGTGTGTCACATATCTCCGGACGTCGCTGAAGGGATCTTCGGGTGCTAGCGCGGAAGAACCTTCACTTGTGATGTCCGCCTTCGACCGCCTTGATCTGGTGGAGGATCTTGCTCTCGTAACTTGAGGGTGTTCTTGGTGGAAAGGGAATTCTCTCTTGGATTGAGAGTATTTCCAAATCCGTTGTGCACAACAATATCTCTTCAAAATGTTGGGGTTGCGAGGATATTTATAATCGGTTTTAAGGTTAATAGAGTTATGACAATAAATAAACACATTACGCATTTTATTTATTTCATTAACTCTTATTAAAAACCCCCATGTAAAATTATTAATTCCTTGACATGCGCCCATGATGATTATAATAAATATCATTTAATAAAACAATATTAAATCCTCAAAATCCCAACTAGAAGAACTACATGGCATGTAACAATTAATACACGGCGTGTACTTGTTTTCCATAAAACTAAACGGAATGTATATTTAATATACACAGCGTGTACTTTTATTTTCCATTTTTCTCCACCACATTTATGAGACCTTGAGTAATGACTATTTATTTATTAAATAAATGTAACTACATTACTCGCTAATAAATATATTATTTCATCCACAATATATTCTCTCGAATAACTAGTGTCAAAATAAATGCAATCATAAATCCTTAAATAATTATTAAACCACAGTCGTATATAATATTTATTTAACTTGTTAAATTAATATCTAACTGAGATACATGGACACACTTAGTGTGTGACCCTCTAGGATTCTTTCTCAGTGGAATTAGGTTGAGCCTGCCTAAAGTCCAAGGTTAGCGTCTAGCAACACGCCAAGGCACCCATAGAGAAAGAATTTAATGCCGCAATGACGTGTCACCTCCTACGAACGCTTGCCGTGTAATATAATCCCTTTGTCTCAATATCTCCAATCAAGTGGGTTGCATGCTAGTTCCATCAACCCATGTGCTTGATTATTCTTTCTTTGACTTCTTGGAATTGAACTTGCCCATACCTTAACATGGCCATGGATTTATTTAGGCTATATCAATTCCATCAAAGGGCCTGAGATATCTACTTCCATTATGGAACAGAAGGGAAAAATCCTTTCTCGCATTATATATTAATGCGATATTACTCGTGACGCACCCAATGTATCCTACCTCGCTGTGAACAGTGTGTCGTCACAGTTTTCGTCAATACATATAAGTGTGCGAGTTGTAATACCCATTAATAATAATCTTAAAGTCTAAGGACTAATACACACGTCTGCAGATAGGAGCATCCAATGACACTATGAAATGTCGATTTCCTACTGGCGGGTCTCGTTCTCATAATATCCTCCTGGATATTACCAAGGGAGCACACCATGAGAAGGTGCCTCAATTTTTTATGAGTCCTCACCCATAATGACCTATATTATTTGTGTCCCTCAAATAATATCATTCAGCCATAGAACATACATTCAAGAACAGTGTTATGGCACTTCCGGGTTCTCATCATAGCAGGGATCTGCTATGACCCTTTAATGAAGTAGTTGTCCTTAGGAAATTATCACATGACATGTCACGCAGAAGAACAATCAAGATGTGATACGGCTTTTATTTAATGAATAAAGTACAAAGTAGTTGGTTCTAGACTACAAACTCCAACTGAATCCCACTTGGACTAGAGCCAACTACTAACAACCTTTAACCCGCTAGCTCTCACATGATATTCATGCTTCTGCTGAGATAGGCCTTTAGTCATGGGGTCCGCCATGTTCTCTTCCGTGGACACTCTGCTCACTGAAACTTCACCCCTTTGATAGATATCCCTCAAGAGGTGATACTTCCGGATTATGTGCTTTGTCCGTTGATGTGACCTTGGTTCTTTTTCAAGATCCACCGCTGCAGTATTATCACAATACAATGTAACGGGATATTTACTTCTAGGCACCACATCAAGCTCCTGGAAAAAGTTCTAAATCCAGACAGCTTCCTTGGCTGCATCAGAAGCCGCTATATACTCAGACTCCGCTGTAGAATCGGTGACAACTAGCTGCTTTGAACTCTTCCAGCTCACAGCTCCTCCATTGAGACAGAAAACATATCCATATTGCGACTTCAGATCATTTTGATCTGTTTGAAAACCATCATTAGTATACCCTCTGATGACAAGCTCCTCGTCTCCTCCATACACCAGGAACATATCCTTAGTTCTTCTCAGATACTTAAGGATAGTCTTAACAGCAGTCCAATGATGTTCTCCTAGATCTGCTTGATATCTGCCTACCATGCTTAGTGCATAGGCAACATCAAGCCTGGTACATAACATGGAATACATTATGGATCCTATAGACGAAGCGTATGGGATCCTGCTCATCCTATCTTTCTCCTGTTGTGTCTAGGGACACATTTTCTTGGAAAGATGTAAGCCATGTGATACTAGAACCAATCCCCTCTTATATTTTTCCATACTAAATCTATTTAGTATATGGTCAATGTATGTACCCTGACTTAGTCCAAGAAGCCTCTTGGATCTGTCACGAATGATATTGATCCCTAGAATGTAGGCTGTTTCCCCTAAGTCCTTCATGGAGAAACACTTGTTCAACCAGTCCTTAACTGACTGTAAGGCTGGTACGTCATTTCCAATAAGAAATATGTCATCAACATATACCACTAGGATGACGACCGAATTCCCATTAAACCTCTTATAAACACATGGCTCACATTCATTCTTAATGAAACCAAATTCCTTTTTGGCTTCATCAAATCAAATGTCCCGTGACCTGGATGCTTGCTTCAATCCATAAATGGATTTCTGCAACTTGAAAACCTGTCTGGCTTCACCTGGTGTCACAAACCCTTCTAGTTGTGTCATATAGACATCTTCCTGAAGGTTCCCATTAAGGAATGTTGTTTTGACATCCATCTGCCAAATCTCATAGTCATGGTAAGATGCTATGGAAAGTATGATTCTTATGGATTTAAACATGGAAACTGGCGAGAAGGTTTCATCGTAGTCAATTCCTTGACGTTGTCTGAATCCTTTAGCCACTAGCCTTGCTTTATAGGTGCTAACTTGTCCTTCCATGTCCAGCTTTCTTTTGAATACCCATTTGCATCCAACAGGCTTTACATCAACTGGCTCATCAACCAGAATCGAAACTTGGTTCTGATACATGGAATCCATCTCAGAATTCATAGCTTCTAGCCATCTTGCAGCTTCTGATCTTTCTACTGCTTCTTGTAAGATAGATGTTCATCATTGTCCAAAAATAATGATTCACCATCCTCGATGACTAGGAAACCAAATCTCTCTGGTTCCCTTACCTATCTTGAGCTCCTACGCAGTACTTGTGTTTCTGGAACCTCTTCCATGGGGACCTATGGAACTTGTTCCTGTACCAACTCCTATGTATCTTGAGCATCAACTTCGTCTAAGGCAATCTTGCTCCCACTATCCTTCTTGAGGATGTGTTCCCCCTCAAGAAAGAGGGCTTGTCTGGCAACATTCACTTTCTTGTCTTGAGGATTATATAGGTAATATCATTTCGTTTCCTTGAGATATCCAATAAAGATACACTTCGTGCCCCGGGGTTCTAGTTTGTTGCCTGAGAAGGCCTTAACAAACGCCTCACATCCCCATACACATGTGTGCGACAAAGTGGGTTTCCTTCCATTCCATAACTCGGATGGAATTCCATTTTCCGCCTTAGTTGGTACTCGGTTTAATGTGTATGTTGCAGTTTGTAATGCATATCCCCAAAAGGATAATTGAAGATCTGCATGACTCATCATCGACCTCACCATGTCCAACATGGTGTGGTTCCTCCTTTCACTAACACCATTCCACTATGTTGTATAAGGAGGAGTGAGCTGAGATAGAATCCCAGACTCCCGTAGAAGATCGATGAACTCTTGGTTCAGATATTCTCCACCTCGATCCGATTGAATCTTATTTATCTTCTTACCAAGCTTATTCTCTACTTTGTTCTTGAATTCCTTAAATTTCCCTAAGGACTCTGACTTATACCTCATTAAGTAGACATTGCCATATCTACTCAAATCATCAGTAAAATTAATGAAGTAAGAATATCCACCTCTAGATTTTACTGTAAATGGTCCACACACATCTATGTGTACCAATCCTAGAAGCTTTGTGGCCCTTTCACCTTGTCCACCAAAAGGCGGCTTGGTCATTTTACCTTGTAAACAAGCGTGACATCTATAAAGTGGTTTTAGCTCGGTAGAGTCTAAATAGCCATCTTGGCAGAGCTTTGTCAAACGCTTCTCGTTCACATGAACAAGGTGGTGATGCCATAATTGGGTGATGTATGAGTCATGTGAGTTTGTTTCGTAATCGATTTCCAACACTTGGTTTTCATAATTCAATACACACAAACCATTATTTAAATGTGCCATACCATAACATATGTTGTTCTTATAAAAGAGACAACCCTTATTTCCAAATTTGAAAACAAATCCATCCATATCCAAACAAGATACAGAAATTATGTTCTTGGTAACACTAGGCACATAATAACAGTTATGTAAAACCAAAATCATCCTAGTTGGCAATGAGAGGTGGTAGTCGCCAATATCCAACGTAGCCATCCTTGCGCCATTGGCAGCTCAAAGATCCACCTCTCCTCTAGTGATCTTTCTAAATCTAGTTGGTTCCTGCATTTGAATACAGATGTGATCCCCACAAGCTGTATCTAATACCCAATGCGTAGAAATAGAAAGATTGCACTCGATAACAAACGCACCTTTAGTGTCCCCACGCTTCTGGGTGCAGTTCCTCTTCTAGTGGCCCTGCTTTCCACATGAAAAACACACTGCCTCCCACTCCTTGCCCTGCCTCTGGATCTTCCCCTTCTTGGAGGGATGGTGCTCGGGGGCTTCAGACCGTTTATAAGTCTTTGGCCCCTTTGACTTGTCCTTCCTTTTCTTGTTCACCATAAGGACCGCGGGTTTGTCACGGCCCATGTCCTTATCTACCTGGTGAATCAAGGTCAGAAGCTCTGATAGACTCTTCTCATTACCGCTCATGTTATAGTTGACAATGAAGCTAGAGAAGGACTTGGGCAGTGATGATAGGATGAGATCTGTACGCAACTCATCCGAGGATTTAATCCCTAAGATGTCCAGGCGTTCAATGTAGCCAATAATCTTGACTAAATGAGGCCCAGCTGGCACAGACTCTCCAAGATTCGTGGTAAACAAAGCATTGGAGATCTCATACCTCTCTTGTCTCGCCTTCTCTTGGTAGAGATCTTTAATGTGAGACATCATGCTATACGTGTCCATGTTTTCATGTTGCTTCAAGATCTCATTATACATGGCCTATAGCATGAAACACTGGACATCTGTGGCATCATCCATGTGTTTCATGTAGAGAGATAATTCCTCATCACTAGCCTCTTTCTCAGGCGCAGCTGGAATAGGCTCTTCCAACACATATAATTTCCTTTCGTGACGAAGGATGACGCGTAAACGCCTTTGCCACTCTTGGAAATTAGTGCCGGTGAGAATGTTTCTTTTTCGAGTATGGTGTGCAATGATATGTTTGAAGTCATTTTCTTCCCGTTTCTACAAATTAATATGAGCAAATGTTTAGTACTTTATTACAAAAATTGAGACAAATAAATAAATTAATACTTATTAGTCTCCCATTATTTTATCGAAATTTAATAGCCCTCACCATTGACTCCAGAATATTCTGTTGCGTGAATATTCTAGTGGAAAGGATCCATATTTCCCTTATCATTACCCCAACTAGGGTTGGTCAAGAAACTTGAAGGTTTTTAGGTATGCATTCCAAATGCCAACTGCATTAACTTTCAGCTCCTTGATCCGCTGAGTGGACTCCCCAATCCTGAAATCCTTTTTGGATTTCCTCAACCTTTGCCTCTTGGTCACACCAAGTCCTGCTGTGGCAGTCATCCCTTGATGTAAACGAAGTCAAGTCAACCCAAAACCTTGAATTAGAATTCCCTGATAATTGAAAGCACCCCAACTAGGGTTGGTCAAGCACTTTCAGCTATGGTTCGATTCTAACCAAGATTATGGAAGGCTATGCCAACTTAATATTTATTTTGAGGGATTTTATCCTTATACGTAAATTTCCATTTTATTATCTTTGATTACATGCTTGTTAATATTAAGTGGGATATACTTAAGTGATTAACCATGTATAAGATAATATTTACGTATAGGCCGGTTTTATTTTAGTTCCCTCTTGCATGCTCGTTTAATTCATTAATTGTGTGATCGTGACAACACACCCACAATAAATAAACCATGCAACTGATAGAAATAAAATAAATGGTATGATAATGAGCTTTTCTATTGGTTAGTTTATCTAGCGTTTGATAAACTAGCCCAAGACCTAGGGGAGAAACACCTTGAACCTTTCGGGGTTCGTGTTTATAGCTTTCCACCTGTCCACCTTTGTATCTCCTTGGATTGGTTTCACCTTGGCTCCAGACATGAGCCGCCTCCACTAGCTTGGGAGCTTCATCAATTACATATGCATTTATCTCACATGCAGGTGAGGGGTAAAAGGGGTTTTTTACATAAAATAATCCTTGGGCGCGCATGCCCTACATATTAATGAGGAGATGGCTCGCAGGCCAACAAATTTAATTTAAATAAATAAATTAAAAGAAACCATTCACATACAAAGGTCTCGGTCTATCTCATGATCATCCATACATGTAACGATATTTATGCATAAATAAAGCTAGCATTCAATTCTTTAATCGTTCTTGTTTAAGATAAATCACGCTCGAATCAATTAATTATCTTTAATTAATCAATCCTTTTATCTTAAATCCCTTTTCTGAATTTCCTTGAGATTCGCATCCATCATAATTTTAAACAAATAAATTCATTTAAAATTATCCTTGTACATAACTTGTACCTTGGAGGAAACTCGGTGAATTCCCATTTATTACTCAGATGTTAAATTAAACACATATATATAAAACACCTATCACGTGTTGTGCCTCATCTTTACGCCTGCACCATGGTACACGTCTCAAGGGTTTGTATAATATAATAATAAATTTTAATAAATCTGCAAAATTTGGGTGAGTACACGGCGTGTAGTTTTCTTCACTGTTCATCCGAAGTACAAGCCCGGGGACATGGCGTGTTAATGTACTTCGGAAATTTTCGGAGTACACGGCGTGTACAGTGGGACACATGCCGTGTAGTTTCCGCGTTACACGGTTTCCAGCCCGGCAGGCCGTGTACGGAGTACACGACCCAACCCTAACCCGAAGGGACTACACGCCATGTTCATTGGACCACACGGCGTGTATTCCGAAAACCGTGTGCCACCTGTTTCTGGTCAACACACAGTGTCTTAAATTCTTAGAAAAAATCCAATACATGGCCTGATTTGGCGGATCAGTCAATGCATTGAACCTAGACTACACGACGTGTACTTCTGAATACACGACGTGTATTCTGGTGTTATACGTCCAGAAACGTTTGGCTCCTCCGGATGAGTTCCTCTATTTTATTTTAATCAAAATTAAAAGAAAAATTCATTTCTGTGAGGTGAACGAGAAACGAGGGAGGAGGAATAGATATCGATATTCAGATTTCCAGAATGATTAAACTTGAATTAAAATAACTAAATTATTAAATGCGTAAATTACCAATGAAAAACTAAATAATTATAATCAACGATATGACCCCCTCTGATACCAATTGTAGGTTTCGGGCGCAGCGGAAGCGTGTTGGTGGGTTTTCCCAACTTTAATTTTAACGTTAAACAACGTTCAATCCGAGATCCGTCACGATATAAAATTTCGAATCTTTGGAATAGAACGGAGAACGAAAAGAAAAGAAGAGTCCCGGAACCCTTGAGGAGGATCATCATATGTTGATTATAATTAATTTAATTAATGCATAATAATTACCTCGTTGGAATTCTTTCTTCGTTGATGTGCCCGGTCACGATTCGGTGATCTGTCGTTGCGTCATAGAATCCAACTGTAGGATTCCTCTAGCGGTGATCCACACGTGTGTCACGTATCTCCGGAAATCGCCGAAGGGATCTCCGGGTGCTAGTACGGAAGAAACTTCTCTTGCGATGTCTGCCTTCGACCGCCTTGATCCGGTGGAGGATCTTGCTCTCGTAACTTGAGGGTGTTCTTGGTGGAAAGGTAATTATCTCTTGGCTTGAGAGTATTTCCAAATCCATTGTGCACAACAATCGCTCTTCAAAATGTTGGGGTTGTGAGGATATTTATAATCGGGTTTGAGGTTAATAGATTTATGACAATAAATAAACGCGTTACACGTTTTATTTATTTCATTAACTCTTATTGAAAACTCACATGTCAAATTATTAATTCCTTGACATGCGCCCACACTGATTATAATAAATATCATTTAATAAAACAATATTAAATCCTCAAAATCCCAACTGGAAGAACTACACGTCATGTAATAATTAATACACGGCGTGTACTTGTTTTCCATAAAACTACACGGTGTGTATATTTAATATACAAGGCGTGTACTTTTATTTTCCATTTTTCTCCACCACATTTATTAGATCTTGAGTAATGACTATTTATTTCTTAAATAAATTTAACTGCATTACTCACTAATAAATATATTATTTCGTCCACAATATATTCTCTCGAATAACTAGTGTAAAAATAAATGCGATCAGACATCCTTAAATAATTATTAAACCACAGTCGGTAATAATATTTATTTACCTTGTTAAATTAATATTTAACTGAGATACATGGACACACTTAGTGTGTGACCCTCTAGGCCTCTTTCTCAGTGGTATTAGGCTGAGCCTGCCTAAAGTCTAAGGTTAGCGTCTAGCAACACGCCAAACCACCCATAGAGAAAGAAGTTAACGCCGTAATGATGTGTCACCTCCTACGAATGCTTACCGTGTAATATAATCTCTTTGTCTCGATATCTCCAATCAAGCGGGTTGCATGCTAGTTCCATCAACCCATGTGCTTGATTATTCTTTCTTTGACTTCCGGGAATTGAACTTGCTCATACCTTACCATGGCCATGGATTTATTTAGGCTATATCAATTCCATCAAAGGGCCTGAGATATCTACTTCTGTTATGGAACGGAAGGGAAAAATCCTTTCTCTCATTATCTATTAATGCGATATTACTCGTGACGCACCCAACGTATCCTACCTTGATGCGAACAGTGTGTCGTCACAGTTTTCGTCAATACATCTAAGTGCGCGAGTTGTAATACCCATTAATAATAATCTTAAAGTCTAAGGACCAATACACACGTCTGAAGATAGGAACATCCAATGACACTATGAAATGTGGATTTCCTACTGGCGGGTCTCGTTCTCATAATATCCTCCTGGATATTACCAAGGGAGCACACCATGAGAAGGTGCCTCAATTTTTTATGAGTCCTCACCCATAATGACCTATATTATTTGTGTCCCTCAAATAATATCATTCAGCCATAGAACATACATTCAAGAACAGTGTTATGGCACTTCCGGGTTCTCATCATAGCAGGGATCTGCTATGACCCTTTAATGAAGTAGTTGTCCTTAGGAAATTATCACATGACATGTCACGCAGAAGAACAATCAAGATGTGATACGGCTTTTATTTAATGAATAAAGTACAAAGTAGTTGGTTCTAGACCACCAACTCCAACAGTTACATGACCCAAATATGATGTTGTCTTTTAGCCTTCACCTATTGAAATAAAAAACATCTTGATACATAATCATCAATTTATCCCTTCATATTATCCCACCCAAAATGTTCCATCAAATATCCATATATCTTATTGCCACTAGAGTGTATAGAGAAATTTGAGCTATGGGAATCATCCAATAACTCCTTTTTAGCTCGAGTATAGAGGGAACACAAAATATACTCCCAAATATCATAATTTTATCCTTATATATAATGTCTATGAATTTCCCATCATTAACTACGTTAATTTTCCTTATAAAATTCACATCTTCACACAGAGAACATTTATTCCTTAGCAATAAAGATTACTATTAATGCAATTCAAAAGGCAATAATGATTTTCCTTCCATGATAATTTCCATATCCATATTCACCAGATCCATGAAAACAGGATCCCTTAAAATTCCCATTTTGTTTAGAACACTATGATAGTTTTTTATTAATATATTAGTTACCTTGTTTACCTTCCTTTAGAGATAGTGTATTTAACAATCATACTTCATGAGTACCTCGAACCATCTATTTTGCATCGTGTTGAGTTCTTTTTATGATAATATATATTTAAACTTCTTTTGAACTATATATGTCTCACATATATCACCATAGATATTGTGTCTCCATATCTTTAGAGAAAAAATTGTGGATTCTATCTAAATAGCATGAGTTAAATAGTTATTTTCATGATTTTCTAACTCTATTAATGTATTGGAAATAACTCTATCATTTTTTATTGGGACACAACAAAGTACTTTATTTTATAAATCACTATAAACAACAAATCCATTGTTTACTGATAGATTAGTAAATATAGGATCATTCACTCATCTCCACTTCAATTCTTTAAAAACATTCCTCACATTCTTTTGTACCTACAAACATAACCTCTTTTGGAGTAAGTTTGGTTAATGGGTTAGCTAATCAGAAATTTTTTTGAATGAAATGTCTATATTAACCTTCTAAACAAATGAAACTATGTTCTTAGATAGTGTTCTTTGGTGTAGTCTATTCTTCTAATTGCATTTCCTTCATAGTAAAAATTGATATTCCATCCTTATAGACAATATAGAAAGAAAAGAAACAGATTGAATCCAAAATTCACACTTTCTAAACATCCCATATAACTCTTTTCTTATAAGAGTATTAAAAATAATATGCTATTAGTTCTCATGGTATTTTTAGTTTTTTGATTATACTAAGATATCATTGATAAATACCATAATAAAGTCATAAAAATAATCCTTGAACACTCTGTTCATTAGATCCATAAAATAGAGGGTTTATTACTAAGTCCAAATAACATTTTTGTAAATCAGTAATGTCTATACCTGGTTCAAAATGTTTCCATTGTAATATCATCCTTCCTAACACATAATAGATGATATCCATATAGATGGTAAATCGCCAAAAATTATTGATCTCTATACAGTTGATCAAATAAATCATTATTGTGAGGTAGAGAATACTTTTTCTTTATTGTAATAGCATCGATTTCTCTATAGTCAATGCACATCCTCATGGATCCATCATTCTTATTGACAAAGTGAATATGGTTTCCCCATGAAAAAAACACTAGGGATAATAAATACCTTATTACCAACTCCTCCAATTGTTTCTTTAGCTCCACTAATTACATAGTGTATATTCTTTAAAGATTATTTGAAATACGTCTTTCACCATGAGTTAAATCAATAGATAACTCAGAATCCCACTCATGTGGATGTCCAGGTAAATAATCTTGAAATACAACAATTTATTATTGCATAATAAGATTTAATTCCTAATTCAAAGAAGATGTTTTTTCTTCCTCCCCATGAATTTCATCCGGTGGGGATATTAGGGGTGGATCTGGATAAGAACCGAAAGACAAAGTTTATGCTCTGAAGATGAGGGATTATATATCTTCTCAAGAAATTTTATCATCCTTATTGTAATATATATTAACATCATATTTCTAAATACATTCTATACTATGGATTATAGGAAAATCCACCATAGATACGATGAAAAGGATTGTAACAAAAGAAAATTTATGTGTCATAAAGGGGATTGGCTGATACATCTTTCTTACAATGACACTTCCCTTAGTAATTTTTACAAACAACTCCTTAATTAAATAAAAATTGAAATGTATGATTTTCATGGACAATTGGGAAGATATAAGAGAATTTGATGATCTACATTAAAATAATTCAATTTCTAAGTTTGAGAAAATGATTAAAATATCTGCTACCACATCATTCGGAACATTGTCCTCTGTAGTTTTGATCACAAAAGATTAGCCTTTCTCCCATGGCCTTTCCTAGGGAACGTTTACTTAACACTTAAGAAAAAAAATTATTAATTTCCGTTTACATAATATTATAGTATTTAAAAATGGTATATTCTTTCATTCCCATATAAGTAGGTGTTTGGAAGCATTTTTCTGTACACTTGTGAGAGTCTCGTTTTCAATTTAAGAAGGCACCAAAGTGTTTTATTCCAAAAGTATTACACATTGTAAAATTCCCTTTTTTATTCTTACCATTATCCATTATTTATTTTTCTATGCTCTTCATCTATTTTTCCCTTAAAATGATAGGTATTAGATAATTATTTCTATGTCTTGATAAAACATGAGTCTATATCTTCTTATGAAGATAAATTTTGGGATTCTAGTGACTTCAGAGGAATGTTTTTAAACCATCAAATATTTGATCAATATTTCTCCATGGATTACGTATGTAGTTTGTGGCATGACTTTATAACCATGTAAAGTTACCTTCATACTTCCAATTTTTTTTATTCTCTTTTCGTTTCATACTCCTTAAGTGCCTCACCATATCCACATGTTGTTCATGAGGGAAATTTTTCTTGAAATTTTTCCTTCAAATATTTCCATTGCATATTTTCAATTTCTTCCTTTTATTTTGTGTTTTAAATCAATGGATAACATTGATTAGCATCTCCTGATAGATGATAAATCTTCATGATAAGATTATCCCTTTAAATACTTCCCAAAGCGATAAATATTTTTTTCTAGGAAACTTATCCACTAATTTTCTACAAATGGGTTTCCAATTCCATTGAATGATGGAGGTTATTGTCACATAAAGCAGTCTTACATCGCTCCTCCATGTTGTGGACTAGGATGATCCATATGGGAAATTTTATTGTTCATAATAAGAGTTTGATGTTCTGGTATAGTTATAAGTTTCTCGTTATCAATCGTAGCTCTGGTACAAAAATCATTATCATCAAATGAGGGAAATCCCAACATGGGATATGTGAATTGATACAGTTTCCATTTCTTCCACTAGAAACCACTTGTAAACAACTACACACACTAAATTAGGTTTTGAATTATAATGAATAATTTTCATACTATCATAACACTTAACATAAATTTGAAATTTATGTATAGACAATCACATAATCATATACATGGTTTCTTTGTGGAAGTGTTTACTTTTAAATCCTTCATAATGGTTTGTAACGGAAATTTCAATTATCCTATGAATATCCCATGGGATAGTCAAAACATGTGTGCTCTAAGTCATATTGTTGTGTACCAAGTAACCTAGAGTGAGGCCTGAGACACCTTGTTAGCATTGTTACCCCTACGTACGTCTTTCCTAGAACCATGTACACTTGTAGTATCCAGATAGAGATTTATTTCTATGAAGACCCACGTAATTTCCACCTTATGAATATTATAATATGTTATTATATTATTATCCTCAATGTCTATATTATGGTTATGTTTCCTGATTTATGTTTTTTAAATCTAGTTTCCAACATTTTTAATAAAATTCCTTTGGAATCACCTATAAAGACCCCAAACCTGATATCCCAGAGTTGGTTTCTTACTTTATTTAATTGTTACAATGAAAGGTGTTTTCATCCCAAAGCAACTAAGAGTTTAGTAGTTTTTGAAAAAATTATACAAACATAGTTTTTACATTACAACATGAAAATAAAAACAACATAGCAACTTCATTGGTAACTTCCATAACTCCTAGATTAAATTTTTAATTCATTCATAATATACATCTTCGCATCATGGGTAAAAATAAAACAAAATAAAAGGGGTAATATTAGGTGCTTAGTAAGGGTAATTAATACAGTGTAAGATAATATAAACATTATGTCATGGTGAGTGACTAAAAACACATGCCATTTGAAAATAATCTTGAGTGTAATATAGAAAGGATAAAATATGAATAAAAATGCCATATAAATAATCACATGAAATTTCCCCATGGATATTTTATTAATAAAATAATCCCATTATTTATTAGGTAGTAATATCATAATGGGGTAATTCATAATGTCGGACTTCATAAACACATCGTCGATCCCTCATCCAAGACACCTGAAAATAAATGGTTAAGGCCTCTACCAAATCCATTTTTATTTTTTATAATGAGACATACCGATGTATCGAGGGGATATAGCTAGTCCCACCCATCACATAATAATTCCAATGCATTCTTCATATTAATTTGGTTAAAAATACATAAATCTTAAACATAAATATGTAAATAACTTTTCCCAAACTATAAAAAAACTCACTAACCATTCTGAGTAGTATGGTGAATGGTATCAGGGTAGCACATCCATAGTCAAACTAATAATAACCCATTTTATAAAGTATTATATATGTTATTCATAATATATAAATCTTAATAAATCATAAAAATAAAATTTTTTTATATAGATAAAAATACAATAATAAAATCATCAAGGAATTCTTTGAGAGAAACACCCCTTTTAATTTTCAATGAACTGTTCTTTTTGAAAACTCATTTTTATTGTTCATAATTGGTTACATAAAATTACAAATGAAAAAAATAAAGTATTTTATTAAAAATAATATTTCATTTAGTAATATAATTATTTCTTAAAGAATATTATGTATTGAACTTGAAATAGGTATGAAATCGATAAGTTCTCTTTAATCGGGATTGCTTATCGGGAAGAATTGTGACAGAACCCTTATAAAACATGTACTTACCCTTAAAAGAATGATGAAATGATCTAGATACATGACTATGGAACATATTTAGATAATTAATATTAATTATATAAAAATAATGAATAATTAAATTTTTCTAAAATAGAGAGAAAGCTTAACCTGAATGAAAACTGGTGGTTTGGGAGGAAACCCTTACCTTATGTCCAAAAGTGTTTTTCACTTTAACTTAATGTATTGGATTTTAAAATTAGATTAATTTTTAAATTAATTAAGGACTTATTCAACATTAATTTTATAATTTATAATTTTATTAGGTTCATTTATGATCTTTTTGATGAGTAATGAGATTTAATTTCATCATTCATGGGTAATCTTTTCCATGGTTTTCATGATCAGTTTACTTTCACCCATATATGGAAGATTATATAAAGTGTAAATAATTATCTAGAATTAAAATAATATGGTATTTATAAAAATATATAATACTAAATGGTATTATATAGTATTTTTTATCCATATATGAGGATGATTCATTAGATAAAACATTAATGATAATCATTTAAATTATTTTGTTGGGTTTTTTGATCATCACAAAGTAGTTTTTTTTCTTATTAATTACAATCATGTATATATACTGGTTATAGAACAATATATATATTATAATATGGATAATAAAATAATTTTTAACCATAGTTATAGTTTTATAACCATCCTTGAAGGTGAAATTGAAAAACAAAAACATGTCATCGACGAAGGCGGTAAATCAGCCCCTCTTGGACGATGTTTCATATTTAAAATAAAAGAAAAACTTGAAGAGTATTTGTGGTAGATTTTCCATTGAAATAATAAAATTTCATTATATAAAAAATAATTGAGTTAAAATTTTACTTTGGATGGAAGATGTGAGGGAAAGATAAGAATATATAAGAAATTGAGAACAAAATAAAAAGAAAGAGGATTTTTACCTCTTGAATTCTCCTCCATGTATACCTCCTTATGGTGATTGGTATTGGTATTTTTTTGAGACCAAATGATAATAAATTTTGGGGTGGTATTTGAAAGATTATTCAGATGAAATTAGACAAGTTTCAAATCATAGAAGTTTTGAGGAGAGGAGGTGGTGAGGGGTGGTATTTATAGTGGAGGGGAGAGGTGATTTTTAATTATTTTAATCCATAAATTATTATTTGGTTAAATAATATGAATATTTGGAGAATTATCACTAAATTATTTAAATAATGAATAGAATTTATATATTATGGGATTATGTCATCAATAAATAGTCAATGAGTCAATAATTCGTGTTTTTGTTAAATACCGTAAATTTCTGTATTTCAGTATTCAAATAAATAAACTATTTTAGAAAAATATAAAAATTTAACCTTAACCCTTTTTTATGTATAGAATTAAAAAAAATTACTAATTTTTATGAAAATAATATTCTAAATATGATAAATTTAAATTTTAAATAAAATCAATGTTCATTTGAAAATTCCAATTTTAAAATAAAAACTGATTTTATAACACATTGAAAAATTAATTAAGGTGTCATAAAATTATCTTATAATAGTATGAAAACAAATAATTAATTTATGAATCTATTTTATGAAAAAAAAAATATTTTAAATCATTATATTAATCATAAATTTTAAATTAAATAACTATGACTTATAAAAATGAAAACACTTTATTTATTATTTTTAAACCATTTAGTTACTTATAAAAAGATACTAATATATCATATTTTCACTTATAAGATAACCCAATTTTCTTTATTCTTTCATATATGAGGATACTAATCTTTTGGTAATATTACAATTCCTAATGGCCACATTACTATTTCAAATGTAATGTTATAATTTCATTGGTATAGGTTCCTTAAATTATATAAATGCATTTTATTTCATTTATTATTCATTAAATAAGTTTTGATTGTATTCTCTAAGTTATTTTATTTTATTATTACTATATTAAATATCAATAAAAAAGGGAAATTTCATTTATTGTATTATGATAAATTAAAAGCATGGGTATTTTAAAAAATATATTATTATGAAGTGACATATATCTTTATTTAAAATTAAATGAATTTGAATGGTTAATAAAATATTGGAATATTATTATGGAATACTTGGTAAGAAACTACTTGTATTTTTTCTCACACCCAACTTGTTCCTTTGAGTGTTTTAATATTATCATATTTTAGGTTCTAGGAAGGGTAAGGCACCACTTGGGGTCGTAGTAACTATTGATCTTTGGGCTTGGAGAGTTGTGTCTATTAAGATGTGGGTTTTTTATCTTCCTTTTTTCTATAATTTTACATAGTACATTGGTTTTGATTGCCTATTTGGATTATGGTAGTGTTCTCCATGTGAATTTTATCATATATTCAAATTGAAATATTTATCTTGCATCTTTTGTGTTTGTGGAAAATTAATTCCCGCTTTCATATTGTATAATGTCACTTGGTAGTCACCTACCCATGGGGATGGGTAATGCCCTTCGATCTATGTTTGATCTGTCACATTTATCGAGTTACCAGGTACCCAGGATGGTTCGTGACAAAGCCATATCAAAGATGAATATTTTGAATGTTACCTTGATGTCAGTATCCAGTTGTGTAATCTTATCAGGGATTCAGAGATAGATGTGATTGATTTCATGGCTATATGTCAACCTAGGGAGCCTTAACATGACAAGGTTGGTTTAGGAAAGACGTATTGATTATTAGTTATAGTCTTTCCCTAATTTTGATTTTGATTTATTGAAATCCAAATCTTTTTTGTTTACCTGTTAGGATTTTTTCCCTTATTGGTCTGTTTGAGTGTTAATATGATGTATTAAATGTTGTATTATGATCTTACATAGCATCATACCTCTGAGAAGGTATGTGAATCAGATTCAATAGGAAGATTCTACTAAACCATGGTTATTGAATACACTTGTGGACCCATGTCTGGTTGAGGTGATAGTGCATACTGTCCATGCTCTAGGACATGCACCACCATCGGTCCCTTTTAGGCTGGAGCTATGAAACCTCAGTGGGATGTTTTGAGGAATTTTTCCTATTAGTTCCTTCACCAAAATCTATAAGTGTTGAAAAGATCCCATTATCTTCAAGAGGATGATGAATTTTTCATCATGATTTTTTTTTTGAGTTCTTTGAAATTTATGATGAAATCAAAGAGAAATGTGACATCTTTGTACGAGAAGGACAGAGTAGGATATTGTAGGAAATTATGGTGATAATTAAGGAACATTATGACTTAGAGTGGAAAAAAACAATGTTTCTTTCATGGTTCCATTATATACAGATCCTATGGTGTTGAAAAAATCTATATAGTTTTTCAAACATGTGCAAGATGACAGGACTGTGACAGAATATTCAAATATCTCTTCTGATATTGTGTGGATTGTAGATGAGATGGTGTCAAATGAGAAGATAAACACTCAACAGTTTGAGTTGGGAATTTGATATGATACTCACTCTTAGGACTTCTTTCTAAAGTTGACTTCTTATTTTAATGTGCAAGATATATCATAGATGGTTGAAATGGAACTGGTAGGAAAGTTAGGGTTGTTATGATTTTATTTTAATCCTAGTATCATTGTGAGTTCATTTAATTGAAGTAGGATATTTTATGATTCTTAAGGTGGTGATAAATATTCATGATAAACCTCCAGCAGTTCTAGGAATATTCCCCTTTATTTGTTACTTTTTTTTAAAGACATGGAATTTGAATAGATTTTTCATTTAGTCACCCAAGGTAAGTAGTTTCTATGGATGTTTGTGGGAACCTACCAATGTTATTCTATATCTATTCCACTCCACATAGTGTCATGGGATCATCGATGCCTATTGAATCTACTATGAAATCAGATTCTTCATGACAAATGGGGTTCTAGCCACATGCATCTAGAATGATTATTCTTCTTGCAGTGGAAGAGACTCCAAGGAAAACAGATATAAGTATAGTGATTTTGAGAAGTTCCGCCACTATAGCTTCATCATTAGTAACATCTTTGTTTGATACCATTGCATCTCACTCATTTATTTCAACCTATATTTTAATTTTTTTAAATATTGTTACAAATATTTTATCTTGTAAAATTTATATTACTACACTTAGTCGAATGAATAGATTGTTGGGCCTTTGTAGTTCAACTTTTGTATTCTCTTAATTATATATCAATATTTCATGGAATTTTTGGGGTTCCCGATATAAACCCTCATGATGTAAAATTCTATATTGATTGGATCTATTTCAATAATTCTTAGATTGATTTTTATCTTTTATGGTTCTCCTTTGCTTCACCTTAGGGTCATTAAAGAATCTTTCATGGTGAATCGGATCCAAGGTCATGAAGAGATGAACCATCTTATCCCAAGTGGGGAAAGTAATATTTTTGTCTTATTTTGACCTAGAGATAGTATCTTTGAGTGGTGATTCCCCTATAGTTTTCATTGAGACTCTTGACATGTTTCCTTCAGACTTATCTTGTTTTCCACTAGTATGGGAGGTGGATTTTTTTTCTGATTTGGTGTTTGGTACTTATCTAGTATTAATTACCTCATACAACAGGACTCTAGATACACTAAAAGAGTAGAAGAATAATTTGATTGATCTTCTAAAGAAAAGATTCATATGCCAGAGTATTTCAATTTGGTCAGTGCTAGTCTTTTTTCTATGAAATCTGATGAATCACATCACCTTTGAGTGGATTACCATAAACTCAATCGAGTTATGTTAAAGAACAAGTATCAGTTTTCAAAAATTTATGATCTATTTGGTCAATTTAAAAGGACAATGTGGTACTAAATATTAATATTTATCTGGGTACCATTAGTTGAGGATAAAATAATCTGGCATTCAGAAAACATTCTTTTAGATAATTTGTAGAAATAATGAGTACCTTATCATGCCATTTAGTCTAACTAATACTTTTACAGTTTATATATAATTAATTAAAAATATAAACTATGAGTATCTTGATACATTTATGTAGGTATTTTTAGATGAAAACTTGGTTTACTATATGAATGAGGAAGATCATGTGCATCATCTGAGAAGAGTTTTTTAATTTCTACAAAATCACTAATTTTATGCCAAACTATAGAAATGGGATTTCTGGATTTAGGAAGTAAAATTATTGGGACACATGTTGTCGTAACATGGTTTTTAATTTGATCCTTCAAAGGTTAAAACTATTAAGATATGAGATACATCCCAACATTTTCTTAATATTTAGAGTTTCTGGCTTTATGTTATGTATTATCACTAGTTTTTATGGACTTCTCAAAGTTTGATTTTATGAGGACTACTCTAAATCGAAATGGAGTAATTTTTTTCTGGAATGAATAATTTAAGAATTATTTTTTTGATATAAAAATCATTTTGACTATTCTGTCACTGTTGACTATACCAGTGGGAGAATAGGGCTATGTGGTCTTCAGTGATGCATCGGGTATGGGTTTAGGATGTATTCTTATGAAGGATGATCAGGTAAATAATTATGGATATTTTATACTTATAACAAACAAGAATAATTATCCCACTTATGACCCTGATTATGTAGTGGTGATGCGTGTTCTTAATATATTGTGGCACTAAATTTTTGGATAAAGGTTTATGATATATTATAACCATGAAAGCTTGAGTTTTATCATCTCTCAATAATATTTGAATCTCCACCAAATGCCTTGTTTAGAATATCTTCAATCTTCTGGCTTTGACATCATCTATACATTAGTGAAATGAAATATTGATGTAGATGAATTGTGTAGGGAACTTCTAACCCAATCTGCAAAAGGATCATCGGAAGAGTTGAACATGATGGTTATTTTTTCATAGTCAAATATTGGTGCTAAGGAATAAGGGGTTGAGGTTTCTTTGTTTATTTTTCAATTGAAATACACTTATATATATTATTATTCAAAAATATTAGATTGATGATGAGTTCTATAGGATTAGACACTTCATTTATGGTGGGGAAGCTATTCCTGACTTGTCATTCTCCACTAAGGGAATTATAGGCAATCGAAATCGCATCGATGTTCCATTAACAGTAAGGAATGTTGCGATGGATATTTCCATAAATCCTAGTGATAAGTGACCCTATGAACCATGAATATGTTCTATGAAATTTGGTGTTGATTCTAGTGACTATTTATAATATGGTGAATTTATTAATTTGTCTCTCATTATTATACTTTCCAACAGGATAAGTTTGAGCACAAAAAACATTTAAGTGTAATTAAATAACTTCCAGTTCCTAGTTAGATGTGAGATGAGATATATATGGACTTTGTAGTCAGTTATCCATATACCCAGAGAAAAAATAATTTCATATGGTTTGTGATATATGGGCTGACAAAATCATCTCAATTTTTACCCATTATTTATGCAACCAAAGTTCATTTGTTGGGAAATCACTATGTGAAAGAGATCGTTAATTTTTATGGTGTTCAATATTCTATAGTTTTTTACAAGGGTCCTCAGTTCACTTATCACTTTTGGAGATACCTTTAGGAGGCACTAGTATCTTAGGTCCTTTATAGGACAACATACCTTCCGCAGTTGGATAGCCAGACAAAAAGTGTTATATAAATTCTTGACCATATGCTTCGCACTTGTGTTCTCAACATCAATGGGGCTCGGGATGGCCATATGGGGCTGGATGATTTTTTTAAAAAAAAACTAGTTATCAGTTCACAATTATAATGGATCCATTTGAGTCATTATATGATTGGTCGTCCGCATCATGATTTTGTTGTGTGAAGATCAGTTCTAAGAAAGGGAATTCCCCTGTGTGGCCTTTTCAAACCCTCCACACAAGGGAACCCCACTCCCCACGAAGGGGTCACTCCGGAGAGATCCCCAGCCGGGAAAGAGTCGTTGCCAACCGAGATGTAAGAGCGTCACAGAGGGTGACGCCCCGGCAGTGATGGTCCATCAAGCGATCCATCAGCGATTGGGCCATGCATCATTTTTCCCACCCAGATGAGACCGGGCGACCCTTTTAGGTGGGTGGGTCCTGGGGGAGAGGCTCACCCCAAAAGCGGACTCCCAGGATTCAAACCTTGAACCTCCCAAAGAACAGTGTGGATGTGACACTCACCTTCACCACCACACCACCACCGAAGTGGAATTGTTGTGTGGAGATCAGTGAAACTTCATTGGTGGAACCAAGACTGGATCAAGAGATGACAATAAATATTTAGTTGATTCTTCTCGGAATATTAACACAATAGATCTGGTATAATTTGTATACTAATTATTTCTATAGACTAATGGAATTTATAGTTGGTGGCCATGTGTTGTTGAATGTTTCACACTGTTTAGTTCATCGATGGATTGGGAGGAAAGGGAAGCATAATCATTTCTTTGTGGAACTTTTTGAGGTCACGGAGTAGGTGGAAAAAGTTTCTTAACACTTATAACTTCAACCGTTGCTAACTTCGATAAATAATGTGTTCCATGTATCACATATATGAAAGTATCTATTTGATCCATATCATGTTCTAAGACGAATTGATCTTGAGGTTGAACCTGATTTATCTGTGAATGAATGTCGAATCGAGATAGTTGATTCGGAAACTAATTTATTTCATGGTAGGTTGATACCTTTATTTTGAATTTTATAGTAGAATAGTTCTATTTCTCATGAGACATGGGAGATGGAAAAACTGATGAGAGATTAGTGGCCTCATATTTTTAACAAGGATGTTTTTGAATATATTTTTTAATGGTCAAAAAGATTTTATGGGTTGGATTTTGTATCATCGTTTTATTGTTTTAATTTATTCATATACCCCTCTTTTGATCATGACTTAGTTGGGCTTTATTTGGGGATCTGTCGGGATATAATTTTGGGATTTTTAAGATTTTTTGGGTTGTACATGGTTGGTTCACAATTTTCAAAAACTTTTCTCCCTCCCAGGGGAAACAATACAAACCCATATAGTGGGGTTTAGAATGGCTGGCACATGGTTTTCCAAATTGTGTGCCCACTAAATAATACAATTTCACCTTCACAAAGTGGTACACATAGTTAGGTTTCATAGTTTTTTAATCATTATATATTTCCCAGGAAACCATGAACGAGATATAATCAATCAAAAAATATTTCTTCTTAAATCATAAAACCTTCTTTTTAGGTTACCTATGCACCTATCTTGACCTCTTATAGTTGTTTCTTCCTCGAGAGCACCCAAGAGATGAATTTGGCCCCTCTACACCATTTCATAAGTGGATCAAATCATAGAGAACAACATTCAATCGTTACTTGATAGGTTTCCTCTTAATGTTCTATTTCATTGGATCTATCCACTTTCCTCTCTATGGTTTTATATATCTATATGTTTTTCGATGATCTAGTCCCTATTAATTTTCATATTGAATCTATGTTTTTTTCATATATATTTAATTTAAATTTTCTTATATTCTATTTCTATCTTAGGCTTTGTTTTTTAGAGATTCTGTGAACCTGAGGTAAGTGGTTCTATTATGATGGCCAATTCTGATTAAAGCCAAAATTGCTTGATTTAAATTCAATTCTTGATATAAATTTCATTTCATAATTTCTATTTAATTTATTTCAATTGGTTTATTAATGCCCCAATTCCATTGAATTGGGGATTTGGAATTGAATTTTACATGACTTTGGGAGAACACCCAATTCCATTGAATTAGGGAATGTTGTAAAATTGGATGGAAAATTCAAAAAAAATTAATTGGGGGATTTTAAATATGAAACATATTTGTGGAATTGATTTAAAAAAATTTATTTGATAAAAATGGATTAAATTATTTTGATATAACACCATTGGTTTTAGCCTAAAAAAGGCATGTTTTTATTAAAAACTATCTTTTTTTTTAATGGAAATTGATATATTAAAATTAACTATAGAAATAATTGTATAATAATAAGTCTTAAAATAAATTTTTTATCATTGATTTTTCTTTAAAACATGAAATCCTAGGTTGTTAATGAGTTATTAAGATTTCACCCTATAATTTACAACACTAATAATAAATAAATGTATCATTTCACATCCTTATTGGGATGGTGATGATTCCTCTTTGGTCAATATTAGTGGAACGTGTGTTCAAATATTTTTATGATTCACTATTCGGGTGTGAGGGAGTCTTAAATCCTAGAACTTTCATAACTTTTGATACATGAAAATGTTTATCAATTTTTTTATTTTAATTATATTTTATTGTTTCATGCCTTATAAATTTATATAAATTGTTTATATGAAATATTTTTTAATCAATTTGATTAATTTATTATAACATATGAAATTTAAAGGCATGATTTTTTTAAATATTATTCGAAAATTTCTTTCCACATTATTTGTAATTGAGATAATTTTTAGGGTTAATTGATTATTGTAATCTTAATATGGAATCCTTAGTGAGACTCTAATGAGATTTTAGATCACACACAACAGGTGCATTCACGTGTTTTTAGATTATCTTCATCAAGGTTCGAACAAGATAAAGGTCTCACTTAGGTGTCATGGTATCTTTTTATCTGTAATCTTGTAAAGTTGTATTCATTGGGATGTAGAATTTTTATCTACATTTTTTCTGGTATACTATTTTAGTACATTAGGTTGTTTTCCTTTTAAACTTCTTGTATAGTTCTTCATGTGGATTTTTTCTTGTATGCATACATACTTGTCTATATTTATTCTATTGTGTTTTTAGAAAATTTCTTCCCACATTCATATTGTAGGATGATGGGTTCTAGTCTCCAAACTTTAGAGATTGGGTACTCCCATCATGCTATGTCCGAACTCGCTCTATTATTGGGTTACCAGGGTACTTGGGTTGGTTCATGACATAAAAACAATTCCTTAAACTCAATTTATTCAATTTTTGAATAAATTAATGCTATATGTTCATCCAAAATGGTTTATAGATATATTAGTAATAGCATTTTACATTTCATGTAGAAATTCCCCCCTCATGATGTAAAATCATGCATCCAATTTACTCATATCAAAAACATTTCTTAGCTTGAACGAATTAAATTTATTATTCCACTAGCTTAAAACACATGTTAATCATTAAGGGGTTTATTAGTATTTTATACAATATTTTATTTAAATTACTTATAAAAACCTCTAGTATAATTCATGTATTGTTATTCTTTAAGATTTCCCTATAAATTTTTTTTTAATATCATGTTATTTTATATGAAAGTCAAGGTAAAGAACAAAAATAAAAAGTAATCATCTAAATGGTTAACTTCTTGAGAAAATATTTCTGAATAATAAACCCATTCATGATGAATAATTATATTTCTACTAACATTGATTTCTATTTTACTATATTATATCCATTGTTATCTTCCTTTTTCTTAAATTTTTTTTGTTATCTAATTTGGCATGAATAGGTTTTCTCACTATAAATTAGGTAACATGTTTTCACTATTAATTCATCTCAAAACTCATAGATATGATCCAATTTTTTTAATTACTACTATTATTAAATTTATTATATGTTTGGGTATCGTTAGTAATAAATTATTAAGCAACATGGAATTAAAAGGTGACCACATCAGCATGGTCCCTCCTACCAGCACCATCATTCCTTGTTTTTCTATGGCACCATGGAAGGTCAACCCTTCTTTACACATTAGAAACCCATGTGGGTATAGGGTTGATTTAATAGTACCAACACACCCATTTATCTTTCAAGAAACCAACCAATAATCAATTACTTGTATTGGGATTGAATGAATATCCAGTCATTCCACATCACTCTCTTAGTGACACAAATATTATTTTCATTAGACATTATTCCAAGTCACCGTCTACCAACAACCAACATGTTGTGCATCCCACCATCATGGCATGGTTAGGAGTCCTTCAATTCCAATCATCATATATGATAGGTTTTCATAATTTACAGTATATATATATATATGAAAATTGTAATATGAAAAAAAAAACTTGAATCTTTTGACAATACACTATGATATGATATAATATATCGATGTTTTATATTATGACATAGACAAAATTAGTATATTTTTATTGAGTCGCAATTTATGATGTCATGTATCATTTTTTGTGATTCAATACGATAGATAAATTATATATCATGTTTTACATCAATAAATATAACAAAAACTTCAATTTAGAGGAACATCATTTCTAAGTTAATTTTATAAGTTATAGAATATAGAAAGACTCTGATATTTCTGATAAGTCTATAAGAAAACATGAATAATTATCCCACACAAAAAAATCAATGAAGCTATGATACCCAAATATATTCCCCTTTGGATCAATGTTAACACCTAAGTGGGGTTGAAGTAGGATTTTTCTACTTTTTACTAATTAGAATTTTCTATGAATATTTAAACCCCACATATAATTAAATCATTATTCTCATTTAATAAACTTATATCTATGGATATTTGTCCATGAAATAATCTACTCTATCATTTAAAGTTATAAAATATAGATCCATACATTAATTTTACACGGTTGGTTTAAGAAAGAACTCCTTAACATGATTTTTTGTTCACCCGTATCTTGGTTTCCCACTAAAATTTGATATTGATTATAATGGGTGGTGTATCCCACACATTCACCACTAGAGACTCACTAGACATACAAATTCTTATCTCACACTTTAAATCTTTCTAAATATTCACATTATTCGTATATATTCACATTGTGATATCCCTACAAGACCTATTTCACACATGTTTTATAACATCCATATAAATATATATATGTGTGTTGTTTTGGAATTAATTCTTGGAAGTAGATTACCACATCTAAATAGGGTGTTTCAACTTCAACTAGATGGATATCTATATTTTTAACACAAATTCATTGAATTAAATAATTTTTTCATCAATGGATAATGAAACATGATCTATAATCAGATCAACATTTATATTTGTCACATAACCTACTCATCTAGCCATTTTATTTACTCTTGGATAGTGTCAACAATAGTTTATAATAGATATACACATCAGGTTGATATTTTATCTTTTCATATTCCTTCAAATATCTTTAACACACATATCATAGAATAATGATTATCTTATTATTATTTCCCCATATTTAATATCCAAATGATTTTTATCTTCATGACATTCATATATTTTAGTTCATCTTTACTACAAGTTGTACCAGATCCTTCTCCTTCTACTTTTTCATCATCATCTATTTCTCAATATTCTTTAAGAGCTAACCCAAATCAATGCTTCTAGATTATTCACACACACCTATATAGAAACAAAGACTATTTCCTATTATTTTCTTCTTTTCATCCTAAATCATCTCAATCTATTATGTGGATAAAATAAATTATGTATTCATTTTGAATATCGATAAATTTATGCATGATGAATTTTTTATTCCATTTAGAATGTATTATATTCATATAACCAAATATTTTTATCATGATAATTAATGCATGTTTTCACACATCAATGGATATACAAAGAGTTTCTAAAATTAAATGATACTCACTTTTTATACATAGAATAATATTTATCCAAATATTTTACATCATTTTCATCATCATATTCTATTTAAACTCAAAAAATTTATACTGTAATTGACATGAAATTGTAGTATATATATATATAAATCCTTAGAAAAAAATATTTGACATAGATATAATTTTCCAATATGAGATATTATCATGGAAATAACATAGAACTAGTTTTGAGTATGTAAAAATATAAATAATAATTATTCTCTTCTTTTTTCTAACTCAGATTTGATCAAATCACATTTATTTGGAATTCATTAAATATAAACTCATGTTTGATAGTTATTCATAAAAATTCATCTTAAAAAATCGATAAAATCTATTTATTCTTTATATAGTACATTAAGTAGAAATATTGTTAAATTATTTGTCCAAAATATCATGGATTATATATTATTTATGAAAAATTATATTTTGAAAAAAAATAAATAGCACAAAGATCAAATAATTTTTTTTCAAAAAATTAAAAAATTATAGAAGAATCATTTATCAACTTTTGTGATCATCCCTATCAAAGAATGATGATCAACTTATCTTTAATATAATTCTTGTATCACACACCATTCAAGGAGTTTTTTATGTTTATACAATGAAACAATAGCTATAACATCAACAAAATTCAACTTCTTTTCAAAATAATTTTTTGTGAAAGCCTTTATTTTTAACCCACGACATATGCAAATTCACTTATGTTAATATTAATATACGGTTCACGTATGTGAATATTTTGTACATGGGGTTCTAAATATATTTTCTTAAATTCACTTATATGGTCAGCAATTTCATAAATTTCTAAACTTGAGTACATAAAAATTAGTTGATCTATTAAATCTCATATATGGAGATACATATATCTAAATTCAAATAAATTGTTCTCTATGGATAATTTTTATATGTGGGACTTAATTTGGTTATATGGTTTCTAGTTTAAAATAAATTTTAGAATCTAGAAATGTGAAATTGTGGCATTCAGCTATATAGTGGAATTCAGCTTCATGAAATATGTAATGTGTGATCCTAAACCCTAATTTCGAACTTTATATATTTGAATTATATTATTTGGAGTATTCACATATATTAATACTTAGACAATGTGAGTTATAGAATCTTCCATTTCCATACATGCAATGCCTAAATTATAGACATCCACCATTTCGAATCAAGGATTATCTAATTCCTCTACATCCACTATCATGAATTGATAAACACTTAAAAATATCCTTGGTATTTTATAAATATATATTAACACCATTAAGATGTTTCTTATATACTTTTTAGTAAAAAAACACTCCCCTGTGAGTTCATTAATATAGTGCATTGCATTCATCACATCAATTTTAACTCATCCTTCATTCAACTATGTTTAATCACTAATATCTGGACCTATGTCTAATGATTCATAGATATTTATTATTAAACTATAATATAGCTTCTTCTATAATCATTAAATAAATTTTAGAAACATTATTCATATCTATCCATTCTATGTCATAAAAATGTAGCACCCAGATCAATCATCCTATTTCTAAAATTTATGTAAATGATATAGATTATACATTCAACCATGGTCACACTTTCCAGTTTAATAAAATATAGATCTAAAATAATATAATTTTTGGACATCCAACATGAATATTTTTGGACAACTATTCAAGAAAATCCAGATCCATTAGTCTCTTTGACAAGTATGTGGGAAGAAGCTTCTTTATTTGCATGTCCCATATACCCATCATGGGAGAACCTCATATATCCTTTACTCGAAGTCATGGAAGTATTTACTTTTTAATGGTTTTTTGGATAATCCAATCCATCAACCATATTATCCTAGAATACATTTATTTCCTTTATATTGAAAATAAATTTAATTGAAGGTCTTTTACATCCCTTCATTCATCACCCATTAACACAATTCCATTGAAACAGAAATCAATTGTAGACTAGAAATGAATAGTTTGCACCATACACCATTGAAATAATATTTTCATTATCCTATTTTGATATTTTATGAATATTCATTGTATACAATAAAAATTTTCTTCTTTCCATTGTGAATCCATGGGATACATCATATCATCTAAACACTTCAGTAGTGACCATCATATTATTCTAGATCTTCTTGTATATAAGATGGAATGATGAAATGAAGAATGTATCTTTATAGGAGGAATACATTCATCTAGTAATCTCTTTTTGACAACACAAAACAGGACCCAGTATCAAATTTTCCTTAATATTGGATACATTCACACTAGTAATGGAGAAAATTCATTATACATTTGATAAATATACAAGTAAATCCTTCGATTAAATCTCTTGTATCATTCAACAAAATTTCTCATATCTATTTCATATTATATATATGTTATGATAATTATAGTCAAATGTGAATGATATTCACAACTTTTTCATATATAATTATAGGGGTGAACGAATCATTCTATTCACTCTCTCCCACTAGATTGGTGGTAGAAACACATGAAACCTGTGATGGAATCTTTCCCAGTATTACTTGGCCAAAGTCAAACATTTTTTTTCAAATTTCACTAGAAAAAAAATAATTCCTAAATAGTATTCCACATTATTAAATGGAAGGGTAAATAGTTTGGGTGATCTTTGAGACTATCCTTATTTGGCCTAATGGTCAATAGAAACAGAGGCAAGTTTCTTTCCAAAGCCATAATGAAGTACCCATGAAATTGGTCATCTAAGAACAAATATACCTTATTCTATATCACTTTAAACTATTTTATCCTAGGATATTTTCTCTAATCCTAATGGGGAATGAATTTTTTCTAACATTGGGGGGGATATTCCATGCAATATAGAATGGTTTTCAAGGATGGATCTGGGGAAGAGGCTTGCTTAAGCTTAACAGTGGTAACCTATGCTTCCATGAAAACATATCTATAATAGCTCGAATTACTCGGGACATGGCCTTGGTGAACAAGTTGGGATCTTCCATTTTTTGGGCCATTGTGAAAATATCCCAAAACCCCTATGTATTTTTTAGGGATGATTTGTGTATGCATCTCCTAACAGAGTTTATCTATATATATAGATAGGAGATATTCCTAGGGAAGCTGTAGGATTAGGGATTTGGTTAACCCTTTATATTGAGAAATGAAATATGATACCCTCTAATTATCTCACTCTTTATAGTTCACTATGTTGAGAAATATCTTCTTTTTTAGTGTGGAGATTAATTGAAAGAGAGATAATCAATAGATATCTTCTATTCCAGTGATTTACTAAGCTAGAAAACCAGTGTACCATACAAAGGATGGCCCCTGAAGTGTTTATATAAAGAATATAAGTATTAATTCTTCTTTTTGTGTTGATTTCACCATCATCGGATCATAGTGGAACATAAAATGTGTAAAATTTAATTCTTGATCACCCATATTTTAAATTTTGAAAATGCAGGGTTTCTATAATTTGGTGGGGGAGGGGTCGGATCCACCCATTTTGAGTAAGCCCTCTCTTCTGGATGTACCAGTTTATGAAATTCTTTGGTAGAATCCAATAAGGATTTCAGTGACTCAATTATATTGAGGTGAACTTAATGGTTGTTTTATTGAACTGGCGATTGAGTAGGGGTAGAAATAGAAAAATCCATATGTAGTGGCTCTACTCATGCCTGCGGTGGGTAGCCTGTTCGAGCTGGTCTATGAAGATGTGTATAAACCAACCCTTGTTGTGTGCAAAAGGAAGTAAACTCCTTATATCTCACTATCATGGGGTCTATGTATTATGGTCATAGGTATTTCATGTTGAGCAGATGTTCTACTTCCACTTCAGTTACTGAGGTATACCCTCTTTGCAGAGGTACACCAGTTTGGGCTATGAGTTGAGGATATGCAATTAGAATATATCCAGTATAAACATTTCATCTAAGAAATTATGCATTGAGTTTTTGGGATGTGGGTGAGTCACAAAAATACCTCTACCCTTTTCTTTGGTGGATTCTCTCTGAGAAGGTAGTAATTGAGTGTTTTTGGGAATTCCAAAATTTAGAGACTAACTCATGTTATTATTATGCATATATCCTTCAATTATTTCAGTGTAGACCATATTACAAACATATACTCCCTCCTCTTACTCCTTTATATTTTCTTCATGCTCTGTAGGATTTGCAGTGGTGGTGATAATTTCATTCACCATTTTGTAACACATTGTAGTCATTTCATTAGTCTCTTTAAGAGAATTCATTTATTTTACCATCCATGCGGATTTACCATCTACTTTTATGGTCATCTTGTTATTATTTTTTGAATGACAATCCGAAGGGAATCTCTAGGAAATATTTTCATGTGTTTTCTGAGAGTGCGCACCAGGTCACAATATCTGCTGAACCGGGAGGGTCTTCTTATGTCATTATTCCTATTTGAGAATAGAATGACATTTATTGAGGATGGTATTATTGAGGTGAAATCCACTAGCCATCATGGATGGGTCTTCCACCTTTATACTTCTACAAACTTTTCAACCTATATTGCTAACCTCTATGGCTATGTAAAAAAATCACCCCAACCCTATGGGCTCAGGTTTCTCCTGTATTAATATTAATTCTACTGCTATAGTTTTTTTATTTTACAAAGTTATGTATGAACATTGGTTGGATACGTGATACGACCTTCACCAAAGATACCTTATTCTGAATTAAGTTTAACCATTTGTGACATTTGAGATATCTAATGGGTTTCTTTCATTAATGAGGAGGCATTCTTGATATATTCAGATGCCTAAATAGAATTCATTTAGTGGATCACTCTATTCAAAATTGATGTTGGTGATAGTCAGTTGGGGTCTATTTTTTAATAATTTCACCTATTTTAATTAGAGTCCATATTTTAAAGCTGGAAAAAGGCAATGAAATTGAAAAATGTATTTTTGGTGGGATTTTCTGATTGGGAAGTGCGGTAAAATACAATGCTTTGTATTTTCCACATCCTATGATATGAATATCAGAGTGGGAATCTATGATAAATGAGAAAAATTCCCTTAACTCGTTGAATAATTCATGCTATAAGGATTATTGATATTTTCTTAATTTGGGATTTCATGCAACTAGGACAGACATGAAGTCAGTTATATAGTGTATCCCTTTTATTACATTTATGATGAATGTATATTTATTGTATCATAATACATTTTCTATTAAATGATGCATAATTTACCATATATTTAGGTGAATATCATGAACACCATCTTCTACTAGATCTTCTATAATGTTGTACTGAAGAATGGATAAAGGTCAGAACATGACTGAAATATCATCTTTAGCTAAATATTTTCTCATGTTCAACATGTCATCTTCATGTTTCTGCAGAGGCTCTTCAACCTGTTCCGACCAAAGTGGTATCTTCCAAGTGGTTTATTGTAAATAGTGAGATCAGTAAGGACTTACACTATTATATTAGAATCCATAAGATGTATGGGTGGTTTTTAGCATGACCATTTCTATGGGCTATCTTATTTTTCAGAAAATATTTCACCTATCAATGACAAGTCATCAGCCATGAAGAGCCTCAATTTCCCTAGTGCCTCACGGTATGAGGGATTTATCATCACTTAATAATTATGTATTGAACCTCATTATCAATATAAAATTCCATTATGGGGATAACAACTATTACAATTTAACATCCAACTTCTAGGAGAGTTCTTATAGTGTATACCCTAGAGAAGACCATCATGGAAGATGATAGATAGGGGAGGACCTTCTTACTATTTGATATTTTTCCATTATAGAGGTATACTATGGCTCTCATCAGAATATAGTATTTTGAGATTTATTAGATTCAGTACATGACAAAATCCTTCTTAGTGAAGTGTCTGGGGATGACCTTCGAAACTACTATTACAATTCTCATAATATTGTAATGGGATATTAGGATCCTGGTATTTCATAGATAATTATATCAGGGATTCAAGAACTACTTCACTAATAAGAGTGGGATCACAGATTGAATATTCATTTTCTAGTCATATATGGTGATTCTACATTTTGGATTGCATCTTGTGAGTGACTGGGGCCATTAGATGGGGAAATAAGTTTTCATATACAAAAGTTTTGTTGGTTTGTTCATGAATCACTTCCAAAAATTCATGACAGGTTTCTAGACATTTATAAGGGTTTTTTTCTTTCCTTAGAGTTTCTATTAGAATAGGTTGACTACCTCTATTTGGAATGTGGTTATGTGCATGATATATTTGTTCGTATATCATTGGGGAATTGGTTCCCTGACCTTCTTGTATGGGAGAAAAAGGTGTTTGTTTCCACTAGAGTGACATGTTGATGAGTCACCTAAATCACGGGGATTGATTTGTGAGAATTTCCACTTACCACTACTACTATTGTTATTACATTTTCTTAGTTTGGTAGTATGTGGGATGAAAATTGAATCTTCACCTTTACCATTTTCAAAATGTGTTTGGTAACATCAGTGATTGGAACAGGGATAAATTCTCATTCTATAGTTGGATCCAGTGTGTGTTACTTATTTTTTCATCCATTTCCTACAAGTGAAAACCTATAATACTTTATTATGGGGGAGACGAATGGTTTTGCCCCTGTTTGTTAATTTTACTTTCCAGTTGATTCCTCTAATTGGTTATAGGTTAGTTTAATAGTCTAGAGATATGTGGGTGGTTGTGTGTGCTTTCTCATAGTTCACTATCATATTTTACTGGTGGAATTGATTGATGCGGGAAGGTGTTTTTTCCCACTCATTTATTTTTGTTGTATTTTGTTATTGGTATTTTATGGATGCTACTGAATTTTTTCAGAAGGTGTGGATGATGTGGGAAGGTGATTGATCCTACAAATGGTTTCCCTAAAGATATCACTGGTGGTCTTCAAAGGAAACAGAGGTGTGGTCCAACTTCCTATTACCTAGTTGTTTACCTGAAAGGGCTGGTTTTAATGCTTGGTTCTGAGTGAACTGGGCTAAAATCCCATGTAAAACACCCCCATAATAATGACGGCATATCATCATACAACATTGTAAGCAGAAACATCTTGTAGGATGCCTTTCGAGGGACACTTCTTATGTCCATGTGAGGTCTTTTATGGCCTCTTGGGTGAGGCTGTTTGTGGCCTCATGAAATTACTCACTAACATAATAGAGGATATGATTGCTACATTATGGGGATTGTATCCTGAAATGGTTTTATATAGAAATTTATGCCATGTACTAGTAGGATACCAATCACCATTGATCGGATAGTTGGCAGGGCTTTATATTATGGAGGGCATGTCGAGCTACCTTTAGGGTTCATAGGGTACCTTTTGGTGGTACTCCAAAACTGATTAATTTGAAACTGTGCATTGAAGATGTAGGGTGGGTGACATTTTCCTCTGTTTGGATGAAGACTCATCCTGCGCATTTTTTGATTCATACGACTATGAGAAATAGTATAATAACATTTATATTGATAGGATATCTGGTTGAATGTTCTTGGAATATAGGAAAACAACACAAACAATTGAACACCACCAAAGGAGAATCTCAATCAACTATAACATGCCTAATAGATTTTATTATTTGTCCTTATTTTATTTTTGGAGTGAAAGGGTCTTGGAATCTGTGTAAAACAATCATATCGGCTAATAATTCACATCGGGTTCACCATTTTTTATTTCTAGTAAAAATGTTCATTGTGCTCCCAATAGTTGATTGTGTGGGATTTTATGGTTGCATAATAATACATTTAGGATTCATCATTTTCAAATGTCTTCCAACGGGTTATGTTCTTGGAGCCATAAACACCCAACAGTTCCCTTATTCGAACCTATATTTCAAAAACTGGTGGTTGTTGAGAAATGGTCCAAAGACAGTCCTGTACAATGAAGAATGATATGGATTCCCATAAAAAGCCTCAAATGGGGTCAAGTAAATTGATGATAGGTATATATTGATATAAATGAACTCAACCAAAGTAATATACATCACCCATGTTCCATCAGAGTTTAATATTCACACTCGCAACATATCCTTCAGTATATGGATGGTCTAATTCATATGTTTATCCTTATGATGGTTTAATTTAGTGAGGAGTTGTAACTGATTTCTAAAAGCATGAAATAGACCTACCAATAATTTTTAGGTTAAATGAATATACCAATGTGAGAATATGGACCACAAAACTCTATGAATCTAGACAACATCATCCATGTACATCTTGGAAAAAATCTATAGTGCCTAACTCTATGATCACAATGAAGTTAGTTGACTTCATTAGCTAATCAATAATTACATGTATATCATCACATCCTCCTATATCTCAATATAACCACATGACAATATCCATTAATATTTAATCCTACTTCTACTCGGGAAAATCTAATTACTCCAACAAACTGTTTGTAAGATGATATTCTGAAATTACTTTCATGCAGACTAAACATTGAGCCACAAACTCTACCTTCACATATTTCATCCTAATACACCAATACAGATTCCTTAAACCATAGAACATTATAGACACTTTTTTTCCCTATAAAAGGTGAGATGTTAAACTCATGAAGGACCCCCCCCCCATGCATAAACACAGAGATGAACATCCTCCATTGAAACACTATCTAGTTCTTATCATCCACTGATAACCACTTCATAGTGTCACTAAAGAAAAGACATTCATGAATTAACTCATCCTTTGAGTCCCCCACTAATACTCTTCCACCTACCACATCTGATATGACTACATTGTCATCTAAAGTAAGAAACATCCTCCATCAACCAATACTACATCAAAGCATAAGGCCTCAAAATCATACATTTCCCTCTAAGAATATATATACTCTTAGAAAAATCCCACCATGAATTCTTAATTACTATTTCATCTACTAAATTCCCTTGACATAAAGGATATCTCTAAGTAAAATTCCTAGAGAAACTCCATCCTCCTCTATTATCACAAATTCAAAACATGCTGAGAAAATATACACAGTAAGCTCTTGTGATCAGTAAAGACCAAAAATCATTCTCTGATTAGGTAATGTTGTCGCCGCATAGTTTAAAAAATTACTGCTATGTCCAAATCTTAGGTTGAATGGATACATTCATGGAGATGCAACTTCATAGTCTAATAAGAGATAATGTTTTGTATTGTATCAAAATACAACTTTATTGTAGATCGGAATTATTATTAAAAGATGAAAATCTCTCCCCATATTCTAAAAACAGATCCAATGGGGAAATGATAATTCTACCCATAAGTTGGTCAAATTCTTCAAAACAATTATTATTCATGATAAACATTTGATCACTAATGGTAAGGGCAATCAACTAGGCCACAATATATGAGAAATATGCCAAAAACCTATTGTAAAAGCCTATAAGACTGAGGAATATACACTCATATGCAATATTCATGGGTTAGTTTCCGTAAAAAACTACCTGGATCATTGAATAGTCAATTGAAAAACCCTACTGGGACACAACATGCCAGGTTAAATGAACCTCCAGAGTCAAAATATTATACTAGTACAACATTCCATAGGGTCAGTGTTTTTGAGGGCGTGAAATGAAATTATGAGATTATTAGTTTGGTATTACTATGAATTTTAGTAAAACAAGATGTGATCAATTAGCATGAAACAAAATTATTCCATGAACCTATGAAACAAATATTTCATTAACCCCATGAAAAAATGGGTGCGTTTGTGAAAAATAATGTTATGACCATAAAAAATAATTTTTCATACATTCATCTAAAGGAATTATTTAGTATATCATCCAACTTCACCATAAACTGATGATATACAATAATTTGAATGATCATAGAAAACCAGATATCTCATCTCAACAAGTCAAAAACAATACCAATCCTTAGAAGTGGTTAAAAATAATTATTTTTACCTAATTCAATATCTAATTGTTTATATAAATAATTATATCAATATTCACCTTCTTGTAGAGTAACACCAGATCACCCCACTGTGACACACTAGTCTGAATGAAAACCATATTCATTATATGATCAATATAAATCATAAGCTCCCACAACTCAATGGGTGCATACAGTTAGTGAGCCAGTAAAATCAAAGAATTGTCTTTCTTTGAATCTATTCTGATCTCAATGTCATATCGATGGGGTAGTGTCACAACATTTTCTTGTAAAACATCCGTAAATTCATCAATGAATTTTGTATACTCGGCCATTATAACACCCATTGATTACATAGAATGCACTTATATCAAGGAAATAATGGATTCCACAAGTCTGGTTCCCATAAACCCATTCAAAAAAAATAATACATTGACAATCCACATCATAGAACATGTCCTTACTCTAGAACTAGTAGATAGTCACAAGCATGGAAATATAGTCAATCGATATCCAGAATGATTTTTTAATAATATATCTAATCCATGAAAAAATCCATTCATAACTGATGCTTCCCCATGAGCATTCTACACCCCTAGAGCACATCAAACAAGATGGTATGGCCTTCGATTGGCACAGTTAATGCCAGGGGAATGGTAAGCCTTTATATTTCTAGGCTTAGAAAAAAGACTAAAGAACATTAAAAAAATGATAGTGAATATAATTAATAAAATAAGAAACATGTTTGGGTATATGATAAGTTGATCATACCTCTCATGGTCTATGGACCCTCTGGTGTCGAAACATCCACACCAGGAAACTTTTTATGCTCGGATGCTCTACATCATTGCTAATGGAAAGCTTCACATCCATGTTATATTCAGGGTCATCGAATATGAGGAACATCTTAAGTTCATCCCCTACCCTTCCAATATCCTCTCAGCTGATCAAAAACCTATTTTCACTGCTCTTAAAACATCTATACTTATGTCTTTTATTGACACTAATACTGAATTTGACCACCTACACCACTATAGTGAGCTACAAAAACCACTAGACACTAATTTTTGAAATTAAAATTACCCCCATATACATATTAAAATAGTCCCAATATCCCAGTAAAATAATGAAAACCAATATACCTAAATGTTTGTAAATTATTTTTATGGGGTTGACTCCCTACTGGTAAAATCCTTCAAGGCTCTGGGACCTAAGATTTCCTACTAACAATTCTTCTCATCGAGGAACCCAATTGGTTCCCATCTTGCACTAACCCTCCTTGTTAGTGTATACACTGCAAAAAATACTCCTTCTTCTAGACCACTATTTTTTCAGTTACATAATAGGAGAAACAAAATATTGTATTAAAGGGAGGAGTTTGTCCTCCATTTGCCACACATGAGACACCTCATCAAAAAAATATTGGGTGGAAAATAAAAAATATCATTGAACTTGATCCCAATCTCTCTCACAGTAAGAATCCCATTTTAAATGGAAAGCCTCTCCTTCCTCTTCACTACCTTCATATTCAACAATAGGAACTCATCTCAAAATTCCATCGGGATGTATTTCCATAAAATATTCTCATCCTTACTCTCCTTGAGATACAATGTCCAACACTGATGTGTATCACCCCTCATCATATTTACTACTAATGGGACCCATTACTCTTCTCTGGCTTGAATCAAACCAAATAAGATCTTGAGATTCTCCAATAACACACTATCATCATATTAGAGATGAATACTTTATACCTCACCAATGATTTCCATTGAAATTCATGCAATTGTTTATATTACTAATCATCCTCTTTGATCAGGGGAGACCCTCTAGTGATCAATTGGAGAAACTAGCTGAACCTCATTATCCTGAGCCACACGCATATGAAATCCATGAGCCATTACTGAAATAAAAAACCAATATTCTTTAATCCTAGTATAATAGAGTTTTATTAGGCTTAATTTAAGGGATTTCAATTTCCCATGATAGAAAATTTTAGATTAGAACTTAATAATCGAGACATATGTACGACTCCTTGGTATGTACCTTATAATTGAAACAAAATAACATTTTTTTTGTAGGCTCAGAGTCCTTGGATCAGATCAAGAGGGGGCGGGGATAAAATCACATCTCTTAGTTGGTCTTCTCTATCCTGCTTTATGCAACAAGATCATCTCACATAGTTTCCACCACCATACCATACAATCCTCATAGAGAACAACTCTAGGATCTACCCTATCTCTAAATATGTACTTTGATACAACATAGTCATACCCCCTCCCTCTAAAGATACCCCTCATATGCTGGTAATGAAGGATGGGAGATAATGACCACTAATTCTCACCTTCAATAAGCATCTGGTAAGAAACTTACATCAAGGGTATAAAAATATCACATTTAGATGAATATACCCTCAATAGAAAAAGTATGATTTATAGATAAAATATCAACCATTAAGAAACATTAGGACAAAATATAAACGAAAGAATCCAAAATCATCCTTCATGCATGTGTATGGTGAAAAAATAAAAAAGTGTCTCCAAATTAATACCCAAAATAAAGTCTTATGGAAGGTGCTCTGCAACAAATCCAACATCTATACTAGTAATGACTAGCACAATCAATAAAGTCCTCCTATGAACCTAGGAAAACATTTTTATATATGTTGGGGTGATCATAAAATATATTCATAGTATGATCATTCCCAATGTCCCTCATGCACATGTGAGGAGATCATACTAATGTACAAATGAAAAAATAGTAGAATCAACAACTCTTAAGAAGTTAGACTAACTTATCCCACACATTCCAAGGCATACTCACCCAATAGTAAATTAATGTATATTAATATAAAAATAATTGCATCGATGAAAGGGTATCCCACAATTATTTCTCACTAATTTTATACTCTCGTTCCCCCAACAATGTATGGTCTGGCACTCTAATCTCATTCATATAGAAATCGAACTCAATGACACTAAGGAAATTGTATTGTGCCAAGCACCCATCTTGAAAGTGGGAATCACATCCCACTCATAGAAACCTGGGCAGCCACCTCGGACTATGAACACCACATGTATTTGCACATATCATCCACATCCCTAATAACCACTAAAATGCTATAATAGTGGGTTCTGTAGACCCAAATATGCAAACATTCTGATGATTGTATCATGTGGGATTTTAAATATACAGGATGTATACTTAACATTATAGTATATAATTTCACGCATCAAATATTGAAATGGTAATTTCCATAGATTAATAGTCATATCAAAAGGTTATAGAAGATCTCAGGCTATGATGATAACCTCGAGGTACTATGACATTAATCACAAATATTATTCCTTTGATCTGCATACCTGTTTCCGACGCTTTCGTCGGGGCGCGCGCGCATCCGTCTGTGAGGAGGGGACGCACGGCTTTGTTGCCCCGCATTCCCGCTTTCCAAAGGCGGGCAGCATTCGTTCCTTGTTCAGGTACGTTTGCTCCTTGATCGAAACGGGATGATGGGATGTCGGTTCTTCCTTCCGTGGATTCCTCCTCAAAACTCGTCACCTAGTCCGGGTCTCCCTCATAGATTTAATACGTAGTTCGTGAAACTCTTCCCAGTGCCATGTTTCCATGGACGCTGGTTAATTACACTGCTTCTGTCGGGACATTCCAAAGGGTCCAGTCAGGGCAGCAACCTTCGGTCAGGGGAGTAGTCACGTTGGGGCATCAGTAGCGTGTCTGGATGCTGGGGTACCTGTCATGTCTGTCTGTTATCCTTGACCACAAGGCTTCTCGAGGGCATGGAAGCCCGAGGCATCCCACATCGAGCACGGGGAATTACATGTCATAGACACGTATCTGAGGTTTTCCTCAGCTTCCCGTGTTCAACACAGGGTATGCCGCGAGTTTAACGTCTAGCGGAGATGGTTACACCAAAGGCGTTCCATCCGAGGTTTTCCTCAGGCATCTCATGTTTATCACGAGGTATGCCGCGAGTTTAACGTCTTGCGGAGACGGAATGAGGGTGATCAGAACGTCCCATAGAGACGGACCAGATTGGTATATCCCTAGGAGGGAACACCTGGAAGGTTTACCAAGGCGATGGATCAGAACGCCCAATGAGGACGGATCCGAGGTGGTGCACTCCCTAGAGGGGAAAAGGGTGATGAATCGGGGTGTACACAGAGGACAACGACCCAGAGATATGATGGGGCTTACACGTGGAAATCGGCCCATGCGCCGCTAGGAGCAGCGAGGAGGTGGATGGCATGATCCCACCGGGATGTGGCGGCCCGGGTGAGAATCAGGATGGGTGGTGGATGAATGAATGAAGTGGAGGGGGAATGAAATGGTACCATCGCAGGGGGTGACAGTGAAGTTGGGCTTGAGCCTTGAGGAGGCTTCCTACGTATCCCCGTGGCAGGGAATCAAAGTCTGCGTAGTTCGGGATGGTGCCGGTAAACCGATGTGAAGCTGGACCTTGGTCCGACGGGCATCGTCAGCGTGCTGACGTGAAGATGGACCTTGGTCCGAGGGGAGTTGGGCTTGAACCTTTGGGAGGATTCCTACGTACCATGCCTTGACGTGGATCAAAGTCCTCGTAGTTCAAATGGTTGGGTCGCAATGTCTTACCACCGGACCGAAGTGTAGTTTAACGTCATGCTGGACGTGGTAGAACACGACGTGAATTGGGTGATGGGTGGGCTTGAACCTCGTGGAGGCTTCCCACGTACCATGCCTTAACACGGATCAAAGTCCCCGTAGTTCAAAAGGGAAGGTAGTTTAACGTCATGCCGGACGAAGATGGGACCCAGCGTGAAGAAACGACGGGTGGGTGTGTCGGTGAACCGACGTGAAAGTAGACCTTGGTCCACTATTGGTGGGCTTGAACCTCGTCGAGGCTTCCTACGTACCATGCCTTGACACGGATCAAAGTCCCCGTAGTTCGTTGGTTGGATGGGTCGCAATGGCTTACCACTGGACCGGAGTGCAGTTTAACGTCGTGCTGGACGGGGGTGAAACTCGACGTGAATGAGCGACCGAGCAATGTGGCTTGAACCTCGTGGAGGCTTCCTACGTACCATGCCTTGACATGGATCAAAGACCTTGTAGTTCAAATGGGGTTGGGTCGCAATGGCTTACCACTGGACCAGAGTGTAACCCGACGTGAATGAGCGACGGGTGGGCTTGAACCTCGTGGAGGCTTCCTACGTACCATGCCTTGACATGGATCAAATACCTCGTAGTTCAGATGGGGTTTCGCCGGTGAACCGACGTGAAAGTAGACCTTGGTCCACTATTGGTGGGATTGAACCTCGTGGAGGCTTCCTACGTACCATGCCTTGACATGGATCAAAGACCTCGTAGTTCAGGTGGGGTTTTGTCGGTGAACCGACGTGAAAGTAGACCTTGGTCCACTATTGGTGGGCTTGAACCTCGTCGAGGCTTCCTACGTACCATGCCTTGACATGGATCAAAGACCTCGTAGTTCAGGTATTATTTTGTCGGTGAACCGACGTGAAAGTAGACCTCGGTCCACTATTGGTGGGCTTGAACCTCGTGGAGGCTTCCTACGTACCATGCCTTGACACGGATCAAAGACCTCGTAGTTCAGGTATTGTCAGGGTCGGTGCTCACTCTAAACCCACGTGATTCATGCTCGGTGTGAGAAACAAGAGGTTGCACGGACCTGACGATCACGTCGCGAAGGGTGCGTCCGTGAGAAGCGAAGAGGGGCTTACGCGTTGGGCGGCCCATGGTGTTGGGACTTACTCCAGGATGGAGGCCCATGGCGCGGCAAAGCGTGGGGAAGATGGACCTTGGTCCGACGATGGGAAGTGCCTCGTTCCCTATCACGTCCTCCACTGACCTTGGTAGTGGGGAAGTACCGAGATGCACGGGTGCAATCATCCGTACCAAAGGTTAGGGGCTTACGCTCTGAGGCGACCCTTCCCCTGCGAACATACACCACTCTGACAAGGAGGATCTCATTCCATGTGCGGAAGAGTTCCATTCCCGTGGAGACGAGTGGTGTAAAAAATGTTCGAGTTGGGGGGACCCTTCGTGAGGGAGACAAGGTTGAGCCACAGTTTAACGTCATGTGTTGAGGACGTGGTGCTTGGCAGTTTAACGTCCTGCAGCTCAGACGAGGTGGGTTCACTCCACACCCCTAGGGCTTACATAACAGGTACCCTCTGGTCCTTGGGGAAGGGAAGGTGCCGGTAAGGCCATGGTAAAGGGGGGTCATGGGACGAACCATCGAGGGGTCCACGTTAGCGTGGCTATGTGAAGAAGCAATAGCCGTTAGCGTGCCTATGCGAAGAAGCATTAGGCTAAGCAACGCTACGGGAGGTGTTGTCCATGGGACTTTGAAATCACATCGTGCAAACCTGGAGGGTCGCACGGAAAGAGGGATCGCTAAGCAGAGGAGTGTGCTTTGCGAAGTGGGGGGCCTTGGCCTTAGCATGGGGCATAGGTGGGAGTAGGAGGTGCTTCGCGAAGTGGAACAGTGTTCGCGGAGCACTACCTCGCGAAGAAGGAGTGGTTCGGGAAGCAGGGTCCTGCCAAGCAATGTACTTCGCGAAGTGGAGCGATCCTGCCTTAGCATAGGGATTACTCGTATGGGTTGGGTGTTTCACGAAGCACAAGTGCTCCGCGGCTGCCCGGGTTCCCTTGGGAATCCCCTTCCTTTGCGAACGCCCTTGAGCTTCGCGAAGGGCATCCCTCTCGGAAGAGGGGCTCAAAACGAAACAAATCAGAGTCGTCTCGCGAAGTAGAAATACCTCGCGGAGCTCATGATTCCCGGGGCAAAGCGTGCTTCGCGATTCGGGAGAGGAGAAGCCGAAAGGTCGGATTGTCCATCTCCGGGACTCAGGGGGAGTCGAGTATTTATAGGGAAGGGGCGCCGCGAAGCAGGGCTCGCGCGCCACCTTCGGGGCTTCGCGGCGGCTCGCGAACGTCAAACGGGTTCGCGGAGGATTACCGCCTCCGGAGCTTCGCGGCGGCTCGCGAACGTCAAACGGGTTCGCGGAGGATTACCGACTCCGGAGCTTCGCGGCGGCTCGCGAACGTCAAACCGGTTCGCGGAGGATTACCGCCTCTGGAGCTTCGCGGGGCCGCCAAGGTTGGGGCGCTTCGCGGCGGGGCTTCGCGGCGGGGCTTCGCGGTTGTGCTTCGCGAGGCAGCGCGCCGGCTGTCTTTTTCGTTCCTTCCTTTCGGGCCACATTTTTGGCGCCAACAAATGCCCCCCCTCAGACTTGGAGCCGCGGAGGGCGAAGGGTCGAAGTCTGAGGGATAATCGCCAAAACTGTCGGTGGTTCGCGATGCGTCATCCCGAAGGGGGGCCGCGATGCTCGCCGGGGCCGCGGATACGGACGCGCCGCGATGCTTCGCGCGGGTGAGGCGTGCCGCAGTGCTCCGGGTTCGTCGCCTATAAATAGGGGGGCCGCCCTCTTTTGTCTTTACCTGCCTTCCTTGTCCTTTTGTGCTCTCGATTTCGCGACGCTCCGCGTACTCCGCGACAGCACTCCGCGAATCGAGCTTCGCGGCGAACCGCGAGTCCCCGGCTCCGCGTTCGCGCCAAGTGAACCTTTGTGTGTCTGCCTTGGCCGGACTTCGCGGTTTGAACTTGCGACCGCCCTTCGCGATTCGGCTTCGCGTTCGAGCTTCGCGATCGAGCTTCGCGATCCATCCGGAAGAATCCTTTTCTGAGGGCCAGAGTTAAAATGGCCCATCAAGAAGCTGTCTTGGGGGTCCTCGCAGATGCTGCTCGTCGAGATGAGATGGCCAACCGTCCAGGCTTGGGGGAAATGGTCCGGAGCCACTCGGACCACACTTCCTTGACAGACCTGCTGTCGGAAGGTCAGAAGGATTACCCGCAGTGCAAGAAACTGCCGTTGTACGGCTTTGGGCTGAGGGATGACGTCTTCATCCCTGAGGCAAGAAGGGATGAACCAGCTTGCTGGTTCAGGAGCACACCATGCCAGCACCAATGGTTCAGGGCGTCCGATGGTCATGCACAGGAGGATTTCACACCCGTCACCGCTGATTGCCTCTACAATCATATGAACGACATTGACGGGAGGCCACTGCAACCGGAGACGTCCCCTCCTCTCTACCGCACCATGCTGAAGGCGGCTCTGCAGGATCCAAAGAAGGGGTGGTCCGATGAGTGGGACCTGCGCCAGGGAGGCAACTTCACCGATGACTGGGCCTGGGCCTACTGGGTAGGCGCCTCATGCGAGGAGTTCGAGGCTGAGCTGAGGAGAGTGGGATTGTATGAGGCGGCATGGGCCTCCCAGTTCCACATTTACCAACCAAAGCAGATGATGCCGGAACTGCTGAGTAGATGGTCGTCTAGGACCAACACTTTTCACCTACATCACGGGGAGGTGGGCATCAGCCTGTGGGATGTCCACCAGATTTCCGGGGTCCCGATCTTGGGGGCCATGTATGACGAGTTCCTCCCCGTTGCCAGCGTGTGGGGAGATGCTGAGCAAATTCCACAGCTGGCATCAGCGCTGATGGCGCTTGTCCCTGGAGAGGACAAGGAAGCAGTGAGGGATGTCCACTTCAGAAGATGGTTCAAATGCTTCCTGAACTTCCCAGAAGATCGATAGTTCCCTCCAAGGCCTCGAACTTGTCCGAGGGCAGCCCAGTGGGGCAAGGGACACTCGTACTGGCGGGTCTTGGAGGACAGCCAATGGAAGACTTGGGGTTTCAGCGTCAGCACCGAACAACAGCCAATAGTCCGGCTGGCGGCGTTCATCGCGGCTCTCATATGTGGGTGGATCCTACCGGTGAGAGATACAAGCATGGGGGTACGGCCCAGCTCGTTCATCATGGCATCGATGTTGGCCATGGGGCAGCGGATCAACCTGGGGATCCCGATGCTCGCCAAACTATACAGAATACTGCGGCGTATTAGCGAGGGCAAGAAGCCGCCAAGAATATGCGGGCCCTTCCACCTCCTGTATGGGTGGATCGCGGCGCATATCAGGGGGATTTACGAGTATCCAAACCCCATTTCGCCACCGGGATCAGACTTTCGCCCCTCCATTCTGAACGCAGTTGGGAGCTTCCCATTCAAACTGGTCGTTCTGATGGTGCTGAATAGGGTGTGGAGGGCGGACGAGTTCAACTTTCATCCCTTCCCACTGCCGACGGGGAGGCTTACTGATGATGGACGGGGAACGGAAGAACATCGGGCTTACCTCCTGGCCTTCCGAGGTGGAGTTTTGGTGGCTCGGATAGATCGTGAGCCAATCTGTGAACCGTACACCCCGCATCGTTTTGCGAGGCAGTTCTGGTGCCTCCAGCGGCTGACCCCGCAGGTATACTGGGAGGTGCATCACGAGGAGCACCCGTGTGTGATGAGGCAGCTGTGGCTCATGTTCACACGTGAGGATGGAAAGATGCAGATCGCATTGCCTCCGTCCACCGCCGCCTTCGGCTTAGTGAAGGAGTACGCCATCAGCTGGGAGGCCGCTTATCCCAGGGAGATGCTGAAGCAGCCAATGATCCGGGTTGGTGACGGTGGGCCTCCTTTATCTCGAGGTCGGGGTCGGAGGGCAGCTAGGGCCGCTCGCGGCAGCGGGGCTCCCATGGCGGCGAGACCCGCACCGGCCGAGGGTATGGCAGCAGCGGCGGATCCGGTCGTTCCGGGAGAGCAGGGTCATCCGGAGGGGCGGCCACCGAGGGGGTTCCGTAGGATACCCACTCAGGCTCCGGGGAAGCGGCTGCGTCACATTGACATGGCAGAAGATGCTGTCTTTCCGGAAGCTCGGGACATTTGGGATGTCAACCGGCAATTCCTCAGCTCACCTGAGATGTGGGCCCACCTGAATCGCCTCGGGATGGAACTGTCGGGCATAGGCCCAGTTCGGCCGGGATTCATGGTGTCTCCGGCGGAGGCGGAGCAATACTTGAACAAGCTGGAGGATTACGTCCACTCCAGTGGTGTCCCTCGCCCAATGACAGACCGGGTGAGGGTACTGTTGAATCGGACGGTCCCTCCACAGTTATCGGCTGCCGATCTGAGGGAGCACTTCCCCTTGCCGGAGGAATCAGGGGACTCTTCTCGGGAGGATGAGGCTGGAGGAGGGAGCCCGCTGGAGGAGGGTGAGGTCGGAGACCGAAGCTCAGAATCCGACGACTTCGCGGAGGCTCTCGAGGTAGCATTCCGAACTTCTCTTCTTACGATCTATTCTTGAATCCCTATGGACTTCTCACCAATGTTTGAGTCATGCAGGAGGAACTTGTTCGTAGGCCTCGTTCTCGCTCCTTGATGGGTGATGACGTGGGACCTTCAGAACCCGCGCCTATGGCTGCGTCCAGTTCTGCGTCTGGTGGGACCAAGGGGTCTGAGGTGGCTCCTCTGAAATCTCCAGACCTTCCAACAGTATACGGGGGGCCTCGTCTCGGAGTCCCATCAGTACCGGCCCGGGAGCAGCGCTCGGAAGTTGATCTTCGTAAGTCTCATCCACCGGTCTCCTCGTTGCCACATGTGGGCCATGCCAACTAACGTTTATGTCTCTTTCTGTCATACAGTTCTCCGACTGGCGTGGGCTGCGGCAGCGAGGCTGGTCGGGATGTCTGGCGGCGTCCCTCCCAGGGGCATGCCGGTGATGGTGACGATAGTCCCTTCACCTCCTCAAGCTGCGGCGCACACCATCACTGGCGGGACCACCAGCAGGGCCATACCTGAAGTCATCGAGGTGGACTCTGAGGAAGAGGATCAACCGGTCGGTCCCAGTCCTGTCATGCCTGCGCCGGTGTCAGGTGTCGTACCAGACTCAACACCCGATGCAGATCCTGCTGAGGAATTCCTGCAGGCATATCCTGCGTACGAGCCTGCCGACCGCGCGGATTGGGACGAAACAGCCTCTGATGAGGAAGACAGCAGCATAGTCCGCCGCTGGTCGTGGAAGCTGATCACGCGCTTTATCAGGGACACTCCCCAAGCGCAATGGCTGGCCGAAATGGATAGGCTCTGCTCGCGGTTGCGCGAACTGTGTGCCGGGGGAGTGGATGCCCAACGCCCTCACGCGCTCATCCGAGACCTCGTGGCTGAGAAGATCCGGGAGCATGATCGTGGGCTGAGCGTGGGATGGCAGCGGAGAAAGGCGACCAGCATTAGGAATCTCCAGGAGGCTGAAGGCGAGGTTCAACAGATGCAGATCCGGGCCAACGAGCTTTCAGCCACTCTCGATGCGCAGTCCGAGCTGGTCTCACGATTGAAGGCCCAGCTAGCGGAGGCTGAGGAACCCATGGGGAAAACTTCTGGAAGGATGGCTGCCGTCCGGGCCGAGGCAGAAAGTGCCAGGTCCAGAGTTGACGAATTACGCCCCGCTGCTGCTGAAGAGGAGCGGGAGTTGAATCAGCGGCAACAGGCTTTGGACGCCGCAAGTCAACGGGTGGCGGAGCTGCAACGCTCTTTTGACGGAGTCAACCCGTCCATGGGGGAATTCAACCCCCGAGTATTGTAGCGAACCCAAAAGAAACTTTTATTAACACTTTTGTGCTTCAACTCTTTCTTTCTCCTTTGTTTTGAGCTCCGTAGCACGCACGATTTCCACTGTTGAATTGCCTTGTTACATCCCTACAATGTATGCGGGACGTTTGGCAACAATTCCCTCAAACCAGTCAAGATTCCCGAAATATGGGGAAGGCTTGATCGGAGGAGGAACTTCCAGGATAGCCGAATTACCGTTTCTCCAACGTGCTCTTATGCACGAATGGGGCAGCACCGGGGGCGCTGAAATCGGTTCAAACAGGTGAAAATGGGAAGTGTGAATCATGATGCCCAAATTCGGAACACTGTGGGGATGGTGTGACAATAAAGGACAACCGCTAACCGTGGCGGACAAACGGTATCCTTACTGCGTTAGCCTGAAATGGGGACAACAAATGAGCATCGACCGCTGACCATATTCGCAACGCGGGATTTTATCAATTTGTTGTCGATCAATCTTCCAGGACGTTGGCCCAGGACAGTTGGTGGACCATAGGTCAGACATCCATACTGTTAGGGGGTCCTTCCAGACATGACCAGTCTTCCGGAACGTTGGCCCAGGACGGTAGGTGAGCCGATGCGGCATAAGACCAGGCCGTTATGGGGTTCCTTCAAACATGAAAGAGGACGAGGGTCCGAATAAGGGACACGCAAAGCGTGGAACATGGAGTGGTGGTTTGTTCAAACAGAATCCAACACCTTGGTAGTTGCACCATCGTGGAGGGAGTACGCCAAATTGGGCACATTGGCCTGATCATGGATCATTCTTTCTTCCAGACAGGGCCTCTGGCGAGGGCTGGAAATGGGGAGGAACAAGATTTCATGATTCCAGGGGCTGAACCCTAGGTGAAATGCCTGGGTGTCTCTACGTATCCCACTTGATGATGGGAATCAAGCCGCACGTAGTTCTGGAAGCGCAGTTTAACGTCATACTGGATGAGGAGCAGCCTGACCGTGTTGGTACACATCCATCCAAAACTACTAAGACCACGTGAGTCGTGCTCGGTGTGGGAAACAAGCAGTAGTGGTGGGAATTTCCCGACGCAGAGAGGGGCAGGTTAGGGCAAAGGGATGCTCGGTGACTACCGGCCCGATGACACTAACACGATCATTCAGCGCACCTAGATGCGCGAAGAGAAAGAGCCGAGTATGATGGATCTCCACTTGAACATGAGGGAGTGGAAATGTGTGAATCATGACGCTCGAGATTCGGATCACGATGATGGCGGCGTGGCGATAGAGGATTACTGCTGACCATATTCGCAACACATCATCCTATCGCGTTAGCCTAAAATGGGGACAAACAAATGAGGGTCAACCGTTGACCATGTTCGAAACACGGGACCATGTCGCAAATGTTGTCAAATATCCGTAGGGACGTTGGCCCGAAACGATTGAAGGGCCCTTAGGTCCAGCATTCATGGAGAGCCCTTAAGCTTAGCATCCACGTCGTCCGAGGGTCCTTTTGGATGTGGAAGAGGATAAGGATCCAAATAGCGGGCTCACGAAGCTTGGTCATGAGATGAGGGGAATGTCCCTGTGAAGATCCCATGTTTCGGGCTTTTTGTCAAAACACATCTGAATACAGCAACGAAACGTATTAGAGAGAGGGAGCAGATTCCTTTCCCTTGGGGTGATCTTAGTTTAGGGTCATAGAATTCGGACCATGGATGGGAAAAGGGGATCAGGGGACGCATGACATCAAAACCTGACGTGAATGAGGACATAGTCCTGCTTACCATGCGTTCTCTGGGGAAATGCTCGAGTCGAGGGACCGAACACAAGGGTTAGGTTGGGCCCGTGGGGAAGTACCCGGGCGCTCCTACGTATCTCATAAGGATGAGAATCAAGCCATACGTAGTTCTAGAAGGTGGCACGGTAAGGTACCAGTTCCAGAGGAAAAGGGAAGTGTGGGCATAGCCCTTGCACTAAAGAAGCGGAATTTGATGTATCTTGTTTGTTCTTTAAGGTGAATGGTTTTTTTTTGTGAACCGACAGGCCTAGAACAGTAGGTCATGATGTCGCCACAAGAATCAAGCCGTGATGGGCGTTGACAAATGGCATGGCATGTGACCAATACCCAACGTGATGTCCTCTACAGCGAGGTCACCACAATGCGGTGCCGTTTTTCGTCGTGCGGCCAGGACGATAATGTCACAGTTTAGGGTCGTATGATAGGAACAAGCATGAATTTTATCGTCATGCAGCGCGGACGTAGCAGAGAAGATGCTAGGAGGGAAATGTGCGCAGTGTTATAAAACACAATTGACGGAGACATGATCCCACATCAGATTGTACGCCATCCGGAGAGGGAAACCTTAGGCCGAGGGGCCTACACAGAGGTGAAACAGGGAGAGAGACTGGCTTCCTGAATGGTTTTTACCCAGAGACAGGGCGTCTGGGCGGTCCTACGTGTCCCATGAGGATGGGAATCAAGTTGAACGCAGTCCCGAATGGATCTTAGTTTATGGTCTTAGAGGCTCGGACCATGGGAGCCCCAAAGGGCGCCAGATTGCATCTTTGTCCCCCTAACATGCAAAGGTGCACTGAGGGATAGTGCCAAAAGTGTCGATATTCCACCTGGACATGATGGGGTGGAAATGTGTGAATCATGCAACCAACATTCAAGGACTGAAGGAGCTGGCGTGACGACAGAGGATTACTGCTGACCATGTTCGCAACACAGCATCCTGTCGCGTTATCCTGAAATGAGGACTAACAAAACGAGCATCGACCGCTGACCATATTCGCAACGCGGGATTTTATCGATTTGTTGTCCGAAACCCTGGAGGGCGTTGGCCCGTATCGGTAGGAGAGCCCTTGGGCGTAGTATCCAGGACATTCTTGGGAGTCCCTCCGGGTGTGAAAGATGATGAAAGTCCGAATAGAGGGGAACACGAAGCTTGACAAGTGGAAGGAACTTGATCAAGTTGAATCAGACACTCTTGGTCCTAGACTAGAGTGCTCTTAATACATGGGTGAACCACTGCAAGGAGTCAAGGGACTCAACTTTGAGGGTGACCGGGAAATGGGGCTGGACCCGAACTTTGGACATCCAGGTGGTCCTACGTATCCCATTAGGATGGGAATCAAGCCATACGTAGTTCTGAAAGGTGCCTTTTAACGTCATGCAGGACAGGGAACAGGAGGACTGAACCTCAGAATGGGGGCGTGCGTGGTGCAGTTTTTGAAAACCCGACGTGAATGAGGACGTAGTCCTACACTACGCCACGCAGCCCTGTGATCAGGGTCCTGAAGGCAGGATTAGAGAGGTAAATTTGCTGAACTCAGGCTGGGTCTGAAGACAAGGGGTCTTGAACGTAGTCCCATATGAGAGTCTTAGTTTATAGTCTTAGAGCTCGGACCGTGGATGGTGACAACTCCCGAGTAAGCACAGATGTTAACCCAATCCCTAAGCCCACGTGAGATAAACTCGGTGTGGGAAACAAGGGGGTATCCTCATTGCAATACCTGGGGAGTCCATCAAAGGGGAGTCAGCAGAGAGTTTCGAAGGACACCTTTGATGTAGCTTGTTCCTCGAACACACAGACGTGCACGGGGGAAAAGTACCAAGAGTCCCGAGACTCTACTTGGACATGATGAAGTGATGAAGGGTGTGAATCGTGTACCCGGCATTTGGGCTTAATGGGTTGGCGTGATGACAGAGGAAAACTGTTATCCATGACGGAAATACAGCGTCTGTATCGCGTTAGCCTGAGGTGGGAACAACAAACGAGCATCGACCGCTGACCATATTCGCAACGCGGGATTTTATCGATTTGTTGTCCGAAACCCTGGGGGGCGTTGGCCCGTATCGGTAGGAGAGCCCTTGGGCGTAGTATCCAGGCCGTTCTTGGGGGTCCCTCCGGGTGCGAAAGATGATGAAAGCCCTGATGCGAGGATACACAAAGCCTGGAAAGTGGGTGCAGACGTGTCCGAGTAAAGCTTGGCATTCCAGGTAATAAACCAGAGTACTCTTAAGCACATTGATGAACCGCCGAAGAAAAATGATCGACGAAACAGCTCAGTAGGGGGGGGGGAGCATGGCGTAGTCATTACGAGATCGTCGTAAATGAGGACATGATCTCACACCACACCATATGGTCCCCTCATGGAGGAAGGATAGGCCAAGGGGCCAAGATGGGATGGGGATTCCCAAGAGATGGGGCTGGACCCAGATCTTAGACATCCAGGTGGTCCTACGTATCCCATTAGGATGGGAATCAAGCCACACATAGTTCTTGAAACGCAGTTTAACGTCATACTGGACGAGGAGGGGGGTAATATACCCCTAAACAAGGGAGGTGTATGGCATGGTAAAGAAGCCGTCGTGAATGAGGACGTAGTCCTACGTCACACCATACAATCCTACAAGATAGGTCCTAGGCCGTGGCCCGGAAAGGCCGAGGGGCCTGAGGCTGAGCCTCGGTCAGGAAGGCCTGACTGGTTTGTAGTTTAACGTCTTACATGAGGATGGGGGTCGGGGACCCGAGGAGGCCAAAGGGCCTGAGGCTGGGCCTCGTAAGGGGAGTTGCACGACACGGTACATGATCCTGACGTGAATGAGGACGCAGTCCTACATCACACCATACACTCCGGGTAAGAAGGGACCTAAGCTGTGACCTGGAAAGGCCAAGGGGCCTAAGGTCGAGCATCAGTCAGGAAGGCCTAACTGGTTTTTAGTTTAACGTCTTACATGAGGACGTGGGGCCAGGGGCCCAAGGTGGCCAAAGGGCATGAGGCTGGGCCTCGTAAGGGGAGTTTTACGACACGGTACATGATCCCGACGTGAATGAGGACGTAGTCCTACATCACACCGTACACTCCGGGTGAGGAATCCTGGGCCGTGGCCCGGAGAAAAGGGGAAGTTATCAGTCAGAAAGGCCTGACTGGTTTGTAGTTTAACGTCTTACATGAGGACGAGGGTCGGGGACCCGAAAAGGCCAAGGTTCCCGAGGCTGAGCCTCGTAAAGGGAGGGCGTATGGCATGGTACATGATCCCGACGTGAATGAGGACGTAGTCCTACATCACACCGTACACCCTTATGAGGAATCCTGGGTCGTGGCCCAGATCGCTAGGACCACATGGGGGAAGTTTGTCACCTTGGGATGGGGCAGAGGGGATCACTGTTCTTGATGCCTGGGGCATCTCGGGGTGGACCCGAAGATCCAGGACACTGTTGACCATGTTCGAAACACAGCGTTCCTATGGTGACCCGCATGGGGGCAACAAATGAGCGTCGACCGCTGACCAAATTCGCAACGCGGGACTTGTATCGACTTGTTGCTTAAGAAAACCCTCGGGGGTGTTGGCCCGTATCGGTAGGAGAGCCCTTGTGCATTGTATCCAGGCCGTTATCGGGGGTCCCTCCGGGTGTGAAAAGGTGACAGAATCCCAGTCAAGGAGTGGGTGAAGCTCAGTTGCGTTCATCCACGAAAGGGGCAAACACCTCCAGGGGGAATGTGCAGCCGGGTCGAGGCTTGCTCGACGTGGGTCGGGGCAAAAGTGTGCACCCTGCCATGTATTGACCTGAGGGGAAGATTTTGGATTTTGGGCTGGGCCAACAGACGAAATGTCCGGGCGTTCCTACGTATCTCATAAGGATGAGAATCAAGCCATACGTAGTTCTTGAAGGCCATGCAGTTTAGCGTCATGCGGTGAGGACGTGGGAGGGTAGAAGAACGGGAGTGGGCGCATGGTGCGACCTTTACAATCTTTGCGCGAGCGGGGTTGCATGAGCGGGGCCAAGAAAGCCTACTCCCTGCTACACAAAGATCCTCCAAGGAGACTATCCCTAGGGGGAATAGCGGAAGAGAAAAGCTTGGGGCTGGGCTCAAGACGAGGCGTCCGAGCGTTCCTACGTATCCCATGAAGATGGGAATCAAGCCGTACGTAGTTCTTGACATGAAGTTTAACGTCATGCGGGACGAGGGGCATCTCATTCGGGGATGTGTACAGTATGGTACATGATCCCAACGTGAGGACGTAGTCCTACACCGTACCGCACGATCCCGTGAGAGGGTAAGTCGGAGAGAAACGAGGGGGCCTGGGGCCAGACCGCGGTGAAGACGGGGCCAGGGGCCCAAAGAGGCTGAGGGGCCTGAGGCTGAGCCTCGGTCAGGAAGACCTGACTGGCTTGCAGTTTAACGTCTTGCAGTGAGGACGGAGAGGCAGTTTAAGGTCATGCAGGACCAAGTCGCAGTTTAGGGTCGTGCAGGACCCTCTCGCAGTTTAGGGTCGTGCAGGACCACTTTTTTTCCCTAGGCAAAGTATCGCTTGAGGAATTTGGCATTGGTGGGAGGAGTTATACGCTCTCCATTTGTGGTCACCAAGGAGTATTCTCCGTTGGGGTAAACCTTATGGATGATATAAGGCCCTTCCCATTTGGGTTCTAACTTGGGTGGTTTCCTACCGGGAATCATTGGCGCTCGAAGGGCCGAAACCAGGTCACCCTGCAGAAAAGAGCGGAGACGAACCTTCTTGTCAAAGGCTCTCGCTATCTTGTCCTGATGCCTTTCCAGATTGTGCAGGGCACGAAGCCGGTTCTTGTCCAGTGCCTCTAATTCAGCTAGACGGATCTCGGCTACCTCATCTGATGTCTGGTGATCATAAACTGCAGTGCGTAGCGACAGCAGCTGGATCTCAATGGGTAGGACGGCCTCAGCTTCATACACCAGGGAATATGGGGTCACCTGGGTAGAGTTGCGAGTCGTCGTCCGGTAAGCCCAGAGGGCGTTGGGGAGCTTGTCCGGCCAACTCTTCTTGTTCTGACCAACCATCTTCTGCAGAATGTTAGAGAGGGTCTTGTTGAACGCCTTGATCTGCCCATTCGCCTGCGCGTGGTAGCGGGAGGTATGGTTCGACCGGATGTTGTACTTAGCGTACAATTTCTTCAATTCAGCTGCTCGGAAGTTGGTTCCGTTATCGGTGAGGAATGCGTGAGGGACTCCAAACCGGTGGATAATGTTGGAGCCCACAAAGTCAACGATGGAACGGGCCTTGACCTCTTTGAGCAGAACTGCTTCTGCCCACTTGGAGAAGAAATCTGTAGCGGTCAGGATGAACCTGCACTGGCGGGCTGTTGCCGGCGGATACGGTCCCACTACATCAAGTCCCCATACCGCAAACGGCCAAGAGTACTTGGTGGGGTGGAGGGGTTCTGGCGGCCGATGCAAGAAGTTGGCGTGTACTTGGAACACGTGGCATCTCTTGGCGTATCCAATACAATCGTGGATCATGGAGGGCCAGAAGTACCCTAACCTCCGGATTTGCTGGGACAGCTTCGGCCCAGCTTGATGGGCGCCACAGGAACCGGCGTGAACCTCTTGCATAACTTGAGGTATCTCTACTCCTTGGATGCAACGGAGGAGGACACCATCGAAACTCCGCTTATAGAGGATCTGCTCAAGACTGAGGCCGCTCTGGAGGGTAAATTGCAGCGCGCGGCGTCAGATTCGCTCGCGTTCGGCCCGGTCGTCCGGGAGCTGACCATTTTGGAGGTACTCGACAAAAGGTTCTCTCCAGTCGGGGGTGGTTTCAACCACTGCGTCTGACGAACCCGGGACTCCCGATATGGAGGGTCCGGCGGTGAGATGACTTACCCGCAGGCTATCACGGTCCTCTTGGGTGACGGGAGCAATGACTCTCCGGTGGGCCACGTGTATGACCAAATCATCTTGCTTGGGTTCTGCGAGCGACGCGGCTAAGCCAGCCAGGGCGTCCGCTTGTCCGTTCTGCGATCTTGGGACATGGGTAACCTCTGGCCGAGGAGAGAACTGGGCCATTAGGAGGAGGGTGTACTCCAGTAACGGTGCAAGCTCTGGCTTCCTGACGACGTAGTCGCCATTAACCTGTTTGATCACCAGCTCAGAATCTCCCTTCACATGTAGATGGGGAACATGGATCTCAAGGGCCAACTCGAGGCCGGTAATGAGATCCTGGTACTCTTCCTCGTTGTTTGTACAACCTTCTGACAACAGGAACGAGTACGGCAGGACGGCTTGCGCCGGGGTAATGAAAACAATACCCAGACCCACTCTGTTGAGCTTGGGGTCGTTGAGCCTTCTACCGGTGGGGCTCCGGGAGGCGCCGTCGAAATGCATTTGCCAACATGGGGCAGCATGATCAACTGAGAGGATCGTCTCGTCAGGAAAATCCAGGTCCAGGGATTGATCCGCGGAGGTTGGATGGGCAGCTAAAAAGTCTGCCAACGCTTGTCCCTTAACGGCCTTCTGAGGCACGAACCTGATATCAAATTGCTGGAGAATCACCGCCCACCGTGCTAGTCGGCCAGTCAGCATGGGGCGGTTCAGGATGTACTTCAGCGGATCTACCCGAGAGATCAATTGTACCTCGTGGTGTTGCAGGTAGTGCCGCAACTTCTGCACAGCGAAGACGAGCGCAAGGCAGCTCTTTTCGATAGGGGAGTATCTGACATCCGTATCACGAAGCATGCGGCTGAGATAGTAGAGACTGTTCTCAGTACTCTCGTTATTCTTCTGGGCGAGCAGCGCACCGAGGGATCTCTCCAGGGTGGTCACATAAAGGACCAGCGGCTTTCCGGAGACGGGTGGCATCAAGACCGGAGGTTGGAGCAGATACTGCTTGATTTCCTCGAAGGCAGCCCGACACTCCTCATCCCATTCGTAGGCAGCGTCTTTCTTCATGAGCCGGGAAAAGGGCTTACACATGCCGGTCAAATTCGCAATGAATCGGCGTATATAGGCTAAGTGGCCTTGCAGGCCTCGAAGCTCCTGAATGTTTCTTGGGGGAGGCATTTGGCTGATGGCCTTGATCTTCTCCGGGTCGATCTCGATACCTCGGTATCTGACAACGAAGCCCAGAAACTTCCCGGAGGTGACTCCGAAGGCACACTTCAGCGGGTTCATCTTCAGGTGACGGGAACGGAGGAAACCGAACACTTTCTCAAGGTCTTTGAGATAGTCCTGGCGCTGGCGTGATTTGACTACAAGGTCATCCACGTAGCATTCCACCAATGTCCCGAGGATCGGTTTGAATATGCGATGCATGGCCCTCTGATAAGTGGCACCTGCATTTTTCAAACCGAATGGCATTACCCGGTAGCAAAAGGTACCCTGGGGATCCCTGAAGGCAGTGGACTCCTCGTCTTCGGGGGCCATCCGGATCTGGTTATACCCGGAATACCCATCCATGAAAGAGAGGGCTTGGAACCCGGCCGTGGCGTCAATCAACAGCTCCGTCACTGGGAGTGGGAAGTCATCCTTTGGGCAGTGGCGATTGAGATCGCGGAAGTCGATGCAGACTCTGATCTGCCCATTCTTCTTCCTGACTGGCACAATGTTGGCGAGCCATTTGGGGTACTAGACCTCCTTAATGAAGTTGGCTTTGATAAGCTTGTCAACTTCGGCCTCAACCATAGCACCATGAGAAGGGTGCATTTTCCTGGGAGGCTGCTTGAACCCACGATGTTTTGCTGGGAGGCCCAGATGGTGGACGGCCACTTGGGGATCCAGCCCTGGCATCTCATCGTAACTCCAGGAAAACACATCGCGGTGCTGTTTGAGGAAGTCTACATACTGCTGCCGCTCCTCGAGGGACATGGCCGCACTGATCAATGTGGGTCTTGGATCTGCCTCGCTACCAAGGTTCACCTGTACCAGTTCATCAACCGTGGTAGAGACGCCTTCTTCAAAGGCTGGGGGAGCATTCTCCAAGTCTTCCTCCCCAGCCATGGGGGGACTTCTTGCGACGGAAGATGCTTCTGGGCTCTCAAAACCCGAGGGGCAACTGGTGTCGGCTTGGGCAGCAGCGGTCATCAAATCAGGAGACTCACTTGTTGTTGAGACCATAGCAATGAATGCATTTGATCCGATCCCATCTGGCCTTCGGCCTAAGGGGCCACGCTTGATGATATCAAAGCAGTGGTGACGTGTCGGCCTGAGTCGGTTAATTCCAGCCCAGCGGAATAGACACGTATGGCGCACCGCCGTTGTCATCAGCTTGACGTCCCGGTACCATACAGGGGTAGGAGGTTCTGGGATGACCCGAGCCTGGTTGATGTAGGAGTACGAGGTGATTTTCCGTCGTCGCTTGGACACGGGAACATGCCTTCCCTGCGTACCCGAAACAACAAAACATTGTCCCATGTCGGGGGTCGTGGCCTCCAACCGGTGGATCGGGAGGATGTAGGCGTCGTCCATGCTTGCCCAGGGATCACTTGTGATCGGGGCGGGCTCATCCTCGCTTACCAGGATTTGCTTGTCCTTACTTTTGTAATAACCCGCATCCAGATAGCGGGCCTCACAAGAAGCGAAAGGGGACGCGTCTCCTTGGAGCACGCCTACTCGACCGTTGAGCGAGTACTTAAGGCACTGGTGATACGACGAGGGGACCGCTGCATGCAGATGGATCCATGTCCTACCCATGAATGCGTTGTAGGCGGTGTCCTGAGAAACAACCATGAACTCGGTGCTGGCAATTAAGCCACCGAACTGGGTCTTCAGGTGGATCTTGCCGAATGGGGTTTGCTCTGTCCTGTCGTACCCCTGGATCCTGAGGTCAGAGGGAGTCAAATCACCTTTGGACAGACCCAGCTTTCGCAGCGTCCGGGTCGGAATTAAGTTGATTCCAGAACCCGTGTCAACGAGGCATCGGCGGACTTCCACACCGTTGAAGTGGCCAGTGATATACAGTGGTCGAATGTGCCCCTGTATAGAGGAGTCTTCATCTTCACCGGAGAACGAGATAACCGCCTGGCATTCGGCGTTTTCAATCGTCTCGGTATGGAAGGCTTCTGCAGCTGCCACTTCCGTCTCGAACTGGAGGGGGCTCCTTAGGGCCTCGGCAAGTGCCTCGCGCATTTCAGATAACAGGCGAAGGGCCTCAAGGATGGAAAGCCTCGCCGGGATGCCGTCTAGATGCTTCAGAACATCGTACTTTCGTGCCAAACGCGAACCTCTGCTTACAGGAGGTCGTTCGGCATTTGGATGCACAGCGGGTCCGGCTGGCTGAACTGGCGAGTAACTAGTACTGGGTACATCTTGCTGCCTACCAGTAGAAGCCTGAAGAGTAGTCGCCGGGCTAGGATCGGACAGCAGAGGCTGGCCTGTCGCCGGGCAAGACTAGCTGTGATACGAACGAGGCGGCTATCCCTGATCCAGCAACACGAACGGCGGTGGAGGTAGAGCCGAGGGTGCCGGATGGGTCTGCGCGTGCTGAGATCTACGCTGAGCCTGCTGCCTGGTCTCGGTAGCATGCACGGCTCGGCCGCAAATGCCGGCTGACGTACCTCGATGACCGGTGCGGTTGCGATTCCGCCGACGCTGACGTCGGCTGGAAACGTTGGGGAGGTCTGCCTGGGGTTCCCCCTCATCGGGGGTCATATAGGGCTTTACCAGCTCCACGGTGTTAACCGAAGCGTACCCTTGACTATCGCTCGAAGAGTCATCCACCGCTGGGCGGATTCTGGGAGGAATGCCCATTTAGGGAGGCATAAAGTCGCCGAGAGTGCGGGATGACGACGGCACTGGCGGTGCACGTTGCTTCTTCTTGCGTCGCCGCTGCTTGCCCTTTTGGGCAGAGGTCGACTGTGAAGACGATGATGAGGCACCGGCTACTTCTTCTGAAGGTTCCGACTGCTTCAGGCGTGCCCGGATGATACCCTGGGCACGGACGACAGTTTTTCGAGCCATCCAGTTGTCGTATTTCTGGGACCCGCGGCTAGGGACCTGCTGCCACTCACCTTCGTTGTCGCTGCCGATTTCTGATCCCGCAAAGACGCCTGCCACTTGCACCGGCGCTGGGCCCAACTTGACTATGTTATTGTTGACCTGGTCCTGAAGCCAGTCTTTAAACACATAGCATCGCTTGAGGGTGTGCCCCAGGATCCGATGATAAGGGAAGTAGTTGGGGTGATCGGTGAGATGCGCCTCTGCCGGCCTTCTGCACTCAGGCAGACGCACAATCCCTTGCTCTAGAGCACTTCGGAAGTAACCAGGGACCTGATTTTCGTTGAACGAATAGGTATGGTACTTTCTTTCCAGGTAAGGATCCCTGGGGGCCTGGTCCTGTCGAGGGACCGGAGGGGCCTGCCGAGGAGGCGGCGCCTGGTTGTCTCGCCTAGGTGGCGGTGGCGCATTGCGCGGGGGAACCTGTCGGTTCTGAGGCGGTCGCTGCTGGGCAGGAGCATGCGCTTGAGGTGGAGGACCTCTGCGGGGTTGCGGGGGTGGTGCCACCGGTAGCAATTCCAGCTGCCTCGGGGCTTCTATTTGAGCCACTGCGGCGGGTTCAGCCCTGGCGGCCCTCCTGGCTGGGATCATAGGGGGCAGCAAACGTGCCTGACTAGCATGTTGCAGGGCCTCCTCGAGGCGATGGGCCTTATCCGAGAAATCTCTGAACCCTCCAGGGTAGTTCTGGGTAATCAAGGAGGGTACCAGCTCTGTCTTGACGTTCCCCACACACATCGTCAGTAATTGCTCCTGAGTCAGTGGCATATCGAGGGAATACGTAAGTCCTTTCCACCGGGCGATGAAGTCTGCAACCCGCTCATCAGGCCTCTGTTTGCACTTGAAGAGGTCCGCAATGCTGGTCTTTCGCGTGGTGGAGCTAAACTGGTATAAGAACTGCCGGCGAAGATCCTCCCAACCGGTCACTGATCCGATAGGGAGCTGGCTGTACCAGACAAATGCCGGACCTTCCAATGTCTGTACAAAACATCGGAGCTTAGCGGCTTCTTGCTGAGCCGGGGTCCCCAGCATGGGGCCACACCTGGAAGAGAAATAAGCCAAGTGCTGAGGTGGGTCCCTTGTCCCGTTAAATGGCAAGAAGGTGGGGTTCCCAAAACCCGGAGGCGCGGGCATATCATCCACCCACGCGGGATAAGGCCTGCCATCCGGTGGGACTGCCACCTGCCGTGTTTCCAACGCCTCGAGGCGGGCTGTGAGTGCCGCAATAAGGTCCTCCGGGTGGGGGTCCCTGTCTTGACGGGGATCCCTAACCACAAGCGCATTGCCAGGTTCTTCAACACGGTAGACGGCTTCGGCCGCTCGCGGGTCAACTGGCTGGACGACCTGCTGGGCGACTGGGGGAACCCGGGTTGGATTCTTCAGATTGCCCCGTCGCTCAGGGGGGTTTGGCGAGACGTATCGCGCCCTCTTGCCGTATGTTCTGGCTTCCGCCCTGTCCGCGGCAGTAGCATGATCAGGGTTGCCCGGAGGCATCTCACCGGGGGGAAATTGTTCCTGCCCCTGCTGCCCCGGCCTGGGATTACCATATTCGGGTCGCCGCTCTGCGGCGCGCTCAGCCAATAGTTCGTCAACCAGCCTCTTCTGCTCAGCAAGATGCTGATGTAACGTGGCCTTCTCAGGGTCCTCGTCTGTTTTCTACACAGAGGCGGACGGGTCGGGGTGCTTGACGGTTCCGACGTGCTCTTTACCTTTGCCGGTGTTTCGACTGAGTACCAGCGACTCGGTGGGTACGGGCAGGCCTAGCAGGTTCCTCTGCTGACGGGTGACTCTCCCTGATGGGTCGAGTAGTGGTGGTGCACCCTCTGGGGGGAAGTCTCCGTCAAGGAGTTCCAGTTAGTCTTCCCTGTCCACAATGTCGGCCATGTGGACCGCGATTCCTCTCGAGGGCATGTCCTCGATGTCGCATAGCGAATCAGGTTGTCGTCGAATAGGATCGAACAGAAGGGCAGCATAGTGTCCCCAGCCACGGACTTGCACATGGGGGGTGGATTCCCTGACGATCTTGCGGAGTGCCTTGAAACTCTGAACGCATTTTCGTTGGAGGGCACTCTGGTGACCGGGCGACTCAGGGTGCTGGGCCACAAGGAGCGCCGCTGCATCAACCAGGCGGCACTGTTTTCCAATCTCCTCGAAGTGCTCTCGACTCCTGGGGTACACTACCCGTTCACAGCGGAGGCGGAAGTGCGTCGCCCACAGGGTTCGAAAAAATCATCCCACTTCTTCAGGGGTAAGCGACTCGGGTACGCGGAAATTCAGCGCCGCCGTGGGCCAGAACTTCTCTGGGAAGTAGTCCGCTGCAAGAATACTCCAGAAGCTCCTGGGTTCGTCCTCGGGGTTCGGCCCTACATTACCCCACTCATCAACCGGGGCGGCTGAGGGACCGGTAGTGGTACCGAGGCGGACCTCTGGGATAGCAAACTCGGCGGTGGAGAATACGGCGAGCGAGCAGACTGGCCACCGAATTCTGGGCCTTCCTCTGAAGAGCGAGGTGACCTGACCACAATGTCACGATAGGACGGGCTAACAGCCACTACTTCGGGTATGGGAATCGCCGTTACCGGTGTCCGGTCATGTCGTGGCTCTACCACCGTTGACCCCCAAAACAGCTCCTCGTGATCCCGAGTAGAGGTAGAGGGCGCTTCGGGTGACGATGGCGGTGACCGCGCGGTCGAAACCTGCGAAGTTCTCAGAATCTCTTCCTCCTGGATATACCTGCGGAGAGAGACGGGAATCTGGTGGACCTCAAATTCTGGGAGAACGAGGCTGACGCGTCTGGTTCCTGCCCCAGTCCTTGATACGGAGGAGCTGGGAGAAGGTTCCATCGCTGAATCGCATTCCGCTTCCGAATCGGAGAAGCGGGCAGGTTTGATCTCCGCCTGGGCCTTCCCAGGATTCTTCTTGTGGCGGCGACAACCCGCTCTTCTGCCCCTGGGTGGCTCTTCGGGACAGGGTTGACCCCTATCAGGCATCCTTGGGGCGGCGCTGGCGCCATGGCGGAGAGGGCCCCCACTCGAGACAGCCGGGGTGCGAGGGGCACCAGGGCAAATGTCGAAGGGTACATGGGGAGGTCCTCCATGAACAGTACCCATGTGGGCGGGGCCTCTGTTGGAACTGGCAGGAGCATGGGGAAGACCTCCATGGTTGATGCGAGTGGAGCGAGGCTGACCTACACTCCTTGAGTTGCTGGGGCGAGGAGGACCTTCTCCGGTTGCAGAGATGACGTAGGGAGGACCCCCACGTTGAAGAAGGACCGGATGGACTGTGCCTTCAGAAGGATGGACTCCATACCCTGTACAGCGGGCGCGGGAAATGTTTCCGCGCTGAGCATCACTGCCACGGGGCAGGTCTTCTTGCAGGATGGGGGCAGCACGAGGCATGCCTCCATGAAGAACCTCAGAGCGGGGAAGGCCCACGCTCTGTAGAGTAGTGGTACGGGGAGGACCTCCGTACGGGGTGGCATCACCGCGGGTTAGCTCGCGGCGATCACTACTTGGGCCTGCAACCCGGAGAGTCAACCCAGCCTGCCCGTGGGGCGGTTGGGGTCTTGATCCTGGTTGGGCGAAGGGGTGCCCCTGCTCAATGTACGCGGGGGGCTTCATAATGTACGTCGGCGGTGGCTCGGGCCACTGTAGCTGTCGACGTGGACGCGGCTAGGCGAGCGTCCTCAGCCCAGGCCCGGCGCTGACGTCGGGTCAGGCGGGCCGGTGCAGGTGGTGCAGGGACGTAGTCTGCCTGCTCTTCCTGCGGGGCCGGACGACGGCGCTGACGTGGCCGGACGGGAGCTCTCGCCTGGGGGCCCTGGGTCGGGGCCCTGAGCGGACTGAGCCGGACAGTGCCTGCCTCTTCAGCGTAAGGCGAAGAGTCGTCCAGGCGTTCCGGAGATAGGCTCCCGAAACGGTTGAATGTCTGGGTGGGGAGCAGGGGCTCCCTGTGCGGCCTGTTAGGGTGGCGTTGACGGCGGGTCCTGGAGGCCTCCAGGTCCAGGCGGGCCATATCCCTGGTCGGGATGACCCCTTCCTCCTCGTACCTGCGCACGAGGCTGTTGATCACCCTTCGTTGGATGACCTCTGATGGGGAAAGGGGACGTGGACGTCCCGTATTCCGTGATGTGGCAGCCATCGTGGCGGTGGTGGCGCCATGTGGAGTGGTCGTCGTGGTGTTTCCCCTGCCCCTGCGCGGGCGAGGAGCGGATGGTGACCGCATCTCTGAAATAGCAACCTGGTTCCTGGCAAGCGAAGGGATCAACTCATCAGTACTGAGAGGAAAAGGATTGACAGCCAGTGCCCCAGCGTTCGTCCATCCTCCATGTCTGTGAGAAGGATCCATGCCAACACGCTGTAGAGCGGAGTGCCCCACGTTCTACTACCCCGACTGCCGGTGAGTTTCACAACAGGCCCGCCATTTTCTTGGCGGGACCAGGCAATGGATATCTGAATCCGGTGACACGTCAATCTACTGGTGTCTCGAACGCTACTAATCTCCATGCTGAGGAGAAGACCTTCACATCGGGTTCACCATTTCTGTTTCCGACGCTTTCTCCGGGGCGCGCGCGCATCCGTCCGTGAGGAGGGGACGTGCGGCTTTGTTGCCCCGCATTCCCGCTTTCCAAAGGCGGGCGGCATTCGTTCCTTGTTCAGGTACGTCTGCTCCTTGATCTAAACGGGATGATGGTATGTCGGTTCTTCCTTCCGTGGATTCCTCCTCAGAACTCGTCACCTAGTCCGGGTCTCCCTCATAGATTTAATACGTAGTTCGTGAAACTCTTCCCAGTGCCATGTTTCCATGGACGCCGGTTAATTACACTGCTTCTGTCGGGACATTCCAAAGGGTCCAGTCAGGGCAGCAACCTTCGGTCAGGGGAGTAGTCACGTTGAGGCATCAGTAGTGTGTCTGGATGCTGGGGTACCTGTCATGTCTGTCTGTTATCCTTGACCACAAGGCTTCTCAAGGGCGTGGAAGCCCGAGGCATCCCACATCGAGCGCGGGGAATTACATGTCATAGACACGTATCTGAGGTTTTCCTCAGCTTCCCGTGTTCAACACAGGGTATTCCGCGAGTTTAACGTCTAGCGGAGACGGTTACACCAAAGGCGTTCCATCCGAGGTTTTCCTCAGGCATCTCATGTTTATCACGAGGTATACCGCGAGTTTAACGTCTTGAGGAGACGGAATGAGGGTTATCAGAACGTCCCATAGAGACGGACTAGATTGGTATATCCCTAGGAGGGAACACCTGGAAGGTTTACCAAGGCGATGGATCAGAACGCCCAATGAGGACGGATCCGAGGTGGTGCACTCCCTAGATGGGAAAAGGGTGATGAATCGGGGTGTACACAGAGGACAACGACCCAGAGATATGATGGGGCTTACACGTGGAAAGCGGCCCATGCGCCGCTAGGAGCAGCGAGGAGGTGGATGGCATGATCCCATCGGGATGTGGCGGCCCGGGTGAGAATCAGGATGGGTGGTGGATGAATGAATGAAGTGGAGGGGGAATGAAATGGGACCATCGCAGGGGGTGACAGTGAAGTTGGGCTTGATCCTTGAGGAGGCTTCCTACGTATCCCCGTGGCAGGGAATCAAAGTCCGCGTAGTTCGGGATGGTGCCGGTAAACCGATGTGAAGCTGGACCTTGGTCCGACGGGCATCGTCAGCGTGCTGACGTGAAGATGGACCTTGGTCCGAGGGGAGTTGGGCTTGAACCTTTGGGAGGATTCCTACGTACCATGCCTTGACATGGATCAAAGTCCTCGTAGTTCAAATGGTTGGGTCGCAATGGCTTACCACCGGACCGAAGTGTAGTTTAACGTCATGCTAGACGTGGTAGAACACGACGTGAATTGGGTGATGGGTGGGCTTGAACCTCGTGGAGGCTTCCCACGTACCATGCCTTAACACGGATCAAAGTCCCCGTAGTTCAAAAGGGAATGTAGTTTAACGTCATGCCGGACGAAGATGGGACCCAGCGTGAAGAAACGACGGGTGGGTGTGTCGGTGAACCGACGTGAAAGTAGACCTTGGTCCACTATTGGTGGGCTTGAACCTCGTGGAGGCTTCCTACGTACCATGCCTTGACACGGATCAAAGTCCCCGTAGTTCGTTGGTTGGATGGGTCGCAATGGCTTACCACTAGACCGGAGTGCAGTTTAACGTCGTGCTGGACGGGGGTGAAACTCGACGTGAATGAGCGACCGAGCAATGTGGCTTGAACCTCGTGGAGGCTTCCTACGTACCATGCCTTGACATGGATCAAAGATCTCGTAGTTCAAATGGGGTTGGGTCGCAATGGCTTACCACTGGACCAGAGTGTAACCCGACGTGAATGAGCGACGGGTGGGCTTGAACCTCGTGGAGGCTTCCTACGTACCATGCCTTGACATGGATCAAAGACCTCGTAGTTCAGATGGGGTTTCGCCGGTGAACCGACGTGAAAGTAGACCTTGGTCCACTATTGGTGGGCTTGAACCTCGTGGAGGCTTCCTACGTACCATGCCTTGACATGGATCAAAGACCTCGTAGTTTAGGTGGGGTTTTGTCGGTGAACCGACGTGAAAGTAGACCTTGGTCCACTATTGGTGGGCTTGAACCTCGTGGAGGCTTCCTACGTACCATGCCTTGACATGGATCAAAGACCTCGTAGTTCAGGTATTGTTTTGTCGGTGAACCGACGTGAAAGTAGACCTCGGTCCACTATTGGTGGGCTTGAACCTCGTAGAGGCTTCCTACGTACCATGCCTTGACACGGATCAAAGACCTCGTAGTTCAGGTATTGTCAGGGTCGATGCTCACTCTAAGCCCACGTGAGTCATGCTCGGTGTGAGAAACAAGAGGTTGCACGGACCTGACGATCACGTCGCGAAGGGTGCGTCCGTGAGAAGCGAAGAGGGGCTTACGCGTTGGGCGGCCCATGGTGTTGGGACTTACTCCAGGATGGAGGCCCATGGCGCGACAAAGCGCGGGGAAGATGGACCTTGGTCCGACGATGGGAGGTGCCTCATTCCCTATCACGTCCTCCACTGACCTTGGTAGTGGGGAAGTACCGAGATGCACGGGTGCAATCATCCGTACCAAAGGTTAGGGGCTTACGCTCTGAGGCGACCCTTCCCCTGCGAACATACACCACTCCGACAAGGAGGATCTCATTCCATGTGCGGAAGAGTTCCATTCCCGTGGAGACGAGTGGTGTAAAAAATGTTCGAGTTGGGGGGACCCTTCGTGAGGGAGACGAGGTTGAGCCACAGTTTAACGTCATGTGTTGAGGACGTGGTGCTTGGCAGTTTAACGTCCTGCAGCTCGGACGAGGTGGGTTCATTTCACACCCCTAGGGCTTACATAACCGGTACCCTCTGGTCCTTGGGGAAGAGAAGGTGCCGGTAAGGCCATGGTAAAGGGGGGTCGTGGGACGAACCATCGAGGGGTCCACGTTAGCGTGGCTATGCGAAGAAGCAATAGCTGTTAGCGTGCCTATGCGAAGAAGCATTAGGCGAAGCAACGCTACGGGAGGTGTTGTCCATGGGACTTTGAAATCACATCGTGCAAACCTGGAGGGTCGCACGGAAAGAGGGATCGCTAAGCAGAGGAGTGTGCTTTGCGAAGTGGGGGGCCTTGGCCTTAGCATGGGGCATAGGTGGGAGTAGGAGGTGCTTCGCGAAGTGGAACAGTGTTCACGGAGCACTGCCTCGCGAAGAAGGAGTGGTTCGGGAAGCAGGGTCCTGCCAAGCAATGTACTTCGCGAAGTGGAGCGATCCTGCCTTAGCATAGGGATTACTCGTATGGGTTGGGTGTTTCGCGAAGCACAAGTGCTCCGCGGCTGCCCGGGTTCCCTTGGGAATCCCCTTCCTTTGCGAACGCCCTTGAGCTTCGCGAAGGGCATCCCTCTCGGAAGAGGGGCTCAAAACGAAACAAATCAGAGTCGTCTCGCGAAGTAGAAATACCTCGCGGAGCTCATGATTCCTGGGGCAAAGCGTGCTTCGCGATTCGGGAGAGGAGAAGCCGAAAGGTCGGATTGTCCGTCTCCGGGACTCAGGGGGAGTCGAGTATTTATAGGGAAGGGGCGCCGCGAAGCAGGGCTCGCGCGCCGCCTTCGGGGCTTCGCGGCGGCTCGCGAACGTCAAACGGGTTCGCAGAGGATTACCGCCTCCGGAGCTTCGCGGCGGCTCGCGAACGTCAAACGGGTTCGCGGAGGATTACCGCCTCCGGAGCTTCGCAGCGGCTCGCGAACGTCAAACCGGTTCGCGGAGGATTACCGCCTCTGGAGCTTCGCGGGGCCGCCAAGGTTGGGGCGCTTCGCGGCGGGGCTTCGCGGCTGTGCTTCGCGAGGCAGCGCGCCGGCTGTCTTTTTCGTTCCTTCCTTTCGGGCCACATTTTTGGCGCCAACAATACCTCATACTAATTAGAAATAGTTGATGTTGGACTTTGAGGTGCTTAGGGCTCATAAGAATTTAGACTTATTCTCCTAAAACTATCATTTGGTGATCTCTAGTAGTGAGATCAAGGGGACAAACCATCCAATAGGAACACCACATGTTTTGAATGTCATTGAATGTTCCTATTTATGGACATGTGTAATGGACTTCTCATCTGACATCATTTCATATGTGTTCTATTTGATTGTGAACATTTATGAAAGGAAAAATCATGATAATGAAATCATGGAATGGTACATTGTGTTGGGTGAGTCATTGGTGATATGACATTAGCTGAATGATCAATAAAGAATTTTTTTTCTTTTAACTTATGGTAATAATGTATCTAGGTCCATGTTGATTAGGATGATAGTATCTTCATAAGACCATATCCATGGAAGTTGAGGGTAAATCCATCCGGTTAGATCAATAAATAATAATGTAAGAAAAGGATGATGACATGGGTGCGGAACTAGATTTAGGAGATACTAAAGATAAAGAGATTATATTACATAGTGTGTGTTTTTTGATTGTTTATCATTTCTATGATATTGATTGTCTCTTTAGGGTCCATGATGGGTTTCTAGATCTCTCTCTTGGTCTGTGAATGATAAACACTACTATATATATAAGGGCCTAGAGTGTCACACACAATACCATATTAAAAAAACTTCCCTATTCAGTTGAATATGTATATAGGACATGGTGGTCCCCACTAATGGAGTTTGGGATTTCTCTTGGGATATTCGATACCCAAGGTAATAAATAAATTCATGTTATTTAAGTTAAGAATAATTGATATTGAATTTATTTACAAAATGTATTTACATATTCTAAGTAAACTCAGGGTAAAAATTATTTGAATCAATAATAGTTTAAAATATTTAAGTTCTAATTAATACTTGCAGGAGCGTCTAGCTGAGTAAATGGCTAAGGTATCATCATTAATTTATTTATTATACTAAAATATGGTGATAATAATAATTCTATATTTTTAAGAATTCATTCAGTTAACAAAATATTGTTTTTATTGTGTTTTAATTATTCATGGGGTCAGGTAGATATGTCTTGGTAATTTTCATCACACACTATACATAGAGGTGGAGAGGGATACACTAATCATTATTCACTATAAATTGATGTGAGCTTCTCTATCTTCTCCTCTCTTCCACATCCTAAAGAGAGAGATGCTTTGGATCCAAGCCATCAGATCGAGCACACTCTCATGCATCACAATCAAGGTGATGTGTTGATTGTCGGAGCATCAAAGGCGTTGTATGATGTTTTTGCAAACACCCATAATTCGACGATTGGTGTTCCCATGGATTTTTAAGCTTGTGTGGATAATCTAGAGGAATAATTATTCCTATAAATCAAGTAGCGATCATCATTGATGAGAAAACATCAAGAACAGATTTAGATCGAACCAAAAAAAATTTGGTTTTAATTTTGTCCTCAAGACTCTTCATGTGAGATCCTCATCTTATAACATGAAGTGCTTCACTAACAAATACAAAGTCATGTCATTTGTTTGTAGAAAATTATAAAATCCCATTTTTTGGGCTTCTGTTGCAGGACCGGTACCTTCAATTAGTATTAAAGGGATGTGTGATGTTTTTTAAGATAAAAAAAATTTAAAATTATAATAAATGTAAGAAAGGATGTCATTGTGATCCAAATGTTGTAGATGGTGACTAAATTTAACATTGGATGGTAAAGTTACAATTATCTGAAATTTTTAATATGAATTGAAAAACACTATTTTACGGGTATTATAATTTAAAAAACATATATGTTTTACATGATAATTTTTTTAAACAAAAATAGAGGATCATTTTTCATCATTGAATCTGATGAACGGTTGGATTCGGATTGCTGGAATAGTCATTTTCACCCGCTAGATAATTTTCCATCGATGTGTCTTATAATATAATTAATTTTTCTATGCCTACATTTTAGGATTTGGAGTTAAAAATATAAAACAAAACAAACGGTGGGTGATCGGCATTTCCGTGTCAACATTGAGTTAAATAAAATAAAAAAGGAAGCCGGTCAAGGGTCTCCCCCAACCACCCTCTTGTCGGCTACCGGTGTACCCAGCCTTCGCCTCCCGCCCCTCCTACAGAAGCTCTACCATGTGGAACACCGGAAAGGCCGCCAACCTGGCTACCCATCCGGCCTCCACCGCATGACTGCACCTCCACTAGGACCGGCATCCCTCATTTTCCTACACCAGTGCGACACCTGAACCCTCTCTTCTTGGTGGCATCCCCTTCTCTCATCGGCCTATCTAGTCGGGCCAGCCTCCAATCTCACCGCTTCCATCGAACCGCCTCCCTCGCCTGTTCCAGCCCGTGCCGTATCTCAATTCTGTGGTGATTTAGGGCATCATTATTCCTCCCATGGATAGACCCGACACCACTAAGGCCATCCACCACTCTCCAACTAGACGTAGGTGGTCCCACCTCCATGCACCACCGTCGACCTCCGTCGTCATCCCACTCGTTAGCTCTGCAGACCTCCCACCTCAAGCGACCGTGATTTTTCGGTCCCTGCCAATGCTTCAACCGGTTATCCTAGATCCCTCTATCTGTGATCCTATCACTCACCATATATGTTGCTACCAACACCCATGCATTGGACAGGTGACCCCTACCAAGGTCCGATTCAGGCAAAATTGGGGATAGGGGTTTTTTTTTTAATGGGTTTAGGGTAAATATATTTAAAGATATGAGGTTGTTGAGCGCTCAACACTTCGGGTGGCTAGCGCCACATTTACCCCCCTTTTTTTTAGATTTTTCTTTTTTTTTTGTTTTCTGGTTTTGTTTTTTGTTTTTTGCACCCATCCCTTTTATGGTTTTTTTGTTTTGTTTTTTTTGTGCACCTCATCCCTTTTTAATAAATAATTTCAAAATAAATAAATAAAATTTTAAAAATAAACTTATAAATATGTATTTAAAAATCTTAAATTAATTATTATTATATTTATAAATATATTTATAATTATATAATTATAAAATTATATTTATATAGTTATAAACCTTATTTAATTATTTAATAAAATAATGAAATAAACCGTATATATAATTATTTATATAAATTTATAAATTTATATATAATTTTGTAAATAAAAAATATGTATTAAATTAAAAATATATGGTTTATTTATATTTATATATTTATATTATATAAAATATAAGGGTTTTTTTTCCGATTTGTGTGTTTTACTTATATATTTACATATAAATATTTTAAATATTATAATTATAAATAGTTATATATATGTGTGTGTATAAATATAATTATGTATATATATAATTAAAAATAAATATTTATAAATATAAATTTATTTATATATATTTTTTTTAAATAAAAAATATTTTTGTAATTATATATTTATAAACTAATCTTTATAAATAAATATTTATAATTATATAAATATGAATATATTTATAAATATATAATTTTGAAAATATTGTTACATATATATTTAAAATTTATTTATAAATATATTTAATATTCATATATGTATAATTATATTTATAATTATATTTAGAATTATATTGTAATTATAGTTATACTTATATATTTATAATTATATATTTGTACATATATATATAATTTTAAATCTATAATTACTATTCTATGTTTACATAATTATAAGTAATTATTTATAAAAAAATTTGAAATATTGTTAAACATATAGTCTTTCAATACCACCTACTTGAAACTTAAAAATGTTTCAAGTACGTGACTTTGAAAGCCTATAAAATATAATCTATATGACCAATATGAATGAAACTTAAAACATGTATTAAAAATATACTAAATAGATGAAAAATAAAAAATTACGTAAAAAATGTCGATAGAAAATATTTTATAGGCTTTCAAAACCACCTAGTTGTAACTTAAAAATGTTTCAACTATGTGACTTTGAACGCCTATAAAATATAATCTATATGACCAATATGAATGAAACTTAAAACATGGATAAAAAATATACTAAATAGATGAAAATGAAAATATTTCGTAAAAAATGTCGATAAAAAATATTTTATAGGCTTTCAAAGCCAACTACTTGAAACTTAAAAATGTTTCAACTATGTGACTTTGAACACTTATAAAATATAATCTATATGAGCAATATGAATGAAACATAAAACATGGATTAACCATATACTAAATAGATGAAAATAAAAAAAATACGTAAAAAATGTCGATAGAAAATATCTTATAGGCTTTCAAAACCACCTAGTTGTAACTTAAAAATGTTTCAAGTATGTAACTTCGAAACCCTATAAAATATAATTTATATGACCAATATGAATGAAACTTAAAACATGGATAAAACATAAACTAAATAGATGAAAATGAAAAAATTACATAAAAAATGTCGATAGAAAATATTTTATAGGCTTTCAAAACCAACTACTTGAAACTTAAAAATGTTTCAAGTATGTGACTTTGAAATTCTATAAAATATTATTATTTAATATTCAATAATTAATTAGTTGGTAATATAATTATTAATTATTATTCATCATTATAATTATTAATATTAATGGTTAATTATTAATTAATTAATTACAAATTAGTAATTTACATTTATAAATATATTTATTATTATATAATTATAAATTTAATGTTTTTAAATATTTAAGTGGTCGTGTAAAATATTTTTTGTTCACTATATGTATGTTTTTCTTTTCATTTTTCAAGAAATTATCAGATGTTTAGTCGGTGTGACAAATTTTGTTTATATTGTACTTGTACTTTTATAATTTAATAGTTAATTGAAATCAGTTTGTATTTATTATATTTTTGATTTTCTTGTTATTTGACTTAAACAACAATTACTTATCATAGTGAATAAGTTTTTAAATATATACAACATTACATCCAAAAACATCAACGACGATGCCCCCCTATACCACAACGCAGCGTCTGAATCTCACGTCCTCTCCGCGTCCGATGTCCATGTTGCTCCGGTGTCCTCTCTGCAGGTTCTTCCTCTTCCGGTGCTTCGAGTGCCTCCCCATGGTGCTGTGTAGAGGACTGACCAAAACCATGTGAGGAGGACGCCACAAAACCATATGGGGTACCATATGACTCTGAAGCTCCTATAAATGGTAGAAATGAGGTACTGAAGAAGGCCTCGTCGGGAGGAGAGGGGGCCGCCATAAGCTGTGTGACTGCACCCAGATCGAAGTCCATAGTAGTCTGCGGAGACACCATATGTGGTATATAAGCGTCTCCCTGCTGTGCAAAATCATCAGTCGATTGAGCCGGATCGTCTCTCTGTGGTGTGAAGACATCTACAGGAGCCGCTCTCAGATGTCGATGTCGTCGGCTCTACCCCTCCGGATGTACTCGTCTCTGTCGTCCAGCTGGCGGCGGCGGTGGCGGTGGCGGTGCATCCTTCTCAATAGGCATAGCAGGGACATCATCATCCTCAGGTGCTTCTGCCTAAATATATGGATCAGGATATATCTGTGGATCCTCATCAAAAAAATATCACGTATCAACCAGAGATGATCTAATAGAGCCACCACATCCCGATGAACTACCTCCCGCAGAATATATGCATGCTCCTGAGGCTGTGTGGAATGTGCAAGCTGGCCAATGGCATCTTCCTAAAAATGAAATAACAATCAAATTAATATAAAAAATGAGTTAAAAAAATTAATAAATCTTAGTAAACATACCAATCGCTGAATGTCAATCCCCTGACGTGTAAGGTGCATGATGGTGTGATGTCGATACCAATGTGCATAATCCCCCTGATTAGATAAATGAGAGTGTGATGTGGTATATCCATGTGGAAAGATACTGAATCGGGCACGCCTGTCCCAAAGATGGATATAAGATGCATGATGCCACCGCCAGTCTGTCATCTGTCTACCTATAAGCACAATCGAATGTAACACGGTAGACTATCATGGTGCCAAGGGGATATGCTGTATAAAACCGAACTGGCGCATGACCTGGTCTGGATGGTGCCACTCAATGATGTGGAAGTGAATGAGTGGCACTACTGCAGCACGATCTCTATCCATAGCTGTGTAGTATAGTAGAAGTGATGCGTAGTCATGACCTGTATAAGGAGTCCATGAAACTTGAAATCTAAACTCAAAAAATAAGTCATATAGTAGCATGAAAATGTTACTGAGATTATATTGAAATAACTTAAAATAGTGATAACAAAACAAATTTTCCTACAAAAAAGTACTGTTTAACTTACATCACCTGGCACTATAGCGTCGAATATCTGTCGGAAGATGTGCACACTATGTATCGGAGTATGTGAAAACTTCTGAGACTGACTCCACCTGGTGAAAAAAGAGTAATCTACAGTAATTTTATAATAAACAATAACAAAAGTACTAAATAACCGAAAGTAATGACGTAGACATACCATCGTCCCCGAGGACAGTCCTGAAGTAGCTCTGGTGCAAGCGGTGCGACAAATCGAGGAGCGATGCGTGGATAACGCTCCCAGACCCACATCTGTACTAACACCATGCAACCTGCAATCTGATGTGAATAGGCCTGACAACTGGTGCAGAGAGATCTGTACAGATGCACTAATACAGCGGACCCCCAACTGTATTTAGCCGTCTGATCCAGATCCTCATGTAATGGGAGGTACATCATGTGTACCAAAGCGGTTGAGTAGTCGACGCACAACATGCCTCCGAGCAGCTGCAAAATGTATGCACGTGTGTGCTGAAGAAGCATCTCCTCGTCTGCATCATCAGGAATGACGTCAAAATGTTGATCAAGCCACCTCATGTGCAAGCGCGAACCCTGGAGGACACCCCGTGCACCGACGACGTCAATTCCTAGCAACCTCTGTATGACTACAACCCAATCGCCAGTACTGGAACCCGTAACTGCATCTCCATGGATAGGTAACCCCCAACATGTAGGCGACATCCTCTAATGTAATAGTCATCTCCCCCTCTGGGAGATGAAATGTGTGTGTCTCTGGCTGCCATCTCTCAACCAACGCAGCTATCAAATGATGGTCGATGGTCTTGAAGTCACACATAGCGACTCTATAAAAGCCTGCACATCTAAGGTATGGACAAATAGCTGCCGGCAGTGACTCATGATGGAAACGATGCGCTCTCCGAACATGAAGATGTCTAACAGGTCATCGCGCCAACACATCGCGCGACATGTGCATCTCCTGGCCAGATAAAGGTGGCTGCTTCATCTGAATCTGCAAACAGTAAAACATTAATTTCATGTAAGATATGACATTTATCATGTAAGATATGAAATTTATCATTTAATATTAAAAGAAGCATAAACACATTGGGTTAGTTGTTGTCTCCCGTGTTGGGGTGTTGGGGTGAAGACGTTCGGAGTTTCCTTGTTTTTGTTTTGTGGTCACTGTAAGTTCATCTTTCATTATAAAAAACTAATGAAATTTTAATTTAATAGTTCAAAGGGTTTTGTTTTCTTATACAAGTACATTCATTTTTTTTGAGTTGGTGTTTTCTGTTTAAAGCTACTCATGTAATGATGATCGTTCGACAAAAAATGTCATGTGAAATCGTGGTACATTTTCCAAAAGTTACCCTATATACAAGTAACAAAAATATAATTAAAAATGGCGATAATGATAAAAATGACTACATGTACAAAGTTTTACAGTAACTGATAGAGTACATGATTCATTTTAACCATTAGATGATTGCCCTATGTGTCTAGGGAAACGTGTCTTCGTATGACCTTCCTGGCGGCATATGTTGCACCGCCGTCCAGCTAGATGTTCACTAGGCCAATCCATCTCATTCTGAATACGAGTCTACTTTGGCCTCCCTTTAGGTCAAAGTCTATTGTTGTTCGGTAGAAGTGTGGGTGCGCCATCAGGCAGCTGAAAATTCTGATATTCCCCGATTGGCATCCATGGAGTACTGTAGCAGGAGTAGATTCTCTCGAGTCGATAAGCTGGATCAACGAACTGCTCCCAAGATACGTGTACGTAAGCACATGCAACCATCACATGACCACATGGATATCTCAGTGCCTGAAAGTTTCCACAATCACAGTAACGCTTCTCCAATAAAACAACTTGCACATGACTATTGCTACATGGCACAACATCACCGAGCTCAGCAAACTCAAATCGTTGCTCTGGAAGATTAAATGCAGTTACATGGTAAGTTGCAGCCTCCTGAAGAACTGTATCTAGCTCGCGTTGGAAATGGTGTCCATAGCGCATCCCTCTATTCAAGTCCTCTTCAGCTTTCTTTCCTCGTTCCCGAAAGTACTTTACACTACGATATAAGGTATCTTGTACCAACCCTGAAATTTAGATTTACGACATTATACAAATATTATATTATAATAGTAGCTCTTCTGAGTAACATATATTCAAATATTCGTATTTACCTGTGATAGGTAGTTTTTAAACTCCCTTGAAAACTCCATTTATACATTCTACGATGTTGGTCATCATATGACCATATCTCCTCCCATCATCATATTCCAACGACCATTTCTGCTTTGGAATTTGCATAATGTAATCATACACTTCCAGATTCACTATGTGAATATCTTGAAGACGCTCCTCCATCCTTTGTTGTTGAGGCTCATATGCTATTATACAAGTAGTCATCTAAATAGTTATGAAAATAACTATGAAAAAAACATTTTAAACAGAAAAGGATTTTCATACCATTTTTTAAGATTGCCTTTTTCATCGACTCATTCTTGAACTTATTTCGCAAATTGATGGGAATGTGTTGAATACAGTATCGTTGATGGGCATAAGGTGGTATCCACGAAAGACCCTCAGATTGTATCGCCTCCTTGATTGCATAGTGGTGATCCGAAATAAGACAAATCCCTTCTGCATCCGTAACAAACTCTCAGATACATGCTAGAAACCAGCTCCATGATGAGAAGTTCTCTTTCTCCACAATTGCAAATTCTATAGTCAGAGGGGCTCAATTTCCATCTTGTGTGGCAGAAATCAATAATGTTCCTGTATACTTTCCATACAGAAATGTGCAATCAATCTGTATGAACTGCTTGCAATGTCTAAAAGCCACCACACATGGTAAAAATGTCCAAAATAATCTATCAAACACAACCATTGAGCGGTCAAGTTGGTTCTGTTGGTTAACATATTCAACAATATGTAACCGATAGACTATTTGATTGTTGTGGCTTAGAAGCTCCAACAGTTGTGGTAAAACTCGATAAGAGTCATCCCAATCACCATACACTTTCACAATAGCCTTTTTTCGTGCTTCCCATGCCTTCTAGTAAGAGATTTGATACCCAAAAACCTTTTTGATTCGCTCAATAACCAGAACCACAAGGATGTATTAACATGATCTAATCATTTCAACAATAATAGTTGAAATAAACTCAACATCTAATGAAGAGTGTTCTTGTGCCAAGCTTGGTTTCACACAAGTGTGTGGAGTAAATCTAGTGATGCGCCAACAGTGAAAATTGTTATCAATAATAGCTCACAGACGCATTTGACAGTTCGATTCATATTTGCCACAACAGATCAAATAGTAAGATCTCTTTGACTCTTCTACAACATATGAGTAATGTCTTTCAATGTGATATTGTTTTATCACATTTTTCATTGCTTCTTTTCTCTCAAACTCTCTGCCAATATACAGAACACCATTATCTGACACTCAATTTGTGCCACCAATGATTCCTAGAAATTCTGAACTATGATTAATAACTGAATAATCAAATTCTGGCAAGTGATTCATGCCTTCAGTCGACCATGAATCCAATAGTGGAGAATGGTTTAATGGTCGGTTGAACCTCACATGAGTTGGTACAAAATGATCTTCCACATGCTCTTCTTATTCTTCAACTTCCTCTTCATCATCTTCTTCAAAATTGTCATCATCCTCAAATTCATCAACCAATGCATCTAAAGTATGTGGAGGACTATCCATTGAAACCGTGGCCGATGGAAATGATGGAACAACTAGCGATGCTGATGGAACATCTTGATGTGAAAGAGTATATGACATAGTCTCATGAATTTGAGATGGGTCAACTTCCAATGTCGATGGAACCTCCATTGTAGCTATAGTGACATACAACTCCATCATTTGATTCTCAGGTATATACTTAACCAATGAAAGTATATATTCCCAATCATCATCATCATTTATCGGATAGGGAACATGCCAAAACCTATCTATAAATTGGAGATGTCTGAATGTGATGGACTCTATCACTTGATTCCTCGCCAGTTTTAACTTCCGATGAATTTTCCTTTGCATAGCTTCCAAAGTAGTACATCCTCCAAGCATCACAACAGCTTATGGATGTATACTATAACTACATACTTGTTCTATCTCAATTATTTAACCATTGCAATAAATATAGGCAGCGACCATCTTTTTTATCTAAAAGAAACCATTGTTATTAATTAAATCTGATTAAAGAATAAATTTATGAATGCATGCTTCTAGTAATTTAGGTTGGAATCCTAATCCCTCCCCCAAATCAATATGTTCAAACCATATTCATGTGTAACTATTTACACAACCCACAAGTTTGTGTTACTTACCCAAAAATAGAAGTCAAACATATTTATACATATCCACATGCATTATATGCATGAGGTACACGAACACGTCATGTAAAAGCATAAAGTAATATGAAATTGAAAATATCCACATGAGTAAGCCCGGAGCGACAGATAGCCAACCCCATTCACTTTCCTAGACAAGGCAAGCCTCAAGGAATGTAGGTGGTCCGACCCAAAGCCCCTCTACCCGGGAATACTTTACTCAAGAGAGCAATCATTTCATGACAACTCTAACACTTAATATGCAAAAAATATATTGAACTACTACATTCAAGTTCATAACTTCAATTTCAAACCGAGGTCAAGGTAGATTGGAAACTAAATTCATTATCATACCTAGAATGTAATGCAAATGTATATTCCGGAAGCAATTTACTACTACTTCGCTAATTAATATAACTACTTCACTGATTAATATAACTACTTCCCTGAATAATAAAACTACTTCACTAATAATAATTAATTAATAACCTAATTACCATTAATTAATAACTTAATTAAAATTAATTAATAACCTAATTACAATTAATTAATTACCTAATTATGATTATTTAATAACCTAATTATGATTATTTAATAACCCCTAATTATTATTATTTAATTACCTCATAAAAATTAATTAACAACCTAATTACAATTAATTAATAACCTAATTATAATTAATTAATAACCTAATAATTATTAATTAATAACCTAATAATTATTAATTAATAACCTAATAATTATTAATTAATAACCTAATTATTATTAATTAATAACCTAATTATTATTATTTAATAACCTAATTACAATGAATTAATAACCTAATTACAATTAATTAATAACCTAATTACAATTAATTAATTACCTAATTACAATTAATTAATTACCTAATTACAATTAATTAATTACCTAATTGGGATTATTTAATTACCTCAAAAGAATTAATTAATAACCTAATTACAATTAATTAATTACCTAATAATTATTAATTAATAACCTAATAATTTTTAATTAATTACCTAATTATGATTAATTAATTACCTAATCATGATTAATTAATTACCTAATTATGATTAATTAATTACATAATTATGATTAATTAGTAACTCAATTATGATTAATTAATTACCTAATTATGATTATTTAATTACCTAATTATGATTATTTAATTACCTAATTATGATTATTTAATAAGCTAATTATGATTAATTAATTATCTAACTATGATTAATTAATTACCTAATTATGATTAATTAATAACCTAATTACAATTAATTAATAACCTAATTATTATTAATTAATAACCTAATTACAATTAATTAATAACCTAATTATTATTAATTAATAACCTAATTACAATTAATTAATAACCTAATAATTATTAATTAATAACCTAATTACAATTAATTAATAACCTAATTATTAATAATTAATAACCTAATTATAATTAATTAATAACGTAATAATTATTAATTAATAACCTAATCATTATTAATTAATAACCTAATAATTATTAATTAATAACCTAATTATAATTAATTAATAACCTAATTATGATTAATTAATAACCTAATTATGATTAATTAATAAGCTAATTATGATTAATTAATTACCTAATTATGATTAATTAATTACCTAATTATGATTAATTAATTACCTAATTATGATTAATTAATTACCTAATTATGATTAATTAATAACCTAATTATGATTAATTAATAACCTAATTATGATTAATTAATAACCTAATCATTATTAATTAATAACCTAATCATTATTAATTAATAACCTAATTATGAATAATTAATAACATAATTATGATTAATTAATAACCTAATTACAATTAATTAATAACCTAATTATGATTAATTAATTACCTAATTATGATTAATTAATTACCTAATTATGATTAATTAATTACCTAATTATGATTAATTAATTACCTAATTATGATTAATTAATTACCTAATTATGATTAATTAATTACCTAATTATGATCAATTCATTACCTAATTATGATTAATTAATTACCTAATTATGATTAATTAATTACCTAATTATGATTACTTAATTACCTAATTATGATTAATTAATTACCTAATTATGATTACTTAATTAGCTAATTATGATTAATTCATTACCTAATTTTGATTAATTAATTAGCTAATTATGATTAATTAATTACCTAATTATGATTATTTAATAACCTAATTATAATTATTTAATAACCTAATTATGATTATTTATTAACCTAATAATTATTAATTAATAACCCAATTATAATTATTTAATAACCTAATTATAATTAATTAATTACCTAATTATAATTAATTAATTAACTAATTATGATTAATTAATTAGCTAATTATGATTAATTAATTAGCTAATTATGATTAATTAATAACCGAATTATAATTAATTAATTAACTAACTAATCATTTCATTACCTAATTACATTTTAAAAAACTATACTATTTATACAATACAAATATTATATACTAATTATATAAATTAAAAAACTAAATTATTGAATCAAAATATTAAATACATTTAAAGAAAGATTTACCTCAAATTTGTGGAGACGTAGCTACACAGGCAGAGCAACCGGAGAGGCAAGGCTACGCAGGCAGTGCAACCGGAGAGGCAAGGCGCAGAGCAGGCAGAGATTTTTAGAGAGAGAACTTTGAGAGAGAGAGAGAGGAGGGGAAGTGAAGAGATGAGAAATGGGGTGGGTGAGGGGCCCTATTTATAGGTAGTGGGGATGTTTCGGCGCCACTTCAAGTGGCGCTGAATGGAGAGGGAGTAAGGGGGCAGCGCCACTTCAAGTGGCGCTGCCCATTTTTTATATTACTTCAGCGCCACTTGAAGTGGCGCTGAAGGCTTCCTCCACCGAAATGGCCGAGCGCCACTTGAAGTGGTTCTCGACCTCCTATTCCTTTGAGCACCACATGAAGTGGCGCTCAAACACCCCATTTTCCTAAATTATTGCACCATTAACCCATTAAAATAAAAAAAACCCCGATCACAAAATACGCCTCGGATTCACCACGAAATGGGCTCGGGTGGGTTGACCCCGCAAGGAACCAGTGTGTATGGGCCTTCCCAGCCCAGAACCACCTTACACGGGGAGATCTGTATGGCCGGAAATAGACCTGCACAGGTTTTTCCTAACTTGTATAGGCCATGAGAAGAGTTTAGGGGCAAATTAAATTAAATTATTATTATTTTTGTTTTAAATTAAGTTAATTAAATTTTAATATTTCGTTTAAAATTTATTTTCAATCATGTGGGAGAAAATAATTTAATTTTGGTGTTAAATTAAAATAATTAACTAATATAATTTTTTATTTTAAATTTAATTTAATTAATGGGACTGAAAATTTAAAATTATTGAATTAAAATAAGAGTTAATTTTAATTCAAAAAAAAGTTCCTTGAGTATAATTTAATGAAATTTTATTTCTATTTTTTCATTTACATTAATACACAATTTTAAAGTGTATTAGCCTGCTCATGATCCATTGATTGACCAATGCATTTATGGTTCTTTTTTTATATAATTTTTTATTGTAATTTTTATTGGTAATAAATAGTTTAAATATATGGAGATATATGGATTGTCTGGGTCCTTAAATGTATAATGGAATGCATGCCCATTTTGCAAATGTAATTTTATATTACATAGACCCCCATGTATTCATGAGAGTATTTTTGTATTTTGATGAGATGAGCAGTGACACGCATCATGCCAAGTTATGGCGATGCACTAGAGAGGAGAATGAAACATTGGATGGGAATGCGTTGTAACTCGAGTAGCAACCGACACGACTTATGGTATATCACCTAGGGTCTAGGTTCATCCATTATTCACTCAATGGATCAACCATTAGTATTATCTCATGATCACATCATCACTTTATTTTTTCAAGTTTTATTATTTTTTTCATGTGTAGTTTACGCATGATCACATAAATAATAAATATGCATCCACAGATAATATGAACATTTGATGTGATGAATTTTTCTATTTATCTCATAGTCAGTTTTGAGTGCAATCACATAGAATATTCTTATGATATTGAAAATTATTTCTTTCATCACATAAAAATTAGAAAACCCATCAAAGAAATAGTAAGTTTAATCTTCATTCCATTATTTAAAATTTGACAAAATAGGGTGTTTGGTGTTCTTATCATCCAAATTTAAGGGTTCCTCTTACTACTGGGGAGTTCTTATGAGAGTGGTGGGTTGACATACCTAAAGTGGTAGTAAGTATTATCCAAATATAACATTCTATAATTTTGAAGTCAAGAACTGAGTAAATAAAATTATGATTTTAGAAGTTGAGACTTTACTCAATAGATTAAGGAACCATAAGTTAATATGGTTGGCTATCCAAACACCTACCTTGGACCCTACAAGTAGTGGAGTAGCCAAATCTTGTAGACTATGTGGAGAGAGTCATGGATCCTTTCCACTAAAAGAATAGATAGAAAGAATACTATGATTATAGAATAGAGGGTTCCTAGAATTCGATAAAATAGTAAGAGAGATTTAGTGGTTTACTTAATTAATAAAAATGTATAAATCGAAAATCATGTTTAAAAATTTCAAATTAGTTGGTATTTTAATTTTTATGAGAATGGAAAGTTATACAACAAATAAACTTGTGATAAATAATTGGAATTTTTTTTCTCACTAACATAAATTTCAAAATGTATTACAAGCACTCGTGCACAATATTATAATATAGGAAATTCTAGGTATTGGTGTCCTAATACTTGTTAATCCACCTCAAGAAGTGAGGGTGTGAAAATTATTATAGGAGGATCATATATATAGAATATGATTTTAATTTCATAATGTTATCATCAACATCTGATGTTAGTTGGGGTCACTACATCAGTACAAGGGTGATATAACATGATTTCTCATCTTTGAGAAGTTTGAATGGTGAAATTGAAACATGATATGAATAAGTTGATGATTATACTGGCATGTGTAAATTGAAATATGGATCATGATCTTTCAATGGATCCCTTTATCATAACATTTTTACCCAAATACTATAGTTTCTTTTAAGGTTACATAACATGAAGAATGGAGTACACGTTTGTGGTTAAAAAATGAGTAGAATATTGTAAACACTATATTTCCTATTTATCTAAGGTTATCATAGTAAATAATAATATAAAATAAATATTAATCATAAATTATTATTGTGAATAAATTGAATGTAAATGTGAAAAGGACAATGAAAAGTAATTCTAAAGGCACAATCAAAACATACATCAAGGAAATATGTTTTGACATTAGGTTTTTTTCATTGCATATTATGAAATAAAACTATGGAAGTTTAATCATAATGAATTTAATTAGAAAAGAATGTTTCTTCTTCTTTTTAGATATATTCGTCAAATAAAAGTAATTTTCAAACATATTTCTTGGGTATTAAATTCATTATGCCTTTCACATATGTGTATTTAAATATAGTAGCCATGTATGTATAGAAATGTTACTATAAGTTAGGTGTATTCTCCAAGTATCCAAGAAATCTTTATTCCTAGTTCAACATGTGATAAGAACATGAATTAAATATTTCCAAGTGAATGATTCTTGTAAAACTATTATTGAGTATAACTAGCACATTTATCTCCCTTGTCCATAGGGAACAATGATACATTATTCCATGTTTCAGGATAAATTTTTTGGCGGTGTTTAATACTAAACCAATAGTTTAGTAATACATGAATCATAGGCAATACCTGATTAATATAAATGAAATACATATTTACATAGTTATGGAAAGATAATCTTTGTCAATAATGTCTAAAATTTTACATCATGTATAGGCCCAGTTTGGTATTCGGGCTTGTAAATCTAAACACCTTTTTTATTATCGACATCATTAGTTGGGACAGAGAAACCATTAGAAAGAAAGGAATTCCACAATGAATTAAAAATTATTTCAAATAGAGAGTGTGAAGTATTTCAAGGGAAATATATAGGTATACATACTACCTAAGATTACTTTATGTAATTATGGAATAGTAAAGTGATGTATATGCATGGTTAGAAGATACGAGTTTCTTTAGGCAGACATGCTAAAGAATATCTTGACTAAAAAATAGTCAATCAATATAGTGTAGCATGGAGTAATTCATAAACACATATTACCTTATCACCTGAAAAAATGGATGTTAATGAGGAGGTTCGATGATGAAGTCTTACATGTTAACATTGATCAATGAAATATATCATTGATCCATTCCTAAACACACATTTTATACGTCATATTTATGATGTAAGTAGTATCAATGTTCTATATTGTAGAAACTTACATTATATATCCTGAAATTCTTCACAAATAATTGTGATATCCCAAAAATGTATGCAAAATATAATGAGAAATGGATATCATAAGGGTTGTAGTATTATTGAAATACATCATGTCATAAGAAATGTGTTAAGATGAATATATTTTGATTGGTTATAAAAATTGCATTAGGATAATTCCAAGTGAATCTAAAGTAACAATCCTAATAGTTTCTTAGGATGCTAGATAATTCCCAATGAAATAAAAGTGATAGTCATGTGATATACTACATTTATATAGATGGTTTCACATCTACATTGTGATAGTTGGAGCCATATTGACTTAGGTTTAGTCAATTATAGAGATGCACGTGTAGTTGGAATAGGAACAAGTTCCCCAAGTGTACGGGGAAAAAGAATATTATAGAGACGCATACTATGTAGGAAGGTCAAAACCACAGTGATGATTTTAAATTCAATTTTTTCAGTGACACATTATTCATTGTGAATAATAAAATCTAAAATTGAGTAGTATATGGAAATTTTCAATGATTGGAAAGACCTATTAAAAATTCAATAATGTATTTCTTGTATTGAAATGAAAAGGGGCATATTATTTTCTTACTGTGATGGGTATTCATGTGAAATGATACATGGATGGTAGATGTGTAGTTCCATTAAGGCTCAATTGTTTATACCAAATTGGGATGCATAAATTTCTTATAATTATATTCATCATAGCTACGTTCTATGATAATTGTATAGAGCATTGGATGTCATGACCACCGATTGTGTAAGGTTTATATACAATACAACCAGAAAGGGATAGTCATGTCCTAGAATGATAATAAAGGTTTCAAGTTACTAAAATCTTATTTATGATTGATTTAAGAAATAGGATCCTAGAATATTCATTTGGAATGAATCATTACCACATGTCTACCAGAGGTTAGTGGGAGTGCCGGTTTTTTCCAAGTGAAATATGTTTTTTAGTATATGGAAAATATTTATTTGTCATCAAGATAGTTAATACTATAAAGATCGAATATATTATCTCGATATTTAATAAAATTAGAAACCTATGTTCTTGGGAACATGATATTTTGAGCTATATATAATGGTTTCTTGGACTTTTTCAATCATATAGATAGTGACATAGTATTTGAAAATTACAAGTTGAAACAATTTGAGTTAGAATTTTTAAAAATGTCACATGGCATAAATCCCTCTATGTTTACATGTCTCTGACATTGGAGGATATTTATGTAGTGAGTTGAATATCACGTGTTTCAGTGATTGATCAATCACCTATGTCATAATATGTAAAAAATTGATATTTCTAGTACATAATTTATAGTAGGAAAATATCATATGTTTCAAGGAGTACTGCAATGGTTGCTGTTAGAACTATATCATTGTACATTGGAAAGAATAAAATATGTATAATTGGTAAGTTTATAAGAAAGGACACTAGTTTTTAGTGGACAAAAACTTGTCTTCCTTTGATCAATGTTATAAAATATCATAGTTAGTGTAAGGTGATGAGTGAGACAAAATCATATAATCCAGTTATAGTCATACCTACAAGTACCAAGTACATTAATGCTTTTGATGTAGATAAGCTATTATAGTTCTTGGAATCACCCATAGTAAGTAAAGTATTATCATAATTTAAATTATGATATTCTTACATTCCAATATGTCAGGTTATGAAAGTGGACAAAAGGGGTTTACTTAGGATTTCATATCATTAGATGTTTTTGATAAGGAGGTGAGGTTACATATAGCACAAATGTCACATGAAGGTATCATGGAGGACCAAGCTACCAGATCTGTGACTCAGAATAAACATTATTTTGATAATAGGAGAGCTAAAAAAGTTGATTTTCATGTTGGATCTAGTGTTAGTGGGAGTGTTGTAATATTGGGTACCCTAGACCCAAATATTTAGTACTTTTAATTACCATGTATTATGTACAGTTATATATACATGATTTATACTTACCATTATAGTCGTGACTTTTTTACATACACTATTTAAATGGCAATGTCTATAGATTAATTTCCATAACAAAATGTTATAGCAGATCCAAGGAAATAATGGGAACCTCATGGTACTATGAAATTAATCTTAAATATATGTCATCTTGTTTAGATACATATTACTGACTGGACATATATATATTTTACTATGAGGTGTTAGGGGCTCATAAGAATTACAACTTCTTCTCGTGAAGTTTTAACTTGGTGATCTCTAATAGTGTGATCATGTGGTGAGACCCACCAATAAAAACACCACATGATTGGGGTTTCATGGAATGATCCTATCTATGAACATTTGTAATCGTCTCCTGAATTGATATAATTTCCAACGAGTTCCATTTGATTTCATACATTGATACAAGGAAAAAACCATGATAATGAATTCATGGAGAGGTGGCTTGTGTTGGGTGCATCATTGGTGGTATCACATTGGTTGAATGGTGAAGAAATATTTTTTCACTTCCAGGTTAAGGAAGTAATATATCTAGGACCATGTTCATCTAGATGGTGGTCACCTCATAAGACCATGGAACTAAAATCCGTGAGTAAATTCATCTAGTTAGATTGAAAAATAATAAAAGAAAAAAAGGATAGTGAAATGAATGTTCATCATACATTATGTGATATTAAATACATGTATATTATATTACATATTGCATGTTCATAGATGAGTTATTGTTACTATTACATTCCTTAAATATTTAGGTTCCATGATGGGTTTCTAGATCTTACTCTAGGTCTACGAATGATATCCACTATTATCGAGATAAGGGCATAGAGGTTCACACATAATAACATATTCAAGAATATTACATATTCAGTTGAATAGGTATATAGAACTTGGTGGACCCCACCACTGCAGTTTAGGATTTTTCCCAGGATATAAAATCCCCAATTTAATAAATAAATTCATGTTCTTTAACCTATGAATACTTGAAATTTTATTTATTTATTAAGTGTATTTACATTTTTTATTAAAATACAAGAAATATTATTTGAATGAATATTTGTTTAAAATATTCAAGGTTCATTTAAAATTTGTGGGAACATGAAGAAAAGTTAATGGATTAGGAATTATCAAATAATATATTTATTATATTATAAGACTATGATAAAAAAATAATTAATGATATTTATGAGTCAATTTTATATTGAAAACATTATTTCTATAATGTATTAATTATTTGGGGGTCAGGCATGTATTTCGATGTAATTTCCATCACAAACTATATATAAAGGAGTAGAGGAATTCAGTAATTAATATTTACTATAAATTGGTGGGATATTTTCTCTCTTATCCTATTTTCTACATCATAGATAAATAATCTCTAGATCTATGTCATAAGATCGAGAACACTCTCATGAATCACATGAACGGTGATGCGGTGATCATCAGAACATCAAAGGCATCGTCATATCCCCACTCTAGTACCCTAAATTTGATAATCAGCATTACCATAGATTTTTGAAGAATGTGTGGATGATCTAGATAAATTTTTATTCAAATTCTTTAGTCATGGATCACCAATGATGAGCATACACTGAGTATTACTTTAGATCGAAACATATATTTTATGTTTTTAATTTTTTGTGTAAAACACTTTATGCATGATCCTTGACTTATATCAGGAATTGTTTTACCGAAGAAGAAAAATTTGTGTCATTAGTCAATGTAAACTTTTAAAATTCCATCTTTGAGATTCCCCTGCGTGCCCGATACCTTCACAAAAGACATCCAATATGGTAATTTATCAAGAATATAAAGAACATAAACCACATTCCCTCCAATTATAGTGCATAACCCCGTTAATATCCTCCTCCTCAAACACATAAAACCAAAAATCTAATTTATTATATCAACAAACCATCATATCCCATGTTTATGAACATTTCCAATAATAGAGAGTGGGGAAGAGAGGGTAGCCACCCATCCAAGCTCACAATCATGGATTTCGGAAAAACACCCCCAATAACATTTGGGTGTGGGAACATAGTGCTTGATATAGGTTGGGTGAATAGAGAAATAATGAAATAAATATTCTATATATATATTAGTCACATTCATAATCCCAACCTATGGGTTTAGAATAATAACTTCTCTGAAATTCACAACATCAGAAACTGACCTCAATATATCTTCTAATTTCAATTCCAAATCTAAATTCATTACCCCACATGAGAAATTCTTGAACTAGAAGCCACATACCTTAATTAATTTCAATTTAATTCATTTTCAAATCTTTTAGTTACCAACAATCTTTATTTTTGATGTGCATTCTTTTTGTGTTTAACCACAATCGCTTTAACTACACTTCACATTTTAATTATAGAATTCATTAGTCATTCCAACCCCTACCTTTTTTATTTCATCATTATCATTTCATTCTATATCTATTGATAAACAAGAATAACTTTGAATAAATATCATATCACACACATTCCATGAATTTCCATGCATCAACCACTACAAATCCGAACTACATTCCAAAACGATATTTTCACAACATGATCACCTAACATCCTAACCACTTAACCACCACACAAAATATTCACCACACCTCACATTCCACAAATACCCTTTTAGATTTTTCAAGTGCATTTAATAACATTTAATTCAATAATATTAATGTAATTGATACACAATATGAAATTCCATGTGAAACCAATTCATTTTGTTGATATATATTCCAAGAAAACATTATTATATTTTGGATTCAATCTAAAATAACAACATAGTTTGTCAATTAAAGATTCCATAAAACATAATAATTGTCAACCAATTTTTTTTTGGGAAAATAACAACTAGTGAGAAAAAAAATATAAGAAAAACACAAGAACAGGTAGACCATATGTCATTTCATCCCTTCCCATTAATTTAAAATTAAATTATTTATTAATATTAATTAATTCATTACACACCATATAACCAAATGAAAAAAATAATGTCCCCCTCATGTACAACTCAAATTTTAAAAGATGAAGGATCCCCTACCCCGATTGAAGATTCAAAGGAAAATTAACAGAACTAGGGATCAACCACCATCTTTTTGGATGGAATCACTACTGGATGCCTATGAACAATAGAAATCCAAAAAAGGAACCCAAAATAGAGTTTGAAACCACCAAAATGGACATACAAGTATAAAATAATGATATTGAATATAAAATAGGAAATAAAGAGTTAGCTAAATCAAAAGGAAACAAAGTCGAATGATCCAATAGAACCAAGGGGATTAATACTCAAAGAGAGGAAGCTGTAGAATGTAAAGGAATGAAGGGGTCTGCAAATGGTTGAATAAAGGTTTTTAAATTGAAACAATGGGTAGATGACCTCTAATTTATATGTCAATCCCACTCAAGACCACCTCCATGTGGTGAATGAACAAAACACACATAGTATCTCTAGTTAATGTGAGATATGAAGCTTTAAGATGAGATATTAATTTTCTGATTGTTTTAAAAATGATATTTGATAACCACCATGACATTGAGGAATTTTTTTTCCATGTTGTGGTGGTTATTCCACCTTCCACACCAACCATGGTCCATTACCTAGTGTAGAAGTGTCCTCTATTTTACCCTCACTGTGACCAAGTCTATAACATGGTGAGATTCCATTTCCCATTTCGAACATATACTCCTTCAAAACACCATTCTTGATGATATTCCCTCATTAGGAATTTAAAGGACTATCATGTAACATAGGCTGATCAACGGTATGTCATGACCAAAACCAAAACTTCCAAAGGGAATAGTCCCTTGGCCCATTTTACAATATAGAACACCCAAGAAAAAAATCCCAACTGTATGGATTGGTAAGCTGTTTCATAATCCTTAGTGTCCATTAAATGTTGAAAACACCACCTCCAACCTCTGGATAACCACAAAAATATTTGACAACATTTCCATGACTCAAAAAATGTAAAGGAATTTATGAAAAGGTTTGGATCATTATAAAAATGAAGAACCTAAATTGATTGAAGACATTGTGGATGTATTTTTTGATGTATTTTTTTCAATGTACATAAATGATGGAAATCCAATATAATAGTGATCAAATTAAGGTGATTCATCCATTGGAAGATACTTAAGAATGATTCTTACATTCAAAATTATGTTTATGAGTTGAAGAAATGTTGTTTAGTAGGAAGCTATCTTTACTTGGGATGATTGTGAAACTAGTTACATAATGCTTATGATATGTGTAAATTGTTGTTGGAGTGGTGATATTTCTTTAAACAGATGAAGAATTAGAAACTATAAATTGATTTCTTTGAATTAATATCATTTTTTTATAATAATTTTAGGATGAAGAGTTAAGGAAATTTTGAGACACGACCTGAATATTTTTACCTTTATGATATTTCTATCAAAAAAATCCATGGAATTTCATTTTTTTTATGTTATGAAACTTACCTAGTTTTAGGTTATTAATCATAACTCAAGATAGCTAGTTAGGAATTAGTATAAGTGTTTTCAATCAAGATCTTATACCTCTATGAAAGTCATTTATACAATAACTTCACTACCTTTTATATAAATTTTTGACCTTTTTCGATTTGTTCCATCCATTTAATATAAAGAAATGGTTATTATTATAATGTCAAATAAAATCACAATAAATTATATTATGAGGATAAATACTGATATATATTTAACCATATCATATTTTATTCAAAATTATTGTTTTAGTAAAAAATAATCATAATTCATAATATCCTAGTAAACTTTAATGTTGTATAATACTTTTAACATATGCTCAAATGAAATCCTAACCCATAATTTAATATAAACCATTACTCTAAATCAAACTATAAAATCTCATAACATAAATAACCCATATTTATGATATTTACACCAATGATTGAATTTTATTATATTACCATTATCTTTTAGGTTTATTGTTTTATGGAATTATTAAATAAACTAACACATATAAAAACAATATAATAAAAAGTAAAATGTTTTACTCAATGTCAATTATTTTCTCAAAAATTGGTTTCATAAATTTGAATCCATGCTTTATTAAAAACATGTTCATTGGTTTTAAGATGAATCCCTATAGAAGAAATATTGGTTTTTCAATAATATTTAAACATAATAATTCCCTATGAAAAACATAAATATTTTTAGGATGATCAGAAAATATAAGAAACAAATATAAAAATTAAAGGAATCTTTTAATCAATTTGAAAAAATACTATTAAATCTAAAATAAAATTTTCTATTTTCCATACCAATCTATATGTTCAATATTAGTTGAATTAATATTATATTTGTCAAACTTGCCAATTTTTTTAATAAAAATTAAAAAATAATATATAAATGATGAATCATAACCATGAGGTTTTACTAGAAACCAGGAAAACCCATGAAATAAAATTTCTTAAAAAAATATTTTTCACCCTTAAAAAGGTTAAAAAATATTCATAAAACATAAGATAAATTTCTTACCATATAAAATAAAAATATTTCTATAAGAAATCATATTAAAGAATAGTAAATTCAACTAGGTGCCTTGGGACATCATCTTTTTATAAACCTTACAAGAATCCATACAAATGAAATAACTAACTCATTTATTTCCATAAAAATTCAATGAAGAAGAAATCATTACCCAATATATTAGGGAGCTATATCAGGCCCACCCATAATCATTAACAATGTACAAGGATCCTAACAAACATTAAACACATAAAATATATCATTTGAAACATAAAATCTAAACAAATAATATTTTCACACATATATAGAAACACTTATATGTTTCACGTAAACATAAAAATAAAAAACCTTCTACAATGAATACACATAAATAAAAAAGTCTACAATATAAAGAAACAATATTTTATTTAAGAAACCCTAAATTTATTTGGAGAATATAGTTAATGAATAATAGTGATAATGGTAGGAAAATTATTTCATGTGAAAATTTCTTTTTAAAAAATATTTTTCTCATTGGTAAAAAGATTCAAAAGTATCCCATAAAAAATGATTAAAATATTATTCATTAATTTTTTTTAAAAAATTAAAGTATACTATACAATGGCCTCTAAATAATTTATATACAATTAATAACATTATTTTACATTTGAAATAATAATTATTTGGATGAAAAATATAGTAAAAAATTTAAAACAATATTTTAAATGAAAATCCCTTATCTCGTGTCATATCCCACCATGTACATTCCATATTTATGGGATAATAATGTCTTTTATGGTTTTATAATTTATTTTAAAACATTTAATATTCATTCCATTGTACTTTTTTCTTTAATTTCATTTATTAACATGATCTATTTAGTCACTAAATTAGTTAAAATCTTGAAACATTTTTTGAGGATGTTGAATCTATAATTCCAAGAAAACTTTGGTAGCGTGACAGTTTTTAAAAGAGACATTATTTTACCATATAAATAATATTAATTTTTATAGAATAATAATTTTTTGTATAAATACCATTTATAACTCTCCATTATTCTGTTAATGAAATCTGAAAAATATTTATTCATAGAAGTGGTAGTCTACACATACTCTTGAGTAATGTTTTAATTTTGTTAAATCATTGAAGTAAAAAAAGATAATGTATTGGCTTTACATAAACCAATATTCAGTATGAGTCTCATATTATTCTCTTAATTCCATATTTATGTCCATCCATGTGAGGTGGAAATGAAAAACCTTTTACATCAATTCGTGGATGTGGTATTATACACATACCCACGATCGATGTTATCGTTTTCCAACAAATTAGAGGGTAATAAGAAAAATAATATATAATATATAATGAATTATTATAATGTTATAAATAATATATATATATAGACACATTTAATCAATCTTAATAATTTTTAAATAAATGTAGTGATGGAATATGGAATACATCTTTATGTGGAAATGGTAATATTCACATTCACGCGCAAATGATATTTTCATTTTTCATATGATAGAAAAAGAGAATAAAATGTTTTTGATATAAGTATAATAATATTAAATTTTAATAAATATAAATAAGTAATTATATCATAATTTTTATGATAATTTTGAAGGAGGTAGAAATAGAAATAAACACTAAAACAATCAATTTAGAGTTATAAATATTCCATGGAAAACCTCAATATTATATATTAAGCATTCTAGGTTTGTATTTTTGTTTTATCAACACCAATTCTTCATGTATAATAATGATATGAATGTTTTTAGAAAAGTATCCATTGATTTATAATTCTTATGAAGTGTGTGGAATTTATGATAGTGGTTCTGTTTTATAATTGATGTTGGTGACAATCTATTAAATAAATTAGATATTAATATATAACATGTTTCCAACTCATCTAGAATGGATCCAAAGTGTAATATATTTTAATATAATAATAAACAGTTTGAAATAAATTCATCCAATCAGATTTTTATAGTTTTATGTGTCATTTTAAACTTTTTCATATTGTTTAAACCCTTCAATAAACCTATTTAGCCTTTATATCTATAAAAAATCATATTTAATGGTAATTAATGTAATTATAAAAAATATAAGTAGAACATATATAAACCATTCTTGATAGTCTCAAAAACCTCCCTTCAACCTAAGGAATTTTTTTTTGATTTTACAATAGTTTAAAAATAGTTTTCAACATTAAATAAAATTTAAGGCTATTTTCAAGAAAATTCTAATATATTTAAATTAAAGGAATCAAGAAAATAATGGAGTTGTATTATAAGTACACTCACAATTAATAATACATTACAATTATCGATTAAAATAATTAAAAACTATATCTCATCAAAAAAATATTACATGTATTGTTTCTAAAATCCTTTACATTATTCATAAACTATTTTAACAAGTGATACATCAAAATTTCATAGGTGTTCTATATTATTATACCGTCTATAAATATTACAATTAAATTAATAAAACAAACAATTATTAATATTCAAATTAATCTTTTATAACTATTAAAAAAATTATCCTTATTATAACATTGTATTGAAATTAATATAATGGGAGTGATATTTTTTAATGAAACCTGCAGTCTCTTTGGACTTCGGGACATATCCATTACGAGGGGAGTTAAGTAGGCTTACAAGTCACTCTATCCTTTGGAACATGTAAATTAATTTGGTCCATATTTCTCATCATCCAAATTTTCCATATGAAAATGGGACAGGTATTGGCTTCATAGTAAACCTAGTTTAAAGGAGTCATTCCTTTCACCATTTAAATAAATGAGGTTCAACCCCTCAGCCTGTTTAATTAATTAATAATAAAAATATATATGTTATCATTAAAAGAATTTAGTACCAAAATAAAATATTTTTTTTAAAATGTTATGTATAATGTTATAATATATTCATCAAATGAAATATAAGAATGTTTTTGAGATATTTGGAGACCTTATCCATTAGTTTTAACCTTATTTAACATTTTTACCTATTACCATGTTGATAATCTGTTACTATAGTTTCTATTAATTTTGAATGAAAATGAAATTGGTCTCATTAAAAAAATATTACATAATGATACCATATAAGTAATTAATTTTCAATTAGTTGATATGCAGAAGTGTGAAAATTTTATTTTCTTATAAGTTCCCAAAACGCAATGAAAAATTGATTTTAGAAAAATAAATAAGCGTTTTATATATAAATATACACTTACACAAAACTAAAATATAATTGTGATTTCAATGGATTAAATTATTTTAAATTTAATGAGATCTATCTTATGTTACATAAAATATAAATCATTAATTGTATGTAAATTTTAAATTACTAGATTTGAACAAAATTAATTAAACTTTTCCAAAATCAAATTTTTTTACTATTCACTCTAAAATCAATCTTCAATGAAAAATATTGAAAAATTATGTTAATATTTTTTTGACATGAAATTTAAAAAAATATATTCATTATTTAAAATAAAATTTCCAAAAGTGGTAAAAATTATTTACAATATTTTCACACAAAATGAAATGATAAACATATTTTTAGAAAATGTACCTTTAAAGGATAAAATTAATTTATTATCATTCCTTACCTAATAGTAAAAATTTAATTAATAATAATTCATTCAATTGATTATATAATATACTAATTTCATTAGAGACATTACTAAATAGGGATTAATTTTATTTATTACTTTTAAAATACATTGTGCACAAAAATAGTTTTATTGAAAATATATATTTTTCCTTGAAACATTTTTTATTCATTTACTAAAAATTTATAATAAATGTTAAATTGAATATTTAATTTATTAATGAAAAATTTTACATAGATTTTTTTAATGTTATTTCTATAAAAACTCATCAAACCAACAGCTAGCTTATAATTATCATATTTATATAATAAGTAATCATGGTACACTTCAGCTCAGTGGTGTGTTACCAAACTCTATTGAATATATTATTTAAGAATAATAATTTTTAAAATATTGGGGTGTTAAATAGAATATAATTTATATATAATTGAAAATTTTCTCAAAAATAATATAATCAGATAACCCACTGAAGGATTATAGTCATTTTCAGACAAGACACTAATTTGTAAGTTATTATTTCTATTAATCATTGGTATGTTTAGAATGATTCATTAGACAATTCATATCTTGATATATTTTGATAAGAATAGACTCAATATTTTCTATCTCATATCCCACTTAATTTGGTTTCTCATGATGTTGGTTGTTGCAATGTCCATGAAATTTGTTGTTAACACAATTCCTCCTTATTCTACCCATTGACTAAAAATACAAAGTATAATCTATGCCTCAAACAGAAATAATATAAGTTAATAGTCATGTTAATATGAAAATAATTCTTTTTATTTATTCAATTATGAATCACTATTTCAACCAATGTCACAATTAGTTAATCTCATGTCAACATGGCTTATAATAGGTTGTCATAGAATCAATATAATGATTTTTCATAGTGGTTCAAAAATATATTATATGTTATCCAAATCAAATAATTTTAAAATTTATACAATGTATATTGGTAGGATAATTTTAATTCAATATTTAAGGATTTATTTCATTACCAACTTGTATTTTCATGATTTTTACCCCTAGGTGTATCTATGAAAAATATTGTATCCACTTGTTTGTATCCTGAAAAAAATGTCATTTATGGGAAACCAAAAAGTCTCAATCTTATCAAAACATCAACATATTATCCAACACATAGAATTATACTAAGGTTTTTCACCAATTTTTTATAATCATTATCTCAATGAATAACTAAACTCTATTTTGAAACCAACTAAGGAAACCTGAGCATCACATATATAAATATTACACTGTTCTATATGATTATTCAATATATATCATAGTTATACAGTCTTTATAATAGTATATATTTATATTCATTAGAGGTGAGATACATAAACAAAGAAATTTCATGAAATATATGAAAAATTTCCAACCAATTACTTCACATATATTATTTTTCTTAGACATACCCTACTTAAAACCTGTCAACTTAATCTGGTAAATGGAAACATAACAATGGGTGACCATATATAATTAGTAAGGAAAACTGGGAGATAATAATTAGTTATCACAAGTGAGAATTATATAATAATATTTATAATAGAAAATTATAATAACATATTATATTCATTCCCTACAAGTGAAATATCATAAATAATGATTCATGGAATGAGGATTTATCATACAGAAGTAAATAACTTCTTAGAATGTTGAATCCTCAATATTATATAAAGAGACAAGATAATATACCATGGATATAAGAAATTTATTTTTGGAATAATAGTCAAGTATTACTATCAATACTATCATATTTGATGTATTCTCATAGTGGATTCGGTTAACTCCCTAATCCATCATTTCTATAAGTAATGTTTACTCTATGGAATATCATAATGGACCGAGTCACATACAGAACTATATTCACTACCCATTCAAAAAAATATCATCTCATGATATATTAATCATTATGAAATTCATTAGTGGAATATATAACTCAAATCCCATGCATCATATAATTCAATCCACACATAAGTTTTCCTCAAAATCATAAAGGCTTCATCATTTCTTCATTACATAATAAGTGAAAAATAAATTGGTTTCATAATGATTTTAACATAACATAATTAACCACTGGGAACGAAATGGGTTTCACATCATCATAATTAAAACATACTCATCATAAAACATCCTGAACAATAATTATGATGGTAATATAATATCATATAAGTAGTGAAGAATAATTTTTTTAAAAGATTTTGACATTAATGAAAATTATATTTTTTAATTGAAATAAAAATATCCATTGTAAAACATAAGAAAATTACCTTTATATTATTAAGAAATCAAAAATTATTTTAAAAGCATTTTATTTCAAATTAAATGATAAAAAAATTAAATGTTTATTCATAGAAAATTTTAGATATGATGGAGGGATAATCTATTCATGTCGTATAAATTAAAAGAGAACATTTCTCTAACACATTATTAAAAAGTAAAAAGTATGTAACAAATAGAATATTTGGAAAGATTATGTTTAGTCAGAAGTAAATATAGAAAATCAAGGTAAAAATAATAAACCTCAAACATTTATTTATATAAAAAAACATTCCTTAATCATTTAAAATAACGTGGACATGGAGGATACAGATTACGAACCTAAAAATTAAGAAATAAGTTATTCATTTCATAAAAACTTCTTCCTAGTGTATTTTGGAAACAAAGATAAGAAATTTTAAAGAAAACATGAAATACATTGAAAACAACATAATATAAGAAAACATATGGTTTTTAATGGATAATTTTCATATAATTTCCCTCAATGGAAATTCAATATGGACAATCCCAAAAAAAGGGGATTATAACATAAACCCTTACCTCATGTCCACTATTTTCTGAAAAGTGTTAAAAATATCAAAAATTTTAAATATAGATTTATTATAAATTCATACATACATCATTATCATAAATTAATGACTATATATAATTCCATTAATATTTTTTATTATAAAATTATTAACAATTCTTAATTAAAATCATTATCTATGGGAAAAATTATACATTTTTCATTTATATTTGATTAGATGGTTTTGGTACTCTCTCAGTTATCATGGATTAATCAGAATTATAAGAACATTGGTATCATAATTATCATGAATATTTATTATATAAAAATATATTTCTTAGAATATATGGTGTTGATGAAAATTGAATTACGTCATTTCATTGAGATGGTGGTTTGTACGTACACCCTTGTTATGATTCCACTTTTTGATCGATGAAATTAATATATATATATATATATTCAACTTTAAAGAATCATAATGATATAAAAAATATCAATTGTATTTAAAAAAATTCATCCTTATTACCATCCATGTGTACATGAAATAAAAAATGAATCATAACACTTCATAGAGGTGGTAGTTCACTGGTACACTTGAGAGACTTTATCTCTCCCTAACGGATGTGAGGGTTAAGAGCTAGATAATATATTATATTTCAAAAATAATAATATTTTCATTAAAAATAATATATAAACATTTAATCGATCAATATAACCATCCATGTGATAGTGATGTTGAACTAGTTACATTGTTATGTAGATATTGTAGTTCGTACATATGCACATGCGATGAATTCAATTTCTATTGGATTGAATTGAGGTGAATGGTGGGTGTGGAATAAATATAATAATACTTTATTATATTTAATATACTACTATTATTATTATTATATTAACATTAGTCTAGATTACTTTTAGATTTGGATATAGAAATAAACATGAAAACCCTCAATTAACATTTAGATATATTTTATAAGAAACCTTCTTTTGATCACATATTAATCCCTAATATGATAGTCTTTTAAGAATAAAAAAACCTAAATAAAAAGGATATATTTGTTTATAATATATTTAAATATTTTTTGGTTAATAAATGTTTTTTAAGATGAATGATTAAGAAAGGAGAGGTGGTTCCCTTTTATAAGTGATTTAACTTGTAATCTTGAAAAATATTCAACATATTAAAATATTATAAATTCATTTTCATGTGAAAGTGTCTCCATGTGGAAAAATTATAAAATATAATATAGAATAATGTATAAATATTTTCATCCATCCAAATTTAGTTATTTTTCAGTTTCATGTTAATCCTTGTCTCATTGTTAAACTCCTTTGTTAAACCTTTTTAACCTTACTAGCATAAATTTTTTTTAGCAGTGTTAATATTAATTATTTATAAAAATGAATGTGGCCTCAAAGAAAAACATTTTTAGAATTATTATAGATACAATAAAAATTCTATCAAATTAAGTTTCTACAATTTCTCATAATTATTTATAAAATAAGTGCCAAAATGGAATCAAAATAGTATTTATAAAAAGGAATTATTCTTATAGAAAATGAACTCACTCTAACTCTCTCACTAATAATCACCATTCGTTGAATATAAATTTATATAATTTAATATATATATATATAAATAATTTCATTCAAATTGTTCATCAATGGAGGTTATTTTTATTTATTATGATATAAATACATTATGCACAAAAAATATATTTCTGAAAAATATCTCATTACCTACAAGTGATTTTGTCTTTATTTCTATCTGATTGATAGTCACGTAATGAATTATTATTCATTCCATACCAATATATTGCTTATAAAATAATGTTTCATTAGTGATAATGATAAATAACAAATTTAAAAATAAAATATCTTTAGAAATAGATACTTTAAAATTAAATGATATTATTATTAGTATCTCAGAACGAGTACTCATTTACCATGGAATTGTTTGACACATTTGTAATAAAAAAATATTTGATTGATAAATTTCTTAATTTACCTATAAATATATGTACCCTAAAATCAAATTAATTTCTCATATGTAATATAATATTTACATTGCAATTCGTTTATATTCATTGATTCTTTTGAAGTTAGTTTTTGAAGACATGAATTTGATAAATATAAATTATCTTATAAAATATAGTATTATTATAGATTCCACATGAAGGTTCCATGAAAATTGAATTAGGATATTTGGGTCTAGACTGATTTTTTTTTAGTATCCAATGAGTATTTTATAATTTACATAACCAAGTGTCGTAAGAATGAGTTTTTTAATTGGGACTAAATAAAGAAATGTTGCAAACGAAGGTGATATTTTTGTATTCAATTATAATTTATTTAATTCAATAAAGAATAATGGTTACTTCATTGATGAGTTATTTATTAATCATAGATAATAATCATTCATTCCATTTTATGTGTACTATCATTTCACCATTAGAAATAATGGTAGACCCCCTCTATCAGATATCAACACATGTTTCTTCGATCTTTGAACCAGGATTGTTAAAATGTTGGTAGATAGTGTGGTTGATTGATTTTCTAATATCATTCAACTTGATTTATTCACACTACTTCATCATCAATGAAATTTCTCTAATTATTATCATTTCTAAGAGTAACGATGGATGAGGATGAACTCCCTTGATCATTACAGAAGGTATAATAAATTTTTTCATTTATAGAATCCAATAGAGAGGGATTGTTGTGAACAACAAGCTAACCAATTAAAATAGAAAAAATTATCTATTTATAGACAAAGGGTTTTACATTGAAAATTAAATAATTACATATATGTGATTTATAATATTCTAACCCCATAATGATCCATATTCCATGTAAAATAAAATAAATATTATTTTGTTTCATTCCATGTGTTGTGTCGTGTAATGATAATTTTTTACAACCTTTTAAAGTATTATTTATTATTGGTCTTGAACATTCCTTTCATTCATCCTCCTCATTATTTATTGAGTTTCCAAAAAATATATTTAAATAATATTAGTTCAATAAATATATAAATATCCTATTCATATTTTTTGGAATAAATAAATATTTTCATATTCACATATTTCCGTAAATATATATATATATATATATTAATAAACATTTGAATAAAAAAATATAAATATATCTGAGTAATTAAATAATTACATGGATAATATTTTCATTCAATTATATCATGAATTAATACTAATTATTATTATAAGGAATAATATTTATTCCAATTATTAAATATAAATATTTAGTTATGATCATAGGATATACTTAGTGAGTGACTGTATACTTTTTTCTCCATAACATTAGGCTGTCTTGCCTAATGTACAATTTTACTATCTAGTGACGGGAAAAGACACCTATAAAGAAAGAGGATAATGTCACAATGATTAAAAAACATACATATGTTCACTTTGTGTTGCAATCCATTTTTCATGATATCTTTAAAAATATGCTTTTCATACTATATTTGAGAAACCCACATGCTTGATTACTCTTTCATTAACTCTCTTGATTGAACTCTTTGAAAATCATAGATCCATTATTTATCAGACAGTTATGTCTCAATCAATGAGATTGATATTATACATTACATAATGATATAAGGGTTAAATCATTACTTAAATTATTCATTAATGAAATTTTTATTGAGAAACATTGAACATACTTGAATTCACCATGAACTATATAATTATAGTTTACGACTAAACATCAAAGTGTATAAGATATGACATGAATTAATTATAATATTAAATTCTATAGTCCATTACACATGCTCAACAATAGGGATTCCAATTTCATGCCTATATATGTAATTTTTTCAATATATTTTATGCTCATGATCATCCCATATTGGAGATAACCATGTGTAAACATCATGTGATAAAACCTCATTTTATTATGATTATTCACACCTAATAATTAACAAATAATGTTCCCCATCAAATAATTTCAATTTAAACATATTTCTAATTTTAAAGAATATCATCATAGAATCCTAAGGTCCTTATCATAGCTAGGAACTGATATAAACATTATTGATGTAACAAATACAAAGGGGCATTCTCACATTAAGGTCACTTTTAAGAATGAACAATATGTGATAAGATATCTATTTATATTCACCACATTGTATGTCAACATGTAATATGAAGTACTTTGGATTTTATTTTGATGGAAATAACTCAAAAAATGCTTGGTCGTATGAAATGGTTTGTTGTTTATGAATATTTTTTGTATTTATGACATCTACCGTTATTTTTTTAATAAATATTACCAATAATTTAATTAAATATTAATATTAAAAAAATTGATTTTTTTAATACTTATATAAACAAAAAAAATTAACTAAAAATGTAAAATAAAAATATTCATAGGTAATTATTCAATATATATTTCCCGTTCCAATTTCAATTCATAATTTTCAGTGTGCATTTCCAAAAAAATACACTTAAATTTTTAAGTTAAAATTAAATTGAAAATATATTTATAATTAAATATAAAATGAAATTTTTACAAGAAATTATCAATGAATAATTTCAATGGAAACTTTTAGGGTAAATTGTTTTTGGAAACATATTGTTAAAACATCCAATAATATTTTTATGTGAGAATTTACACATTTATTTTTTAAATAATTTCTATGAAAACATGAAATTTAAATTTCATACATAAATTTTTAGCTCTATTTTACAATATAGGTTTTCTAAAAACTTTTTAATTGATATTTTAAATACTCCATCATTCTTATAATGTAAGCATACAATTTACTTTTTAGAGGAAAAATAAGTGAAAATTTTCATTATAGAAATGTATATATTTAACTGTATATATATATAATTAATATTGAATAAAATTAAACTATAAATTAACATTAAAATTTTATTTTACATATTTTCAATACATATGTACACATTAAATAATATAAAAAAATAGTCACCATTAGAAATTTATGCATATAATTTAATCTCAAAAGGAATCTTGGAATGTTTTATCCAATCATTTCAATGCAAATTCAGAATGATAATTTCCAATTTATATATTAAATTTCAACATGAAAATAAATTTTCAATGAAAAATTATATAACTCCAATATGATATTTTCTATTAAATTTCAAAATGAATTTTTTTAATAGTATAAATTTATAAACAAATTTTAATTTTAATAGATAATTTTATAACAGTAATCAAATTGTTTAAGGAAAAATCAAATGAAAATTTTCCATATTATATTATAACTTTATAGAAATATAGATATTTTATATAAAATTTCACTAAATTTTTTTTATTACTAATCTGGATTATATATTTACAAAGTGATTTTACACTAGACATATCAAATAAAAAATTATAGTGTATTTTTGAATAAATATATACATACATATAAAATGTATTTATATTATGATGCCACTATTATAAATTAAAATCCTATGGTATATTTAAATAAATTTATACATACATAAAATTTTCTAATATAATTTTGAAATTTTGTACATGAAATTAAATTTTCATGAAAAAAATCAATATTTCCAACATTAATTTTGAATGACAATTTAAAGTTATAATTTATAATAGAAATTTCTGGAAAAAATTCACAATGTATACTTCTTACACATGGTGTGTAAATTTCAACTTACCCGAGAAAATATATAGTTTTATTAAACAAGTCTTGTGTCTGTCCGATCACAGCGGTATATAATTCTATATTTATTTTTCACAAAGTAAACAATTTTTTTTAATTTTGATAATTCATCATCATATTGAGAAATTATAATTCAAAATTAACTAGAATATAATTTCAAATTTAATAATATACTAAATATAATAAGAACTATACATATTAGAGAAAGTTAGGAATAACTGCTACATAATATCAAAATATATGTTTAAGTATCATCTATAATAAATAATAGAAAAGAAAAGATTTTTCTATTTTAAATGGTAATTAATATTTTTTAAAAAATAATTATTAACGCACAGTAAATTGATCAATAAATCTTAATAAGTCTGAATTTCTTAAAATCATATCATGTATATCACTAACAGGTTATTAGAAATCAATAACAGATCCATTATATTGAGTAGAATATTTTTCACTTAAGTCATGTAAAAAAATCCTATGTAAGGGATAATAATATATTAGAATAAACAAAAGTAATTATAAAAAGAAAATATCATAAAATAAGTGCATAATGTATTTTGTGTTTATTAGTGTGTTTTGTAGTTATTCAGGTTGAAAAGTTATATGGTTTAAATCATTTTAATAGAAATTCTTTATTTTACCCAACCTAATTACATCTATGTATCGAGAAAGTGAATAAATGCATGATGATACTAAAATTTCAAATTCACTAGCAAAAAAATTTAATAATGAAATTATTTTTAATGTGTTTGGAACCATGAGAACATTTCATATGATTGAGGAGTCATGTATAAAGAAAAACATGAAATATATAGAATACCCGCTACACCATAGATAGAAGGATAATCAATATTCAAGGAGTGATAATGATTGAAGTTCACAGAAGCAATAAGAGTATGCTTAACCAACAAAATAAAATTGGAAATAAGACATGATTCCAAGATCTCAAAGTATATAATACAAAAAAAGAATTATAAGATAAAATAATGATAATGATGCTAATTTAATTCTATTGAATAAATTTATTAAATTAAGAAGTTGAATGTAGATTATGTTGTGAATTGTATATGTCAAAATCTATTGAACCCAATGTTTTCTGTTAAAATTTACAATGCATGTTATAATGAGTCAAGTAGTACAACATAGAAAAACATTATATCTAAATGTAGGAATATTGAAACTGTACATTACAAAGTCTAATAAATGCATAAATTATTGAATAATATTGAAATTATATATTGAAACTTCATATTAAAGTGTTATATACTAATAAAGAATAATGTTTACATAAATTAATATTGTACATAAGTTGGTAGTTTGAAATTTCATAGTGGTATTTGAAACTATACATGTAAAAGAATATGGAATCCAACATATAATAAAAATTTGAATATATATTATATCGAAGCATAAAAATTGAATGTATATTATAATTTCATATAAATTCAAAGTGACACAATCTCTATTTCATTGAAACATATTAATTATATGTTTATTTTTTATAAGAACATAATCTGATCATTGAGCATGAAATACATTAGAATAAAAATTATTTCATTGTTATATAAAGTTTATACTATTTAATAAACATAATAAATGAAACTGGAACATTAATAATAATAATTATTAGATATACATATATATAAACATATAACAATATGAAAATAACCACACATAACGTAATGAAATAAAAAATAATTACAAAATAAATATTCCTAGTTTATTATCTATTAAATATTAATTAAGAAAATTCGTCGAGTAATAACTTCAAATGAAAAAAATAAAATCTAATTATTGGAATTACACAAATATTACACATTTTTTGTATACAAATAAAACTATAAATGTGTTTTTAAACTAGCCACTTAATATAATTGTTAAATAAAATTTCAATCAAGGATGATTAAATCCAAAAATTAATAATTAAATAAAATACATTTTTCTGAATAATCATAGTTTCTTATTTGTGAAATATTTTTTCATAGCCTGCAACCCCCAAAAATGTTATAACTTTTTTTTGAAAATGGATGGAATTGAAAAAAAACCATAGATCCTTATTTCAATGGAACAATTACAACATACTACTTGATGTATTTATAAATTAACACCTAATAATAAATTGTTTTGAGGAACTTATACAAGAATATTTTGAAATCATAAATAATATGAAAACTTAATATATTAATGTTAATTAATAATATATATCTTTACCTTATATAAAAAATCACGTATACCATTAATTATCATGATCAATAAATGAATTCCCACTAGATGGACCTACCACTACAAACAAAATAAAAAAATAGGTTTTTAAAATTTAAAAGTATGAAATAATTTATAGGTGTAGAAAATTACAATTAAAAATACATGAATATAAATAAATTACTTCCCAATGAGACAACAGTTCTTATGGCGGAGGATAGGGTGTCAGAGGCTAAGGGGAGTTGATGGTGTTTAAGGAAGATGTGGAGAGGGGAGTCTTGGAGGGATAGGTAGCTAGATGTAGAGGGAAAGGTGGAGTTGGTGGCTATTTTAGAGGAGATAAGAGGCTAAATCAGATATGACGGAGATTAAAGAAGAGCCATAGGTGGTGGCTAATCCATAAGAGAGGGGGGCCGAGGTAGATGCTAACGCAGAGGTGAAGAGGTGACTCGCTGAAGGAGAGGGTGTAGGAGGGGGTTAAGCTAAAAGTAGTGGAATATAGGGGGGTTTTAGGATGGAAATGGGTTCAGAGGTAGAGGAGACAGATGTTGTGGCAGAAAGGAGAGTCGAGGAGGTAAAGGGATCTAGAGAAAAAGGATCCAGATGCATCGATAGAGAATGTTATCGAGGAGGCAGAAAGAGTTGAAGATGGATATGGGATTTAGGGTGAGAGAGGCAGAGGTAGAGGTGAGGATAAAGAGGGGAGTTAGTGAGGGAGACTTTCCAGTATAGGTGGAGTTGGAGATATTACACAAGGAGGGAGAGTGAGCAGAATGAGGAAGAGGAGAAAGAGATCGAGAGGGTAGTCATGGTAAATGGGAGACTAAAACTATGTGTGGGAAAACAAGAACTGTAGAGGTGACATGTGACATTTTTTAAATCTAAAATTAATATATATTTTTTATTTTTAGTGTAGTCCTTCAGTATTAAAATATCTATTTTCAATGAAAATTTATAATGAAAAATTGAAACTTCCTAAATAATTTTTTACAAAATTTAAACTTGTGATTTTTTATAAAACAATTATATGGTGATAATTTAGAGAAAAAAACTTTATATGATGAATATATATATATATATATATATATAGACAGGGAAGGCTCGTATCAGGAAAAACCTGATCCCCAAAATTATTCATAGAAAAAAAGAGTACAAGAAAAAAGAAGTATAACAACAAAAACATAAAAGCTTACATAATCTCAAAGCCAAAGCCACTCCCAACTCCATAATATGAAATATTATCATCCAGTCCAGCTGACTCCCATTCAGACGACTCATATAAAGCCCCAGCCTTAAACCTTACTTAATCTTAAGTTAGTACAAGATTACACATTGAGGATCTTTTCAGGTTTAGAGTTTTAGAGAATTAGATCATAACTATTACATCTCAAAAGATTACAAAGTAGAAACTTCTACTAAGTTTCCATAAAATAAAAACTCTTAAAAAGAAACATGTCTAGTTCCATGTTTTAGATAACATGACATTCCCTTGATCCCATCCTTGACCTAATTCCACATTAAGTCCTGTGAAAAAAACATTTCAAAAAAACTTGGGGTGAGCATAAAAAGCTCAGTAAGGGATACACAAAGAATGAAAACTGTTCGTTATTAAAACAACAAGTAAACCATGTATACTTTATCCAAGTAATACCTTCACCTTTATGAAGTAGTAAAACCTCTTCACTGAATAAAATATCATTACTTACCCTTTTGTAATCAAAATATTATCATAAAACCCATATAAAGAACACATAACATATAAGGGTAACTTGGGACATAAACATACTTAAGTGGAATAACCATAAGATCAACTTCCACACATATCACTTAATGGAATAGCCATTCGGCCAACTTCCATACATACATAATGGAATAGCCATATGACCGACTTCCATACCCAATGCATTGGAGGTTATAACGTAACCACCCGTCCTGGTATTCACGACACCACCCGTCATATGGTTTATCATGTAACCACCTGTAAAATGTCCAAGTACCATTATAAAATCATAAAACATAAAACAAATATAATGGAAAGAAAACATTTCCACACTTTGATCACAATATATCACTTAAATATATTGAAATAAAAAATCCATTACAAAAACCATTTTCAATATCAAAATAAAAGAAAATAAAAACATGGTATTTATTTTTCATTAGAAGGTAATGGCTTGTAGAGGAAGCCGAATCTCAAATAATGGTCACGGCGGCGGAGAAGTCGTTGTCGCCGCATACGTACGACAAAAACATTCCCTTTTTCCATTTAGTAAAACGCTTCGTATAAAAATATTCCTTTTGAATAAACATAAAAGTCAAAGGGGTTTATACACCGTATAAAAGAAATTGTATATAAAACGAAAAATGCCTCAATTAAAGGTGATTGAAACAAATTCCCTTACAAAGACAATATCCTTGGTTTAAGGATAAATCAATTACATATTTATGTGTGACAAATGAATACACCAAATATAAGTGGATATTAAGTGTAAAACAGTCAGAGGTTATTCACACATATTCATAGAACGATATATTCAAGGAGTATAAGTTTATCCCAAAGAATCAAATTTGGGTTAAGAAGTTCCCTTGCAAAAATTTGACAGCCTAATGGCGTCACTACAAAATTCAGAAAATGAGTTGATGAGAGATAAAAAGGGTATCTCATCACATGGAAATAAAATTCAAATAAATAAGGATATAGAAGAACATATCCCAACATAATAGTATCTGAATTAAAAGACATAACAAAAGAAGTCTTTTAAAAAGAGGAGGGTGAAAGGTTCCTTTACCGACATGGGTATCTTTCGAAACATACACCCTGTGAAAGAAAGAAAAGACAACATCGATGTAAATACTCATAAATGAAAGTATATTACACAATTAGTAAAATAATGGGCAGTACATACACCACTCAATGGAAATTGTGGCAAATGTATCATAAATCCCATGGAAATAAAAGTGAGATGAAAAATCCCTTACGAAAACTTGGCAGCCTAACGGTGCCACATAAAACTTACAAAAATGGATTGATGGGATCAAATAGGGTATCTCATCATATTAACATAAAGCTTATAGAAAGTGGAATATAAAATAACATCCCCCAACATAACAAAGAGGAGCTTAAAAGAAGTGACATAAAGGAGAGTACTTAAAAAGAAAGAGAGAGGTTAGATCTCTTACGAAAATTCGGCAGCATAACGGCGCCACTCAAAACTTCCAAAATGGATTAATGAGAGAGAATAGGGCCTCTCATCATATGAACATAAAAATTACATCAAGAGTAACATAAAATAAAATCACAATAACAAGAAAGTTGATCTTTTAAAGGGAATGACATAAAAGAGCGTACTTAAAAAGAAAGAGAGGAGTAGGATCCCTTACCTCGGGTCCGACTTGACTCGATCGTTCTTTAACGTCCTGAATAATAAAGTTGAGTTAATTTATACTTGCTTAAGAACCTTTTTCAAGTTCATTATTCCTTTTATATAAATTATTGACATGTTATAAACATTATGTAATAATTTAAGTTAATAATGTTTGTTTTGTCGATATTTGGTTCTTAAGTCAAAAGTGGACTTCTTACAATTACATGTTGTTCATGTGGTCAAAGGTTCTTTATATCCAGTATGAAATTCTTGATTTGGATATCATATATATCATATATGTCCAGAATATACATGTATTTATAATATTACATAATCATTTAGAGGTAAGAAATGAAATGCACCGTTCATGGAGACGGTAAGCCGTACGTACGCATGAACGCTACTTTCATTTCTATGTCATATTAATGGAATTAAAACTGAATGAGAGATGTGTATATTTTTAATTACAGAATTATATTAATCCTTTATATGTATCATAAATCATATATATCCATTATATGTACTTATAATAGTACATTACATTTGAGGATAAGAAATGAAATGCACCGTTCATGGAGACGGTAAGCCATACGTACGCATGAACGCTACTTTCATTTCTATATCATAATTTAATGGAATGAAAACAATAATTATATAAAGGTATATTATAATTCCAGTATAAAATCATATATAATAACTTTAAATCCATCCTTTATACATCCCACATATGGCATTAACGAATCAAATCACTTTGAGGGGGCGGTAGTCCGCACTTCCTAAAATGAAGATATCGCGTATACCCATAATAGAAGCCATAAAGGTATGCCATAAATGAAAAATACAGAATATTAAGTAAAAATGAAGATATTATATATAATATATAAACATATTTACATATTAATGGCCACCTTTGAAGGTGTTATATGAGTGTTGAACAATCATCGTTTCGTGAGGCAGAAATTCGCCATCCACAGAAACAGTATGTTCTTTAACCATTAGATGAAGGTGTGAGTAATTGTAGATCGAATAATTATTATAAAAACATACTAGTATATTTAAGATACTGGAGTTGTTACAAAATAAATGAATAAAAAGAGTTTAGGGGGTTGGAGAAGCAAAATAAAACAAAAGAGCACAAGTGAAGACGTTACCTTAAAATTGGGTAACTCCCTTTGGTTTGCAGCAAAAGGGTTTCTTGAAGAGCTTTCTGCCTAAGTTAAGGCTTATAGGATGAGGATAGGGATGTGGAGAGACAAAATGATCATAGCTTGGCCGAACCAAAGGCTTGAGAGGTGTGGGTAAGGTGGTAGAGGTGGGGTCCTTTTATAAGAGGAGAGGAGGGACACTCTTGGTAAAGTATAAAATGTTACTTTATTTTCAAATGGTTTTCGGATTTTAAGGGTCCCAAATTGATATAAGTCGAGGATAAGGTGATAAGGGTTCGAAATCCACCCATACAATAGGTTTTGGACCTGTTTAGGTCTTATAATTTACATTATCTTTCCATTTTATTTAAATCGTTAAATAATGAGGTCATCGCTGCATCATCATGATGTCATAATAAATTTAATTTATTTAATTCTAAAAATTATAAAACAAAATAATATGATGTAGGAAATCATTTTAGATTTCCAATGACTATTTATAGTAAAATTTCTGACTTGTATAACCACATGTAACAATTATTTTAGTAAAACACATCATGTTTGTGACATTTTTATTTTAACTTCAAATAAAAATATATTAATGTCATTTTCCAACCAAAGTGGCTTCATGGGGTCCCCAAGTTGACCCATGGATTCTCTTGGTCGGCCATGAAACATACAATGAGGTTAGGACATGTTTCATGTTCATTTCATATTATTACAACATTATTTTTACCTTAAATCACACTAATTACCTTTAATCGCGATTAATAAAACTTAAAAGTTACTTTTCATCAAAAATTATTTTCATCCCATTGAACCACATTTTACTTAACAGTTAAAATCATTTAAATTGGATTTTTGAAATTATAATCACAGAAGTGGTAAAGTCCCATTTAAAAGAAAAATCAAATTTTGTAACCACAACTTTGTGGTTTCACTATTCCTAAAAAATTGATGTTTTTCAGAAAAATACCAAAAACTCACCCTAAGATATATTTGTTAGGCGGAGAAAAACGGGAAGGATGGCAAGAGGGGGGGTGAATTGCCTTTTAAAAAAATATTAACAAATTAAAATCAAAGTTGAAATGCAGCGGAAAGTAAAGAGGCAAGACACAAGAAATTGATAACGGAGTTCGGCCAAAAACCCGGCCTACGTCTCTGCTCCCAACTCAACCATTGAGAGATTCCTACCGCTTTCTTTTCAATGGTTTTAGCAAGAAACCCACTAGGCTTTGAGGTAGCACTAGAACCTATTACAGCTTGCTTTTGGTGGTTAAGCAAGAACCCACTTGCTTTTGATGGTTGAGCAAGAACCCACTATCCTTCTTACAGGTGAAGGATAGCTCACCTATGTCTCAAGCTATTTAAAGGAAAGCTTGACAACCTCTTCACACCTTAATGGTGATGTGAAACCCAAAAGAAAGAGGGGATGAGAAAAGTGGGAGTTTGTAGGCACAAACTCAATTTTAAGCTCAAAATAAATAAAACAAGAAAAACCTTAATGGGGAAGACTTGGGCGCCAATGGATTGATGGAGCTGATGAAGGGCGCTCCCAAGCTTCTTTGATGGAGCTCCTTGGATGTGGAATTGAGTTGGAGCAAGTGGGGTTCCCTTGAAGCAATCCGCCGGAGGTTCGCCAAATGATCAAAAATGTGTCCGTGGGCTTCCTTATGCTTAATTATGGTCCGGCTAGTGTCCGGGGCTTCCTTGGCCTTTATTTATAGGCATGGAACCCTTGGGGAGTCTTCGGAGCCGTTGTAAAGGGCCTCGGAGCCGTTAGAGGCCAAATGGGAGTTGACTGGTCAAAGCCAACGGCTGGCCGGTGCAGGGCCACCGGCTGGCCGGTGCCTTGGATGTTGAGAAGGCCTTCTGCCCAGGCAGCACCGGCTGACCGGTGCCAGAGCCACCGGCTGGCCGGTGGGCAGACAGTAGCTACCACTGTTTCATCAGGTTGCCACCAGCTGGCCGGTGACAGAGCCACCGGCTGACCGGTGGAACCTGGCAGTGGGCAATGCCTCTGCCAGGTCCACCGGCTGGCCGGTGCTATCACACCGGTTGGCCGGTGGACTGAAATTCAGTGCACCTTGAGATGCTTTCTTGGGCCATTTTCTTGGCAACCTTGTGCCTATTAACAAAAACACTTGAAACAAGGTTAAACACATATGAAAGTGATTGTGATCATGAAAATCAAAGAGCGAGGGGAACGAGAGGTACAACAATCTCCCCCTATTTTGATGATCACAATCACCAAATCAAAAAATGTAAAAACTTAAATTAAAGGCATGCTTTAATGAATAAAATGAAATGTAAAGCAAAGCATGATCCAAAAGGTTTCTCCCCCAATCAATCAAGAAATTTCTCCCCCTTTGTGATTATCAAAATAGAATGGGGCATAAAACTTGATTGAGGGAAAAGGTTTGAAAAACTAGATATGAGAATTGAAAAATCAATTGAGATTTTTGAAATTGAAATGAAAATTTGAATAACAGTTTGAATTGAAAGTTTTGAATCAAAAACCAATTGAAATTTGAAATTTGAAACCAAATGAAATTTTTGAAATTGAGAGTTTTGAATCAAAAATGAATTGAAAATTTAAATTGAAAAATGAATCGAAAGAGATTTTTGAATTTAAGAAAATTTCTCCCCCTAAATAAAATAAACGATCATCGGGGAAACGAAACTATTTTTAGCCCGGAGAGACTCGCCAAAAGGGATTTTTCAATCCAAATTTGTTTCATGGCGGGTCTTCTCCTATAAAACTCGTCTGAATAAAAAATAGATTTGGGTTGACCGTACCGGGCATTTTTTCAATCACACTCATAAATGAGGTGCCCGGGTTTTTTACAATAATTGCAAAATTTATAACTAGAGCTCCCCCTTTCAAAAACAGTTGGAGCATGGGAGGAGGAAGCTACATTGGTATAACCAAGTCCATTGGTGGTTCTAGATACTCGTTGAGAACCTAAGAGTTTGGACAAATTTTGTTCACCTTGGGTGAACTTGGCTAAAGATTCCCTTAGGTCTTTGATGGTTGATTCCAAAGAATCAACATTTGGGAAATTTTGGATTTTTAGGGAGAGTTCCTCCTTCTCTTTGAGAAGTTGTTCTTTTTCAGAGGAACGCTTTTTGAAATTCTTTTTCAAAGCAACGAATTTTGACGAGAGTTCGTGAAAACCATTTTCTAATTGGTCTCTAGCATGTTGGAGTTCTTCGTATGACAAATGATTGAAAGAATTTGAAGATGAGGACGAGGATGAGGAATCGGAAGAAGTTACCTCGTGAAATGCCATTAGGCATTTTGTACCTTGGTCGCTCGAGGAGGAGGAGGAGGATGATGAAGAGGAGGTGTCACTCCATGTCGCCTTAAGGACCTTTTTCTTTCCTTTTTCCTTTTGCGTGGCCCGTTTCTTGTTGAGTGGGCAATCGGGCTTGTAATGGCCCTTTTCGCCGCACCCGTAGCATTTCACCTTGGGCTCGGATCTTGCGGTGGGTTCTTGCTTTCGCGCCTTGCGATATTTCTTCTTCTTCTTGTGCTTCTTCATAAATTTGTGCATTTGGCGGGTGAGATTCTCCATTTCCGAGTCGCCGCTTGATGATGAAGAAGATGAAGATGATTATGATGAGGAGGAGCTTACTTCTTTTTGTACCTTGAGGGCGATGTTCTTTGGTGTCTTGATTGGTGTGCCCTCCTTTTGAGCTTGCCTCCTCATCGTGATCTCGTACGTCATTAGGGATCCGATGAGCTCTTCGACCGGCATGTTTTTGACATCCTTAGCTTCTTGGATTGCCGTCACTTTAGGTTCCCATGAGCTCGGAAGGATCCATAGGATCTTCTTGACCATTGTTTCTGCAGAAATGTTATCTCCAAGGGACTTTCTACCATTGCAAACGTCAGTAAAGCGAGTAAACATTTCAGAAATAGATTCATTTGGATGCATAGAGAAAGATTCAAAATCTTGTCGAAACATATCTAATCTAGTATCTTTGACTTTATTAGTGCCTTCATGGGTCACTTATAAAAGCTTCCAAATTTCATGTGAAGCGGTGCAAGTGGATACACGATTAAATTCATTCCTATCTAACCCGCAATGAAGAGCATTCATGGCTTTGCCATCAAGCTCAAAATTCTTAATATCGGCGGGGGTCCATTTGGATTCGTCGGGGGAAGACAAAGAATAACCTTTCATGACAATTTTGTAAATAGGATATCCTATGCTTCTTAAAAAAGTGGTCATGTGGGTTTTCCAATAATTATAGTCGGTCCCATCAAAAAATGGAGCCCGACCTAATGAGTAGCCCTCGGGGGCGAAAGAGGTAGATGCCATAAAAAAAATCTTTAATTTGAAACCGGTTAGGGAATTATTCAAATACTTCCTCTAATACCAATTGTTAGGAGGAGAAAAACGGGAAGGATGGAAAGAGGGGGGGTGAATTGCCTTTTAAAAAAAGATTAACAAATTAAAATCAAAGTTGAAATGCAGCGGAAAGTAAAGAGGCAAGACACAAGAAATTGATAACGGAGTTCGGCCAAAAACCCAGCCTACGTCTCCGCTCCCAACTTAACCGTTGAGAGATTCCTACCGCTTGCTTTTTAATGGTTTTAGCAAGAAACCCACTAGGCTTTGAGGTAGTACTAGAACCTATTACAGCTTGCTTTTGGTGGTTAAGCAAGAACCCACTTGCTTTTGATGGTTGAGCAAGAACCCACTATCCTTCTTACAGGTGAAGGATAGCTCACCTATGTCTCAAGCTATTTAAAGGAAAGCTTGACAACCTCTTCACACCTTAATGGTGATGTGAAACCCAAAAGAAAGAGGGGATGAGAAAAGTGGGAGTTTGTAGGCACAAACTCAATTTTAAGCTCAAAATAAATAAAACAAGAAAAACCATAATGGGGAAGACTTGGGCGCCAATGGATTGATGGAGCTGATGAAGGGCGCTCCCAAGCTTCTTTGATGGAGCTCCTTGGATGTGGAATTGAGTTGGAGCAAGTGGGTTTCCCTTGAAGCAATCCGCCGGAGGTTCGCCAAATGATCAAAAATGTGTCCGTGGGCTTCCTTATGCTTAATTATGGTCCGGCTAGTGTCCGGGGCTTCCTTGGCCTTTATTTATAGGCATGGAACCCTTGGGGAGTCTTCGGAGCCGTTGTAAAGGGCCTCGGAGCCGTTGGAGGCCAAATGAGAGTTGACTGGTCAAAGCCAACGGCTAGTTTGACTGGGCTACCGGCTGGCCGGTGCAGGGCCACCGGCTGGCCGGTGCCTTGGATGTTGAGAAGGCCTTCTGCCCAGGCAGCACCGGCTGACCGGTGCCAGAGCCACCGGCTGGCCGGTGGGCAGACAGTAGCTACCACTGTTTCATCAGGTTGCCACCGGCTGGCCGGTGACAGAGCCACCGGCTGACCGGTGGAACCTGGCAGTGGGCAATGCCTCTGCCAGGTCCACCGGCTGGCCGGTGCTATCACACCGGTTGGCCGGTGGACTGAAATTCAGTCCACTTTGAGATGCTTTCTTGGGCCATTTTCTTGGCAACCTTGTGCCTATTAACAAAAACACTTGAAACAAGGTTAAACACATATGAAAGTGATTGTGATCATGAAAATCAAAGAGCGAGGGGAACGAGAGGTACAACAATATTTGATATTCTGAATTTAAAAATGATTCCTATTTTACCAAATTAATAAAATAGAAGTTTCATTAATTAATTTTATAATTAAATCCCGCTGTTAAAACAAATAGCGTGTTTTTATGAAATAATATCTTTCAAAAGATTGACACTCGTTTATGTCCAATCTTAAAGTGATATTAATTACAATGACCACCATTGGATTAAATGGTAAAAATATATTCTATTTACACTTTAAAACCAATTAAAAAGATAATCTAATCATATAAATAAATTAGATTAAAAATAGGTTTTGAATTAAAATACAACATTTTTCACTATTCATTAAAAATTGAACTTTTTCGGAAAAATACCAAAAATTTAAACAAAGTAAATTTTGATGTCCCGATTCTAAATAAGAATTTTATATTTTCAAATATAACACATAAAATTGTCAAAAAGTTGATTTAAAAGAGGTTCGCCATCAAAAGGCGGTTAATCGACCTTTTAAAGAATATTAGACTGTCTACGCTTAAAATTGGATTCATTCGCATTTTTAATCCTCTATCATTTATTGTAAAGAGTAAAAATATTTGACAAACATATATAATCATTTTGTAGTTAGTTCTGTTCATTCCTGCCATTACAACAGCTAGACATTAACTACCATTTAAAATAATATTATTTTATTATTAGAGTGCAACGTAAGATTTCCAAGAAACTCGTTATTGCGTATTGTGTAAGCCATCGAGCATATCATCCCCTTTAAAGTAATATTAATATTTTATTCACAAATATGGATAAATATAAAAATTTCATATTCTTTATTTACCTGGGGTGTTACATCCTTCCCCCCTTTTGGGAATTGCTTCCTCGCAATTTTAAAATTGGGCTTGGAAATATCCTTGAAAGTCCCACATCGGAACAAGAGTCGGTAAAAAAATCACTTTAAAATAAATAAAGATAAGTACAAAGGTCACCTGATTTAACCCATACTAGGATTCCATGTAGGAAAACATGGACATGGAGGAGAAAACATAGGGTCAAGTTCTGATGGAGAGTGATAGAAAACATGTTTTGGAGAAAGTTAACCACAAGAAAATCACAAACTTATGATGGGTTAAACGGCATTCAATTCCCCAGTAAGAAAATTTAACAAACAACATTTTTGTTTTAAGATAATATTCATTGAGGAATTTATTTTTGAGCCTAACTAAATCATAATGAAATATACTTACATGTCACGTAGACTTCCAACTTTTACTAGATTCCTTAATCAAACTCATATTTTCTCCAAAAGACGAGTATTTAGGAAGACTTGTTCACATTAAGAGTACTATAATCAACTTATAGAGAACCACCTAATCCACAAAAGATAACTATATATTTCCCATGTCATTAGACTTTAACCAAAACCAAAACTAAAAAGGTTAGTACAAGATCAGATAATCCAGAAAAGGATAACCCTTTATAAAAAGAAAATATATTCTTAATCTCCAAAATTTTTCCAACAAAACCCAAAGTTCAACGAGGACCATTTGATAAAATATTTGTCAATAAAATTCTTCAAAGTAAACCAAACTAAGATTGAAACCCAAATATTTGAAGGATTTAGTCACATAGTCTTCCAAGTTAAATCATAACATTTATCTCCAAACAACATCAGTTGCTCTTAATGTCTTGTATTGAAATGTAATTAACCTAATCACATATCCTACATGATAGGTTAATAAATTTCCATAGATAACCAAAAATCAACTTACTCTTAATTCAAAAAATCATCTAACTAAAAAGAATCATTCAAACTAACTAGGGACTTCACGTAGTCCAGTGGTAGGTGATAAATACCAGTCGCACTTTGGTTATGGGTTCGATTCCCGCAGCTTTGTCCGACACGAAGGGTTGTCACACGGTATGCGTGTTGTCCTTTTTATAAAACTCCAAAAATAACCCTAACATGTTTTAACCTTAATAGTTTCCTTATACCTCTCATTTTCATCCAAATTCGTTACGGTCTCAATATCTTAATTCTTGAAGTCTTATTTCACCACCATAAGATAAAATAAAACGATTCCCAAAATGAATAACATCATTCCTTGATCATGGCGTCCACTCGGTTTCATCGTCATCTTGCTCACATAGGTATAAGTCCCATGAATTAAAACAATGATTTAGAGATCCTTCAAAATCATTTGCTTCCTCCATCCAAATACACCTTATACAACATGGGTCATATGGGTGTTCACAGAAAAATAGTTTTGGAAAATAATCATGTATAACATATAATTCCAAAACATCTGATAAAACATGATTTCTATAAAATAGTCAGATAGAATTTGAGTTGAAACTTTCTATTATTGGTCCTTTTAAAATACCATAAGTATGTGCTGAGAGACTATATTTTAAAATCAAATATAAATAGGTTGCACAAGGGTCTCCTTCCTCAACACCATCTTTAAAATCATATTATTCTTCAAATTCTTGTGATAAGGTAAAATATTTGAAAATACTTTGATAATATTTACCTTTCTTAAAAATATGAGAATATTGTGAAAATATTATTTGTCTAAAAACAACCCATGATCCATGATGATAACGAGGTATAGTGGAGGTGTTTGATATCTCAAACAACTGCTTGCAAGTGAGTTGTATGCTAGAAAAAGTTTCACAATCATCTGAACATGACTTTGCAATAATTATTGCAAGCATGTAATCAGGAAGAGATAGGAATGTCGTTTGAGATCCTTCTACTTCCATTCGTAACCGACTTTACTTGACCTGAAAAAAAGTTATAAAACAAGTATTTAACTGAAATAATAGATATAGGGACTAATCATGTGTCTAACAAAAACTCCCAATCCCTAAAGTTGTCTAAACCGACCTCTGATACCAACTATAAATCCCCAGCCTTAAACCTTACTTAATCTTGAGTTATTACAAGATTACACATTGAGGATCTTTTCATGTTTAGAGTTTTAGAGAATTAGATCATAACTATTACATCTCAAAAGATTACAAAGTAGAAACTTCTACTAAGTTTCCATAAAATAAAAACTCTTAAAAAAAAACATGTCTAGTTCCATGTTTTAGATAGCATGACATTCCCTTGATCCCATCCTTGACCCAATTCCACATTAAGTCCTATGAAAAAAACAGTTCAAAAAAACTTAGGGTGAGCATAAAAAGCTCAGTAAGGGATACACAAAGAATGAAAACTGTTAGTTCTTAAAACAACAAGTAAACCATGTATACTTTATCAAAGTAATACCTTCACCTTTATGAAGTAGTAAAAACTATTCACTGAATAAAATATCATTACTTACCCTTTTGTAATCAAAATAATATCATAAAACCCATATAAAGAACACATAACTTATAAGGGTAACTTGGGACATAAACATACTTAAGTGTAATAACCATAAGGTCGACTTCCACACATATCACTTAATGGAATAGACATTTGGCCAACTTCCATACATACATAATGGAATAACCATACGAACGACTTCCATACCCAATGCATTGGAGGTTATAAGGTAAACACCTGTCCTGGTATTCACGACACCACCCATCATATGGTTTATCACGTAACCACCCGTAAAATGTCCAAGTACCATTATAAAATCATAAGACATAAAAAAAATATAATGGAAAGAAAACATTTCCACACTTTGATCACAATATATCACTTAAATATATTGACATAACAAATCCATTATAAAAACCATTTTCAATATCAAAATAAAATAAAATAAAAACATGGTATTTATTTTTCATTAAAAGGTAATGGTTTGTAGAGGAAGCCGAATCTCAAATAATGGTCACGGCGGCGGAGAAGTCATTGTCGCCGCATACGTACGACAAAAGCATTCCCTTTTGTCGTTTAGTAAAACGCTTCGTATAAAAATATTCCTTTTGAATAAACGTAAAAGTCAAAGGGGTTTATACACCGTATAAAAGAAATTGTGTATAAAATGAAAAATGCCTCAATGAAAGGTGATTGAGATGAAGTCCCTTACAAAGACAATATCCTTGGTTTAAGGATAAATCAATTACATAATTATGTGTGAAAAACGAATAAACCAAATATAAGTGGATATTAAGTGTAAAAAAATCAGAGGTTATTCACACATATTCATAGAATTACATATTCAAGGAGTATAAGTTTATCCCAAAGAATCAAATTTGGGTTAAGAAGTTCCCTTGCAAAAATTTGACAGCCTAATGGCATCACTACAAAATTCAGAAAATGAGTTGATGAGAGATAAAAAGGGTATCTCATCACATGGAAATAAAATTTAAATCAATAAGGATATAGAAGAACATATCCCAACATAATAGTATGTGAATTAAAAGACATAACAAAATAAGTCTTTTAAAAATAGGAGGGTGAAAGGTTCCCTTACCGACATGGGTATCTTTCGAAACATACACCCCGTGAAAGAAAGACAATACAACATTGATGTAAATACTCATAAATGAAAGTATATTACACAATTAGTAAAATAATGGGCAGTACATACACCACTCAAAGGAAATTGTGGCAAATGTAGCATAAATCCAACGAGAATAAAAGTGAGATGAAAAATCCCTTACGAAAACTCGGCAGCCTAACGGCGCTACATAAAACTTACAAAAATGGATTTATGAGATAAAATAGGGTATCTCATAATATTAACATAAATTTTATAGAAAGAGGAATATAAAAGAACATCCTCCAACATAACAAAGAGGAGCTTAAAATAAGTGACATAAAGGAGAGTACTTAAAAAGAAAGAGAGAGGTTAGATCTCTTACGAAAATTCGGCAGCCTAACAACGCCACTCAAAACTTCCAAAATGGATTGATGAGAGAGAATAGCATATCTCATCATATGAACATAAAAATTATAGAAAGAGTAATATAAAATAACATCCCAATAACAAGAATGATGATCTTTTAAAAGGAATTACATAAAATAGAGTACTTAAAAAGAAAGAGAGGAGTAGGATCCCTTACCTCGGGTCCGACTTGACTCGATCATTCTTTAACGTCCTGAATAATAAACTTGAGTTAATTTATACTTACTTAAGAACCTTTTTCAAGTTCATTATTCCTTTTATATCAATTATTGACATGTTATAAACATTATGTAATCATTTAAGTTAATAATGTTTGTTTTGTCGATATTTGGTTCTTAAGTCAAAAGTGGACTTCTTACAATTACATGTTGTTCGTGTGGTCAAAGGTTCTTTACATCCAGAATGAAATTCCTGATTTGGATATCATATATATCATATATATACAGAATATACATGTATTTATAATATTACATAATCATTTAGAGGTAAGAAATGAAATGCACCGTTCATGGAGACGGTAAGCCGTACGTACGCATGAACACTACTTTCATTTCTATGTCATATTAATGGAATTTAAACTAAATGAGATATGTGTATATTTTTAATTCCAGCATTATATTCATCCTTTAGATGTATCATACATCATATATATACATTATATGTACTTATAATAGTACATTACATTTGAGGATAAGAAATGAAATGCACCGTTCATGGAGACGTTAAGCCGTACGTACGCATGAACGCTACTTTTATTTCTATCTCATACTTTAATGGAAAGAAAACAATAATTATATAAAGTTATATTATAATTACAGTATAAAATAATATATAATAACTTTAAATCCATCCTTTATACATCCCACATATGGCATTAAAGAATCAAATCACTTTGAGGGGGCAGTAGTCCGCACTTCCTAAAATGAAGATATCACGTATACCCATAATGGAAGCCATAAAGGTATGCCACAAATTAAAAATACAGAAGCTTAAGTAAAAAATAAAAATATTATATATAATATATAAACATAGTTACATCTTAATGGACACCTTTGAAGGTGTTATATGAGTGTTGAACAATCATCGTTTCGTGAGGCAGAAATTCACCATCCACAGAAATAGTATGTTATTTAACCATTAGATGAAGGTGTGTGTAAGTGTAGCTAGAATAATTATTATAACAACATCCTAGTATATTGAATATACTGGAGTTGTTACAAAAGAAATGAATAAAAAGAGTTTAGGGGGTTGGAGAAGCAAAATAAAACAAAAGAGCACAAGTGAAGACGTTAACTTAAAATTGGGTAACTCCCTTTTGTTTGAACCAAAAGGGTTTCTTGAAGAGATTCCTGCCTACGTTAAGGATTATGGATGCGGAGAGGGATTTGGATAGACAAAATGATCAGATCATGGCCGAACCAAAAGCTTGAGAGGTGTGGGTAAGTTGGTAGAGGTGGGGGCCTTTTATAAGAGGAGAGGAGGGGCACTCTTAGTAAAGTATAAAATGTTACTTTATTTTCAAATGGTTTTCGGATTTTAATGGTCCCACATTGATATAATTCGAGGATAAGGTGATACGGGTTCTATATCCACCCATCCAATAGGTTTTGGAGATGTATAGGTCTTAGAATTTACATTATCTTTCCATTTTATTTAAATCGTTAAATAATGAGGTCATCGCTCCATCATCATGATTCCATAAAGAATTTAATTTATTTAATGTCTAAAAATTATAAAAAAACTAATATGATGTAGTAAATATTTTTAGCTTTCCAATGACTATTTATAGTCAAAATTCTTACTTTTATAACCACATGTCAAAATTGTTTTAGTAAAACAAATCATGTTTGTGACATTTTTATTTTAACTTTAAGTAAAAAGATATTAATGTCATTTTCCAACCAAAGTGGATTCATGAGGTCCCCAAGTTGACCCATGTATTTTCTTGGTCGGCCATGACACATCCAATGAGGTTAGGACATGTGTCAAGTTCATTTCATATTATTACAACATTATTTTTACCTTAAATCACACTAATTACCTTTAATCGTGATTAATAAAACTTAAAAGTTACTTTTCATCATAAATTATTTTCATCCAATTGAACCACATTTTACTTAACAGTTAAAATAATTTAAATTGGATTTTTTAAATTCAAATCACAGAATTGGTAAAGTCCCATTTAAACGAAAAATCAAATTTTGTAACCACCACTTTGTGGTTTAACTATTCCTCAAAAATTGATGTTTTTCAGAAAAATTCCAAAAAATCACCCTAAGCTATATTTGATATTCCGAATTCAAAAATTATTCCTATTTTACCAAATTCATAACATAGAAGTTTCATTAATTAATTTTGTAATTAAATCCCGCTGTTAAAACAAATAGCGTGTTTTTATGAAACAATATCTTTCAAAAGATTGACACTCATTTATGTCCAATCTTAAAGTGATATTAATTACAATGACCACCATTGGATTAAATGGTAAAAATATATTCTATTTACACTTTAAAACCAATTAAAAATATAATCTAATCATATAAATAAATTATATTAAAAAGAGGTTTTGAATTAAAATACAACATTTTTCACTATTCATTAAAAATTGAACTTTTTCAGAAAAATACCAAAAATTTAAACAAAGTAAATTTTGATGTCCCGATTCTAAATAAGAATTTTATTTTGTCATATATAACACATAAAATTGTCAAAAAGTGGATTTAAAAGAGGTTCTCCATTAAAAGGCGGTTAATCGACCTTTTAAAGAATATTTGACTGTCTACACTTAAAATTGGATTCATTCGCATTTTTAATCCTCTATCATTTATTGTAAAGAGTAAAAATATTTGACAAACATATATAATCATTTTGTAGTTAGTTCTGTTCATTCCTGCCATTATAACGGCTAGGAATTAACTACCATTTAAAATAATATTATTTTATTATTAGAGTGCAACGTAAGATTCCCAAGAAACTCGTTGTTGCGTATTGGGTACGCCATCGAGCATAGCATCCCCTTTAAAGTAATATTAATATTTTATTCACAAATATGGATAAATATAAAAATGTCATATTCTTTATTTACCTGGGGTGTTACATCCTTCCCCCCTTTTGGGAATTTCATCCTCGCAATTTTAAAATTGGTCTTGGAAATATCCTTGAAAGTCCCACATCGGAACAAGAGTCGGTAAAACAATCACTTTAAAATAAAGAAAGATAAGTACAAAGGTCACTTGAGTTAACCCATACCAGGATTCCATGTAGGAAAACATGGACATAGAGGAGAAAACATAGGGTCATGTTCTGATGGAGAGTGATAGAAAGCATGTTTAGGAGAAAGTTAACCATAAGAAAATCACAAACTTATGATGGGTTAAATGGTATTCGATTCCCCAGTAGGAAAATTTAACAGACAACATTTTTGTTTTAAGTTAATCTTCATTGAGGAATTTATTTTTGAGCCTAACTAAATCATAATGAAACATACTTACATGTCACGTAGACTTCCAACTTTTACTAGATTCATTAATCAAACTCATATTTTCTCCAAAAGATGAGTATTTAGGAAGACTTGTTCACATTAAGAGTACTATAATCAACTTATAGAGAACCACCTAATCCACAAAAGATAACTATATATTTCCCATGTCTTTATACTTTAACCAAAACCAAAACTAAAAAGGTTAGTACAAGATTAGATAATCCAGAAAAGGATAACCCTTTATAAAAAGAAAATATATTCTTAATCTCCAAAATTTGTCCAACAAAACCCAAAGTTCAACGAGGACCATTCGATGAAAAATTTGTCCATAAAATTCTTCAAATTAAACCAAACTAAGATTGAAACCCCAATATTTTAAGGATTTATTCACATAGTCTTCTAAGTTAAATCATAACATTTATCTCCAAACAACATCAGTTTCTCTTAATGTCTCGTATTGAAAAGTAATTAACCTAATCACATATCCTCCTTGATTGGTTAAAAAATTTCCATAGATAACCCAAAATCAACTTACTCTTAATTAATAAAATCATCTAACTAAAAATAATCATTCAAACTAACCAGGGACTTCAGGTAGTCATGTGGTAGGCAATAAATACCAGTCGCACTTTGGTTGTGGGTTCGATTCCCGCAGCTTTGTCCGACACGATGGGTTGTCACACGGTCTGCGTGTTGTCCTTTTTATAAAACTCCAAAAATAACCCTAACATGTATTAACCTTAATAGTTTCCTTATAACTCTCATTTTCATCCAAATGTTTTACGGTCTCAACATCTTAATTCTTGAAGTCTTATTTCACCCCCATAAGATAAAATAAAACGATTCCCAAAATTAATAACATCATACCTTGATCATGGATTCCACTCGGTTTCATCGTCATCTTGCTCACGTAGGTATAAGTCCCATGCATTACAACAATGATTTATAGATCCTTCAAAATCATTTGCTTCCTCCATCCAAATAAACCTTGTACAACATGGTTCATATGGGTGTTCACAGAAAAACAGTTTTGGAAAATAATCATGTATGACATATAATTCCAAAACATCTGATAAAAGATGATTTCTATAAAATAGTCTGACAGAATTTGAGTTGAAAATTTCTATTATTGGTCCTTTTAAAATACCATAAGTATGTGCTGAGAGACTATATTTTAAAATCAAATATAAATAGGTTTCTCAAGGGTCTCCTTCCTCAGCACCATCTTTAAAACCATAATATGCTTCAAATTCTTGTGATAAGGTAAAATATTTGAAAATACCTTGATAATATTTACCTTTCTTGAAAATATGAGAATATTTTGAAAGTAATATTTGTCTAAAAACAACCCATGATCCATGATTATAATGAGGTATAGTGTAGGTGTTTGATATCTCAAAAAACTGCTTGCAAGTGAGTTGTATGCTAGAAAAAGTTTCACAATCATCCGAACATGACTTTGTAATAATTATTGAAAGCATGTCATCAGGAAGAGATAGGAATGTTGTTTGAGATCCTTCTCCTTCCATTCATAACTAAATTTAATTAACCTGAAAAAAGTTATAAAACAAGGATTTAACTGAAATAATAGATATATGGACTAATCATGTGTCTAACGAAAACTCCTAATCCCGAAAGTTGTCTAAACCGACCTCTGATACCAACTATAAAGCCCCAGCCTTAAACCTTACTTAATCTTGAGTTATTACAAGATTACAAATTTAGGATCTTTTCAAGTTTAAAGTTTTAGAGAATTAGATCATAACTATTACATCTCAAAAGATTACAAAGTAGAAACTTCTACTAAGTTTCCATAAAATAAAAACTCTTAAAAAGAAACATGTCAAGTTCCATGTTTTAGATAGCATGACATTCCCTTGATCCCATCCATGACCCAATTCCACATTTAGTCCTGTGAAAAAAACATTTCAAAAAAACTTGGGGTGAGCATAAAAAGCTCAGCAAGGGATACACAAAGAATGAAAACTGTTAGTTCTTAAAACAACAAGTAAACCATGTATACTTTATCAAAGTAATAACTTCACCTTTATGAAGTAGTGAAAACTCTTCACTGAATAAAATATAATTACTTACCCTTTTGTAATCAAAAGAATATCATAAAACCCATATAAAGGACACATAACATATAAGGGTAACTTGGGACATAAACATACTTAAGTGGAATAACCATAAGGTCGACTTCCACACATATCACTTAATGGAATAGACATTCGGCCAACTTCCATACATACATAATGGAATAGCCATACGACCGACTTCCATACCCAGTGCATTGGAGGTTATAACGTAACCACCCGTCCTGGTATTCACGACACCACCCATCATATGGTTTATCACGTAACCACCCGTAAAATGTCCAAATACCATTATAAAATCATAAGACATAAAACAAATATAATGGAAAGAAAACATTTCCACACTTTGATCACAATATATCACTTAAATATATTGACATAAAAAATCCATTATAAAAACCATTTTAAATATCAAAATTAAAGAAAATAAAAACATGGTATTTATTTTTCATTAAAAGGTAATGGCTTGTAGAGGAATCCGAATCTCAAATAATGGTCACAGCGGCGGAGAAGTCGTTGTCGCCGCATACGTACGACAAAAACATTCCCTTTTGTCATTTAGTAAAACGCTTTGTATAAAAAGATTCCTTTTGAATAAAAGTAAAAGTCAAAGGGGTTTATACACCGTATAAAAGAAATTGTGTATAAAACGAAAAATTCCTCAATGAAAGGTGATTGAGACGAACTCCCTTACAAAGACAGTATCCTTAGTTTAAGGATAAATCAATTACATAATTATGTGTGACAAAATAATACACCAAATAAAAGTGGATATTAAGTGTAAAAAAATCAAGGGTTATTCACACATATTCATTTAACTACATATTCAAGGAGTATAAGTTTATCCCAAAGAATCAAATTTGGGTTAAGAAGTTCCATTGCAAAAATTTGACAGCCTAATGGCGTCACTACAAAATTCAGAAAATGAGTTGATGAGAGATAAAAAGGGTATCTCATCACATGGAAATAAAATTTAAATCAATAAGGATATAGAAGAACATATCCCAACATAATAGTATGTGAATTAAAAGACATAACAAAATAAGTCTTTTAAAAAGAGGAGGGTGAAAGGTTCCCTTACTGACATGGGTATCTTTTGAAACATAAACCCCGTGAATGAAATACAATACAACATTAATGTAAATACTCATAAATGAAAGTATATTACACAATTAGTAAAATAATGGGCAATACATAAACCACACAAAGGAAATTGTGGAAAATGTAGCATAAATCCCACGGGAATAAAAGTGAGATGAAAAATCCCTTACGAAAACTCGGCAGCCTAACAGCGCCACATAAAACATAACAAAATGGATTGATGAGATCAAATAGGGTATCTCATCATATTAACATAAAGCTTATAGAAATAGGAATATAAAATAACATCCCCCAACATAACAAAGAGGAGCTTAAAAGAAGTGACATAAATGAGAGTACTTAAAAAGAAAGAGAGAGGTTAGATCTCTTACAAAAATTCGGCAGCCTAACGACGCCACTCAAAACTTCCAAAATGGATTGATGAGAGAGAATAGGGTCTCTCATCATATGAACATAAAAATTACAGCAAGAGTAATATAAAATAACATCCCAATAACAAGAAAGATGATCTTTTAAAAGGAATGACATAAAAGAGCGTACTTAAAAAGAAAGAGAGGAGTAGGATCCCTTACCTCGGGTCCGACTTGACTCGATCGTTCTTTAACGTCCTGAATAATAAACTTGAGTTAATTTATACTTTCTTAAGAACCGTTTTCAAGTTCATTATTCCTTTTATATAAATTATTGACATGTTATAAACATTATGTAATCATTTAAGTTAATAATGTTTGTTTTGTCGATATTTGGTTCTTAAGTCAAAAGTGGACTTCTTACAATTACATGTTGTTCATGTGGTCAAAGGTTCTTTATATCCAGAATGACATTCATGATTTGGATATCATATATATCATATATATCCAGCATATACATGTATTTATAATATTACATAATCATTTAGAGGTAAGAAATGAAATGCACCGTTCATGGAGACGGTAAGCCGTACGTACGCATGAACGCTACTTTCTTTTCTATGTCATATTAATGGAATTAAAACTAAATGAGATATGTGTATATTTTTAATTCCAGAATTATATTAATACTTTAGATGTATCATACATCATATATATCCATTATATGTACTTATAATAGTACATTACATTTGAGGATAAGAAATGAAATGCACCGTTCATGGAGACGGTAAGCCGTACGTACGCATGACCGCTACTTTCATTTCTATCTCATACTTTAGTGGAAAGAAAAAAATAATGAAATAAAGGTATATTATAATTCCAGTATAAAATCATATATAATAACTTTAAATCCATACTTTATACATCCCACATATGGCATTAACGAATCAAGTCACTTTGAGGGGGCGGTAGTCCGCACTTCCTAAAATGAAGATATCGCGTATACCCATAATGGAATCCATAAAGGTATGCCACAAATGAAAAATACAGAAGCTTAAGTAAAACATAAAAATATTATATATCATATATAAACATAGTGACATCTTAATGGCCACCTTTGAAGGTGTTATATGAGTGTTGAACAATCATCGTTTCGTGAGGAAGAAATTCGCCATTCATAGAAACAATATGTTCTTTAACCATTAGATGAAGGTGTGTGAAAGTGTAGCTAGAATACTTATTATAACAACATCCTAGTATATTTAAGATACTTGAGTTGTTACAAAATAAATGAATAAAAAGAGTTTATGGGGTTGGAGAAGCAAAATAAAACAAAAGAGCACAAGTGATGACGTTACCTTAAAATTGGGTAACTCCCTTTGGTTTGAACCAAAAGGGTTTGTTGAAGATCTTCCTGCCTAAGTTAAGGCTTATAGGATGAGGATAGGGATGTGGAGAGACAAAATTATCAGAGATTGGCCGAACCAAAGGCTTGAGAGGTGTGGGTAAGGTGGTAGAGGTGGGGGCCTTTTATAAGAGGAGAGGAGGGGCACTCTTGGTAAAGTATAAAATGTTACTTTATTTTCAAATGGTTTTCGGATTTTAATGGCCCCAAATTGATATAATTAGAGGATAAGGTGATAAGGGTTCGAAATCCACCCATACAATAGGTTTTGGATATGTGTAGGTCTTAGAATTTACATTATCTTTCCATTTTATTTAAATCGTTAAATAATGAGGTCATCGCTGCATCATCATGATGTCATAAAGGATTTAATTTATTTAATGTCTAAAAATTATAAAAAAAATACTATGATGTAGGAAATCTTTTTAGATTTCCAATTACTATTTATAGTCAAAATTATGACTTGTATAACCACATGTGAAAATTGTTTTAGGAAAACAAATCATGTTTGTGACATTTTTATTTTAACTTTAAATAAAAAGATATTAATGTCATTTTCCAACCAAAGTGGATTAATGGGGTCCCCAAGTTGACCCATGGATTGTCTTGATCGGCCATGACACATCCAATGAGGTTAAGACATGTGTCAAGTTCATTTCATATTATTACAGCATTATTTTTACCTTAAATCACACTAATTACCTTTAATCGTGATTAATAAAACTTAAAAGTTACTTTTCATCAAAAATTATTTTCATCCCATTGAACCAAATTTTACTTAACAGTTAAAATCATTTAAATTGAATTTTTGAAATTCAAATCACAGAAGTGGTAAAGTCCCATTTAAACGAAAAATCAAATTTTGTAACCACCACTTTGTGGTTTCACTATTCCTCAAAAATTGATGTTTTTCAGAAAAGTACCAAAAACTCACCCTAAGCTATATTTGATATTCCGAATTCAAAAATGATGTCTATTTTACCAAATTAATAACATAGGAGTTACATTAATTAATTTTATAATTAAATCCCGCTGTTAAAACAAATAGCATGTTTTTATGAAACAATATCTTTCAAAAGATTGACACTCGTTTATGTCCAATATTAAAGTGATATTAATTACAATGACCACCATTGGATTAAATGGTAAAAATATATTCTATTTACACTTTAAAACCAATTAAAAATATAATCTAATAATATAAATAAATTAGATTAAAAAGTGGTTTTGAATTAAAATGCAACATTTTTCACTGTTCATTAAAAATTTAACTTTTTCGGAAAAATACCAAAAATTTAAACAAAGAAAATTTTGATGTCCCAATTCTAAATAAGAATTTTATATTTTCAAATATAACACATAAAATTGTCAAGAAGTGGATTTAAAAGAGGTTCGCCATCAAAAGGCGGTTAATCGACCTTTTAAAGAATATTAGACTGTCTACGCTTAAAATTGGATTCATTCGCATTTTTAATCCTCTATAATTTATTGTAAAGAGTAAAAATATTTTACAAACATATATAATCATTTTGTAGTTAGTTCTGTTCATTCCATCCATTACAACGGCTAGGCATTAACTACCATTTAAAATAATATTATTTTATTATTAGAGTGCAACGTAAGATTCCCAAGAAACTCGTTGTTGCGTATTGGGTACGCTATCGAGCATAGAATCCCTTTTAAAGTAATATTAATATTTTATTCACAAATATGGATAAATATTAAAATGTCATATTCTTTATTTACCTGGGGTGTTACAACTCAGCTTTCCTGAATAATTCCAGGTATTGTTTTTTACGCTGCAGCATCTCCTTAGATAACTTCGCCTTAGGTGGACACTTTTCATCATGAACTTTAGTAACCATCTCCCTGCGCATCCCAGATGCAAACCTTGTTGTCATTGGTTTCTGAAAATCAGAGTAATCTTTCCTTGGTCTTCTTCTGCTTGGGTTAGACCCGCTCATTTCATTATCATATGTCTTCTTGCCCGCGCCCTGAACAATGGAACTATAACTAGGAGTCACATTCTCCTTGTCACTTCCCAATATATCCCCCCATTTCTTAGGAGGGTGCACATCATATTAAAATTGACAGTCAGTCGTCATAACCAGCGGTCGATTGGTCTCCTACAGCGTATCATTTATCCCACAGGGAATCTGCTCTATCTCAGCACCTCTATTCATGACACAATTCTGAATTTCAACAGGTTCCTCCACCTTATTGACCCTCCTAGAGTCATCATATACCACAAGTGCAAGGGACTCATTCCCAGACTGATATGTGTCCACAGCCAGTTCCACATGCATCTGTTCTGCATTTTCCAGAGCAGCAAAACTGTTCTTCAAGCAGATGTCTGGACCATCAAGTATATCACGATTTTCACATGTATATGTATCCTTCCTCATTGCTTCTGTATTTCCATTCTACACCAGACTACGACCATATAATGAGACAACATGTTTGAATTCTTCCAGTACATATCTTGAGAAGGTGTGTCATCCTTGGCATGGTGAGTCCTCCTGCCATCAATACACCTGCACATCTCTTCAACTGATCCTACCTCACCAGGTACAACCATAATACCAAGGTCCTTCTTCAGTCTCCCAAACACTTCTGAAACAGACGGCCCTACTGCAGTAGGATCCTCTTTTTCCACACATAAGGACTCACTCCTCCCCAGATCAGCTTCAATACATCTAGCAGGATTCTGAATCACTTATCAAGGAAAAACTTGAGGCATACTGACCTGATGAACATGTTGTGGCCCACCTGTTTGATCATCAGGTGAACAAGAACATGCCTCATCCCTCATCACCTTCGCTATGGGCACCTCAGTTGGTGCTGGATGTCCAGCATGACCCCCATTTTTATCACACTTGCGACAATCAGATACCCAGTGTCCCTGCCTATGACAAAAGGAACAAAACTTGACCCATGAATCATATAGTATGGATTGACCATACCGGTAATCCCCTTCAATCAAAATATACACCAACTCTGGTGGTGGCTGTGCTAAATTCATTTCAACACAGATCCGCGCAACCATTGGGTGTGAGAGCAAAGCTGTCTGATGATCACAACATAGAAATCACCCAATGGAATTTCCGATTGACCGTAGAATTCCAATGTTCTGAAAAGGCAGCGAAAACCCAGGGAGTTGAAGCCAAATTTCCGAGGTTGGAGAGTCTCAATTTATATGATGATCAAAAGACCAAGTGAGAAGGTGAAAATAAAAACCATGAACAGATCTATTGGCACTTGATCAGGCTCTAATCATATCATCCTCATCAGCGAAGCAGAGGAGAATTTGTCGCGGCCCCAAAAGTCCAACCGACACTCACTTATTTAAACCCCAATCCTCATTAACGTTATTATGAAAGACCTCCACCAAAGGTTGTCGCCGCACAAATCTCGCAACTAAGTCCGTGGAAAACATTGAAGACGCTTTATTGAATTCCTGAACATAGATTTGAACCATGGGCTGGCCATTGAAGCGGCCAGGGACCTTCGGCGCAACATTAATATAAAAAATATATTTTTTAACAAACCTTATTTATTAATAAAATATATAAAAAACCATAATAAAATACTATTAATAAGTTACATTAATTGTTTTTACATTATTATAAAAATATTAACATTTTTTTTATTTTTTATTTTAATTTTAATTTTTTAGTTTTTTTAAATAAATTTTTTTTATTAAATAATTTATAGTTCATGTTGTGTTATGATGTGGGTTTCATGTTGTGCAAGAGGTCATTATTATTGAATCGTCAAAAAGAAAGAATTTGATTGTTTTGAATTATTTTAATAAAAAAAGGTTGATTAGACACCACGTGTCATTATTTCTAGGTGGGTGGGAATCCAACCATCAAATTCACTCTTGAGTTCCTACCACAACTTGGGAGCATAATATCATCACCATATATCTGTCATTCAAAATATAGGACATATAAAAAATAGTAAACAATACATAACCTTATTAATTTTTCTCATTTTTTGAAAACAAACACTACTAGACCAAAATTATTAAAAAAAATTAATATAGTGATATTAAATTAGTTTTCTAGAAGCCTAATGATATTATAAAATTTAATCTTTTTATAAACTATTTCATACATTTAATATAAAATAATACAAAATATTGCAATATAATAGTGTACATGGATAAACTTTTGAAATAAAACAAAAAAACAATTATAATAATTACCAATGAAAAATTTTATGCTAATTTTTTATTTTAAATATATTTCTAATAATTAATGAAAAATGAATTAACAACTTTTATTTTTCTAAGATATCCAAAAATAATGTTTTGTGACTTATTCCCACTTAACTTATTCATGTTATATACAAATAAAATTTGAATAATTGTTAAAGTTATGGGGAGACTAATGAAATAAATCAAAATAAATCCAAGAATAAATGAACAAAAAAAGTTAATATAAATTTCTTAGGCATCTTATACAATAATTATTTCTCTGTTATAACCTTCATCTTGTGAATCAAAATTATATTTGACACTAAAATAATTTCAAAAAATAAAAAATTATTAATTTATTCCAATTTTATCTAAAAAACAGGTCAAAAATTTATTCTATAAAAATTAAAAACATCATGATAAAATAAATATTATAATTAAATATTTTATTTAATATAATTTGTGTTAATAAATTTTTATTTACATTATTTTATTTTATTAGGGAATTCATAGAATGTTTAGTCCCCAAGAATAACCTAGGAACAATATATATATACAATCAATTAATATAAAGTGTTCCAAATAGAAGACAAGATCATGATGACACTAATTACTATCACCAAATCTATAAAATCAATATGAGATGAAACAAAAATTAGAAAATAGAAAACCAGATCAAAATAAGTAGAACTCAAAGTAGTAAAGGTCACCATATTTAACATGCTTTAGATATTTTTGGTCCAACATGAATGATAAGAACAAAATTCACCTCTCGATTTATACATGTGATCATGAAAAATATAATATAAGATACATTTTATAAAAAATAGACCATGACCAAAAGAACATGGAATAGAATCTCAAAGAAATCATGGAATTAAAATTACACTTACTGGAAGGAATAACTTACCAAAATCTAATGATATATTATTCATGATTTCTACGATGATTTTGATTCTCTTTGATCTATAAGTTTACACAAAACATTCCCAACATTTGAATCAACATTGATTCCATTTATCGGAATCATCCATATTATTAGGAAATTAAGATGGCATATCATACCAATAGCATCTCGGGAGGACTCCAAAATTATTCTCAAATATCTCTTAAGGTATCTATCATAAGAAATCATTAGGGGTTCACCAAAAAGAAATGATGAAAATAATGGGAGATCCAGTTTGATCTAATAAATTTTTAGTATGATGGAATGTGGGGTAATAAATTCCTATGATATGTAGAGTAGGCATAACAGAATAAGAAAACAAGAAAAATTCTTATTTTTAGGTTGAACAACTTAGGAACCAATGGAAACTTTGTAAATGGTTAGAATGAATATAATTAACAGGCTAATAGATGGATATTAAGAGCCAAAATTATTATGACCCCCTCCCTCCAAAGGTACCCCTCCTCAACTTGAACTGAGGGAAGAGTGATATTGACCCCAGAGTCCCACATTTAGTACACCCTTGGTTGAAAATAAGGACTCAGAAAATAACGATCTCACATATTTAAGGAATTACCCCCAATACAAAAAAAAGGATCTTGAGATTTAATATCATACATTAATTATCTCTATGAAATAATATAATGGAAAGAAACCTAATACAACCCCACATGAATCTGTATGGTACAAAATAAAATGTTTCTCCAAATAAATACCCTAAAGAACATCCTAAGGTAGCATAATAGAAAAAAATTCAACATTCATGTTATTAATGTTCAGTATAGTCTATGAAGTCATCATAGAAACTTGACAATAGAATGTGTATACGTGGATAGAGAATGACATATATAATCAATATGATCATACCCAATGTCTCTATTTCATTTATGAAGTTAACATACTAATGATATAGTAAAAAAATATAACCAACAACACTTTATTAGGTGAAATAACCAATCTCATCCTTTTTGAGGTATGCTCAACAAACAATGCACACATGTTTAGTAATATAAAAAAAGTCAACTTGATTAAATGGTACCATATATTTTATTCCTACTAATTTTACACTCTCATGCCTAAAAGACATATATCAGGCTGCTCCCACCTTTTACATATAATAATCTTTCCTAGATACAACTAAGTTACTACATCACATGGAGAACCCCATGTTAAAATGGTCATCACATACTACCCGAAGGCACATAAAAAACCACATCATACCAATTACCATATGTATGGATGGTCATATCATTTATATTTTATCCTAATATCAACAAGACATCCATTATGGTATGATATCATAAGCATAAAGGATATAAACCCCGTACTATCTACCTACTATGCAAGACCCCAATAATAAGATACCTCATTAAACTCATCAACACAGACCACATGTGCACTAATCTAAAATCTATCAATGTCCATGCATAAGAAACTCTCCTTGAAGAGAGAGTTGGGAAAAGGGGAAGTTAGCCAACCATCAAGACCATATTGGATGTTGGGGAAAACAACCCCAAAAACATTTTGGATTTGGCACATAGTTCTCGATGTAGGTGGGGAGTATATTGAAATCATGATGGAAATATAACACAAACACACACATAGATATATATATATATACATATATATAATAGTGACATACACAAGACCATTCTATGGGTTCACAAAAAGAGATCCCCCATAACTCACAACATTACCACTAGACCTCCCATCCTATGCCACTTTCACTTCTACTTAAAAATCAATTATCCCACACAGTGAATACACATACCAGTAGCCACATTCTATCATTGTTTTCAATTTAATCCATTTATATATTTACAAATTACTATCCAACTTTATTTACTAATATTATTACTTTCAATTTTAAAAACAACCTCTTTAACCACACTTCCAATTTTAATTAAACAATCAATTAAACATTCCAACCCATACCATTTCAATTTCAACATTATAATTTCATTCCTTCCCAATTAGACAAATTCAAAAACACTAAAAATAAAATATCATATCCCCCACGTGTAAAAAAGACTCATGCTTCAACCACCATATATCCCAACCACATGCCAACATGATGATTGCAAACACGATCACCATATATCATAACCACCAAAAAATCACACAATAATTCACAAAACCACACATTCCAAAAATATTATTTTAGATTAATCAATTTTATTTCATTACATAAATTTATTCATCTGAATGGAAGTTTCAAAAAATACGAAATTCCATTTAAATTTTTTAGTTTTCTTTGTTAAGTCAATTCTAATTATCACACTAAAAGAATATAAAAGAAATATTCCCCCACAAATTCAATTAAAAATTAGAATGTAAAAGTATATCATACCTTGATTGGTGATTCAATAAATAACTCACAAAACCAAGGATCAAACATCACTATTCTCTAAGGTATCACCACCAGATCCTCATGCACAAAAAGTACCGATCATAAATATCCAAAAACAAAAGAGGATACTATCATTATAATATTATGAGTAGAAAATAAAGTTATGGAAGAATAAAATAAATCATAGAGATACATCAACTGAAAGTAAACTACAATGAATTAAAAAAATGAACCAAGGTGTTTGAAAATCTAAGAGAGGAAACCAGAGAAGGGAATTATGAGAATGGGTTGGCCAATGGTTGAGAGAAGTTTTGGAAATGAAAACAAGGGGTAGTTGAATTAATAATTATAAACAAAGAAAACTAGACTCCACTATGGATTTTGAACAACCAAAACACATTATGGTTTATGATCAACAAGATATAAAAATCATCCACATGAAATCTTAATTTTCTGTTAGTTTTTAAAATGATATTTTACCACTATGATTTACTTGACCAAAATGCGGTTCAAGATATGGTGGTTATTATATTAGCTACAATGTCTAGACTTTATTCCCTATCACAAAAAATAATTCATTTTACCATAAATAGACCCAAGGATAAAGTGTTACTAGCATACTTTTCATATTTTGCAAACATACTCAATCATAATTTCATGGCTAGTGCTATGTACTCATTGGGAATTTTATAGATACCCTTGGAACCTTTAAAGAACACAAATACAAAACTCTCAACACCATAGCTTTAATAGGGAGTGTCCCCTCAACTCAATTTACAAAAGAGAACAACCAATCCAAAATGCCCAATAAAATAGATTTCCAATCCATTTCACAAACCATGATTTCCCAGAAAAGGAATAGACAACACCAACAAGCTCTAGATCACACCCAAAATTCTCCCATAAAATTTAGAATCCACCTAAAAATAAAATTAAATACTTCAATCTTTGTTCCGTTACATTAGATAAATCTCAAAAAATTCTCATTATGGAGAATAAAAAAATGAACTCGGAATACAAAAGAAAGAGAAAGGTCAAAATTATTTCCCCATAAGATACCACTTAGAGTTATTATTAAATCTAAAACAACCCCATAGTCTCCACAGACATCAAGAAACCTAATCTACATGAAAATATTTTCCCCAACATTATAACCTCTACATGACCTTAGTGGACAACTACCACAACCACTGCACAACATGGTCCCAGGTACACAGGTAAAAGAATTTTACCTTCTATATATGGATATTATTCAATTTGGGAGGAACTGAATCACCCACATGGTTTTAAAATGTGTTTTGATATAACACATTTTAATTTGAATTATTCTTCTTCTCTTTATATGATGGAATCTTTAACACACATGAAATTATAAATTGAAAAATCACATATCATTAACCAAAAATGATCTAGAATCACAACTTCAATTTAAGTACACCAAGACAAAACACATAAAAACATTGGGTATTGGGAACACATATGTACCTCACACTACCATGTACTCTCCTCTAAGACAATGTACCACGAGAGAAAAAATGAAAGGAATGTCTTGTACCCCTATCACCTTTTCCTCACAATACTGGGTCTGTACTGACCAATCAAAGAATGCCATATTTTCTCCAATATCCATCTCTCCATAGTCAATCAAATGAGGGTAATCATGAAGATAATGACATAGTTGATACAAATAGAAGATATCAATATTAATTCTAGTCCTGGTGGAAGAAAGAAACAGTAAGTCACATTGATAATGAAATCAAACGCATTTAAGGAGCCAATAAAATGGGGTGAGATATTACCCCCGTGAACAAACCTCCACTTCTCGTAATGAGGAAATACCTTCAAGAAAACTATGTATCCTAATGTAATATATAAGGGAATCATTTTTTGATGGACATTAGTATTTTTTTTAACCTATTCCTCTTTAATCGTCTCATGAACTACCTGAAACATATTTATCATTCTCGACACCCCATATGGACTGAGAATTGATGTCTCTCCAACCTTGGACCACATCAATAGAGAACGACATAGATTCCCCTTAAAAAGGCTCCAATGTGGTAAAATAAATAGATGAGTTATAACTTTGGATATTTGTAAACTCAACTGAAGGAATATAAATCACCTAAGGTCCACTAATGTTTAAGATGCAAACTTTAAACATATCCTTCGGTGTCTGTATGGTCTATTTAATCTATTCATGTGTCTGATCATGGAAAGTATAGATGATGTGTATGTTTTTGATGAAATCATGAAATAACCCTCCCAATATTTTTTAGGTAAAATGATCATCCCAATGTGAGACTATGGACCTCGTAACTCCATGAAGCCAAACAACCTCATCCATTTACCTCTTTCCAAGATTTCCATGGTGCCCAAATCCATGATCACTAGGAAGTTAGTTTAGTTAATCGTATAATCAATGATTTACTATATATAATTACATCCTACTAGATCTTGAGGTAACCACATGAAAAATTACATAGATATTTAATCTCACTTTTACATCGGGAAATCTTATTTTTACAACAAATCGTTAGTAACAAAATATTTTTAATTCACCTACTGGAAGACGAGACATTGATCCATGAACTCTACCACCACCCATTTCATCCCATGCCACTAAAACCATGTCCTAAATATAGTGTACATTATAGTTTCTCCAAGGTGAACCCGAAAATGTGGGATAAAAAACTCATGATGGAATCCCATGTGCATTGCTACAGAGACAAATAGTCTCCCCATAAACAACTTCTAGTTCCTGAAATCCTCAGAACATCCCTTGAGAGCATCACTATGGACAACACTATTACACATAACCTTATCGTTTATGTCACCCCAGTAATACTCTTCCACCTTTAAAATTCTAAATGATTACAATGTCATCTAAAATAAGAAAACTCTTCCATAAACCACTAATACATTTAATAATAGTTCATAAATATCTTATATGTCACTCCAATCATATATGGACACTTAAACCATATCCAATCATTACATAATGTTGATTTTTTATCCAAGAAATTCACTTATCTCTATATATAGGAGATCTCAAAGAAATATTCCTAGACAAACTCCATCCAACTCTATTACACATATTCAAACCATATTCAAAAAAGATATTCCTAAACCTATTTTGATTAGTAAATACCAAAAAGAGTTCTTTGATGAGGTAATGTCACCACAAATTCATTATAAACACATCAGCTACTAGCTCCACATATTTTTTGGAGTAGTTATGCTCATGGAGATATGAATTCATTTTCTCATAATAGATAACTAATTTTTTTCTTCATGAAGACTCATCTCTATCAAAGATGGTATGATTCCTAGAAAACCTAAAATATCACCCCTTTTTATAGAAAATGATCCAGTGGAGTACTGATAAACCTCACTTTAATGTAGTCAAATGATTCCTAACACTAACCAATCTAGATAAACTTCTAATCATCACTGGTACAAGATAGAAAAAGGGCTAAAATCCAAGAGAAATTTTATACAAGCCCTCGATATGAGCCAATGAGACTGGGAAATATACAATCCCCTACAAAATTTTTGGGTTCTTCTTGAAGCATCCTTAAAATGCATAATTTCTCTACATATTTTTACTTGAATTTTAATAATTTAATTAATTAAGTTTGCACAATTTTAAATAATTACACTTTATAATTTTTATAATATTGTTTATTATTTAATCATTTTTTTATAATTAATATTTTATTTTTGGATCATAAAGTTAGTAGTTTGGTATTTCTTAAAATAATTTATCATTATTAATTAATTTGATCTCAAAAATTAATTTATATCATTTTTAATTAAATATTTTGATTCAATTTATAATTCTTGTTTTAATTATTATATTCAATAACAATAATTAGTTTATAATCTAATTTAGGTTTCAATTATTAGTTTCCTCTTTTAAATTTATTAATTAGTTATCTATTTAAATTATTATTAATTAATTTTTTAATTTAAGTCTCCTTTAATTAATTAATTAATTTAAAATTTTAAATCATTATTTATTTAATTCATAATAATTAATTTTATTTTTATTTAATTTTTTCAGTTCCTGTAATGAGACACCATTACTACAACATTACTGTGACTTACCACTATCCCACCTTGTTTCTGGAGGTGTCTCAGTGACATACCTCTAGAACATTAGACACTGTCTGCAACAAGAAAATCATCACACTGCCAAGCTACAACGGTGTTTGAGAGACACTTCCACCCTTCTTGTTTCCACCAACAATGTTTCTATGCATGACAAGTTCATGCACCACCACAACCATCCTTTCAGTAACCACTGATACAATTCCAACTCACCATTGTAACATCATTCTTCCAATTTCCATTCTTCCTCACACATCTATTATGATAGTGTCTCGATTCACCAATATTCTTCCCAAAATCAACAATGGATTAAGGTACCAACCCACATCTCAGATATAGAATATCCAAACCACCACGAACTTGAGCTCCTACTATCGGTCAACCACCACTATGGCTGCCTTCACATTTCGAAGTCATCTATACTACCGATCAAACCTACCGGTTCACCAAACTTCTACCATCTTCATATCTACATGACTACCAATGAATTTGAGCTCAACTATTTTCACTTGGATTCACCAAATACAACCATTGAGTTCATGCTGTCAGAGATCTATAGATATGAAGTATGGATCCACTTTCACTATTTGGTTTCATTGAATCTTTTAACGCCGCTAATCACCCCAGGAACAGATGCTGAGGTGCAACTGAGGCCGCCATCGAACTATCACATGGATTATCATCCACTATGGAATAACTAATACATCGATGAGTATCAATCCACTACTGTAGAAGGAATACTACATTTCCTCGAGGAGCCACGAAGAGGAGGGATGCAGCCAAAGTCACAACTTCCTCAAGAAGCCAACCCCCCCACATTCAGTACTTCTCTAATAGGGGAGGGGAAAGAAATAAAAATATAACAATAACAAATAAATATTATGAAAGTTATTGAATAAAAATTAATTAATATAACATAATTAAATATTAAAACTAAACTAATAATCAAAATAAAAATAAAAATAATAAAATTAACAATAAAAATATAATATTAATGTAAATAAATCTAAATATAAATGTAATAAATATATATAATAAACTAAATTATATCATTAATAATAATATTAAATAAAATAATTAATTAATTAACCTAATAATTTAATAACATATAATAGTATTTTAAAATAATTATTAAAATACATTTTTTATTACGTTATTTAAAATGTTGGAAATGTTAATAATTTCATAATAACTATATTAAATTAATAAATTTAAATAATGATACTTAATTATTTATTTAAGGGAAAAAATTAAACTTTGTAATAATAATTAAAACAGATTTAATTGCTTTGTTCTAATTAATTTTTTTAACATATTTTTCTTGTAGTTTTAAAACTGAATAATGAATTTGTCCATGTTTGTGAACTCTAACTATTGACAGTCAGTTAGAAGAGATTTGTTAAGATGAAAATTGAAGCAATGTTAAATACAGATGTATAGTGATTTTAAGAGAGAAATAATTAATCGTTTGGAAGTCATTGGTGATAATTAGAGTATGAAAAAAGTACTTAAAAAACAGAAGAAAAGGAGGGTCATCTCAATCGACATACATTTATTTGAGTATATCCATGAGACTACATGGATCATGATACACCAAGACTGTGGAGGAGGAAATAGAAAAGAAACATGAGAGTAGAAGGGGGTTCTTTATTCCCCATCCATTCTCAATTTCTATAATCTCTAATTGAATACTTTAAATTCTTATTGTCATCAAGATTCTATGCCAAATTTATTATCTTGGGAATTTTAAAATTCTTCTGGTTTATTTTTCCAACTTTTTCATTCTACTCTTATATGAAATAATAATTTATTGGTGATATTGATTCTCACTTTTACTTAAATTTTTCAAACCAATACTATTTCAAATTCAATGCTTCAATATCAATTAGTGATATTGATATTGAATGCTTTTATCCATGCTTTAATTTCATTAACAATATAATTTAATTCAATGTTTTATTCTAATTGGATTTTCATTAAATTTCATAGTAATTAATGAATCTTGGAGTGGAAAACTCTAAGATTCAATCCTCTGTTTGATCTATCTTCAGATGAGGAAGTTTTCCCAATCATTTTGTGAGTTTTTTATAATATAATTTAGTGAATAATTAATCATTTTAACTAGTGGTTTTAGAATTCCCTAGTGTTTTCCTTGATTAATTTTCATTAGTTAATTATCTTATTTTCAAGCTATACATTCCCTATTAGTTTTTAATATATATAGTTTAAAATATAATTATTTTCAAAAAGGATAATATTTCTCATAATATCCTCATAAAAATATAAAAAAATAATAATAAAATGTTGAAAAGAAAACCCACCCATAGTTAAAAATAGTGGGAGTTGTTTTTAAAAATCTTGCTCATTCATACTCTTTTAAGGCTTCCCATAGGTTCAACCCTACATTACGCTATAGAGTAGTAAGTTGGAATTTAAATATATATAACTTGACATGGTTTAATGACAATTGAGTTGTGTTTTTGGCACTTTTTTCAGGGAAGGCTTCAAGTGAAGAATATTTTACAAAAGATTAAAAAAATTGATCCAAATAAATCACATTTAAAAAAATAAAAAAAAATTAATTTACATTATCAAAACCAATTTTTTAAAGTGTATTGATAAACTATGAACTGAGATTATGTGATTTGTTTCTAATGCATATGATTAAATTCAAATTTATTTTTGTTCAGATATGATGTGTGTATTCGACCTTATTCATTATCTTGTAATTGTTTAATTGTTGATTTTTCCCTACTGTTTCTTTTATAATTTTTTAATATATTTAAAAAATAAATGAACTTGAAGGATTTAATCATATTAATAGACCCTTATTTTCTTTTTGTGGTTATTATGGACATTCATTCTAGAATTGTGTCTATAATCAACCATAAAAAATTATCCACTTTAAAAAAAATGAACATCACATTGCGAGAAAACCTGATTTCCTAGAAAACTTTGACCAATATTCTATTAAGAAGAATGTTATGCTGAACTAATATAATGAACTTAAAATAATAAATTATCAATAACAAGATCAAAAACTTAAAAAATTATAAAACATGCTCTTAGAGTTACAAAAAATGATTACAGAATAAGAAGAAGTTTAGATAATCAAAAAAATATTTGATAAATTCTGATAATGAATTTATAACAGTCATTGAGGATAAAACTGAGCAAAAAAATTTTAATTTTAAAGAAACTGAATCTGATGAATAAAATGTGGGAATACCCAACTCTTTGGATGATGATTTAAATACTAATGAACCCATCAAGGACATAAATAGAATTGAGGTAGAAAATATTGAGAAATAACCAAAAAGGATTGAGGAAGAATGCCATATTCTATGCATGGTTCCTAGATTTTAAAAGATTCACTTTTATAGGAACATTGAAAAAGTGATTTCTTAAGTTTAGGAAAATCTATAAAATGATAATTTGATTATTAAAAACTATTCACCTAATTTTCAGAAATCATTAATGATAAAACCGAATTTGAAATTGGGTATACTCTGGGAGAGAACATAAAACATGAAATCACTAATTGGGATAATTATGAAACTATTAATAAATGTGATCTCCCTTATTTTAAATTTATAAACCCAATAATCAATAAAATTTTGTTTGATAATAATGATGAAGGAAGTTTATTTTAAGAAAGGTTGATTGATGAACTTTAACTTCCTTGTTTTCAAAATAATATTCTTTTTGAAACATTATTTAATAAAATAAGGAATATTCTTGTTATACCTAGGGAAAATTGTTCAAATTTAAAAAATATAGAATCTAAATTTATTTAATATGAAATGAAGATTTCTCCACCTAAACTCAACTTTTTAGAAAAATAAAAAAACATTGTTTTTTAGAATGACAAATTTGATTGTGAACTTCATCTAGTGGTTGAAAACACATTTTATGACATAAGTAGAGATAAATTTGAAAAATAAGTGGTTAATAATTTTTTATTTTATGATGAGGATTTTTTGGAAGAGATCTATAACTTGGTGAATCCTTAGTTTTTTGATGAAAAAAAATTACACTTCTTGATTTTTCTACGTCTTCCTCAATTATGTCGGTTGTTGAACCTTTTTGTGGGAGTGTGAGTGAATTGGAAGAGGATCCCTTTTTATTGAAAATTATGAAACTTTACATGTATCTATTTAAAACCCCATTCATCAACATGTTATATGAAAATAATACCCTAGCACCCATAATCATGATCTTGTTGTGAATAAGTGTGAGTTGGAGTAGTTTAGATTTAATGACAACCCTTTAGGGAATCCAGTTTTCCCTAAATAGTCTAAGTGCACACAAATTTTCATACATTGTTAAGAATAAATGGTCTAATCACATATGGTGGTTCCAACATAGGAAACCACAACCACCTATTGACTTCAGTTATTTTCTAGGGGAGTTCAGATAGGGACTTTAAAACTAGCACAAATTTGGAGGAAAAAAATGATTTTATTTCTTTAATAAAAATTTTTATTTCAACAAATTTCATCTGAAGACTTTAAATTTATTGATTCATGGGAATCAACCCATGGTTTGTATTTTTTTAACGTTTTCTCATATTTTATTTTGAATAAAATGATATACGTTATTCATATCGTTCATCTTCTGTTGGATATGAGTTCCAATAATTCCGAGTCATCATTTTTTGAGGAATAATTTGTTTTTGGTTTCTATAGAAGTGAATCATTCCCATTTTACTCAAATTACAAGTTGCTTCATTTTGAATCCTCACTGGATTTAAATTCTATTTACTATTACCATTGGTTTTTTAATTACATTTGAGTTTCATTTGTTGAATTTATATTCTTATTTTTCTCATTTTATAGGAACTAGAAATGAATAAAGCAGATTATTTCATTCAGCTAATATATAGGGATTGATTTTATACTTACTATGAAGAGAAATATTCTTTAAACAAGAAATTTTTATTTTCTACATCTCTTTGCTGATGTTCTTCTTATTTTTGTAGCCATTGCTTCATGTGTTGGTTGTGGATATTTATACTGCATGCATTGAATTATTGAAAATTAATACTTTAATTCATTTAAATATTCTCACTGTGTGAAATTTAATGTTGGGGTGGAATACCCACATTATTTCCAATTTGTTTTAATTGAATATTATTTTCTATTATGGGTGTTTAACATACACCCTTTCTGCTCTATTGTAAATCTAATTGAATCAAATCTGCTAAACATGCTATAGCCACTTCACTACACTCAATTTCTTAAAAATATATTTTTAGTTCTTAATTTTAAATTTTTCCTCTGGCTTAATGAAAATTTATGTAATCTTGCAGAAAAATATTTTTATGGAAAACATTACTTTTGAGTTTGAATGTGACCCTTTTTCATATCACTAATCTGTTTAAATGAAAATCATTTTTTATCTTTAAATTTCTAACTGTTTTTATTCCACCTATAGATTCAACATTGAGTAAAAAGTTAGGTTTTAAGTGGGGGTTAGTGTCAACTTATGTTGATCTATCACGTGCTTTAATGGAATCCCATAAAATCCCTTTGTCTCTAAACTTTTTCTTTTTCCTCTAAAATTTTTCTTTAGAATGGATAAATGTTCCAAAATTTATTTTCAATTTGAGTTTATTTTCGGTTCACCCTGTAATTAAAATTAGTCTTTCTTAAGGTAAATATCTTATAAGTTGTTAAGAGTTGATTTAAATCTAAAATTTTTGAGGATAAATGATTGTCGAGTGAATTTTCATAATTCTTTTATGAATTATCTATTTAGGAAGTATGTTTGAGAGTGATATAAGATACATTTATATGGTGTTATCATCTTAACCATTGGAAACTATATGTTTTTCCTTCATCCTAGGAGGCCCAATTTTTTAAATTTTGGAAAACAATTAACCACACAGTGGCCTTAAAATGAAAATTTTTTCCACATATTTTTACTTGAATTTTAATAATTTAATTAATTAATTTTTCAATTTTTGTTAAATAATTACACTTTTGAAATTTTATAATATAATTTTTTATTTAATCATTTTCTATAATTAATGTTAAAGTTTTGGCTCTTATAGTTTTTCGTTTTTTATTTATTAAAATAATTTAACTTTATTAATTAATTAGATCTCAATAACTAATTTATATCTTTTTAAATTTAATATTAAGATCCAGTTTACAATTATTGTCTTAATTATTTTGTTCAATAAATTTAAATAGTTTATAATCTTATTTATGTTTTTATTTTAATTTTTTTAATTTATAAATTTATTAATTAGTAAAATATTTTAATCTTTGTTAGTTAATTTTTAATTTATGTTTCATTTATTTAATAAATTAAATTAAAATTTAAAATCTTTAATTATTTAATTCCTAATCATTAAATTTACTTTTCATTTAATTCTTTCACTTCCAGCAATGATACACCGTCACTACATTATAATTGTAAAAAACCACAAGCCCACTTTGTTTTTGGTGGTGTCTCTGTGACATACCATCAGAACCTCAAACCCCTCCAGAAACCGGAAACTAGTCACACCGCCATGCTGTAACTGTGTCTGGGAGACACTACCACACTTCCTATTTTTTTATTATAGTATTTCTACACATCGTTAGTTCTTGCACCACCACTACCAGTTCTTGCACAACCACATCCAGCCTTTCATTTACCAATACTCCGAAAATTCCAACTCACCACTGAAACTTCATACCACCAGTTTCCATTACTTCTCACTCTACCACTACGACGGTTCCGAGATTTACCAAAATTCTTCACAAAATTCACAACGACTGAAGATACCAACCCACATCTCAGATCTGGAATAGTCAAACCACCATAGACCATATCTCCCTCCACCGGTAACCCACCACTGAAGCCATCTTCACCTTTCAAAGACATATCTAGAACCAATCAAACCTATAGGTGAACCGAACCACCTCCATCTTTAGACCTGCACCACCACTAATGAATCTAAGATCCACTGTTTCAACTTGTGTAGCACCCCAAACACTTCATGATATTCTTTTCTTAAATAAATTATAGTTATAGCCTATATTTTATGAATCACTGGTCCTATATGGAACAAAACATAGTTACTTATAGGATATATCCACAACCTAGCCATTAAACATAAATTTTCTAACTCTGTGATTTGAATTTTAAAAATCTGACATACACGGTTGTGTTCAAGATGATATTTAGATTCTGATAGAATTAACTTAATTTTCATAGAATAGTAACCTACCCTTATAAATAGTAACCTTATACTATGAATAATAACTTACCCTTATGAATAGTAATACAACTTTTATGAATGGTATCCATACTATTGAGTGTATAAATGAATTTAGGCACCTTAAAAATGAAGATGAAAATTTTAAGTGTTTATATTTATTGACTAAATAAGGATTTTTAATTAAATATTCAATTAATCATATTTAAAAAATTATTTTTGAAAAATGGACTTCATTTTTGGATTCTACACGTCAAAAAATGGTTAGGGTGAATTTTTGGGAATTTTCTGGAATACTTGAATTTTTTATGAATAGTAAAATCTGATAATTCACAATAAATGCTAAATAATGGATTAATTGAGTCATTGATTATTATATGCTGATGTAATACCAATTGATTCGGATTAACATGATAGAATTACTGTTCTTGGTCATGGAAAACTCACTAATCCTTGTCTTGTGGAGAAATAATATATTAATGAATTTTATATTGAGAAATCCCCTCTCTCCTCCACTATAAAACCCCCCCTTCACTCCCTCTTCTACTCACTCCTCTCAAGCCTTGTTCCTTTCCAATATTTGGTCCAAATATCTCCCCAAGATCCTCACCCACATCCAAAAGCTCCTAGCCTTTTCAAAATACCAAAACCTCTCCCCTTAAAAGGTTCTCAAAGGAGGATGTTTCAACAGGTAAATTCCTCTTTTCAATACCTTCATTTCTTTTTAAGTTCTTTTCTTTTTGTTTATTTCCTAACCTCCCTTCACCCAAATATCACGATAACTTCAGTAACATACATGTACTGGAATGTTTTTATTCTAATGGGATATTTATTTATCTCTTCTCCTTTCCCCACCCTTTATTTTGATGAAATGAATGTACCGTTTGAGATGTGCTAATTTAGCACATTCAAGGACAACAGTTTATCAATTTCTATTATAATATTTAATTCTGTTCATGAAACCATTTTTGTTATGGTTGAACTAGATTATTATATATGTAATACATCTTAATTTAGTTCTGTAATCCTTTTGAACAAATGGTATTACGTTATAAATCAAAACATGTTCATTGTAATCAAACCCACCGATTAACCAAAACAGTTGTCACTAAGGTTATATATATAATAATATGACATCACTCTAAGTAATAAAATTAAATTTAAAACCATGTAATCTCCTGGATGTTCAATAATAGTATATAAATTTATTTCTAGACAACAACTTCCATCTTTCATATTTATCCTAACTTGAATATAAGTGAACCGATCTTTTAAAACCATTTGATCAAACGAGCCCGAACAATGAAATTGAACATTATAACTAATCAAAAAGGATTTGAATGAAATAAAAAGGGTTATAATAAATCATTCACAAATATAAGAGGTTCTGGAATTATGAATTAATAATCATAATTTGTTTATTCAGTTCTTTAATAACAAGTCAAGAACACCTTCGAGCATAAGGTAAGGGATTGCTTAACTCAATTTTCATTCTTTGAGTTAAACATCTATTTCATTGGTTACATTCCTCCAAGAATATGTGTGAATGACCTAGTATTGTTTTATATTGTATATCCACTTATATTTTGAGGTTTTTATTTTTCACCCATAAACATCTCATTGATTTCTCATCACTCTAATGACACAATATTTGTAAGGGACCCTCTCTATCACTTTTGTTCAAGAATCTCCCCTATGTTGTGCCCATTTATTTTTAATTCCTAATGATGGGGTATGTTTTCACTTCTCCCCATACTTCCCTTTTGACATATAAATAACTTAATACCCCTTTAACTCTCATTAAGACCTTGCAATAACACTCGATACCATGACGGAATGTTTGTAAGAGGTTTTCTCATCTCACTTACAATTCTATGGGAATTTTGTTGTTCGCCTCTTATTTGTTATATGTATTATAGGTGTACTTCCATTTGATGTATCTTATCATTATTATATTTTCATTCATGGTATTATGTGATTCATTTTGTTCTTATTAACTTGTGTTCATATGAATCAATTGATTACTACGTGGTAACGAGCTTTGTCTCAATTTTCACTTAGTTGTGACTTACTTTGTATTGTGCACCTACTCCTTTATATGTAGGGTACATACTTCCCATTTGATATCACCTTTCAATTGAAATTATATTCCATTTAAATTTCCATATTCTCATAACATGTATATGATTATTGTCTAAGCCGTATACCACTTTACATATGGTATTTATTTTGAATGTTGTTTTGACTATGAAAATGTTGATGAATCTGTATCCTTTATTCTATACGGATAATGTAAATACATATTTCTCTTATATTGAATCTATTTATAAAGAATGATTTGGATGTAGAGGTGGGTGGGGCCCACTCTAACCCCCTGATGCATTAGTAGGTCTCATGAGACAAAACAGTTTGGCGACAAACCCTTCAAGTTTGTTTCGAAAAATCAGACTGGTTTCTACCCATAAGACTAAACCCTTTTTACGGTATTATGGTTCATGTACCCGATAAATGATGTCCAATTAATAATCATTCTCTTTATTCATTATCAGTTATTACTATCCATGAGGTTTTCACTATGAAAAAAATCTATGAATGCAGTTTCATTCTCAGTTTATTAATGGCATGAGTTTTCATTTATTCACCATGCCATATTGATTTTGTCAAATTGTACACAAATCAGTTATTATTGTATTCATGCTTACACTATTTGTAACCCTTAATGAGAATTTGAGCTAACCCATTTCATTGTTTACCTTCTACATGTGATGAAGTGGTGATCGTTTATTGAGTTCTTGTGGTTGCAGTGTTCAAATTTTGTTATGTATTGTATTTTATAACCCTATCCAATATAATTTATGTTACATATATGTATCTAGTTTCTTAACTACTAATAAACTAATCATTCCTTCAGGATTTTCATTCTTTCTAACCATGCCAATATCACAAGTAATGCACCTTCTTCTGTCTAGAGGGGTTGGGGTGTTACAATTGGTATCAGAGGAAGTTTAGTAGGAAACTTGGAAACTAGAGTAGGAAATGTATAGTAGGAAACAAATCCCTAAGGTATTATTTGAGTATAAACATAAAAAAACGTCCTGGTATTTTGGTAAAGAATATATTATGTGGATCTTTTATGCAATACATTCTTGTCTGGATACAACCAGGTAGAGGCGGCTCTAGCATAGATGTATCTAGGGGTAAAACCCGAAAACACAGCTTTGAGCTAGACTCGAATGGGAACTGGTGCATGACAATGGGCCTTGCCACACTCTTGGTTACAACACTCCTGGGGGATATTCTTAGGATAATTCACATTTTCATTACAATCCATTATGAAGGAGTTTAATGTAAATTTTTTTCTCAGAGAAACCATGTTTATAAGATTACCTATGAATATAATTTAAATCTATGTCGAGTGATTTTCTATTTGAGATTCATAAACTAATCTAGTGTATCCCATTATTTAGAAATGGTGTCTAACGGAAGAAGGAAAATCAATACTCGTGGGCAAGGTAGGGATCTCTCTACTGAGCAAGTCAACACAATCAATGTTGGAGTAGATCGAATCATGACCATATTGGAAAAACATACTTAGGCTGTGATGAATAACCATTCCACACCTATGTTAGATCGTTTCATGCGGCAGAAGTCCCCATATTTTAGTGGGACTACTAACCCAGTGGTTTCTGAGAAATCGATAATGTCCATTGAAAATATATTCATGGAATTAAGATTTAATTAAAATGAAAAGGTATTACTTACAGTATATTGTATCAAGGGAGACACTGATCAATAGTGGTCCTTCATTCAGAATACCATAGAGGAAGAAGAAATAGAAAATATGGAATGGAGGAATTTTAAGGAAATATTTTTCAAAAACTATTTCCTACATGAGCAACGAACTGAAATGAAGAAGAAATTCCTTAGCTTAAAAAAACGGAAGAAGACAGTGTTTCAGAGTATGAGGCTACTTTCACAAGGCTGGCCAGTTAAACCATAGATTACCTACATGACTCGGTAGACAAGATTGATCATTTCTTTGAAGGTCTTAAACCAAGTCTTCAAAAGGAACTGAATTCTCAATCATTTTAATCATATTATGAAATTGTATCAAGATCCATAAAAACAGAGTGGGAAGTTTCTAGATCAAATCTTTTCAAAGGAAACCAAGATAAGAAGTGGTACTCTGATAATAAAGGAAAAGGAGAAGCACCAAAGAAGAGCAAGGGAACAAAGATATTCCCATTATGTGAGAACTGTAAAAATAATCATCTCAGGAAATGTTTTAAAGGAATGGGATTTTTCTATAACTGCAGAGAAAAGGGTCATTGATCTGATGAATGTAAGGGGAAGAAACAATTCAATTATATTCAATGATACAATTGCAGAGAGATGGGACACTATTAAAATGAGTGTCCTAAGCTCCAAGGAAACATAACTCAGAAAAATCCAATAGAACATGGGAGAGCCTATGCGATTAAAATCGCAGAGTTTGAAGTTTCTAATGATGTGGTGGCAGGTAATTTAATTATTTCCTCGAACTTAGCCAATATTTTATTTGATTCGGGGTCATAAAATTCATTTATATCTTCCCAGTTTTCCATGAAAATTAGATATGTCAAATTTTATTTAATAAAGGATTTGTCAGTAAAAACTCCCAGGGGATGTATCATTGCAACAATGTCTTGTCAACTAGTCCCCCTCCAGACACCAAAACGTGCTTTAGTTGATAAACTTATCATCATACCAATGACTAAATTTGATATAATTCTCAGTATGGATTGGCTATCAAATAATTATACAAAGATTTATTGTAAGAAGAAGGAAGTTAATTTTTTTGAAAATGGAGTAGAATCCCTTGTCATTAGGGAAGAAACTTCACTACATGATTTTTATCTAGAACCACCCCTAGTAGCTCTACTGAATGCAATACTTGGAGAGGAAGATAAACAAATATCTACAGGAGAGGAAAGAAATCTTAAAATTGAAGATGTGCATATAGTTCAAGAGTACTTTGATGTATTTTCAGAGGATTTAACTAGACATCCTCCTGAGAAGGAAGTTTATTTCTCTATTGATTTAAATCCTGATGCAAGAACTATATCAATTACTCCCTATAGAATAACCACTATGGAATTAGTAGAGAAAAAGAAACAAATAGAGTATTTTAGTGAAAAAGGATTTATCCTACCTAGTGTTTCTCCATGGGGAGCCTCTGTCCTCTTTGTCAAAAAGAAAGATGGATCCATGAGGCTTTGCATTGATTACAAGGAAATCAATGATATCACAATAATGAATAAGTATCCTTTACCCGAAATTGAATATTTATTTAACCAACTTCATTAAGCTCAATACTTTTCGAAGATTGAACTTCTATCCGGATATCATCAGTTGCGTGTAAGGAAGGAAGATATTCCTAAGACAACATTTTGGACCAGGTATGGGCATTATGAGTTTACAGTAATGCCTTTTGGACTGAAAAATGCACCCTCTGTTTTCATGGATTTAATGAATAGATTTTTCAAGGAATATCTTGACAACATTGTTGTGGTGTTCATCGATGATAACCTCATATACTCAAAAAGCTATGAAGACCATGAGAAACACTTGCAGGTTATTCTACAAACTCTTAGAATCAATAAATTATATGGGAAGTTTAGCAAGTTTGAATTTTGGTTTCAATCCATTTCTTTTCTAGGACATATTGTCTCTAAGGATGGAATTCTAGATGATCCAGTGAAGACAAAGGCAATCCAATATTGGCCCACTCCAACAAACATAACTGAGGTACGCAGTTTTATTGGCTTAGCAGGTTACTATTGGAATTTCGTTCAGAATTTTGCCCGACTGGATAACCTGCTAACCAAGATCACATGTAAAGGAGTTATGTTTGTGTGGACAAAAGAATTTATAGAATGATTCAAAGAATTGAAAAGAATATTGTTCAATGCTCCAATTTTGACTCTTCCATATGAAAGTGATGGATTTTTAATATACAGCGATGCATCCAAGAATGTACTGGGTTGTGTCCTTATGCTTAACGATAATGTTATTGCTTATGCATCAAGGCAGTTGAAGACACATGAGAAAAATTATCCAACTCATGATCTTGAGATATCAGTCATAATCGTTTCTCTAAAAATATGGAGGCATTATCTCTACCGAGAGATATGTGAGATTTATACGGACCACAAGAGTTTGAAATACATCTTCACACAAAAAGAACTCAACATGAGGCAAAGAAGATGGATCTAGTTACTCAAAGACTATGATTGTTCAATACACTACCACCCAGGAAAGGTGGATAAGGTGGAAGATGAATTAAGCAGGAAATATCATGGCCTCCTGACTCAAATAAGGATTGAAAGAGATCCTATGTTCATGGATCTACTGAAGATGGATATGGGAATTATTAAGGAATAAGAAAAATTTCTCCTCTTTCATATGATTGTTGAACCATCTCTACTAGAGAAGATAAAAATCTCTCAATCTGATCATGAGAATATGCACAAGAAACATAATGCAGATAAGGATGGGAGACTGGCTGACTTCATGTACGAAGAAGGAGTTTTGAAATTTGGGAAGAGGTTATGTGTTTCATCAGTACCTGAGCTAAAGAAAGAAATATTAGACGATGCTAATAGCTCAAATTTCTCTATACACCAAGGTAGTACAAATATTTATAGAGATCTGAATGAATATTCTTGGTGGGATAATATGAAGCGGGAAATTGCTGACTACGTGTCAAGATGTCTATTTTGTCAACAAGTGAAGGCAGAGAGACAAAATTCTCAAAGTAGTGATGCAAACTATACCCATTCTTATGTGTAAGTGGGATAACATTATGATGGATTTTTTCACCAGACTACCAAGGACACCTAGAAGGAACGATTCAATATGGGAAATTGTTGATCGACTCACAAAATCATCACATTTCCTTCCTATAAGAGAGAATTTTCCACTTGACTACTTGGAAAGAATTTATATTAATGAAGTTTTATGACATCATGGAGCACCTCTATTGATTGTGTTTGATCGAGATACCCGGTTTACATCAAAATTCTAGAAAAGTCACCAGAAGGATTTGAATACTGAGCTTCATATGAGTACTATTTATCACCCCCCAAACAGTTGGACAGCCTGAAAGGACTATTCAAACTCTAGAAGACATGCTGAGGTCATGCTCTTTTGACTTCCAAGGTATGTGGGATCAATACTTGCCTTTGGTGGAATTTTCCTTCAACAATAGTTTCCATTCTAGTATTCAAATGGCTCCATATGAAGCATTATATGGAAAGAGATGTTGAACTCTAACTTTGTTTGGATGAAGTTGGTGAGAGGAAACTTATAGGCCCAGAACATATTTAAAAGACCATGTTAAAGGTGAAGACAATAAAATCCCATAATAAAGCATACTAAAGTTGGTAGAAGAGTTATGCTGACAATCAGAGAAAGCATTTGGAATTATAGGTGGGAGATCATGTTTTTCTGAAAGTATCTCTATGGAAGGGGGTCTTAAGGTTCAGTAAGAAAGGGAAACTGAGTCCTAGGTACATCGGACCATTTGAAATTCTGGAAAGAATTGGAGGTGTAGCTTACCATTTAGTGATGCCTCAAAGTCTCTCTAGAGTTCATGATGTGTTCCACATGTCGTTGTTAAAGAAATACACGCCAGACCCAACACATGTACTCACATATAATGAAATTGAACTGGAACCTGATTTGTCATACTGTAAAACTCCTATCAGGATTCTTGACACAAGGGACTAGGTATTGAGAAATCAGAAAACTCATCTAGTAAAGGTTCTTTGGAGAAACTAGTATATAGAGGAAGCTACATGGGAACCTGAGGATGGTATGAAAAAGAATCACTCACATCTTCTTGGTGTGTTTCATACATAAAATTTTGAGGATGAAATTTCTGAAGGAGGGAATAATGTAGCACCCCAAACACTTCCTGATATGTTTCTATTAAATACATTCTAGTTATAGCCAATATTTTTTTAATCACTGATCCTATATAGGAAAAACATGGTTACTTATAGGAGATATCCATAACCTAACCATTAAAATTAAATTTTCCAACTCTATGATTTGAATTTTAAAAATCTCTGTTCAAGATGATATTTAGAGTCTGATAGAATTAACTTAATTTTTAGTGAATAGTAACCTACCCTTATGAATAGTAACCTACCCTTATGAATAGTAATTTACCCTTATAAATATTAATATGACTTTTATGAATGGTATCTATACCCTTGAGTGTATAAATGAATTTAGGTACCTTAAAAATGAAGATGAAAATTTTAAGTGTTTATATTTTTCGATTAAATAATGATTTTTAATTAAATATTTAATTAATAATATTTAGAATATTATTTTTGAAAAATTAACTTCATTTTTGGATTCTACACATCAAAAAATGGTTAGGATGAATTTTTGGGATTTTTCTAGAATACATGAATTTTTTATGAATAATAAAATCCGATAATTCACAATAAATGCTAAATAATGGATTAATTGAGTCACTGATGATGATCTGATTATGTAATCCAAATTTATTCGTATTAACATGATAAAATTACTATTATTGGTTATGGAAGACTCACTATTCCTTTTCTTGTGGAGAAATAATATATTAATGAATTTTATATTGAGAAATCCCCTCTCTCTGCCACTATAAAACCCCCCTTCACTCCCTCTTCTACTCACTCATCGCAAGCCTTTTTCCTTGCCCATATTCTGCCCAAATATCTCCTAAATATCCTTCCACACTTACAAAAGCTCATAGCCTCTTCAAAATACCAAAACCTCTCTCCTTAAAAGGTTCTCAAAGGATGAAGTTTCAAGAGGTAAATTCCTCTTTTCAATTCCTTCATTTCTTTTTAAGTTCTTTTCTTTTTTGTTTCTTTCCTAACCTCAATTCACCCAAATAGTATGATAACTCCAGTGAAATACATGCACTGGAATGTTTTTATTCTAATGGGATATTTCATTATCTTTTCTCCTTTCCTCACCCTCTATTTTCATGGAATAAAAGTATCGTTTGAGATGTGCTAATTTAGCACATTCCAGGATAACAATTTATCATTTTCTATTATAGTATTTAATTCTGGTCATGAAACCATTTTTGTTATGGTTGAAGAAGATTATTATATATGTAATACATCCTATTTTAGTTCTGTAATCATTTTGTATAAATGGTATTAGGTTATAAAGAAAAACAAGTTCATTGTAATCAAACCCATCGATTAACCAAAACGGTTGTCACTATGGTTATATATATAATAATCAGACATCACTATATGTAACCAAATTAAATTTAAAACCATTTAATATCCTTGATGTTAAATAATATAATATAACTTCATTTCTGGACAACCACTTCCATCTTTCATATTTATCCAAACATGAATATAAGTGAACCGATCTTTTAAAACCAAGTGATCAAACGAGCTCGAATAATGAAATTGAACCTTATAACCAATCAAAAAGTATTTGAATGAACTAAAAAGGGTTATAATAAATAATTTACATATATAAGAGGTTATGGAATTATGAATTAATAATCCAAATTTGTTTATTCATGTCTTTAATAACAAGTCATGAACACCTTCGAGCATAAGGTAAGGGATTGCTTAACTCAATTTTCATTCTTTGAGTTAAACATCTATTTCATTGGTTACATTGCTCCAAGAATATGTTTTAATGACCTATTATTATTATATTTTGTATATTCACTTACATTCAATTATATTTTGAGGTTTTTATTTGTCACACATAAATATTTCATTGATTTATCGTCACTCTAATGACACAATATTTGTAAGGGATCCTCTCTCTCACTTTTGTTCAAGAATCTCCTCTTTGTTGTGCCCATTTATTTTTAATTCCTAATTATGGGGTATGATTCCACACCTCCCCCATACTTCCCTTGTGACATATAAATAATGCAATACCCCTTTTTCTCCCATTAATATCTTTCAATAACACTCGATACCATGACAAATTTTTTGTAAGAGGTTTTCTCATCTCACCTTCAATTCTGTGGGATTTTCATTGTTCGCCTCTTATTTCTTATATATAGTATAGGTGTACTGACATTTGATTTATCTTATCATGATTATATTTAAATTTATGGTATTATGCGATTCATTTTGTGTTTATTATCTTTTTTTCATACGACTCAATTGATTACTACGTGGTAACGAGCTTTGTCTCAATTGTCACTTAGTTGTGACTTACTTTGTATTGTGCACCTACTCTTTCTTATGTAGTGTACATACTGCCCATTTGAGATCACCTTTCAATTGAAATTATATTCCATTTAAATGTATATATTCTCATAACATGGATACGATTATTGTTTATGTTGTATACCACCTTACATATGGTATTTATTTTGAATGTTGTTTTGACTGTGGAAATGTTGATGAATCCATATCGTCTATTCTATACGGATAATGTAAATACATATTGCTCTCATATTGAATCTATTTATAAAGAATTATTTAGATGTATAAGTGGGTGGGTCCCACTATATCACCTCGATGTATCAGTAGGTCTAATGAGACAAAACATTTTGGCGACAAACCCTTCGAGTTTGTTTCCAAAAATCAGACGGGTTTCTACCCATAGAACTAAACCGTTTTTACGGTATTATGGTTCTTGTTCCAGATACATGACGTACAATTAATAAGCATTCTATTTATTCATTATCAATTATTACTATCCATGAGGCTTTCACTATGACAAAATCTATGGATGCAGTTTCATTCTCAGTTTATTAATGGCGTGAGTTTTCATTTATTCACCATTCCATATTGATTTTGTCAAATTGTTTACAAATCAGTTATTATTATGTTCATGCTTCCGCTATTTGTAACCCTTATTGAGAATTTTAGCTCACCCCTTTCATTTTTTACCTTTTACGGGTGATTAAGAGGTGATTGTTTATTGAATTTCTGTGGTTGCAGTGTTTAGCTTTTGTTATGTATTGTATTTTATGACCCTTTCCAATGTAATTTGTGTTACATATATGTATCTAGATTCTTTAAGACTACTAAACTGATCATTCCTTCAGGATTTTCATTCCTTATAACCATTCCAATATCACAAGTAATACACTGGCTTCTGTCTAGTGGGGTCAGGGCGTTTCAACTTGGATTCCCAAAAAACAACCATTGAGGCCGTTCTAGCATAGATATGTTGATCTGAACTCCGAATCGACTATCTTCAGTTGGTTTCAATGAATCCACTAACACCTATAATCACTCGAGGAACTGATGAAGAGGAGGAGATGAGGCCGACTATGAACCGTATGAAATTCCATTATCCACCATGTAATGAATAGCTGTCGATGAGTTTTCATCCATCATTGATGAAGGAACACTGCACTTCCTCAAGTAGGTATTGAGAGGAGGGCGGCGACCAAAGCCACCACTTCATCCAGAAGCTAAACTCTCCCTGTGGTGCTCCCTTATTAGGGAGGGATAAATAAAAATAAAAAAATAAAAAAATATAATGATAAAAAATTAATAATAAAAAATTAATTAAATAAAACTTAATTAATAAAACTTAATTAAGTAATAAAACTAAATTAATAATCAAAATAATTGTAATTTAAATGGAAAATAACAATTAAAATTAAAATATAAATTTTATTAAATAAATAAAAATATAATAAAATAATATAATAAAATAATTAATAACATTAACAATAATATTAAATAAAATAATTAATTAATTAAAATTAGAAATTTAATAACATTTAATAGTATTTTAAAATAATTTTATTTCCCTAAGTGAATTAAAAAATTAATAAAATTTATAATATAATAATAACTATATTAAATTAGTAAATTTTAAAAATTAAACATCAATATTTATTCAAGAAAAAAAATTAAAACTTTAATAATTGTTACAATACCTTTAATTTCTTGGTCCTAATTATTTTTCTAAAAATTGTTTTCTTACTTTTTTGAACCTATACAAAAAAATCATCAAAGTTTTTAAAATATAACTTCTAGAAGCCAGTTATAAGAGATTAGATAAGATAAAAATCTAGGAAATGTTAATGATAGATGTAAGGTGATTTTTAGAGAAAAAAATTTAGTCGGTTTGAGGAAATTTTAACAATCAGAGTATGATGAAAGTATATTAGAAACAATGAATCTGTTGAAAATGGGGGATCATCCCATTCAACTGATATTCATTCAATCTTATCAATGAGACTATTTGAATTATGGGACCTGAAGATCAGGAAAGATGAAATAGATTAACGACATGGGAGAAGAAATGGATTTCTTTCTTCCCCTTTTGTTCTCAATTTTCATACACTGTAATTGAATATTTTCAATTATCATTGTAAACATGATTCGTGGAAAAATTTCTTAGCATGAGAATTTTAAAATTATGGTGGTTTATTTCTAAAACATCTTCATTCTACTCTTCTATGAAATTATAAATGATTGGTGTTATTGATTATAGTTTTCATTTAAAATTTTCACAACTCTACTATTTCAAATTAAAAATTTCAAGATCAATTTGTGAGATTGATATTAAACACATTTATCAATTCTTCTATTTCATTAAAATTGGAATTTAATAAAGAGTATTATTCTAATTGAATTTTCTTTAAATTTCTGAGTAGTTGATGAATCGTGGAGTGGCGAACTGAAAGATTTCGTCTTTTTTATCTATCTCTTGGCGAGGGATATTTTTTCGTCATCTTGTGAGGTGTTTTTACGAATAAAATTTATTGAAGAATTCATATTTTTAACTAATTGTTTTATAATTCCCCATTGTCTTCCTTGATCAATTTTCTTAGTGTATGTTCCTATTTTGAAATGTGAATTTCCCTATTTGTTCACTATAGAAATAGTTTCAAAATTAGTTCTTATAAAAAAAAAATTTCTCATAGTATCTTCAATGAGATATAAAAAAACAATAAAAAATTTAAAAAGAAAACCCACCCACTATTCATAATAGTGGGGTTTATTTTGAAAAATCATTGGTCACTCATACGTTTTTAATCCTTCCCTTAGGTTTGAACCTACATTACGTTCTATAGTATTAAGTAGTATAATAAAAATAATTATAATTTGACAGGTTTAAATGATGATCTGTTCACTTCCCCAGAAATTTGTTTGGATCGTTGACTGGTCAATGACCATACTCTTCCAAACCACCACATGCCTAAGAAAATGCACCTCGGGAGTCTATAAATTATACTAGGGAATATTTTCATAGATTTGGGTATGTTGAAGAGATTTAAAGATAGTTTTTAGATGATCGACATTATCTTCCTCTTACTCTTATTATACCAATATGTCATCGATGAACATGAATATAAATTTGTTCAGGAACTCATGAAATGTGGGGTTCTTAAGCCCCATCAAAATATCCAATATTTTTGTGCATCCAAATGGCCTTACTAGAAACATGGTGTTCTCAAAAATTATTGTCTATACATATCCTTAGACTAACATCCACCTTCATAGATAATTACATTGGAGCACCACCTAATAGTGATCCACTAGGCTAGATGAAATCCTTCTTCATTATATAATCAGTATAAAACCTAATCTCCTACAACTCAAATGGTTCAGATAGTTGGTGAGGCATTAATATAGAAGAACAACATGGATATAAATCTATCTTGAAATCAACGTCACATTGGGGGGGTAGTGTCACAACATCTTCATGTAAAACATCCATAAAATTCACAATGACTTTGGGGGCCTCCATTATTCCATCACAAATTTATTTAACTATCAGTCCCTTCATTAATGAATTAATTCCTTATACATGTCTAATTCCCACACAACAATCCCATTCATTAAAAAAAATGATAGGATGACCATAAAAATATGATAACAATAAATTCATTAGAAATAAGTAAATAAGAAGAATAATGTAAATACACCAATCAATATCAAGAATGATAATGTAATAATATATTTAATGCCTAAAGAGTTCCTCACATGAAGGATATTTCCCGATCATTATTCCACACCCATGGAACACATAAAAATAAGTATTTTTTCCTCCAATTAGAAAATTCAACATGAGGGGAATGAAAATCTTCAATTTGTCTAGTCATAGATCAAAGACTAAATCATTTGAAATAAATGAGAGTGAAGCTTTAGAATATAACAAAGAATAAATACGGGTAGATGATAAGATAATCAAACCTCTGATTATCTATGTCCCCTATAATGTAGGCACCTCCACTACATGCAACTAACCACACTCAGATTCCATTCATCACTACTAATTGTCCCCTCCATAAAAAAGATAATGTTAGGGTCCCTAAATACGAGTAATATCTTGAGGTCCTCCACTAATCTACCCATATCCTATCATTGGAGAAAAAGACTATTGTCCCTGCTCCTAAAATATCCTAGATGGAGGTTTCTGGTGATGATAATACTGAATCTAACAACATCCACTACTATATTAAGATACAAAATCCATTGGGAACTAATTTTGGAAATTAACATTTACCCCATAGAAATATAAAAATAACTCAAATTTCCTATTAATATAATGAAAACCTATATAAATAGAAGTTCCTAAATGATTCTATTGGTGGTGACTCTCCACTAGATGAATCCTTGATATCACTAGATCCTAAGATCTATTACTAAAAACTCTACTCATCAAAGAGCACTATTGGATTTAATCTTATAGAATCCCTCCATGTGAGTTTATGGTGATGATAAACACTACCTATTTCAGAACCATTATGTACATTGAAAATATAATAGGAGAAATAACATACTGGGTATATGGGAGGAGTTACTCCTTATGACACCACACACAAGACACCTCATCAAAAAAAGGATTGGGTGGAAAACATAAATGATCCTCGAACATGATCCCCAACTCATACAGATATATATTTACCTTTTAAATGGAACGAATCTCCTTATTCTTGACTTCATTCATGTTCAACAATAGAAACTCATCTTGAAACTCTTTAGGGTGTTTTATTATAAAATAATTTCCTCCTTCCTCTCCCTGAGCAATGAAATTTACCACCAACATTTCTCACCCCTCAACATATAGGTTTCTAATGGCACCCAGTTCTGTACTTGTTCTTAAATCAACCTAATAGATATCTTGAGTTTCAATAATAAATGCACTATATCTAGATCATTGATGTAGCATTTACTCTTGTAAAAATATTTAATCTTAATTGAATTCAATATCGTCTACTACCAATCATCCTCTTTTATTGGGGATACACTACGGGGGTTAACTGGGTCATCTTACTGAACCTCACTAGCATAAACCACACACATAAGATATATCTGATCCATAATTTAAATAAAAAACCAATATTCCCTAGGGTAGGTATTTTTGAATGTTTTTAAGATTTATATAATTCATTTCAATTTCCAAATATCCCCAAATTTATATAAGAACAGAAATTATTATCATGTATGTAACTCTCCTTGGTATCTACATTATAAGAGGAACCACCACACATGGTCATTTTGTAGGCTTACAGTGTAACGCCTTGACCCCAGAAGCCTAGAGTCGGTGCATTATTTTAATACATAGGCATGATTACAAGGAATCAAGTCCCGAAAGACTGATCATTTTAGCAGTCTTGGAAAATAAATTACATACATGAATGTTACATTACACATTAGAAAATAAAACACAACATAAATGATCATTTAATAATTCCATTAATCTTCTAGATTAACCCTGATTATCAATCATAATACACTTCTTGGAATCCTATGAAAATTAAAACATATAAAGGGGTGAGCTCAGATGCTCAGTAAGGATAACAATATAGCGGAAACTTTCTTAAATACGTATAAATATTAAAGGCAATGTATAAGACTAAAACAAAAGCCTTTTAAACTTAAACATCAGAATAATATGGCAACTATACAATAAAATAATTCAATTTACTTATTCACATTGATATTCTACTAGTCGAATAATCACATGAAATATCAATATCCACTTTCATAATGATGGAATGCATAATGCCAGACTTCATAACCACATAGTCAAGGGCTTGTACCAAGACTACAAATAAGTTTTTGTCAAGGCCTTGTGCCAAAAACTAGTTTGTCTCATGAGACATACCGATGCATCAAGGATCTATAGCGGGCTCCACTCATCACTTACTAAGTCCAATTCATTCCTCATATGAAAAGGATTAACCATAACATTAACTTTCATATTAAAACTAGCATACAAAATGTAAATATTTTTTCCATAAACCATGAATGGTATAAAAATAACACATCCACAGTCAAACATATCTCAAAATATTCAATACAATATGGAAGATTTGTATCATAATAAATCAACTTCAAACAAGTTTAAAATCCATCAAAGGATGTTGATATAGATGACAATGACTTTTAAAACTCTTTGAGAGAAATATCTATTTTTCATGAAAACATTTAAAAGTATCAAAATTTAAAAAGTTAGAAACTTAATGAAATTTTTGAATCAAAGTGTCCCATACCACTTTGAAACTTTTTAAAGGAATTAACATTTTAAAAACATTCATTTCCATATAAATAAATCCTAAAAAACGATTATGAAAACATGGACATTAATGATAATGATTTAGAAGAATAAATATTTAAAACATTTAAAATGATGTTTTAGTAAAAAAGTACCTTTAAAATAATACCTTTGAAAACTCTTTTATGAAACATGGAAATGTATAATAAATATGTTCCAGCAGATACTTACATAAACACAACCTCGGATAATAAAGAGATTGTGAAATTAACACTTACCATGAACTTTCCTTTAGTTGAGGGTACATTTAACCTCCTGTATAAAGACCGTAGTATGTTATTAAATTATACCAGAACCATATTAATATTTATGATTTAATACATGATTAATTTATGACTTTATACTACCCATTTAATAATAATTTCCATGTTAAATTAACATTTTGGGTAATAATCTCTTTTATTATCGTACGCATTTTAACTTATTACTCTTGATTGTATCACTTAGATCAGGATTTAAATACATCCAGAATATAAAAAATGACTTATATATATCATATATATTTAGTATATAAATATGTATAATAGACATATATATGAAATGGAAAACACCTTTTATAGAGACGGTAGGTCGTATGTACGTACGCATAAATGCTGTTTCCGTTTTCATATCGTATTGAACGGAACTAAGTAAATAAAATATATATAAGTAAATATAAATATATATATATATATATATATATATATCTCCAGTAGCGTTATTATGTCATATATTAAATAATTATTAATGATATATATTTTATAATCATCTTTTAATGGTGAAAGTGGCAATGAATCTCATCGCGTCGTGGAGACGGTAATCCATACATACGCACGAGCGACAATATCATTATATTGATGGTGAAATCGTTTGTAATTGGATGTTATATCATATATAAATAATAATTAACAAGTTATATTTATTACTTACATCATTTATACTCATTATTATACCCATATAAATAATGAAGTGTTTTAATAACAAATTACACCACGACGTGGAGACAGTAATCCGTACGTACGCACGTATGGTGACTTTTTCATTTATAGGATATAAAAAATAATGAATTTGGTTGTGCCATTTTTATAACAACATCACAGTATATAGAAGATACTAGAGTTATTATTTTTGAATGGAAACAAAATAGAAATAATAAGTGGAAGAAGAAAAGAACATGAAAGAGGTGATGAAATATTTACCTCTTCTTCGGGTTCTTGTTTTGGATTTGATAAAAAGGGATCCATAGGTTGGATTTTTGACCAAAGGAAGGCCTCTGAGATTGAGGGAAGAATGTTGGGAGGATGTTTGGGTAGGGTTTGGCTGACCCAAAAGTCTTTGGTGGTGGAAAATTAAGAGAAGGGGAAGTGCCCTTTTATAAGAGAGGTGAGGGCCACTTTAGGAAAATCATGAAATATTATTTTATAATAAATTCATTTTAGGTTTTTTGTAGCCCCCAAACACGTCATGGTATGTTTATCTTAAATAAATTCTAGTTATAGCCTATATTTCCTAAATCACTAAGCCTATATGGAACAAAACATGGTTACTTATATGATATATCCATAACCTAGCCAAGTAAACCTAAATTTGTCACTTCTAGGATGTGAATTTCAAAAATCTGGATACATGGTTGCGATCAGAAAGTTATTTGGAGTATGATAAGGAAAAATCAATATTTAGTGAATAGTAACCTACCCTTATGAATAGTAACCTACCATTGTGAATAGTAATTTACCCTTATGAATAGTAATATGACTCTTATGAATGGTATTCATACCATTGAGTATATAAATGAATTTAGGCACCTTAAAAATGAAGATGAAAATTTAAGGTGTTTATATTTTTCGATTAAATAATGATTTTAATTAAATATTTTATTATTCATATTTAGAAAATTATTTTTGAAAAATGAACTTTACTTTTGGATTCTACACATTGAAAAATGGTTAGGATGATTTTTTGGGATTTTTCTGAAATAGTTGAATTTTTTATGAATAGTAAAATCTGATAATTCACAATAAATGCTAAATAATAGATTAATTGAGTCACTGATGATGATATTCTGATGTAAGCCCAATTGGTTCCAATTCACATGAATATATTACTTTTCTTTTTCATGTAATACTCACTATTGGTTCTCTTGAGAGGAAATAATAAATTAATGATTACAATATTAAGAAAACTCCTCTCCCTTCCACTATATAAACCACCCCTCACCACCTCTTCCTCCCACACCACTCAAGATTCAGGACTTCCCTAATTTTTTTCCAAATACTCTTTTTAAGCCCTCTCCCTATGTCCAATACCTTTTTGTTTCACAAAAAACCCAGAAACAAAGGCCTTAATGAAATTGTCAAGGAAGAGTACTCAATAGGTGAACCTACCTTCTCTTTTCTTTCAATTTCTTTTTCGAAGTTCCATTCTTTTGTTATCCATTCTCAACTCACCTCATCAAAATTACATTATAATTCTGTTACCTTACATGTAATGGATATTTATTGTGCTAATGTAATATTTCATCATAATCTCTATTTTTCACTCATTTTATACAATAAATGAAAACACTGTCCGAGATGTGTAAATTTATCACACTCAAGGAAGACGAGTTTTCAATTTGAATTACTATCTTCAATACTGGTCATGAAACCTTTTCAATGGTTGAAACAGGTCATAATATATTTATTTTATCTTGATTAATGTTCTGGAATCTTTACACGTTCATAATATGGAATAATAATACAAAACAAGTTTATTGTGCAAAAAACCGCCAAGCCAAATCCCAGCGTTTATTTTAACTCATCGAATGAGTCATTCTCATGGTATATAACCAGAATCATTATAATATCATTTATATCTCTTTAATGTCACATATAATGTATATTAACAATTCTGGATGTTTAACCATATTTCAAACAAACTTCCATTCATGAATATAATTAAACAAATCATAAAACAAAGTAAGAAAATGCTTCCAAAACAATAAACTTGAGTCTATTAAACCCATAAAAAGGAAATTCATTAACTTAATAAGGTTATAAAATATAAATTAAATGTTTATGAGGTTCTGGAAATATTAATTAATTAAGCTAAATTGGATTATTCAGGTCGTTAAGAACAAACACGAACACCTTCGAGCATAAGGTAAGGGAACCTCTCTATCACTTTTGTTCAAGAATATCACCAATGTTGTGCAATTTTATTTTTAAGACCTAATGACAGGGTATGTTTTATAACCTCCCCATACTTCCCTTGTGACATATAAAAAATTTAATACCCCTTTACCTTTCATTAATCTCTCGTAATATAACTCATTACCATGACGAAATGTTTGTAAGGGGTTTCTCATCTCACTTTCATTTCTATGAGATTTTCATTGTTCGCCACTTATTTCTTATATGTGGTATATGTGTACTTACATTTGATATATAATAACATGATTCTATTTATATTCATTTTGTTCAATGGTTGATTTGAGGGTTATTAAGTTCTGGTCATATGATTTGATCGATTACATTGTGGTAAGAGACTTTGTCTCAACTACTATTTTGGTTGTGACTAACTTTGTATTGTGCACCTAATAATATTTATGTGGTGTACCTACTACCCATTTGAGATCACTTTTCATTTGAAATTTTATTTTTATTAAATATTCATAATCCCATACCATGGATATGTTTTTTGTCTAAACTGTATACCATTTTACATACGGTGTTTATTTGGAATGTTATTTTAATTATGGAAATATTGATGAATCCGTATACTCTACTCTATAAGGATATTAAAAAGGAATATTGATCTTGTATTGAATCAATGTATAAATAATTATTTGGACAGGCAGTGGTGGGTGGGGCCCACTATATCCCCTCGATGCATCAGTAGGTCTTATGAGAGAAATCAGTTGGCGACAAACCCTTCGTGTTTGTTTCCAAAAATTAGACGGGTTTCTACCCATAGAACTAAACCGTTTTAATGGTATTATGGTTTCATGTTCCGGATACATGACTCCCAATTATTAAGAATTATTTTTATTCATTTTCAGTTATTATTATTATCCATGTGGTTTTTACTATGAAAAAAATCTATGGATGCATTTTCATTCTCAGTTTATTAATGGCATTAGTTTTTCATTTTTTTCACCATGCCATATTGATGATGTCAGATTGATAAAAATTCACTCATTATTGTATTCATGCTTCTACTATTTGTAACCCTTACTGATAATTTTAGCTCACCCCTTTTATTATTTACCTTAAACAAGTGATGAAGAGAAGGTCATTTATTGAGTTCATGTGGTTGCAGTTTTTAGTTATGTTATGTATTGTATTTTTTAACCATTTTCAATGTAATTTGTGTTACATCTATGTATCTAGTTTCTTAAAGACTACTAAATTGATCATTCCTTTAGAATTTTGTATTCTTTATAACCTTTCCAATATCACAAGTAATGCACCGACACCAGTCTAGAGGGGTCAGAGTGTTATAATTGGTATTGGAGGAAGTTTAGTAGAAAACTTGGAAACTAGAGTAGGAAATGTATAGTAGGGAACAAAGTCCAAAGGTAGTATTTGAGGATAAATGTAAAATAACGTCCTGGTATTTAGGTAAGGAATAGATTATTTGGATCTTTTAAGAAATACGTCCCAGTCTTGATACGAGCAGGTAGAGGCGACTCTGGCACAGATGTATCTATAGGTAAAACCCAAAAACACCGATTTGAGCTAGACTCAAATGGGAACTGGTGCAGGACAACGCGCCTTGTTGCATTCTTGGTTATGACACTCCTGGGGGATACTCTTAGGATAATCCACATTTTATTTACCAGCCATTATGAAGGAGTTTAATGTAATTTTTTCCTCAAAGAAACCCTGTTTGTAAGATTAGCTATGCATATAATTTCAATCTATGTTGATTGATTTTCTATTTGAGATTTATAAAATAATCTAGTCTATCCCATTATTTAGAAATTGCGTCTAATTAAAGAAGGGGAATCAATACTCGTGGTCAAGATAGGGATCTCCCTACTGAACAAGCCAACATAGTCAATTTTGGAGTAGATAAGATCATGACCATATTTGGACAACTTACTCAGGTTATAATGAATAACCATTACACACCTATGTTGGATCATTTCATGTAGCAGAAGGACCCATCTTTTAGAGGTAGTACTAACCTAGTGGTTGCTGAGCAGTGGATCAAGTCCCTTGAGAAGATATTCATGGCATTAAAATGAAATGAAAATGAAAAGGTAGTTCTGGTAGTATATTGTCTCAAGGGCGATGCGGATCAATAGTGGTCCTTGATTCAGAATAACATGGAGGAAGAATAAATAAAAGATATGGAATGGACGAATTTTAAGGAAATATTCTTCAAAAAATATTTCCCTCATGAGCAACGAACTGAAATGAAGAGAAAATTTCTTATCTTAAAACAAAGGGAAGAAGACAGTGTTGTAGAGTGTGAGGCTACTTTCACAAGGTTGGTCAGGTATCCCATAGATTACGTACGTGACTCGATAGACAAGATTGATCATTTCTTTGAAGTTCATATGCTATGTCTTAGAAGGCACTGGCTTCTCAATCATTTTCATCGTATGATGAAATTGTATCAAGTGCCATAAAAAAAGATAGATAATTTTCTAGATCAAATCATTTCAAATGAATCCAAGATAAGAAGCGATAATCTGATAACAAATAAAATGGAGAAGAACCAAAGAAGAGAAAGGGAACAAAGTTATTCCTATTATGTGAGAACTATAGAAATAATCATCTTGGGAAATGCTTAAAAGGCATGGGAGTCTTCTATAACTACAGAGAAAAGGGTCATCGATCTGATGAATAAAAGGGAAAGAAACAATTCAATGATATTCAATGCTACAATTGTAGAGAGATGGGACACTATGCAATTGAGTGTCCTAAGCGCCAAGGAAACATGCCTCTGAAAAATCCAAGTGAACAGGGGAGAGCCTATGCGATTACAACCGCGGAGGTTGAAGTTCCAAATGACGTGGTGGTAGGTACTTTAATTGTTTCCTTGAACTTTGACAACACTTTATTTGATTCTAGATCATCACATTCATTTATGTCTTCCCAGTTTTCCAAGAAAATTTGATATTTTCAATTTGATTTATCAAAGCAGTCGTCAATCAAAACTCTCAGAGGATGTATTATTGCAATAAATTCATGTCGAATAGTCCCCCACCAGACACCAAAACTCGCTTTAGTTGCTAACCTTATCATCATACTAATGACTAAATTTGATATAATTCTCGTTATAGATTTGCATTAAAATTAGGATGTGAATATTTATTGTAGGAAGAAAGAGGTTAAATTTTTTGAAAATGGTGTAGAATCCCTTGTCTTTAGGGCAGAAACTTCGCCACCTGATTCTTATCTAGAACCACCCCCAGTAGCTCTACTGAATGCAATTCTTGGAGAGGAAGATAAACCAATATCTATGGTGAGGAAAGAAATTTTCTTATTGAAGATGTGCACATAGTGAAAAAGTAAATTGATGTATTTCTAAAGGATTTACCTAGACATCCTCCAGAGTGAAAAGTTAAGATCTCTATTGATTTAATTCCTGATGCAAGACCTATATCAAAGACTCCCTATAGAATGGCCACTGTGGAATTAGTAGATCTAAAGAAACAACTAAATGATTTGAGTGAAAAAATATTTATTCGACCTTGTGTTTCTCCATGGAGAGCCCCTATCCACATTTTCAATAAGAAATATGGATCCATGAGGCTTTGCATTGATTACAAAGAAATCAATGCTATTAGAATAAAGAATAAGTATCCTCTACCCCTAATTGATATTTTATTTGATCAAATTTATGGAGATCAATACTTTTCGAAGATTGAACTTTGATCCGGATATCATCAGTTTCATATAAAGAAGGATGATATTCCTAAGACAACATTTTGGACCAGGTATGGGCATTACGAGTTTACAGAAATGCCTTTTGGACTAATGAATTATCCCTATGTTTTCATGGATTTAATGAATAGAGTTTTCAAGGAATATCTTGATAACTTTGTTGTGGTATTCATCGATGATCTCCTCAGATACTCAAAATGCTATGAAGACCATGAGAATCACTTACGTGTTATTCTAAAAACTATTAGAAGTAATAAATTATATTGGATGTTTTGAAAATGCGAATTTTGGCTTCGATCAGTTTCTTTTTTAGGCCATAATGTTTCTAAGGATGGAATCATAGTTGATCCTGAAATGACAAAGGAAATCCAAGATTGTCCCATGCCAACAAACATAACTGAGGTACGTAGTTTTATTGGCATAGCAGGTTACTATCGGCATTTCGTTCAGAATTTTTCCCGACTGGCTATCCTGCTAACCAAGCTCACACATAAATGAATTAAGTTTTTGTGGAAAAAAGAATGCATAGAATGCTTCGAAGAATTGAAAAGAAGATTTTTCAATGCTCTAATTTTGAATCTTTCTTCTGGAAGTGATGGATTTATAATATAAAATGATGCATCAAAGAATGGACTGGCTTGTGTCCTTTTGAAAAATGGTAAAGTTATTGCTTTAAATCAAGACAGTTGAATACTCATGAGAAAAATTATCTAACTCATGATCTTGAGTTAGTATCTGTAATCTTTGCTATGAAAATATGGAGGTATTATCTCTATGGAGAGAGATATGAGATTGATATAGACTACAAGAGTTTGAAATAAATTTTCACACAAAAAGAACTCAACATGAGGAAAAGAAGATGACTTGAGTTACTCATAGATTACGATTTTTCAATACACTACCACCCAGGAAAGGAAAATAAGGTGGCAGATGCATTAAGCAGGAAATATTATTGAATTCCGACTCAAATGAGGATTGAAAGAGATCCTATATTCATGGATCTACTGAAGATGGATATGGGAATTGTTAAGGGAGGATAAACTTCCCTCCTCTTTAAAATGATTGCTAAAACATCTTTACTAGAGGAGATAAAAAGATCTCAATATGATGATGAGAATCTGCACAAAACAATTAATGCAGTTAATGAAGGGGAGACTGGCTGAATTCATGTATGAAGAAGGAGTTCTGAAATTTGGGAAGAGCTTATGCGTTCCATCAGTACCTGAGCTAAAAAGGGAACTATTAGACGGTACTCATAGCTCAAATCTCTCTATACACCGAGCTAGAACCAAGATGTATAAAGATCTGAAGGAATATTTTTTGTGGGATAATATGAAGCGGTAAATTGCTAACTACATTTCAAGATGTCTATTTTGCTAACAAGTGAAGGTAGAGAAACAAAATCCCAAAGGACTGATGTAACCTCTACCTATTCTTATGTGGAAGTGGGATAACATTACGGTGGATTTTTTCACCGGACTACCAAGGACACCTAGTAGTAACAATTCAATATGGGTAATTATTGATCGACTCACAAAATCATCACATTTACTTCCTATAAGAGAGTATTTTCCACTTGAGTGCTTGGAAAGACTTTATATTAATGAAGTTGTAAGACTTAATGGTGTACCTCTATCGATTTTGTCTAATCGAGATCCCCAATTTACATCAAAATTCTGGAGAATTCTCCATAAGTCTTTGAATACTGAGCTTCGTATAAGTACTGCTTATCACCCCCAAACTGATGGACAATATGAAAGGACTATTAAAACTCAATAAGACATGTTGAGGTCATGATCTCTTGACTTCCACGGTATCTGGGATCAATACTTTCCTTTGGTGGAATTTTCCCACAACAATAGGTTCCATTATAGTATTCAAATAGATCCATATAAAGCATTATATGTAAAGAGATGTCGAACTCCAACTTTGTTGGGATGAATTTGGGGAGAGGAAACTTATAGGCCTAGAACTTATTGAAGAGACTACGACAAAGGTGAAGAAAATACAAGATCATATTAAAGCATCCCAAAGTAGGAATACGAGTTATGCTGACAATAAGAGAAAGGATTTGGAATTTCAAGTCAGAGATTATGTATTTCTGAAATTATCACCATGGAAGGGTGTCTTAAGGTTCGGTAGGAAAGGGAAATTGATCCCTAGGTACATCAGACCATTTGAAATTCTGGAAAGAATTGGAGATGTAGCTTACCATTTAGCAATGCCTCCAAATCTCTCCAGAGTTCATGATGTGTTCCACATGTCATTGTTAAATAAATACATGCTAGACCCCACATATGTACTCACATATGAAGAAATTTAACTGGAACCTAATTTTTTATACTGTGAAAAGCCTATCGAGATTCTTGACACAAGGGAGTAGGTATTGAGAAATTGAACAAATCGTCAAGTAAAGGTTCTTTGGAAAAACCAGAATATGGAGGAAGTGACATGGGAACCTAAGGATGTTATTAAAAAGAATCACCCACATATTTTTGGTCTGATTCATACATAAAATTTCTAGGAAAATGTTTTTGAAGGAGGGAATAATGTAGCACCCCAAACACTTCATGGTATGTTTCTCTTAAATAAATTCTAGTTATAGCCTATATTTAATGAATCACCGAGCCTCTATGTAACAAAACATGGTAACTTATAGAAGATATCCATAAACTATCCAATTAAACCTAATTTTGTCACTTCTATGATGTGAATTTCAAAAATATGACATACATGGTTGTGATCAGTAAGTTATTTGGAGTCTGATAATAAAAAATAAAATTTCGTTGAATAATAACATACCCTTATAAATAGTAACTTACCTTTATGAATAGTAACATACCCTTATGAATAGTAATATGAATCTTATGAATGGTATCCATACCATTGAGTGTATAAATGAATTTAGGAACCTTAAAAATGAAGATGAAAATTTTAGGTGTTTATATATTTTGATTAAATAATGATTTTAATTATATATTTAATTAGTTATATTTAAAGAATTAATTTTGAAAAATGGACTTAATTTTTGGATTCTACTTGTTAAAAAATGGTTAGGATTAATTTTTGGGATTTTTCTAAAATACTTGAATTTTTGATCAATAGTAAAATCCGATAATTCAAAATAAATGATAAATAATGGATTAATTGAGTCATTGATGATGATCTGATGATGTTAGCCCAATTGGTTCGAAGTCACATGAATATATTACTGTTCTTGGTCATGGAATACTCAATATTGGTTGTCTTGAGGGAAAATAATAAATTAATGGTTATAATATTATGAAAACTCCTCTACCCTCCACTATATAAACCACCCCTCACCCCCTCTTCCTCCCACACCACTCAAGCTTCAAGACATGCCTAAAATTCTTCCAAATACTCTTCTAAAGACCTATACCCATGTAAAATACTAGTTGGTCTCACCAAAAGGCCAAAAACAAAGGTCTTAAGGAAATTCTCAAGGAGGAGTACTCAAGAGGTGAACCTTCTTTCTCTTTTCTTTCAGTTTATTTTACAAAGTTTCATTCTTTTGTTCTCCATTCTCACCTACCCTCATCCAAATGCCATTATAATAATATTAACTTAAATTTAATGTATTTTTATAGTGTTAATGGAATATTTCATCATAATCTCTATTTTCCCCTCCTTTTATACAATAAATGCAAACACCGCCCAAGATGTGTAAATTTATCAGACTCAAGGATGACGGGTTTTCAATTTGCATTACTATCTTCAATACTGGCCAGGAAACCTTTTAAATGGTTGAACCAGGTCAAAATATATGTATTTTATCTTGATTAATGTTCCTGAATCTTTACACGTTCATAATATGGAATAATAATACAAAACAAGTTTATTGTGCACAAAACCGCCAAGCGAAATCCAAGCGTTTATATTAATTCATCGAATTAGTCATCCTCATAGTATATAACCATAATCATTACAAGATCATTTATATCTCTTTAGTGTCAAAAATAATGTATATTAACCATTCTGTATATTTAACCATATTTCAAACAAACTTCCATTCATGAATACAAGTAAACAAATCATGAAACCAAGTAAGAAAATGCTTCCAAATAAATAAACTTGAATCTCATAAACCCATTAAAAAAGAAATTAATGAACTTAATATGTTTATACCATATCAATTACATGTTTATGAGGTTCTGGAATTATTAATTAATGAAGATAAATTTGATTATTCTGGTCATTAAGAACAAATAGGAACACCTTCGAGCGTAAGGTAAGGGATTCTCTCTCTCACTTTTATTCAAAAATCTCCCCTATGTTGTGCAATTTTATTTTTAATTCCTATTTATGGGGTATTTTTTCTAACCTCCCCCATACTTACCTTGTATCATATAAATAATTTAATACCACTTTACCTCTCATTAATCCCTCTCAATACCACTCGTTACCATGCCGAAATGTTTGTAAGGGATTTCTCATCTAACTTTCATTTCTGTGAGATTTTAATTGTTCTCCACTTATTTCTTGTATGTGGTATATGTGTACTGAAATTTGAAATATATTAACATGATTATATTTATATTCATGTTGTTAAATGATTTATTTTAGGGTTATAAAGTTCTGGTCATATGATTCGGCCGATTAGATCGTGGTAAGAGAGTTTGTCTCAACTACTATTTTGGTTGTGACTATTTTTATATTGTGCACCTAATAATACTTATGTGGTGTACCTACTTTCCATTTGAGATCAATTTTCATTTGAAATTATATTTTTATTAAATATCCATAATCTCATATCATGGATATGTTTTTTTTCTACATTGTATACCATTTTACATACGTTGCTTATTTGGAATGTTATTTTAATTATGGAAATATTGATGAATATGTATACTCTACTCTATACGGATATTGAAAATTCATATTGCTCTTGTATTTAATCAATGTACAGAAAATTATTTGGACATGAAATGGCAGGTCGGGCCTGCTACAGCCCCTCGATGCATCAGTAGGTCTTATGAGACAAATTAGTTGGCGACAAACCCTTTGAGTTTGTTTCCAAAAATCAGACAAGTTTCTACCCATAAAACTAAACAGTTTTAATGGTATTATGGTTTCATGTGACAGATACATGACGTCCAATTAATAAGAATTTTTTTATTCATTTTTAGTTATTATTATTATCCATGAGGTTTTTACTATGACAAAATCTATGGATGTAGTTTCATTCTCAGTTTATTAAGGGAATTAGTTTTTCATTTTTTTCACCATGCCATATTGATTATGTCAGATTTATTATGTTCACTCATTATTGTATTCATTCTTCCACTATTTGAAACCCTTACTGAGTGTTTGAGCTCACCCCTTTTATTGTTTACCTTCAATAGGTGATGAAGAGAAGGTCATTTATTAAGTTCATGTGGTTGCAGTTTTTAGTTTTGTTATGTAATGTATTTTGTAACCTTTTTAATGTAATTTTTGTTAAATCTATGTATCTAGTTTCTTTAAGACTAATAAATAGATTGTTCCATCAGTATTTTTCATTCTTTCTAACCATGGAAATATCACAAGTAATACACCGACTCTAGTCTAGAGGGGTCGGGGTGTTACATTTCTAATGGCTCAAAAATTAATTATTTTAAGGATATGGCAGGGATGGGTCTAAAACCTTTCAACAAATAGGTTTTATATAGGTTTAGGTCATCATATTGACCTTATCTTTTAGATTTAACTCTCAGTTAAATAGTTTGACATCTACCATGACTATTTGTATTTTTATATTATATGGTTAATAAACTTAATATAACAATTTAAGATAACCCCATGTGGTTCATTATTAATATATATAACTATATCTAATTATTTTGGACAAACATTATTTTTTTATAAATATTATATCAATTAATAATATAATATTTTTTTAAAAAAACTCAATTATGTCAATTTTGACACTATTCATTATTTGATTTTTTGAAAGACATAAAAACTTTATCACTTTGAATAAAATTTATTTAACCAACCCTAACATGTCATATTAACCTAGAAATTTAGTTTAATTCATAATAAGTCTCAATTTACATTTATTTGGATATTTATAATATCAATTATTTTAATCATTCATTAATAAAGTAATTACTACATCATCATTGTGTCATAAATAAATTAAATTATTTAATGTCTAAAAATTATAAATAAAATACCATAATGTTTTAAATTATGTTATATTTATAATGAATATTTATAGTTGAATTTATCTTATGTGTAACCCTCTATTAAAAATGGTTTAGTTATTAAACATTGAATTTAATTCTTTTAACTCTTCCTTAAATAAAATAATAATAAATGTTATAATCTTATCCAATTGGACCAAATGGGGTCATATTTTATTCATAAAGTTGTTTTTGGTCTAATTATACTTATACAATAGAATTAGGACATGTGTTAGGGTAATTATGATATCATTTTTACCCTTAATTACCCTATTTACTTTTAACCATGGTAAATTCAAGTCAAAATATACTATTCATCAAAAATTATTTTCATCTTATTGAACCAAATTTTAATTACTGATATTAACCACGTCTCTCGGATTTTTTAAATTCAACTCATAGAAGTGGTAAAATTATGCTTTATGCAGATTTACAAATGTACCTAGGAGGTGGGTAAAAGATGGTAAAAAGTTTGATAAAATTTTATATATCTAAACTTATTATAAAATGACTCCAATTAATTACATTGAACTTATATAGGTATTATATATCTATTTTTACTTAAATTAAATTAAATTATAATATATAATTATTTAAATAAAATCTCAGTTTTAAATAATAACATAATGTTTTTCACTATTCATAAAAAATTGAACGTTTTCAGAAAAATACCAAAAATTTACCCTATGATAATTTTGATATTCAAGATTCAAAAACGAATTGTATTTTACCAAATTAAAAACATATAAGTTTCATTTATTAATTTAAAATTAATTCCCGCAGTCAAAACCAAAAAGCATATTTTTAGAAAGTAATAACTATCAAAAGTTTTACATGTGTTTATGTCAAATTTAAATGTGAAATTACTTATAATGAACTAAATTGTATTAAATTATAAAAATATAATCTAATTATACTTCAAAACCATTAAAATTTATAATTTAACATTATAAATTATTTCTATTAAAAAAGTTGTTTTCAATTAAAACATAATATTTTTCATTATTAGTCAAAATATGAAAGTTATTAGAAAAGTACAAAAAATTTATCCAAAATAAATTTTTATCTCCTGATTATAAAGAAGAATTTAATTTTATTAAATTTAATATATAAAAGTGTCAAATATTGTTTTTTAAAAAGGTTCTCCATTAAAAGGCGATAAAAATGCATTTTCTAAAAAATACTTCTTTTGTCTAAAAAAATATATTTGTTAATATATTATGTCTAAGAAACACATAATATGGATGTCAAAATTATATCGAGTATATATTATTCAATATGCAGTTAATACTATTCATAACTGCTTTTTGAATGTTTAGTTTAGTAAGTTGTGGTGCGCTCGAACTCAGTGTTGTGTGTAGCACAAGTTATTGAATTACTTTAATGAGATAACGTACTAGGAAATATTGGGGTGTTACATATAGTACTTATATCTGATAATGGATGGGGTTAAAATCTCATGTCCTAGTTGGTATTCCCTATCCTACATTTTGAACCATGATCAACTAATGTTGTTTTACAACCAACCCATATAATCGTTTCTATTCCTAACTCAAAACTCCAACCTACCTCTCAAGCTATCTTTTGATACCACACTTTCCTGAAACCATCCCTCTAAAGTTACCCCTCATAGGATATTAAATAAGAAAAAAACATAATGACCCCCTGAGTCCCACCTTCATTATGACTCATGTTTTCGAAACTGGAACCATGTCTATAAAAAAATCACACTTGGAAGGCATTATCTTGAATAGAAAATGATGGATTCTGAGACTGAATATCATCAATTAAAGAACTCATTGACATAATATAAATTATCAAACCCAAAACCATCCCAGATTCATGTGCATGGTAAACAAATACATGTTTTCCATAAATAAATACCCAAAAAAAATCTTATGGTGAAAACATAGAAAAATATCCAATGTGCTAGTATTGATGAAAACAATCAATGAATTCATCAAAAAAACTACTAAATATTATATATATATATATATATATGTGTGTGTGTGTGGGGGGGGGGTGATCATAACTTGTATACTAAATTTGATCATACCAAATTTCTCTCATGTAAATGAAAAAAAGCATATTAATGCTCCAATGAGAAAAAAAATATTCAACAGCACCTAAGAAGGTAAACTAAATAATCCCATTATTTCCAAGACATAATCAAAAAATAACACATCCATTTATAGTAATATAATGAGAATCATATCGATTAAAGGGTATCCGACACAAATTTCCAATTGATTTTGTAGTCTTACACCCCCAATATCATATGACATGACACACTTAGCTTTTCCAAATAGTAATCCATCTCAAAGACACCTAAGAAAATACATCATGTTAAGCACCAGACATGAAACTGGTTATCACATTCCACACAAATACAATTCATAAAATACAAGATACAAATAACCAAACCTTTATTTGGTCATCTCAAAGTCATCCTATAATAACCACAATGAGAAATCCAATCTTGTATGGTATCAGGAAATAAAGGAAACTATCTTGGTTCCCTCTTCTTACCATGCACAACCCCTACAATAATCCACCTCATCAAACTCATCATCCAAAGCCACATTTTCACTATACCCACAATCTAGTATATCCCATGTGTAATAACCTCACCTCGAAGAGATAGATGGGAATAAAGGATAGTTATACATCCCCAATCTCCATTATGTATTTTGGATAAAACACCTCCCAAAACATTTGGGTGTTAAAACATAGTTCCTAACATGGGTGGGGTTCTTATAAATAAAAATAATAGGAATAATATATATATTATAGTCAAATGCATAATCCTAACCCACAGGTTCAAACCCATAGATACACCACAACTCAAAATATCACTAGAAGATATCACAACATAATCCACTTTCACTAAATCATATAAATGCATTACAACACCAAAAGTGAGGTACAAACTAGAAGCCACATTCTATCCTTCTTTTCAAGTCAATACTTTCCATATTTTCTAATTACCAATAATCATCATTTATTAATCCCATTATTTTCATATTTAACCATAATACCTTTAACCAAACATCAGATTTTAATTCAATAATTAATTGGTCATTCAAACCCTTACCATTTTTACTTTATCAATAGAATTTCATTCAATATCTATTGGGAAATAGATATAACATTACATAACACAACATCTTGTCTCCCACATTTCAACAAGCCATGTGCTCCAACCACCACATATCCCGACCACATTCCTAACTAGACTTTTCACGACATCATCACAAAACATCTCAACCACCAAACCACCGAAAAATATATTCACCACACTAAATTTTCCATATAATTATTTTTAGATTAATCAAAGGGATTTCGTCATATTTAATTCAACCATATCAAGGTAATTGTTACATAAGATATAATTCCATGCGTAACCAATTAATTTTCTAGATATGAATCCTAAGATATTATTAATTTGTGGTGAGTTAATGATAAAATAACCACATTGTTTTTCTATTCAAGATTCTCAACAACATAACAACCCACAATATAAAAAAATTCTGGAAAACAGATATCTATATTGCAAAAAAACATTGAAAGACAATAGAAAATGTAATCCTTATGTCATTTAAACCCTTTATATTCAATTAAAATTATTTCATTAAATAATATTAAGTAATAAAGTGCATTCCATAACCCAAAATGGAAACAAATCATTATTAAAATTAATTCAAAACAATAATTTTAAAGGATGAAGGATTCCCTACCTCGATTTATGCTTCAACGAAAAATGCACATAACAAGGTTCAACAACTAGTATTCTGAAAGGAATAAACATAGGATCCCTATGCATTAAAAGCATATATAAAAAGGCAAAAAAATACAAGGAGGAAACCACCAAAGTTTAATTCCATGTAGAAGGGAAAGATATGGAAAAATAAATAGGAAAGTGGAAGCTACATAAATCCATAGAAAATCAATAAAAATAATCCAAATGAACCAAGGCATTTAAAAATCAATGAGAGGCTAGTTGAGAAGGGTTTATAAATCAAAAAAGGGGTTGGTTGTCCAAATATTTATATGTAAAACCTTCTACACTCCACCACCATGTGTTAAACAATAAAAACAACTATGGTGGGTTTATTCAATGTGAGAACTGAAGTGTCCACATGAGATCTTATTTGTATTATTATTTTAAAAATGATATTGATCACCACCATGAGATTAGAAACAACATGGTCCAAGTCATGGTAATTATTATATTCTCTTTAATGGCCATATATCATTCCTTAGTGTCAAATAGAATTCTATTTTTCCATCACCATTCCCTATACTACAACATAGTGATCTTCCTTTTCCCGTTTTAGAAAAGTTCTCCATAAAAATTCCATGCCTGACTCCACACCCTCACTAGGAATTTAAAGCTTCCCATGGTACATAGGATAACCAATTGAAAATTAGGACCAAAAATATTCCTTACCTAAGGTGTTTTCCATTTTCTTGTTTAACACATGGGAACACCTAAGCCAAAAAACTACCCAAAACAGCTTGGAAAGTCAATTCACAAGCTATGGTATCACTATAAAGGCTAAAACCCTACATCTAAACTCTAGATAACATTTCAAAGACATGAAATAAAATAAATAAATGGAAAAAAATGTCTGAAAAATTACAAAAATGAATAATCTAAATTTATTTATGTAATTTTGGATGTATTTTTTGAAGTTATCTTTGTTTTGAATTTGTTTGTTTGATGGAAATTCCATTTAAAAGTGATTTAAGTAAGTATTTACTTCCATTGGATGATGCTTCACAATTATTCTGATATTGGAAAAGTAGTATTTGTGTTAGTGAATGGTACTTAGTTTGAATCATTTTTTACTTTTGGTGATTGTGGAACAAGCCTCTTAATTCCCTGGATATGTGTTTTAATTAAAGCGGGAGAGGGAACATTGTTTTCAACCTATAAATATGTGGCTACCATACTACAATGGAATTGAATAAATATCATCTATTTGATAATAATTTGAGGATGAAGTGTTATGGAATTTAATTGATTAAGTTACAAGGATAAAAAAATTGACAATTGTAAAGAGTGGAAAGAAGTCATTGTAACTGTTGCTGGAAGGAATCGAGATTGAGTGAAAGGAGGAGAGCTCAAGAAAGGCATGTGATCAGATGAGGTAGGGTGTCCTCATAAAGATCACTCGATGTAAGGGGACCATGATTTTTGTTCAAGTTGTATCCCGGGAAAGACCCTAGTTCCATGGATGACTAGTGAATTGGATGTGGAATCCTTTAAATAAAGCCTATGTCAAAGAATTTTTGAATGTGGAACTGAAAAATTCAAGGTACTGTCACTCCATTATATAATAAACTCATATATAATAATTCATCAAATTAAATCAATCTGATTGAAAAAAATTGATTTGGAAGTTCTTCTTTTACCTCTAGACGTATGACGGTTCCTCCATGCATCCAAAATATGTTATCTCCCATCATATATGAAACCTAACCTCATAAAAATGACGAGATTCATCATATGTGATTATGTGATTATCATATTAAGTTCATTGATAAAATATGATATGAAAAACATTTTCATGACCCAGATACACATTGTACAAAGATGTTGGACTATTCTATATAAACATTTTCATACAGAGGGGTTTGTGACTATGTAGTGGAAGATTCCAAGGTCTTAAGCCCAGTGAAAATGAAGGAACTAGTTTATAAATGTTCAAAAAAAGATTGTCATACATTTTGTGAAGGGTTAACAGTGAACTTTGTTTATCCACTCAAGGATGAGTCATTGTGCACCTACATTGAGTGAGCTGGTGGAATGACTAGCTCCCCATGATTTTAGAAGGGCCAGGGTCAGTGGAGATAGTCCCTGAATACCCATTGTGCTAGTCATTCGATGCAGGAACTAATTTTGCATAAAAAATGATAGATAGAGAGTCACACTATAAAGCAGTAAAGCCTTGTATTTTATTGATAGGGTTTTGTGTGATATTTGGGTTGTTTGATCATATGGAATTCATAGACTTTTCATGATGGAAGCTTTGAAAACTTGTAATTGTGAAATGCTAATGAAACATTTTCATTTTCAATAAGTACCTTCTGTGTAGTGTAAGAAAAAAGTGGAAGATATATTTGCGTACTCTCTTACATGAATATATAATAAATGAGATAGATATTATGTACATAATAAGTAACATGAACACATATACATATCACTTACTTATTTCTACACTAGCCTCATTCCGTAAGCATAATTCGTGCAATTTGGGCCGAACTTTATTTGATGCATTTCCAAGAAAGAGAATTGACCATGAAAGTTTTCACTAAAAAAAATTGATTATAATAGACCACCATCCGATCATAAATATAAGTAACTATAGATGTCCCCTAGATTCCCATAGGTAGGTATAAGAGATATATATTATAGTGAACATCATATGTGGTCACTTATGATCCTAAAAAACTCATTACGTGGTCGTTATCATACAATTTTTTTAAAATATTCTACATCATAAATGTCATATTGAATAATAAAACCTCAAAATAAAAAACTGAAGTCCACATAACATTGGGCCCTTGTAATATTATTTCTCAATAAACCTATGAATACAATAAAAAATGAAACAAACCATATACACTAATTAATATGTTTTACATTAAAATCTAATTTATTCAGTTAATATATAAAGAATAATAAAAATATTTTTTAATAGCATTACAAATATAAAATATAACCAATATATAAATGATTCAATGATAATCTAAAATATTTGATTAAACTATTTAATTATCAGTTGAGTAATAACTAATAATGTGGAAAAATATGTTTTCCACATACTGATAATTTTTTTTGCATCAGATGGATATGTGGTTGACTACAATAGATAAAAAATGATTCAAGGAATAATTTCCTAGTTTTTCATGTTAATCATATGTTTTTTTATCTATTTTGACCCCCATATTAGAGATTTATGATTCTAATAAAATGAGAAGATGTTACCAGTCATTTTCTATCATACCAGGAAACACGATCATATAATGGATGCACATTGATTAAAAAGATAAAAAGTGACTAGTTGATATTTCTCCCAATATTTCATGTCAATATACGTGTTTATTCTTGATATTTTCCTCTTTTATGTGATTATTCACATAAATCCATTTATGGGGGACAAAAAATGATTTTGATCATACAAGTAAATTTAGGTAATAAATCAAATTGCTAATGAATTTTATAGATCGTAAATGAGTTAAATATTTTTGTAATAAGATCTCTTGTTAATATGATCTCCTTTGGTCAAATTTGACACCATATCTAATGATTTTAACATTATTAAAAATTGGAAAAATGAAAAATAATACCATAAGGCACACTGTTTAATCCAAGAGTTGTACTAACATACGTTTGATTCCAACATATCACAAATGAATTGATGAATATTATTTTCCAATATTTTTATGTCACTCAAAAATCGTTTTCTCATTTTTTTACTCACAGATTAGAGATATGTTATTTTAATAAATCTTGAAAATTTTACACATCACTTTCCATCATTATATAGATAAAAAACAACTCTTTGATCATTCTCTAATGAATTCATGTCAATCCAAGTTTGTTTTCATAACATTGTCCCCATTTATGTTATTTTTCACTTAACTCAAAATACAAGTGAAAAATAACACATTCAATCATTCCATGAATTTCAAGTATTTTATAGACATGTTTATGATTATTATTTTTATTAATGGACTTAAATATCATTGTATTATGATTTCATATGAATCAGATCTTTTTGGGTCTCTTTTGATTCCTACACACATGATTTTCATATTAGTACAAAACACCAATAATGTCAAATCATTCCTTAATACATAATGATCAATCACATCATAATATTGATGAATTCTTGATTCTAGTAGATCAATAATTATTTGATTATTTTTATTCTTTATTTTAACTTCAATGAGAATTAAATTTCTATTTTTACCCCTAATAAAAGATATAAAATTTTAACAAAAGTGGAAAATATTACTAGTCGTTTTCCATCATACTAGGAGACATGAGTATCTAATGAATGTGGATATTATTCCTATAAGTAAAAAATATTTGTGATTTATCCTCCCTGATTTCATGAAAATCAATGTGCATTTTCTTCATAATGGACCCTTTAATTGGGTTTGTATTTTAACTCTATATATATGGGAAAAACATCACATTTGATTATACTAAGAAATTTTAGTATTTTTGTGATGTGTTGATGTTTCATATAGATTATAAACTATATAAATATCATTACACTAAAATTTCATGTGAATTAGATCTATTTTGGTCAGTTATTAAACCTATAGACTTGAGTTTCCAATTATTACAAAAAATTGTAACAATACCAAATAATAAATTAAGCTATACCGACCAATTTTGGAATCATATTGATGTGAGTTTGATTCCAATATACCAAAAATTATTTAGAAAACGTTCTCCTAAATTTTCAAGTAAACCCAAAGTCATTTTATCATTTTTTTAACCAATGAAAGATGATATTCCAATTTAATAAAAGTAGACAACATCACCGATCATTTTCTATCATATCTCGTGATGTGAGCATCTGAAGAATGTATAGGTGATTCAAACATATCATAGATGGCTTTATTATTGTTCTGACATGATTTTTAATCAATCAAAGCATTTCTTCATAGTATTTTCCACTTTTACCTAATTTTCACTTAGCTCCAAATCTAAGGGAATACCACCACATCCGATCATACCATGAAATTCGAGTTTTTGATAAATGTGTTAATGATTCCTAAAAATTTTAAATGGATTAAATATCCTTGTTCAAATATTATATTTCAATCCAAGTGTTTTTGGTCATTTTTAACCCCTATAGAGATGATTTTTTTATTATTAAAAAATTGGTAATAAATGTGAAAATAAACATTTTATTGTACCAGCCATTCCTAGCATCAGAATAAAAAATTGTTAATACCAATAGATTATGTATAATTATTGAATGTTTTTGATAGTTTTTCAAATCAATCATAAGTGTTTTCTCATTTTGACCCCCTAAGTGTATATATGTCATTTTAATAAAACTAAACAATGTTACATTTCATTTTCCATCGTACCTGAAAATAAGAGCATTCAATGGGTGTAGAGAATATTCCTACAGATTCGAAATGGATTAGTGATCATTCTCCCATGATTTGATGTCAATAAATTTGTGTTATCTTAGTATTGACCCCTTTTATATGATTTGATACTTAACTCCAAATCCATGGAAAAAAGTCAATTTAGATCAATTTTAGAGTAGATTAATTTTTTTAGGAAGCACAGTTAACTGAATACTTAGCAGTTATCAATGAGTGTTATAAAAAGAAAACCCTAATACTAGAAAATATGATGATGAATTAACCTAACTGATAGAAAGTAAATAAAATACCATGTTACTAGAAACCAAATTAATAATAAGGGAATACATAATTTCATAATATAAAAGTCCCTTAATTATTTCTCTAAAATGTGAAACAAAATTAATAAATTATACATAAATTATAAAGAATCATAAAAAATCATCAAACATATGAAATATAGGAATAATTTATAGGTGGGGTGAATGTATCATGAACAAACTATTCTTTCAAAATTAAAAAATTTCATTAATCATTTCATGTAATAGAATAATAACTAGAGGGTACCTCATGTAAGTGAATAACTAGACTTGCACAAATACTTCTTAATAATGGAAGGCTACTCTGGCAGGGCTATTCTCATCTCCTATCACAAATTACTTCCTCCAACATGAGATTTTAATATCCACCTTCTTCAATTTTATATTACAATAATACATTTAACACAATGGAAATGGACATAATTATAATCTAATAAACATATCCATGAAGTGACACCTACCACTTTCAATGTCACACTTCTAATCAATATAGGTCAATTGAATATCCACAATGGTAAAAAGTATATTCCCTCATTCATTCCACCCCTACATCCTTCAATCCAGCTTCTTAAAGGCAACATTATATAATCAAAATAAACAACATAATTAATAATTGTATTATTAAATACCCATTCTAATACAACTTCTCCAATCAATACATGGAAAATAACAATGTATCTACATTATATGATAAAACCTAAAATTATAAAGAGAAAATCCTCTTAATTTTCATCACATCATAGTCCAAAAACATTGAATTTTATTGAATTCAATTATTTCATAACGACTAGTATCAGTTTGATCTACTAAATATCATGATTTAGATGACATGAAAACAATAATGAAATCAAAAATCAAAATTAAAATGTCACTAAAAATGATTTCCCAATTGGAAAAAAATTAATAAACATGTTTACATTATTTTATAATGAAAAAATACCACAATTTATCTCATGGAATGGTTATATAGAATTTTTTTCTAAATAAAAACTATAGATCAACCACATGGATAGGAAAGAATATCAACCACTTTGATAAATAATAGTTATTGTGCCTTTACCAGATCAATAAAAAAATATTTTCTCATATTTTATATATATGAAATGACAAAAAATATAATTGCAGGAACATATATTATTTGAAATCAATATGGAACTCTTGGAAACATAATGATAACTCTTTACAACACTTATAAATTATATTAATCTTGTTTCTCTTAATCCAAAACTATACTCATAAAGGATGTGAATTGAAATTTTGACCTGAGAGTAATGTGATGCACTATATAACCCAATAATAAGTTCAGTTCCCATAACCAATTACCCCTGAAAAATATATATATAAACCCTCCTAACAATCCATCATGGTTTTTTTAGAATGGATGGAAAATACCTAATAGTATTATTCTATATTGAATAGGGAAACAAACAACATGAAATGATAATGTTATCGACTTCACCATTTTTTCTCATAATGAAATTAGAAAATAATATATGACCATCAAAAAATCTGAAGAAAAAATTTGGTGTAACTTTTTCATTGTATCCCTTAAAGTTTAAATATTAATGCCCCTATTTCAAAGCCTTTTTAATTTCCCCCCAACCTAAGCTACTATATATCCTAACTATTTGATAATACCATAGTAAATTAGTAAAAAATAATTCAATAGATTTGATAGGTTTCATTAGGACCTTGATCACATAAATGAAATGAATTATCATCTATGAGAGGAAAATATTAATCACCACCCACCTCCCACCAAATTTTATGAATCAAGTTTTAAAATTACTAACACCCAGATATTTTTTATATTAAAAAAACAATGTATCATAATCCAACTTATGTGAATGGTTATCTTAAAAGTACTCGATCTGTAATTTCATTTTTTTGAAACCTAGTCATATTTCATTGAGTTGTTTCCTTCCCCTAGATGCCTTATTGAACACATAAATAGTTCTCATAAATACATTATCCATCGAACTACTCAAAAAATCACTATTTCTACAAATCTCATTAAGAATTTTAATGGATAATTACCTATAATTAATAAATATTATGATTTATTTACAAAATAAGATATGGTAAATACCTTGATTGTTATGATAACCCATAAAATATCCCACAGAACATAAAGAAATTGTTGAGTTTAAGAACATAGTGATGTTGTTGAGATAAAACAAAAAAACCAGTTGAGTGTGAATCACCCTACCTCAAACCTATTATTTATTAAAAAACTATACTATCTATACATAAATTAAATAAAAAAACATGAAAATAAAAGTATTAAAAGAATAGATTTGAAAATATCATAGATAATATATAGAGTCTCATAAATCTATTGATAAATTTAAAATATAGAGGGTCATTAGCTTTCTCAATATCAACATTTTATATTTCTTTCAAAAAAAAAAGTTATCCATGTTTGAGATTGTTTTATGGGTCTACGTCATAGCCCCTAGAATTATCCATTAAATAATGAACCCACATTACTACCTTGGGTAGAATAAGTGGAAGTATATTATTGAATGACTTTGTTATCATCTTTTATGTGATGATACACATGATAGTTTGGAAAATTAATGAAAATAATCTATAAGATTATCCATTTTAATCAACACTAAAATTTATATTGGGTGATCTAATAGGATTTTACGAAAATCGGGCACATAAATCCTTGAGTGAACATAGGTCAATAGAAATTTATAACCCTTTAGATGATTTCATAAATGGGTTGATAGTGTAGTGGAATTTCTATAATTTTTACCCTTTTAAATGATCCACATGTGGCATGTGGTTGAAATTAATAGATAAAAAATTTTGTAATATATATTTTCCTAACATTACTTATCAATATAAAGGTCTTCATTTGGTTTTGAATCCCTACTTGGTAAAATTTTATATTAATGAAAATGTAAATTTCATTTGTGAATTTACAAAATAAATTGAAAATAAATTGAGACAACCAAATTGAATGATAGTTACACAATAAAAAAACAACACACACATCCTAGATTTGATTCATCATTTAGTTACAGTTGGAGTTCATAAATATATAATTATAGAATATTGAAGGAGAGGAAAGAGAATTTTATATCAGAACAATATTTGAATATGTGGACTTAAAGTGTATTGGTCCCACATGTATATTGTTTTTCATCAAATTTTGGTGTATTTCAAAGAGCTATAGTGAAGGTGAGAATGTACAATATATACTCTAAAGAAGATTTGATAGTTTGGACTTGAAAATGAAAAATTAACCTAAAAAATTCATTAGTATCTAGAATCTATTGAATAATTATTTGAGTGTTGGTTTGGAAGACCACTAGAAAACTACTAGAATTATAGAATACAAAACTAGAGATTTTTATGACGTGCCTCAGGATGGAGGGAGTTGGAATAAAGATCTATTTACTTGTGAAATATATTAAGGACATGGGAAGTTTATATCAAAATATAACAAAACCATGTAATTGGTTAATTTATTTTTAGTGGAGAATATATGTCTCAAAATTACCAAAGCAGAACAAGGATGTAATCACATAATTATGGTCAAACCTTGTAAAAATACCACATACAATTATTTATATAAATTATGTATTTCATGTGGTATTTTTTTATAATAATACATATTATTTAATTATAATAGGTTACTTTATTAAAATTTTAAAAGGGGAAAAAGATTAAGGAAAATAATTTATTAAAACATTTGTATATTGATTTGACTCCCCTCTTAGTGTACTATCACAATCCATAGGGAATATCAAATGGGAAGAAAGAACATATTGAGTGAATTAATGAAAATTTGAGAAGAAGAAAAACATGGAATCCATACTAGTGTCCCCAAAGAATAACATAGCCCTTTCCAATAGCCCTGATAAAGATCCCTTCCAAAAAATTCCAACAGAAAAAACCCAACAAATAAATTTTTACAAAATAATATAATATCTCACATGAATGAGTATCACGTCTAAAATACTAATTGAAGAATTTTAAACCCAATTTTAATATGGAAATAAAAATTCACAAATCCCTATAATTTTAAAATAAAATAGTTCATTCTCATGCAAATAATTTTATTTAATTAGAACTCTATAGACCATATTTAATCAATGGATGAATTTAGAAAATATCAAAACAATAGTAATACTATTTTCTAACTTATTTCTAATGTGTTTCATATTGAAAAACACCACTTATAAATAAATAATTTTTCTAACAATGTAAAGAATATTTTCAATGTGTTTAGACATACCATGGAAATAAATTTTTTAGACAAAGTTAATTTTTTTTATCAATGTATACCATTATAATAGAATTATATAATTAGTGTTATCAATGTAAAAAATTACACAAAATAACCACATTGACAACCTTGGTTAAGGTAATATATTTAGCCTTGGTTTCTAATAGAGCCAAAACAGACTTCATATTGAACTTCCATTAAATAGGTCCTCAATAGGAAAATTAAAACATTTTTATTTAGGGACTTATGAGTGTTAGTATGACCTTCATAGTTCTACACAGTTTGAATGTACTTATCCAGTAACAGGTTCATTATAATTATCATTATTAAAAAATTACAGTGTTTAAATATGTGAAATATACATAATATGGATTTTAAAGTTATGATAATGTAGATTAACTAGATAGTTCATAAACCTATTAATGGTAGAAACAACAAAATCCAACTGTGGTTTGGAAGAAATCATGGCATACATTATGTTTCCAATAAATTTATAATTAAAGATTTTAGATAGTTATAGTGAAAGAATTAAATGTTTTATCTGAAACAAATATTAAGTCTTAAGGGATTCTAGAATTTATCTCCTAAAATCTATGAAAATGTAAGCATACAAATATAGGAATAATAATTTCTTTTCTATTTCAATTTTTATTACAATTTTTTTAACATTTCAACCATAATTCATTTTAAAATAAATTTTCAGTAGTGATTTCACACCAATAACAATTTTAAAATCATTTCATATGACTAACATAAAAACTATATAATATAGTATATAAATCATGTCATTATTTGAAAATTTGAAATAAAAACATGAATGATGTTTACACCTACATCATTGGTTATTATGCATTAATGAATCTTATTTTCTATACCATTTTAGATAAGATTTATTTGAACTATAAAATGATTTATTTAATAGAAATATTAAATTTAGATTAAAGTAATTCATGTTACAATCATGTGGAATAATATAAAACTACTCATAAATATCACTAATAATAAAATAATTGTTATCATCAAGATACTAAATATGAAATTCATGGTAAGTAGGAAAATAAAGTAGCAATCACATAGATTAGTATTTAACAACCAAAAAAAGATATTAGAATTTTCAATTACCTATCATTAAAGAAAAAATATGATAATATTTTATCCTTGAATTAAATATTTTTTATCCAAAATTATAATCTTTCCTTTTGAATATACACTTACAGATAATCACAATACCGTTGGGTTTATTATTTATCATATACTATGTGTTAATATTTTCTAAGGAGTTTATCTCATAATCCATGAAAGAGATCCCATTCATGGATTATCTATTATTAATTTATTGGTTATAGTATTAGGGATTTATATATATAATGTCTTGAAAAATATGGAAAAAATATGAGACCACATCATATTCGATAAAATGGATAGGCCCCTAAATAGCCCTCATAGATCTAACTTTGTTTAGTTTATAGTTACTAGATTTATTATCTGTCTCAATGAGAGAAACCGAATATGAGTTGGAATGAGGTTGGGTCACATTTAGAGATTTAGGTGGAGAGGGTTGATGGAAGACTCAAATTAAGTTGGTTGATCAATCTCAACACTCTAATATTATGTTGTATGATCACTGTCATTTTTGACTAGATTAGATTATGGGGAAATAGATTCCTATAGTACAAAATATTTCAATATTATAAAATTTTCTTAGACAAGTTCTTCAACCCATAATATATAGCCTCTAACAAATTTATGGTAGCCCAAAAATATGAATTCAATATCACTAGGTTCTAGTTTTTTTTAATTTGGGCATATATCGTACACCCAATAACATTAAAATGGTTGTATGAAGGGGGATTATTTTTCAAAAATTCTCTTAGTAATTTATATTGATTTACAGTATAAGTATATAGGTTTATAAGATAGACTATTGTTGTACCGACCAAATTATAGAAGGATTTTTCTATACATGATCATGAATGATTCCTACTGATCTAGTTTAATAGGGTGACATTTATATGCTCGGTGAACCCAACCTATTGGTGGGTATCCCGAACAAAGTGATGTCTAAAAATTCCATGAATCTCATTCAATTAAATGAAATCGATTTAAAATAATTCCAATACATTATCTATTCTCATAATTTTAGTATTTCATTAAATATTATTTTCAATAAGTAACATCTAGTTGTCAAATTATTCAAACAGATCAGATTAATTTCTAAGGATTTAAATAAAACCCTTATTGAAAAATATATCATTAAAGATAACCAAATGTGAGCTTCCATAATGAAATGTAGTTATATTAGTACCCATAAGTCTGAATAGAATTATTCAAAAGGGTTTATTACCATAAAATATTACATATTAAAACATAATATATTATATATCCCTAGAATATTATCCTCTAAGAAGAGTAAATTAAATGTTTATATATCCTTCAAGAGATATTTTTTTTCTAATTCTTAGTGAAACATGGAGATGAAATTCCCCTACCACCTTTTCCATAACACAATATTATAAATATGTATTACATATGTGTTTAATAGGTATATAAAATGGTTTATCCCATATAATACATTAATACCATTCACAATAGAACATCTGATAACTATTATAGAGCTATTGGAGACCATAACAAAACCTGATTTGTCCTGGAATGTAAACCCTATTAGGTTTAACAACCTTAGGGAGATTTATTTACCATGATGGTAAATGAAACACCTAATAGAAATTATGGTGTAAATCAATAATTCATCATCCTTAATCAAAATATAACCTCTACCCTTGATTTTGAATCTATTTTTTTCAAGAATAACCTCTCCCTTTATCTTCTTAATCATCTTGAGAAAAGAATCTATTCTAGAAAAATGTGGATGGAATGACCATAGTCAAATACCCTCTCATTAGTGAGGCTATAAATAGAAACATTAAAGAAATGATCACTATCATACCATTCATATAAAAATATGGAATAATCAACTAATTCATTAGGTTTTCTATTCTTTCTAGGCATGTCAAATTCTGGTGAAATACATATTGGTTTTCCACAATTTTATTAGTTAACTAGTATAGGATAAAAATTATATATATTAAGTCTAATTTATATATTTTCTTATCTATTTCCATTAATTTTATATATATTTTCATTATTTATATAAGGTATACCTTCAGTACTCAAGATCTCTCCCTTAGAAATTGCATTGGGTTTTTTGTGATGTTACTTAGATAGTAAAGTGTACTTAACTTTTTTGAGAGTTATGGATTAATGAAGATATACCATTGTTTTAAAAAGTTTTCTATATGAATTATCTAGAGAGATGATAAATATAGTTTATTTTCCTTCTTCTTTAATAGAAACACTAATATTATATTAATGAATAATAATTGTATTGAATTCATCAAGATGTTATTTAATTATTTTACTATAATAGTTAATGAATATAAATATACAATTATTTTTAATAAAAATTATTAACCAATGATGTTGTCTTATATAATTTCATTAAATTCAAACAAATATCAGTAGTAGAAGGCTCATAATTCATTTCCTAAAACACTTTATATCCAAATTATAGTAATAATAAGCTATGGTCCATTTGGAGACCATTGAAAATGATATCATTTATGGTTGTAGTGGGCCAACCATTCTTAGATAGAGTTACAGAAGTTTTCCTAGGACCATAAAAGTCATTGATGTTCCTTAGGACCTCATCTTTATTTTCCCTAGATTAAATTTATTATCACCATATAAATGTTTTATTTCATACTTTTTTGGATATCATTTTTTATTTAGAAGTATTGATACTAAATTGTTAGGGGCTATGTTGAATGGTAAGTCCCCAAAAATGGAATAAGAATACCTAAAATACAATTAGTTTCTACTAATCATTCAAAATAAAATATTATGTTGAAATGGATAAGATAATAGTTTCATCATGAGAGAAATCAATATGATAAGAAACCACATTTGATAATGGAAAATTCATAACATAAAAAACATTTAATGCAGAAAAATAACATATGTTATAATCTGATTTAAACCATTTTAGTCCTATATGCATGTAAATAAAACCATAAAACACATGTGTTTTCATTATGAAAAAATACAATATATCGCACAAACTAAAAATATAAAGAACATAAGAAATTTTAACTAAAATTAAAAATAATCATTGAATGAAAATTAGACTTATATGCATGGAAAACCAACCACTGTTAGGAGGTCCTTTATTCATGATTATGAAGATAAACACAGATCTACTATATCTTGGATCATGATCAAACCACACCCCTCATATAGATATCCACTAAATCTCTTGATGATAATCAACCACATTCTTAGGGTGTTGGGACAATGTTTGAACACCATAGAAAAGAACACACTAAAAGTTTCTCTACAAGAGATGACTCAATTTCTATAATCTCTCATAGTCATAGAAGAAATAACTATAGTTTTAATGGAACTAAACACGATCTATAGTGGGAGACCAAAATTGATCAAATCAATTCCATGAATGATGGATAGTGGGAAAATTTGTAGTTTCTCGTTTTATTCGACCATATGAAATTTAAAGGGATTTTTAATTTTATTTTTTAGTGGATGGTATTTTTTGTAAACTGAGATTTAGATTTAAGTTCTGAATATGAGAATAATTAAAAGGTGTTTTTATACTTCAGTTAATTCCCAAGTGGTCACGTGGGTGTCTCATTATTTTGTTTGGAGCATCAAGCCCCAAAAATCATTAGTTACGTTGGTATGAAAAGGGCACACGTTTTTTTTCTGAAATCGTGCATCTATTAGTATAAAGTTGTGTAAATTTTGAAGGTGAGAAGATGAAAAGAACACTAGCTGTGCATAACATCCAAAATTGATAACCAATCCCAAATGGTTAGTTCCACTTAACAGCAACTTCACATCATTCACCGCACGGTTGGCACATAGTTTGGACAAACTATGCAACCAAAGCGTACGGCCCAGTTTTTTTTGGTGAAATTAATTGTTTTCCCTAAATGAAATATTTAATAATATTCTTTCTTTTCCTCCTCCACTCCTGTGGGTTTTTCCTCCTTCAATTCATGTTTGGAGCACCACCTCTCTCACCCATGGTGTTTTGATGTATATTATTCACCAGACACACATATCATTCACCTTTAGAAGCTACAAAAATCCCTCATTAAGCTCTACCATCCACATAAATCTACTTCTAGATTCCTCTTTCATCGATTACTTAATTTTTTTGTAATGATCTTTGACTTATTTTAGGTGAATTTGACAAATCCTTCAATTTTATCCATTCTAAGTTGAATTAGGTCTTGATAATGGATGAGTGGGATGCCAATACATTGATGTAGGTGGTCTAGTCTTCTTCCTATAGTTTCATTTCATTTTAATGGATTCAATATTGTGCCACACACCAGAACCTTCTGGATACTCTTTTTTCCTTCATATTAAATTGATCACATTGGTTTTTTATGTTTCTTGTGACCTCACAGTGTATAAAAACCCATCTATGCTATGTTATCCTTTTCATTGGCCACCCCTTTTGGTGATCCCACCTTGAATGGCCTTTATCCTATTCTTTAATTGGATAATTTCTGCATGTAAGGTGCATTTCTATTAAATTCACTAAACTATAAATTGAATTAAGATAATTGGTTGGAAAAGATATTGACCCTCCACATTATTTCCTCAAACTTCAAATTTAAATACCCATGGTTTATTTTTTTCATGTAATTTCCACATGCCCTATATTTAAATTTTTTATTGGATGTTACATAAATAATTTTTTTCGTGAGATATTCTATTTCATACCCTAACATCTTCATAAACAGGATGAATTATGCTCACATTATGCCTTTGGATGGAATTGAATCATTTAAATTGAATAAAATGATGTTTTTGAATGAAAATGTCATGTTTTCTAATAGAAACCCTCGATGATATGTGTTTTCTTCAATTAAAAATTATATGTGAACTACCTTGTGGGTTTGTTTTTATGATTTGGATTAATTCTTAATGTATTGGGCCATATTTTTTGGGACAGAATCTCGTGCCTTTTTCTCAGATCTATTGATGGTCAGTAAACATATTGGGGGTGATATTATCCAGGCCTGTGATGGTTTCACCAAGCGTTGTGTATTTTTACCCCTAGATTAGTGACACCGGTAAACTTGGGGAGACCACTTGGATGGGATTGAAGGAAAAATGGTAATACCATGCCTCTAGTGAGACTTAGGCCCCTATGTGTGATATCAGTTATAGACCCGAAGTTTAGTTCGTTACTTTTGACTCCATGAATTGAGTGAAACAAGGGTCATCATTCATGATTCACCATGTAAAGACTCCTTGGTATTTGTTATATGTTAGGACCTTGATTCATACTTGTAAATTCTTTTTAGATTGCCATAGATGAGATCAAGGCATATCACTATGTCCCTAAATAATGAATGATTGTTTTATAAAGGGGTTTAAATTGAATTAAATAGTATGTAAATGTTTTTAAATAAAATGGAATGAATCTTTTAAAATAGGAATTGTGCAAACATGTACCTCATGCCCAATCATAATCTTGGAGATATTATAACACCTTACACCTTATTCCACTAACTTTACCAATGTAGGTGCTCCTAGTTCAAACAAAACATTTCAGACTGAATTAGGTAGTTGGATGGGTTTCTAGATGGGACCAAGTCCAATTCATTTAATAAATTAATTATATTTTTCCTTACATCTATTCATTATGAAACACTTCTTAATTTATATCTAACAAAGTGGATTGGGATTAACACTGTGGGTGTCAACCTACGAAGATTGTATTTCACAGCCTACTCGGGTACCACTGATTCTCAAGAAGACTATGTCTGCATGTATTGTTAAAGAAAATAATACATCTTCCAATGTTTTATTTACATTTCTATGATGGGGTAAGAGAAGGGGATCGAGATGGTGCTCAAGATGCTCGAGGAGATAGTCATTGGGCTGTTATTGTTTTTTAACATTGTATTGCATATTGTAATTCTTAATGCTTTTTCTGGTACCATCATAACCATAAAATCATTTCTGTAAATTTTCGTTGACTACTTTTATATTCAATTTTTATATATTACATTCATTTCTTTATTATTTATTTATCATTACTTCTGCTGTCATTTTTTACTAATTAACACATGTCATGTCGTTGTTCGACTCTGACCATGAGTGTATGTTCTACCCATCATACCAACATTATATCTTTGTTTTTAGTCGGTAGCCTATAGTTTATAGAGATCTTCACATGAGGGAATGTGGAGACTATTTTGACGATCGATTTAGCAGTCAGTCACGTCGAGACATTAAAAAGTGGTATTATAACTTTTCTTTTCTTTTTTATCATACCATTTTGGGCTAGTATAAAAGAGATGAAAAGTGTGTTGGTGTTTGGTAAATAGTCATTCCTTTGAGTGATCACCCCATATGTGGGGAAAATTCTACGTGGCTGTAGATGGGATTGTTGATAAGGTTGTTCATTATTACCATTGATTCGATTTCACCTTGAGTTATTGGAGTAAATTCTGCTACTTATTAATTTGTCATATTTTGAAATTTTACCATTGTCCTGGTATGAAAAGTAGGAATAATTACATGAATCATTATAGGAACATAGGAATTCACATTCTATAAATAGTACATTCTATGTAGAGTGAATTTTTAGTTTGATTGTAATTTTATGATATTCCTTGCATGTTTTAATATCATGTCTTTTGAAATCCATGTTTAAGTGTTTTTTCCTATGTATTATCTTTCGAATCTTATTTTACATGCTTCTGTTTATTTTTCATGCATAGTAATAATTTTAGAATTTTTTATTGCTTACCATGATTAGGTTATTTTTTAGTGTGTTGGGTTTCAATGTTCCATGATCTTATGATTTCATAGAATGGTCTAAAATATGTTTGGTCATTATTTGATATGAGTTTATTTCCAATTTGTACATTTTATTTATGACTTGTCATTTTGGAACTAGAAACCCATAAAAGCAAACCATTATTTATGTGTTTTAGATACCTAAAGATTTTATATAAATGTCAAAACGATTTAATTTTTCAGTGATTGTAAACATGTTTTTGTGGTGAAATGGGAGCCCTTTTTTCCAATTCATAGTGTGTATGAGAGCTTTATTAATTTTAATAGGGTTACCCAAACAATCGAATTATTGTAGATAAACATTAATTATATTTATATTACTTTGTATAAATATCTAAGTGGTTTCATTTTCCCTAAACTGGATAGCGTAGTTGTAGTTAAATGGGAGTTGCCCCCAGCTTTTAAAGTGTATGGGTTATTTATAAATTTTGGGTGGTAACCCATATAGTTGAACCATATGTTATGTTCATTTCATTGGGGAATGATGAGTATATAATTTTTTTATAAATTAATGTTTTAATTTCTTCCTTGAGGATTGTACCTCTATTTCATATTTTTAATGAAGAATGTGGCTAATTTCATAAAATCACCAATGGAAAGAATTAGTTTAGGTGGGGCTATATTTTTAAAAAATAGAACCACTAATTGTGTTTTCAAAATCTAAATCCTGAAACTGTTCATCTTGTTTGGACGAACCCAAAATGGATCAACGAGACACTAGTATACTGACTTTTAATTTATCTTCCTTAATTTATAACCCCATGAGGGTATACACATGTCTTTTATTGTGGGTCATTTAAAGTGATGAAGCTGCCTATATGGGTTTACTTGTGAGTGTATGATATATTTTTGTTTGAAATGAACTCCCCTTTAATTATTAGAATACCCTTTTTAATCTATTTGATCTGTTTGGGGTGATTCATTATAAATGAATAAATGGTGTTTAAAATGGGTTATGTGATAAAAAATAATAATTATAATAGGATGACATGGAATAATAATGTTTTAAAATGTTTTTTAAAAAACCTCCCCATTTTTTCTTTATGACTAGAGTTAGATTTTATTTAAAGCTAACACTGAAATGTTTAAAGGGTTATATGAGTTTTGGTTTAATCCTTAAGATAGAACCATACATTATATTTTATCATATGTCTTGTGAATTTTTAGTTTAATTCGTTCTTTCCTTCCTTCCGCCTTAAAATGGGTGTGTGAGCATTACCCGTGGGACTTTATTCTTATTCATTGGGCTGATTTTGTGTTTCCTCTTATGTTTGGTGAAATTATCTGGGGATCCTTTATTAGGCTCAATGATTTCTATTTTGGTTTGGGGACAACCATTTTAGACTATTCCCTAATACTCATTAAATTCATTATTTGTTGGTTTTGAATAGCTAGACTTGTGTGTTATTGTTCAGTAGTCTTAGTTCTGTTAAGATATTTAGTTTCTAAAATGATACCCTTGTCTTAGTGGGTGTTCATGTCTTGTTTGATAATTTATTTTAGTATGAGAACATTTAAATTCTCATTTCTAGTGGGTTAGACATGCATAGGGAATGGTCGGCCTCTTGGTAGGGAGAGTGACCCTTCATTATTTTTTTAGTGAGTGAAAACGTAATATGCCATCATTCATGTTAGTAGTTTTATGGGGTAATATGGTTTTGGTTTCAAACATTTATAGGAAATCATATAGTTGAATGCATATAGAATTTAAGCCTAGGGATGGCATTGATGATGTAATGTTTTTTTGTATAGTACCTTATAAGTATGCATCGATATACATGGTGTATGTCATCTGAATAATCATGCATAGAACAGTTTATGTTTAGTGGTTCTCATTCAATCGTTGAGAAATTACTCTTTGAACACTGGTTAGCTTTGGAGTAGAGTTACTTGGGTGTTGATAACGGTTTTGTCTCATCCAAATTCTCATGATGATTTTAAAGATAATCAGGTGTTTTACATAATGGTTGGTTGATTATAATTTATTCCTAATGCATTGATGGGTGGGGAAATGACTCAGATAACCATCATGTGTCTGTATTGGTGTGAATCTAATACAGCACTCCCAAGAGGCTGGTTATCTCTATGCCTTTGGTTAAAATATTGTTTAAGCATGATGCCACATTTAATACCATGGTCAATGGTCAATAGAGCATCTGTTGTGGAAAGAGATAGAATTCTCTATTGAGTATAATGTTAATAAGACTCATATAGTGGGGAGCATCATGTTGAATATACCTAAATGTTTCCTTCAATTAGAAGTAGCACAACATAAATTACCATTTAAAATAGGTTGGACATGCTCAAAATGCCATGTGGTTGGTAATATATTTTTTTCAAGTTTGTAATTTACTAAGAGAATGAAGGCAATGTTCTTGGTGACCATGGAATCCCATGTGTAGAAAGGAATAATGGTTGGTTAATGGTGACTTTTCAGTGGATATATTCGAGATCTTCAAAAGAAGTCAACTATTAATGGATCAACAACGTTCCTCCTTTTTTGGGGGAAGGTATATTTGAAAACATATGAATCAATTCACTCTATTTATGGTTAATGTGTATCATATTAATTATAGAGATCATTAAAAACATCTTAGTGAACTATCTTATTTAAGGAGACCATGTCCCCTATCTTGGTATTGCATGAGTACACTGAGAGAGTGTTGGTCTTATGCCACCGTATGGTTTTAAAACACTATTGGGTTTGTTTAGGTGGTTCTGATCAGAGCCATTATTTAGAATCATGGTTTCTCTTAATGGGAAGGTTATTCTTGAGTGATACCTAGGTTCCCAAATAGGAATGCTTTAAACGGACTGATGGACACCAACTATTTCTTTTGACTTGCAGATGTCGCTTGGGGTTCAGTTAGTTTTATTGTTCGATGGATGTTTGGATTTTAATGACATCTCTCTTAGAAGATGAGAATGTGGATTACCTTGGATGATATACTTGTTTTCTAGTTCCTAACGTTGAGTTTACACTTGTTTTTCAGTTGGGCTAGGAAGGGGTGTCTAATCGTGAGGATTTAAATAGGTTGGATCGAGTGCTATTCTATTTTTGTTCTGGGGAAAAATTGTTTTAATGAGCATTTTTTGATAAAGGTATCACCAAAAATAGGATGAAGGCCTCACTGATCATGCTCGAAGAATCCCTAAGTTTCCTTCATCTAGTAGAATTTGGTATTTATTTTTAAATGCACTGGTCATCTAAGCCGGGTTCCCTCATGGAAATCGATCACGGATGGTGTGACATGATATCCCTCTCTCTTGTAGTATGCATTCGATGATGGAAAACTTATTGACCTTTTCTTGTATAATGGGTGCAAGGTTGATATCGATCATTATTTTTCATGTAAATGTTATCATGATAAATTTAAATTTGGTTATATTGGGTTGAACCTTTGATCATATCTTCCAGCACATCGTGAGCATCCTTGGAACACTACATGCACGTCTAGAAAGGAAATGTTTCTAGTGGAGGAACCATGATCCAGAGAAGGCCCTAAAATTACTGAACCTATTGTGGAAGCACCATAGGCTGCATGGTTAGAGATTAGATGAAATGATTATATCTCATTTTTGATTGGCCCAGGTAAGACCCGTCTAAGGTTTCAACCCAGAAACTAGAGTTGGTTCATGTTTTAATGGATTAAGTGACATATACCTAAGAAATACTGGGAGTTGCACTGGGTTTTTGGAAATGAAATGTGACCATTCGAATAAGACTTCATGGACCTTATAGGATTGGAGATGTTTTCAATGTTCCCCAAGGCTTATCAGGGGTGAGAAGTTCTAAGGATGGTAAATTATAGCATCCATTGTTTTTGGAGCGGATGAAATTACAATGGATTTTGAATTTTTTTTTACATTAGTGGAAAGTTTTTTTGTAAACTGAGATTTAGATTTTTGTTCTATGAGTGGGAACACTTCAGGGTATTGTTTTTTGATTTTTTTAATGTCCAGAGAGGTCCCTTTGGTGTCTCATTAACTTTTAAGTGATTTATACCCTTAAAATCACAATTTAGGGTGGTCTGAACAGGATTCATGGTTTTCCTAAAACCTTGTGTCCCCTAGAAGAAAAAAATGTGACTTTTAAAGGTGAGAATATTTGAAGCACACAATCTGAACATAGTTTAAAAAATCACATGTGTAGACCACTCGGTTAGTTCCATTGAGACAGTAACCTCACACTATTAAATTCATGGTTGACACATGGTTTGACCAAACCGTGTAGCCAAACCATTCAACCCAATTTTAATGGTAAAATTAAAATATTCCCCTAATTTAAATAATTAAATGTATATTTTCCCCCTCCTATCCAGTGGGTTTTTTACTCCTTACTTTCATGTATGGAGCTCCTCATCCCTCACCCTTGGTGTTTTGATGTATCTCCTTCAACCGGTATTAAAATCATTCTCCATCGGAATCTACAGAAATCCTTTGGTATGACCAACCTTCCACACCCATCTATTTCTATTTTACTCTTCTTTCTGTTTTGCTATTTTGGTGCAACAACCTTTTTCATATATTAGGGACCTTTGAAAAATCCTTCGATTTATTATTTTCCAAGTCGAATCAGTTTTTTATAATGGATGAGTGGAGCTCCACTATATTGAGGTAGGTGTTCTATTCTCTCAGTGATTATTTCATCACATCTTAAATGATGTACCATTTTGCTACTCTTTATAACCTTATGGTGATGATTTGTTATTGCATTAAATTCATCACAAAATATTTTCTTGTCCCTTATGACCTCACGATTCAGTGAAACTCATCCCCAGGATGTCCTCGTTGTCGTTGGAAACCACATTGGGTGATCCCACATTGATTTTCCTTTATCGTATGCCTTTAATTGGTTGATTACCACATGTAAGGTTCATATTTATTAAATTATTTAAAAGATAAACTAAATTAAGGTAAATGGTGGGACAAGATATTGGACATAAAGCTTCATTTATCAAACTTCATATTTAAATACCCATTAATGATGATTCTTAGGGAATTTCAGCATTCCTTACATTTTAATTTTTTATTTCATATTATATGAATACTTTTATTTAGGGAATATGCCTTTGCATACCCTTATACCATGCTATGTGACTTATTCATGAGCTTGATTCCTTATACTCACCTTATGACTTGGTATGAAATTGAATCTTTTAATTTGAAAAAAATGATATTGTTCCATAATAAGGTAATATTTTTATAATAACACTTTTTTTTGATGTGCCCTATCTTCAATTGAAAAATGATATTTGTACTGACTTGTAGTTTTGTGCTTATGCATTGGCGTAATGCCTAATGTCTTGGGCCATATGGCATGGTTTATTATCCTATTATAAAAGAAATGAGTTGCTCAGTGCTACTATCTTAGAGATTATGGTGAAACAATGGGTTCCAACTTAAGGATCCATTGGATGGGCTCTCTTGACTTCTTTTTAGAGTTGTTGATAGCCATTAAACACATCAGGGGAAATATTAGTTGTGCCTAAGATTGGTTTTTTGAGCATTATCTATATTTACCTCCAGACGAGTGACATTGTTTCCCTAGGAGATCCCCCTTGGTTGGGCTCGAAGGAATCCTGGTTGTGCCCTACCTCGAGTGAAACTTGGTCCCCTATGTGTGATACTTGGTATGAACTCGGTGGCCAGTGATTGTCTTTTGACACCATGTATTGAGTGACTAGTGGGACATCATTCATGGGTCACTATAGACAGACTCTTTAGCATGTGTTATATGTTGTGCCCCTCTAATAATAATTGGTAGGTCCCATTGGATTTCTATGGATGGGATCAGGGCATATCACAATGTTAAAAGATAATGAATGAATTTTTTATAAAGGGTTTTGAATTTAATTAAATAGCATGTCAAAATTTTTAAATAAAATTTATTAGATCTTTTAATATGGTAATTTTTGGGATCCATCCTTCAAACCTAAAAAAATAATGGGGATAGTCCAACCCCTTAAACTTAATTCTACACACATTACCAATACAGGTGATCCTGGTTCAAACACACTAACATAGGCTGAATTTTTTCTTTTTATGGGTACCCAAGTGGGAACTAGTCCAATTCATTTGATAAATTAATTAATTTCTTCCTTTCATCTTTTAACTATGTCACATTGCATAATTTATATTAAAAAATGGATTGTGTTATAAATCTTAGGTACCGACCTACTTAGATTGTATCTCCCATATTGGTCGGACACCATTGGTACCTGAGTAGACAATATTTATGAATTTATTATTATATAGAATCATCTATATTCCAATGATTGATTTATCTTGCTAGGATATTGTAGGGGAAGAGGACCGAGTGGTTGCTCAAGATTCTAGTAGAACTAGACATTGGGATGTTACTATTTTTTACACTATATTTCATGTTATAATTCATACATGTACATGTAAAATCATATTTCATAAATTCATTGTTGTAATTTTTCATTGACTACTTTTATATGCAGTTGTCATATTGTTCTCTCATTGCTTTTCCATTTCATTATCACTACTTACCCAATCATTTCTTATTGATTTAAATCTTATATACTGTTGTGAAACTATCTCCATGAGGGTATAGTCTCCTCATTGTACCACCATTAGACCCTCATTTCTATTCGATAGCCTCTGGAGTATGGGAAGGAACACTTGAGGCCATGTGGCGACTGGTCGGGCTTCCGGTTTAGTGGTCAGTCGCGATGGGACATTACAATACATTTTCCTAGGAACAAAACATCTTCATAACATGAAAATATAACCATAAAGTGCATAATGTGTGGGTCGAACAACCCAATAAAAAAGAGAGACCATGTGGGTATACACGCTTCATCTTGGAAATAGGAAAATTCACATATCATTTGTTCCATAAGAAGAAAAGTTAGGGATGAGGTTTTAGATAAAAAACAAATAACCAAACAGTATAAAAACTTAATAATAATCTAGATAGATCAATAATGCCAATGTCAATAGCCTATAATAAGACCCCAACTAAAGAAATACTAAATAAGGTGACCATGGAATATATATTGCAAAAGTAATGTTATAAATTTCTTACATGACTGTCACACATAAAATAAAAATGGTAGAATGGTAAAAAAAAATTATTATGAAAAATAATTATGTATTCTAATCATATGATGATGGAGAGAAGATGATAACATTCATTGTTTTAGATAAAATGGTAAATAATGATATATATTTATATGAATTTTCCATTTTTTTATTTTTTGTACATCATAATGGATAACTTGGAGATGTAATAATATTACACATGTTATGAACCATCCTTGTTATAACCACTATTGGCCATTATGGATGTTATGTGTGACCCTTTAAACCTGTCTTCGTTAGTCTGTGGGTTTGGGATAAGAAACGAGAGTACAAAACACACATATTGGGTGTAATTATACTAAAAAATTAAATGAATTACAAATTAATTAACCAATAAAGTATACTAATATAAATGTAGAATCAATACCATAATGAATTTATTTTCATAAAGAAAACATGGACCCAAATTAAATATCCAAAATAAATGACCTATGTGGAAGAGACTCTATAAACACCAATAAATTCTAAGACATGAGATATTGAGGTCTATCACAATCACGAATTTAATCTTAAAAATATATAAAATGAATATAGAATATAGGATTTTGAAAACATGTATATTTAGTAGGATCCTTATTTTACTCTCTTATATAATAATGTTATATACATAGTGGATTGAAAATTAAATAAACCTATAACTCATGCTAGGTCATCTACCACCACACCTCATCAAGAATCACTCACCATGTACAGATGAAAGAATAATTACATTGAAATTTTAATAAATAAATATAATATTTCCCCATTACCATATCCCCACTGAACTAGTCACCCTCACACACTAAAAACATACATCTTGGGACACTTATCCCTTACATGTCCACATAAACACATAATCTATAACAATATCACAACCAAAATAGGAATATGTGTTGCCAAATTTATGAAAAGATACAACCATGTACCACATAAAATATCCACATATTAAAATAATTTTGGGTTTCATAATAATGAATAAAATTAATCAAGTAGATAAATACTTTAAGAAACAATAAAATAATACCTTCATTCTAAGAAACTAAGAATGATTACATAGTAAAATAAAGAAAATGAGTGTACCTTGAACTAATAATAGCCAAATATTTATTCATCAAACACATGTTTGACGATGATCTCTAAAAGTAATCCAATATAATATTTTCTCCTATATGTATCCATGGGATAATGAATCACTCAACACATAGTTGGTATCCACGTTCCAAGGGTATGCTAATACATCTCAAAGAAATGGTTGAATGAGAATGTATATTCAGGATAACTGACATGAAACACTAATATGTTTAGGATCCATTTTTTAACATCAACCACTCCTCACTGGATTCAGATGATTCTGTAATTTTACTAGACTTAGGGGACATCCCCATGACACCAAAGCCAAAATATAAATGAAAAGGGATTCATTGAATGTTGGGGGGTAATTTTACATTTAAATAAAACATTTATACAAACATACCTAATAACCTTCTCATTCTCTATATAATACAAAAACAACAATACATTCAATTGTATAACAAATCGTAAATAATAATATCAGATTACCCATTGAAAAAAATAACCATAAAATAAAAAGAGACTCTATGAACCAATGACACCCAAAAGATGAACATTAATGAAACACATGACCCACTCCATTCTCTAATTTCACATGCCATGCCCATGTTATCAAGAAGCATCACTAACGAAATGAGTCAGATTTCCATTACCTATCACTTGATAGATGAAATCTGAAAATATACAAAAGTTCATATGAAAGGGGTCAGTATTATTATAGTAGTATTTCGCTAAAGGCCTCCCAACACACACTACTAGGACAAGGAATTAATATAACATTTAATATAAATTGGTTTTAAATGAATAAAAAATATTTCTATAAAAATTGAAAATAATTTAAAATAAAAATATTTCCAATGAAAAAACCATTTCTAATTATTTAGAATAACCATATCCATGTCTCTATATACATACACCTATTAATTCTTAAGTGAATGTTCTATAATCATGAACAGTCTTTCATTGATCCAACAAGTTATCAGAAGATGACCAATACTGTGTTCCCAAATGGGACACACTCCTTCTATATGGTCACATATATGAATTCAATCACACTAAATTTGTATTCCAAATTCCCTGAAATTCCATTTAGTGTAAAAAAATGCATTTGTTAAATAGTTTCAATAAACATTTTACATGTTTCAAAATAAAACTATAATTTTAAAATCATAATTTTATAATTATCATCATGGTTAATATTCCATGAGAACATTAAACTTCCATAATTTCAAATAAATGGACCAAAATAGGTTTCAATCAAGGATAAAATATGAATTTCTCAATAATTTCAAGCAATTAATTTAAAATAAAACTAATCTTTCATGTTCAAATTAATTAAGAGATGAGAGAGAAGACGCTTACATCTCAATGGTTTCCCATGATGAAGAACGACACTATGAATCTATTTATCCCACTTTGGATCTTAATTACATCAATAAATCCACTCATAAACCATCTTGAAACACATCATAGAATATAAATATATTGAAGAAAGACTAGATATATGTGTTCAGGAGATAATAGAAAAGATATGAGAGGAACATTGAATTTTTTTGACTTAATAGATAATCATGATATCCAAAACGCATTGATTCACTTATGAATAACTTCCCTATAAAAGAGGATCACCTCTCCAGACTAGAAAGAAAAAACTATTTGATATCATGAGGGATTATTTGATTAAAAATATTAAATGGATTTAGTTCAGATTATGTCTAAAAATTGTGGGGTGTCAAATGTACACCCCATGGTTTGAAAACATTGTTTGGAAAACCATGCACTAACTATGTGGTGGTACTTTCTTAAGGACACCCCTTAGAGATTATCATTATACTATGTAACCAACAATGATCTAAACATGTGTTTACCTATTTTTTATCTTTCCTTTTCCCCCAAGTACATACATGGTTTGGCCAAACCATGTGCCAATGATAAGCCTATCCAGGGATTCTGAAGAGTTTTTTCATGGTTTCATGGAGGTTGTGCATGGATTATAATAATTGTGACTATCTAGAAACACATCTAAAATATTATAAAACCTTCCTCAAGCATCTAAAACTCAAACCATGCATTATTTTGTCTCAAAAAAAGTTACATGTACCTCAAATTAGAGGTGATAAATTCTCCTCACTACTGGTCTTTCGATCCATAGAAATTATAAAACTAGTTCTTTACTATAATATTTTGGGACACTTCTCCAACATTTCCTTTTCACAATCTCATATTTGATTATTAAATTATAATATGATTCTATAAAACTTGTACTAGAAAAATCATTTTCCCATGTTATATCTTCTCTTTCCAATCCATAATCTATACCTTCAATTGAATCAATATACACTCCTACTCAATGTCGACGTCATCCCCCTGAATAACATTGTTAGGATTAAGTTGGTAGTTATTCAAATGAGATATATAAAATAAATCATGCATGGGAATGAAATTTGTTAAAAAAGACAACTGATATTCTACCTCAACAACACATTCAAGTATCTTAAAATGACTATGTATCATGGAAATTTTTTTCCTTGCATGCCAAGTCGTTGATGCCAAAGACTTGGAGAGATTCTCCAGAAGGCATGATCACTCGCATATATCAATAACATTAACTAAAGATGATCCACATAAAATATTTGATGGATCTCAGCCATCTTTAAACACATTTTTATTAATTGAATATTCTTTATAATATATTTTACAGGACTGGGTCCAATCAGTGATCTATCACCAGTTTCCAATGATGAATGTTGAGAAAGACATAGGTTCTCATTAAATGAAATAAAAGGATCAAAAATTATTACATCCTGACCACTTTGTTTGTATGAAAAATTCCCTGAATGTGAATTCACCATCGATGAACCAACAAAATCTATCACCAAATAATGATGCATGTCCTCTAACACGTGGATTTTCCGTTAAAATTTTCAAATCTTAGAATGATAAGTCTTCATCAAATTTAGCTGAGTTCTATGGTCTTTATATAAGTTTATAAAAAAAAGAGGTAATACTTGGGTCTCAATGATATACAATTGAGACTTGAATTTTTTTATCTTTAATAATTTTCTGAATTTATTATTTAGACAAGTCTACCACCATTTTATGTTCATGAATAGATAATAAGTGAGATGAATTTTTGAGCTGACCCACTGTCACCCATATGGAATTATGTTTTCTAACTATCATAGGTAAACATGTTAAAAATACATGTGTACCTTCTCCCATTTCTACTCAATAATCCTTAACGACTAAAACATACTATCTGGTAATTTATGATCTTTTTTGAACTATGATAAGTGTGGCATCATGAAACATACTTTTCTACCACTCTTTTTATTCAATCCCACCAAAACTATGCTTTTAACAGATTATATATTTTCTAATTCCCTTGGTGAACAACCCATATTGAATGGTGGTTGACACTAAGATGTAATTATTTATAATTCAAATTAATAACCATCATATCTCTAAACTTTAATAGTGAACTCCCATAAAGATTCCATCCCTCAATGGTCTCCACACCATTATGTTTTTTAACTAATTGTAACACACTCAGAATCATATTTTGTGCATTTATAACATGTTTAAATAAATTATTAATAATAGAAAAAAAATAAAAATTGAATCATTATAGTTTTCAATATAATATAGATGCATATCATCTATGACTGATAAAAGTTACCATTCATCTGAATCCCATTTCTTTAATAGAATAGTTGACTTCCTACTAAATTCATTTTCAATATGATTTTCTTTCATTGGTGTATATAACAAGTCAAATTAAAAATTTGGATATATTTCATCCATATTATTCCTTTAGGGTTAAACATAAAGGTGAGAAAATGTGCTTCATGATTTTATGATATGTATACATCATAAATATCATAGAAGGAATATAGAGTGTCCACATCTTTAATGAATAAACTATATCATCCAACTCCAAATAATGTGTCAATTTTTTCTGCACATGAATCTTCAACTACCATTAACCATATGCAATAGCATGATCTTTCTACATGATAAAACATTCCATCATAGATATTGATTCATTATAATAGATAATATATATCTATATAAACTCTAGAAACATGGGAAATAGTTATGATGTATGTTTAAAATAATGTCTGGGAAAGGATTTCTATCCTTCACCATCCCATTGGAATGATATTCATTTATTTTTAAAGCTATCATAGGTGATTTCCAATGTTAAAAATACTGATGAAACCATCTGTATTATCTTAATAAAAAAAAAAGAAACTATGTATCTCAATGAAATTCATTGGTCAGTTTTAAGAGATAAAAACTTATATCTTATATAGATCCCTATAAAATATTTTTTTTATAAATTATATTTTCAAGGAAACATATCTCTTGAATTCAAAAATAAAACTTTTATAACTAAGAATAAAGGGGATTCTCCTAAAAGATACCAAACACTATAGCCAAGTGTTTCTCAAGATTCACTTTACTCCTATAATACACCAGGTTTTCATCAAAAAACACATCCAAAAATGAATCTAGAAACCTTTTAAATAATCAATTAAACAATACCATAAATACGAATGGTGTATATATTAGACTAATGTTTATACTGCATATTTTTAATGGACACTTCTATTATAAAATATATATTTTGAATATCATCTTTATTAACTTGTGGTTTGTGGCATCCCAAACATAAATTAGTTTTATTGGAGCACTGAGATCCACATATTTGATAAAAAATCATTGATTCAAGAAATATGAGCTTGATTCTTTAACATAACTTGGTTAAGATTATGAAAATCTATATAAAGTATAATATTACATCTGCCGTGTCCTTATAAAGAACTATTTCTACCCACCAAGATGTACTCCTTCAAATGAACCATTTACCTTATTACTCTTCTAATAGAACTTTAAATTTCCTCAATTCCATCGAATCCATCTTATAAGAAAGAAGACAAATTTTATTGGTCCTTAGTGGGAGATCAACTGTAAAATCCACCTATATTTTGGGAGAAAACCTTGAGAGATAGGAAAGAAAATCATTAGAAAATTGGTCAATGATATTTGTAAATACTTTTTTTTGATATGATCCATAGATTCCGAAAATGTACACTACCAAATAATAATAGATTCATCCAAAGAATTTTTGTAAATTCTTATTCTACATTCCTTTACATCCCAATCTCAACTAAAGTGACACTCAAAGAAGTCACGATATATAAAACTAAGCGGTTAGGAATTACCAATAATGTGGGTGTTGAATAAGGTAAACTAATCCATAACTAGAACAATTCCTTAGAAATCCATCTCAAGAATAGACATAACCCAAATAAACTCAGCCACGTCAATAGTTATAAAACAAGATTTACACATAAAGGTGTGATACTCTCTTTGTCCAAGAGAATTTTTTAGTTTAAAAAAAGAAGGCATTATCTCTACATGAATACCCACATGATTATCAACTTGAGAATAAATAAACTAGGGGGACTTCCCTAAATCAATAAAATATCACATAAGGTATGAATTGAAAATAATTTCAACTCTCAACATCAAAGGGACTTATTGAGCATCCAAGGTCACTTTCTCAACTCCATACAATGTATTACATGCAATGTTTTTATCATTATTACATTATTGAGATTGCATAGGTTGAGGACTCTTGGTGCTCTTAGAATCACCTTGACTCTTGATTTTGATGATTACAATTATTTTTTACACTCATACCAATGAAGAATACAATGTTTATGAAACAATATATTTATCTATAAAACAATAGCTTAGAGAACTGAAAAAATAATTATAAATTTTTCTTATCTAATTAAATATTTTACAATCTCTATGTGGTTTCGTATAATTTAATTTCATATCCTTGAATGAACTATACTGGAAACATAAAATCTTAATTTTTGATTGAGGATGGATGTTTATTAATCCCATGTCCTTATTCTAAGATATAACACCACTATAGAAATTTGGTTCACCTATCTTGCTTATTCCCATCTTTAGAGTTCTCAATTATTCCAATAGCATTAATCATTACCCCTCCTATAATATTCCCAAATATATTCCTTTCATCAACTGTCTTTCTGTTGAGTATTTCTTTATAACTCATAATAAATAGAAAAATAATTATTGTGTGAATATATAGTCGTTACCTCAACTAAAAAATGAATTCTTTCAAAGAAACACTTGTAGAAAATACCAGCACAAAGCTGACTAAATTTATAAATGTTTCTATAAACTCAGTTACAAAGAGAATATCTTTCTTCAAATTAAAGAAATATATTCTTATAGAAATCTAAAATCTGTGAGGATAAAATTGTTCATTATTTTTTTTTTCAAAATAATCTCTTGTATTACCTTGTTAATATTTAACATGAGCTCTAAAATTCCACCATTGGTGTGTCAGATCTTGCAGCATATATGTTTTTAACAATACATTTTGTAAGACATGAGTCCCAAGGAAATAAATTATTTGATTCATCATATTCAAACAAAATTCTACACTTTTAGATTTTCAATCCACAAGAAATGTGTATTGGTTATGATTTTTGAAATTAACTCAATGGTATATTTTTCAAGGGTCAAAATTCTGATTACCCCTATCTATTTCTTGAAAATACTGGGCAATTCTTTAGACTAGTTATTGGTTCACTTGAGGCTAAAGATAAACCATATTTTTAAAATAATATCCTGATTTATTTATATGAAATATACTTTGTAACATTCTATATATGAAGCAGAAAACCCCATTTATTCATCAATTACTAGCTACTAATGTCTAAAAAATAAAAAATTACCATATCAACAAAACTAGCAGTAATTCCATTAAAATTTTAATTTTTTATCCATTTTCAATCAATTTGTAAAAATCATAAAATTTAATATAATTAATTATTTAATAATGGGATGTATTAATATCAATTAATTCTAGGAAAATATCAACAACTAATCCCATTAGGATGATATGTCACTCATCTAGAAGTGTATTAAATAAATTATGTAACCCAATTCCCTTGTAAAATTATTTTCAACATAAATGGTTATCTATGTCTTTGTTTTCTATACATTTCAAGTTTCAAAATTTATATCTCATTAATACCAATACAAATAATGGAATGAACAATAATTATTTCATTTCCAAACCAAATACCAAAAACTGATGTTACCATGTGTCTTAAAAAGACATATAGACTAATATAGATTGATACGATTTGTCCCTAAAAGATAGTTGGACTAAACAAAACTATAACCATTTGAAAAATCTACCCCTCCTCAATGGAATGAGATGAGATAATAGATTTACTAGACTTGGGATACATTTCTAAGACACCAAAGTTATAAAATATATTCCAAGGGCATTAAATAACATTAGGGTTGGATTTTACCTTAAAATAAAACATTCAAATAAAACATACACATTCACCATCCAATCTTTTATATGATGAATGACAAAAAATACATCAAAAAGTATACCAAACTTTACACAATAATATTATATTACCAATAGAAACAAAAGATAATAACTAAAAAAGAAAAGTAGAGTACTAGATGTAAAGAAACCCAAAAGACAAAAAACCAAGCGACACCTAACATGATCCAAGATTCAACTCCAAATGACATATCCACAATATAAAGATAAATCACTAAAAAACAAATATACTATTCCTTTACCTATATCCATGAATATGATATCTATAAATTCACAATCATTACCATGAAATTGTGATTATAAACTCAATAAGATTTCCCCAAAGGATTCTAATGTCACACAACTTTATTAGAACCAATTAGCATATTTATTGAAAAAACTATTTCAAATGTAGATAAAACAATTTATATCAATACAGTAAACTAGTTCCAAGGAAAAATTTAATAAAGCATAAAAACTTTCTCAAAATACCCATAAAAATTTATCTACACACACATACATCCTTGCATTCCCATTTGACGATTCCATACTCCTCAGAGATCTCTAATCAATACAACCAGATGTATAAAGGTGAATAGTACTAGGTTCCCCAATGGATAACTCAAATTACACATGTCTATGTATATGCATTCACTTACACTAACCATGTATGAAAAATTTTCATTCAAACCATTCAACATAAAACAATTATTTATTTAAAACCTTTCACGATACATTTTCCATGTATAAAAAAGTCAAAATTTATAAATCAAAATCTAAACATTATCATAAATGATAATTTCCAAATTATCCATTCAATTTACACAATTCCAATATATAACTCAAAAGTGGTTTTCATAGAGAATCAAACATGTATGTCACAATAATTTAAATCCATACATTTAAAGAAAAATAATTATTCTTGTTTAAATATAAAGTGAATATGAGAGAGAATACACCTACTTGTCAACAGTTGATGAAGATGAATAATGACACTACAATTCTATAAATTCCACCTTGGATTTTATTTTATTCAATAGATCCAATTAGAAATCATAAATGAACCCATTATTGAACATAGATAAATCTATTACTGAGTATATCTATGGTTTCTATAGATAGGAAAATGAAATGCCCAAGAGGAACAGTGAAGGATGATGACTGACTATATAATATAGATATTCCACATAATTTAATTTTCTTAATAATATCATTATTTTGAAGGGGATCACCACTTCAAAAAATATTGAAAAAGGAATATGATATCATTGTTGATTAGTATACAAAATATGGTTTTTGGAGTTAATTCAAATTAGATCCAAATAATTTAAGGTGGCAGCTGTACACTACACATTTTGGCTACATGGGCTGGAATACTATGTGTCAATTGTGTGGTACTACAATAATTAGGCCACCCTCATGTGGTTGAATTACATAGATTAAAAAACCATGCATGAACCATTATATTCTTTATATTTCTAGATTCATGGTTTACCTTGGTAATTCACATAGTTTTTAAGAACTATGCACCAACTGAGCATCTACCCAACAATTCCAAAAACATGTTTCACGATTTTAATAGGTTGTATAAAATTTTTAATTACCATGTGAAAACCATGAACCAAGAATAATACCTCAAAAACATTAACAAAAATTTATGAACCAAAAAATCTCAAAAAATATAATTATTTATTTTTAATGTACATAAATAAATTTCTATATATAAGAAATTGATGGTGCTACAATTTTCATGACATATTAGGATCAAGAATTATCTCAACCTTTCATAGATTTTTTTTCAAAATCTTTGAAATGTATTAGTAATTTGATAACTTAAAAAATCAATCTTTTAGTTGATGTGTTTTACATTTATTAATTCCTTTAAATCTTCCAAATGTCTAATATTATGATTAGGTTTTTTTTTTGTTTTATGGAAATCCACATGAAGCAACAAATTATCACTAAATACACATCGGTTTATATTATAATCTTGAAATCATATTTTATAATAAATATTGAATAATTTTTTAGAGATTATGAGGAATTAATATATTGAATAAGATAAAAAGATATTTTTCATGAAAGAATACAAATATTTAATCTTCTTTAGACCATATTGGTCATACATGCATGAAAATAACACCACTCAGATTCATACATTATTAATGCTAAAGGAATGAAAAATAAATAGTGTAATATATTATGAACAAAAATAACTAATATATATTAAAAAGATCACATAAACAAGTCTTATATCACAGAATAAAATAAAATAGATGTAATTGAATAGAATTGAATACATGATGTGATAATGAAATGAATACTAATCAACCAATCATCCTTACCACTAACTGTAGTTATCATTTTAAAACTAATTTTTTGTTTATCGGTTAATTAATGTGAATCTGTGTTATATTATCAAATAACCAGATGAGAGTTTTTATATTTGAGGTACATGGTATGTGTCTTCCCCAAAGACATTCTCTTGGGTTTACACTGCAGAAGGACAATGAAGCAGTAATGAGAATAGATGAAAATGGATCTATAAGCTTCAATTATCTATATATATATATACATATCAATGACTATATCTATATCCCCATATAAAATTTCTCTATTGAATGAATCACCATTTGATGGATTGAATACGCCAAGGGAAAGATAAATCAGTCATAATTGTGTAAATGAAATCATGGAGGGGAATACCAAACTGATAATAATATTCACAACATAGGTGAAAAACAAAATCTAATATATCCCTAAGGAGCATAAAATAAAGAACAACCATGTTTGAGTCATGATATTATCTGATTATCTAGAAAATAGTTCCACATATAAATCACCTAAGAAACACAAATTATATACAAGAGAATCAGATAATCATCCCAAAAACGATAAACATGAGGTAGAATATATTGGATGGTTGATGAGAAGTAGTGGAATAATACTAAAAATATAAGTCTTATCTAAAAATAAAATAATCCCATTAAGGACCCAAATTACAAAATCCATTAGAAAATTTAAAATTGAAGATTAAAAAAATATAGAATATTATGTGGTAGGTAAAATATGACTCAATGAAAAAACAGAACACTAATAATTGAAATTATGTTGGGAATAAATTTAAAAAACTCAAATATTAGAAAATAAATGTAAAAAGAGTTAGGTCATTGAACCTAATGATATATAATCAACAAAAAATTTGAAATACCTTAAAAACACTCCACTTTACACAATATCACAACCTTATTTAACCTATCAATATATTTTCATCATTGGGTTTGTTATTTCCATAAACTATCCTATATTCAACAAAATATCAAATAATGTGAATCCTAACATCTAAATTTTTAGAAATTCTATGAAAAATTATGTTTCTAAATAAATTAAATCCATATTTTCTATCATAATAGATAGTAATAAAATAAGTACATAATAATATCATATAAAATAAACCATTAATCCAAATTTATTCTTTATTAGAATCAAAAAATGTTATATGTTTAACATAAAAAAAGTAAAGAAATCATCATATAATATCACAATAAATTCCTTGGAGATAAACCCCAATAAGCAGTAAAAACATTCATCTAATTTAATCTTATGAAAAAATTTACGTTGAATGATTCATATTTCATATTACACTTTCATGAAAAATATGTTTATATATTAAAGAATTTATTATGAAATTATACTCTATATGATTTAAATTAATTAAACAAACCAACAAGAGTATTTATATAAATTCATTCATATAGATATATACATAAAGAAGTACTTTCAATATCAATTTATTTATTATGAAATTCCTGGTAAACAACAAAAATAAGTTGTAATTGGTTAAATGTTTAACCACTAGATAAAATTTATTTGAAAAATAAACCCAATAAAGTTAAAATATTAATTTGGATTCTATAATATCTTTTTATTTTCCATATAATATTCATTTTTATCCTCATTTATTCTTAATGAACAATTTACACTTAATTACTTTAGCACCGAGCAATGTTTCACATCAGTCTAGGTAAAGTTTACTCTATATTAACTCATGTCATCACTCATGGAAGTGATTCAAAATTTTCAATTACTATTTTAAATAGTTTTCATATATTTTTGGGGATAATAATTATTAATGTCTTGAGAAAAATGAAATGAAAAATTAACAAGATCATCATATCCCCTACTAACTACACCATCACTCCATGTAGCTCTATAACACCATGGTAGGTCACACTTTCTTCCCATGTCCTAAATCTATGTGGGTAGAGTGAAAATTGAACAATAATAACACACCCTTTGATCATTTGAGCTACCCAATTAGTAATATCTATATTTCTTCATGTTTCAGTTTCTCTCAGTCACTCCACAGTGTTTTCTAGGTTACATAGATAATATTGTCACCAGTTAGAATTACATGCCACACCATCTAATAACCAATATACTATATTTCCTAACGTATCATATTGGAAGGGTAAAATTCCATCTCATTCATAATATTTAATAATATCAAATATTTTGTGGTACAAATAGATATCAAAAATTGAAATACAGATCTCTATTATGGAAGAACATGACAATTCAAAATATCTAGGGAATGACATAATAATATCATTTTCTACAATCTCTAAAAAATTAGTTTAATTTTACTGAGTTTATCGTTATGGTATACTATATCATAAAATTAAATTTAATTGTGATGAAAAAAATTATATATTAAACTTTTTGATTAGAAATATGAAAGACATTATGAATTCAAAATACATTATTTTCGAGATACTTTTACTAATGAAAAATAAATGAATGGTTGTGATACCACAAATTGGTTTCTAATAAATTATTAATAATTCATCAATACAATTAAGTTTAATGAGACCATGAAACCAAATATTATTCCCCTCTATATCAGTCTATACACTAGTGGTATGGTTAAATTAGTTGTTGTTTACATGTTTCCAATTACTATCCCAACTATGGATTATTAACAACAATATGTAGTCAATCCTCTATTTTTGGTCAGTAAAATTGTTTGTATAGATGTTTTTCTTATACATATTCATCTAAATAAATGAATTTAATTAAATAAATAGGTTCACAATATTTTTAAAATTTTTAGTAAAAGGTATTACTCCTTTACTTGGTTGGTTGTTTGCTATACTCGCATATTCTTTACTATAACTTGATGTGGATTATAATGGGTGGTCTATCTGATTCCTTAAATATTATAGTCTAATTAGACACAAAAAATGGAATCTCAAAAATGTATTTCTTCTATAACTTCACATCGTATTCATATTGTCACACTATTATCTCCCAATATACCCTGAGTCACACATTGTTTATGGAATGCCACTATTTATATAAAAGATTTTCATTGATGTTCTTCCTTATAATTGTATTGAAAATTATTCATAGGATTATTTTTCATCAACTATATGGATCACATTACCCTCAACACATTTTCATTGAAATCCAAATTTATCTCAACAAGGGTTCAGGTAACTTGGTCCCTATTTTTCATAGTCTTAAGGATCTTTAGATAACCTTATCACTTGGATTTATTATTCATTTACTAAAAGGCTCAACAAAAATGATTATAAATATGCATAATGGGTTAATGTATTCCATATTCATATTTTTTCTCATAGCATCAACACACATTTTCTAAAATTAGAAAAATTTATAGTCTCTTTTTTTTTCTTTAGCTTCGATACAAAGATGTTTTTTTTGGTTTAGTATAAGCATATATTCTAATTAATAATAACTATAGTTTATAGTATTAATTTATTATAATTATTAATAATAATATTATTTTTATTACTTATTCATCTTATTATTATTCTTTGATATATCACCTCAATATTTGTTTCTCTATTTTTCATGAATAGTTAAACAGTAGAAATAGTTCCTATTAGTTTTTTTATTCTTTCATATTATTAATATCACATGTGGTTGTATTAAATACACTATTAATTTTCATTACCCATAAAAGGCATGCATTACCAATATTATCCTTCCTAATGGAATGTATTATTATCAAATACAAACTTTTTGTCTCATGTGATTTTTATAATGATTTCTAAACTAAATGGGAATACCTCAAATTCACCTCATTAAATGAAACTCAATTTTCAAACTCATCTGATTATATTTATAGATATTATAAAATAGTCTCGGCTTCTTCTTCTTCATCACCAAAAAATATTTCCACCAAAATTCACAATTATTTTATGGAAAATATATATATATATATATTATCATAATAGCATCGACATGGATAAAATTATACTGCATAATATATTCTCATGGAAATAGTATAAAACACAAATTGATTCTATAAAAATGTCACTAAAACTATGATCATTCTGTTTATTTCTTAGATATGTTTATATCACACTAATCCGAGCTTTAATAAAAACAATATTGATATTTATTGGTTCTTTATCTATAGTATTCATTACAACCCATTAAAATGAATTTATTATTCAATAAATACATGTAGAATAACTCTCTTTTCCATCTTTCCCAAAATATGATCGGATCATGGATTCTCTATGTATCATTATATTCTTAAATAATATTCTTATAAAAAATGTTTACTAATTTTTTTTTCAAAGAATTATAGATATCTGGAAATTCTCAATTTCATCTTATTTGTTCTTCCATTTTTATGATGATGAATAACATCTATTTCTTTACATTCTTGTATCACACAACATTTAATTTTTTTCCTTTTTATACTATGAACAAGCAATGTTGGAATAATCAAAATTAATTTTCTAGTTAAAATAATTATAATTATTACCCAACACATATACAAATTAATTTTTTTGAATCCTAGTGTGGAATTAACATATGTGTATATCAGATATTTGGGGATAAACATACATTAGATCAAATTCACTTATTTTTTCAAAATTTTAATACATTTATGAAATCAACTATGTTGACTAGAGAGGCAGTATAGAATCCCAAATTTGGTGCTTCACATATCCATATTTGAATACATGGCACTCATCCATAAATTTTTATACCTGCATAATTATTTGGGTACATTATTCCATAAATTTGGTATGTTGATAATTTCATATGTGAAATCAAGGTATTCAACTATGTAGATGAATCCATATTTATAAAATTTCCTATAAGTGACACAAATACCTTACATAAAACTTCACATAAATGAAGTTGATTATGAATTTGATTTTAATATGTGGTGACCTGGCTATGTGAATTATGAGCTTTTCTATTTCGTTAATTAGATTACCCTTTATTCTAGACATTAATTATTTCAAATCATAGCTCCTCCAATTCATTATCAACCATTATTATGAACTCATAAACTCTTAAAAATTAATTTCTGAAATTTTTAATCTATGTAAATCATTTCAATATGATTCTTAAGGTAATTTTCATTAAATAAAAAACTCCTATTTGAGTTCATCAAAATAAAAAACTAAATTAATCACTTTCTCTTAAAACCTATCTTAATCCATGTTTATTTATTTTATAACATAATCAACTACAAAAACATCTATATAGTAATTGATTCTTAATCTCCAAGATATAATCCTATCTAAAAAAATTAAACAAATTATTCAATGTAGTCTAAAATTTATATAATATTGTAACACCAAGTTCACTATTTTAATTTATAATCTTCATGTAAATTATATTAAAAGTTATTTCAAACAGTTATACCTTTATATATTCCATAAAAACTCTCTCTTAAATCATTTTATTTTTGAGCTATGCACTTGAATCCATCTATCCAAGTATTCAAGGGAAGGCAACTCCACCATTCCCTTTTCAATAAGTGTGGATTATTTCTTATTAAAAAATCATTAATATATATCAATAATGAGGGAAAATCAAAAAATATTTATACAAATTCATGGGAAGATACATTCTTCATTCGTTGGTCGATACTCCAATCCATCACCCAGATTCTCTATAACGACTCGACTCTTTGGAAAAGGTACAGATCGTTTGTTTTGCTTTCAAATCTTTCATTTAAGAATTTTTAATGTGTGTAACATCATAAGGAAGGTCCGGGGAGTGTCCAGGGTTTGTTCGGAGCCTGGGAGTTTGAGAAATGGGCTTATAGGTAGTGGCACACAGCCTGTACACGGTCTGCGCATGGTTTGGGATAAACCATGCGACTGCATACAAGGGAACCTGCAAAGGCACACGACCATGCGGACCAGGACTCATGACCATGTAGCCCTTGTTCTAGAGGCAGAGAGTTGCACACAACTTGTGCACGATTTAGGTAAACCGTACGACCCTGTTCTAGAGATAAGGAGGTGCGCACGGTTTGCACACGGTTTGGTAAACCGTGTGCCTAAACCGTGCGACCCTATCCTGGGTGAAAATTACCATTTTTCCCTTACTTGTTTTAAAATCATTAATCCTACTTTCATCCTCCTTCCCACAGACAGAATAGAGGGGATCCCTCTTTTGAGCTCCAATACCCTCCTCCATGTCTTTTCTTGGTGGATTCTTCCCCTGGTGTCCGAATCATGATCCGATAGAAGCATTGGATCACCCTCGGTAAGTCTTACCTCACACACCCCTATTTCCTCGGTGAATATTTCCATCTGTCTTTCTATTTTGATATAGGCTTATATGCCCTATTTCCAGGTCATTGGACAGGAACTCAGATCTCTTCCAACCTACTGCGAATCTGAGGTCGATATCAAGCGAGCCTACATCTACAGCTCTAAGGTAGGTGGTCACATGGATTCCATTTTGGGGGTTTTCCTTTTTGAGTTATTTTCATCATGTCGTGGCTTTTCTTTCACCAAACCCCTTATTCATAATGACTTCTTAATATCTAAATGACCCGCGTGGTATGATATTGATGAATCTAACCTTGTTAGGGTGTTTAGATGAGGGATGGACTATGTAATGTCATCTATAGGTTATATTCCTTGAGATTTGGCCCTTTTTAACCTTTGGAACTTAACAATATTTCTTGAAAGGGCATTTTCCATGTTAGGAAAATGAGATGACTCAGTTAGAGGTCGGCTAGGATGAGATATCCTGAACCCCTTGAATGAATTAAAATGTATGTTGCCTTGAGATGTGATTATGTGATATTATAAGATGAATTTCCATATAATCCATGAAATGATATAATATGTATTTCATTATACATATTTTGATGTGAATGGTGATGTCATACTGTGTTGACATGCTTGTGATAACCCATGTGTGGGTAGGAGGAATTCTTACCCCGTGCCAGATGAATCTTTGTGTGTGGGCGGGAGGCATTCTTACCCCGTTCCAGATGAATCTCCATGTGTGGGAGGGAGACATTATTACCCAGTGCCAGATGAATCTCCATTTTAGGGCATGAGTCATTCTTACCCTGTGCCTATATATCCTTTATGGGTGGGTGGCATTCTTCCCCATGCCAGTTACAGTGCTTGTGGACGAGAGGCATTCATACCTCGTTCCAGTGATTACTGTTACACATGTGAGAAGCATGGACAAGAGGCATTCTTACCTCATGCCGTTGATAACCTATAACTACGTACTTATATCCCTGGTGATTGTTCAGAATAACAGCCATGAGCTGAAGCAGGTAGACCCACCATCTGTCCTTCCGGAACCTGAGCGAGAGGGTTGTTTATTACATTGCTTTACTTACTTGCAGTTTACTACAAATTGTTTACTTTTCAAACAACTATTTGGATTACACGTAGACATCGTTGGTGGTGGCCTAATGAGACTTGTCTCACACCCTACCTAGGCGGCCTCCTGGGCACCCGTGTAGACTTTACTGCTGCAGGTACTAGTAGTGGCAAAGGCCCAACTTCAGGTTGTTGATAAATGTATGTTCTAGCGGGAGATCTATAGTAGAGGATCTAGGTTGGTTAGAGATTCTCATGGACTAATTTTTTTTCTCTTTTTGTATTACTATATAGCATCATTTCCAGCTATTCCAACAGTATCAGCATGCCTTACATCCAATCTTTATTAGACACTACCTATGTGGCTTTTGTATATCTATCAGGTTTTTTCTCACTTCTGTTGTTTGGTTTGTATGTTCCCCTTTTTTATCCCAATTACCATTGGTTGTGCTTCCGCTATTTTTATTACTTTGCAGCTATACCACTGTGTACTCTGACATGGGGGTAAAGTCTCCCCACTGACTTACCATTACACCCCCGCTGCTAGTTGGCTGCCCCTGGCATATGGGGAGATGAGCCAGGGGTCATGTGGCCAACCAGGCTCAGGGCTTGGGTTGAGGGGCAGCTGGGTCCGAGATGTCACAAAGTGGTAGCAAAGGTTTTTTTTCTTGCTTTACTATTTGGTGACGATATACTTGGATAATGGGAACACTTAGGGACTTAACCATGAGCCGTTCTTGGGAGTCCCGAACCCATGTACGGGGTATGGGCCAAGTTTCTTATTTTATGTTGTTATTGATTCTGCTATTTACTATTGATACCATTTCACCGTTGGGTGCTTCACATATTTTGTGATGTTATTGAGATTTGCAATGTTGGAATTTGGAATCAGGGTTTGACCCGATGAATTGAGGGTTATGCATTAAAACATGCATCACGATAGACAAAATATGATTATTCCATGCATCTTTCCATGCCACGTTTAAATTTTCAGTAAGCATTTCTTGTTGTTTATTTCCATGCCTTGTTAATATGTGTGAAACTATGCTAACTCTTCTTGCGTGTTGTGAATTGAGGAATGATGTGGTTTTTGTGGGTGCCACTCTTTGGTTCATAAGGTGTATTGGCCCTTATGGATCAGAAAATGACATTCCAACTAAACCAAACATTTTCTTTAAAGGAAATTAAAATACTTGATTAGAACAAGTAAATGAGAAATGAAATCCAAGTGTGTGTCATCTTTCATATCATGAGGAGTATGTGCCCTTATGGGCTGGGAAATTCCATATCACTGGATTAAGTTAAATATGAACAGTTACAGGTTTTACTATGAATTATTATGGGTGTGGATAGGTGAGCTTAGGTGTAAGAAGTCTTAGTTCATATCCTAGATGTAGAGACCCGAAGCTTATCGTACATGGACATTACATTACTTTTGCGGAATACTTAGTACATAACAAAAACACACACACAAGGATCGTAACAGTTTAGTGTCTTTGGAAACTCGGAACGTAATCTTCTAATCGTGGTGAAAGATCTTCAATATCTCCCATAAAGATCTTCGCCTTTTTTTTACCTAAAACCTTTCTTTATATCCTGGGGAAAAGAAAACATAAAAGGGTGAGCTCAAATGCTCAGCAAGGCAAATAAAGGAACTAAAAATCATATCCTATCTTTTTGAAAATCATAACCTGCAAAAGAGATCATAATATCTTAACATGGAATAAATCATAGAAGTGAGAATGAGATCCCCATAATCATAACATAAAACTTGAAACTTTGTGGCATACACACATAATCATAGAGAATCATTTCTTGTTAGTCAAGACTCATTGCCAAGACTATCTTAGTGGACAAAGTCCCTTTCTGAATCGAGTAACCCTCGTTTCAGTCCTGTTTCACTGAACCGGTATAACCTACCGTTCCAGCCCTGTCTATCTCATGAGATATAAAATCTTTACCCAATGCATTGGAGGGAGATATAGGTCCCACCCATCTTATAATGAATCCTTTCTTATGTGTTCCACATAATCATAAATCATACATCATCGCATAACACATGTAACAAAAATGGGATTCTTGAAACATCATGACATCATAAAACAATTCATGACAACATAATCAAATCAATGTAATAATAGGGATAAAAACAGAACCCTTTATTATCTTAGATGGAAAATAATTTTGATAAAACACTTGAACTCCATTCTTGAGGAAAATATCCTTTCTTATTTAAAAACATTTTTTACTTTCTTAACATGTCATACAACTTTAAACAAACAAAAGTTGATTAAAAATAAACTTGGAAACATGTAAAGGAAGCTTCTTGGAAATACTGTTTTAAAGATCCATTCATGCCTTATAAGTTAAAAAAAACATTCTTCGTACTTTTGTCGGAAAAGTCAAAAAGTACCTCGTACGAAAAAAAAACGACAAAAGATTCCTTTCATTTCTTTTACTAAAAACTCACCGAAGGGTAAAAAATGGATTTAAACAATTGTATGTGGATGGAAATAATATTACATATTTATGAAACATGGATGTGGATGATAAAATACACCCCAGTAAATACTTACGAATAAACAATCTCGGATAAAAATGAGATTGTGATATTTCCCTTACCTTAGGTCCGATTTCCTTCGTAAGTGTCTGAACCTCCTGTATAATGATTTAAATAATGTTATTGACTTATTCCAGAATCATATTCATTGTTATTATATCATATATGGTCCACTTATGACTTTATATTACCTGTTCTTTTGTAAATTCATGTTAAAGTAGCGTTTTGGGTAAAATCGTCTCATTTGTCATTTGTGTTTTTAACTTGTAATTATTCATATGATTAATTAGATCATGATTACTTAATTCCAGAATATAAAACATGATTTATATATATATATTCAGAATATACATATATAATAAATCAGTAAATGGAAAGAAATACACCGTTCATGGAGACGGTAGTCCGTACGTACGCATGAACGCTGTTTTCGTTTCCTTATTGAATTGAATGGAATTAAGTAGATGAAATACATATAAATATAAATAATTACAGTATCATTATTAGGTAATATATTTCATTAGTACTTATTATATATACTTTATAATCATTCATTAATGGTTAATCATTGAGAATGAATCTCATCGCGTCGTGGAGACGGTAGTCCGTACGTACGCACGAGCGATGATATCGTTCCCATGGTCGTGGAATTGCGTTGAAGTGTATTCATACTATTTCAGTATCAATATAACTTTATAATAATCATATATAGTTACTAATTAAACCATTATACCCATCCAATTAAGGTGGTGGCGGAAAATAGATTACACCACGGCGTGGAGACGGTATTCCGTACGTACGCACGCGCGGTGATTTCCTTTTTCCGCAGGATGGATAAAAGGTTAATTAGAGTTGTTTCATATTTATAATAACATATCAGTATGTAAGTAATACTGATGTTATTACTTTATCATGAAACAACTAAAGAAGAAGAAGTTGAAGAAGAAAGAAATTGAAAAGATCGGTAATGGTTATTACCTCTTCTTTGAAACGCCTCTTTGAATCCTTCACTTAGGGAACTAAGATTGGTCTTTGAAGAAGACCAGGACCTCTAGGATTATTATAGGGAAGTGGAGAAGGGAAAATGGCCGGGGTTGGCCGAGCTTGAGTGCTAAAATTGGTGTGAGGAGGAGGGGGAGGAGGTGCCCTTTTATAAGGGAGGAGAGGGGCACCTTAGGAATATCTCAAAATATTATTTTATATTAAAGTCAAAATCGGTTTATAATGGTTCCAAAGGGTCTTATTTCGAAGCTAAAGTGGGGATGGGTCTAAATAATATCATCCAATAGGATTTAGACAAGTTTAGGGTATTATTTTATCCTTATCAATTAGATTTAACTCTAAGTTAAATAATTTAACTTTTACCGTGTCTTTTTGTTTTCTTTCACTATATGGTTAATACACATACTATAAAATGCCAAACGAACCCCAAATTGTTTATTATTAATATATATATCCTTATCTAAGTCATTTGGCCGAACCTTAGATTTTTAGGAATAAAATAACAATTAATAATATAATATTTGATTTAAAAACTATTTTGTGTCAATTTTGACACTATTTGATATATGATTTTTGTGAAAGTCATAACAGAATTATATGTTCGAACCAAGTTGATTAAATCAACATTAATATATCATAGTAACCTATAAAATTAGTTGAATTCATAAAAAGTCTCAAATTACATTTATTTTGGTGATTATAACATCAATTATGTCAATATTTCATTAATAAGATAATTACTGCATCATCATTGTGTCATAAATAAATTAAATTATTTAATGTCTAAAAATTACAAATAAAATACCATTATGTTGTAAATCTTTTTAGCTTTATAATGAATATTTATAGTCGAATTTATCTTATGTATAACCCCATATTAAAAATGATTTACTTATTAAACTTTGATTTTAACTATTTTAACCCTTCTTTAAATAAATTAATAATAAATGTCCTAATCTAATCCAAGTGGGACTAAATGGTCATATTTTATTCATAAGGTTGTTTTTGGTCGAATTAAACTTATCCAATAGAATTAGGACATGTGTTAAGGTAATAGTAAAATCATATTTACCCTTAGTTACCCTATTTACTATTAACCGCGGTAAAAAAAGTAAAAAGTTACTATTCACCAAAAAATTATTTTTATCTCATTGAACCACATTTTACTTACTGATATCAACCGTGTCTGTCGGATTTTCGAAATTCCATTCACAGAAGCGGTAAAATTACGTTTTATGCAAAATTCAGTTTTTAACCTACCACTTAGTGGTTTCACAATTCATCAAAAATTGAAAGTTTTCAGAAAAATACCAAAATTTCACCCTAGGCTAATTTCGATATTCTGAGTCCAAAAATGAAGTCCATTTTGAAAAATAAAATTTCTAAAATTTTAAAAGGTGGTTATTACTATTCATAACGGCTAGTTATAATAATATTTTAATAGCATATTGTTGTTTTGTGAAACTCGGTATTGCGTACTACACACGCTATCGAGGAAGGTTGCGATTGTGTGTAATGCAAGGCAAGTCAAGGATGCATGTTGTGCAAGCTCCTTTTTGTGTTGCATACAACACAAGAAATTAGTGAAATTAAAAAGAATATTTTCATAAAATCTTGGGCTATTACATTCTACCCCCCTTAAAATGAATTTCGCCCTCGAAATTCGTCGGGGTTATAAATAGTTTACTATTTGAAAGTTTCTTTAATAGAAACCCACATCGTAAAAAGGAATACCAAAACTTGTCTCTAAAAACTAAAGTATGAAATGTAACGATTACCCAAATAAACTAATCACTGGGTTTCCACATAGGTGAAAATATGGATATGGAAGAAAAATCTAACCATCATGTTCTGATGGAGAGTGGTAGAGAGCATGGCTATGGAAAATCCAACAATCACAAATCCATAAATTTGTGACGATCTAAGGTACCATCCGATTCATCAGGTATAAGATCACTAGGACAACATTTTTGGTTTTCAAGATCATTTCCCTAAAGTTGAAAATTTGAATTAGAATAAATACTTTCTTTATTTTGGTACAATCTCACTGTTGTTCATGCCTTGAACAATTTCCACTTCATCTCTTAAATAAATGAAGTTTAATTTGTTATTCGTGAAGTGTTAGCAGATCATGTGATAGAATGACGGGTCATTCCATCCGTCTCAAACAAAAGGTTAGCAAAAATTATATACATAAGTCGATCTATAGTGAGATTAATCACATATGGTTCCTAAAATGGACTTATACTTCATATATCATACTGCTTAATATAATAAAACTAGTTTCTACTAAACAGGGACTTCCTGTAGGCCAGTGGTAGGCGATAAAGGCCAGTCGCACTTCGGTTGTGGGTTCGATTCCCACAGCCTTGTCCGAAGCGATGGGCTGTCGCCCGTCCTGCAGGTTGTCCTTTTTCTAAAACTACATTACTATAACATCCCATCAATAATATCGAAAAAAAAACTTCTATCCTTAAACAATACTCACTTATGTCCAACATAATCCATTTCAATATTTAGGCTTATCCATAATACTGCAGTCCACTCTCATAACATAGTGAAAACGATTACCAGAGATTTAATACCATCATTGATCCCCATATATCATAAGATATGTTTTGTTGGTCACATTCCAAACATTCAAAGTCCTTAATCATGTATTCTTTTGAATACCCATTGAACCTTAGTGAAAACATGAATGCAGTTAAAAGTTAACACTTTCCACATACCAAAATCCTCAAAATTCTATATTCTCAAACCATGATATCACTTAGTCCTTATATCAATCATGAGCTCATGAATACTATTAAACATTTCATTTTCTCGTTTTCCCTTCATTATGCGCATATCATCTTATTTCCAAAATATATCAATCACTTTGAATACCACATCAATAAATATTGCAATACTCAATGATACAACATTATTTCGAAATCCCATTACATAAACACTTAATCATTCCACCACATCGTTGTCATATTCAACATTGCCAATAGTGATCGCATGTGACTTCCCTTTGTCCTTTGCCTTCAGTGGTTGCTCATGTTGATCATCACTAACCCTTGGATTAGGGCATTTATTAGCATAATACCCCATTTCCTTGCACTTGAATCATTGAAGTGTTGGTGGTGCGTTCTCTGCAGTGTTTGATTTATTCACATCATTAGAAACCCTTTTTCCATTACTTCGACACTCAGCTGCTCGATGACCTTCTTTTCCACACTTAAAACATTTTCTAGTCCCTTTAAGACAATCTCCACCATGCTTCTTTCCACACTTTGTGCATAAGGAAACATTCATCTTCTTTTCACCATTATTCTGAGATTTCTCCTTGAACTCCATCTTTCGTTTTTTGTCAAAACCATGAGATGGATATGTAACACCAACTTCCATTTCTACCTTGATAGCACAACGCACAATTTCTTCATAGCTACTGAAGTCTCTTATAGCTAATGCCCTTCGAAGACTTGGTTTTAAGCCACTGAAAAATCGATCAACTTTACTTTCAGGTTGGATGATAATGCCAGATGCATACCTTGCAAGTCTTGTAAAATTCGCTTCGTATATACCAACAGATTCATCATCCTTTTGCTTTAGTTAAAGAAACTCCTTCTCCATCTTTGTTCGAAGAATACGAGGGAAGTACTTATTGAAAAATAAGTTCTTGAACTCGTCCCATTCCATGGACTCAATTTCATCTCTTTGCCTTTTATTCTTGATAAGATTCTACCATTTATCAGCTTCACCTTCCAAACGATATACTGCTAAGATGACTTTATCATGTTCCAAACATTGAAGAATTGAAAATATCTTTTCAGTGGTACTGATCCATTGTTCAGCAACAAGTGGATCAGAAGACCCACAGAAAGAAGGTGGACGTTGCCTCATGAAGGACTCAATAGAATATTTTTCCCTTCTCTGCTCATTTGGAAGTCCAGAATAATTCATAGCTTGTGTAAGTATAACAATAAGATTTTGAACTCCATCTCCCATAACATTTGTTTGTTCAGGAGGACAATCATTGCATTTTCCATTGCATTGATCAACACGGTTCCTTCGGGTTCCAGCCATCATCTAAAACCCAAAAAGAATAGTGTGAGAGGCAAAAATCATGCTAGGGAAAACAACATAATAAAGGGGGAGTACCTTCAATATCTAACATCTTAGGTTTAATTCTATGATCGTTAGCGTAATTCTAGTACTATAACCTATACGTATACTTAACCTTAGGGACATCCCTAGACATACCTTAGAAATATCTCTAGGGATCTCACTAATGTTTTCGCATCCTAGTTTCCAAAGGTTGACTAAACCTTTCCTCTGATACCAACTGTAGAGACCCGAAGCTTATCATACATGGACATTACATTACTTTTGCGGAATACTTAGTACATAACAAAAACACACACACAAGGATCGTAATAGTTTAGTGTCTTTGGAAACTCGGAACGTAATCTTCTAATCGTGGTGAAAGATCTTCAATATCTCCCATAAAGATCTTCGCTTTTTTTTACCTAAAACCTTTCTTTATATCCTGGGGAAAAGAAAACATAAAAGGGTGAGCTCAAATGCTCAGCAAGGCAAATAAAGGAACTAAAAATCATATCATATCTTTTTGAAAATCATAACCTGCAAAAGAGATCATAATATCTTAACATGGAATAAATCATAGAAGTGAGAATGAGATCCCCATAATCATAACATAAAACTTGAAACTTTGTGGCATACACACATAATCATAGATAATCATTTCTTGTTAGTCAAGACTCATTTACAAGACTATCTTAGTGGACAAAGTCCCTTTCTGAATCGAGTAACCCTCGTTTCAGTCCTGTTTCACTGAACCGGTATAACCTACCGTTCCAGCCCTGTCTATCTCATGAGATATAAAATCTTTACCCAATGCATTGGAGGGAGATATAGGTCCCACCCATCTTATAATGAATCCTTTCTTATGTGTTCCACATAATCATAAATCATACATCATCGCATAACACATGTAACAAAAATGGGATTCTTGAAACATCATGACATCATAAAACAAATAATGACAACATAATCAAATAAATGTAATAATAGGGATAAAAACAGAACCCTTTATTATCTTAGATGGAAAATAATTTTGATAAAACATTTGAACTCCATTCTTGTGGAAAATATCCTTTCTTATTTAAAAACATTTTTTCCTTTCTTAACATGTCATACAACTTTAAACAAAAAGAAGTTGATTAAAAATAAACTTGGAAACATGTAAAGGAAGCTTCTTGGAAATAATGTTTTAAATATCCATTCATGCCTTATAAGTTAAAAAAACATTCTTCATACTTTTGTCAGAAAAGTCAAAAAGTACCTCGTACGAAAAAAAAACGACAAAAGATTCCTTTCATTTCTTTTACTAAAAACTCACCTAAGGGTAAAAAATGGATTTAAACAATTGTATGTGGATGGAAATAATATTACATATTTATGAAACATGGATGTGGATGATAAAATACACCCCAGTAAATACTTACGAATAAACAATCTCGGATAAAAATGAGATTGTGATATTTCCCTTACCTTAGGTCCGATTTCCTTCATAAGTGTCTGAACCTCCTATATAATGATTTAAATCATGTTATTGACTTATTCCAGAATCATATTCATTGTTATTATATCATATATGGTCCACTTATGACTTTATATTACCCGTTCTTTTGTAAATTCATGTTAAAGTAGCGTTTTGGGTAAAATCGTCTCATTTGTCGTTTGTGTTTTTAACTTGTAATTATTCATATGATTACTTAGATCATGATTACTTAATTCCAGAATATAAAACATGATTTATATATATATATTCAGAATATACATATATAATAAATCAGTAAATGGAAAGAAATACACCGTTCATGGAGACGGTAGTCCGTACGTATGCATGAACGCTGTTTTCGTTTCCTTATTGAATTGAATGGAATTAAGTAGATGACATACATATAAATATAAATAATTACAGTATCATTATTAGGTAATATATTTCATTAGTACTTATTATATATACTTTATAATCATTCATTAATGGTTAATCATTGAGAATGAATCTCATCGCGTTGTGGAGACGGTAGTCCGTACGTACGCACGAGCGATGATATCGTTCCCATGGTCGTGGAATTGCATTGAAGTGTATTTATACTATTTAAGTATCAATATAACTTTATAATAATCATATATAGTTACTCATTAAACCATTATACCCATCCAATTAAGGTGGTGGCGGAAAATAGATTACACCACGGCGTGGAGACGGTATTCCGTACGTACGCACGCGCGGTGATTTCCTTTTTCCGCAGGATGGATAGAAGGTTAATTAAAGTTTTTTCATATTTATAATAACATATCAGTATGTAAGTAATACTGATGTTATTACTTTATCATGAAACAACTAAAGAAGAAGAAGTTGAAGAAGAAAGAAATTGAAAAGATCGGTAATGGTTATTACCTCTTCTTTGAAACGCCTCTTTGAATCCTTCACTTAGGGAACTAAGATTGGTCTTTGAAGAAGACCAGGACCTCTAGGATTATTCTAGGGAAGTGTAGAAGGGAAAATGGCAGGGGTTGGCCGAGCTTGAGTGCTCAAATTGGTGTGAGGAGGAGGGGGAGGAGCTGCCCTTTTATAAGGGAGGGGAGGGGCACCTTAGGAATATCTCAAAATATTATTTTATATTAAAGTCAAAATCGGTTTATAATGGTTCCAAAGGGTCTTATTTCGAAGCTAAAGTGGTGATGGGTCGAAATCCTATCATCCAATAGGATTTAGACAAGTTTAGGGTATTATTTTATCCTTATCAATTAGATTTAACTCTAAGTTAAATAATTTAAGTTTTACCGTGTCTTTTTGTTTTCTTTCACTATATGGTTAATACACTTACTATAACATGACAAACGAACCACAAATTGTTTATTATTAATATATATATCCTTATCTAAGTCATTTGGCCGAACCTTAGATTTTTAGGAATAAAATAACAATTAATAATATAATATTTTATTTAAAAACTATTTTGTGTCAATTTTGACACTATTTGATATATGATTTTTGTGAAAGTCATAACAGAATTATATGTTCGAAACAAGTTGATTAAATCAACATTAATATATCATAGTAACCTATAAAATTAGTGGAATTCATAAAAAGTCTCAAATTACATTTATTTTGGTGTTTATAACATCAATTATGTCAATATTTCATTAATAAGATAATTACTGCATCATCATTGTGTCATAAATAAATTAAATTATTTAATGTCTAAAAATTACAAATAAAATACCATTATGTAGGAAATATTTTTAGCTTTATAATGAATATTTATAGTCGAATTTATCTTATGTATAACCCCATATTAAAAATGATTTACTTATTAAACTTTGATTTTAACTATTTTAAGCCTTCTTTAAATAAATTAATAATAAATGTCCTAATCTAATTCAAGTGGGCCTAAATGGTCATATTTTATTCATAAGGTTGTTTTTGGTCGAATTACACTTATCCAATAGAATTAGGACATGTGTTAGGGTAATAGTAAAATCATATTTACCCTTAGTTACCCTATTTACTATTAACCGCGGTAAAAAAAGTAAAAAGTTACTATTCACCAAAAAATTATTTTTATCTCATTGAACAACAGTTTACTTACTGATATCAACCGTGTCTGTCGGATTTTCGAAATTCCATTCACAGAAGCGGTAAAATTACGTTTTATGCAAAATTCAGTTTTTAACCCACCACTTAGTGGTTTCACTATTCATCAAAAATTGAAAGTTTTCAGAAAAATACCAAAATTTTACCCTAGGCTAATTTCGATATTATGAGTCCAAAAATGAAGTCCATTTTGAAAAATAAAATTTCTAAAATTTTAAAAGGTGGTTATTACTGTTCATAACGGCTAGTTATAATAATATTTTAATAGCATATTGTTGTTTAGTGAAACTCGGTATTGCGTACTACAGACGCTATCGAGGAAGGTTGCGATTGTGTGTAATGCAAGGCAAGTCAAGGATGCGTGTTGTGCATGCTCCTTTTTGTGTTGCATACAACACAAGACATTAGTGAAATTAAAAAGAATATTTTCATAAAATCTTGGGCTGTTACACTAGATTCTAGAGTTCAACCTTTAATTTGTTGGTTTATTCTTTTGAGACATTCATTTGGAATTGTAGAACTATGACTCCAAGACGTCCTCAAGTCGCGCATGCTGAAGGCAGCGACAATAACATTCCCAAGGTGGCGGGCCCTAATCCGCCGGTTGATCTTCCTGTCAAGCCACCTGTGGATCCTTTTGTTATTCCTGAGATGGGTGTCGATGCCTAGTTCCGTGAGAGCTTCATGCGTATGATGTAGAGTATGCAAGGTGGAGTGCGACCTACCATTATTATAGTAGAGTTTACCTACGAGTTTCAGTTGCAGCATCCTCCTACATTTACGAGAGATGGCGGACCACTTGCTGAAGTGTCCTGGTTGGAAGCTATTTTGACCATCTTCGAGCACCTTGAGATGCCTCCAGAGAGGAGGGTCAAGATCGCAGCTTATATGCTACATGGTTCAGCTAGGAGGTGGTGGGATGTCATCACCCAGTCGGGAGAGAAAAGAGATATCATATGGAATGATTTCCATACCATCTTATATGATTATTTATTTCCCCAGACTTTGAGGGATGACAGAGGTAGGGAGTTTATGAATCTACAGCAGGGGACCATGAAAGTCATGAAGTATTCGTCCCGTTTCACTGAGTTACAATATTTTTCTCCTACACTATTTTCTAATGATCTCAGGGCTGCTAGGAATTTTGAGGATTGGCTGTGTGACGCCATCCGGTCGCAGGTTGATGTGTTCAGGTTGAAAACCGTTTCAGAGATTTTCAATCAGGCTTTGATCACAGAGGGGAATATGAGAGATGTAGATAGTGTGAACTAGGGTGGTTCGTCACCTAAGGGTTCTAGTGGATCTGATTCTGGGATGAAGCGGATTTTTGAGTACTCTCATGGTGTCAGTGGTGGTCAGACCCTTTTCTCAGGTGGTACTCTTATCTATCACAAATGTGGGGTTCCAGGGCATATGAGGTGGCAGTGCACGCAAAATCCAGTGGCGTGAAGAGGTTGTGGTAGGTTGGTCCATCTCCACCTTTTCTCCAGGTCTTTTCCTCCAGGGCCCAGTGAGTAGGGGTCTATACCTACTCCACAATCTGGTGCTGGATCGACAGGATCACGTCAGTCAGGCAGCTGGAGTGCTGCCGGCCGATCAGTTCGTGGCAGTAGACGAGGCAGAGGTTATCAGGTGTATGACTCTCAGCGCCAACAGGGCGGGTCTGCTCAGGGTAGCCAGGCTGTGACGCAGGGCCGTGGTACCGACCGGTTGTATACAGTCGAGCCTGCGCCATAGGATCAGTATGTCGAACCATCTACTGTATGAGGTACGATTCTAGTTGCCTCTATGTTAGTATCAACTTTATTTGACACAAGTGCTTCTCACTATTTTATATCGGAGGTTATTATTGGATGTTTGGGCCTCGATGTTGAGTCATATCATGGTATGATCACGTTAGATACCCCATTAGGTATCCATTCAGAGGGCGTTCGTCGTTGTTAGAATTTTCCCCTCAAGGTGGGCAGTTACCTTTTCGTGTGGAACCTGTATGTTTTGGATATGATAGGTTTTGATGTAATAATCGGGATGGACTGGTTAGTTCCCTATAGATCCTAGATTGGATGCTATCATCAGAGGGTGGCATTTACGTCACTAGAGGGCATCATGCATATGCATAAGGGATAATGGGATCTTAGTGCGACACGAGCAGGATCGGAACACCTGAGTTTAGGTGGTGTCACGACACAGGTTTCCAGTCTTTATCTCAATGACCAAGGGTTATAACCCTCTGTTTATCCTCATATGGTGGAACATTTCAGTGATGTCTTTCCTAATGATTTCTCTAGTCTACCTCCAATGCGAGAGGTTGATTTTACAATTGATCTTATACCAGGAGCGGCACCAGTGACCATTCCTCCTTATTTGATGGCACCTAAGGAACTTCAAGATCTCAAGAGTCAGTTGGAGGACATGGAAGAAAAATGTTTTATACATCCCAGTACTTCTCCTTGAGGATCACCGGTTCTCTTTGCCAAGAAAGAAGATTGTACCCTTCATCTTTTCATGTATTATCATAAATTAAATCAGCTGACTATCAAGAACCGATATCCTTTTACTAGAATTGATGACCTCTTCGATCAACTCTGAGGTGCGAAGGTGTTTTAAAAAATAGATTTGAGGTCGGGCTATCACCAGGTGCGTGTTAAGACTTCAGACAACCCTCACACAACGTTCAGAAGTAGGTACGGTCTCTATGAGTACATAGTCATGCCGTTTGGGCTTACGAATGCACTTGCAGTGTTTATGGATCTTATGAATCAGATTTTTCACCATTACCTTGATTCTTTTGTGGTTTTAATTGTAGATGATATCTTAGTCTATTCACGCTCGGGAAATGACCATGCAACCCATCTTGAGATCATGCTGAATACACTAAGAGAGAATTAGCTTTATGATAATCTTAGTAAAAGACACTTTTGGATAAATAAGGTTCACTTCCTTGGTCACACTATTTTTGAGTCTAGTGTTTTAGTTGACCCTGAGAAGGTGAGTGCTGTAATTTCATGGGAGCATCCCAAGAAAGTATTTGATATCAGGAGTTTCATGGGGCTTTCCGGATATTATAGGCAGTTCATTCAGAACTTTTCATGCCTAGCAGCACCAATTACAACTTTGAAAAAAAAGAGGATGAGATTCGATTGGTAAGAACCTTGTGAAGTAGCTTTTTTAGGAACTGACGGGCCGACTAAATTCAGCACCGATACTGATATTTCCGGAGCCAGAGAGTGCTTATACGGTCTATTGTGACTCATCAGGTATCAGGCTTAGAGAAATCTTGATGCAGGACGAGCGAGTCATTGCATATGGTTCTCATCAGTTAAAGCCTCATGAATGGAATTATCTGACACACGACCTCGAGCTCGCAGCGGTTGTACATGCCTTACGCTGTTGGAGATAATAATTTTTGGGAGAGCATTTTGTGGTATTTACTGACCAAAAAAGCCTCAAATATATCTTCACTCAGTCGGATCTATATCTCAGGCAACACAGGTGGGTCGAGTACATGCAATACTTTGATTTTGAACTTTCCGACACTCCTAGGAAACGAAATTCAGTAGACCATGCACTAAGTCAGAAAACTCAGTCACAAGTGGTTCGGGAATATATTGAGGAGTGGAAGCTAATGTCCCTTTTTTCAGAGATGCATGTTGAGGTTTAGGAGGGTCAGGGTCAGACTGTTCTCTCTGCCTTAGTGGTGACAACTACTCTTTTGGAATGGGTCAGGGCAAGGCAGTTATCAGATTCAGAAGGCCTTGTTATGCAAGAAAGTGTCACTGATGATGCCTCTATAGATTGAACTATGGATGAGGGTGATACTTTATTGTTCCGGGGGCCGTATGGGTCCCAGCAGACATTAAATAGGAGATGATGAGGGATTTCCAAGCCTCAACATGAGAAGCTCACCCAGGCATCCCCAAAATGTATCGTGAGTTGCGAAAACAGTACTGGTGGCCTAACATGAAGTGGGAGATAACTGGTTTTATCACACATTGTTCCACCTGTCAGTAGGTGAAGGCGGAACATCAGCATCCGACAGGGCTTTTGTAGCCATTTTCCATTCTGAAGTAGAAATGGGATGATGTCTCTATGGAATTTGTAACCAGTTTACCCAGGTCACCTCATGGCAATGATGAAGTATGGGTTATCGTCGACCATCTGATGAAGGTTGCACATTTCTTACCAGTGCGGGAGACCTTCACGGTTGATGACATAGGAAGACTGTATGTCAAGGAAATAGTAGGCCTTCATAGAGAACCTCGTTCGGTTGTCTTGGACAGAGATCCTTATTTTACATCTCGGTTCTAGAAGGGTTTATATAGGGCCTTGAGTACACAAGTACTTTTGAGCATGGCCTATCACCCGTAGACTGCCGGACAGACTGAGCAGACTATACAGGTACTAGAGGATATGTTGCATGAATGTGATCTCAATTTTGGAGGTTCATGGGAGAAACACATTCCTCTTGTCGAGTTCAATTATAAAAATAGCTTCCAGGCTACCATTGAGATGGCTCTTTATGAAGCCTTATATAGTAGGCCTTGTCACTCACCTTTGTGTTGGCTTGAAGTAGGGGAGGCAGCTGTTCTAGGACCACATCTTGTGCAGGAGAATACAGATAAGATATAGATTATCAGGAAGCATATGCAGACAACTCAGTCTAGACAGTAGTCTTATGCTAACAAGCACCAACAACCTCTTGAGTTTGAGGTTGGGAACCGGGTTTTCTTGAAGGTCTCACCCAGGTTGGGGCAAAGACGTATACGAAAGTAGGGTAAGCTTTCACCAAGGTTCGTAGGAGCCTTGGAGGTGATAAAGAGGGTCGGACCAGTAGCTTACCATCTTGAACTTCCACAGAGATATAAGGCCATGAATGATGTTTTTCATGTATATCAGCTATGCCGGTACTTTTCAGATCTGACTCATGTTTTTCATCCTGATGAGGTTGAACTATATATGGATGCTTCCTTCGTGGAGTATCCGATGCGAATTGTTGACCGGAGGGTGAAGACACTCTATGGCAGGTCCGTTCCTCTGGTACATGTGCTATGGCAGCACGGTCGGGTACAACACTAGACTTGGGAGAGAGAGGCTAATATATGTTCTCAATGGCTAGAGCTTTTCATTGGTGATGTCTCTTTACCCTTGGAAGGCCAACCGGGGACAAGTTGCTTTCAGGAGGGGAGGTTGTAATGACCCGAATCTTTGGAAAAGGTATGGATCGTTATTTTTTCTTTCAAATATTTCCATTAAGCTTGTTTAATGTGTGTAGCATCCTAAGGAACGTTCGAGGAGTGTTCAGGGTTTGTTCGAAGCTTGGGAGTTTGAGAAATGGGCTTACAGGCAGTGGTACATGGCCTGCGCACGGTCTGCGCATGGTTTGGGATAAACCGTGCGGCTGTAGACAGGGGCACCTGCAGGGGCACATGACCATGTGGACCAGGATGCATGGACCTATAGACTTTAGTCTAGAGGCTGGTAGATGCACACGACTTGCGCACGGTTTGGGTAAACCGTGCCCCTAAACCGTGCGACCCTGTTCTAGAGGTAGGGAGGTGCGCACGGTTTGTGCACGGTTTGGTAAACCATGTGCCTAAACCGTGCGACCCTATCCTGGGTGAAAATTACCATTTTCCATTACTTGTTTTAAAAGCCTTAAGCCTTATTTCTTTCTCCTTCCTGCAGATAGAACAGAGGGGATCCCTCTTTTGAGCTCCAAAACCCTGCTCCCTCTCTTTTTATGGTGGATTCTTCCCCCGGTGTCTGAATCTTGATCCAACGGAAGCATTGGATCACCCTCAGTAAGACTTACCTCATGCACCTATCTTTCCTCAGTGAATCTTTCCTTCTGTATTGCTATTTTGATGCAGGCTCATATGCCCTATTTCCAGGGCATTAGACTAGAACTCAGATCTCTTCCAACCTACTACGAATCTGAGGTCAATATCAAGTGAGCCTACGTCTACAGCTCTAAGGTAGGTGGTAACGTGGATTCCATTTTGGGATTTCGCCTTTTTGAGTTATTTTCATTGTTCAGTGGTTTGTAATTCGCCAAACCCCTTATTCATAATGATTGCTTCATTTTTAAATGACCCGTGTGGTATGAGATTGATGAATCTAACCTTGTTAGGGTGTTTAGATGAGGGATGGACTGGGTAAGGTCATCCATAGGTGATATTCCTTGAGATTTGGACCTTTTTCACCTTTGGACCTTAACGATATGTCTTGAAATGGCATTTTCCATGTTAGGAAAATGAGATGACTCGGTTTGAGGATGGTTAGGATGAGATAGCCTGAACCCCTTGAATGAATTGAAATGTATGTTTCCTTGAGATGTGATTATGTGATATTATAAGACGAATTTCCTTATAATTTGTGAAATGATATAAGATGTATTGACTTATACATATTGTGATGTGAATGGTGATATCATACTGTGTTGAAATGCTTGTGATAATCTGTGTGTGGATGGGAGGCATTCTTACCCTGTTCCAGATGAATCTCCATGTGTGGGCAAGAGGCATTCTTAACCCGTTCCAGACGAATCTCCGTGTGTGGGTGGGAGGAATTCTTACCTTGTTCCAGATGAATCTCTGTGTGAGGGCGGGATGCATTCTTACCCCATGAATATATATCCTTTATGGGTGGGAGGAATTCTTCCCCATGCCAGTTACCGTGCTTGTGGATGAGAGGCATTCATACCCCGTGCCAGTGAAGATTGTTACATATGTGAGAAGCATGGATGAGAGGCATGCTTACCTCGTGCCAGTGATAACTTATAACTATGTACTTATTCCCCTGGTGATTGTTCAGAATACCAGCCATGAGCTGAAGCAGGTAGACTCGCCAGGTGTCCTTCTGGAACCTGAGCGGGAGGGTTGTTTATTACTTTGATTTAATTATTTGCAGTTTACTACACATTGTTTACTTTGAGAACACCTATTTGAATTACATGTAGACATCGTTGGTGGTGGCCTACTGAGACTTGTCTCACACCCTACTCGGGCAGCCTCCTTGGCACCCATGTAGACTTTACTACTGCAGGTACTAGTAGGGGAAAGTTCCCAACTTCAGGTTGTTGATACATGTATGTTCTAGCAGGAAATCTAGAGCATAGGATCGAGGTTGGCTAGAGATGCTCGTGGACTAATTTTGTTCTCTTTTTGTATTACTATATAGCATGCTTGCCAGCTATTCCTACTGTATCATCATGCCATACATCCATTTTTTATTAGACACTGCCTATGAGACTTTTGTATATCTATCAGGGTTTTTATCACTTCTATTGTTTGGTTTTTATGTTCCCATTTTTTTCTCCTGGTTACCATTGGTTGTGCTTCCGCTATTTTTATTACTTTGCTGCTATACCGCTGTGTACTCTGACATGGGGGTACAGTCACCCCATTGATGTACCATTACACCCCCACTGCTAGTCGGTAGCCCCTGGGCAATAGGGAGACGAGCCATGGGTCATGTGGCCAACCGGGCTCGGGGCTCGGGTTGAGGGGAAGCCGGGTCCGAGACATCACATTCTCTAAAAATAAATCATCTCATGTTATATTAGAAACAATTAGAATATAGGATCCTTCAAATCCAATTTCACTTCACCCAAGAATACCATTCCTTTGAAAATTAATAGATACATGAAATAAAAATGAATAATTTATACCTTACACAATTAAATTTCTATCATCGTTGCCTTCGTTCGATGTTTGATGAAGATTTCTAAGAAATATCTAGATGGTCTTTCCCACCGAGGTGTATCCACAAATTTTATCTTACCACCCAAACTCTTTCAGTGGGATAATAAAAATTTTCATGCTATTATATTTACTCCAAAGAAAGAAATAATAGAATAAGGGAACTTTTATGGATGAATAGTTTCTTTTGTGATTTCTTAATAACATTGCACACCCCAACTCAATAGCCTAAAATACTTTATTTAGGCTAAAGGGATAGACCTCAATTCTTGTATTTACTCATCCATTTCATAGAAATATGAGTAAAGAATTCACACATATATCATGTAACAATAAACCATTTATCTGATAGACATTTCATATTATGAAATGGTTAGTTAATAATTTCCAGATGTGAAGGAGATTCACAACATTTTGATGTATCACAACCATGCTGTTTGAATCATACCTTTTAATTCCTGGCACAATGATTCAACAATATTCATAAAATATGACCATATATATAAGTACCTAACACATTCCCATATGAACAATATCCATATCACCATAGACTTTTATAAAAAACTTTTTCCATATGCTTGTTGTAAGCTATGTCAATCCTTATCACACTATAATATATGAATGAATTTATGGAATATTCCTTTTAATACCATGGAATTGGATTTAATTAGACAGTTCAATTTCACACAGAGGGTGAGATATATATTCTTTTATTAGTATAGATGGGGAAAATCCCCTCATAATTTTTAAAATTAATGTATTATCACTTATAGTGCACAATGTATATGGTACCTCATCATGAGTATTTTTCATCACTGTATTCATTAATACATCAAAGTTTGTGATTAAAGATGTATATTAATAATGATAATACATATAAATACCCATTAACATTTTCATCGATAGGAATATAAAATAACACAATACATATGGGGTATTCATATTGATTGGTCTATCATTATGGACTTCCATCTTGGAGATCATCATGTTTAAACTTCAGGAGAAAAAGACTCAAGGTCATATGAGTCTTAAACACTTAATCGTCAAACATCATCTTCATCTTGTTATAAAAATAAAATAAAACATATTTTAATTTTTTAGAATATTTTTATAGTACATCTAGAATAAGATTATATAGTAGAAACACTATACAATTTTGATATTCCAAATAAACTACTGGAATTTTAAAATTAATATTACACATAAAAACAATTATTAGGTAATATGATATTTATTAATACATTAAATATTGAATGTATAAGGTCAGCTGGTTCATGTAATTCATCTCCAACAAATTCATGGGGTTCAAAAAAAGTACATTTATTGATTTTTTGATTCTATATCTTGTTATGAGACACACCTTGATCACTTATATGTAGTCAAGGTGATAGAAATTGGCCGGAAAAAAATATTATCCTTTGATTATTTCAATAATTAATAGCATTATTTTAGAACATTTCTGTATAATAAATTAAACATTAGTTTACACAACATTGTGTTTAAGTCCCTTCCCAATGCATCTATAAATGATTATATATATATATATATATATAACAAACGATATTATAAAGAGTTATTTATATTAGAATTATTTTTTAATGTTTTTGTAGATGTGGGTTTAATATATTAGTTTAACACAGTGATAAATCATTAAATTAGATTTTGAAACAAGATGTATTGTTGAAGGTAAAATATCTGGTTTTAGGCTCCCCCATGGGTACTATTGTTAGAGATGCAATGGCCTCCAAGGTATTGATGGACCAAATAGACACCCTGAAAAATTCCCTCAGCCAATGAAGATCCACCAAAAAAACCATAATGATGAATAAAAAATACTAAAAAATATAGATTCTTTATCATTAACTGGTTTATCTAAAAGGGTTTTGAGTTGATTCATGGTTCGTATAGACAAAAAACAATATCCCCACCAGCCTCTCCATGACCCCCATATGTTTCATATGATTTTTATGATGTGGACAATTATTTCCATCAGCCAATGAACATGCATGATTTAATAATAGATCTAGAATAGATTAATTGTAATTTTTCCGGAATGGATAATTTTTATTTGTTGTTTAATCTTATGTGATAAGTTTTTGTTATATTGGATTTTGGGATAGACGAGATACAAATGAATTGATACTTGGTCAAGAGTGTCGATTCCCTTGATGTCATTTTGGTATTTTTTAGACGGTTATATATATATATAATAAAAAAATACTATTTAAAATACATATAAAAATTAATTTAAATAATTTTTTTGTCATATATAAAAAAATATGTAAACTGTTTTAAAAATACTTCTCTTTTATTCAGAATTATCGATAATTACATAATTCTAAAGTATAACTAAAAACCAACCTAGGAAACCCCTATAATAGGAAGGGGACCTCCACATCCCCTATGAATTTTCCATGTGTGATTTAGTCAGACTTTTCCAACATTCTAATAATAATATATTAATTGTTGTCATACATAAACAATAAAATATAATTTAAAATACAAATAAATAAAATAAATCATACATAACATAAATATTATGTAATATTATAAATAAAAAAAGTTAATATAATTAATAAATATTATGATAAATAATAATAAATAATAGTAAATAAGAGTTAATAATAATTAATAATATTAGTTATTAATAAAAAATAATTTCAAATATTTAAAAATAAATGATAATAATTATTAATAATTATTAAAATTAAATAATAATTAGTAATAATTAATAAAAACAATTAACATTAATTAAAACTTATAGTAACAATTAATAATAATTGAAATTACATAATCATAATTATCTAATAATTGAAAATAATTATAAATAATTAATAATTGATAAAAATAAATTCGTATGAATTATAATTATTACTAAGAAGTATAATTATTATTTATTAATTAAAATTAATTATGATTATAAATTATTACTAATTATTATTAATTATTACTAATATTATTAATATTTATTAATTAATTGTAATTATTAGTAGTTATTATTATTTATTATTATGTTTTTTTTATTTTAAATAATAACTATTTATTATTATAGATTATTTCGAATTGTTACTAATCATTACCAATTACACTATTTCTTTTCATATATATAATATTTTATTATTATTATTGATATTTTATTTTAATTATTTCTATATTTAAATACATGTTTTTGGTTATGTATTATTATTATTATTATTAATATATAATTGTTATAATTCTTGAAATTTCAACACGAATCCCACATGGAAAATTCAAAATTGTTGTCAAAGTCCCCTCCCCTCTATAAGAGTTTCATGGGTGGGGTTTATAGTTATATTTTAGAATTACTTAAATACAGATAATTACAAATAAAAAAAGTAGTATTTTTAATGTTGTTTAAAATTTGGTTAAACATATATATAAGAAAATTGAAAAAAATTAACATTAAAATTAAAATTAATTTTAAAAACAATATAAAATTTATTTTATGTTATATATATATATATATATTATAATAAATACCAAAAGAGTGTTAAATGAATTCATGCACTCAGAAAAACATTAATTCATTTGATATTATTTCCTGAAATGTCTGACCACCTGTTTATTTGATGGACGAACAACCAAGATTCCAACATAAAACCATATAGCATATACATTTTCTAATAAAATAAAAAAACCAATTTCTATTTTTTTTATAATTAACACACTCATAATCTGGCATCAATTGATGCATGTGTAGTGGATAATGGAAATAGTTGTCAAAATCATAACAGAGAACATGGGAATTTTTTTTATCATGGGGATATTGGCCGGTATATTTTTTTTCTCTATAAATTGTACAACACCTCAGTATCAGGTAGTGAAAAAAGTTGAATCAAATAGTTCATTACATTTTGGAGGTTTTTGATTCTTCATCTTGGTTTGTTCTGTGGATATGCAGTGACTGAGAGAGAAATCCAGAGCTTACATTCATTCCATACACATATTGGGGACAATTTGACCTTAAATAGTAATACTTATGGAGGAGATTAATGAGTGATATTATACATTTTAGGACACATATTGACATAAAATCAAATTTAATGATTTATCCATCCATCAATCTAATGATTCAATTTTAAGAAGTGTAAAACATAAACTCAGTATAATACCTATTGAAATTATTTTTTATAAAATATTTTATTATATATATGTTGACATATAAAGGATTTATCAATGGAATTAACTATAATTTTGTGTAAATGAATGATGAATCGAATATAGAGAAGTGTTCAAAATGAAATCTAATCGTTTCTAAAACACATTATGAAAACAATTAGGAAATTTTCCCCTCACATTGACTATGTATAAGTGACTTTGATGTGTTTTATAATGCGATAAGGAATCAAAACATATATTATACACATTATTTTGAACCACATAACTTTGTTAGAGATATTGTCCTTTAATCAACAAACATTGTTCATTTGGTTATATTAGTAAATATCATATTTCATAGTATTTCTTGTTTTCCATACCATTAATATGATTTCTTTATTAAAGTATTTCTTATAACAATATTTTATTGAAATTATCAAATATAAAGAGAATATAGAGATATTATACCAATATTCTTAAAAATGTGTCCTATGGTCCAGATAATAGGAGTCTAACAAGATAGAGATGTTGTTTGAGTATCAACTATAAGAGACTCATATGACATTGAAACTTTTTCTCATTATATTTTCACTTGATGATATCGAAAATGAAAGACTATAAGGATAGACCAATCCATAAGAATTGAACATATTTTATGTTTTATTTAATATTCTTATCTACAAATGTTTTTATTGGTTTTTATACATATTATTATTGTTATTTTATATCCTGAATCATTTACTTTGATATATGAATATAAACTATGATGACATATGTTCATGATGATGTAACTTATACTCAATGCATCATAAGTGTTATGAAATTAATTGAATAAGTTATTAATGTACTTTTCTCATCCATATTGATAGAATATAATATTTGTGGGACATTTTACAAAATAAAAAAGTATGATTAAATCAATATCTATGGCAGTGAAAGGGTTATTAAATTATTCCATTCACATAATATATTAAAATAATTCTTATCGTAGGTAACAATAATAATATAGATATTGAGATTTGTTTCAACAAAAAGTCTATATTTAATTTGATGATATGGGGATATCAAATGAAATACCTTAGAAAATCATATTTTATTATTATAAGTGAATCATCATGCCTTGAATTGTATCATATAGTTAATTCAACACTATTGTGATGCATCAGAAGGATGTGAATCACTATCTAATTCGAATATCATAAACCAAAAGTTTATAATATTCAAAAATTATAGAGATATGAATGAAGGATACATTAAATGTAATGGAATTCACAACTTATATATTTATTAAATGTACTAGTAACCCGATATATTAAGGAGAATTCTCTAGACTTTATGATGGATATTATGCTATTGAGTTTAGGTGCGTGATCTCATAAAAAGGTCACTAGCCAAAATTCTCCCATGGATCTCCCATTAATTTTATTTATTTGAGATACAAGTATGTCATTAAAAATATTATGTTCCTTCCCAAAGAGTTTGGGTGATTCAATGAGACATGAAGATACACTTTGTAGGGAATAACCCCTCGGTTGTTCCTTTGAAATCTACATCTATAAGACGCATTCCTTAAGCATTACTTAATCTTGAGTTAAGTTGATAATTCGATATTAATTATATTAAATGAATGTTTCATGTTTAGAGGTTTAAAGAATTTAGCTAAAACATATACATAACAACTTGATTATTAAAATTTAGACACTTCTACTATAACCAATCTTTTTCACAATAATAAAACTCTTTAAATAAAACAAGAATTTTTTTCTAGATAAAAAATGTCTTGAATTATTCCTTCCTCTAACCATTCCTTATACTATTTGAAAAATATTTCTAAATCTTGGGATGAGAATAAAAATCTCAGTAAATGATATAAAATATATAAATAAAAAATCAGTCTATTAATACATAAAAATAAATTAAATCAAACTTTTCAATCATAAAACATAATCTATTTAACATACCTCATGAAATCATAAGATTCATGAATAACTAAATGAAATCATAAATCATAAACGTAACTTATGGAATCCATAACATGATTATATTGTAGCTTTCACAGCTACCTATGGAGTATCCTTTATAGTTATGTTTGGAACACCCAACATAGAATATTCCATAAATATCATAGGAGAAAACATAATGTTTACCTCCATCACATTACCCAATGCATTTGAGAGCTATCATTGGCTCACCCAACCTAGGTTTATCATTTAACCACCTATATTTGGTTTATCATGTAACCACTTGTAAAAACTCCAAGTACCATTACATAAAAATAACACATAAAATATTTAAAATTTCAAAATTTCACTTATCAATCACAAGAAATCAAGATATTGAAATATTTAACACATTTCCATATACATTTAAAAATTATAAAATAATATTTTTTAATCAAAGTGTCTCATACCACTTTGAAAAATTTGACAGAAATTTACACATTGAAACATTCATGTACATATAAATAAATCATTAAAACCATTTTGAAAACATGGAAATTAATGAGAAATAATTAGAATAAGAAATCTTGAATACATTTAAATCAATGTTTTAGTTAAAGAGTCCATTACCACTTGAGAAAACACTTGAATAAAAATAACTAAAGGATAACATTAAAAAAAATATAATATCATTTTAATAAGGATATTCATGATATAATATGTCAAAGGGTAGTATATACACTATATGAAAGTGAATTGGTCCATAACATCAAATAAGTCTCAATAGGATGTAAATTTGGATGAAATCCATTAAAAAGATTGTATCCATAGATTAAATATAAATCAATGACATAATTATGTGTGAAAAATATAAATACACCCAATATAAGAGGATATACAGTGTAATACAATAATAGGTCATACACACATATTATTGAAAAAAAACCAATGACATGGATATTTTAATCGATAAAATGAGATTGAGTTATGATTTCCCTAAAAGTGTTTGTATAAATGACATAATAATTTATCAATGGGATGATTATGTGTATTAACTTTACACCCATAAAAAGGGATGTGTAATTTATAACATAAAAAAAAATAATGATTCCATAAATAATCTTGTCATAATATAATCAACGAAGTATGCATAAAACCCATTGAGTGGAAATTGAGTTCCGAAATTTCCTTACAAAGAACAATTTTTTAATAAAATAGATAAATTATTTGAATTAATTATAATTACACATAAATCAAGTATAAATACAAGGTATTTTATCAAAAAAAATTCTCACATAATCAAAGCACGACATAATCAAGAATTAGAATATTATCCCAGTGAATGAAAATTGGGTTAAGAAGTTACCTTACCTTGAGTCTGACTTGTCTCATTCATTAATTATATTCATAAATAATAAACCTTGGTTAATTTATACTTTATTAAGAACATTTATCAATTTTATTATATAGTTTATATTACTTATCTCCATGTTATGAAAATTACATAATTATTTAAGTTTATATCGGTTAGTTTACTGATATTCGGTACTAGAGTCGAAAATCAACTTGTTTGATATAAATTGTCCATGTGATAAAAATTGCATAATATCTAGAATATTATTCATAATTTAAATATCATATATATACATTATATATGTATTTATATTTTCCATAATATTTTGAGATAATAAATGAGATTCACTGTTCATAGAGACAGTAGGTCGAATGTATGCATGACCGCTACTTTCATTTTAGTGTCACATTAAAAAAATAAAAATAAAATGATATAAATGTATATTATATTACCATTCTTATATTTATTTCAGGTATGAATCATATTATTAATAAAACAATCCTTTATACGTTCCATGTATAACATGAAAGATTTATATAACTTTGAGGGGGCGGTAGTGCACACTTCCTCAAATAAAATTATCATATTTACACATCATGAAAGCATAAAGTTATGTTTTAAATAAAAATTAAAGATTAATAGATACAATATAAATATAATATATATCATATATAAATATACTTTCATCATTATGTCCACCATAAAAGGTGGTAGAGGAAAATTGAACAATCATCATTTTGGGAGGCAGTAGTTATCTATACACATAAACAGTAAGTTTGTGTCCATTAGATAGAGGTGTGTGTAAGTGAAGTTTGAATACTTCTCAAAAAAAACATCATAGTATATTGAGGATACTTTCTTTATTATGTAATCAATGAATAATAATATAATATGGAGTGGAAAAGGAAAATAAGGGAAAGGATCTTGAAAGAAGATGTTACCTGTAAATCAGGTAACTTCATTTGATTTGAGACAAAAGGCTTCCTTGAATTCTTTTAAGCCCACGGTAATTATTATTTAAGAAATTTAGGGACGTTGGGAGATTACTTAAGTAGAATTTGGACGAGACAAGGGTATTTGGAGGTGTGAATAAGTGGGTAGAGGAGGTGTCCTTTTATAATGGGGAAGAGGGACAGTTTAGGAATGTCTTGAAATATTAATTTATTATAAATTTGAATTCAATTAAAAATAGTCCAAAACTAATTTAATTATAATATACTATTATTTGGGTTTTAATACACATCATTCAATAATTTTTAAACAAGTTTTCATTATTTTTTTGTATCTTTATCGTTTTTATTTAACCCTGATTTTACCCTTTTAATCTTATAATGATATCATGTTATTTACACATTGTGGGTTAATGTAATTACCATATCAGGTCAAACGTCCCACCAAAAATTCATTAATGAAATACTTGGACTAATCTTAACCATTTGGAAGAATATTATATTTTGAGGAATTTAATATCTTATAATAATCTATTTTATATTTTATGTTGTGAATTACTTCAATTTTGGACACTATTCATACATTATTTTTTTACAAATTTAGAACAACTTGATTCATTTGAGAAAAAAAATTAAATCAACCAAAAAATTACATATTCAATTATTTAATTCGTGGATATTATTAATTATGAAAAATAATATTTATTTTAATATTTATAATATCATTTATTTTAATCCTTTATTAACGAAGCAATCACTACATCATTATTTTGTCATAATTAAAATTATTTATATAATGTATAAAATTTATAAATATAATACCATGATTTAGAAAATTCTTTTATATTTTTAATTACTATTTATAGTTGAATATATAATTTATATAAACCAAATTAAAATTGTTTTATCGTGGAGATATATGTTTATGTTATATTTCCCTTGGGATTAAATTATAAATTATAAAAGGTCATTATCACACCCAAGTGGATTCATGGGGTTATAAAATCCACAAAATTATTTCCACGGTCATCCATATTTCATAATATAGGATTATGACACATTTAGGGTAGTTTTATATTATTATTATATTATTTTTTACCCTTTTTTCTTGGTTTACCCTTTAACCAGGGAAAATAAAAATAATTACGGAAGTCATTATTCATAGAATCTAAAAATATAAGGTACTTATTTATAAAATTTAGAAATTTTGATTGCAAATATGGAATCCATTTTTGAAAAATTAATAGAACAAAATTTGCATAAATTATATTAAAATAAATTCCCATTGTCAAAACCAAAAGCAGGTTTTTATGAAATAAATACTATCATAATATTGACATGTATTTATATACAATTTAAAAGTGAAATTACTTAAAATAACCAAAATTGAATTAAATGGTAAATAATTAATCCAAATAAAAATTAAAACCAATCAAATTTACAATATAACTATATAAATAAATTTGATAAAAATGCAGTTTTTAATTAAAATGATGTATTTTCCACTATTCATAAAAAATGAACTTTACCATAAAATTAATAAAAAATTTACCAAATAAAATTAGATGTTCTTATTCTATAGAAAAAGCTTATTTTTTCAAATAGAATATATAAATGTCACATAAACTTGATTTAAAAATGGATTTCCTTTAAAAGGAGGTAAAACCACCTTTTGAAAATATTAGAGTATTGTATTCTTAAAATTGGATTCATTCTCATTTTAAGCTTCCAAAATATATTGTATAAATGTAAAAACATTAAAAAGATATGTAAAATTATAATATAGTTAATTCTTTTCATTCTATCCAATACTATGACTAGGCGATAACTTCCATTTAAAATAATAATAATAATATTTTATAATTTTTTAGTATAACTCAATTTTGTGTGCAATGTAAGATTTTAGAGAAACCCTTTGTTGTGTGTCGGGTACACTATCGGAAAAAGAGTCCACATTGACGTAAAATTGATAACTTATTGATTAATATCAGTACATATGTAAATGTATTATTCTATAAATACATGGGTCTTTAAATCATTACCCCTTTTGGAAATTTCTTCTTTTAAATTTTAAAATTGGGATTGGAAAATTCATTGAAAATACCACTTCGTAAAAAGAGTCAATAAAACTATAACTTAAAAAAAAGAAAGATAAGTACAAAGGTAACTTGAGATAAAAAATACTAGGAATCCATACTAGAAAATATCAATATGGAAGAGAGACTAACCATATTTTTCTGTTATAGAGTGATAGAAAAGAAGATCAAGAAAAAGTTAATAATATGAAAACCGCAAACTTGTGATGGGTTAAACATTCTTGGATTTCCCGATTGGAAAAGTAAACAGAAAAAATTTTGTTTTAATATTATTTTTATAAAGTTGAGTAATTTATTTTTGAGTTTGACTAAGAACATAAGGAAACTACTTAATTTTCAAGTAGAATTTCATCCTTTAATAAATATATACCAAAAACTCATCTTTTCTCCAAATGATGAGTATTCAAGATGAATTGGTCACACCTGAAGTACTAGTGTCAGCTTCTAGATAGTAATGTAATCCAAAAAAGATTAACTATATATTCATTCTGTCTTGAAAAATTAACTGGAACTAATATGGTTAGTACAAGATCAGATAATACCCTAAAAATAACAATCCTTTATAAATAACAGGATTACTTTTAATCACCAAACTTCAACAGTAAAACCGAAAGTTCAACAAAGACAATTTGAAAAATAACTATCCATAAAATTCTTGAAAATAATCCAAACTAAAATTGAATCCCAATATTCAGAATTATTTGATCACAAATTCTTCCACAATAAATCATAACATCTATCCAAATAACATCCACTACTCTTAAATTAACATATTTAAAGTAAATCAACATAATCACACAATCTATAATATAGGTTATTCATTTCCATAAATAACCCGAATCACCATATGTCCATAATAAAAACAAATATTCCTACAAAATAAAATTCAACCATTACTCCTCAAATGAAATCTCATAGTATTCTATTTTCCTTATGAATAATTGTTCCCAATAGAGTGAACGTCTTCAAAAATAGCATTCATCACTTAATCACCAAACCGTTTTTCTTTACTGAGGATATCCATTTGATAAATCATAATTTCCCAAAATCAACTTATTCTTAATCTATAATATCATTTAACTAAAAAGAATAAGTCATATTGACCAGATAATTCATATAGGCCAGTGGTAAGTGATGTACCCTTGTCTCCCTTCAGTCATGGGTTTGATTCCTGTAGCCTTGTCGATCATGAAGGGGTTTCACCCATCTTGTGGGTTATCCCTTTTATAAAACTCAAAAATAACCCTACAAGATTTAACATAAGAGGTTTCCTTATACCTCTTATTTTGATCCCAACTCATAAAGGCCTCAACATTTTATTTCCTTAAGTCTTATATATATATTGACATTTTTTATATTTCACCATCATATGATAAAATAAAAGTATTCTTAATAGAAAGAACATTATACCTTGATCATGGTGTCCACCTCGTTTCATCGTCATCTTTATTCATGTAGATAGAAGGTCCATGAATTGAAAAAATGGTTTAGTGATTCATCAAAATAATTTTCTTCTTTTATCCAAATTCACATTTTATCACTAAGTTCATATGGGTGTTCACAGAAAAATATTTTCGGAAAATAATCATGTATGACATATAATTTCAAAACATATGATAAAATAAGATTTTTATAAAATAGTCGTACCAAGTTTGAGTTGAAACTTTCAATAAATGGTCCTTTTATAATACCATTAGTATGTGTTGAACGACTATATTTTAAAAGAAAATATAAATAGGTTTTGAAAGGGTCTCCTTCTTGATCACAATTTTCAAAATCATAATATGATTTAAAATCTTGTGATAAGGTAAAATATTTAAAAATTACTTGATAATATTTACCTTTCATGAAAAAATTGAGAATATTGGAAAAATAGGATTTGATTAAATATTACCCATGATCCACGATGGTATCGAGGTATAGTATAGGTGTTTGATATCTCGAACAATTTCTTACAAGTGAGTTGTAGGCTAATTTTTTTTTTCGAATCATCTAAACATGAATTTACCATAATTATTTTGATAAAGTCCCCTGGAAGAGATAATAATGTTGTTTGAGATACTCCCCCTTCCATTTGTAACCAACTTTCCTTGATATGAAAAAGTAATATTACAAGGATTTAACCGAAATAATAGTCATAGAATGTTACAATATGTTTAACCAAAACTCATAATCGCTAAATTTGTCTAAACCATTCATTTGATACAAACTATAAGGCCCCATCCATAAATGTTTCATAATGTTGAGTTAAGACGCTAATTTGACATTAATTCACTTCAAATATATTTTTAGGTTTGGAGCTGTAGAGAACTATGACATAACTTATCCATAACAACTTTATTATTGCAAAGTATACACTTTTACTCTAACCAATATTTTTCACAATAATAAAACTCCATATATAAAACATGAATTCCTTTCATGACAAATATCTTCTTGAATTGTTCCTTTCTCTAACCCTTCCATATACCATGTGAAAAAACATTTGAAAGACATGGTATGAGCATAAAAAGCTCAGTAAGGGATATAAAATAATTAATGAAAAAAATAGTCTATGAATACATAAAAACCAATGCAATCATAATTTTCAATCATAAAAAATCTCTTTAACATACCACATGAAATCATAAAATTTATGAATAACACATAGAAATCATAAATCATAAAGGAAACTTGTAGGATCCATAACATACATACATTGTAGCTTTCACAACTACATAGTTAGTAACCTTTATGGTTACGTTTGGAATGTCCATCATATTATATTAAATAAATCTCTTAGTATAAACCTTAATGATTACCTCTATCACATTACCCAATGCATTAGAGAGCTATCACAACCTCACCTTCCCTAGGATTATCACTAAACCACTCATATTTGGTTTATCACATAACCCCACTTCAAATTTCCAAGTACTATTACATAATCATAACACATAGAAGATTTTAAATAACAACATTTCACTTATCAACCACAAGAAATCATTTCAATATATTTAAATATTCAATACATTTCCATAATCATTTAAACATTTAAAAATATGATTTTTTAATCAATTTTTCCCATTACACTTTGAAACTTTTGATTATTATTTACACTTTTAAACACTCATGTACATATAAATACATCCTTAAAAACAATTTTAAAACATTGAAATTAAAGATAAATATATATAAGAATAAATCTTGAAAACATTTAAAACAATGTTTCAGTTAAAGATTCCCTCACCACATAAAAAAATAATTGAATATAAATAATTAAAAAATAAAATTAGATAAACTTATAATACAAAAATAATAAGTAGATTAATGATATAATTTTTAAAATGGATGTATATAAACCATATAAAAGTGATTTGGTGCATAACAACAAATAAGTCTAAATGAACTATAAATTGAGACCAAATCCATTATAAATATCGTATCCATAGATTAAGGATAAATCCATGAAATAATTATGAGAGAAAAATATAAATTCACCAAATATAAGTGGATATTCAGTTTAAAAAAATCATAGGTCATTCACACATATTCATGAAAAAACAAAACCAATGACAAGGATATGTAACAAGATGAAATGAGATTGAGTTAAGATTTCCAAAAAAATGTTCATATAAATAACGTAATAATTTATAAATGGGGTGATTATGTGTAGTAATAGTATATCAACATAAATAGAAGTGGAAATTACAACATAAATAAACAAATAGTGATTAATAAAATAATCATGGCATAATATAATCAATGAAGTATGCATAAAAAACCAATGAGTGGAAATTAAGTTTAGAAATTACCTTAAAAAGAACACTTTGTTAATAAAATAGATAGATTATGTGTATTAACTATAAATAAACATAAATAAAGTATAAATACAATATATTATATTAAAATTTATTTCTCACATAATAATAGCATGACATAATCAATAATTAGATGATTAACCCAATGAATGAAAATTGGGTTAAGAAGTTCCCTTACCTTGAGTCTGACCTGTCTCGTTCGTTCTTTATATTCCCTAATAATAAACATAGGTTAATTTATATTTTCTTTAAAACGTTTTCAAGTTAATTATTAATTTTATATTACTTATAATCATCTTATAATAATTACATAATTATTTAAGTTCATATTGGTCGGTTTGTCGATATTTGGTACATGAGTCAAAAATGAACTTGTTTGATGAAAATTGTTCATGTGGTAAAAAGTAAATCATATAAAAAAAATACTATTCCTGATTTAAAAATCATATATATAAAGTATATATGTATATAAAATTTCTATAAAATTTTGACAAATGAAATTAAATGCACCGTTCATGGAGATGGTAAGCTTACGTACGCATTAACAATACTTTCATTTGCTTATTATATTAAAAGAATAATAATAAAATGATATAAATGTATATTATAATACCAATATTATATTTATGACATGAATCTATCATAGGTTTAATAAAAACATCCTTCATACGTTCTATGTATATCATGAACGAGTCATATCACATTGATGGGGCAGTAGTCCACACATCCTCAAATGAAATTATCATATTTACACATCATTGAAATCATAAGGGTATATTGTAAATATAAATTACAAAAAAATAGAGAAAATATAAATATAATATATATCATATATACATACAATTACATCATAATGGTGACCATGTGATGTGGTAGGGGAAAATTGAATAAGTATCGTTTCGTTAGGCATTAGTTCACCATACACAGAAACAATATGTTCGTATCCATTAGATGGAGGTGTGTGTAAGTTTATTTAGAATAATTCTCATAAAAAAACTAGTATATTGAGGATAATATTTTTTATGTAATAAAATAATAATAAGAGTATATGGAGTGGAGAAGGAAAATAAAGGAAAGGAACTTGAAAGAAGACGTTACCTCTAAATCAGGTAACTTCTTTTGATTTGTGCCAAATGGCATTCTTGAATTGCGTTATTCCCATGGTAAGGCTTCTAGAAGTAAGGGAGGGATTTTGGGAAATAATTTGAGTATAATATGGATGAGTCAAAGGGATTCATAGGTGTGAGATAGTGGGTAGAGGTGGTAGCCTTTTATAAGAGAGAGTAGGGGCACTTTTGGAAATTCTTGAAATATTAATTTATTATAAATTCAATTTCTATTACAAATGGTTGAAAACTAATTTAATTATAAGATAAGATTATTTTTTTCGAATAACCATAATCCAATATTTTTTAGACAATTTTTCATTATTTTTATTATCGTTATCTTTTTTGTTTAACCCTTATTTTACCCTTTTTAATCTTATAGTGATATCATGTTATTTACACATTGTGAGTTAATGTAATTACTATATCATGTCAAATAACCCAAAAAACAATTCGTGACATATTTTTACTTATCTTAACCATTTTAAAAGTCATGGATATTTAGGAATTTAATATAATATAATAAACTATTTTATATTTTAAGTCATGAATTATGTCAATTTTGGACACTATTCATACTTGGCTTTTTTACAAATTCATAACAACATGATTCCTTAAAAAAAATATTAAATAAATCCTAACATGTCATATTCATCTATATAATTCATGGATGACATTAATTATGTCATGTAATATTTATTTTAATATTTATAATGTCATTTTTTGAATCCTTTATTAGTGAAGCAATCATTGTATCATCATTGTTTTATAATTAAATTTATTTATTTGATGTATATAATTTATAAATAGAATACCATGATGTAGGAAACTTTTTTATATTTATAATTACTTTTTATAGTCAAATATATCATTTATATTAACCAAATTAAAACTGTTTTAGTTAGGAGACATATGTTTATGTTATATTTACCCTTTCCTTAAATTAAAAATTATAAAAGGCCACTATCACACCCAAGTGGATCCATGGGGTCCTAAAATAGACCCATGAATTCCTATGGTCGGCCATATGTCATAAAATAGGATTATGACACATGTTAGGGTATTTTTATATTATTATAATATTATTTTTTACCCTTATTTACTTGATTTAACCTTTAACCAAGATAAATAAAAATAATTCCTGAAGTTACTATTCATAATGTCAAAAAATAAAAGGTACATATTTACACTATTTGGAGATTTGGATTCCAAATATGGAATTAATTTTTTCTAAATTCAAAACACATAATTTTCATAAATTAATTTATATTTAATTACCATTTTCAAAACCAAAAAAACGGGTTTTTAAGAAGTAAAAACTATCAAAAGATTGACAATTGTTTATGTGAAATTTAAAATTTAAATTAAATAAAATAACCAAAATTGGATTAAATGATAAGAAAATAATCCATGTAAACATTAATAACAGTTAAAATGACAATCTAACTATATAAATAAATTAGATGAAAATGCAGTTTTGAATTAAAATGCAATATGTTTCACTATTCATAAAAAATGAACTTTATCAGAAAATTACTAAACATTTCACAAAATTAAATTTTTATTACCTTCTTCTATAGAAGAATTTTATTTTTTCAAATTTAACATATAAAACTAAAAAAAACTATATTTAAAATGGGTTCGCCTTCATAAGGTGGTAAAACTACCTTTTGAAAATGTTAGAGTATTTTATGCTTAAAATTGGATTCATTCCCATTTTATGCCTCTAAAAGTTATTGGATAAATGTAATAACATTTAAAAAATATGTAAAATCATAATATATTTAATTCTTTTCATTCTTTCCAATTCCATGTCTCAGCGTTGACAACCATTTAAAATAATAATAATATTATTGTATTATTTTTTGGTATAAATGAACGTTGTCTGCAACAAAAGATTTCATATAATCCCATAGTTGTGTGTCAGGTACGCCATCAAAAAAATAGTTCACTTTAACATAAAATTAATATCTTATTCCAAAATGTTAATAGATATGAAAATGTATCATTCTATAAATACCGAGGACGTTACAACATCAATTACAGAATAACAACAACGATAACAAAAATTCCATACTGTAAGGTATATGATCATCATTTATACTTTTCATATGATATCAATTTTCTTGGCATGGTGTCCTTAAGTTATGTTTCCTTAGAATTTAATGAGTATGGATTATATTTTTTTTCCAATATGAATAAAGCCAATGTATTCATGGATAATCTGGGTGATATATTACATTATCCACTGACCAAACAAGAATGAATCACCACATGACTTTGGGAAAAGGTTTTTTGATTTTCTACCATGGTGGTACATGGTAAAGGTGATTATAATAGCTACAAAAATCAGATTTGGAAATTAGAAAAGTGGTGTTTTCTTCCATTGAATTCATAGTGAGAAAAATTCATGTGGGAATCCAAAATATAAGATAACTGAATATATGGTTTGTTTGGAGATATCAAGTGGTTCTTATGTTGAATTAACCATATATATAATTTATAGGAAGTTGAGAAATATGATGCATGATCTATGTGCTACACGTATATTATAAAACATGTATATTTGTAAATTATGTGTGTAAAACCAATTTTATGTTTATATTTGAAGGAATATTTATTTTTTAAGAATCCATCATTTTGTAACTATGGATGTAGGTTATGAAATCAGTGATGTGAAAAACATTGATGATGGTGGAGTTGAATCAAAAGTTATTAATTTAAGGTGATATATTTTAGAACCCAAATAAGAGTGTGTTATTTTCATAAAATTACATTGGAATTGTCCCAATGTTTTTTAGATAAATTCATAAAATCCAAATATTTGTACTGACATGTTTATAATTTTATGGAGATGGTTGTAGATGAACTTGAGGAACATTGATTTAACATAATGGACATCTGTAATTTTTGTTAAGCCCTGTAAGGAAATTAAAATGTATAAAATTCACATAACTGACTACCCCCACATATTATAATTCACCTACAAGAAGTTTGATGAAAGGGGTTTAACTCAAGTTTTGGAGATTTCAAACTACTAAATTCAGTTACTTACCTGAATACATCAGCTAAACGTAACAAAATTTTGAAATGTGTCAATGTATAGAAACTATATACGCAAATTAAAAAATATATAGGTTAATTAGAAGAAGATAGAAATTTTTTCAAATTTGGAAAAGTAAATCACCATAAATGGGATTATATGGCGAAAATGAATTTCGTGTTGTTAATTTGAGAAGAGTAAGAAAATTTAGATAAATTATATGATTTTGATCTAAAATATATAGATTAAGACATGTCAGAAAAAACTCAATATAATAATATCCATATTTATATATAACCTTCTTTTTTTGATCATGAAAATAGATTATATTCATACAGGTTCAGAATAATGATTATACTCAATATGATGATCCTCAGATGATCTTGTGAAAAATATAAAGGACACATTATATATCCCAATAACTAAAAAGTAAAGGTAACTCATCACATAAATACATATACTTTGTTCCCAGCCTCACCAAGACTATCTGTCACCACATAACACATACAATAGATAATATAATATAATATTAAATAATTATACACCGCTACATCTTCCCATCTCATTTTCCACTTTTTTCCAATGTCGCACGTCCAGATATATGTCTCTAATAAAGTAAGAGACCTCAAATTCACCTATACTGAAGAATCAAGACAAGCATTTCATACATCACATCATCTCACCATCGTATCCCATATCTCCATACAGTAATGGAGTAGTTTTTAGGACTAACCCAACACCATATATTGTTTATTATACATTGAGTATTATTCATCAATCCATCACAACCAATATTTATCGTAATGCACCCTAAGTCATCACAACCTGTGATCATCAAAACTATAATAATTCTTAGGATACTATATTCATAGATATAGGTTTTTGAAATAACCAAAAAACATTATATCCCTCTATACCCATATATTGGGAATGATAACCACCATGAATTCAAACGAATAATACATTAAAGGGAAGAGAGCATGGAAAGAGATGTGAGTAAGTCATTAGTTCCTCATCAACATGGATTTTGGGGAAATCCCTATCCTAGATTCCACTGGGTGTCAGTTTCACTAACGACATGGGTGGGGTAGTGAATGAAATCAACAAACATATAATATAAAATAGCCAAAACCACACTAATGGAATTTTAATAGCCTTAGGGTCAACAATAGATATCATCTCTCAGACACCTATCCACCACTACTAAGTACTAGATATAAAATTATCACCAAAACATTCATTTATATTTATTAAATTAATTATTTTCTTTTTGATATTTAATGAATATTAATTTGTTCATTTTTATTTAATTAATTTAATTTCATTTACATTTAATTAACCACTATGTAAATTTCAAGACCCCATGCATATTTTAATTGATTATGAGATTCTAAAAGATTATCATGATTTATATTTCATCATTAAAAAATCTCACAGTTTAACACATTCATTAATCTTATTAATTTTATAATTCATGGTACTCTAGGAATAATTTAAAGATACCATCAATGAGATGTGTAACTTAGAAAAACATGCTTCCATAAAAAGTGGGAAAGGAATGAAGCTAACCAAGCACCACATATATCCATAAATTTAAAATATTTATAAAGAATATAGCATCTAAATTTTATCACAATAATGGGAAACCCTAAATTCAAACTCATCCACCAATCCTTTCATGAACCCCAACATCGTCACACATGTCACCATGCATTGCACCATCACATGGGTCAAATAATACAAAAACCATGAGAATCCCCACCCATATCTGACAAGAAAATAGCCATACCAGGATCAAATGACATCATATTAAAAGGATCACATCTAGAGAAATCATATAGGAAGGAAACAACAAACTGAGTCAAAAGTGAATCTAGGCCCCAAAACGGGGAATCCATCCTTAAAAAACAAATAGGCTCTCGCAATTATAAACATTTATCATTATAAAAGAGAATAATTTATTATCATCTTGTATTACAAAATGAGTTTTTACAACTTACAACTACAAGTAACCAAATCCATCATATGTGAAAGATATCAATTATTTAGACATTATTTTAAGAATATCTTCTAGTTTAACCATCCATAAAGAAGAAATATTTCCTTAAAATAACTCTTTATTATTATTAACAGCATGAATTTTGAGCATCATGATATTTAGAAAATTTCATTAGTATATGGTAGGACCATTTCAATTAAACATGAATTAAGAAAAATTTAATTTCCATAAAATTATAAGAATAAAAAAATTAAATAAAAATACCCCTTTAATTATTTTTCCAACAACATTAATAGATGTATAGTGCTTACCATTTTCATTAAGATAACATGAAATTATAAGTATAACAAAATGATACTAAAGAATTAACATAGATAGAACACAATCTTATAAATCATGATGCGAACCATTATCAGGGAGGAAGAATATACGATCGTGAAAACAATAATAACATTTATTAATTAATCTACATTACACATTATAAATTCAAATACCATTATCACAAAAAGATAAAAAGCATGGTTTCATTTTTATTTCACATAAAAATAATGAGAAACAATGAATCTCCTATCTCAATAACTGTATGTTATTCAAAAAAGAATTAGAAAACAATGTTTATATTTTATCTCCTCTCCTATAATAATGATGAAACACTCTATGAATGATGCTCCATATCCACACAAACACACATAAAAAACTATAAAAGAAAAAGAATGAGATTATAACAACCCATAATTTCCATAAATTGATATTAAATCAAAGTTAAATAATATTTATTACAAAATATAACAATTACACAAATGAAACATATAGGTATAGTGTCTTTAGAAACTAGGAACATGAACAAATGGTTCATTAGACATCATCATTGTCTCTGAATTCTTTCATCATAACTAGACCCATTTTTGAAATATATACCTTAATACCTTTATTCATGACCATGGAAAAATAAACATATGAAAGGGTGAGCTAAAATTCTCAGTAGGGGTAAATTGGTGAAATATCAATCATATCATAATCATAAGACATAAGAACATAACATTTGAAAATATTATCCTGAATATGACAGATAGTTATATCATTCTATGGGATAAATCATAAATGTTACTCAGAATAAATGAACAAAACCAAAATTTATAACATAAGACATGAATTTTTATGGCATACACATAAGAAAAAAAAATCAGTTCCTTTTAGTCAAGGCGAATTTCCAAGAGCATCAAAGTAGAAAATGTCCATTACTTATCTGATTTCACTTCTCATCCCAAAACTATATTTCTGAACAAAGTTTATTTCCCATTCCATACATGTCTATTTCATGAGATATAAATATTTACCTAATGCATTGCAGGGAGATATATGTCCCACCCATCTCATTATGAAATCATTCTTATATGTGAAACATAAACCTAAATCATACATCATAACATAACCCTAGGAATAAAATGGGTTTCTTAAACATCATTTCATCATAATTCATATTAAAAGTGGATTTCATAAATATCACTCGATAATAAATAAAATCAAACCATATTAATAATATGTAAAAAAATATAACCCTATAAAATAATGTCATATTATATGGAACATAATTTTGATTAAACAATTGATATTAACTCTTGAAGAAAATTTCTTTTTTTCTTAAAAAATGTTTTATTTTATCAAAATTTCATGGAATTAAAAAAGAAAATAATTTATTGGAAAATAAAATTAAAAATGTGTAGAGTAATCCTAATGGAAATAAGGTGTTACGAATTTGTAAAAATCAGTTCATGTCATATAAGTTACAAAATCATTCTCCTCATACGTTTTCTGGAAAAGTCAATAAGTACATCGTATCGAATAAAAAAAAGTTTCATTTCATACAATTTAGTAAAAATTAACCAATGGGTAAAATTGAGTTTACTAAATTGTAGAATAATAGAAATAGTATTATATATTTAGGTAACATGGATGTTGATGAAAAATATACCCTAGAAAATACTTATAAATAAACATTCTCAGATAATAATGAGATTGAAAAATTACCCCTACCTTAGGTCTAATATCCTTAGTATGTATCAAAACCGCATATATATTTATTTAAATAATGTAATTTACTTATTACAGAGTCATATTAATTTTTATGATATCATATATGATCATATTATCATTCATTTGTTAAAAAAAAATTCATTGTTACTTGTTATTCAGATATTAACTGCTTTTTGTTCTTTTGCATGTTTTGTCAAATATGTTCTGTTCATATTTCTTATATCATATTTATATACTTAAAATTGATATTAACATTATATATACCATATATATTCATTATTTACATTAATATAATCATGATTTAATGAAGATCACGTTGAATGGATTGCATCACATCGTGGAGACGGTAGGTCGTATGTACACATGAGTGACGATATCATTACCATAATTGTTGAATGGTATTGAAGTGGATGGTGTATAATATTTTATAATAAATATATATATTTATAATAAGAATATATAGTTTTTATTTACATCATTATACCTACCCAAGTAAGGAGGTTGTGAAAAAATATTACAACACGATGCGGAGATGGTAATTCATACGTATGCACGCATGGTGATTTCATTTTTTGTAGGATGGATTGAAGGTGGAATATGGTTGTTTCATAATTATAATAAAATATAATTACATAAGTTATACTAGAGTTATTACATTATAATGAAACAACTCATGAAGAGTATGTAAAAATAATAATGAATAATGAAAGAATCGGTGGAAGAGATTACCTCTTCTTCGACATGCATTCTATAAATATCCTCATAGAGAAATAGAGATGGTATTTGAAAAACACCAGAACCTCTAAAATTTCACTATGGAAGTTTATAAGGGATAATTTCAAGGGATGGGCGAAATTTAAGTCTCAAATTGAAGTTAATAGGTTAGGTATAAGGTTCTCTTTTATAAATGAGGTGACATGCATAATTGGGTTCTCCAAAAATATTAATTTATAATAAAATCAAACCCAGACCAAAAACCTACAAAATATACCAAAATAAAAGATGAGATGAGACAGGTTTGTAATATGATAAAAAATAGACTTTAAACTTGTATTTATATCAATTTAAACCTTATCATTTTAATTAACACTTTTTTATTCTATTGAATTTTTAACTAATGTAACAAATATTTCAATGTTAAAAAGTTTTCGTATTTAATTATTTGATGTCAATTATACCATAAATAAATCCCTTATAATATTTTAAACCATATAATAGTTATTTTATATTTTTTTTAATGAAATTATGATTCTTAAATAATTTCATAAAACATTATTTTGATAAAAAATCAATAGTGTCAATTTTTCATTATTAAATTAATTATTTTATAAAAATATTAATATAACAAAATAAATTTTAAACAGCTATTTTATTTTATTTATAATAGGTAAAAGTAATATATAAAATTCATTTAACATATTAATTATCCCATATTATAATAATTTAAAGATTTTTAATAACATATATTTGATATTTTGACTAATTATATAATTAATAAATCACCTTTTGAAATTTATTTAGTATAATTATTTTTTGAATAAAATTTAGAAATAAAATACTATAATAAGGATAAATATAATCTATTTCATGATAATATAAGTAGTTGAATTTATATTCTAGAGAATCTAACATTTTAAATGTTTTACTTATTAAATTATGAATGTGAAAACCTTAACATAACTTTAAATAAAATCATATATGTGTCAAAATATCTTATATAATGATCCAAATGGTCCATAACTCTATCACAACCTGTCCCCCGAGGCCCATGCCATGACTACCCCAAGCCCACCTTCCATAGGCCAGAGGCTGGCGACTAGCACCGAAGGCATATTCCCTAAAAATGGGAAGGTATTGAATTTATAACATCTAACTCATGCAACCAAGAACATAGCACGATACGAACACATGTAAACTTAATAGAAAAAATAGAATGTATAGTAAGTAAAAGGGGCCAGAATACAAGCCCACCTGGAAAGTACAAGAAAACTAAAAAGTACAATTAAACTGAATTGCTCCTGTGAACACCCGCCAAGGATGCTACTTGAAGGGTTTGTACAACTCTCGAACGGTCATCTCTTCGGTATGCCTCGTCTAAGGTCCACCTCTGAGCCACATCTAGTCCCGGTACCCTCGTCCTCATCCAGCTTTTCCATCATCTGCACCAAACACAACAAGGTGTAGGTGTAGCCCGTGCAGGGGTGAGTATAATAATACTCAGTAGGGACCCTGATACCCTTAAAGGTCTCACAAAATCCACAAAGTATAAACAAAAAATCATGAAAAAATATTTCAACTCTACTTAGGTATATGCCCGTACATATACCTATGTTATCAAGCATACCCATCTCATTTATGAGGAAACACAAGACCCAACCCATTAGCTCAAAGTTCAACTGTTCCATGAAGTAAAGAATACCACGAAGGTAAGGACTCATATAACACCAGGTATAACATAGGTACAGAAGTAGAGATGATTAGATGTAACTACTGAATCATCTTACTCTATTAAGAGGTAGACCCACATAGGATCCTAAATCATCAGACCCACATTTGATCCTAAATCATCATACCGACATAGGATCCTAGTACATCATCAGACCCACACAGGATCCTAGTACATCATCAGAACCACAAATAATCCTAGTATATCACCAGACTCACACAGGATTCTAGTACATCATCAGACCCACACAGGATCGTAGTAAATCATCAGACCCACACAGGATCCTAGTAAATCATCAGAACGAAACACGATCCTAGTATATCATCAGAACCACACAAGATCCTAGTACATCAGACCCACGAAGGATCCTATAGTAGTTCTGCATGGATTTATAGAGCAGATCCATGTGGGACCTTCAATCATAGACCCATGAAGGATCCCAAAGCACATACCCACATATGATTCTTTTCTCATATTACAACTAGCTACAGGGTTCCCGCACTAAGATTGCTTGATTCCGGGAGGGTCCACTCTTCAGGGAACATGTCAAATACTCTAACAGCTATGATGTATCACGAATATGTATCCCAAAGTAACACCACAAAAAGGGGTCTCAAACCAATATACGGGACGTTGTTCGGAGGCCCAGTCTGTAGGTTATTGGCCATTAAGTCCCGAGGGCCCTGTAGGATTCGATCTCAATACAATAGGTATGAAACCTAACTTTATCCAAATATCAATTGAGATATACCAAAAAGACTATCTCCCTCCAAGGTTTCTATTTCCACAAACGGTTCGTCAAACGGACGCCCATAGCTCAAGATATGACTGAAAGAGTAAAACGAGTCGAAGTAGGTCCGGGTCCGGTCCGACCCGATCTGACCCACCTGGGTGGACCCGAACCAGTTCGTGTCGAACCATCCCAACCCGGGTTTAGCCCTGGGTCAGACCCATATTATGGAATCCGATCCGACCCCATGGGTCTGGCCCGACCTGTGCAGGGAGGCCTGCGGTGCGGCGGCCCGCAGTGCGTCGTCTGCTCGGCTCGCGGTCGGCCGGTCAGCCAACCTTCCTCCTCCTCATGATTCCATCACGTGCCATGCATTAGCTTCTAGATAGCATTGGTCCAACCATGTCTTTCTTTTCCGCCGTGGCCCAAGGTTGCAACTCTTCTCCATCGGGCGGTGCGGACGCACGCCGTGGCCGCTTCACGCGCCAAACCTCTTCCATTGCTCCACCGCGGCCGACGGGCCGCAACTCTTCTCCGGCAGCGCAGTCGTACCAATTCCTTCGTCACGACTATTTGGAGTGCCGATCACCGGTCCCAAGTAACACCGGTTCCAAACTCCAGTACCGATCACCGTCCTCCTCCATCGTGAAGATCGCATCAAAACCACATAGGTTGTGGAGAGGTCCGACCATGTTCGTTTGGCCCACACCCTCCGCGTTAGAATAGTTGAAAGTGGCTTGTTTATTCTTGAATTATGAAGAATTTCAAGAATGGGTAAGAGGGTATTCAAAAGAACAAACCCTACAAGATACCCCGTAACATCCTCCAGCAAAGACGAAGGAATCGTGGGTCAACCCGTTAGTCAGTTGACCGCGTTCTTCGTATAAATTCAAGAATGGGGAAGAGGAATTCAAAAATGATAAAACAAAATAACCCCTACCTTGAACTTCAGATAAGCATCCGTGCTTGCCGGTGGACGGTGTTCATAGTTTCTGCGATCGTCTTCCAACGACGCCACTCGCACGTCACCCATTGGTGGTTTGATATCTTCTATCACCTCATGCTGGGTCGGATTCATTGTCTAAGTGTCGGGCGTCATGAAAATTTACCAAAGTTTTTTCACTTGGTGAAGTTGGGCCAAATCCTCCCCCAATCACAATATAAATAGAAGAGGGGGAGGGTAAGTAATGATCATGGAATTTACGAAGGTTCATTTAATAGAAACTTTCCTAAATTCCAACAATGATGTTACTTATTATTTGAAAGTAAATCCATTTCATTTACATTGAAGCAATTAAATGGGAGGTTTTCTAAGAGACTTCTCCTTATTAAAGAGGGGTTTGTGTGTTCCCCACCACCATGAATTCACAAATTGGAGTTTTCTAGCCCAGGAAGTCCCCACCACCATGAATTCTATTGGAAGGTTAAAAATAAAATAAAAAGTTGTTCTTTATTTTATTTTTATTTCAAAAAACACACAAAAACTAACATTCACCATCGACCAAATGTGGTCAAGGTGAAAGTATCCTTATGAGAATACCGAATCTGTGAGTTCAATGGTGTCCTCGTATTTCAATTCCGAGCACCGGTTCAAAAGTTACAAAACGTTGCTCACACATTTACTGAATGTACTCGAAAAAAAAGTTAGGAAAATTATTAAAAGTCACCTTCGACCTGCGCTGGTCGAGGTTAGACTATGCCCAAGTGAAAAACATCCCCAAGAACCCAATGGTACTCTTGGATTTTCAATCCGTGTTACCGTTTAAAAGTTATGGATTTTCCAATAAAATAATTGTCACTTATTTATTTTATTTACGACCAAAAACCATCTTTCACTAGTGACCCGCACCGACCAATTTTTGTATTTTTCTATAGAGAAAATAACCTCAGGAGTTCATCGGAGGTATCATATTTTCAATCCGAGTTACTGTTTGTGATTTATAAGTATTTGAAGAATAAAATAATTTATTTAATTATTTTCTTCACGATTATGCCATTTTTTGGTTTTCTCACAGGAGTCTGGTGCCGATAAAACTTAAGTCACACCTAGGGTTAAACCATCATCCTAAATTAAACGGTGCCCTCAGATTTCAGATTAGAGTTACCATTTAAGATTTATTCCACTTTTTCAGTAAAACTACTTATGCGCGCTAAGTAAAGCTTAACAAAACTTCGACAGATCATTCCGGGCAATTTGGACCTCCGAATCGCGCGACGTCAAATTTTTCAGTCTCGAAAAATTACCATATAAAATAAATTACATGGAATTTTCGGGTCTTTACATTCTCCCCACCTCAGATATTTGCGTCCCCAAAAGCCACGTTACAAAAACTGAAAAAACAAATGGGGGTAATGAGAACGAATATGAGCCTCCTGCTCCCATGTTCTCTCCTAGAGGTTCCCATGCTTCCAATGCACATGCACTAAAGGTATCGATCACCCAAAAAGGAATCTCTCATTTTGATCTTCAATCTTCACTAGAACCTCTGAAAACGTCACCCCATCCTCGATGTCTAGCTCTCCATGGCCAATGACGTGAGATGGGCCATGCACGTATCTCCTCAGTTGGAATACATGGAAGACATCGTGCACCCGATGCAACTGAGGGGGGAAGTGCTATGAAATAAGCCACCTCTCCAACTCTGCTGAGGACCTAGAAGGGTCCAATGAACCTCGAAGTTAACTTTCCACCCTGAACAAATTTCCACAAACTTCATCGAGGTGAGACCCGTAGAAAGACGTGGTCACCATCCTCTAACTCTAGAGGTCTTCGTATCCTATCAACATAAGTCTTCTTCCGGATCTGAGAAAATTTCACTTTATAAAAAGTGAGTCATTGTGATAAAAAATCTTCCATTACTTTTTTACTCTCTGGCCACTAGTACTGACACTGAAGGTCGTGGTACCATGGTATATCCTCTGTAGAGGTCGATGTGCTCCCCACCATCAGAAAATTAATCACGTGCCTGACCTGAGGATATCTGAACACGCTTAGCCTTACAGTCAGTGTCCCCATAATGCACATCCCTGACTCGCTGAAGTAGTGGGGGAGTGACTGCGAGAGACTGAAGAAAAACTGCTCCATCTCGGTCTATAAAATATATTCATAAAGAATCCAGCTGCTCCGTGGCCTCACCTAGCAGATGTATACAAGATCTTATATTGGGTGATTCTAATACAATGTTCCTCTTACCAGGAGTATAGACTATCTCGAAGTCATAGACTTGTAGGAACTCGATCCAACATCATTGTACTAGGTTCAGGTTCTATTGAGAGATGATATAACTGAGACTCTTGTGGTCCGAGTAGACTGTAAAATGTTCGCCCATAAAGTAATTCTACCACAACATCAGTTAAAAGAGCACTTCTGATAACTATAGTTCATGGGTAGTGTATTTATACTTTTCATTCTCTATCTCAGCTCTTGAAAGATCTTCTAACAGTTCTCCATCCACAAGAAAGGATCCCCCTTTTTCTTTAAAGTTGACAAGGGTGCCGCTACCCTGGGGAAGTTGGGTACAAATCTCTGGTAGTACCTAGCCAAAGTAGACGCCCCTCTCCCTTTGGGGAGGTAATCCTGGAAACATATTTCAAAAAGATGTCCCCATGCTCTGCCAATCCTATTTGGAACTGAAAACTCAAAACTCATGCTGCCCCAAGGGTAAGTCTGGCTGACTCCCGAGTGATCGACTGCACCCTCCTATGCTTGAGTCCATCCGGTGTTGCCTGGGTTTCCTTTTCCCCGACCAAGGAAAACCCCATTACAACATTGTAGAAAAACCACAAAGTGTTATCCTAATACAGTAAATCTGAGTATGAACAATGGATTCCCATTCCATACCCAAACTAATGTTGTAAGGGCTCGATGCTGCCACCTAGATGTTCCAATCGAAACTCTCACCTTAAGGGTCAGATCACATCGTCGACATAAGTGTTATTATCGGGTATCCTCCCAAAGATATCTACAGATGTGAGAGTCAAGTCAAAGATTTAATTGGAAACTCTAGGTCTTGGAAAAGATTTGTGGAAGGAATGAATGATTGGTACCTATGTCTATTGATCTAGAAGCTATTAGTAGACACAGAACATACCTCTAATCATTCCTGGAGTCCTTGGGCCACACTCATAGACTGCATGCAGCTACTCCCTTCCCCTTCCCTCTAGATCCCTGAGATTGGTGGGGACTACAAAGGGGGGTGTTTGTAATATGTTGAAATGTACACCACCTCATGCTGCTCCCCTAGCTCTATTTCCACGTCTGCAGCCCTGAAAATTCATCCATCCCTAACACTTCTTCTTCCCGAAACATTGTTTACACACCCAAATCTCTGAGACTGGCGCCAGTTTCATGTTTTTCCACTACTACAATTCACTGGATATATCCGCTCAACCAAAGAAAATTCAACCACAAAGGTTCTCTTTAGCACCCCAATATAAGTAGGAATGAAAAGAGGAATAGGGCAGGCACAGACATCCTTAAACACACTGTTCTTGAAAGTACGAGCCCTGAAGCACTGATCTTATTGTATTCATCGTGTACGAGGAATGATAGGTATGCCTCGATGAATACTCAGCTACCGAAATGTTGTCCTGTCGAGCTATAGAAGCTCTAGAGAACTCTCAGCAACGTCCTCATGCCAGTCCTCAGCGTCCTGTGAGTCGGGATCACCTCGGAACCTGAGGGGTTTCTGATGCTGAATCACAGAAAAGGCACTAAGCCTATATGTGTCCTCTACCGGTATCTCCAGTTGTAACTACTAACCAAAAGGAAGTTATATAGCTAACACACTACCCGAATGTAATATCTCGGGTAACGGTCCACGTACTGAAGACTTATCACTATGCATACCATACTCATGGTCAGTCACTGAAATCGTCTAGTATCTAAGATCATAATCTTCTCTACTGGTGTCTCAATAAGGTAGAAAACTCTAGCAACCGCCTCCAGCCAGCCCTCAACTGCATGGGAAACTATCTCTCCTCAAAAACTTGGAGGCCTCTTCTACTAGAACCCGTGTAATGTGCTCAGTCGGCATGCACCGTTCGCCAGTGCCGCTGGTGGTATCTGCTTCCCAGTGGGTGGTGGGGCTGCTGGTACACCCCCTGAAGGTGCCAACATAGTACGAGGGCCCTGCACCAGAGCTTCATTGCTCGGTGGGCCGTCATTGTGTACTCTCTCAGGAATCCTAGCTAGATATCTACGCAGTAGAATACTGATAAAGAGAAAGTGCTCCATGGTCATTTAGTTATAACTGGTGATCTGACTAGAGAAAACAAAAGAAAATTCTTCAAAACAAACATGCAATCAAGGTTTTCATGCACTGAGTCAGAAATCAGAGGTCAGTGTCCTAGTGTATGGATACGTCGGCCACCAAACCAACACTGGATCCCCTAAACTGATAAACACAGTCACTACACATAACATTATTGCCATTAAAAAGATCAAATTCCTATGTTCTAGGGTAGAAACAATCACTTTGATACCAATTTTTCATGACCTGTCCCCCGGGGCCTGTGCTGTGACTACCCCAAGCCCGCCGTCCATAGGCCAAGGGTTGACGACTAACACCGAAGGTGTATTCCATAAAACTAGGAAGGAATTTCTTTTATAACCGATAACTCATGAAACCAAGCACACAACATGATACGAAAAAAAGTAAACTAAATAGTAAAAATAGTGTGTAAAGTAAGTAAATGGGGCCAGAATACAAGCCCAACTAGAAAGTACAAGAAAACTGGAAAGTACAAGTAAACTGAGCAGCTCCTATAAACACCTGCCAAGGATCCTACCTGAAGGGTTGGTACAACACTCGAACGGTCATCTCTATGGTACACCGTGTCTATGGCTGACCTCTGAGCTACATACAGTCCTGGTACCCTCGTCCTCAGTCAGCGTTGTCTATCATCTTCACCAAACACAACAAGGTGTGGGTGTATCACGTGCATGGGTGAGTATTACAATACTCAGTAGGGACCCCGAGACCCTCAAAGGTCTCACAAAATCGAAAAAGGATAAACCAAAAATCATGAAAACAAATTTTAACCCTAGTTAGGTATTTTCCCATACATATACCTAAGTTATCAAATATACCCATCTCATTCATGAGGAAACACAAGGCCCAACTCATTAGCTCAATGTTCAACCATTCCACGAAGGAAAGATTACCACGAAGGTAAGGACACAACTCACACCAGGTATAACTTAGGTACAATAGTAGAGATGATTAGATGTAACTACTGAATCATCTTACTCTATTAAGAGGCATACCCACGTAGGATCCTAAATCATCAGACCCGCATAGGATCCTAAATCATCAGACCCACATATGATCCTAGTATATCATCAGACCCACACATGATCCTAGTACATCATCAGACCCACAAAAGATCCTAGTACATTATCAGACCCACAGATGATCCTAGTACATCATCAGACCAACTCATGATCCTAGTACATCATCAGACCCACACAGGATCCTAGTACATCATCAAACCCAAACAGGATCCTTGTATATCATCAGACCCACACAAGATCCTAGTACATCAGACCCATGAAGGATCCTTGAGTAGTCCTGCTTAGATTCCTAGAGCAGATCTGTGTTGGACCCTCAATCATAGACCAACAAAGGATCCAAGAACACATACCCACATAAGATCCTTTTATCATATTACAGACAGCTACAAGGTTCCCGCACTAAGCTCACTTGATTCCGAGAGGGCCCACTCCTCAAGACACAGGTCGAATACTCCAACAGCCACGAAGTCTCATGAAGACGTATCCTAAATGACAACCATATAAAAGCGGTCTCAACGCAATAGACAGTGCATCGGTCGGATGCCCAGTCTATAAGTTATCGGCCTTTTAGATCCGAGGGCCCGATTGGATTCGTGCTCAATCCAGCCCGACCATACCCCAACTTTATCCAAATCTCAAGTGGGTTATACCAAAAGGTTTGTCTCACTCCAATGATTCTAACACCATATACGGTTCGTCAAACGGACGCCCGTCGCTCAACATATGGTTGAAAGAGCGAAAAGGGTCGAAGTAGGTCTGGGTACGGTCTGACTCGGCCCGCTGTGTCTAGCTAGGCCCCCTGGCACAGCCAGGCCCAACCCGTGCTAGGCGGCCCATGGTGCGGTGCCCACTGTGCGGTGTCCGCTTGGCTCACGGTAGGCCGGTCGACCAGCCATGCTCTTTCGGGCGGTGCGGTCGCGTGCCATGCCTTCACCGGCGGCCGACATCGAGCCGGTCGTGCCTCGTTTCACCGTCGCGGCACAAGGATGATGCTCTTCTCCATCCGGCAGCGCGAACACGCGTCGTTTCCCCTTCGCGCGGCCAGCCACCACTCTTGCTCTGCCATGGCCGAGGGGCCACAACTCTTCTCCAACGGCGCGATCACGCCGCCTTCTTCGTCATGGCCGACTGGAGGGCTGAGTACCGGCCCCGAGTCCCACCAGTGCCAAATGCTAGCACCGTTCACCATCCTCATCCATCACGAAGATCACATCAAAACCACAAAGGTTGCGGAGAGGTCGGGCCTTGTTCATTTGGCCAGCACCCTCCGCGTTAGATCAGTAGAAAGCGGATTGTTTATTCTTGAATTATGAATAATGTTAAGAGCAAGTAAGGGGGTATTCAAAACAATAAACACTAAAAGATACCTTGAAACATCCTCCTACAAATACGATGGAATCGTGGGCCAATCCGTTAGTCGGTTGACCACATTCTTCGTATTAATTCAAAAACGGGGAAGAGGAAGTCAAAAAATGCTCAAACGAAATAACCCCTACCTTGAACTTCAGAGAATTTTTCGCACTTTCTAGTGGACCGTGTTCTTAGTTCTCGTGACTGGCTCCTAAAGATTCAACCCACACGTTGCCCATTGGTGGTTCGATGTCGTTTGTCACCTCCCACTGGGTCATCTTCGTCTTCAAAGTATCAGGCGTCGCAGCACATTACCAGAGCTTCGTCTCTTGGTTAATTCGTGCCATATTCTTCCCCCAATCTCTATATAAATAGGAGAGGGGGAGGGTAAGTAACTGTCATGGAATTTATAAAGGTTCATTTAATAAGAACCTTCCTAAATTCCAACGTCGCTGTTACTTAGTATTTGAAAGTCATGTTGTAATGCCCCGACCCCAGTTACCCAGAGTCGGTACATTATTACATAACATTGGCATGATAAAACAATATCAAGTCTCGAAAGACCGATTAGTTTAGTAGCCTTTGAATCACTAGATACATTCATATGTCTTACATTACATGATAAAATGAAAAACTTCAACAACATATTGTCTGCATAGACCACACTTGTATCCCCTCATACTATCCCTGGAGGACATTCATAAAATACTTCTTCACATCCTGGTAAAAATAAAACATAGAAAGGGGTGAGCCCAGATGCTCAGTAAGGATAACAATATAGCGGAAACTTTCATAAATAAGCATAAACATTTACGACAATGTATAACTAAAACAAAAACATTTTAAACTTGAACATCAGTATAATAAGGATAAAATAAAATGAAATAAATCCATTTACTTATTCACATGGATATTCTACTAGTCGAATAATCACATGCAATATCAATAACCACTTTCATAATGATGGAATGCATAATTCCAGACTATCATAACCACATAGTCAAGGCCTCGTGCCAAGACTACAAATAAGATTTTGTCGAGGCCTCATGCCAAGACACTAGTTTGTCTCATGAGACATACCAATTCATCGAGGAGCTATAGCGGGATCCAACCATCACTTACTTTGTCCAATTCATTCCTCATATGAAATTTTTGAAACATAACATAAACATTTCTATCAAAACTAACATACGAAATGTCAATACTTTGTCAACAAACCATGAATGGTATAAAAATAGCACATCTAAAGTCAAACATAAATCATTCAATACAATATGGATATTTTATTATATTAGATTAACCTCAATTGAGAACAATGAAGTATATTTACATAGATTAAAATAATCATCAAAACTATTAGAGAGAAATATCCACCTTTTTCTTGAAAACATTTAAAAGTCACACTATTTGTCAAGAAGCCATTTAAAAATAGATTTTTGAATCAAAGTGTACCATACCAATTTGAAACTTTTAAAAACAATTTTAATTTTAAAACATTAATTTCCATATAAATTAATCCTTAAAAACATTTTTAAAACATGGAAATTAATGAAAAATATTTAAAATAATAAATCTTTAAAACATTTAAAATGATATTTTAGTTAGAGTTACTAACCAAAAGGGAGACACTTGAATACAAATAATTGAGGTAATAAAAACTTTATAGTATCATGAGAATAAAGGGATTCATGATATACTATGTCAAAGTACATTATATACACCATATAAAAGTGATTTGGTGTATAACAACAAATAAGTCTCAATGGAATGTAAATTGATATGAAATCTTTTATAAAGACCATATATTTAGATTAAGGATAAATCAACGACATAATAATATGTGAAAAATATAAATACACTCAATATGATTTTATATTCAGTGTAAATCAATCGGAGTACATTCACACATATTCTTGTAAAAACAACACCAATGAATTGGATATTTAACTCAACAAATGGAGATTGTGTTAAAATTACTCTTATCAAGTTCATATAGATGACTTGAGAATTTATCAATGGAGTGATTATGTGTATCAAATGTATATACACAGAAAGGGGAGTGGATATTATGAAATAAGAAAATTAGTAGTCATTCCACACATAATCATGGTGTAAAATAATAAACGAAGTATGCGTAAAGCCGAATGAGTGGAAATGGAAATTTGTAATTCCCTTACCAATTTTATAACTTACGAAAAATACATCCCACGAAAGATGGATCATAAAATGATGATGTAAATATCCTAAAATTAATTTATATTACAAAATTAATACAATCATGGGCAGTACACACACCACATGCAATAAATAAGTGGTGAATAATGGAAATCTCACAGAATTAAAAGTGAGATAAGAAACCCCTTAACTTGTATTTTTCCTTAGTCGATGGTATTTTAGCCTCATGTATAATAGTTAAAACATTTTTATTAAATTATACAAGAACCATATACATAATTATGATATCATATACGATCTTTTAACATTGCTTTTTTAATAATATCTTTGTATTATCGTCGTTTCCGGTGTTAACTTACTCGTTTTCTTAAATATGTTTTGTTTCATAAGACATGTTTGTTATCCATAGGTAGTATATTATTCATATCTAGAATTATATAAAGTCCTTAAACAATATTTTCAATCATCAAATGAGAATTAGACTTTAGATGGATATGATGGGGAATGAATCTCATCGCGTTCGTGGAGATGGTAGTCCATACGTACGCACGAGCGACAATATCATTCTTTTGATATTAAAATAATATATAATTGGATCATATATCATATAAACATAATAAATATCATGTTATATTTATTATTTACATTAATTAAACATCATTATTATACCCATCCAAATAATAATGTATTGAATAACAATTACACCACGGCGTGGAGACGGTAGGGCGTACGTATGCATGTATGGTGACATGTCATTCAAAGGATGGATATAATACTGAATATGGTTGTACCATATTAATAATAACATCACAGTATATATAATATACTGGATTTATTATTTTAGAATATAAATAAAAAATAAATAATAAGTGGAAGAAGAAATGAACTTGAAAGAGGGTGGTGAAAACATTTCCTCTTCTTCAGGTTCTTGCTTTTGATTTGATCAAAAGGGATCCTTAGGTTGGATTTATGACTAAAGGATGGCCACTAGGATTAAGGGAGGATAGTTGAGAGGGTATTTGGGCAGAGGTTGGCCGATCCAAAAGGCTTTTAAGGTATGATGAATTGGTTAGAAGTGGTGTCCTTTAATAAGGGGTAGTAGGGGCTCTTTAGGAAAAACTTAAATTATTAATTTATTATAATTTCATATTCAGGTTCTAATGGCTCCAAAGTGGATTATTAAAATACTAAGGTGAGTATGAGTCTAAATAATTTCATCCAGTAGATTTTAGACAAGTTTGGGACACTAAATTAACCTTATCATTTATATTTAACTCTTAGTTAAATAGTTTGACATTTACCATGTCACTTTGTATTTTTATATTATATGGTTAATAAACTTACTATAAACTTTCAAGAGACACAAAAGTGGTCCATTAATGATACACCTATCATTATATAAGTCCTTTGGCCGAAAATTAGATTTTTAGGAATATAATATGAATTAATAATATAATATTTTTTTTAAAACGCTTTTATGTCAATTTTGACACTATTTAATAATAGATTTTTGTTAATGTCATAAAAACTTTATTAATTTGAAAAAAATTAATTTAAGAAATATTGAAATGTCATATTAATCAATAAAATTCTTGTATGGCATCAAAACTTTCAAATTATATTTACGTTAATATTTATAATACTAATTATTTGATTCCTTCATTAATAAGGAAAATACTACATCATTATTGTGTCATAAATAAATTTAATTATTCAATGTCTAAAAATTATAAATAAAATACCATTATGTAGGAAATATTTTTTTATTTCTAATGAATACTTATAGTCGAAAATATAACATATATAACCCTATGTAAAAATTGTTTTTCTAAAAGATATATGCTTCTGTCGTTTTTGTATTTACTTTAACTTAATTAATATAAAGTGTCATTATCACTTACAAGTGGCTCCATGGGGTCCCAAAATCGACCCAAAGATGCCCATGGTCGGAAATGTATCAACCAATAGAGTTAGGACACGTTTTAGGGTAATTTAGTATTATTAAAATATTATTTCTTTACCCTTATTTACCAGATTTACTCTTTAACCATGGTAAATAAAATATTTACCGAAGAAATTATTCAAAATGTATAAAAATAAAAGTTACCTATTTACCCAATTTAGACCTCCTGATTATAAATATGGAATCCATTTTTCTAAATTCATAACATAGAAGTGGCAGAAATTAATTTATAATTAATTCCTGTTGTCGAAAAAAGCGTGTTTTTAACAAATAATAACTATCATAAGATTGACACTTTCTTATGTCTAGTTTAAAAATGGAATAATGTACAATGAACAAAATCTGAGTAAATGGTAAAATTATAATCTAATTATACTTTAAAATCACTAAAATTCAAAATTTATCACTATTAATTTTTTCAATTAAAAAATCTTTTTTAATTAAAATTTTGTAATTTTCACTATTCATCGAAATATGAAAGGTATTAGAAAAGTACCAAAATTTCACCCTAAGATAATTTTGATATTCCAAATCCAAAAATTAAGTCTATTTTACCAAATTAAAAACATAAAAGTTTCATTTATTAATTTAAAATTAATTCCCGCTGTCAAAACCAAAAGGCGTATTTTTATGAAATAATAACTATCAAAAGTTTGACACTTGTTTATGTCCAATTTCAAAGTGAAATTACATAACATAAACATAATTGGATTAAATTGTAAAAATATAATCTATTTATTCTTCCAAACCATTAAAATTTATCATTTAACAATATAAATTATTTTGATTAAAAAAGTTGTTTTCAGATAAAATATAGTATTTTTCACTGTTCACCCAAATATGAAAGTTATCAGAAAAACACAAAAACATTATTGAAACTAAATTATTATGTCCCTATTCTAAAGAAGAAGTTAATTTTGTCAAATCGAATATATAAAAGTTACCAATATTTGATTTAAAACGGATTTTCCATTAAAAGGCGGTAAAATTGCATTTTTTGAAAATTACTTCTTTTATCTGAAAAAATGAATTTGTTCTTAAATTATGTATTAGAAACTCATAATATGGATTCTAAAATTATAAGGATAATATAAAATTTAAAATTCAGTTAATACTATTCATAACATCTTTTTAACGGCTCGTTTGGTAAGTCGTGGTGCGCTTGAACTCAGTGTTGCGTACAACACATGCTATTGTATTATTCATAGAGAAGCGTACCGTAGAAACTTGGGGTGTTACACAATCCATTTAATTTTAATTGGGTTAATTAAATGAGATTTTTCCCAAGGTAATTTACCATATTAAAGAGGTTTTTGGCTGGTCCCCACCACTATGAATTTACTAATGGGAGTTTTCTTGCTCGAGCGGTCCCCAAATTCAAGCATCCAATTGGGAGGTTAAAAATAAAACAAAATGTGGGTCTTTATTTTATTTTTTTATTTCCACAAAAAACACGAAAACTAACTTTTACCCTAGACAAACTGCGGTCAAGGTGGAAGTCTCCTTAAGTGAATACCAGTGCTACGAGTTCAACGGTGTCCTCAGATTTCAATTCCGAGCACCGGTTCAAAAGTTACAAAATGCATTTCGCGTGTTTACTAAACGTACCCAAAAAAGTTTGGAAAATTATTAACAATAACCCTCGACCCACGCTGGTCGAGGTTAGGCTATGACCAAGTGGAACACGCCCCAATAAACTCAACTATACTCTCGGATTTCCAATCTGAGTTACCGTTTTAAAGTTATGGATGTTACAATAAAATAATTGTCACTTAATTATTTTATTTACGGCCAAAAACTAACTTTAACTGGTGGCTCATGCTGACCAATGTTATTATCTATATATATATATATAGAATAGCTTCATTAGTTCAATGGTGGTCTCAAATTTTCAATCTGAGTTACCATTTTTTGAATTATAAGCATTTGAAAAATGAAATACTTTATTTAATTATTTTATTCATGATTATTCCATTTTTCAGGTTTCACACCGTAGGCTCACGACGACTAAACTTAAGTCATTCATAGATTAAACCCGCTATCCTGAACACAACTATGCCATCAAATTTATGATCTTAGTTACCGTTAAATAGTTATTCCACTTTTTTCAAGAAAACTGCTTATGCGTGCTAATTAAAGCTTAACAAAACTTCGACAGATCATTCCGGACACTCCATGCCGTGGAATAATGCGCCGTCAGATTTTGTAATCTCGAAAAATTCCCATATAAAAATAATTACATGGAATTTCTTAGTCATTAAAAAATCAACCCCTTATTTGTTATTGTCGATATATACTCGAAAAATTAGATTTTTTTAAGTTTTTGGGTCTTCTAAATGGTTTTATTAAATTAATAAAAACTATATTATTGATTTTTCATCAACTAAATAATTTCTAAATCATCAATTTATAAGTCTTTAAGGTAATTATTTATTTTCTAAAAATAAAAAATAAATTACAATGATAAATAAAAAAATTATATTTCAAATGTGTATTTATAATTGAATTTTTATCTTTTTTATAACCTTACTTAAAAAATGATTTAGTAATTTAAATTTGAGTGATACATATTTAACATTTCTTTAATAGAATAAATTAGATTTCTTAATCCCATCCAAGTTGATTCCAAAAGATACCATTTCAACCCAAGGATGATTTATAACGAAACAAAATCATCCCATGATACTAATACAAGTGTTAGGGTAATTTTCATAATATAATTATTAACCTTAATCACCCATTTTACCCTTTTACTATATTAATAAAAATTTCCAAAGTTACTGTTCATATTGGGGAATAAATAAAAGAAATATATTTACAAAATTTTTACCTACTGATTTCAAATATGAAATCTTTATTTAAAAATAAAAAAATAGAAGTTGCAGTAATTAATATTGAATTAATCTCGTTGTCGAAAAGAGAGAAAGAGTTTTAAAATTTAAAACGTTGAAAAAGATTGAATTGTTTTTACACCTGAATTAAATGTACAATTGATGATAATGAAATCCATTATATTTAATGATAAAAATAAATTTTATATGTACTTTAAAGTCATTCAATATTATAATTTAACCATATAAATTATTTTCATGAAAAACTGTGTTTTCAATTAAAATTTTGGGTATTTTTATGACTCATCAATATTTCCTAGTTATCAGCAAAATATTAAAAATTCATCCAAAGTAAATTTGTATATCCTACATATAAAGATACTTTTTATATTGTCATATAAAAATTACTAACATGTAAAAATAAAAATTTAAAAGGTGTTCTCCATTAAAAAGAGAAAAATTATAATTTTTAAAATATATGTTTTTATACCTCAAATAGGGTATATTCATACCCTATAAAAAAATTTATTGGATGAATATTAAAGAATATATTTTATTAATAACATATATATTTCATTAATTTCATTTACTGATAGTAATTATCTCAATTTATTACTACAAAAATACAAATATATAATTGATTTATATTTTTTCATAAATAATTTGTTGCGAATGACTTCAACATACATTTTCATAATTTAGTTATATTTTTTTCTCGCTAACTAAATGGCTACGTTAAATTGGTAATTTTATAATAATCCTATCTCAAGGTTCAATTAAACTTATTATTACATGAAATGAAATCTATTGAAGAATTAAAATTATTTATAAAAAATATTTCATAAAAACAATGGGGTGTTATATTTTACCACATGAAATTGAATTTCACCCTTGAAATTCATCACTTGGATACAAAAAGATGAGGATAACTCTCCCTCAAAATATCATCATGTTCTCACATAGCTTCCTCAAATTGGTAGTTTCGCCAAAAAACTTTAACAAAAGGAGTGGCCTTGTTTCACAGAAATTTTTCACTATGATCGAAAATATTTATTGGTTGTTCTTCATAAGAATGATCTTGGTCCAGTGGTATGATTTCTTTTTTTTACATGTGATAGATTAGGTATTTACCTTCTCAGGAAATATACAAGGAACACATCATGAACATGATAGATATTTAGTGGAAGTTCAAATCGGTAAGCTACCTTCCCAACATGATCTAGAATTTAAAAAAGGACTTATATACCTAGGGCTCAGCTAGCCCTTATTTCCAAATCTCATTACTATATTACATAGAAATATTTGTAAAAAAACCTTATTACCCACTTCAAACCATAGATCATTTCTTTGATTGTCAGTATAAATATTTTTGTCGACTCTGAGCTGCTCTAATTTGTTGTTGAATATATCTGACCTTTTCTACCATTTAATCAAAAAGATCATGTCTTAATAGCTTTCATTCCTCTAATTAATCCCTAAATGTTAGAGTTTTACACTTCTTTATAGAGTGGGCTTCATAATGAGCCTTATGAATACTAGATTGAATGCTACTGTTGTATGAAAATTATTCCAAAGGTCGATGTTGACCCCAAAAACCATTGAAATTCATAGAGAAAGAACTCAACCTGTCTTCTAGAGTTTGAAAAGTCCTCTTAGAATGACTATCTATATGAGGATAGGGAGCAGTGCTAAAACTTAAATATATATCCATAGCCTACTGAAGGCTTCACCAGAACATTGAGGTAAACCTCGGATCCCGATTAGATATAATAGAAAGTGTTATTCCATGAATACTTACAATTTCTTTTATATATGTCTAGGAAAGATTATCAAGAGAGAAGTCCTCTCAAATAGAAATGAAGGGTGAATATTTCATAAGGTGATAAAATAAAACCCATATAGAATGATGGAAATTAGATGTTTTGGGATGTCCGATGACAAAGTCCATAGTGATGTTTTAACATTTCCATTCTCGTATGGGTAATGGTTGTAACATACACATAGATTTTTGTCTATCAGGTTTAACTTGCTAATAGACCAAGCACCAAAAGACATATTTGGAAATATCTCTTTTCATGCCATCCCATTAGAAATTCACTTTGAGTTCCATGTACATATTGTTTCTTCCAGGGTGAATAGAGAATGATAATCTATGACCCTCATCCAATAGATCCTTCTATTATTCTTCTATGGGAGGAATAACAACATGATTTTTGAACCTTATTATTCAACCATAATAAAGGTTGATATTTTGAAAATTTTACAATTTATTTTATAGTTGTACATATTCCTTCTGTACCCCCTTAATCTTAACTTGTATGTATGGTTAAACATTCATTTGAGAAGGATATGTTTTATAACCTTACATTTTAAATTCAGGATCCATCCTTTGAAAATACAGATGTATTGGATATTTTTTTATCCTTATCTTGTATATGCTAGTATGGTCCTTTTGAATCAAAGAATCTTCTACCTTGTTCTCTTTCCTAGGGTGGTAATGTGTTGAGAAGTCATAATATTTAATCAATGGAAACCATCTTATTTGATACATATTAAGATTTGTGTGTGTGAAAATATACTTAAAACTATTATGATTAGTATAAATATCACACCATTCACCCAAAATATAATGCCTCCATATCTTTAATGAAATGATTACCACAACTAACTCCAAAAAATTATTTGGGTAATTTTTATCATGGAATTTCAATTATCGCGAGGAATAATCTATCACAATATTATTTTTAATGAGGAAACAACCTAACCCCTTTTCGGATGCATCACTATAGATCACACACATTTCTCCAGTATAATGTAGTGTGAGCACATGTACACTACCTAACCATCTATTGAGATCTTTGAAATTTTATTCACATGCCACTATCCACACGAACATAACTCCTTTCCTAGTGAACATGATGAGTGGATTAGATAATCAAGAAAAATATTTCAGAAAAAGTCAGAAATATCTAGCCAAACCAAGAAAATATCAGATCTTAGATACCATTTTTGTCTCATCCAACTTTCAATAACTTCAGTTTTTGTTAGATCCATTAACATACCCTATTTTGAGATTATGTGACCCAAAAATGAAAAATTCTAAAGAAAGGACTCACACTTGGTTAAGTATTCATAAAGATTTTTTTTCTCAGAATCTTTAGTACAATTATAAAGTAATATTTATGCTCTTCCTTGGTATTTTAATAAAAAATAATATCATCTATAAATACTACCACAAATAGATCAAGATATTATCTAAAGACTCTATTAATTAGATCTATGAATATGGAAAGGAAATTAGTAATACAAAAAGAAATCACTATAAATTCATTATGTTCATACCTTGTACAAAATGTCATCTTTGGTATATCCTCTTTCATGACCATTAATTGAAGATATCATAAATGAAGATCAATTGTGGAAAAGTATTACGCTCTAAATAGTTGTTAAAATAAGTAATTAATGCGAGGAAAAGGATATTTTTTCTTGATAGTGATCTTGTTATATACTCAAAAATAATTTAAGATTCTCATTAATCTACATTTCTTCTTAAGAAAGAAAACAAGTGCTCCCTAAGGTGATGGAATAGTCCATATAAATCCCATATCATGATTCTTTTGGAGTAGGTTCTTCAATTCTTGCAATTAATTGGGGCTATTATATAATGTGTCTTTGAAATATGAATATCACCATGTATGAGTTTTATTGAAATCTAAACCTCATGATTCAATGGAAGACCAGAAAATTATATTGTAATTACATCATCAAACATCCATAAAATGGGTGTATTCTTAATTGTGAGTTTCTCCCCAACCACATGAGATAAATAACCTTCATTTATAGGAATCAAGGACCATAAATGGATGAAATTTATACTGGAAGGTTATACTCATACTTGCACTGATAGATAATCATAGATTGATCCCGAATATGAAATTTTACTTACCTTATTTGGAAATTGATATGAGATCTCTATAGAGAAAGCTATTCTAGGCCAAAAATCAAATCAAATTACACTATAGAAAAGTTCACATGATTTGTTTGAATAACATACCAAAAAGCATCAACCCGAGAATTATTATAAACTGTTGATATGACTGTTATGCCATTTGGTGTTTTCACAACTATCTCAACATCTAATTGTTGAGGTATTATGACAACACCTGTAGAAAATTATTCATAAATAAAATATTGGGTGGATCTAGAATCCAATAAAACATATTCTAATTTAGAGTGGATTGTGAGTGTACGTTTAACAACTTCATTATCATACTATACATCCCTGATAGTGGTCACTTGTGACTTGCCTCTGCCATTGAATTTAAGAGTTTTCTGACATTGATAATCATCAATAACCCCTATATTAGAGCATTGATCCGAATAATTTTCCATTTCCATGCACATGTAACATTGAAGTTTAGGAGGTTCATTGTGTGTTGCCTTTTATATATTCAAATAATTAGACAAAATTTTCCCATAACTTCAGAATTCAACTACCCAATGACCTTCTTTTATACATTTAAAACATTTACTAGTCCCTTTATGAAAATTTCCTCCGTGTTTCTTTACACTCATTGAGAAAACGCAAAAACATATTTTCTTTTAAGTGTATTCTTTATATTTTCCCTTGAATTCAATTTTTCTATTTTTATCAACCCCATAGGAATAATGGGTTACTTCAATATCGATCTCAATCTTGAGATAACATTTAACTATTTGTTCATAACTATTGAATCCCCTTATGGATAATGCCCTTTGTAGACTCAGTTTTAAGCTACTAAAGAATCAATCAATTATACCATCCAGTTGTAAAATAATTCTAGAAGCATACTTTGAAAGTATTGTAAAAAACATTTCATAGGTGCCAATGGATTCATCCCTATTTTTCATAAGTTCAAGGAACTCCTTCTCCATATTTGTTCAAATAATAATAGGATATTACTTATTGAAAAATAAGTCATTAAACTTATCCCATTCCATGGAGTCAATTTCATCAATTTGTCTCATGTTGTTCATAAGTTTAAACTACTAATTAACTTCACCTTCTAAATGATAGACTGCTAAGATGAACATATCATTTTATAATCATTGGAGAACAGAAAATATGTTTTCATTGGTACAGATCCATTGTTTCGCCACTAATAGATTAGAAGTCCTGGTGAAAGAAGGTGGATGATACCTCATGAAAGACTCAATATAATGTTGTTCCATAATTTTATCATTTGGAATTCATAAAATATTCATAGACTGAGAATGTTGTGTGAGCATAGATGCAATATTTTTAATTTGATCTCCCATAACATTTGGTAACTCAGGAAGACAATCATTGTATTCCCATCGCATTCAGTATTAACGTGGTTCTTTTAGGTTCCAAACAGTAACTAAAACCAAGAATTATAGTGTGAGAAACATTAATAATAATTTTAAAACCACATAATAAAGAATAAAAGAACAATTTTAGACACTTTAGGTTTTATCCTAGGTTTTTCAGGATAATTTATAAAATACTAGGATTGTAACCTATAATATGACTTCTCCTTAGGTTTCTTACTAATGTATTATCATCCTTATTTCTAAAGGTTAACTATAAATTTATTTTGATACTAATTATAACGACCCATATATTACTAACATTCATATTAAATTAAATCTGAATAATATTAATTAAAAAATACAACAAATATACATAATTACTATATATGTATTGTGTTGTTAGAAACTGAGAAACATGAAAAAATGGTTCATAAGACATCTTCATTGTCTCCCATATATTTCATCATAACTAGACCCATTTTTGACATATCTTACATAATGCCCTTCTTCATGACATGGGAAAAACATATGAAAGGGTGAGCTCAAATTCTCAGTAATGGAAAAAAGGGGAAATATCAATCATATCATAAACATAATAAATAATAACAAAACATTTTATATTCATATCATCCATATGAAATATCGTGATATCATTCCATGAGATAAATCATAAAAGTTTGTAAGAATCAATGAGCATAATCCAAAAATTTATAACATAAGACATGGAGTTTTGTGGCGTACACATAAGAATAGAAAATAGTTTCAGATTAGTCAATATTCATTTCCAAGACCATCATAGTGGACAAATTCCATTACTAAACTAAGTTCACTCCTCGTTTTGGCCCTATATTACTGAACCGAGGTCATTTCCTGTTCTATCCATGTTTATATCAGGAGATATTAATCTTTACCTAATGAATTGGAGGGAAATATTGGTCCTATCCATATTATAATAAAATCATTATTACATGTTCTACAATAACATAAATCATCCATCATAACATAACCCAAGAAATAAAATTTGTTTCTTAAACATCATTCAATCACAAACCATATAAAACAAATGGATTTCATAAAACCACTCCATAATAAATGAAATCAAACCATAGTAATAATAGGGATAAAAACATTTACCTACTAAATATTTTCATCTTAGATGGAAAATATTTTTGATAAAACACTTTCTATTAATTAATGGAAAAAATATCCTTTATTCTTAAAATATATTTTTTATAAATAATTCACGAAATTTAAAAAGAAAATAATTGATTTTAGAATAAAATTGAAATAATGTAGAGGATTATTCATGGAAATAACACATTTTGACGATGTAAAAATCCAATAATTCTATATAATTTAAAAAATTTATCTTCGTACATTTTCAAGAAACGTCAAAAAATACCTCCTATCGAATAACGACAAAAGATTTATTTCATACAGTTTTGTAAAAATTTACCAATGGGTAAAATTGACATTAATAAATTGTATAAGAATATAAATATTATTACATATTTAGGGAACATGGATGTGGATGATAAATATACCCCAATAAATACTTATAAATAAAAAATATTGGATAATAATGAGATTGAAAAATTATCCCTTTCCTTAGGTCTGATATCCTTTGTATGTATCTGAACCTCCTGTATAATGAATTAAATTATTTCATTTACATATGACTGAATAATATTGATTTTTATGATATCATAATTTTTTATATTATCATCTTTTTGTTAATAACATTTCATTTTTACTCGTTCTTCAGATATTACCAACAATATTTTCTTATGCATGTTTTATTGAATACATTTTGGTTATCATTATTATGTCATATTTATATCATTAAAAAATTATATTTATATAATATATACCATATTTATTCATTCTATAAATTTATATAATCATATTTTATTTAAGATCATGTAGAATGAATCACATCGGATCGTGGAGATGTAGGTCTTACATACGCATGAACGATGATCTCATTCCCATAATTATTGAATGATATTGAAGTGGATGATGTATAATATTTAAGAATCAACATAATATTATACTAATAACATTTAGTTATTATTTCTGTCATTATACCTAGACAAGTATTGAGGTGGTGAAAAATAGATTAAACCACGGCATTGAGAAAATAAGATGTACGTACGTACTCGTGGTGATTCCATTTTTCGTTGGATGAATAGAAGGTGGGAATATGGTTGTTTCATAATTATATTTAAATATCTGTACATAAGTGATATTTTAGCCATTAATTTATAAAGAAAACAAATCAGGAATAATATTTAGAAGAAGAAATAAATTGGAATGAATTTATAGACGTGATTACCTCTTCTTGGACTTGGTTAATCTAAATCTTCTCTTAGATCACTAGATATGGTCATTGAAAAAGACCAGAACCACTAGAATGTAACTAGGAAATTTTATAAGGAAAAAGGGAAGAGTATTTCTGAACTTTAAGTCTAAAATTTTAGTGAATAGGTGAGGGAGGAAGTTTCCTTTTACAATTGAGGTGAGAAGAAATTTTGGGACCTCCAAAAATATTAATTTATCAAAAACTCAAAACATACCCAAAAACAACAAAAATATACCAAATTAAAAGACGAGATTATATAGTTTTGTAATAACATCATCCAATAGACTTTAGACATGTATTTTTTGTCAATTTAAACCCTACCATTTTAATTCACACTTTGTTATTCTATTTAATTTTTAACTAGAGTAACAAATATTTCAATATTAAAAGGGTGTGATATTTACTTATTTTATGTTAATTTCAGCATAAATAAATGCAATGAAATATTTTTGAATATAGAATAAGTATTATATATTTTTTAAAAAAATATTTTACGACCTTAATATAATTTAATAAAACATTATTTTGATAAACAATCAATAGTCTCAATTTTGACGCTATTTAATTAAATAATTTTTAAAAATATTAATAGGACAAGATAACTTAAAAAAACTATTTTATTATATTCCTAATATTTAAAGGCAATATAAAAAATTCATTTTAAATATTAATTAGACCATATTATATTTATTTTATATTTTTAATAACATTTATTTGACATCTCTATTAAAAAAACAATTACTACATCACATTTGGGTAAATATTTCATATACTTGTTTGTAGAAAAAAAATTAAAAATATTATACTATGATGGGGATAAAATACTCGATTTCATAAGAATATAAGTAGTAGAATTTATCTTCTGGAAAATCCAACATTAAAAATGTTATACTTATTAAATTATGAATGTGAGAACGTTAACATTACATCAAATAAAATAATATAATAGTCACAATCTCTTATATAAGGATCCAAATGATCAATAATTCGACAATTAGATTATTATGGTCCTGATATTCTATTAAAATAATATTTTGTCAACTTTATGGTTCTTTTAATGTGTATTATTATTTTAATAAATACTATATTGTTGATTTTTCATCAATTAAATAATTTATACATCATCAAAGTATAAGTATTTAAGGTAATTTTGTATTTTCTATAAATTAAATATTAATTAACATGATAAATAAAAACATTCTTTTCTATAAAATGAGTTTTTATAATATAATTTATCTTCTATATGACCTTCTATAAAAAAAATTTAGTTATTAAAATTTGAGTGAGACATATTTAACTTTTCTCTAAATAGAATAAATTAAATGTCTTAATCCCATAAAAGTGACATAAAAAGGATACCACTTCGACAAAATTATGATTAATGTATAAAAACACCAATCCAAAGATATTAATACAAGTGTTAGGATAATTTTATAATAGTATTATTACACTTAATTACCAATTTTACCCTTTTATTGTATTAATAAAAATTATCGAAGTTGTTATTCATAATGACCAAAAATAAAACAAAGCTATTTACATAATTTAGACCAACTTATTTAAAATATGGATTCCATTTTTGAAAATTAAAAACCAATAATTTGTAGTAATTATTTTAAAATTGCTCCTATTTTCAAAAAGATAGGATGAGTTTTAAAAGTTAAAACAATTCAAAAGATTGAAATATTTTTATATCTAGATTCAATATAAAATTAATGATAATGACACACATTATATTGTATAATAAAATTATATCATATTTATACTTTAAAACTATTCAATATTATAATTTATCTATATAATTTATTTCGATGAAAAATGTTTCTTTCAATTATAATATAGTGTATTTTTATTATTTATCAAAATTTGGAAGTTAGCATTAAAATATCAAAATTTTATCCAAAGTAAATTTTCATATAACTATTCTAAAGAACATGTTTATTTTGTCATATAAAAATTATTAATGTGTTAAAATATTAATTTAATAGGGGTTCCCCATTTAAATGTAGAAAATTACCCTTTTGAAAATATTTGTATATATACATCAAATATCATTTCTTCATAGCCTATGACAAAAATAAATATTGGATGAATATAAAAAATATTTTATTAATAACATATATATTACATTAATTTCATTTAATAATATTAATTCACAAAATTTATTATTGAAAAAGTAGAAATATTTAATTGATTTATATTTTTTTTATAAATAATAGGTACACCACACATTTTTATCAGTTATTTAATTTTATTCCTGCTAACATAATGGTTAAGTTAAAATGGTCATTTTATACTATGTTAATCCAATGGTTCATTTAAAATCATGATCACTTGAAATGTATGTTATTGATGAATGAAACTTATTTAGAGAAATTATTAAATAAAAACAACTGGGTGTTTCAAAGATCAACCACCATAATGAGGATTTAAAGAACTAGATGGACATGAAATTTTTTAGAATAAACTATAAGAAAAGGGGAGGAACTCACTTCAAATCACCATTTATCAAACACATGAACTAATGGATTTAATTCAAACAAAAAGAGAATCAATGGACTTCAAAAATATCTCTTGAGCTCCTTGGGGGAGAGAAAGTTGGAGGAAAATAATTTTTTATGGTGGTTTGGGAATTTATAGGAATCTTGACAATTAGAAGACTTTGGAATATCCCCCTATACCATAACACAATGATATTGACATAGGGTAGAATTATATGTAAAGTATGAATCCACATATGATAAAACCTAGTCAATGTCGTATATGAGATACAAAACATAGTCCATGTAGAAGATCTTATAAATTCAGAAGATAACAACACCACAATATAAGCCACTACACTGCATAATACCATTATTAAAAAGTTTGTTATCATAGAAAAAACCCCCCTATGATCCAGGGTTTCTGAAATTTTAAAAGGCACTAAGACTTACCCATATAACCCTTACGCCACATCTATGGACCCACAACATAGCCTCAACATCCTTGTAAAAGAAATATTTCATAACCCTACTGTATGGTTGAAAAAACAAATCATAGAATCACCTATCATGACCACCCCCATGGTAAAACACCTGGGAAGACAATGATAGAAGGGAGATAATGATTCTTCAAGCCTACCTTTAATAGGTTACAAGTTAGTGATAGTCACTGAGGGTATGATATACATAAAAATGAGAGGTATTAAAAACTAATAAAAAAATAAATGAGAGATAAAATGACACCACTAGATAAATCCTTCTTGATATAAAATGTAAACTAAATCTCAATTACATATATTGAATTTCATTCAAAGAAGTAAAATTTGAAAGAAAAATACAGGTGACAAAAGAAAAAATATAAAGTTTCCATGAATCCTATATAGATCTCGAACATTAATGATCTATAACCAACTGATGTTGACCAGAAAGTTTTTTATATATATGTAGGGGGAGAACAACCGATATACTCATTTCGATCTACCTTGGAGCCTCTTTTTAAAAATACAATGAAATCATGAGAATCCCTATAAATAAAAAGTGACTCTTACTCATCACATTTAAATTTATACTAAATTTCAAACCTCACTATGGCTCTATATAACCATTTAATGCATAAAATATACCATGTAATATATTACCAAAAAATGGTACCATACTACCATTTCCCCTCTAGTTTGATACACTACCCCAACGTCACATGTCTTGAGACATCTCTCTTCAAATGCAAGCCAAGCTGATGATACCATGGGTAAAGTATCAAAAAATTAATCTTGTGCATAACATAGTCTAATAATATCATTCCACATCTAGAGATTTAACTAAGTACATTTTTGGATCTACCAGAGCTCGTATAACATGTATTATACATCAAGTATTGTTCATCAAGCCATCATAGTCTATACATCATGTAATATACATCAAGGCTTCAAAACCCATGCAAACCATGCCTACAAAAATCCTTAGAATACTATATCTGGAGATACATATGAATGAAATAATCACAAGTCACAAAAAACCTCCAGACACATATATGGGGAATGATAACCACCATGAATACCAGTACAAAATACTAATAGAATATTATAGTAGGACATAGGGGAAGTATGTAATCAGTTTCTATCCAACTTAGATTTTGAGGAAAACACCCCCACATAATCTAATGAGGTTTAGTCTCCCTAATCACATGGGAAGGGAATAAAAATTCACAAAACATATATGATATAAAATAGATCACATTCATAGTATAGGAATTAACATTGAAATCTCCTCAACTATAACTACCATCACTGAGATGCCTGACTTCCATAGCGAAAAACCAGATATCTTATAAGTATATGATCGTTCAAGTAGATTCATTAAATTAAAGATTTAATAATTATATTTAAACTTATGATAATTAATTCATTATACATTAATTATAATTATTTATTTTTTATATTTTTAACCGCAAATTTAATTCCACACCAGTGCATAATCCAACCAATTCCAAGGTTCTATAAGATTATCAATATTTAGATTCCATTAAGATGAAACCCCATGGGATAAATCATTGATTATTAATTATTATTATATGAATTTGGGAAACCTATGAAACACTATATGATACCACACAAGATATAAATAACTAGGCTCAACCAACTACCTCAATTAGTGGTGAATTGAATAATAGAAACCAAGAAAATCTTTCATCTGGGCATCAAATAGATTTACTAATAATAAATAATATAAAATTTATCTCAAAAATGAGACAACCCATATAAAACTCATTCCATCAAACCTGTTTTCATCAATGACACCACCTTGAGTATCATCATACATCCAAACATCATAGGAGTCAACTGATAGCACCAAATCGGTCATCCCCTCTTATACTTCTTATGTAAATATCCCTATCATATTTAAATAATATCACATAGAAAGTATTACATATAGAGGAAACACAAAAGGAATAAAACAAGGGATATGGTAAATAAAGAATATATTCCCTAAAAATAAGGAATCTAACCTTCACATGTAAATAGACTTAAACAGTCACAAAAATTTTTCATTATTAGGACACTTGTTTTACTACAATCTTGGATCAAATAATTAATTTATTATAGTTGAAAACAATTCTTAACCTAAGGATCAACTATTCTAGATATAAATTATTTAAATAGTTATTTGATTCATAACTTCTAGTTTCAACATACTTAATGTATGAACTATTCCATATGAAGTGATTACTATTATTAACAACATGAATTTTCAGCTTCATGTAAATTATAAAAAATATCAGTTTTATGTTCTTTAACCACTTTCATCAAGTTAATAACTAACCCAAGAATAAAATTCATGCTAAAAAAATCCAAAACATATATAGTACGCAATGCAATAATTTAAGAGGGAAAATATTATCATGGCTGAAGAACATATTATGATGGGAACCATAAACCATTTATTTTATTAATCTTGTTTACTCATTATTATGATTAATTACTTTGTAAATGAAAGTGATAAAGCATGATTTATTTATTATGTAACTAAAAACTAAAACCAGAAACATTGAATTCTCTACTTCAAGGCTTCAACATTAATCAAAATTGAATGGGAAAACAAATCATATCTATGATCACATCTCATTAAAGGAAACTAATTCCATTATAAAGTCATGTTATCACCACACCATCAAACATTAAATAACTCAACAAGATCAAGGGAGGAGGACTGCAATAGGACGGTGGGAAGGAATGGGATGAATAAGACTTATACAAGACGAAACCAAAATAAATGTTGAAAAAACCAATTCAGATAACCACATACCAATTTATATAATTTATGTCTTAGATCTGATAAAAAAGGGCATCAAAAGAATTCAAATATCTCTTTTGCGTGCCTAGGGTTTAATGGAGATAATTGGATGAAATACTAGCAATAGGTGGCTTAAAGAGTTTTTTGTAAACCTATAAAATAGAAGACTACATAACAACCCAACTACAACACCATGAGAAAATACTAATAAAGGATGGTCTATGTTATATGGCATGAGGCCTTACCACAAAATTACTATTGAATGTGACATCCTAAGATTAACGGGTAATCCTGGCCACTAAACCTTTATTTTTTTGAAGAGAAACATGAAACCTGGTAAACCACTATGCCATATAATTCCATTTCTAAATTGTCAAATAAACTTCACCCTAACCCCATGCCACCACAATATTGAAATTAGAATAACCTCCCAAAATTCACCTAAGGATCCACAATAAAGCCTTTCTATTCACAACACAAAACTACAACATCATGTAAATTCACATATGTAACCATTTGATTTGGTGAAGTCATTCAAAAAATGGTAGAGGTAGTGAAAGTCAACTTTTTAACCCCTTCATTATAGCCAGGTACTCTATACAATAGTGACCCTCCTAATGGCATAGTATAGTCCTCGATATTGTAATCTGAACTGTTGTTCAAGTCTCATATTAACTCCACACCTTCCCTATTTGTCCTTCCCATATTCCCCACTAACACCTCAAAGACACCAATGAATGATCTATAAGGATCCAATCCCTTGCATTAAATTCCTATCAAACAATTCTCTCCCATGAAAGTTTAAAATATGTTTTGGATTGAAAATAAATAGAATGGGTCATCTGAAGAACAATGCCTCAAGATATCTCTCATGTATATCTCATCCCAAGAACTCAACCAAAACACTTACAGGAACAAAAAAACATTCAAGACCTATAAACAAATCCTAAACAATATCCTTGAATAATATACCAATCAGAAAAAAGAAATTTCACAAAAAAATATAAAGGAAGATGGAACCATCTCATAAACCTGATAAAGGTCAATAACTATAAGGATTCTATCACTATAATGGAAGATCTAAACATACAAAAAATTGTGAAATTGAGTGTGTATTTATTAATCACACTCTAAGGTTCTCTCTATTCCACCATGTAACTATAAAAAATAATGAATTGGAATAGAAAACCGATAAAACACATTCTCATGGAGGTTAAGGATATCTATAGGGTTATCCCCAGTGTTCTCATAATTTTAAATGTTAATCAGTTCCCAATAAATGATTTTGGAGTTATCATGATGTAAAAAATAGAGCTTCAACACATGGAATACATCATGTATTTTTCTAATCAGTGTAGGAAGTGTTATTTTATATTACATGCTTCCAAGGCTATCCAACACCTTGAATGTCCTAACAATCTAGTGAGAAATATTACAACCCTAGACAAACCCTCACTTCCTTTAATATGGAGTCACTTTCAAGAACACATGATTTACATCATTGGTATCTAGAGGTTTCCTCATATGATTTACATAGGAATTTTTTATCATATAGTTCCTTCATCCTCTCATGAATCACATGAACCACCAATTTCATGTTTTAGACTAGTTCCTGCCTTAGAATTGTTGACTGACTGATTATAGACTAGCACAATGGAGAACAAAAAGTTCATATGTAAAATTATTAAAATAGTTCATACAAATGGTGGAGTGAAAAATAATTTTATAATAAAACCAAATGAAAGGTAGTTTCCTTTAAATTGATCCAACAATATCATAGACAAAATAATAATACATTCCATTAAGAGTGTGTAAATTATTATTTTTATGATGGATTATATATAGATAAAAATAAATTTTAAGGAATAAATGAGAAGAAAATTCATTATAGGGACAATACCGCACTGTTGTAAAAAAACATGATAACAAATAGAGATCATCAATCTTTGGAATCCATGTATTATCACCCCCTTGTTTAGGTATAGCCTCAGAAAACCTATTGTGAATTGAACTCCATGATTGCTATTAAGTGGTATGATTTCATCATGTGGTCCACCATTACCCATGTATCATCAATGAAACATAGAGATCGAGATAAAATTGTATTGAAGTTAATTTTTTCCTCCCAAATTTATTGAGGAACATATAATGGATGAAGTAATAAAACTTGGAACATGATGCTCATCCTTAACATTATAACACACAAAACATATACGCACAAACATGTAAACTGAACACTTCTACCCAAGTCACAATAGTACCCTCTCAAATATCATTACAACAATTTGAAATCATGGTGTACTACCAATTGTGAGTTATAGAACTCATTTGGAACTATCTCGTATATCTCCATAGAGTTTTAAATTCCCCATCGTGTAAAAACACTTGATGTTGTTCATCCTCATAAAAAGCCTTAGGGAATTCCCCCAATTACAAATATGTCTCTCTAAATCCTGTCCTTAAATTCCCATAGTTGGAAATCCTCTATTTTTTGCACCAAAGATAATTGTACTTTCATATGAAAAATACAACCTCTTCCACTAACCTCTCTAATAGAATGTTGCATAACTGAAATCACTTTTTTAAATTACCAATAATATTTAGATTCATGAATGGCATACCTGTGTGACTTCCCCTTAAGTGAATTAACTATAAGATTTCACATTCCCTATGTATACGAAATATTGATGTCATAATCATTTACTAATAAAATCCACCTTCACTATTAAATGTTTATGTCATAATGGGATATGATGTACATCATTATATTATTGTTGGAAAAAATCATAAAATGCTCACTAATGAGGTAATATCACCATATACTCAAAGAAAACAAAATATAGTCTAACATCATGTCATGGGTGGTGTAACACTACATGTTTATTTAAAATAAATATTTAATGCATGAAACGCTGAATCCCTACAAAACAACACATTTTATAATCTAGATGTTAAACAAAACTTTTCCTCTACTATGTTTTTAATTTCAAAAAATGGTCATTTAGAGAACCAACTTAATTATTGGAGAATAGTAACATACCCTTAGGAATAGTAACATAAACTTACAAATAATAATGAATATAAATGAATAGTAAATCATCCAAAAAAATAAACTTCACCCATGTATGTATAAATACAATTTAGACATCTTAAAAGTGAAAAAAACTATCATAGTATATGTATTGGTATTTTTGTATGACATAAATATTTTAATTACAATTTTATGATTAATTTAATAATTTAATATGGAAATTTATTTTCATAAAATTCAATCACAAATTGTTACTTTATAGTTTTATGGTTATAAGATAATATTATGGGACCTTGATTAATTTCTCAAGGTGTTATAAAACGAGTTATAGTTTAGAATTGTTTTTTTGGAATAAATGGTGATTTTATTTAAAAATTAAATTAAAATTATTTATAGAATTATTTTTCAAAAATGGATTTCATTTTTTTATTCTATACATCATTCAAATTTTGGGGTTAATTTTTGGGTTTTTTATGAAATTCTTGAATTTTTGATGAATAGTGAAATGCGCTAAGATACCGAATATACAAATTATCAGTTAAATACACAATTTATGACATCATGAGTGATGTAAGGCCACTTGGTTAGAACTCAAATGAACTTATTACTATTATGGGTCACATGAAACAACACTATTGGTTTTCATGAGATAAATAATAAAATAATGAGTAAAATATTCAAAATTCACTCCTCCTCTCCACTATAAACCCCCAACACTCCCTCTTCTCTTCACTCCTCTAAGACTTTAAGATCATCAATGTTCTTCCAAAATATTATTCCTTAGTTACTCAATAATTTCATGAATCTCTTGGTCTTTCTAAATTACCAAAAATCCTTCCCTTAAAGAGATTCTCAAGGAGATGGATTCAAGAGGAAAATTCACATTTTATTTCATTCATTTTAGTTTCAAGTTGTTTTCAATTATTATCCTCTCCTCACCACCTCTATCAAAATTACCATGATAACTCCAATATAATATATATAATTTAATTATATCATGTTAATGGAAGAACCATAATCAATATTCTTTCTCTATTCCTTTTATTTTATAATCGAAATCAACATCCATGAGGTTCCAATTTACAACTTTCGTGGATGACGAAGTTTTATTATTCAATTTATACTTCATTAATGGTCATGAAATCATTTTTTTGGTTTAAACAAAAAATAATATATTTATTATAAACTAATTAATATTAATTATACATTATATGTACATATTATTAATTTATATGACAAACTAGTTCATAATAATCCAAATACCGCCAAATAATTTATGTGGTTTCCATCTAATGATTCATCCTCATTCCATGTAAATATGTTATATAATTGAACATTAACACCTATTTATGTTCATAAATAATGTTTAAATTCAATTCTGGATATTTAAATACATTCCACATGAACTCCATTACTCAAAAACAAGTGAACCAATTATGAAAATCCCGAAAGAAAACACTCTGGAACGACAAAATTCAATTTTATTACTTATAAATAAGGACATAAATGAACTTAAAAGAATTATGATAAAATAAATACATTTCTTATAGATTCCTAAATAAGTTATTAATAATTCTAATTTCATATTCCAAGACCTTAAGTTTAATAGCGGAACACATTCAGACTTAAGGTAAGGGTAATCTACCCGAACCTCCATTTTTATTCAGGCTACTCTTATTGTCTACTTACCTCAATTAAATTCTTATATATTTATATTTACTCTTAATATATTCTGTGAGAATGATGTATATATATATATATATATCTTTATGAACTATAATACTACTTTCATTTATGGTTAGTTATGTGTTTTTAAAAAATCTTTCAAAACTTTTCCCGAAATACAAGCCTGATTCAATGGAATTTCTTAAACTATAACCTATTTCAAGGGAACTCTATAATCTATTTTTGATAAAAAAAATCATAAACCACTCATTTTTATAAGAAAATACTATCTTACTTCAATTTTTGTTTTATACAATGGTTTTTCCAAAAGAACTCTTCTTTTCAAAGTTAATGAGTATTTATCTCAAGTATTACTCGAAGATTTTATTAGAGTATAATCATCTATTTTAAGAATCTTGTTGATTATTATGTATTATTAGGATTATTTGGTAATTGTATCATCTACCATATTTAATTTAATTTCTTATGATTATTTTAGCTGTGGATGTGGTATCATAAAACCATATACCAATTTACTCAGAATGGTTTGTGTTTATGCTTAATATTTGGGAAACTTTATTTACATTTCATATATTTGTTTCAATATGAATGTATCTGTTGTCTATGTGTATCCTTATTGATATCATTAATTCATTGGACATAGTATGTGTCATGTGGGGCCTACTATAGCCCCTCTTTGCATCGGTAGGTCTCATTAGACAAACTACGGTCTTCGTACAAGGCCTAGAAAAAATGATTATTTATGGTCTTGGTATGAGGCCTTAACGGTATGGTTATGATGTCCCGCATTATGCATTCTATCATTATGAAAATTAAATTTATGGTTCATGTGGTTATTCATCTCTTAGAATACCCATAATTATGTTTTATTATGGCATTATACAATCAACACGTATTCCTACCATAATGTGTTTATGTTTATTTTTTTAAGGAATGTATTTTTGGTTATTCACCATGAATAAAATTTATGTTTATGATATATTCTACTATTTTTCTTACCATTACTATGTTTTTGAGATCCCCCCTTCTTCTGTTTCATTTTACCAAGGAAAAAAGTGGTATATTATGAATGAAAAGTAGAAATAACCAAGGAGTTATGGATTGTTTCAGTGGAGTTTCTATGTTGTATTTCTTTTAAAGTTATAATTTTGAACTTATGAATGTATATTGTTTCCACTCTTACGAAACTACTAGGTCCTTCGGGATAAATATTCCTTATTTTTAGGCCTATTTAATTAAATGAGGAACCAACTCTAGGAAATTGGGGTCAGGTCCTTACAGTTGGTATCAAATGAAGTATTGTGGAAAACATCAAAACTAGTTTTAGAAAACATAGGTTAGGGAACAAATCCCTAAGATAGTCTTTGAGGATAAGAATACAAGGAAATACTAGTATTTAGGTTAGGAATAGATTATGTGAATATTTCTAGAAAATATATCCTTTTCTAGATACTAAAAATAGACATGGTTCTAGAATAGATATACCTAGGAGTGAAAACTCTGACAAAAATATTCATGCACGACCTGAGGTATCCTAGTATACGAAAATGGGCCTTACTATGCACCTATTTTGACACTCCTAGGGGATATTATTATGATAATTCAAATTTTATTTACAATAAATTATGGAGGATTTAAATGTAAATATTTCTTCAATGACACCATGTTTATGATTAAGAGATTAACTATGTATAGAATTTCAATTTATGCTAAGTATTTTTCTTTTTTCAGATTTTACATTATGATTTATATCCAAATATATTGTATTTCATTATTAAGAAATAACTACTATTATAAGGAATGGAAAATTCATGAACACACATGCCCAATGTAGGGATTTACCTATTATGCAAGATAATGATGTCAGATCTGGTTTTGTGACTGGTGTTGAGAAATATATAACTATACTGGGATAACTGACTCAGGTCATGAATAATAAACTTACCTATATGGAGTATCTGAATCCACAATGTGGAGGAGCTATGTTAGATCGCTTTATGAGACAACAACCTCCATCATTCAATGAGACTATAAACCCATTTTTAGATGAGAAATGGATATGTTCCCTAGAGAATATATTTCTCGCTTTAGGATGTAACGAAAGAGAGAAGGTTTTCTTGGAATCTTATCATCTATCAAGATATGTATATTAGTGGTGGTTGTTAATCCAAAACACAAAGGAGGAGGATGATAAAGAAGATATGGAATAGTGGGACTTTAAAGAAATATTACATGAGAAAACCATTCCTTATTTACAATGAGTGTATATGGAATGGAAATTCTTGAATCTGAGGCAAAAGGAGGATGAAAAGGTTTCCAAGTGTGAGGAAAACTTTACAAGGCTAGAAAGGCATGCAGCGGACTACATACATAATCCAAGGAGCAAAATTGATACAATTTCATTGATTTGGAACATTATGCACATGAATTTCTAAATATTCAGGGAAACATTCCGCCAAAACGCTAAAGGAGTAGGGACAAGCCTATGTGATCAAAATTACTGATATTGAAGTTCCTAATGTTCTGGTGGAAGGTACTTCAATAGTTTCCTCAAACAAAGTCAATGATTTATTTGATTCTAGATTGTCACATTCTTTCATATATTTATAGTTTTCCATGAAAATTATATATTTCCAATTTGATTTAATATGTGAGTTGTTAGTAAAAACTCCAAAGAGAATATCATTGCAACAATGTTGTGTCAGGAAGTTCCCATTATGGCATATAAACGTGTTTTATCTACTAATTTTATTATCATACCCATGATTTTTTTTGATATAATGCTCTGTATGGATTAGATTCCAAACCACAATGTGAAAATTTATTTTAAGAAGAAGGAGGTTACAATTTTTTAGGTTGATGTTAAATCCTTTATATTTAGAGAAAAACATCACCATTTTATTCACATCTAGATCCACCCCCAGTAGCTATTCTGAATTCAATTATTGTGGAGGAATGAAATGTAATAAATATGGGTGAGTAAATGAATGTGCAAATATAGTACGCACTTGTTGTTCAAGAATATATTGATTTCTTTATAGATTATTTACCTAGATATCCTCTAGAGTGGAAAACTGAGTTTTCCATTGACTTAATTCTGGATTCAAGGGCCATATCAAAGACCCCTTATAGAATGGACACTTTTTAGTTATTGGAACTGAAGAAACAACAGGAAGAATTGATAGATACATGATTTATACACCCTAGTATTTCTCTTTGGGGAGCCCCTGTTCTTTTTTTTACAAAAAATGATGGATATTTGAGATTGTGAATTGACTACAGGGAGATCCATGCTATAACAATAAAGAAAAAATATCCCCTACCTTGCATTGATTATTTATTTGATAAACTTCATGAAGACAAATATTTTTTAAAGAATTACCTTTGATTTGGATATCATCAGTTTCTTGTGAGGAAGGAAGACATTCCAGAAACAACATTTCAAACCAGGTATAGGCATTAATAGTTTACATTATTGCCTTTTGGACTTCTTAATGCACCCTCTATTTTCATGGATCTAATGAAAATATTTTTCATGGAATATCTTGATGACATTGTGGTGGTTTTTCTTGATGATATCTTGGTATAATCTAAAATCTATGAAGATAGTGAAAATCACTTGCACACTATTCTGAAGACTGTAAGAAGAAATGAATTATATGGGAAGTTTAGAAAGTTTGAATTTTAGCTTCAATCAGTTTCTTTTATAGTCCACATCATCTATAAGGATGAAATATATGTTGATAATGAGAATAAAAAGGCTGTACACGAATGTCCTACTCCAAAGAATATAAATTTTGTAAGTAGTTTTATTAGTTTAGCAGGTTATTATCAGCGATTCATTTAGAACTTTTCCTGTTTATCCAACCTAATGTCCAAGATTACATGTCAAGGGGTTAAGTTAATATAGAAAAAATAATGCCAGGACTATTTCGAATAACTGAAGATGAGATTAGTAAATTCTCTGATCCTGACCCTACCATTGGGGAATGATGGGTTTGTGAACTATAGTGATGCATCAAATAAAGGATTTGGTTATTTCTTTATGCAGAATGATAGAGTTATAGCCTATGTATCTAGGCAGTTAAAAATTCATGAACAAAACTATCCTAATCATTATCTTGAGTTATCAATGGTAATCTTTTCTATAAATATATGAAGACATTATTTCTATGTCAAAAAATGTGAGATATAAATGAATCACAAGAGACTGAATAATATATTCTCACATAAAGAAATCAAAATGAGGCAATGGTGATGGCTTGAACTAATAAAAGATTATGATTTCAATTTACACTACCACCTAGGGAAGGAAAACAATGTAGTTGATGCATTGAGCAAGAAGGATCTTAGAGTTCTCGACAAAATGATGATTGACAAAGATCCTTTGTACATGGATTTTGTGAGGACAGATTTGGGAATTATCAAAGAAGGTAAAACATCACTACCTTTTAATTTGGTCACCCAAACATATTTATTATAAAGGATTAAAAGTTCTCAGCCTGATGACGAGAACTTTCAAAAGAAAATTAATTTTGTGAAAGATGGAAATATGGCTAACTTTGTGTGTGAAGATGGTGTTCTCAAAATTGGGAAGAGGATTTGTGTTCCAACTGTACTCAAGATAAAAAGGGAGTTACTGAATGATTCCCTTAGTTTGAATTTTTTTATACTTCCTAGTAGAACTAAGATGTATATATATTTGAAGGAACTTGTCTGGTGGGATAACATGAAGAGGGAAATTGTAAATTATGGATCAAGATGTTTAGATTGTACAAAAGTGAAGGCTGAAAGGAAACATCCAAAAAGAGTCATGAAACCTCTACTTATTACTACATGGAAATGGGATGAAATTACCATGGATTTTGTCCCTAGATTACCAAAAACTCCAAGGAAGAATGATCCAATATGTGTAATTGTGGATCAAGTTAAAAAATCTACACATTTCCTCTCTATAAGGGGTAATTTCCCACTAGAGTGCTTAGAAAGACTCTATATAAATGATGTTGTGAGACTTCATGGGGAACCTCTTTCAAATTTATCTGATTTTGACCCACATTTTCTATAAAAATTGTAGAAATGTATTCAGAAAGCTTTGGATACTGAGCTTCGATTGGGTACTTATTATCACCCTCAAATTTATGGGAAATCAGAAAGGACGATCCAAACTTTAGAAGACATGTTGAGATCATAATAAAATGATTTTAAAGGTATGTTGGATCAATATTTACCTTTGGTGTATATTTCCTATAATAATAGTTTCCATTCAAGTATTCAAATGGAACCACATGAAGCACTATACGAAAAGAGATATCATACACCAACTTTTTGGGGGGAATTTGGAGAAAGAAATCTTGTGGGCATAGAGCTTGTGGAGGAAACTAAAGAAAAGGTAAAGAATTTTCAAGTTAATATCAAATCTTCTCAAAGTAGACAAAGAGATATGATGATAATTGAAGGAAGGATCTGGAATTTCAAGTGAGTGATCACATTTTCTTGAAAGTATCTCCATAGAAGGGTATTATATTATTTGGTAAGAAAGGGAAATTGATCCCTAGGTACATTGGGCCTTTTGAAATTATGGAGAGAATTGGAGTTTTTTAATTTCGATTGGATATGCCTCTTAGCATGTCCAATGTACACAATGTGTTCGATGTCTCATTGCTGAGAAAGTACATGCCAGACTCAATGCATGTCCTCACATCTAAAGTTATAGAATTGGAACATGATATATCTTACTATGAAGAGCCTATCTGGATTATGGACACTAAAGAGAAACTGTGGAGGAATCAAACGAATCTTCTGGAAAATATACATTGGAGAAATTATAAAATCGAAGAGATAACATGGGAGCCTAAGGAGCTTATGAGGAAGACCTACACAAATTATTTTGTGAGGTAACATTCTGTGAATTTTTTGGATGATGTTTTTGTAGGGAGGGGAGAATATAACACCCCATGTTTTTGAAAATAAATATTCAATGCATGAAACACTGAGTCCCTACAAAAAAAAATTTATAAACTATCTTGTAAAAACAAAATTGCCTTTACAATTTTTTGAATTTTGAAAAAAGGTCATCTATAGTTGCGATCAGTAAGTCATTTCGAATCTAATAGAACTGACTTTACTTTTGGATAATAGTAACATACCCTTATTAATAGTGACACATCCTTATGAATATTAATGAATAGTAATGGATAGTACATCGTACAAAAAAAATAAACTTCACCCATGTATGTATAAATACAATTCAGACATCTTAAAAGCGAAAAAATGATTATAGTATAAGTATTGGTATTTTTGTATGACATAAATATTTTAATGAAAATTTTATAATTAAATTAATAATTTAAAATGTAATTTTATTTTAAAAAATTATAAGAAAAATATTTTACTTTACCACCCTATGGTTATAATATAATTTTATGGTACCTTGATTACTTTCTCAAGGAATTATAAAATGAGTTATAGTGTTGAAGTTGTTTTTTTGGAATAAATTATGATTTTATTTAAAAATTAAATTAAAAACATTTAGAAAATTATTTTTCAAAAATGGATTTCATTTTTTAATTCTACAGGTCAAAAAATGGTTGGGTTTATTTTTTTTGATTTTTCTAGAAATTATTGAATTTTTTATGAACAGAGAAATATGGTATGATACCCTATATACAAATTATCAGTTAAATACACTATTTATGACATCATGAGTTATTTAAGGCCACTTGGTTCGAGCTCACATGAATTTATTACTATTAGGGGTCACATGAAAGAACAATTTTGGTTATCTTGAGGGAAATAATAAAATAATGACTAAAATATTCAAAATTCACTCCTCTCCTACACTATAAACACCCCCAATCACTCCCTCTTCTCTTCCCAATTCTAAGCCTTGAATCTACCCATAGATATGCCCAAATACCATTACCTAGTCACTCCCCACATAAAATTATATATTTTTCTTTCCAAAAGTCCAAAAACCCTTCCCTTAAATAGATTCTCAAGGAGGTGGATTCCGGAGGTAAATTCACATTTTATTTCTTTTATTTTCATTTCAAGTTCCATTTTATTATTATCTTCTACTCACCTACTCTATCCAAATGACCATGATAACTCTAGTATCATCTATATACAATAATTATATCATGTGAATGGAAGAACCATCATAAACATTCTTACTATCTTCCTTTTATTTTATAATCGAAATCAACATCCATGAGGTTCAAATTTACAACCATCTTTGATGAAGAAGTTTAGTGATTCTATTTCTCCTAAATTACTGGTCATTAATCTATTTTTATGGTTTAACCAGACTATAGTATTGAATTATAACCTAATTAATATTCAGGAACAATTATATGTACATATTATTAATTTATATGACAAAACTAGTTCATAATAATCCATATACCTCCCAATAATCGAAGTGGTTGTCATCTAAGGATTCATCCTCATTCCATGTAACAAAATTATGTAAATGACAATTAACACCTATGTATGTTCACAAATAATTATTAAATTAAATTTTAGAGATTTACATCTATTCTACATCAACTCTATTACTTAAAAACAAGTGAAACGATTATTAAAATCAAGAAAACGAACACTTCAGAACGACATAATTCAATATTATAACTTATCAACAAAGAGATAAATGAATTGAAAAGAAATATGATAAACTAAATAAATTTATAATAGGTTTTGAAATATGTTATTAATAAGTATAATTTCATATTCATGAACCTTCAATTCAAGAGAGAAATACATTCAGACTTAAGGTAAGTGTTTTCTACCTGAACCTCCATTTTCATTCGGGTTACTCTTATAGTCTACTATACTCAATTAAATTATTATTTATTCATATTTACTAATAATATATTTTGTTATAATGTTATATATAATTTTAAAAACCATAATATTACTTTTATTTATGTAGAGTTATATTTTTTAAAAGGATCTTTCCAAAATCCTTTCGGAAATGCAATCCTGGTTCATGGGAATTTCTCAAATTCTTACATATTTCAAGGGAACTATATAATATATATTTCTAAACCATTATCTTTATAATATCATTAAATTTATTATTACAATTATATCATACTTTACTTTTGGTTTTATGAAAATATGATTCAAAAAGAACTCTTCTTTTCAAATTAAAATAGTATTTATCTCATGAATTACTCGAAAATTTTATAAGAGTATCTTCATCTATTTCAACAGGATTGTTGATTATTATGTATTATTGGGATTAATATTTAATTTTATAATCTACCATACATAATATAGTGGTTTATGATTAGTTTTTCTATGGATGTGCTATCATAAAACCATTCACTAATTTACTCAGAATGGTTGGTGTTTATGCTAAATGTTCAAGGAAAGTTATTTACTTTTCATATATTTGTTTCAATATGAACTTATATGTTGTTTGTGTTTATACTAGTTCATAAGAGGATTTAATTGTATATATTATGTGTTGGGTGGGGCCCGTTATATCCCCTCAGTGCATCGGTAGGTCTCATGAGACAAACTATGGTCTTGGCATAAGGCCTTGACAAAATTATTATTTTTAGTTTTGGCTCGAGGCCTTGACAGTATGTTTATGATGTCCCTCAATAATAATTCCCTAATTATAGAAATAGTTTTGATGGTACATGTTTTTATTCAGCTATTATAATACACATGATTATATTTTATAACGGAATTATTTATTCAGCTCTTATTCCTACCATAATGCGTTCCAGTTTATTTTTTTAAGGCATGTATTTTTGGTTATTCATCATGCATAACGTTTATGTTTATGATATATTACATTATTTTTCTTACCCTTACTGAGTGCTTGAGCTCACCCCTTCTTATTATTCACTCTACCAAGGCGTGAAGAGGTATATTATGAATGATAATTAGAAATAACCTAAGAGTTAGGGATTTTGTGAAAGGAGTTTCTATGTTGTATTTATTTTCAAGTGGTAATGTTGAACTTATTAATGTATCTTGTTTCCAATCCTACCAAACTACTTGGTCCTTAGGGATTCATATTCCTTGTTTATATGCTAATGTAATTAAATAAAAAACTATCCTTGGGCAACTAGGTTTGGTTCCTTATAGGTTGTAGAATTTTTATCATGTGTATGTGACTACCATGACCTATAAAAATAAACTAATATTTAATTTCCTTGAACATAGATAAATTTATTTTAGGTATCTCTAAAAAACTAAAGCTGAAGTCCCTTTTACAGTAGACGAATATTTATAGAAATTATAATTTTTTCTTTTAGGTAAAAGAATATTTTCTAAAAATAATCTATTTACAAGAACACTTGATCTTTTTTTCTAGTACTTCATAAGAGTTGAAACATGATATAAATTGGATATGGACCTCCTATAATAGTGTACTAGAAAAAATGAAAAATGGTACCTATGAAACTATCTTTGGTGACTCCCAGGAAACTAACAGTTCTATCATCATAGGACCTATTACTACAACCCACTGGTAAATTAAATTCCCCAAGAAACAAACACCATAATCATATAAATTAAGCATTTATAAATTCTTGTATAACTGGTGATGATGAAAAATTCCAAAATTCGATCACTGATGGTCAATATTTTCTTCCTCGGGCATAGAGTACACACATATGTTTCCAATGCAAACCACAATGAACCAATCCATAAAATCTAATTTTTTTTATTAAAACCATGGACACATCTATAAAACTCATCACACCAAAAAAATTCATTATGAACTCATACATCCCATATCGACATCAAAAATCATTCTTTGGAATATCCTCATCGTCGACCCATATCTAATTATATATGAACCATAGAATGATATTCAATAACCAACTAGATCATCTTAGTTGATAAAATAGATCATAAATACTTGTATATGGATATTATATATTTAATATCCCCAAATTTAAGATATGATAATTGATATAGAGATGTAAAATTAAATCGTATTACTTCATGAATAAATCTGGTGCACCCTACGGTGGCATAATTGGATGAAAAAATCATCACTGTCAAAGATCATCGAGACATACTCATAGATATGAAAAATCAAAAGGTTCCATCCAATACAAATACATTAATATAAGAGAAGTTCCCAAATATATATCTATCATTTCATCTTATATATTTTAACCATTTTATAGGTTTGGTATCATCTTACCGAATTCCATGGTGTTTGGTCCCCATTTCTAGTAGACTACCTGAGAAGGGTATGAAATTCGTAATAGGCCATTGGTTTGATCCATAATATAGGTATAAATACCATATGTGTTTAGACACATACATATAAATATATATTCCTGATAGGAATGACCCCTCAGATAATCCTGATCTGTGTCATCTTGACCTGCAGAGTGAGTTCTCATTAATGAGAGTTACCTTGAAACCACAAGTGGAATCCTAGGGAGATGTTTGGTTCTAACAATACATTGAGAATTTGTTTCCTTCATGACTGTATCTAGATTATTTATTTTATCTATTTTTATGAGTTGACTCTCATTAATTATTTGTGATTGTCGATTTTGATGTGTCCTACTAGGTATGTTTATACTCACCCCAGCATGGTCACTTGTCATAAGGGTCGTGTCTTATAAAGAAAAAAAGCCTTTTGACAGAGTTTTGGGTGGATCAATAAAATATGGATCATAGTTGATCTATATAAACTAATGTCTCTTTGTAGATTTATATTTTACAACTGTCACCACCTTACTATGAGCTTGGAAAATTTTATAGATTTCGTTATCTTTTATTTGGCACTTATTTTTCCCCATACACATGTCTTACTCTAATGTGGGATTTAGATAGATACTCACATCTTATTATCAGTTGTATGATTTACTTCTTCAATATATGGTCTCTTGGATTTGTGTTTGTGTTTATAGGTTCTTTATACTAAGGTATCCCATGTTTTTGATATATATACTAGGTTCTAATCACCTTCCCCTGGCCAATAGAAAGAAATATTGGGGTGTCACACTTGACCTACATCTATCCAGACAGTCCCTGGTGGGTTGGGTAATATCCTGATTCCATCCACCAATCTATCTAGAAAATGATTCATGTCACACCACATTAATTAAGCACTGACCCATGATTGATAAAAACCTGATCCTAACTCTGAATCCTCTATTATTTTCACTGAATGTGGATCATTCCTTCAATATCAATACCTCATCTACCGAAATGGTTTATTTCACAAATGATAAATTTCTCAATGATCAGTTTTGGTGTAAAGTCAAACCACCAAAAAAAGAATATCTAAAAATGATCATTCACAGAACCAAGGGATCAAATTATACAACAAAATCGTATACAACAAATGTATGGCATACTTTGAATTGGAATCAATAAATTGTTATACGAAATTTTGATCATATATTAATAAAATAGGATCAATGAAACCATTTCAATTTATAATTATAATAAGATAAACATGAACTGATATTAAAAAAAAGACCCACAAAATGACCTACTATTGGGCTAATTCTCATTTGATAGTTGATAATCATAAATAAGGATTGTTCCCAAAAGAATACATTTTTCTTAAATATTGGATCAATAACCAAGGATTAACAATTCATTTCCATTTTCATTGTTGAGATCTAATAACATCACCAGGGGAGACAACTACTTTACAACTGATAAATGATCTCTGAACTAGTTTCCCTTCCAAAGCACTCATATTAGGATACTCTCCATGTGTAGAAAAAGGATAATTATAATAATAGTAATAATATCTATTTATCTTATAAATTCAATCATAATTACCATCACTCTTTTCATGACATTCTACAGACATTATATTGGAAAACCCAAATGATAGATAAAAGAAAAAATTTAAAATAACATAAAAACAATAATTTAATGAAGATAAGGATTGGGCATATGACTATAAAATAAAACAAAATAAAATTTCTTAAACTGTCACCACATTATAAGAGAATGATTTTTATTCATGGAAGGTATGAATGTGAGATCATGACCACTGAATAAAAAAACCATTTTGTGGGTTAAGGACTATAATATCATGAAGAATGATGAATTAAATGAAAATGTTATGGGCTTCGAGTTGGAATATTCATCAAGAGGGGTGGAAGCCTCATGTGGGAGGCATCACCACCCATGAACTATGTAATTTTTTTTGTGAAGGTCTATTAATACCAAATGATTAAAGTCATGATTCTTACTATTATAGATTTATTACCTTTATTATAAATTTGTGTGTGGGAAATCTATGTGTTATTCGTAAATTTGGATCTATAAATAGGAAAAAAATTAAATAAAAAAATTTATTTATAATATTGTGTAGGGATAATATTTTAAAAATATAACAAAAAAATAAATAATAATAACAATAAACAACATAAAGCATGTAATTAATCATTTTCAATTTTAATGATATTTCAAACAATTAATAAAAAATGTATTACCATATTTTATTTTTGATAAATATTTGTAAATTCAAATTTATTTATTTTTTTCATTTCACTTATTAAAATTATAGTAAAAATATTATTTGTAAAAAAGGTAAAGATATGGAGAAATATGAAAAAAAATTAAAAGTTAGTCAGGGAAAAAAATATACAAGATAAGTCAATAGAAAACTCTTCAGCACCCATAACAAAAATTTTACATTACTGTGACCATTATCTTATTGATCTAAATTATATTTGACTCTTAAACACATATAAAAAATAAGAATATATAAATTAATATCTGTTGGCTCAAAAAATAAGATTTAATTTTTTTACTCTCCAAATTAAATATTTCATGCTGAAAGAATTGTGCTAAATGTTTTTTATATTTATGATCATGTGTTTATAAATTTTTATCCACTTGATTATATTATAATCTGATGATGATGGAGAAATCAAGAGAACATTATTTTATTTATATAAAAATGTAAAAGAAGGATAGATATTTAAAAAATGTTACATGTTCTCTTTTTTAATACCTTGTAATGGATACAAGAAGATGTAATCATTAAACGCATGTCATGCCATGTCCTTGATAGAAACTATTGTCGGATGGTATTGAAGTCAAGTGTGACTACTAATACCATCATTCAATGATCTATTGGTTAAAAATTAGCACATACAGTTTACAATACACATAAATGGGAGCATCATACTCATAACTATTATTATTAAAAATTAATTTTCCAATAAACTCTTTATAATATAATGGTAAAATCATTCCCAAAATGTATATAGTGTCATATATAAAATAATGGTCTCTAAATAGAAATTAAAATTGAAACACATATATAGTAATAACTCTACAAACACTAGTATGCTCCAAAAATAATAAACTCATTCAAATATACATAAACGGTAAAAACTTAATTAAAATTAACATTATTACTAAAACATTACGAATTTGTTGATGTATATGAAATCTATATAAGAATAAATTTAAGGGAATTCTAATGTGGCTTACCCGAATTGGCTATAAACCTTCCATAGGTGAAAAAAACAATTTCCACATATAGTATAGTTTAAATTATAATGATCATTATGCTAAAAATAATTATAGCATAATGGATTTTAGAAATGAATTCAAAATTAAAAATTAGAACAGGTTCTTAAGATAGTGAAAAAATATATATTTTTTAAAAAATGAACATTAATAGGAAAAAATAATTCAAGATGGAATCACAAAGGAACATTAAAAATGAAAGAATGTTGAGAAAGGTAAAAAAATTCTTATTTCTATATCTGATAATATTTTTTCCAATATTTTTTTTCTCATTTTGTTTATTTTTTATTTCAACATCATACTTCAGTTGTGATATCACAACAATACTGAATTTTATATCTCTCTTCATCATTAACATATCATCTACATATGGAATCAAATAAATCAAACTAGTAGATATTTGTATTTATTCATCAGTAATGGTTTTTATCATTAAAATATTATAGATAAATGGAGAAAATTTAATCATCACTAATAAAAAAACACTAATAAAAGTACCCCTTTATTAGTAATTTTTTAGTACCGATAAATTGTACCAATCTTAGACCTTATCATAACACTTATAAAATTATTCTTTTTATCAGGGGTAAACTGTAATTTTTAGTGATGATTAAAGGTATAATTCATAAGTATTATATCATTAAATGTCATATATTTATATGTTATATATTTATATTGATGTTAATATTATATATTTTATAAAATATGAATTATATAATATTAAATATTTAATCAAACTCAATATATGTGATATTTAATAAAAAATGGTTTATAAAATATATATAAATTAATATTGATGTTTTTTTAATTATTAATGTTTAATAATAATTTAATAATTGTTTTACTATAGAAACATTCAAAAAATTAATAAATGATAGAATATTTGTTAGAAACAAAATATGATCTTAAAACTGATATAACTTTTGAATAAGGTTTGTGGTTGAGCTCCGCCACATATCAAATTGAATCTTAAAAAAAGATCTAAATCGAGGATATTGGAAGGGAACTTGTAAATATGTATTTGACATTAAAAAATTCATTAAATTCAACCAAATTGTGACTTTTTATAGGGGAAGCTTCATTTTTAAACTTTTGATTGAATTTCAGACGCATTTAAAGTTGTCATCTTATCTTTTTTTGGAGGGGTGATCAATTTATTATTTTGGAATATAGTTATATAGATATAATGACATTCAAAATTTAGAATTTTTCATATTTTTGAGTTTTTAATAATTAGTTATATACACCTATATACATATTTGTAAATATTTACACATAAAATTTTAATTTTTTAAATAATGATATAAAAATATTTATGTATAAAATTTATTTCATAACATAATTGTTTGTGTGTATATATTAATATTTATGAATATTATATATCAATACAATGTATATGATATATATATATAAATATATATATTTGTGTTTGTATGTATTAATAAACATAAATATATATATATGTATATATTCTTATATAAGTATATAAATTTTAATATGTAATACATGTAAATAAAGGTAAATATGAATAATCATATAAATAAATAAACACATTTGTATAAATATAAAGGTATATATAGGTATGTATCTATACATGAATGGATATATGGATGTACATATGTATATATGTATGTATGTATGTATGTATGTATGTATGAATGAATGAATGTATGTATGTATGGATGGATGTATGTATGCGTGCATGCATGCATGCATGTATATATGTATGTATGTATGTATGTATGTATGTTACTATTTATGTGTTTATAAACAAACATAGATAAAACATATGTTATAGGTGTATTTAAAAATTATTCTATAAATATATACAAATATATGAATAAATATATAGATAATAAACATAACTAAATATATATAAATTTAAAGTAATGTCATAAAATATAGAACAAAGAAATATAGAGTTGCGGTAACGGAACATTTGTGTGAGGTTGGATGTCCCAGGTTCAAAATGAACATAACACATTGGCAGGTGGGGGAAGGAGCGGTTTTCTAACACTGATGAAGGACAAGGGGACTAGAGAAACACTGATAAAAGATTATCGGGGTGGTTGGGTTCTGGAAAATTGAGGGGGATGAGCTACCTATAAATCTGTCAAAAAATAATATTTTTTTTTTTAATTTTATAAGTTCTTTTTAGTGTATATAAAATTATTCTTTTATGAGTGATTTTTTTAGAACTGAAGAAAGGGGTCTTTTATCAATTCTTTTTCATCACTAATAAAATAGACCATTATAAAGTTGTTTTTAGCACTGATAAACATTCCTCATTTTATCAAAAGGTAGAACATCAATGATATTTTATCGCTAATAAAGGGTTATTGAAGATCCAATATAATCCTCAACCTGGTTTGTGAGGACTCCTTAAGTGCAACCAATAGACCCAAAATCAAATTCAGGTCAAGGAATTTTTCCAGGCTACTCTAATAGTATAGTTGCCAGGAATTTAGCATACACTGTAGCAGGTACTGTTCAATACCGTTGCAACCAAAACTATTAACCTGTTTGGGCCATTGGACTATCAGTTTGGTCCTTGGGTCCTTTACGACCTTTGGGCCACTAATGGTATTAGGGCCAGTAAGGATTTCAGGCCACCTCAAGACCTTCAGTAAAACTCAAGGCCTTCAGGCCACATGAATTGCATATGTACCAGATTGAATTACAAGGAATAAAGCCCCATATTAGGATTTAGAGCAGGCGCATTCAACATTTTAGTGCTAATCAAACACAGAAAAACGAGAGGGTATCTCTTTTCCATAGGTTCGAATATTTTCTATCCCTACAAAGGAGAGCGTGCTAACTAGTCTTGTGAAGGTGGAGTGCTAACTATGATGAAGATGCTGGGGAGGGGTAGTTTCAAGTAGACATTGTCTATGATGAATTCCTTTAAGACCTTTGGGTCCTGTAATTTCACGAATTATACGGGCTATGTATGGGTTCCCCTTCAACACTTAAAAGTGGGATTATCAAAAATGAATAAAAAATAAAGGCCTTTGAGCCATTTAGGTAAGAGCTAATATAAGTTGAATCTGCAATAGTGGCATGACATTTTTAAAGATTTTAAATACATACATTTTTTAATTTTTACTAAACTCATTATCGATCATCAGAGAAACATATTTTATCTATAATTGTATATATAATTTCATTAAACCATACACAAATTCATTTAAATAGCATACATGAATCATCTTTAAGTTGTTATTGTAACCATCGTGTGGCATAATATATACAAATTATCATCTTTATAACCATAAATAAAAGTATATCTAACATTAATATTATAAATATGAATGTCATGGAAGTATGATTCCCTATCAAACCAGAGGAAAAAAATAAAACTAACCATAGATGAACTATAAACCAAGAAGTGTATGAAAAATTACAAATTGCACAAAGAACACATCCATGAGTCTTACCCTTCTACAGTGGTACTTGATAATGTTCCATTATTTAAGAGGAAGAGTCTTGGAAAAATATTAAGTATGAAAGGAGATAGTAGATGGTCACGACTGGTGACCTATTCCATAGTGTGGTGGCGAGGGTGGATAGAACAGAGAGAAGCATGTTTCCGAGAGGGATGTGTGTGTGAGGTGGTGGTTCCATATGATGTTAGTTTCTATTTAAAACTATAGGAATAAGAATATTCACCACCATAGAACAACAAAAGGGGTGTGGAATATATCTAATAGCATGAAGAATTATGTATTGAGTCATCCTTATCCTTAGTGGATATCGAGCATGCTATGATGGTTAAGATGTGGTGGATTGTGTGTCGATAATGTATATGAAGATAATGTAGTAGGTCAAAACTGGTTACCTATGCTAATCCAAGGTATCTGGTGTGTATAATAGGGAGAGCGATAGGTTTCTAGGAGGAAGGTGCATGTGTGGTGGAACTTTTATAGGATGTTAGATTAATTTTCATAAAGGTGTAAGAATCAGACACAATTCCCAAGAAATAAAAGTTTTGATTTATAAAAAAGACAATTAATATCCTACATAAATTTTTCATGAGTCTTATTCTTCATTTTCTAATAATTTTCAATACATTAAGTATGCTTGGAAACTAGAATGTTGAGTGTGATAGCACCAAAACCACCAACAATAGGATATGGGTCAGTAAAAAGCTACAACAATTTTTAATTGAAATGGGAGGAATTTTCTATAATATACTTGTATGCATACACCCAACCATCTCCATGAAAAAGTGAAATGGAACAAGAAATCTATTTTAATAGCTAGTGCAAAAATAGACATTCAAAAACCTATTGGGAATACATTACAATATGACAGTATAATCCAATTCTTAAATGAAAAAATACACATTTAACCCAATATGATTTCTCAATATGAAAATAATTGGAATGGAGGAAATATGGTATAACTTAAATGTTTATCTACAAGTTTAAGGATTATGTGTGGTCTGTGAACCAAAGTGTTACTAAGATCCACTGATTTATTTAATGATATTCCAATTATCTTTACAAGAAAGGAAATGTGAAAGAAATTTCTATGTAGGGATTGTTATATACCTAACCAGTTGGATTCTATAAAAAACCATGTAGAAATAAATAGATATATACAAATATTCTAGATCAACCCATAGTCAGATTATGATAGCCGTTGTCTTTATTAAATATTAACCAATTATTTAATACATAAAGTACCCAAAATACATCCTATAATATTTTTAAGTCTAATATCATTAAGAATTATTTACTTATAAAGATATCTTGATAATGGGATATAACATCGTTATTGAGAACATCCTTAATATCATCCTATAAATCAAAGATCTTCTAAAACCATATGGCTTAACCTAGATATGTAAAAAAGAAAGGGGTGTGATATAAACCCCATTAAAGAAATATACCAAGATTAGAATGATGATAAAGGAGTACATGAGATTAAATATACACATAAAGGTAACATAATTGGGGTGGGAATCATACTTTTTAATAATAAATCATGATATATCATGATAACATAAAGGCAACATAGGATTGTGGAATAAACATTAAATGTGACATAATAATTATTGGTCAAGGAAAAACTTTAAGACATAATAACATGCTAGAAAAATTACTTTGATAAAATATGTTCACTACCTAATCCCTTTAACGACATCTCATGAGAATAAAACATTACCCAATTAATTGGAGCACTATATAATTTAGGGTATTCCTGTCACTTTTATATCATGTACTTTCATAATTATTCAACATAGATCATTGAAACTAAAATAATATTTCATCATATTTAATTCCAAAATCATGTAATTTTGAATACATACTTGGGTGTCCCATGTAAAATATATATATACTTACATATGAACATCCTTGAGTGGAATTCATGTTGGTATTCACAATACAATTGTTTTTCTTGGAAAAAGTACAATGAATGTTAGATAGTATAATGAAAGTACCTAATAAATCATAAAATGGATTAATTAGAGAGAAAAATGTATTTCAAAAATTTAAAATTACAATGATAGTATTATTTATATGAAGAAACATATCCCAAAATTAGTATTTGGAAATAAAAGGCATAAAATCATGAAGATACATGAATAAAGTAAAGAAGGATATAATCCCTTACCTAGAGAGGGTGATTCCAAATGCTTGGGAGGATCTTATTGAGAGCATTGGGTAACCATATTAGAACTACATAGATGAAATTTTAGAGTGAGTACATGATCTATGTATTTTTAGAGAATATGAAGGGAACCCTAGGTGTGTTTATATAGGAAAAGAGAAGAGAGTTCTTTTTTATTTCCCAAACATTGGTTTTATAATCTATATAACAACGTAATCATTACCAAAAAACTATCCAATGTTTTTCCATGGTTTTTACCTAATATAAATTATTCAAATTATTTTATAACTCTATGGGATTAAATCATAAAAATATTGGCCTTCTTGATGTGGAAGTGAGTCATGTTCTTAAAGAAGTGATTTCAAAACCTTACTACATAATATAGATCTTGGAGTATTCCCAAAGGATTTATAAAATTAATCAAATAACCCAAAAATCACACTATCCTAAATGGCAGACATATATTTGGTTTTTGAAACCCTTTATAGCATTTATTACATCATTTTTCGGTCATTATGATGTCATGATACTCATAATATATTTATAGAGAATGTAATTTTTACCCCAAAACTAGACTTTCATAAAATTAAGAAAAATTTACTATTGGTTAATTTTGATATTCTGATTCAAAAAAATATATTTAACTTATCTAAATAATTTTCTAACTATGTAAATTTTTACTTTTTAAATAGGAATCTACATTTACTGATAAATGATGGGTTTTTTACAATAATAGTTTCTGAACCACTGTAAAATATAATTTTGAATTCATAAAATAACATTATAAACTATTCCAAATAAATATTTTATAACATAAATAAATTAATAAAATTTAAATGATTTTAATAAATCATTAATTAATTCGGAGAAGTTCCTTAATTGAAATTTTGAATTAACCAAAAATACAATTTCAATTTTATCGAATAAAAAAATCATTTATAAAGTAATAATGATTGAAAGTAAATATATCCATTATTATGTTTAAAAAAACATAAATATTAATATTATCAGGGTCTTGAAACATATAACATTATTTCCCCAAAAAAGTAATTATGGTTAAAAACTCTAATGGTAAAAGTTTTATGGGTGGTTTGATGTACATGGTTTGGGTTGTAATCTAAATGATTATGATATTCTCCCAGAAATAGTTTCTCTCATGATTAATTGATAGATCTTGGAATTGTCTTTGTCAAGGTCAACACCCAATTATTCTATACCCATAATAATCTCCCTTAAATGTGATTCACTGGGTATAATCATAATGGTTGTGTCCATCACTTCCTTTTTCTATGTCAATTGGTTTTATCAAAACCCTATATTTATACTAATCAAATGATCATTGTTCAACATTTATATTATTGACTATTATTATTCATAATGGTATTATAAATATGGTAGTATATAATTAAACAAAATAAGTATATTTGTTTTCTATACCAATAACACATATAAGTAAAATATATTCAATCAAAAGTTAATATTATTCAAAAAAATTTGGTATATTACAATCATTCCCTATTCAGAAATTTCAGCCATGAAATTTTTATTTAACATAGTGAAATGGATGAGGGTAATTTTCTTTCATCACCTCTTATGATTCTCAAACCTCTTCCACAATCATGTGGTTTATCCAATCACTTTTACCATGTGTATTTTCATATTTTATAAGACTTTTTCTCCACGATCTAAGATATTCACTGAATTATTTTCATATGAAAGATCATTTTCAATTGATACCACCATTGTATTCAACACATGAAAGGGTTATAGTTTTTTCTTACTCAAGATAGTTACATGTAACAAATCATGTATTTGAGATTTATTTGGTAAGATTTATGGTCAATATTCCTTTACTCACACGTAATCAAATATCAAAATTGGACCGACATATCTTGGACTAATCTTTCCCTACTCCCCAAATCTCATAAAATTATTCAATGGAGATATGTGTATGACTAACTTATCTCCAAAATAAAACAATAATACTCATTGAAAATTGTCAAAAAAGCTCTTTTATCGATTCTGAGTAACACTAATGTGCTACAGAATGGCCTTGACCTCTTCCACCATTTCCTTGACCATTTAAAGATAGAATAGATTGTGTTCATTATCTTCATCCCAAGATGCAAGTGTTCTACACCTCTTCTAATAATGGGATTCATAGGTAGCCATTTGGATTCTTGAGTGGAAACTATTATTTTATGAGAATTTTACTAGAGAAATATGTTGATCTTGTCCTCCTATAAAGTACCTTAATAATTATCGCGACATTTCCTTACGTGTATTGAAAGTCTGATTAGACTAGCCATTAGTTTTAGATTGATAAGTGCTGATGATGTTCAATAATGTATTTAGATCATGTTAGTGTCTCTTCTAGTAATTGGAAGTAAATATTTTATCTTTATGAGATACAATTGATAGTGGTGTTTTATGTATCCTCACGACATCTCTAATGTATACACTTGAAAGTTGATCAAGTGACAAGTCATATCAGATTTCAGTTAAGTGAAAATTTGATGTAATACAATCTACAACAATCAATTTAGAATTATTTATTCTTGATGTTTTTTGAAGATCAGTGGAAATATCCATGGTTATGCTTTCCCATTTCTATGTAGTTATGGGTAATGGTTACATCATTCAATTTTATTTTTTCCTTTCAGACTTTTCTTTCTGACATTCGAGACATCTTGATATATATTCTATGATCTCTTTATTCATATTTTCAACCAATGGTTATATGGAAGATATAAATAAATCATTGTTCACCCTAGATGGATGAAGAATGATGATCTATACTCATCATCAAATAGTTAAATATTTATCATTGATTTTTTTAGTGCACATAGTCATGAACCTAATATTAAAATTCATTCTTCATTAATTTTTTACTTTAAGGGTTTCCATTTTTTTATAGTATATAACATCTCTTAAATATCCAGATCATCACTATGTGTATCTTTTTCTTCTTCAGAAGGGGATGTTGATAAATCATTTGTGAAATGAAATATGATATCCACTTTTATGATTACAATTTACATCCTTTTAAATTCGAAGAATATCATATCCTTTTCGATTCTCAACAATGATAAAATTTCAAGATCCTTTCTACATACAATGTATTAAATTTTATTGTCATTCCTAGGATGGTAGTGGATTGAGTAGTCATAAACTTTAATCAGATATGATAATATTCAATGGAATATATTAATATCTTTATATGTTTATATATACATGATTCTCTTTGGGTCCATGTATATTTCACACTTCTCTCCAATAATGCAACCGGATTTTATATAAGAATATTTCTGTAGAAAACACTATTTCATGTTTCAGGAAGTTTTATTCTTAAACATTCAATTTTTTTGAGGCAAAAGATGTCAATTTTTCATTCTAAAATAGAAAACAATGGAATACCTTCTTAGAAGCATCATTATATACCATATACTTTTCCCCACTTGTGTGTAGCATTACTATAGGTGTAGATATAATACATTTTTTCAGGTTCATGATATACTATTCATATTACTTATTCCAAAAAAATGATTCCCTTATATACTATATTGCTTATATGATTTTATAGTAATGATAAATTATTCAAAAAATCAATGATTATAGTCAACATGTCTAAGGAAACCATGGATATATATCACAATTGTTTCCCTAAAACATATTTCAACCAATTCAATCATTATAGAGTCCACCAATATCCAATTTCTTATGATATTGTTCCCCAAGAATGACATTTACTAAAAATATACCTTAGATTTTCAGTACTTTTCATAAATATTATCCTTTTAAATGGTCAATATAATACTGATGATATGCTACTATTCCACCACCATACTTTTGGAGTATATTAGAATATCGTCTATAAACACTACCACAAATTTGTTGACATAATCTCCAATGACACTATTTATCATGTCCGTGAATAAATTTGAAGCATTATTAAGAACTAATGGAATTACTATGGACTCATCGTTCTCTTACCTTATATTGAAAGTAGTATTGGGGATATCCTCCTTCTTCACCCATACAAGATAATACCTTAACTAAAGATCCTTTTTATTGAGGTATTAGGCCCCATATAGATGATCTAAAAACAAATCAATCCATGGAGGAGGATACTTATTATTAATTGGGATCTTTTTTAGCTAACAATAATTGAGGAAAATGTATAGTGACTTTCCATTATTATTGATGAAGAGGATTGGGGATTCCCATGAAAAAGAACATGGGTGTAGGAACCCTTTATCTGTATTCTCCTATATTTGATTCTATAACTCATCATGTTTCACAACATCGATTCTATATGGAGTACTAAATATTGGTAAAGCCCTAAGTATAGGATTGAGTGAAAATTATACCTATCATCTTGGAAGAACACTAGGTAATTATTTTAGAAACACATTATTGTATTACCTCACAATGATAATGTCATCAAGGATCATCATTTCCATCGAATCAATTATTTAAGCTATATACACATTCTAGTAGGAAAATAATATCAATGATTTAGATATTGGTAGTAATGAAGATGCATCCTCTTTCTATCCCTTTCACAAAATCAAAGGATGATTCACAATACAAGGCATGATTTTCTTCTTACAAAAATTTATGATGGGTATATGTATGGAAATCCAATCCATACCCAGAATAGTGTCAAATTCCAATAAATGAAGTATCAAAACGTTTTCTTTGGAATTTGATCCCAAAAATTATTATATGGGGAGTAATATACATAGGATTCAATATTTTCCACATTTTATTGTTTCACTGACACCTCTAAATCCATGATTTTTTATGGTGTTTTAATAGTTCTACTGACCTTTAATGATATGAAAAAATTCCTAGAACTGAAATAACCAATTATGATTTTTATTTCTGAATGAATAACATGCATAAATATAACCACTTCATTTTTGGGATCCAACTCAGTATTTGTGATTGAATATTATCACCCTTTCTTACCATAACATTTCTTATGCTGATTATCTCCATCAACCATTGGTATGGTCCATTGGTCTGAAAATATCCCCTGTTCATTTTTTTTGAATCATTTGAAAAATGGATAAGAATTGTGTGGACAATTCCTCTCTTCCTTTACATTGGTTTATTTCTCCCATCAGTAATCACTTGCAGGGTGTGCTTCCTTTATACACATAAGCCATTTCCTCATTCCCTATAGGAAAATTTTAGAGTTCTTCTTTGCAATCTTTTGATAAGTGGGATGTTGAAATTTCATACCAATGTTAGGTTTCTAAACCACAGCTACATAATTTAACTTCAATTTAAATTTTTTATCATCATAAGAACCTATTGATTTTGAAATCACTATTTTTACATTGAGGGCACATCAAACAATTTTCTAATAGCTATGAATATTTCAGATCACCAAGGATTTTAATATACTTCATCTTATTTGACCCAAGAAGCGATCAACTATTCATTTGTTGTTAACAGTAAATATTGAGGCATATTATTCAAGTATTGTGATGATTTCCTAATATTTATTTATGAATTCATCACATTTTTTCACGAGGGGATGTAAATCCTTGTCCTTTTTAATTCAACGAGTGCAAGGAAAATATTTTTGTAAAAATATTTTCTAGAATTCCTTCCACCCCATTGGCCCGATCTATTCCTCAGTCTTTGTATTATTGATAAATTCCCACCATGTATCAACTTCTCTATCCATATGATAAATATACCGTATAACATTTTCATGATAAAATAATTAATGTATTAAAAAGATCTTGTCAATTGAGTTGATTAATTGTTCTGTGATTAAGGGATTAGATGGTTATTTTAATGTCTTAGGCCTTTGTTATATAAATTTCAGAAATTTAGCTTATTTTTTAGGCGTATTTTGTTATTCCTCATGATTTTATATTCTATTTATAACCTCTATCAACAGAAAAAGTATCATCACAATGTTTTTTATTCCTACTCCCATTGGGTTGGGCATCTCATTTGGCCAGTAAGATAATTTCCCATCACATTGGTTTGTTACATAGTTCCAGCAATTTCTAGTAATTGGATAGAATAAAGGAAAAATTAGGGATGAAAAAAATTAAATTATTAATCACAAAAATGATAATTCAATAACATTAAATAAATATATTATAAAGGAAATTTATTAGTTAATTTATGATTTAATTGTCTTCAATATATGTTTTCTATAGTATATTTCTTAACATAAACTCTAATGTATTTTTTTATTCCCCTAATAATCTTTTATAATAATATTGTGAATTTATCGAAGGATATCCCCTTGGAGTTTCAACTTGGTGTGCAGAAAGGCCAGTTTTCTTACATTAGATCCTAATCGAGTCTAGTTAAAAATGGTATATTAAAGTGTTACACCTAGGTATATTTACCCTTGATTCACATCAAATTTTAGTATCAACATAGGTATGTATTTATTTTTAAAGAACTTAATCATTATATTACCAAAACATAGGGATTTTTTATTATATTTTTGTGTTATACCTAATGGTTTATATGTTGTTTTTATTCATAATACAAAAAATAACTAAACATTCCCTTGATACAAACTTTGACAACCACTACCTTTATTAAACATTAACTAATGATTTGTAACATAAAGGTACAAATTATAAAAAATATAATATCATTATTTCTATTGAATTTTGGAAGTAGGTACATATAATAACATCATGAAAATGGGATATAATATCGTTATTGAAGACATCTATAACATGCTCTTAGAAATCATATATATTCTAAATCTACATGGGATATCATGGGGACACCCATAAAAATGGGTGAGATATAAAGTCCATTAATGGAATAAAAATAATTTAATGTTTAAAAATTAGTAAATAAGATCTAATAGGAATATAAATGTTTCAAAAGAGTAGTTAGAATCATAATTTTGAAAAATAATTCATGAAATATCATGATAACATAAAAGAATAATGGAAGAGTGGAAACAAATTTAAATATGAAAATATCAATACAGGCCAAGGATAACATCCAAGACATCATAACATCATGTAAAAATTCATTTGATGTATTTTGTTCACTCTTATTTCCTTTTTGTGACATATTTTGAGTCTAAAACATTACCAAATTAGTTGGAGGGAAATATAATTTCGATTTCATCTGTCTCATTCATATCATGTACATGATAAGTGTTGCATATAGATTATTCATCCTAGGATCATATTTTATAAAATATAATTTAATGATCATAGAATTTATAATAAATACATTTAATTAGAAAATAAAATAAATATAGTTAGGTTTAGGTGAATATCCTTGAATAGAAATAGTGACGATATTCATAATAAAATTTTTTGGTATGAAAACACCATAGTGAAATTTCAGCACCATAATGCTAGTGGTTAAAGATTCATAAAATAGAATAATGAAATATTAATGGGGTTTTCATAATTTATAAGTAATATTTATAGTAATATGAATATGGAAAACACTCCCAAATTTTTTATTGGAAATAAAATGTATAAAATAAAGAAGATGTTTTAATAAAGAGGACAGGAAAAGGATCCCATACCTTGAGAGGGTGATCTAAAATGATTGGGGGAGTTTATGGAGAGCTTGGTGACACTATGAGATGACTCTAGAGAGGGTATTGATGAGAAATTATGTTATTAAATGGTTTTTAGTTAAGAGGAAGAGTAGATTTGGTGGGTTTATATAGGAAAAGATAGGGGAGTTCATGGTTATTTCCCAAAACTAGGTTTTAGACTCTATATAATAAAATAATACATTCTAAAAACATTAAATTTTATCTCATATATTTTTAAACAATTATTGGCTTTAAGTATTTTACATTTATCAATTCTGAAATCATTGAGATATTTCACTTGGTGATGTGCACGTGAGTCATGTTCTTAACGAAGTGATTTTAAAACTGTAAATTATAAAATATGTTATGTAGGATTCATGAAGGCAATATAAAATTAATGAAATAAACTCAAAATAACATTATTGTAATGATAAAACATTTATTTGGTCATATATAACCTTTTAATAAATTATTACATCATTTAGGTTGTTATGATTTCATAATACACACTGTATATTTACACCATATTTGATTTTTACCCAAATATTCAACTATCTCAAAAAATTATTAAAAATTCACAATTGGTTAATTTTAAAATTATTATTTAAAACCAAATTTTATTTTTATCCATAAAATATTATAACTATTTGAATTGTCACTTTAATACATGAACCATCATTTATTGAGAAATGTTGGGTTTTTTATAGTAAGAGTTTTTGAACCCTGATAATTGTTTTTTGAAATCATAAAATTATATTTCAAATATATATAATTAAAATGATTGTAAAATAAAATTTTATTAAAATATCATTTATTTAAAAAAAATCAATATTTCATCAAAAGGAATGTCTTAATAGAAATTTTATATAACCCAAAGTTACAATTTTCATTATCCAAATTGAAAAAAATAATTTATAAATTAAAAATAATAATAAATAAATACAAGAATTAGTATATTGATGAAACATTATACTTAATAATATTATTATTTTCATGAAACATATCCCTTTATTACACTAGTAAAAACCCTAATATATTTATGTGGAATTCTTATATTTTCATTGGGTGGTTCTTCATACATGGTTTCATCCATGGTCTCTAAGAGCTTAAATGTCTCACAAAACTGGTTTATCATGTGATATATTTGTTGGATGATGTCATAGTATTATTCATGGGAAATCCTAGTGGTTCTATCTCCCTCAAAATTTACAATAAATGGGATTCATAGGGTTCGATCCCACTGGTCAACGCAATCACTTCCTTTGTCTGCGATAATTGGATTGATCAAAACACTATATTTAAAGTAATCAAATGACCATGGTTCAATAGGTATAGTATCACCATTTATGATGACTAATGGACTTTTAAATCTAATATGATTTAATAAAACCAAAAAATTACAAGTGTTTTGATAACTATAATACATAATAAGTAATTTAATTCAATAAAAATGTTTTTTATAAACATTTATGTTGTTAAAAATTTGGAAATAGAACCCAATAGAAATATATAAATATATATATATTTACATAAAGATACCGAGATGTAAGAGAAAAGGTATCTCCATCTCCACATCCCATCCCAGGATTATTAGTCTTCCTAAATCTCCAAGAGTCCATATATGATTACCAATACATCTAGTGTATGTCCAATAGATTTATATGGTATAAATGAAGCTCACCACTATCCCACAACCCAATGGGTGATAATATTTAATAGAGGAACCACTCTATAGAATAATAGATTGGTTCTAATCATATGATACGTTACTCATGTCCTCACACATGAAGGGGTGTCACTTATTAGGCATATAGAGGGCCCATTACCTAGTACGTATGGGGGGATCCAATAATTAGGTATATATGATACCCAAACCATAGTACATACATGGGTTATACTTAGTAGGTAGATAAAGTACCCATGAGCTAGAGTTTCAGGGGAGTTACACTCAGTATGTATATAGAAAACTCATACCATAGTGAGTATGGGGGAACCACTCTATATGTAGATCAAGGACCCTCACACTAATGCATCACGGGGTGTCACTATTCCCTTATAGAGAGTACGGAGGACCCATTACCTGGTATGAATGGTGGATTGAATCCTTGACATGTTTTGTATGATCATTTCAGATCAACAATACTTGAAAAGCTTTTCCAAAAGAATAATCATTATTGGAGAACATTATATCATATATAATTTTACTCAATGAAGGACACCATAACATTATACATGGAATAATAGTATGTATATAAAATGGATTAAAATAATAAATAATCCAAATTAGGGAGATATGAAAGGTGTAAGTCCATGGTAAATGTACATGGTGTGTATTATGGGTTTGATGGTGCATGAACTCACCTATATTTCTACTAATATTCTCCCATGGACATGGATTTTTAATTCTTATCAAGTTACATTATGTGTTCTAATGGTACATGGTATTTCTCATCAACCCAGGGTATTCCAATTCTCTTCAAACATATGCCTGTACATATAATTTTAAACACATGTATGTGGCGTTGTTCGAGTATCCTAGCCATTTATGAGTACATGATCATTCATGTCTACTCTATCCAAGATTGTTTCCAAGGCCATGCCCATGTCTATGTTCTCCTAGGTTACTCATTGGTCCCCTAGAACAGGGTCAAACATTATTTTTTGGGAGCCACATACCATGTGATATTCATCTACTCCCAAAACCATAGTCATTGTTTCAAGGAAACTACACAATGTGTGTTCTTTACTGTACGTGTCATGTAGTTGGGTTTCTCACTAAAAACTAGGAATTATACATGCAATTATTCCAAACCACATCCTCCATGATTTACAGTGAGGTCTATGTACTGGTGTCATTCATGCATGTTCAATCACCAGAGTCTAGATTCTGGCCACCCAATCTTCTAAATTCCCACCTTGTAGATCCATTCCACTTCCATGGTTGAAGGAAGAAGAATACGATATCCGATCTATTTCAAAATTACATGAACATAATAAATAATCATTATCTATTACAAAATAACCATCCCAAGAGTCACTCACACAACCATCTTGAATTTGTGGGTTTGATCACACTTGAACCCTCCCTGGTAATGTTGAACTGTGTCCCCATGTGCCACTAAAAAAGAACCCAAAAAATGGTGTGAATTACACAATAATAGGTTAAATACTTCATTTTATATGTTTTTTCACCCAATGATAACATAAATAGGGATACAATATGGTGACTGAATGTGAAACCATGATTTATAAAATATATAATAAAAGAATTATTGTGGCATGCCTCATGAAAAGAAAAATAAACCATAGATCAAAAAAATAAAATTAAATCCACTATTAATGAATCAATAAGGGAATAAATCCATAAATAATATGGAATAATCTGAATCAAGATCAATATTTTGTGAATAATGAATTAACTAGTGATGAATATTTGTTGTGCTCATTGTATACTTCTCAATCAACCTTGAAATCATCACCCCGTGTTCTCTAATCACAATCTCAAAACAAATAATGATTCTATCCTTCCAAAATCTCCCAATGTTATGTAGATAACCAAGAATAAATTTCAAATAAATTTATTTATTAGGGAGGGTTAGTATATGGTTATTTAATTAAAATAATTGTGTAAATAAACCATACTATTAAATGCATGAACCGATATCAACCTCAACTGAATTTCCTAGACCAACCAACCATAAGTCATGACTAGGATAAACCAAATATTCTGGAATCAATAATGGTTTCAAATTTCACATCAGATACCCTAGACAACAAGAAAAATACAGACAATGAAACGATGATCATGAGTCTAATAAAATATATTAATATTTTTAACATATTTAATATATTAATTTCTGGGACCCATAATTCTATAAAAATTTACTACTCTGGAGGAAACATAATGATATATAAATATAGATAATAAAAGAAAAAATCCATAAAAAAAATTCATTAAATTTTCCCATCCTTTATGTATTTTCACCTCCAAAAGAAAAAGCAAAAATAAGCTGGTTATATTGAGTCCACATATGAATCTCACTCTCCTAGGTTCTCACCTCCATGGTCTCATGTCGACAATGAACATAAACCAAAGGGATGGTCCATCAATGAAGGATCATGTCATACTAATATTATATCACTAAAAGGTACTTCATGAAGTAGAATGAAACCTCGTTATCATGCCTGATCCATTCAATAAAATGGTTTGGACCATGCACATATATCTTTATAACTGACACATTTAATAAATCATATACTCAGTATAACTTTTGGGGAAATTCTAGGTGGAATGAAAGACTACCAACCCTCCATAAGATCTCGAAAGACCCAATGAACCTTAGGGATAACATGTATCCCCATCGAGACCACTATAATACTTATCATGGGGATACTCTTAAGAAAACATGGTATCCTTATTATAACTCCAATTCTCTATTATGTTGATCAATGTAAGATTTATATATACTCCAGGATATCCTCATGCACTCTTGGGTCACATGAACCTTCTCCATCTTTACCTACACCAATTATGATAACAATATAAATCTATCCAATTTCATTCCAATATAGGGGTGACCTAAAATGTTTCCAAAATAGAGAATCAAAAGGTAACATAATGATAGTATATTGATAGATACTATTAGAAGAAAACTCTACCAATGACTTGTGATCCTCCCATCTCCGGCTGAAATCCAATGCACAAGCTCTCAATGTTTGTTATAAAACCCAGATAGTCTACACAATCTTCCAATCCATCTATGGATGAAATTTCATTATCATTCTTTACTGGGAGCTTAAGGCTCATAAAAATACTCTCTAAAACAATTACATAATCAAGGAATCATATTCATAGATTTTTTAGGGTATTCCCTGAAGCATAATTATTTAACTCACATAAAACTACCCCAAAATATTAACTGATGTCTACTCATTGATGGAAATATTGTTTGAGGAAATCTTAAGTTAGTGAATGTACACTGAGATAGAATCATGTCCTCTCACTATCTATGGTATCCCAGTTGAAATGTACCTAGATATTTTATCTCATTTCATACCTGGGATCTTAAGAGGCTATGTCAAACCTTACAGAAAACGGTGTTCATCATTCACCTACTAATATGTGAGACAATGAGAGCCCAACATAGTAATAATATGATTTTTTTTCATCCCACAAAACAACCATTTATGTTCCTTGTAAATATTTAAAATAGAAGGATATTTAACCATGGGGGGTGTATAAAACTCTTTCATCCCCTCCTAACAGAAAACAACCAAGACCACCATACTTATCTAAAAAGGAATGACATGATATTATCCTTCATTAAACCAATACCGTGCATCTCATGAGGGAATCTAGTCACATAGAACATTATAATCAATTACTCAAAACCTTGACTCTATCATGTGTTGGAGTGGTGGAGGAGTCACCACCACCGACTAAAGATAATATACACCCCTCTCATCCTCATGGTTCAGTGATAATGAAACCAAATGATCATAGGCCTATCAACATGTTAAAGAGTTCATCAATCCATGGAAATAAATAACTATTCTTCATCATCTATGATTCATTATATGATAATACTTATAAAGCCTCATGACCTGCTTTTACTTTTTGAAAAAAAAAATATAGTCCTCTAGGGGGAAAACAAGGTCCTCTAAAACCCTTCCCTCAGAGGTCCTCCAACTACACCATTATCTCCAATATCTCAATGAGGGACCTCCAATAAGTTATAAAATATATCGAGTGGTACTTGGGGTAAGTCGATTTAAATTTCTATCTCCATCTTTAGAGGTAGTCCCATAAATTCCTCAGGAAATACATCTTGGTGGTTTATCATTATGGAAGGGATCCAGATGCCTAAAGATCCCACTGCACTGCGGTTTAAATAACCAACTTATGGGTTACGAGTTCCAACTTTTTAACAAGAAGACACACTCACCCATCCATGAGGTACCTTTCTCAACCACAAAGGAGGATCTCAACCCATATGTCTGTAGGAATCAATAATTTTGTGATGAAATAAAATTTGGGCCCCAAACCATGGAAAATAGTCCATATAAAAGATGAAATAATAATGTTTCACTATTATGATCAATAGGACCCACTATAAAAAATATCCACCAAGAGCCATGTCATAATACTAGTAGATAAGTGACCTTAATGAATCACATGCAGTTATAACCTCTGTAAATATTTTCTGGTCAATTTTTCAACTGGGGTATGTATCTTGTGCATAAGGGATACAAAAATGGAGGTGTTAATTTTTAGTATGTCTACTTGTACTAGAGAATGTGTAGTAAAATAACATGTCGTACCTCATATGAAATCATGAGCTAACTAGTCGTATCCCTACACTGCCTACTTTTATTCACATCCCTAACAACCAGCTCCCCAATCCCGGTTTGGGACACTTAGTGGGAAAGGTAAATTAAGATCAAAGAACCATCCTCCACCAGAAGATACTCCCCCTAGATTCAAACCTTCTACTCTTCTAGAACCACCTCCCAATGAACTTCCCAGTCCATGCCTAGTAGAACACTTATCTTGATTATTTCTCATCCGTAGTGGTTTATACACTCCCTGCCTGCCCTTATCGGCATTTTGGGTTAGATAATCATGTTCCAAGTGACCTTTCCAATCTCATGTATAGAATCAACCCTATCCTTTATGAACATGACCCTTATACAAACCTAGTTCCATAGATCCACGTGCATGAGTTCAACCATGTGAAGGTATCATACACATAGATCCTATTGATGGATTACTACTAGAAACTATAGATGAATCAACCCCATTATGAACAAATTCTAATCCAGCCACTCACCACCCCAACCATGAATTTATTTAGAAACAAATCTCATTATGGAACTCCACTATAATTTGGTAACCATATGGATACTATGTTGGCACAAATTTTTCTACAGTGACTCTACTCAAAAATATGAGCCTAAAAGAAACCATTTTGTACCAAATCAATAGGGTAATGTGTGTAGTCAGCGAACCTCTCTGTATACTCCCCAACTATATAGTAACCCTGCTATAGATTGATATGTTCTTAAATTTGTATGAATCATAACAAAATTGGGTTGTGATATTAATGAAATAGTGTCGAAAAGTCTGATCATGAGAGTATCATTTGGTCATGGTTCTATGTTATTACACTACAATATTACCCGGGGTCTCTATAAAAATTTCTATATACTAGTACATTCATATCATTGGTTTGGTTATGAACAAGACTGAAGACTCGTACTACCAACTCAAGAATATCCTCCTCTACTTGGGGATTTGTATAGCCCCAAAACCACACATGTCTATGATGCTGGAACTCATGTAGCATGTTAAGACTATGTGAATCCTTATCCTACCTCACTGGTACTATCTATTGGTTGAGAGGTAGGGGTTATTCTCCCTACCTAACCAGAGGAAACATTTCATGACATAGTCACTAAACTAAGGCCATATCACTCAATGGGTCATCTCTATGAACATGTATTAGAAAACTTATGTGTTGTCTTCATGGTGGAATCATGGAAGTGATCAAGAAAAACTGTGATTCGAAGAAGACACACACACACACACAGATATATATATATATATATATGTGGGTATAGGACTCAAGAAAGAACATAAAAGGATTCAATCATATTTTATGTATGTACCAACATTCCATAGAACCGATGTCTTAGTATGTAGAGTTTAAAATAGGTAATCAGAGTCCTGGTTAGTTTATTTTTCGATAGACACACCAAAACTTGATAACTTGGCATGAAATATATACTCTAGAAACTCTAAAACCATTTCCCTAAGATTCCAAAAAATCCTTACCATGGGTCAGTCTTCACACTACCCATAGGATGAACCACCTCTAATACAACTTTGTTATGACTGGACCCACATGGGACCATTTGGCCAGAGAAACACTAAGTGTGAGAATACCAAGCCCACATCCTATAATTTAGGGGTTTGTGTTATTCATCATGATGAAATTTATGAAATGGGTGGACTTTTATTGAAATATATGTATTCATACACCTAATTCTGCCCATGAAAATTGGTGTGGAATAATAAAAATTCTATATCATATATAGTAAAACCATGAATGTACTAACCTAAAAAAAATACATCAGAGTATGAAAATATAAGACAAATCATAAGGATTAAAATAAATGACCAACCAAATATGAATTCCAAACATGGTAACAACTGGAATAGAGGAATTTTGAGATATCCTCACTCTGATTCCATAAGTTCAACTACCACACATGATATATGCATGAATGTATAAGTAAGATCCATAGATGTATCAACATAACTTCCCATCATCTGCACAATACATAACACCTATTGGAAATCCCCAAGAAGGGGTGATTATATACATAATAAGTTGGATGAACCAAAACCACAAAGGAATAAATATAAAAATGAAACCGAAGTATGATCAACCTATATAATGAGGGAAAAGAAACCAAACGCAGACACAAAAAAACATATTCTTATAAAGAAACCAAGATGTGATAGTAATGGGATATCAATTTATACTTCCCAGACCATGATGAGGATATTACCAGAACATCAAAGTGTCCATATCCTATTGCCAACATCTAACGTGTCTATCCAATAGGCTTATATAGAGGACATACACCTCTCCACTACTCAATAACATAACGGGAATAATCATTAATATAGGTCCCACACCCTAGTGTTATAGGGGTTCCACTCTTCATATATTGGATCTACTCCCTTGGGTGTTAGGGGGTGGAACTAAGTATGTAGATAGAAGAACTATGCCTTACTATATCAGGGGGATCAACATAGTATATAGACAAAGGACACAAACACTATTGTAACAACGGTTTTACAATAAATAGGTAGATAGAGGACCCACAATGTTTTAACATCCTAGTTATATAAAGGAACCGAATCCTAGTTCATTTGGGGTGGCACTCTACCAAGGTAGATAAAACTGTTATCCTTCTTATCGGTGTGACCAGGGGGTTTCCAACCCTGCTTATCTCAACAGATTATGTATGATCACAACATCCCATAAAGCATCAAATAAACATGTTTCATTATCACAACATATCTCATATGACTTAATGAATTCCATCATCATGTTCAACATGAAAAAATACCTAGGATATGATACTAATAGTCTAAATTCTATTTCCAAAAGTAGGAGACATGAATGGTGTAAGTCCATTGGAAAAGCACACAACATGTGATGATGAACCTATGCCTGACAGTATTCTCCCCTAGAAATGTCTTGGTAATACCAGTAACATTACATGGAATGTTATAATGTTACAAGGCATGACTCAGCCACCTAGGTCTTACCCATGCTCTTCCGGACCATGCTGGAGTACATCGACATGTCCCTGTGTACATGGTCATGTCTGAGTATCATGTGCGTCTCTGATTACCTAGTTGTTCCCGTGTACTGTGGATACACTCATGAGCCTAGTTATGTCTCTGACCATGTACTCTTGGGGTAAACCTTGATCCACCAATACAGGGTCACATGATGTGTGGTGGTGTCCACACAACATTCTATAATTATCACCAATTTATATCTTAGTTTCCAGAACTAGGGGACTACACAGAGTGTGTACTTCATATTACACATCATGTAGTCTATTATTTAATATATAACAAAGAATTATTATGCACATTTTCCACACCTCCGCCACCTCTGTTTCCACCACAATTCATCTTGGAATATAATATGGGGCTTTCCACACTCGATCCATCACTTGTGACCAGATTCTTACAACTCAAACACTACCCAGACCATCCTATCACACCACACCAAAACGATAACCAATGGAAAAAAGAATCTATCCTATGATCCATTTCACCATCCTCCTCACCCCAAATATAATCTACATCTATAATAAAATCTCCACCATTCTTGGAATTTTGACAAAAATCATGAATTTGGGTGTTGAATGACACTCAATCCCACCTCGATAATGTTGAATAGTGTCCCCATGGGACCGAGACAAAAAATTAAAAGAATGGTGGGGTGAAAATCACAAAAAATGGTAAATCCATCATTGAAAAATAATCCACAACCATTACATAAACAAGGATAAGTAAGTATGATATAAAGTTCAAGATTGATTTAATAGATAAATAATATCAAAATAATTACGACAAGCCTCATGTGATGATCAATAAATCATAGATTAAAAATAATATTATTAAATCTAGGAAAGAGGAATCAATAATGTTAGAAATCCATAAATGATATTCGCTAATTTGATATAGGATTGGTATTTGGTATATAATGTGTTATCTAGGGAGGAAGATCCACCACATTCATTAACTGCCAAAAAATCCACCCCGATCTAATCACTGCACATATTCCAATCCTGATCCGCCAATTAAGAATAGTTATTTAGAACAAAATAATCCTACGGTAATGATATTAACACTAGATAAATTTTATAATGAATTATTTATTGAGGGAGGGTAAGGTTAGGGTCATGTAATTAAATTAAATAAAAAAATATTTTTTTTAATAAATTCCATCAATGAGTAACTCAACTGAACATTTGTCATCGATAAACCATAGTTCATGCTTACCATAAACGTCATGTTCCAGAATCAATCATAAAATTATATTTTTTAACTGAGTACCATAACAATTGGAAAACTATAAACATTGAAATGATGCACACACATGTAATAAAATATAATAATATTTTTAATATATTAATTCTTGGGTATATAAATACCCCTAAACCAAGTTAAATCCAATAATAAATCAATATTTAAACTTAGAAATAATACAAGGGAAAATATTTCCAAAACAAAGGTGATATTTTTTTGGACCATTATTTTGAATTTTATGTTTGAAAACGTTGTGATATTGAAAATATAGCCTCTAAAAATTAGAACAATAACCTATAATAAAGGTACAATAAATAAATAAATTCAAATATAATAATGTGTAGAGAATGAATTTTGAAAATAAAACTACAAACATAAATAATAATAATGAAAATTATTATTAGTATAATCATCAATAAAGCAGGCCATAATTTATAATTTAAAAGATATTTCAATAATTATTGAAAACTGTATTAACAACATATCTTTTTGGATGAATATCGAAAAATTCATTTTTAATATATTTTTTCCTTTTAACTTATTAAAATTCATATACAAAAATTAATTGGAGAAAAAGGTATTTCATAGGGAGACCATATGCCAAAAATCAAAATAAAAACATAAAAATATACTCAAGAAAAGATAAAAGAAAAATATTAGGAACCCATACTTTATTTTTTTTATCATTAAGCCCTTTATCATATTTACCCAAAATAAATTTGATTTTAAAAAAAATTATAAAAAAAATATATTTATTAATTACATGTTAATTATTATTTCCATATAGAAATTTACGTTTTTTTAAAAATAATTTTACATGGATTAGTATTTTTTATAATTTTTATTATGATTGAATTTATTTTTTTGGAATCCCCTTTCATTTCTGGTATTCTAGGGCACCACATGGTATTTTGAATCAGGATATCATGTGGGATTTATTTGAGGTTCATTTGATTAGGTCGATCGTATCTTGGATTGAATCATATATTCTAGTCCTTTTGATCTTAACAAAAAAATTTGTGATTTCTAGTGGGTTTCTTACTAAGAAAGTTATTCATAAAAAAGTCGAAATAAATTAAATCCATGGGTTCATCCTTTACTATCCCTAGAAAGTTAATTTAATTTAATTTTGATTATGTTTATATTATAAATATCGATATCATCCTAAACCATTATAATATTACTTTTTGTCAACTTTGAACATTGTAATGATGATAAAATTTTCATCTTTAAAGAGTTAATTTTTATTAATTTCATATTATTGGATCATTAGATATTTTATACGGGAATAAGCTTCAATGTTGTCCCCAAATATTGATATTAGATCCTTCAGATAAACAATGCATTTAATAAATATGAAATCGAACAGTTTTATAGTGAAAATGATTTACATTTTTAGAAAATCATAATGAGGGCCTTGTTTTTTCAATAGGGGAATATTGATGTTTTCGTAGCCTAAAGAAGACCGTAATATCCCAAAATGACGAAGGATATACCTACACTAGTTAATGATATTCCCATTAAAATATATTTTTAATCCCTACAGTTTTTAATATTGTCCCAATGTGACATGTTCCTTATGGAAGTTTCAAATGAATCAACTATTGAAGAAAAATTCTTCTTAATATTGAGATAAATTATACGAAAAAATAATTACATGACATATTGAATAAGAAAAATAATGTAATAAGATAGAGAATTTTAACATAAATAATTTTTATGTATTATTAACAATCATTAATTAGATTTTATATAGATATATTCGTTAATAGAATATTAAGAAATTTCCTCATAATTTTTTTTTATTTCAAATCAATTTTTTTTTTCACGAATTATATTGTTTTATAAAATATATTCAATTAAAAAAATGTAAAATTTCTATAAGAAAATTAATAATTTCATTTCTAAATGAAACTTTTAAAATTATTTGAAAAAAGAGTTTTGGAGAATTATCAGAAATGATTAATTTTTCATTTAATAGTGTAAAAATAATAATATTTATTGTAAATTGTATTTTATATTCAATTATTTATAAGGTAAAATTATATTTTTTATTTGATTAATATTTTAATTACTTAATTTTTATTAAAAAAACTAATTGTGTTATTTTGAATGGATTTTATAATTCAATTTTGTTTAAAACTATTCATCAAAATAAAAAAGATTTTTGTAATCCCTTGAACATTGTGATGTGGGTTTAATTTAATATTAAATTATGTTAATTATAGAAATTGAATAATGAAAAAAAAATTCCATACAGGGAATCTTGTGGTCCAAATTTGGTTAATAGGTCCACATTATTTATATTCATTATGAATATTATCCATATTAAATTGTGGTTTTCATGATAAAGGTTATTTTGGTTAATTAGTGCAAACAAAACTTGTACGAGGATTAAATATCATACATACAATTGATTTTATTTCATTATAAGAATCTATTTCATTCATAACCATTAAAACATGTAAAAAATGATTTTTTTTATTCCATTTAACTATGAATTTCACCATTATAATATTTAAGTATAAGAAAATGTCAAAAATTTCACTAACATGATTTTAATATCATTAATATTTTGTGATGTGAATAAGAACAATTTTTTGGATATAAATGGTTTTATAAAAGATGAATGAGTTTTTCTCATGATTTTTATTTATTTTCTATAGGTGAAATAATTTTATTATATGCCTACCTAACATCAATATAGTGTTTTTGAATGTAGTAGAAAAATCAAGTAATTGTATTTTGAAACTCTAAAAATATTATTTTCTTGAGTTATTATGTCCCAAAAATTTTATAGATAAATATAACATATTTGTAATATTTGTAATTTTTATATTCAAATTTAGTTGTTATCTTGATTTAAATAAATTCAAATGAAATGATTAATTCAAAAAAAGATTAATTATATTTTATAATAGACAATATTTTATTAAATTATTTGAAATTAAATAATTCTATCTTGGGCCAAGGGAATTGGATATTTTTGGAAATATAAACCACGATCCATTTTTTTATAGTAACTTTTGGAACACCTAACGTGTTAAAATATTTTATAACATCGCAATCATCAAAAGTATAAATATTGGGTTAAAACAAAGATATTTGGGTGAAAAAAACATTAACATCTCAATATTCTATTAGATCATATGATTTCTATCATGACCTTCCTTTACCACGATGAGTAAAGGGACAACAAACTGCCCGACCCTTCCTTCTTCAAGTTGAAAGAGAGATAATGACCCCCCGAGTCCCGCCTTCAATAGAATCCGGAGTGGATAATAGATCCAAAGTTATAAATCTCATGTAAAATGTAAGGCATTGCCATTTTTATTTTATAAGATCGAGAGATAAGACGATAAATCAAAAACAAATAAAAAACTAAAAGAAATAGTAAATCCAAAAACTCATTCGCATATGCATTTTCAAAATAAAATGATATAAGGTACAAGAAAACTGTGATTAAAAACACCAAAAGAAAGCAATGCATAGATGAAAACTCTTGAATCTTGTGCTATTAAGGTTTGTCATGGTCCTCAAAGTCCTCTTGGAAACCTAAAATTAATTTTATATTTGTAGGGAGAGTATACATGTATACTTAGTAGGGAAAACCGAAATATCACGTGCACAAGTGAGAAGGCATTCTAATGCCCCATGAGAAATAGAGATAAACAAAGAAGCTACAAAAGAAACTATCCACCCATCCTCACCATGGAACACTCCCTAAATAACACAAATTGGGTAAAATATTAGTAATAACACATTGATATTTGGATACCCCACACCGTTTTAACACTAGTTATTTATGAAATCCAATACGTCAAACCTCCCCCATAAGTTCCACTACAATCCCACTTCCACACCAACAACAACCTTATGGGCCACTACAACAATGAATCCCGATATAAAACACCTAGGACACAACAACCACACATCAACATGCTCGTATACACCTTGTCCACAACAACCACTACCACGCCCGCTGATACCTGGGCCTCATCCTGAAGACACTTGGGAAACAAACCTGCCGACACACACCTCGTCCAACCACCAAAACACACCTTTACAAAAGAGTCTTGGTCCATAATAGACGTTAGGCCCTCACAAACTACCCAAAGAGTCATGGGATACCTGGGAGAGGAGGCAGAAAGTAGCTAATAACCATCCACTCCAAATAATGTTGGAAAAAACACCCTCTCCCATGAGATAGGGGTGTTCGACACAAAGTGATCGACGTGGGTGCGATATGAATAAGAAACACAAGAACTAAATTTATACACATAGCTAAAAAAGAACTCATCCAAACCTAAGGGTTCTAAAATAGAAAACCATCCCATACACAACCACTGACGCTACAATTTCCACATTCACAAATACAAAACAATGACAACCAGTGCACAACCCATTTATAGAGAAACAATCCCCCATTACATATATTCTCATTTTCATGATCAAGTGATCCCATTGAGAAAATAATAATTCTCCACTACTGGGTGACTAATAGGAATAAAAACTGTCAATGAAACATTGGACTGAAGAAGGAAATGACCAAGAAACAATTTAAGAATTCACACCTGGTTCTCATGTAAATTCACAACAACAAAAGGGATCCATTTGATCCCTCTAAGTACTAGAACCAAAAAAATCCCCAAAATATGGCCCCACATGACCTCAGATTTAAAAACCAACAACCCATCAACTAGAGGTTCCATTCCCATCAATATCACCCTACACTTGGAATCAAACAGAGTTACCATACATACCACCAGAACAAAGAAAAGAGTTTTCAATTTAAATTAACCATGAATTAAGTTCAGTATTTCTGTTTAGTTAACCAGGGTGATTGCACAAAAATTCTTATTCATTGGGAATCCATTTTTTCAACTTAGTTTATGTGATTTAACAGTTTCTATGTTACAACCATTCAGTCACATGGTTATCTATAAAAAATAGAGATTCATTATTGTGTAAGGAATGACCACCAACGACGACGATTTTCCGTGGGCATAAGCCCATAAAGTTCACAACATAAGGAAACAAGGAAAAATAATACAAAAACAACATCATCACCTATACACCCTCATTTATTACAAATTTCATTTATTATCTTTTTTAACGTTTGGTTTCATCAATTCTCTAGGAAACATTATCATACCCACCTCACATGATGCACTGTAAAGAGAGATTAAGGGAAAGCCCTACTTGGATGATCAATGATCGATGTTTTTCCACACACAAAAAACTGAGGATACGTGAGTTGTAGTGGAATAACTTCAATGGTTCCATGGATGAGTGGGAAGGTATCCAAAATGCCACATGATTCATCCTAGAAGGAAGTATCTAGGTGCACTAAGAGAGAGATACCTGAAAGAAAAAGGAAGAGAGGATATCTTCTTACGAAAAAGCCAGATCATAAAATAGGTAGAAAATTTCAATGTTCATAAAAGTCATATCATGGCTCAACCATGAGATCGGTCGGTATCAAACATTGGAAATTATTGATATTTAATAATTATCATCAGATATAGTGAAGATAACAACTGTGAATTAATAGATTTCCTTTATACATATAAAACAATGACAGGGGAGAAACTGAAAAACACAAAAAAGGTGTGACACCATGTAAAAATACCACCCATTTTGGTAACTCAAGGGTCTCCCAACTCTTAGGGAATATAAAACATCATTTATGGGCTTTAAAATGGCTTAAACCAATTTAATGAGGTATTAAAACTTATCAGATATGTTACGGTAAAAATGGGGAAAGAAACACCAAAAAACCCTATGGGGCACTATTCGGGTGTGGCATTGATCAGTGTCACACCAACTAGTTAGAATTATTGGTGACCCACTGATCAATGGCATCAATTGGTGAAAATGATCGGTGAATCCATGCCACCGACACCGACACCCTCTTGACTCACCCATGGCATCCAAGACACCCCAAGAACTAGAATTCGACAAAGTAATGGACTAGGAGGGTCCATTCAATTACACCATATACCTCCCTAACTATTATAATCCTCGATAATAAAGACTAAATCCAATGAAAAGAGAGGGGTCTAAAAAAATTCCTCTAAAGATACCTCTCATGGACAAACCATGCTAGTGTTGTTTGAAACTAGGAACTACCCTTGACGTTTAGGAACACCTCTCCCCCAACTATCTCTTGAACAACTACAGATACACTACCAACCCCCTCCCCAAGGTAACCATAAAAACATATAAAGGTCACACCATCTAGACATATATGTTAGGGAGACCTTCCTTCATGTTAAGATACTATTCACTTTGGACGATGCTGACTCACTCGCATGGGTTTAATCACATCCGTCTTAATACTTCTTGATTAGAGATTAGGTCCTCCCCTCACTAAAGTTTGGAAATTTCACACATATCCAGAGAAAAAGAAAAAATTTCCCATATCATAGCAAGCATGATCGAGCATTACACCACAACAAATCATAAGAAACAGAAGATTAAAACTCAACCAGTTATGGGTACTGGGAATGCATCTGGGCCTCCTATTCCCAGGTACCCTCCTTGAGGCCACCATGCCTCCATAACTCAAAAATCAAGGGAATGGTCTTCCCATGAATCGCCTTCTCTTTACGATCATCGATTCACATTGGTTTCTCCACGAACATCACGTTATCCTCAATATACAACTATCCCTAGTGGAGGACATGTGAGTCATCATGTAGATATCCAAGGAGTTGAGATAAATGTAAAATGTTGTGGACCCTCTATAGTGGTAGTGGTAGTTACATATGATATGCCACTTTGATGACTCATCGCAACACCTCAAAGGGTCTAGCAATCCTAGAAGAGAGCTTACTCCCCCTGCCGAACCTCCGCTTCCCACGCCAAGGGGAGACCTTTAAAAACATTTGGTCCCCAACATTGATCTCCAAGGGTATCCTCCTATAACAGGCATATGAAGTCTACCGATCCTGAGCTTCCTTCATCTTCTCAAGCATAATCTGAACCTTTTCCATCATGCTCTGCACCACCTTCATGCCAAGGACACCTACCTTCCCAACCTATGTCTAGAAAATGACCAAACCAAATGGTCTTCCATTTAAGGTTTCAAACGGTGCCATACAAATAGTAGAGTGATATCGATTATTGAAATAAAACCCTACTAATGGAAAATATCATACCCATGTTCCTACGAAGTCTAGAACAAATGCTTGCATCATATCTTCCAACATTTGGATGGTCTTCTCTGTCTGCCCAACTTTCTGGGGGTGGAAAGCAGTGTTAAGGCTTAGCTAGGTTCCAAAAGCCTGATGAAATCCCCTCCAAGCTCATGAGGTAAACCATGAAACTCGTTCTGAGACTATGGACCTCAGAACCCCATGAAACTATACAACTTCATCCATATATCTTGGTGTTAAGGATTACACCGCACTGAACTCCTTGATTTCAAAGATGTGAGCTGATTTCGTCTACCGATCCACCACTAACAAGATGGCATCACAACCTCCCTCATATCTGGGTAGTACTGTGACGAAATCCATTGAGATATCATCCCACTTCCACTTGGGTAAATCTAAATCTTTCAACAAACCTCTTGGGAAGTGTTGTTCAGCCTTCACCTGCTGACACGTGAGGCACTTCTCTACAAACTCTACCACTACCCACTTCACCTTGGGCCACCAAAATGGACCCCTAAAGTGTTGGTACATCTTGGAAACTGTTGGATGTACCACCAGGGGTGAGCTGTCGAACTCTCCTAGGACTTTATCATGCATTTACTCCATGAAAAACATCTTTCCATGAAAAAACATTCAATCTTGACCATCCTCTGACCACCCTTCCTGATAATTTCCCTAGTCAAACTGATCACGCATCACCTCAAACTATGAGTCTCCCCACTGAGAATCCTCCACCGATCCCAACAGAGAGGACTATACTTTCTTCTGAAATAGATATCATCTACCATCTTCTAATTTCATGCTCAGGTGAAAAGCATCCAACTACTCCATTGCTTTCCAAGCATATGTTGACACCCTCTCTACAACCCTCTATGACTTCTTTTAAAACGCATCGACCACCATGTTACCAATTCCTAAGTTATAGGATATCTTGAAGTCGTAGTCCTGGAGAAACTTCATCCACATCCGCTACTACAAGTTCAGGTCACACTGGAAGAAGACATACCACAAGATCCTGTGATCTGTGAAGAACATGAAGTGCTCCCTAATGTGGTAATGCCGCCACAACTTCATTGAGAAGAAAACCACTACATGATTCGGATCATGGGTGGAACAGTTACATTTGTGAAGATATAACTTCCTAGAACTATAAGATGTCACTCCCTACTACTGTATCAGCACACATCCCAAGCCTGTCTTGGAAGCATCATATAACACTTCAAATGTTACTGCTTCCTCTGGAAACCTCAGCACTAGGGAACTGACCAGTTTCCCATTCAAATAACTAATTTTTTTCTTGCACTACTCACTCCAAATGAAATCATGGTATTTCTTGGTCAAGGATGTCAAAGGCACTGCAACTAAAGAGAATTCAGGTACAAACCTCCGGTAGTAATCTACCATACCCAAGAAACTATGAACCTCTACCACAATCTTGGATTCTTCTTAGGAAACAACTGCTTCATCCTTCTATGGGACCACTGCTAATCCCTGATATGAAAACACATGTACAAAGAAGTGAAAAACTCGTGTACAAAACATGCACTTGGACAACTTCCCATAGAGCTGGTGGTGTCAGAGGACTTCCAAAACTATCCTTAGATGCTTGGCATGATCCTCCACCGATCTTGAGTAGATCGAGATTTCGTTGATGAACATGACTAAAAACTGGTCTACATACTCATGGAAAATAGAGTTCATGATCCCCATGAACACCACCAGTTCATTCAAAACATCGAATGACATGACCATGAACTCAATGTGCCCATACCTACACCTAAAAGTAGTCTTTTAGATTCCACCTTCCTTCACCCTCAACTAGTGATATCCTGAACATAAGTCAATCTTAGAGAACTAATCTAATCCCTTTAACTGGTCAAAAAGGTCATCACTCCTTGGTAGGGGTTAACGGTTCTTAATCATCACATGATTCAGCCTTCAATAGTCTATGCACAATAAGAGACCAACATCCACCTTCTTCACAAACAACAATGGAGCACCCCATGGTGATGCGCTCAATCAGATAAAACCCTTCTTCAATAGGTCATCAACCTGATTCTTAAACTCTCGCAACTCAGAAGGTTCTACCTGATAGGGAGCCATCGAAATTGGACGGGCATCAGGTTGTATGTCTATCCCAAACTAGACATCACATAGAGGGGGTAGAGTCATATTCTCTTCGGGGAAGATGTATAAGAAATTGCTGAAAATCCATCGAACATCAATCATCTCTGAGTCTGCTGACTCCACTGATTGCTTGGATAATAAAGAAAGCAGGGTCTCCACTCACTGGATGCCCTCCTGAAAACCCTGATTGCCGAAAAATGTTACACGCTAGCAACTCATGTCTTAGAAAATGATCCTTATCCTAAAGCAGCCGATAACTATGTGCATAGAGAATAGCTAGTTGGTACATAGGATGATATCGTATGGCTACATTTTTAGCAGAAGAAGATCCCCATTGGGCTGATGTGGCACCCACATGAGCCTACATCCTTGAGAGACATCACATAGGCTAGTCTGAACTCCAACTGGAATACTCAGCACTAGGTACATGGAGAGTCTTTATACGCTTAAGCCCAAGGTATGGGCTAGACCGACCAAAAAAAGGAGTGAGAATATCCCTAATCAAACAAGGCACATACAAGAGTACTAAGTAAGATGATCGTACCTCAAATGACCTCTGGCCCTACGGGAACTACTGCCTCCACAATGTGTAACTGTCCACAACTAGATCCTCTACCTCTCAGCTATCAACTACCTCCCCGACCCCACCCTAGTTGAGGTCCCAGAGAAGTTCCTTAAGATTGGTCTCCTCCTACAATTTCTGCTCTTGAAGGAACAGAAGCTTACTATCCCTGCTGCTGCTGGTGAAAGGGTCTGGTTGTAAACTGCTGCCTTTGAGGTGGGAACTGAACCTACCTACCTCCACTGTATTTCACTCGGTCTAGGCACTGATTCCGAATATGCCCAAAACTTCCACAGATAAATAATCTCGGTCCTTGGACCATAGGGAAAGGGCGAGGACCGATAGATTGATACTGGAACTTCTGGGGCCTACTCCCCACAAGAAGAAACTTATATGGACTTGATGTTGGAGGCCTACTACTAGTGGCCTTCCCATTCAATGAGATCAAATATATCCCTTATTCTGGCACAACTCCCAGTGTGTTCATCCTCTCCACAACTTCATCATTCTTTTAGACCTCCAAGTACGTTGGTAGAATTAAGTGAGTGACAACATATTGTAGAGAAGGTCAGAGTTCCTCCTCTAAATTTCTCTCCTGAGACTCCTCGTCTGAAAAGAGTTTGGGAGAAAAGTGAAGGAGGCACTTGAAATTGATCCCCAACTTCCTCACCAACATACTCCAATGATTTAGTGAGATTATATCATGCCTCTTATCAGCCTTCACCATAGAATAAAGTGATTATTCTCGGAACTCATTCTCGAAGTCACCCCACCGAACATAAGTCTCAATCCTCTCTCAGAACTAGAGTGTCCACCACTATCATGATACTCACCTCATCTAAATAACTACCAATGGAACCCAGTATTCTCTCAAGGCATGGATCGGGTTAAAGGCGATAGATATCTCCTCAATCCATCCATCTATCTCTATGTCGGAAACACATCCATCGTACATCCCATGGGTCTGCCAATGGAAGAAATGTAGAGTCTTCTACCACATTTCATCCTCTTCCACTTGGTAAATCCTCCGCTGATCGACCAGATCAACATATTGGGCCTCGACCGGCCGCATTACCCATGGATTTCGTCCAGGTGACATAACTGCAAGGTAAAAAAGGAATTATTAATCCCAATTAGTGTAGACGATTACTTTTTAAATTTTTCTTAAACATTTTATTTATTTTGAATTCCCAAAACTACCAAGACACATAAGAACACATGTCAATATGATACATGTACCATTCTTAGGGTCAATAACCTATAATCGATGTTGCCTCACCTGGCCGTTTAGTAGGCCTAAAGTCCTTACATAGAATCATGGGAGGGGGCTGAATTATGGCATAATAGTTGGTCATCTCTTGCCTATTTCATGCACCAAGATTGTCTAACATTGTTTCCCTACAATCCCATACAATCCTCATTATGCCTAACCCTGATTCTGCCATGAACCGCCTTTACCAAGATTTTCTAATATTGATACAATTCTACCATGAAACGCCTTCAACAAGAAGAGGAATGGGATAGAAAACTTCCAAAAGCTTACTTATTCAAGTTCAAGGATAGATAATGACCCCATATACCGCCTTTAATAGGCCCCAGAGTAGAAACTAGAACCAAGGGTGTATAATCTCAAGTAAAATGAAAGGTATTGCCCTTTTTATTTAATAATATCGGGAGATAAGACGGTAAACCCCAAACAAATCCAAAAATTGAAAGTAACAGTAAATCCAAAAACCCATTCCTATTTTCTTGGTAAAAAAATGATAAATGGTACATGAAAACTCTGATGAAAAATACCAAAAGAAAAAAATGTAGCAACGATAACTCTTGAAGCCTGAGATAGTAAGGTCTAAAACGGTCCTCAAAGTCATCCTCTAATCCTGAATGCAGATTTATATACATTAGGTGGTTATATAGGTATACTCAGTAGGTAAAACCAAAATATCTCATGTATAAGTGGGGAAGCATTATAATGCCCCATAAAAAATAGAGATAATCAAAGAACCTAGAAAGGAAGCTATCCACCTAGCCTCACCAAGGCACACTCCCTAAATAAAACAAATATGGAAAATTAATAGTAGAAAAATATCGTTATTTGGGTACCCGGCACCACATTCCTACTGGTTATTTATGAAATCCTATGCATCTGAACTCCCCCATAAGTTCCACTACAATACCACTGCTGCCCCAACAACAACCTTATGGGCCACCACAATCATGAGTCCCACCTATAGACACCTAGGCCACACCAACCACACATCACCATGCCCGTAGACACCCTGGCCACAATAACCACACATCACTCTGCCCACAGACACCTGGGCCACAACAACCACTACAAAGCCTAAAGATACAAGGTCTCATCCTGAAGAAATTTGGGAAACAAACCTACCTACACATACTTGGTCCAAACACCACAACACAACATTCCCGAAGAGTCTTGGGCCATAACGAACCTTAGGACATTAAAGGATATCTGAATAGTCTTGCTCTACCTCGGGGAGGGAGTAGAAAAGTGCTAATAACTAGCCACTCATAAGAATGCTGGAAAAAATACCCTCCCCCATTAGATGGGGGTGTTCATCATGAAGTGATCAACATGGGTGTGGTGAGAATAAGAATCACAAGAACTAAATTTATACATATAGTTAAATGAGAACTCATCCCAAACTATGGGATTCAAACCATAAAACCAACCCGTACACAATCACTCTCATTACTAATCCCACAGGCACAAATACACTACAACCACAACCAGTGAACAAACCATTTCTGGAGAATGAATCCCCCATTTCACTCATTCTTGTTTTCATGATCAAGTGATCCTGTTGAAAAAATAATAATTCTCTACTATCGGGCAACTAAAAGGCATAACCATGGTCAAAACAACACTAGACTGTTGCAGGAATTGGGAAAGCAATAATTTTAGCATTCCCACCTGATTATTATGTAAAGTAACATCATAAAAGGGATTCATGAGAATCATCGTTGTACTAGAACCAAACCAAGACCCAACATAAGGCCCCACGCGGCCTCATATTTACAAACCAAAAACCCTTGAACTAAAGGTTCTATTCCTGTATATGTCATGTAACGACCCGAATCTGGAACCCCTCCACTGGTGCCCCATACCCGGTTCGCCACATGACCTCAAGCACATTTCCCCAAATGCCAGAGGCTGCCGACTAGCAGCGAGGTCCTTGGTGAGTTGGTGGGGGAAACTATGCCCTCATTCGGTAAAGTATAAAATGGAAGAACAAGAAGTCACAATAGCGGAAACAATAACAACATAAAACAACTGAACTGATCAGAGGAAGAAATGTATAAAATAATAATGATGCAACATGGTACATATGTCTATAGAAAACAGTAAACAAACCAAAATGCTGAAATACAACTGAACACAAGTACTAAAGAAACAACAAAATAAAAACAGAAGAGACACTACTCAACATCGCAAGCCTCGGCACGGTCCCATGCTCTTCAGCTCCAGCAAGTCAGGTACCTAAAGTAGAAGGGCGCTTTCCCTTATCTATACCTACAACAACATAATCTATTTGGGCCCAAAACCATGGCCAAAATAGGGTGTGAGAAAAAGTCCCAGTAGGAAACCACCCAAAGATCTGTGCCTAACAGTTAATGAATACACAACAAGTAAAGTATAGGAACAATAAACAGGAAAATACACAACAGTCACAGTCCACAGTTCTAGAATAGAAAGTACACAAGTAAACAGCCAACAACAAGAAGAAAATAGGTAACCCTCTGGGTAGCTCTCAAATCCTAACCCCTATGGTTCATCCTACAAGTATCAGCAACACTCTAGGAGGCACACATAGTCTCACCCCTCTGGTTTAGCTAAGAAAGTAGACTCTCCGAGGAAGCACTCACCGTTAATTCCCCCTATAGTCTCGTAACGTGCTAAAAGATCTCTGGGGAAGCACTCAACGTCTCATTCCCCCCGTGGCCCGTGTCGACGAACTATAGAATCTCTAAGGAAGCACTCATCGTCAATTCCCCATGTGGTCTCGCATCGTATTAAAAGACACTCTGCAGAAGCCCTTACGTCTATTCTCCCTGTGGTCTACTACATTGGGTTCTAATAGTCCTGTGTGAAATTAACATGCTCAGTGTGTGTGTATCATCCAAGTAAACCTCAAGAACTACTTGGATATAATTTTAAGGCTCAACATCATAACAAAGAAACAGTTCCACTATCCTACATCTAGGCATGGCAGCCGGTGAAACACCAACAAGAAAAACAAACATGGAAAACATCCAGGGTATAGTAAAAACTACCATATTCATAGGCAATTACATCTACTCAAGCAATCATGAAAAGCAGGCAATATAACAAGGGAAAAACAGGAACACGAAATACCCCATTCAAGGGTATTGGTGGAATTTGCACAAAGTACTCATCTACTTCCTATAGAAAGGCACAAACCACATACCTATATCCTAGGAGATCGATATACTTGAACCACGATGACTGATTCTCCCTAGAATACCGTAGATCTGAGAAAATGCCCGAAACACGTAAACCATGATAACATGGGAAAGAGGAGGAACTGGAAAACTAGGCTCAATCAAAAGGAAGAACTCACCGCTACAATTCCAATGCAATCAACCATGCTGAAATCGGAGAATGGGTGGAGAGTTAGGAGCTCGGGGAAGATCCGACCGTATGGGTCGCTCTCGGACGAACGAGACCTAGAAGAAGGTGTTTCTGTGCGTTAGGCGTGACCCCGACCCGTTTAGTGAAAAACAAAGAACATTACACGGAATGTTCTTCTAGATTACAGGGCGTGTACAAGGTTTTTTCTTTACTCTACCAAAATCGGCCTCCACGTCACCCCTACACACCGTGTGTGTGGCCAGGACATGGCCAGCACACAGCTTCGAGCCGGAGAAGATTACACGGCGTGTACTCAGAAAGTACACGGTGTATACTTCGAAATTTTCCAGAAACTTCATTATTTATAAAAAATCAAGAAAAAGGAAATGCGTACCTGAAACGAGGATCCGAGGTCATACAAACTTCCCCCCTTAAATACATTTGTCCCCAAATTTCCATAGCTAGGCGTAGAAGAAGAAACCCCGAACAGCTCTGGCCACTGTGATCGTACATCGGCCTCTCTCTCCCAGCTCTCGTCCTGTACTCGCCCATGCTTCCATAGCACCCATACAAGAGGGATAGACCAGCCTCGGAGAACCTTCGTACTGTGATCGACAAACCGAATGGGATGCTCATCAAATGATGCATCCGCTTCGAGCTCAACCTCCTCGGGCTTAAATACATGAGATGGGTCTGAAAAGTAACGTTGGAGATGAGAGACATGGACGACGACGTGTATGGACCGGTACCTCTGGGGTAACTACAACTGATAAGAGACCCGCCCAACTCTTCCCAAAACCTCAAACGTCCCGACGTACCACGGTGAAAGCTTACCCTGTCTCCGAATCCTTTTGTGTGCCAACCTCAGTGCGACACGCAGGAAAACCTGATCCCCAACCTCAAACTCCAGTGGTTGTCTCTGCTGATCAGCATAAGACTTCTGCCAAGACTGTACTATAGCCATCCTCTTTCGAATCAGCTCTATCTGCTATGAAGTCTCCTGAACAAGACGAGGTCCCAACAAAGATGCATCTCATGCCTCCAGCCAGCATAAGGGTGATTGGAATGACCTACCGTAAAAAGCCTTGTATGATGTCATCTGGATGGTTTCCTGGAAAATATTGTTGTAGGGGAACTCCAACAGAGGGATATTCTTCTCCCAAGAACCACCAAAGTCTAGGATGCAAGTTCAAGGAATATACTCAAGCACCTCAATCGTGCACTCAGACTGGCCATCAGTATGGGGATGGTATGCCATACGCAGAAGTACCTAGGTACCCAAAGCCTTCTGAAGTCCCTACTAGAACCGAGAAGTAAAGCGCACATCCCTGTCTGAAACAATGGAGTGTGGAACTCCATGAAAACGGATGATCTCTCTGATGTACATTCGTCCCAGATCCTCAACACTGATGGTATCCTTGATTGGTAAGAAGTGAGCAACTTTCATGAGCTTGTCGACGACAACCCAAAAAACATCGTTCCCCCAAGGCGACCTCGGCAACCCGATCATGAAGTCCATCGCAACATCGTTCCACTCCCACTCTGGAATGGGTAACTGCTATAAAAGGCATGCTGGTCGCTGATGCTCCGCCTTCAGCTGCTGACAAGTAGAGCATCTCATGAAAAAACCAGAAACAAATTTCTTCATACTTGGCCACCAATACTGGCGATGAAGGCCCCAATACATCTTGGTGATTCCAGGATAAACTTCTAAAACTGAGGAATGAAAATCCTACACAAACTCCTCACGTATGTCTACTGGTACCCATACACATCCCTGTAAAAGCAAGATCTCATCCTCACCCAATGTACATACAGGAAGAGGGTCCTCTCCCGACACAGCTTCCCATAAGACTAAGCCTTCTGAGTCTGATAGCTGTCTCATCCGTACCCGATCAAGTAGAGTAGAGGTAACAACTACAGAAGATAGGATGGTGTGTCCTTATATGTCATGCACCTCCGGATGCATCTCAAAGAATAGAGCCATAAGCTGCCACTCAATGCTAACCTCCTGAACTAACTGAATCTGAGTTCTCCTGCTCAATGCATCTGCCACTGCGTTGCCCTTTCCGGGTGTATAGGCAAGCTTGAAATCAAAAGACTGAAGATACTCAACCCACCTGCGCTACCTCAGATTCAAATCACACTGAGTTAAGATATACTGGAGACTCTTGTGGTCAGTGAAGAACAAAAAGTGCTCTCCTAGAAGATAGTGTCTCCAACAGTGTAAGGCATGAACAATAGCTTCCAACCCCAGATCATGCGTCGGGTAGTTCCTCTCATGTGGCCTCAACTACCGAGACCCGTACGCAACGAATCCATCTCCCTGCATAAGTACATCTCCAAGCCCGATACCTGAAGCATCATAATAAACAGTGTAGCTCCTGCCTGGCTCTGGCAAGACTAGTATCGGTGCTGACGTCAACTTTACCTTCCACTCCTGAAAGGCTGACTCACAAGAATATGACCATAAGAACTTCTCCCCCTTCTTGTTCAGACCTGTAAATGGTGCTTCTAGGCGCGAGAAGTCTTGAATGAAGCGTCTGTAGTATCCAGCCATCCCTAGGAAACTCCGCACCTCAAAAACGTTCTTCGGCTACTCCCAGGATACTACAACTCTCACTTTCTCTGGGTCCACAGATACTCCTGCCTTTAAGATGACTTTACCCAAGAAGTGAATCTGATCCATCCAAAAGTGTCACTTCGAGAGTTTAGCATAAAGCCGATGCTCCCTCAGTGTACTCAGAATGATCTCAAGATGTGTGGCGTAGTCGTGTCGAGTGTGATAGTACACCAAGATATCCTCCACAAAGACCACGATAAAGGAATCCAAGTAAGGATGGAACACTCGGTACATCAGTGCTATGAAAACGGCAGGTGCGTTCATGAGACTAAACGACATGACTGTATACTTGTATAGACCATACCTGACCCTGAAGGCGGTCAGAGTTATATCTGATGGTCTAACACGCAACTTATGATAAACAGACCTCAAGTCGATCTTCGAGAACACCCGGGCTCCTTGAAGATGATCAAAGAGTTCATCTATCCTCGACAAGGGATATCGATTCTTGACCATCAACTGGTTTAGCTTCTAATAATCCACGCAAAGATGAAGGGTACCATCTGCCTTCTTCGCAAACAGGACAAGAAAACCCCAAGGAGAAGTACTTGGTTGGATGAAACCCTTTGCCTGAAACTCCTCCAACTACTTCTTGAGCTCCTAAAACTCTGGTGTAGCCATCATATAAGGAGGATTGGACACCGGTGCTACTCCTGGAATGAGCTCAATAGAAAAGTCTACCTAACACTCCGGAGGCAAACCAAAAAACTCCTCTGGAAAGACATCCCTAAAATGATCCACCATTGGAGGAAAGTCCAACTGAGAAGTCCCCTGATCATCCAGATAAAGACTAGGAATTTGGGCTGTCACCCTTTCTAGCCCATGATGCTCGAGTCCTACTCAAATCACCCGAACGTCTCATTCACCTCTATGAAGAAAAGATTCACCCTCTGGTGAAACAAAACTCACTCTGCGGCGATAACAGTCAACGACTGCTTGGAAGGGAACAAAACAGTCCATCCCGAGAATGACATCATAACCTGTCATATCTAGGACAAAGAGATCCCATAAGTAACGATACCCTGAAACCTCAAGAGGGCGCTCTCTACACTGACGTACAATAGATGTCCTTGTCCCCAAAGGTGTGTATAGTATCAACAAGTCGGCAGAAGAAAAGACACAGAGCCCAAGGATCTCCACAACAGCAACAGAGATAAAGATATGCATAGCACCAGTATAGAAAAAAGATGAAGATAAAACTGAGGCTACTAAAATCGTACCTCGAAATGTAGAAGGGTCGAGATCCTGCTCCTGATAGGTCTGATATACGGCGAAATAATGGCCTACACCGCGACCCTACACCCCTGGCAGACCGCTCTGAGCTGATCCACCCTGCTGGTGCTGAGGGACTGGTGGCTGCTTGCCATGACCTCGACCTCCACCTTGGCCCAAACGACCAGAATAACTCCAGTTCCCTGACTGGTGAGAAACTAGTGATGCTGCACCTGAACGAGGAGTCATGGAAGAACCCCAGTCACCAGCTTCTGGTGAGAAAACCTAGCAGAAACGATGGAGGTGACCCATCTTGCTGCAAGATCGACACACCACTGGGTCTCTCTGGCACTACGGCCTCGTGTTCCCGGACCGTCCACACTGGTAGCATACCACCTGGCTGCCTGACGATGCATCACGCTTCCTCGGATAACTACGCGTAGACTCTCTACGGCGCTTCCTGCTGTCATCCGGAAAAAAACTAGCTCTGGAGGCAGAACCGCCCTAGATCGCAGCTCCAGAGTCCCTTAGATTTCACTCCGCAATCAGTTCCTAGTTGACAATGGAAGTGATGGAAGTCAACTGGAAGATATTCACCTATGAGCGGATATACCGCCTAAGACCATCCTCGTACTTCCTGGCCAAGAACACCCTACTCCCATCCTAGAGGGGTGTGAAATGATACAGCTCGGTGAAATGAGAGGAATACTCCATGACAGAAAGAGTACCCTGCTCTAAGCTCATGAACTCCCGGGCTCGGTCGGCCCTCAGGGTCTCCGGGTAGAAGTAGTCATAGAACACACGCTGGAACTCCTCCCAAGCCATAACCTACTGGTGACTCGCCTGTGAGATCACATCCCACAGCTATGATTTTCAACAGGCATTAACCCATAAAATTTACAATATAATGAAAAAGATAAATAATAAAGCAAAACAATCATCACCTACACCCCTAATTCTTTTAAAAGTCCATTTATTATATTTGTTAACTTTTAGTTTCATCCATGTCCTTCAGAAATGATTTCACACCCACCTCGCATGATACATAGTAAAGAGAGATTAAGGAAAACCCTAACTATGATTATCAAAAATCAAATGTTTCTCCTCATGCCATGAACTGGGGATGCACAACATGTAGAGGAAGAACTCCATGTGATCCAAGGCTAAGCGAAAAGGGCTCCAGAATGGGCGCATGATTCATCTCGGAAGAAAGTATCTAGGCGCACTAAGAGAGAGACCCGAAGGAAAAAATAAAGAGATGATATCTTCTTACGAAAAATATAGATCCTAAAATCCGAGATATGATTTCGAAGTACATAAAAGATTTATTGTGGATTGAACATGTAGTTGGGTAGTTTCACACATTGGAATTAATTGATATTCAATAATTCTAATCAAAGATGGTGGAGACAATGGCTATGAATTAATAGATGTCCTTTGAATAGAGAAAACATGTAACATGAGAGAAACTATAAAACATTAAAAATGTGTGACACCGAGTAAAAAAGCCACACGTTTTGGAAACTCAAGGGTTGCCCCACTATTAATGGATTTAAAACACTATTTATTTGCTTTAAAATGGATTTAAAACAATTTAAAGTGGTATTAAAACATAGAGTATATTTTATGGAAAAAATTGGAGAAAGAAACCCCAACAACCCCCCTGTGGCACCATTCGGGTGCGACATCGATCGGTGAGACTGATCGGTGACACCCTGCCACCAACATCGATGCCCTCCTGACTCACCCATGGAATCCAAGACACCCCAAGCACCATAATTCGTAAAAATAATAGACTAGGAGGGTCCGTGCAATTACAATTTCAACACATCCTCACCTTTTATTTGAATTATATTAATTTGGATCCATTTTTCTTAAAAAATAATTTACCCATCCCCTCACATTCAAAATGGAACATCCCATACACTATTCCTAACACCTTTTGAGAACTATAAATGACCACGACCCTACATTAACCCCTTCCTTAAATCAATCCTAATGTTCCAGATACCATAGTTTTATCGGAAAACCATTTTCGGATAAATATAGATATAAATATAAATAGGTCATCTAGAAAAGTGGAACCTGTAGAATGTTAGTGATAAGTCAATCTCCAGTCAACTAAAAATTTAACATAAAACCCATTTTTTAATTATTTTAAATACTAAATTCTTAATATTCGTATCCCATAGCCATATTTTTAAAAAATAATGTAAATACCTAGAAAATTCCATGTAAATTTTGTTGTTATTTTTTATGTATTATTATGAGTTTGTGAAAATTGACGGTGCATGTTTCCGAGACCCAGTGTTCCCGGAATGAATTTATAAACATTTTTAAGGTACATTTAGTAAATTCATAGGAGGTGTTTTCTATATTTAGAACTTGTGATTGGATAAATAATCCAAAGGAAATGTTGAATCTGCAGCGCCAGGATTCCCTTAACGGAAGCTTCAATTCGACTACAGAAGGATGGAATAAAAACATAGTTTTTGGGACCCTTTAAAAAATAATAAAATAACAATTTTATTGTAATTTTATTTTTTCTAGTGGATGAGTGGTGGTGGATGGACCAATGACTTTTCGAGCCATTAAATGGATTTACTCATCAATTACGTAACTACATCATTGTGAATTAAACAAGGCTCATTAATTACAAATAATAAACCTCATTAATTCTCTCATGCGTTACTCAGCATTTCCCCTCCCATTTATATGAGGCTCAGATATGGGTTTTGGCATGGCTTCACCAAGCAAGGAAGCTCTGGAAATGTACGGAGATTCCATCCACTAATGGAGGATAGAAGCTCGGGTTAGAACGATCTGGGATCGATGAATGCCGATGAATCCATCCAATGAGGATGATCCTCCCGCTGCATACCCTCAAATGTGGAAGTATAGCTGTCTATAGTAGTCACCAACAATATTTGAAGTAGGGGGTTTAATTATTTTATTTTATCTATGATGATTTACTTGCTCCCTCTTGTTATCATATTAACACAGAGGGAGCATTCCAAAAGAACATGGACTGAACACTATTCCACCTCACTCAGGTTGCATTCTTCAGGGGTGGTCTCCTCAATTTGAAAAAAATGAAAAATATCAGGTCAAACTATGATGGATGAAACCTGGGAGGCTCGTAGGTGGAGGTGAGAGTGGAAATGGAGCTCCGGAGCATCGCTGGAGACCCGCAAAAGATCCACCGGCACAACTCCAGCGCGGCAGGGCTGGCGACCGATGCTAGAAAGCGACTGAGGCAGCCGGAAATGGCTGGATGTGGTGATAAAAAATGGCATGTCGTCGTGTGCTGTGGAGGGGAGTCATGAAATCATGTCACGACGGCTACAGGCAGCAGTCGAAACCTTGATCAGGCTTGGAGGTAGAGGTAGTGCACCATTGCTGACCGCGTTGAAGGGCCGTGACATTGAAGTCGCGGTGGAGGATACTATTAGAGGTTTGTACCCGATTTCCCCATAGTAGAAGCACCTATGACTGACTTGATGGATAATGGGAAACCCTTTATGTTGTTTGAGACATGCATGCAGTGATTTCAACAGGTGAGGCAAAGCTTGACCAGCGCTCCCATTCTGAGGTTCCCAGAGGAGGGCACAAACTATGTGGTTTTATATGATGCATCAGGGACCAGACTCGGTTGCGTCCTGATGCAGGATAATGTAGTGATTGCTTATGGATAACAAAAGATGAGGACTCATGAGCAGAATTATGCAACTCACAACTTGGAGTTGGAAGCAGTAGTATTTGCACTGAAGATGTGGTGACACTACCTAATGGGAGAGTGGTTCTTGTTTACTCAGACCACAAGAGGCTCAGATATATCTTCACACATAACGATATGAAGCTAAGACAGTGACGTTGGCTAGATGAACTCTAGAACTATTAATTTGGGATAGTTTATACTATTGGGAAGGGGAACATAATGGAAGATTCACTTAGCCAGAGATCGAGTTCACAGCTACTGAACGAGGGTTAATAGGAATTAGCCTCCCTTCAGATATCCTATGTGGATACAGATGTGACCGTATACCTTCCGTCGATAGTAGTTTCCCCTCTACTCATTCAAAGAGTTAGGGAGGTGCCACTCGAAGATAACAGCAGCGAGACTACACATGCTCAGATTTCCCCAGGCCATGCACCAGATAGATATTTTGAAGATGGGGAGAACACTATCCTTTTAAGAGGACGTACAGTTGTACTAGTGGAGCTACAAGAGGAGGTGATGAGGGAGTTCCATATATTCCCCTTAGTAGTACATCCAGGAATGATAAAGATGTACCAGGACCTCCAGTGTCAGTACGGGTGGCCAGGGATAACAAAAGTTGTGTAAGAGTTGGTTTCTAGATACTTCTCTCGCCAGCAAGTGAAGGTCGAGCATCAGGTACCTGTATGATTGACCTAACCCCTCAAAACACCAGAGTGGAAGTGGTAGTGGATTTCTATTGACTTTATGACGGGTTTACCATGTACGTCAAGAGGTTATGATACCATCTGGGTGACCAGAGACCGACCCACCGAGTCAGATGAATTCCTTGATCTTTGAGAGAAGGGTTCAGTAGAGTTCTTGGGAGGTCTCTATGTTCCGGATATCATGCGGCTTCAATGGGTTCCTTCGATGATAGTCTTAGACTGTGATACATGCTTCACATCCTGGTTGTGGGAAGGATTGCAAGAGGTTATTGGGACTCATCTTCTCTTGGGACCAACTTTTCACCCACAATCATATGGTCAGACTGAGCAGACCATCCACACCATAAAGGACATAGTTCTTGCATGTGTCCTAGATTTTGGTCGCAGTTGGGAGGACCACCTACCCTTGGTGGAGTTCGTGTAAAACATCATCTATCAATCCACTATTGGTATGGACCCTTTTTAGGAATTTTACGGATGATCGTGCATATTGACCTAGTGCTGGATGGATCCAGGAGATCTAGCACTCGTGGGACCAAAGATGGTACAAGATACCACTGAGAAGGTGCAGGTCATTCGAGAGTGGATGAAGACTGCACAGAGCTGAAAAAAGTCTTATTCTTATAGGTGATAGAGACCACTGAAGATCCAAGAGGGGTACCACATATTCTTTTGATTCTCCCCTCAATAGAGACTAAAGATATTTTGACGAGGCAAAAAACTCTCACCAAAGTTTGTCAAACCATTCCTGATACTTTAGAAATTGTCTTGGTGGCATACATCTTGGAACTGCCACCGTAGTTGGAGAGGGTGAAAAATGTCTTCCAAGTATCTTAGTTGAGGAGATACATGCAAGAATCTCCACATGTAATTGACCATGGAGAGTTGGAGATTGACGACATGGTGAATTTTTAGGAGTACGCAGTGGAGATAGAATATCGATAGGAGGATATCCTTCATGGGTGGTCGATACCTATGGTGTGCATTCTATGGTGGCACGAGAGTCTCTAGGAGAGAATATGGGAGCGAGAGGCTCATATGCAGGCCTAGTACCCCTCTTTGTTTGTGTAGACCTGTTTGAATTTTAGGGATGTAAATCCCCAAGGAATAGAGAATGTAATGACCTGAAAAATTTCATGTAATTTTTTTTGTTATTTTTTAGGGATTATTACGAGTTTGCAAAAATTTATGGTGTGTGATTCTGAGGCCGAGTGTGCACAGAATGAATTTATGAAAAAAAAATTAATGTAAGTTCAGTAAATACGCTAGAGGAATATTATATTTTCTGAACAGGTGCTCGGATTAAAAATATGAGGGAACCTTTGAATCCACAGTGACCAGATTCGCTTAAGGGGAGTTTTACTTTGAATGAAGAAGGACTAGAGAAAAAGATAGTTTTTAGAAATTTTAATGAATTATAATATAAAAATTTTATTATTATTTTATTTTTTATAGTGGATGAGCGGTGGTGGCCGGACCAATGAATTTTCAAACTATTAAATAGCTTGACCCATAAATTACGTAACCACACCATTGTGAATAAAATAAGGATCATTAATTACAATTAATAAACCTCTTTAATTTTCTCGTGTGTTACTCACATTTTCCCCTTCTATATATATCAGGCTCGGAGATGGGTTTTGGAATGAATTCACCAAGAAAGGAATCTATGGAAATGTACCATGATGCCATCAACCGACGGAGGATGGAAGCTCAGGCAATAACAATCCAGGATCTACGAATTCTGACGACTCCATCCAACGTGGATGCTCCTCCCGCCGCATACCCTCTAACGTGGAAGTACAATCATCCGAAGCAGTCACGAACGATCTTCGAGGTAAGGGGTTTAATTATTATTGTTTATTTATGGTGATTTGTTTTATCCTGCTTGTTATCATATTAACGCTGAGGGCGAAGAACAAACGAAAAAGGCCCGAACGCTTTGATGCTTCAGTCATATTGCGTTATTTGGGGACTGTCTCCTCTATTTGAAGGCAACACGAAACAGTGGGTCAAGCTATGATGATGGCTTCCCGGGAGGCCTGTAGGTACTGATGGATGTGGAAATAGAACTACAAAGCATTGCCTGAGCCCCACGGTAAATCCGTATTCCAGGCACCGGTGCGGTGACACCAATAGCCGACCACTGTGGAAATAGGAAGCGTGCCGCCGCATGACATGGACCAGAGCCGCGACATCAAGGCGCGACTACTACAGGCGGAGGTCGACACCTCGGCCATCCATGGAGGCAGAGGCTGAGCATCATCGTGTGCCACGTCAAAGGACCGCAACATTGAAGCCACTGCGGTGGCGAAGGCCAGGACCCACCTCCTACGGGTCTCATATGTAATGATGCGATTCCATGAGGCACCGCCAGTTAAAGGAGCTGAATGGAACCTTTGTTCCATTTAAGGGCAATAGACTACGCGATCCGAGCGGGTCGCACTAGCCCGTGGGCCGGGCTTGACCCGAATCCCAGCGGGCTAGCACAGGTGGGCCAATCCCGACCCGGCGGGCCGGGCCAACTGCAACCCGGACCACAAACTAGCTGGGCCGAACCTGATGGTATGGACCTAGTAAACTGGTCCAAACCCTAACGGGCAGGGTCAGGTAGACCCCGACACCCGTTGCGTCGGGCTGGCGTAACGGAGTCGGACCGGGCCCAGACCTAACCAACCCCTGAATAAAGAAACACCCATAACTGATGAACTGAGTTTCTGTTTGACATGACTTCCGTGCCATTGGTACCCCTTTTGGGAAGCGGTCCCTTTGGCGTATTCCGGTGGGCCTGACCGAGTCCGGCCGGACTGAGGTACGATCACCCCCTTTTCACAGAAAGGGGTGTAACTAACAAATCATGCATCTGATCAACGTGCCTTCTATGGAATAAAGACCCTTGTGAAAAGGAGAACCTTTAAAGATACTCTACGTATGTTTTTACAGAGTTTGACATGCGAATTGGATTGGATCAGACTTGAATCCAACCGGGCCGTTTTTACAAAAGTGCCCATATCTCACAGACCGGATGTCCGATCGATGCGCTGTTTGTCCCATTGGGACCCCTATGATGGGGAAGTCCCTTGGGTATGATTTTTGTGGGTCTTCGTGCTGGTATAAGTATGATCAATGGATTGATAAGCGGTTCTCCCAGAACCAAGCGTGCTATGAGTGGGAATCTAGTGGCTGGCTGTGACATGAAAAAGAAGAGCAACCAATACGGGTCAACATCAGATACTCGAGAGTGGGATGATCTAGTTTTATGAATAATAATCCCTACCTATGTACCAACAACCAATATGAGTCAACACCAGTGACCAATACGGGTCAGCACCAGCGACCAATATGGGTCAGCACCAGCAACTGATATGGGTCAACACCAGCGACCAATACATGTCAACATCTAGCGACCAATACGGATCAGCATACACTGACCTATGCAGGTCAGTAGTAAAGTTACTATGGATATGATGATCTGGATTTATGACCATTCATCCCTATCCCAGTATCCTTGAAGTTATATCATTAGAGTGAGATGTCTTTTTTGATTTGTGCTTCATGATTTAGATCATTCTTGTGACATTACCTTTTTGATATTTCTTGTGATGTTTTCCTTTGTGGATTACTGAGAGAACTTCGGGGGTCTCGGGGTCCACTACTGAGTTGTTATACTCACCCCTGCTTGGGCTCCGCCCACACATGTGTGTATAGGGAAGACTACGGACGCTTCGAGGAAAAATTTGGAGGTTCGAGACTTTGTGAAGCTCGGTGCAACGAGAGCAGTCAAGATCCTATTCTTTGACTTCAAACTTAAAGCTACAATCCTTCAAGTAGTGCTGCAGGGAAGATGTGACATCTATTTACTTTCTTGTCAATTTATAGGGCTTTTATTTTGGCCCACTATTTTTAGTTTACAGTTTTAATTGCTTTTGTACTTTACTCTCGTGGTTATGCAATACTTTTGATGTTTGTTTAATCCAGTTTCCCCTTTTTTGTGCATATAGATCTCTAAGGAAATGCCTTCCCTATTCAGGAAAAGCCTTCATGTTCTAGTCACTACCCCCTAGCTAAAGGAAGGTGGGAATGGGGTAGTCACGTTCAGGCCCCATGGGATGGGTCATGACCAATAAAGAATGCAACCTTTTATTTTTGTACACAATTTTTCAAATGGAATAGTTTTAATGAATATTTTGAATTTATTAAGTAAAGTAAAAATAATTTTCTAATATAGTTTATACAACATCAATGGATTTTCCTAATAACATTACTGTTATTTTATATATTCTTACTATATAACCTTCTTTTTATTCTTTAATGAAAAAACCCTCATTCCCTTTACTCTATGTGTTTTAGTTTTGAAAATTATTTTAAAAAATAAAGGTTTATTTAGATACATGAAAGTGTTTTATATATGGATTAATAAAATATATTCCAGGTTTTTATGTAGAAAAGGTTAAATATTAAAATATTTTATTCATGATAATGCCCTTAGAAATTTTTTATGATAATGTGTGACCTCGATATTGTTCATTATGATGGGTGAGCCCTATATAGTTAATCATCTTGAGTGATCCTGATATAGCTCTCAAATGCATTGGTTAATGATTCTGTATTCTAGATAATTATTATGAATTTCAAACATATTGGTTACTCCACTTGTAAGGGCATTATGATGATGATTTCCCAAGACACATATAGTAATTTTTTATACATGATAAATAGTTTTTAGGATCTTTTTTTGATATCATATGTATTGTTAAAGAACATTTTTTTTAATTGAATGATTATTTTTTACAGGTTGAGGTGTGTTTTAATAAAAAAAATAATGGGTTTTCATGGAATCTATGAAAACACAATGATTGTGTTTTTTCCATCATGTTTTCTTTTAATATGTTTTTTTAAAAATTGCTCGTAAATATAATTTCATTTGTTTTTAAGTCATAATATGAGAAAAAATATTATTAAGTTAAATTAAAAATCACTTTTATGATCTTAATGTTTTATAATGGACTTAGGATTTTCTGTATTCTTTTTTATGTCACTTACTATGATTTTTTTTCATTCCACCTTTTCATTTTTTTCAAAGGGTTTTGAAGATGAGTAGGGACAAGGATGAGGTCATGATTAAAATTATAATAATATTTCATAGAAATAAAACATTTTTCATGTATAATGTTTTATACTGTAGGAATTATAGATAATGAGTGAAAGTGATTTTTTAATATATGGTTTTTTGTGTAAGAGTTGTGACAAAATTCTAGTAATATATAAATCATAAATGTCCTTAAAAATTATGAAAGTGAAATATTTAATAAAAATCATGGTTATATAATGATTTATTTTTGGTACCTTATAGTTGGTATTGGATAAAATTTTTAGATTATTTTAGAGGTTAGGATAGTGGAATTAAATACCCTTAATCGATTATAATTTATAGTTATCATGATATTTTTTTAATATGTTTCTTCATATAAACTATGTATTTTTATTGGATTTATATAGAAGAAATAGGGATGATGAAGTAAGGAGGAGCGAAGAGGAAAAAATCATTCAAATATGAAAAATGGAATGGTTAGAATGGAAATAGTGAAGCCTGTTACTATGATGGACCCGTTGACATATGATTTAATTAAGGTGTTATCCATGTGAGAGAGAAATGATGTTAATGATATTGAAATATGTCTAAAGAAGAGGATATTATGATAAAATATATTTCATCATTCCATGGATATTCATACCAAGTGGTAGATACAATATTTATTAAATCCCTAGAGATGATATTCAAAGTAATTGGTAGTTTGAAGGATCAAAATTAGACTCCTTATATTTTCTATTTTGAAGGTAAATCTATTCAATTTTAGTCAATGGTTAGGAATACTAGAGAAAAAGAAGATATTGATTCCCTGGAATGAGTTTTATTTAAGAATATTTCCCATTAGAATTATTTTCCTTTGGTTGTTTGAATTGTGATAAAAAATAAATTCGTTGAATTGAGGCCAAATGATTAAGATTCAAATACCACCCAATTATCAAGGAACAATTAATACTATATACTAGATCTTAAATGTAATATTAATTATTTTTACTCAGAATTAAGGTCATCATATCAAAGAAAATTAGGTTATCATTAGTTTAAATTTCACGATAACTTTTATTATTTTCTAAGATGGTATAAATAAAGTTTACTGCTGATCATGTATTCAATGATAAAAAGAAGAAAGAAATTCCAGATTCCAAGAAATATAGAATCATCCATAAAATAAATATTGTTTTATAAAAATAAATTTTCCATTTTGTAATATGTGCGGTAAAATGAACTATATTGAATGTTTTACTAAATATGAGAAGTTTATACAATTTGGTAAGTTTATACATTTGGTTCAGGACCGAAAATATAATTTTTTGAAAAATAATGAAAATTTTAGGGTTATATACTTTAACTGTAATAGGATGGGTCATTGTCTAATTTTTAGTCGAAATATAGTAATGTGGGATAGAAACCATCAAGATAAAAAATAGAAAAGTGTAGAAAAATACATTGAGAATAGTTTAGTATATGTTGACCCACCATAATATGTGGTGACAAGTAAATTAAAATTTATTTTTGATTATTATATATTATATTTGGATTTGGGGTCTACAAAATATTTTATTACCCTGAAATTTTGTTGTAAAATAAAAATTTCACTTCAATAAATGATGCCAAGACTGTGAGTTAAACAATTTTGTATAGTACTAAGGAAACAGTAATTTTAAAAAATCTTTATGTTATAATTAATTTAAGGGTTTTACATGATAAAAATATTGTCTTAACCATTATAGAATTTGTTGTTATTCAGGGTATAGATTAGATTTCATCTTATCATGATAAGATTGACAATAGAGAAAAAGATTTTATTTTGTGAAATGAGATAATTTTTTTATAATAATTAATTCATACCTTCGATAACATATCTAAAAGGTGATAATATCATAAAATATGAGAATGAAATATAAATTTTATATATTTTTTAATATAATGGAATTATATGGATTAATAATGCACCGATAGTAAAAAATATATGGTGTTATTCCTGTTAAGTTTCCTAGTATAATACATGATCCAGAAGTTGAATTTAATATTTAATTAGTGCACAATTCTATGAAAAATTTTAAAAGCACTAATCTAATGGACCGAGTTGAACTTTTATGATTAAAAAATCTATTATAATAGGACTTGATAATGGTTCTATTCTACATAGTACTTCGCCATGTTATGTTACTTTTTTATTCGTATAAAATACATATGGTTCCATGAGGATTTCCATTCATTATATTTCAATTTATATTATTGATATTAAAAATGTTATTAAGTTTCCTCATATCGATGAATTAATGGATATGATCTAGAGATATTAGTATGTATTAATGGATGATCTCATGTTTGAGTTCAATTAGTTGAAGGTGAAGGACGATGGAATCCTGAATAAAAAAGTTCGTACTAGGTATTGGAATTATGAATTAGTGGTTATAACATTTTGGTTAATGAATTATCCACATGTATTAATAAATCATATTTATTTACTTTTCCATTAATATTTGTAAATGTTTTTTTGTATATTTATTAATTATATATCTATTTATTAAAGATGTTATGTGTATCACAACAAAAATCTATGGATTGTTCTAAAAACTATGAAAAAAATTTGGTTATATCGAAATTTTAGTAAGTGTTATTTTTTTATATAAAAAATATTATTCCATTGATATGTCACAAAAAATATAGCATAACTATTAATCATGATAAAACTAAAGTGGTTATTGAATGCCCATGATCTAAAAATGTTACAAAGACTTATAGGTTTCATGAGTTATCTGGCAGTTATATGCAACATTTTGAAGAATTTACATAGCTATCCTTCCCATTAACCAAGTTATGAGGAAATTTAGTTGGATTCTTCTAGATAAAGGAATATGATGAATTTTACCAAGAATTGAAATTAATATTTTTGAATACTCAAGTTTTTTCCCTACTATAGAAAAATAGTATCCTTTTTTTATCTAAAACAATGGTTCATGAAAATAATTAGGCTATATTTTAAATAAAATTCACTGTGTAATTACTTATACATCGCATCAATAAAACATCGTGATAAAAAATATCCTATACATGACTTAGAACTGGTAGTTGTAGTGTTTGTTTAAAAACTTTCAAGACATCATTAACATATTGTAATGTTTAAAATATATACTGATCATAAAATATTCAAATATATATTCAATTAAAAATAATCAAACATGATACTGCGGAAGGGGATGGAATTAATAATGGATAAACAACAAAATAATTCATTATAATATTGGTAATGAATATAGGGTATTTGATTATTTGAGTCATGAATATAATTCATTGTCATTGATGTTATTTATAAAACATGATCCTATGGTTAATGAATTGATGAAAATTTTACTATAAATTTTTCATACCGGAACTTACTGTTTTTAGTTTTAGTTTCCAGTATAATTCCTTTTTTCAGGTTGGATTAAGAATTCTTAGAAATAATTATATGAGTTATAGGAAATGGAAGAATTAGTTATGAAAGGAATGTTTCCTAAATTTGGTTTTGAATGATACTTTGTTTTGAGATTCAAAAAATGGTTATGTGTTTTATGTGACCCCCAGTTAAAGAAATAAATATTGAGTAAAGATCATAGGTATTTGTTTTATATTCATTCTAGGTGAAACAAATGTATAGAGACCTTTCATAACATTTATAATGGAAAGTAATAAATAAATACATTTTTTACTTTAATATGAAATGTTTTACTTTTCAATAGATTAAAGATCAAATACATTTACAAAATGGGATTCTTGAGCCTTTTACCATGATAGAATAGAAATGGGAGAATTTATCCATGGATTTCTAAGTAGTATTACAAAATATATCATTATGTAATTAATTTATTGAAGTAATTATTTATTGATTTACTAAATATTCTTAGTTTCTTCCCATTTTTTATTATTTATCTTTTGATGAAATTTAAAAAATTTAAATAAAGTTATAATTAGGTTTCATGTAATCCCGCATTGAATTATATCTAGTCATGAACATATATTCACCTTAAATTTCTAGAAATAACTATAGAAGTCATTAGGTAGTGAATTAAATTTCTATAAATCCTTCTATAATCAATATGATGGATAATCCGAGTGAAAAATTAAATCATTATACTGTATTATTTAAATATTTCTGAGGGATTATTAGATATGATAAGATAAAAAATTAGTTTGGCTTTGTTTTCATATATTAAAAAACCGTTTCCTAGTATACCAATGAATCCTTTTGAAGAATTAATTTAAAAATAGTGTCGAGCTATAGCTTGTTGAGATAATGTCAGGTAAATAAAGTAATTGGTAAGATAATTTTTAAAATAAATTATTGTAAGAGATGATTCAGAAGAACACAAGGATGACTCGAAGTAGGAAAAATAGTTATCTAGATAAGAAACATAAAGAAAATTCTCTAAAGGTAGGAGATTATTTCACTGTTAATGTTTCTATATAAAAAAGTGTTATTAATTTTATCAAATAGTAATATTTAGTCCATGATAAATTGGGTTATATGATATTATAGATAAGGTTGGATCAGTTACCCATCACGTATCAATGCTTCTAAGAATATCGAAGTTATATGTTGTTTTTTATGTTTTACTATTATGACAATATATGTAAAATGTGTCTCATGTTTTTTCCATGATGTAATTCATTTGGAAGAAAACTTTTTGTTGAGGAATATGATATTATGATTCTAGAATATAAAGATAATGTGTTATTAAATATGTTGAATTAAAAGTATCTGGTTTTTTCTAAATACTATATGATTATTGAATCCACGTGGTACTCTATTAATTCTTTAAGGGAAAGATAACCCCAATTATTTTAAATGTAAATAAAATTATGAGGATTTGATTTAAAAAAAGGGGGAAGAATGTAAAAAACTAAGAAATATTAAAATAAATCATTTTCATATCATATCATCATTTATTTATTTTATTTTATATAGTTATATTAATTATAATAATATTAAGTAATTTTTTAGTTGAATCGAGATAGAAATATTTATAACCATATAAGAATTTCATGCATTATATGTTATTATTTCAATATTATATTTCCAAATAATATATTTTCAATTAAAAAAATGAAAAATATTTTTTAATTCAATTTTTCAAAATTACAATAGGATGCCAATTTGATAATTTTTGAAAATGTTGATTTTTCCTTAAAATTTGAAAATACTGATTTTTAATGAAAATTTTATTTTCTTTTCAATTATTCAAACTGCTAGATTTTAATTTGGATTATATATAAAATTTTATTATTTATTTTTACAAAAAATCATTTATGGTCTATGGAAGGATTTTTATAGATGAATTTGGTATAAAAAGATTCATTATACAAATAAAGAATATTTCTAAAAACAACTTCTCGCGTTATGCATGATTAATTTTAAATTAAATTATTATAATTTTAGAAATTAAATCCTAAAAAATGTATTCCATATTTGGAATAAATGATTTAAATTTTTATAACATGTCCCTTATATTTTTTTCCATTATTAATATAAAACATATTAAATTTTTATTTCAATGGTAAAGGTGAAATGGGTTATGTAGGGATAAAACTAATATGATAAGGTTTAAATTTCCAAAATAACTTTCCTTTATTTAATTATGTGAGTCTATTTCACCCATATCCATAAAAAATTATAAACTGTGAAAATTGTTCCAACATCGATTTGATTTTCACCATTATAATGTTTATATAAAATATAATGTATACATTTCACTCTCTGGAATTTAATAGCTATCATATTTCATGGAAGTGATAAAAAATTATTTTTGTTTCTAAATATTTATTTAAAAAATGAATTTTATTTTTTATTAGGTATTTTAAATTTTAAATTTTATTGATTAAAATAATTACCTTAAGTGCTTACATAACATAGAAATAGTGCCTATGCAAGCTATATAAAAATTAAATAAATAAATTTAATAAAATAAAAATGTTTTTTTGTTTGATTTATAGTGTACCATAATAGTTTTAAATCAATACACCTTTATTAGGGATGTGTGAAATTTTTATATTTCATTTCCATTTTTATCTTGATGTAAGTAGTGCCAAATTAAATGAAATATTCCAAAAATTACATTAATGATGTTTTATAATAAATAATAATTTATTAAATGATTTTTAAAATTTTAAAAAAATTTCTCTAGCCACATGAATGGTATATGGTTTAAGATAAAATACATGGTCCATTTATGGGTCAATTATTTATTTATGTCGACTTTTTTGGCCAATAATCATTAAAAACCATTATATTATGGTAATCATATGAAGGGTAAATGGGGGTTTAAAACAAAGAGAAATGGGTGGAAACATCACCTAAACTTGGTTCATTTTTTATTGAATGATATGGTATTGATTCATACTCATCCTATCATCAAATTATATCAATTTGGAGACGTTTAAAAAAATTAATTTATATTAATTTAACACATTGAGGGATTTTGAGAGTTATCTTCCCCTGAATTATAAAAAGTAACCTTCTCTACTCTCTTCCTCACACTTTTTATCAATAAAACTCTGTGAGTTCTTAAAAAATCCATTCCATACATCCCCACCCATGTCCTAGTTCCCTTTGTTTAATCATATAAATATCCAAGGAAGGATTTAGGTATAACCCTAAAGACTTTATCTAAATAATAAGAAGGTAAAGAAAACACATGATGAGTCTGACTCGATATAAGATAAATATCACAAAAAAATATTATTTTTATTTATTTTAATGATTTATATTATGTTTTTATTCTTAGATGTCTAATTTTTAAAATTATTTGATTCATGTATTTATTTGGATATGAACGAATTACAAAGGTAACTTTTAACATTAATAAAATGGTTTTCAAAAGGAATATTTTTACTGAATGTTTTGAATATCATTATAAAAGTAAAAAATAATTTTATATTTTAATGTATTTAGTGTCAATGAATTTTCCTTCCACTATAACTAATATTTTATTTTTTACTTATTCTATAATATTCTATGATATCTTCATATAAAAAACCTACTTTTTGTCCTGTCAATTTAGTTTTAAAAATACTTCTTTTAAGGGAAATTGTCTTTTGATACCAAAAAGTATTTTTAATATTTGTTAAAAAATATATTTAAAGGTTTTTATGTTGAAAAATGATATAAAAAATGTTTTCTTCCTAATACATTCCTTAATATTTTTTTATGATGATAGGTGGGCCTGATATTGGTCATTGTGATGGGTGATCCTGATATAGCTCATGATGATGGGTAAGCCCAATATACCTCATGATTACAGGTGTTCCCAATATAGATCAGGATTAATAGTGTTCCAAATATAGATCATAATGGGGCTTGAGTCTAATATATCCCCACAATGTATTAGGATATGATTATCCTTTCAATATAATTATGATGGTGTAGACCATATTGGTTATTCCACCTATTAGGGCTTTATAAAGATGATTCCCCAAAAAACTTATTTTATTTTTCTGTCTTTGCTAATGTGTTTTTTTGAAAATCCTTTGATCCAAAAAGGGAATATAAATATTTTTTTAAGGTAATTATTATTCCATATTTGGTATAAATGTATGTTTTTATGAAAAATATTTTTTTTTCATGATGTATATGAAACCTGCATGAATATGAATTTTCCTTCATTTTTTTCTTCGGGTCTATTTTATGAAAATCATTAGGATGTAATGTTGATTTCATTTGTATGTAAATTATTATTTTGCGCTTAATAAGTATTACAGTAGAAGAAAAAATTGTTTTTTATTTCATGGTTCAAAATGAACTAACATGTTTCTTTATTCTTTTTCTATCCCTTACTAAGTTTTCTGTGAACATGCCATGCTTGTAATGGTGTTTTCACAAGGTTTTAAGGATGAGTGGGGAAAATGATGATTTCCCTATGAAATGTGTTAATTTTTTTAATGAAAATAAATCAATCTTATTTTAGTGGTTTTATATTTTTAGAATAATCCACACTAAGTAGAAGTGACCACTTTTTAATATATGTGTTTCCTATGTAAGGGTTATGAATAATTCTCTAAAACTATTAATTGAAATGATACTCAAAATGTAATAATGTGAATTTTGGACTAGAAATATTGATTTTTAATGTTTTAAAGATAAGTCCTTATACATAGAATGTTCAACATTGAATTATGATCTCGTGCTTCATAAGTGGTAAGTGTCAAACAAAGTGCTAGAATAAAGATTATAGTAAAGAATAAAGGGAAATATATAAGTAACTTAAGAATGTGATTAATTCCATGTATTTGATGCTCTAGAAGGGGCCTCATAATATTTACCCTTTCCATGAATTGAAATGCCAGGTTTATACTTGATATACACCCAAATTATTTAATTTATTTCAGAATGAATATCAATTGATTGGTGCTTGTTTTTGATATCTTGTTTTTAAATGGGAGTTTAATTCCATTATGTTATAGGAATGTTTTGTTGTGAAGATCAATTTCGTGTATCAAATGAAGTATCAAAATGAAGTTGTTGAATGTTCTTGTCGAATGTTTGAGTCCTTTGGGTATCTTTGTTGTCATGTTTTAAATATTTTCATTTGATTCATGTGAGAGAAATAACTAAAAAATATATTTTGGGGAGATGTACATGATTGGATAGAAATATTGTGATGTTCAACAGATATTCTGTTGAGTTTCTTAATGGTAGAAAATTATTTGTAACAAAATGTTACAAATATTTTGCACAAATATGAATGATGTTAATTACCATAACTTGTCGGAAAGACACATATTATAACATCACCTTTTCAAATTTCAGTAATTTTTCAAAAGATTTGTCTATCATAAATACATCAGAGGATAAAGTTAATGGTTGTGCTATTTCAGAATTTTTTTATAAAGGCTTCTTTTAAAAAGAAACCAAATAGGAAAGGGGGAGATAGATTGAAAAGTTTTTTATAAAATGGCTCCCGAAAGGGAAAACAGCTCAATAAAAAAATTAATCCTACTATTTTGATGACTGTATGATTTCATTTTATGATGCATTAAAATTATAAGATTAGTTTTTTATTGTTAATATGTTATCTGATATCATTATTCTTTGCACTCAGGGAGTCATGGAGCAAGTAAGATCAGATTTTTGTGTTCGAGCTAGAAAAACAGTTTCACATTTAATTTCTTTATGAGTATTGTTTTCTATAATTGTTTTTAATTTTGTAATTTTTCTATTGCAGGAAGACTTGTCCACCAATTTGGAACATCAGCTTGGGAGTTAGATCACTGGGATATAATTGGAAGAGGCTGAGTAGTGTAGAAAACATTTGATGTGAGTAGTTTTTCTAGTTTTAGTTACTGAATTGAAAAATGTATAGCCTATATACAGTTTCAGTTATAATGGATTGGAAGTGGGATTTGGATACTTCACAAAATTTTAAATGCATTGTATACATGTGTTCTATATGGAACTATAAAGATGTGATAAATCTAGTTTTTACAATTCTTTATACATTTGTTCTATGAGGATGTGGTAGTATTTGATAGTCCACATTTGGTTAAAATGGATTGGGATTGGGATACTTCATGAAATTGTAAATATGATTTATGTATTTGTTCTATATAGAACTATAAATAAGTGATAAATCCAGGTTCTACAATTCTGTATACATTTTTTTTATGAGGATGTGGTAGTATTTGGCAGTCCACTTTTGGTTGTAATGGATTAGGATTGGGATACTTCAATAACTTGTAAACGTGTTGTATGCATTTGTTATGTATTCAATTATGAAGATGGGTTAAATCCAGGATCTAGATTTCTGTATGCATTAGTTATTTGAGGATGAGATAAATCCAAGTTCTTGAATTTTTATGCAGAAGTCTAGAAGACTGAGTAAGAGTTATTGGATCTTTGGGAGAAGTCTTTCCATATAGAGACTCTCCATCTTCTGATGAAATCCAGATTTTGGCCAAACATATCACTATTACAAATGATAAATATAATATCCATAATGTGAAAATCATCAACTTACTAGTAGAAATTAGCATAATTAAATCTAACAAAAAAAAAATAAAATCCTTCAAAAGAAGATGGTTCCCCTCATAAGGACATAATATTCTCAGTGAAGTGAAAATGCTAACAGAACTATTCATCCATTGTCCCCAACTAGTTTACTTGTTCTTTATTTTGGTCGTACTATTTTCACAAGATTTCTCCTACTTCTATATAATGTTTCATTCCAACTATTTGTATGTTATGTAAGGAAATAGTGTTCCATATAAAGGTTCATGTCATCAAATTCTTCTAGCGATAAGGTCTTATTATACCCTTGATCCGTTGCGAGCTTCTCAATTAGATTAAAACAATTATCCCATAGTCTAATGTTGCATCACCCTATTTGGGGCTACATTCTACTATAAATGGAAGCATTGCAACATTCATCTCTAATTATTCAGGTTTCCATTGTATGATTACTTGTTCAATAAATATTTTTTGCAAGTTTTGTATAAATTGTATTCAGTAAGTTGGTGTATATGAAAATACATTTGATGTCGAAGAGGATATAATTTTCCATTTATAAAGCATCTTGCTGGTAACAATCAATTGCAGCAGGACCCATGTGAGGCTGCATGGAGTTATAGTAGCTGAAATGTTTTTTTTTCAATATCAAACACAAGCAAAGTCCAATGAATATTGTCTGTGTTGATGGGGATGAAGAATTTTCCATTTAACTTCATTACTTCCTTTATAGGATTCTTTACCAAACACACTTTCAAATTTTAATTCTTCCAGGATAGAATTATTTATAAAAATGAGTATAGTGAGATAAAATATTAATTAATATATTTAGAACATTAAGAACATAGATAATGTTAGACTTACCAATGCATCACTTGTTATCATTGTTGATTTATTATAAAAAAGTACAACTATCTTCACTATTTGACACTTGTTTATGATAAGTTGAGTATAGGCATATATAACCTGATATCAATAAAAAACAATGGAGGATGTGAGACTAATTGAATATTACTTTACAGTAAGCTTTTTTAAATTAGCCTCACTCAGCTACTTGTCATGATTTTCATTCAAAGAATGAAAATTTCGTCTATTCCAACTGAATACAAGCTGTTCTCAGCATCCCATACATATTAACTGCATTATAATCACAGTAATATATAAGAAATCAAGTAATGTTCAGGGGAATTGAATTTAAATCCTTGAAATGATGGGCAGACATATCAGCCTGGTTCCATCTGGAAAATCTTTTGCAACTGGTCATAGACTTTTTTCTGCAGCTGTGTAGTCTACATGGCCCATTTAGGTATTCCTGACAGACCCATAATATCCTTGTTTGGTTTGGTTTTAATTGAAACACTGCCTACCTCAATTATTTTTTCCAACTGACTTGGTTGTTCTGCTGACTTTTTTATCCTGCTGATGTTCTTCTTCTAGTCTATTGGGTTATATATTGAAGATAAGAATCCAATTTCTTCTGCTTCCTATATATGGACTTGAAATTTGTAATCATTTATCTCATTTGGTGACTCTTAGTTTATATCATTCTAGTTTGGGTTTTTTAATGTACATGTGTGGTTTGTTCAGCATCTTCTTGCACTTGGTCTGCACACTCCTCAATCCCAGTTTCCTTGGCTCCTAGTTCCTGGTTTTCCTTCTTTTGTTCTACATCGGGGAGAGATTTGGGATTTTCAAAAATATCTAGCTACATTCCATCTTCAATTGTACCTTCTATCCAGTTTTCCCCCTTGATTTAATGACGCTTTTCAGCACTACCATCTCTTATTCTTTTCTCTATGCTTGTATTATCAATTACTAACTGCTTCAGTCTTTTAATTTGTTTGGTCTATTTTCTAACCATTGATTCAATTTTTTATCATTTTTTGTTTCAGGGCCGAATTTTCCTTTGAAAGAACTTTTTATTTTGTAGTGCTCTGGTTCCCCCTTCTCCTGTTTTCCAAAATAAGCTTCCATAGCTGTTCCTGGATCATTAATTTCTACTTTTATTCTATCCTTCTCTAGATTATTATTTTTCTACTATCCAACAAGAAGCTTTTATAACCATTGATGTATCCTCAATTTCTATAGTTGGAACTTGATGAATCTTCAATTTCATTAAAGAAGCATCAAAATCAGAGAGGCTTCACTTTGTGAAAGCTGGATTGGCTGCTTGTTCATTCCCTTTAACTAGTCCACTTTCTTCACAATACCAATACTTCAATAACATGAAGCATATGAAGAGTATATTATACATTTAATGGAAAATAAATATTAATCCTTACCAATAATGGGATAATTTCCCCCGTAATCCTTGCACGGTGCATGTGAAACTCTTTAATTGATCTCATCAGTTGTTGGTGTATTGAATGAGACCACTTAAGTGTTATCATGTCTCTGGAAGTACTCACATTTTTTATAAAACCCCAACTTAGGTAAGAACCTTTATTAAGAAAATAAATAGTTGCACATGTGTATAAGCATAGAAGTGCTGCTGTGTGAAGATAATCAGGTTCTTTGTCTCCCTTTATTTCTTCCAAAAGAGCTGATTTTATTGAATTTTGTGTCAACAACTTGAAACCAGTTTAAAATCTCCTTAAATATGATGATTCCATCATCGGTTTGAACAAGTTGGATTAGTCTATTTCTATTTTACCTTCGTTTATTGCAAATATCATTTGGATATCATCTTCAGAGAAATGTCTTTCCCCTCCACCGAATCAGAAAGAAGTTGTTGAAGGATTGTAGTTATCCAATACATACATAACAAAAATATCAGATTTTTTTTCAATATTATTTTGTTAATTTATTTTATATGAACTCTTCAAACACATTCCAAAATGGAGTAGTGTGCAAAGAATTCCTATGACCATATTTTAGTTGATCTTTTATTTCATGTAAAAGTATTTGTAAGGAGGTCAAATTTGACCTAAAATGAACACCTAAAAATAGAAATTAAGGAAATATTGGGGTCATCCACAAAATTACACTATATAAGGTAAGAAAATTCTCAGTTAAATTGGGACTTTACTGGAAGTTCCATAAGAACATCAAGTGGGAGTGCCACTGGAAGTTCCACTAGTCCCACTAGAAGTGCCACAAGGTGTGGCACTGGAAGTCCCATAGGGAGTTCCATTGGATGTTCCACAGGGAGTGCCACTGGTAGTCCCACTGGAAGTCCCACTAGAAGTCACACTGGAATTCTTATAGAGAGTGCCACTGGAAGTCCTATAGTAAGTCCCACTAAAAGTCCCACTAGAAGTCCCACTATAACTTCCACTAGAAGTCCCACTTTAAGTCCCACATGAAGTCCCACAACCACTGGAATTTCAATTAGTCCTAAAAAAAGTGCCACTAGAACTGCCAATGGAAGTGATACTAGAACCTTCGGTGGAAGTTCCAGTAGAAAATTAAATTAAATACTAATTGAAATTGTGAAACATATTTATTGTAAAAATTATTGAATTCATTATTTTAAAATTCCAATGTAAGTATTATTGGGGAGGGGCCACTGGAAGTCCCACTAGAAGTCACATCAAAAGTCCCAATTGAAGTCCCACAACCACTAGAAGTTCCACTCGTCCCACAGGAAGTTCCACTAGAACTGACACTAGAACTGCCACTGGAACTACCACTAAAAGTTCCCATTGAAGTTCCAGTGGTACTTCCAGTGGAAAATTAAAAAAATAATCATTTCAATTATGACACATATTTATTGTAAAAATTATTGAATTTATTATTTGAAAATTCCACTGTATGTTCTACTGGGAGGGCCACTAAATGTCCCAGTAGAAGTCCCCATAAAACGTCTAGTGGAAGTCCCACTGGCACTTCTAGTGGAACTTCGAGTAGCACTTCTAGTGGAAATTCCACTAGAGGTTTAACTAGAACTTATAGTGGAAAATTAAAATAAATAGTCACATATAGTCAAATATTTATTGTAAAAATGATAGTATTTAGCATTTGAAAATTCTACTGGGGGTTCCAGTGGGAGTTGCAGCGGGAGTTTCACACTACCACTAAAATTAATATTTATAAAACATATTGAATTATTTTTCCAAAACCCCAATGGATGTTCTAGTGGGAGTTCCACAGTGAGTGCCAGTGGGAGTTCCACTGTGAGTTCCATTGGGAGTTCCACTGGGAGTTCCATTCAAAGTTCAACTGGAACATCCAACTAATATATTATTTCAAGTGGAACCAGAAGTGGAAACATCGTTCATGTTAATGTGGAACATGCTGAAACCTCCGGGGGACATTGCATTGGAACCTCCAGTGAGGAATGATACACCAAAAAAAATGGAATTATAAATTAATTGATAGATAGAAAAACTTTACAGAAAATAACTCATAACAACAAATTTATAAAAAATAAATTGTAAAAACATATATGAAATACACATACATATTTTGAAAAATATAATTATGTTATGCCACCTTCGTCTAACATTGCTATTGTTTTGTACAAAAATTGCTTTCAGAAAGTGAGATGAAACCACACCTGATTCAAGCAGTTGTCGTAGATACAACACAAACCTTTATGTTGGTAAACAAATATGGACAATGCGATAATGACTTTATGTTGTCACCTTTGCCGCCACTGTAGTCTTCAGATGCCCCAATGTTGTTCCCGTAGTAGCTTGATTCGTTGTAGTTGCTGTACTGCCAGATTTCAGGGCGAGATCTCAGGGTTTCGTCACCATCATCGCAGCAAAGGAGATGCCGAACCGTCTCGTAAAACACATGGGAAAACTTGTCTACACCTTCTAATCAAATGAATTGATGTGAACGATGATCCAACAACTCGAAATACAAATGGACATGTGTTCTGATCTGAAGGGTGTACTATATATTCCAATTAAAAACATAACCAGATATGATTCTAATCCAGGGGCAGAGGGGACAAACCACCCAGCGGATATAGGTGCGAGAGCTGAGAAATTTAAAAATGAGGGGCCTGGAAAAAGATCGCTGATGCACGACGGATAGGGAGAAGAAATCAGTTAAGATTTTCCCGATAGATCTGTAACCATTGTACCCCTATTGGAGGACAGATGAACCTTTTACATGAGGCCACCTCGAAGAAGACACCCCATCATAAATATTCGCACCAGTATACATCCTTCAATTGAAATCCACAGAGTTCCCTTGGAATCCACAAACTTAACAAAATAGTGGAGGAGCTTTGAAGGTGAGCCCCTTCCACCACTCCAATACATCCCCACCTTTGATTAATTTTTTTCCAGGAAACCTCTCAATAAGGTTCATTTCAACACAAACACAAGGAAGGGTTGGCGCCTCCAAAAAATGAGTGTTTTCATCCATGCAAGGGAAGATGCTTACAGAGTTTTCAATATCCTTAATAATTACCAGATTATAGAATGGCTACAAAAATCCAGGTATCCCAATCCACACTAACACTATGCTAGATTCACTGCCAACATGTGTGTCCAAAGACTAGAAGGAAAGAGAGAATATCCACATTCCACATCCCCGCTCTATCCTGGACCTAGCTTTCACAGAATCCTTTATATAGGATAAATGGATTAAAAAGGATAAGGGGGAAAGTAAAGACATAGCTATAGGGAGGATGAGATCCTAGGATCCCACATATGATCTGAAAAACTCATGTGAGGGTTTCTGTAACACCCGAGACTTTTATAAGAAATATTTTGTTTTTATTTTATTTAAATATTCAATGGAATCTTTCACTACACACAACACTAGCTTGGGTTTCTTTACACGCAATCACGACCTTCCTTGATAGCTCGCATCGTATGCAATACCGAGTTTCACTAAACAACGATATGCTAATAAAATATTATTAAAACTAGCCATTATGAATAGTAATATCCACCTTTTGAAATTTTTTAAATTTTATTTCTCAAAATGGACTGCGTTTTTGGATTCGGAATATCGAAATTAGCCTAGGGTGAAATTTTGGTATTTTTCTGGAAACTTTCAATTTTTGATGAATAGTGAAAACACTAGGTTACTATTTAAAAAATGACTTTTTATTTAAATAATTATTTATTTTATTTAAATTTATTTAATGTCAAAATTGATACATAATACCTATATAAGTTCAATTTAATTCATTGGAGTAATTTTATAATAATTTTAGATATATAAAAATTTTATTGAACTTTTTACAGTCTTTTACCCACCTCCTAGGAGAATTTGCAAGTTTACATAAAACATAATTTAACCACTTATGTGAGTGGAATTTCAAAAATTAGAGAGAAACAATTGATGTCAGTAAGTAAAATGTGGTTCAATGAGATGAAAATAATTTTTGGTGAATAGTAACTTTTTACTTTTATTTACCATGGTTAAAAGTAAATAGGTTATTTAAGAGTACAAATGATATTATTATTACCCAAACACATGTAATAATTCTATTAGATAAGTGTAATTCGACCACAAACAACCTCAGGAATACAATATGACCATTTAGGCCCACTTGGATTAGATTAGGACATTTATTATTAATTTATTTAAAGAAGGGTTAAAATAGTTAAAATCAAAGTTTAATAAGTAAATAATTTTTAATACAGGGTTATAAATAAGATAAATTCGAATATAAATATTAATTAGAAATATAAAACGATTTCCTACATAATTATATTTTATCTGTAATTTTTAGACATTAAATAATTTAATTTATTTAGGACACAATGATGATGAAATAATTATCTTATTAATGAAATATTGACATAATTGATGTTATAAATACCCAAATAAATATAATTTGAGACTTTTTATGAATTAAACTACTTTTATAGGTTAATATGACATGTTATTATTGATTTAATTAACTCTTTTCGAATTAATCATTCTGTTATGATTTTCACAAAAATCAATTACTAAATAGTGTCAAAATTGACATAAAATAGTTTTTAAAACAAATATTATATTATTAATTGTTATTTTATTCCTAAAAAATCTACGGTTAATCCAAATGACTTAGATATGGTTATATATATTAATAATAAAAAACCTCGGGTTCGTTTGTCTTGTTATAGTTTGTTTATTAACCTTATAGTGTAAGAACACAAAAAGACACGGTAAAAGTAAAATTATTTAACTTAAAGTAAAATCTAAATGATAAGGTTAAAATAGGAAACTAACCTTGTCTAAATTATATTTGATGAGAGTATTTCGACCCATCCCCACTTTAGATTCGAAATAAATAAATTTGGAGCTATTTAAAACCGAATATGACTTTATAATAAAATAATATTTTTAGTTCTTCCAAAGGTGCCCCTCTCCTCCCTTATAAAAGGGCACCTCCTCCCTCTCTTACTCACACCACTTTGAGCCTTCAAGCTCAGACAACACATCAAAATTTCTCCTCTACACTTCCCTAGAAACATCCTAGAGGTCCTGGTCTTCTTCAAAGACCAATTTTAGTGCCCTAAAAGGAGGTCTCAAAGAAGCGCTTTAAAGAAGAGGTAATGTCCGTTACCGATTCTTTCAACTTTATTTCTTCTTGCACTTCTACTTCTTTAGTTTTTTCATTATGAATTAATAACATCAGTATCAATAATATACTTATATGTTATTATAAGTATGAAACAAACCTATTTCACGATCTATCCATCCTACGGAAAATGAAATCACCGCTCGTGCGTACGTACGGAATACCGTCTCCACGCCGTGGTGTAATCTATTTTCCTTACATGGATGGGTATAATGGTGTAAATAATGAATATATATGATTATTGTAAAGTGATATTGATTATGAAATATTATACATACACTCCAATACAATTCCACGATCATGGGAACGATATCATCGCTCGTGCGTACGTATTGAATACCGTCACCATGATGTGATTCGACTCATTCTACATGATTTTCATTGCATAATGATTAAATAAATGAATTGAGAGAATAAATATGATATATATTACACTAATACCATTCTGTAAATGAGGTATCTATAACCTAAAATGAAGAATAATAATTTATTCGACAAAACACGCATAAGATCAAAAATTAATAAACACCCGAATAACAAGTAGCCTTGAAATATTACTAATAATAAGCTAAGAATATGACCATATATGATATCATAACAATGATTATGATTCTATAATAAGTCAATGACATTATTTAAATCATTATATAGGAGGTTCGGAAACTTACGACACAAATCGGACCTAAGGTAAGGGAAAATATCGCAATCAAAATTTTTATCCGAGATTGTTTATACTTAAGAATTTACTGGGGAATATTTATCATCCACATCCATGTTTCCTCAATATGTAATATTTATATCCTTCTATAATAGTTTATATCAAAATTTAACCTTCAGTGAGTTTTTAGTAAAAGATATGAAAGTAATCTTTTGTCGTTTTTTGTACGAGGTACTTTTTGACTTTTCCAACAAAAGTACGAGAAGAATGTTTTTTTAACTTATAAAGAATGAATGGATTTTTAAAACATTATTTCCAAGAAGCTTCCTTTATAAGTTTTCAAGTTTATTTTTAATCAACTTCTTTTAGTTTAAAATTGTATGACATGTTAAGAAAAGAAAAATGTTTTTGAGGTAGAAAGGATATTTTCCTCAAGAATGGAGTTCAAGTGTTTTATCAAAATTATTTTCCATCTAAGATAATAAAGGGTTCTGTTTCTATCCCTATTATTACATTGATTTGATTATTTTGTGATGGAATTATTTTTATGAATTCCTTTATCTTATATGAATTTTTTTTATGATGTCACGATGTTTAAGAATCCCATTTTTATTACATGGGTTATGCTATGATGTATGCTTTATGATTTTGTGGCACACATAAGAATGGTATCATTATGAGATGGGTGGGACCTATATCTCCCTCTAATTAATTGGGTAAATATTTTATATTTCATGATATTGACATGGCTGGAACGACAGGTTAAACCAGTTCCGTGAAACAGGACTGAAACGAGGAATGAACTCGGTTTAGAAATGGACTTTGTCCACTAAGATAGTCTTGGAAATGAGTCTTGACTAACAAGAAATGATTCTTTATGATTATGTGTGTATGCCCCAAAACTTCATGTTTTAAGTTATGATTATTGTGATTACATTTCACTACCATGATTTATCCCATGTTATGAAATTATGATATCTTTTTCCGGGTAAGATTTCCAAAATGTTATGTTCTTTTGAATATGATGTGATTGATATTTCTTTTGTTTACCCTTACTGAGCATTTGAGCTCACCCTTTTGTATGTTTTCTTTCCCCAGGTCAGGAAGAAGGTTATTAAGTAAGATATGTCAAAAGGGACTATAGATATTATGAAATAAATGGGAGACAGTGTAGACGCTTTATGAACCAGTTGTTTATGATTCCCAGTTTCTAAAGACACTATACCTATACGGTCCTTTCATGGTTTGGTTATATATTGTAATAAGTATGCTTCAATTTTGAAGTAATAACCATGTATGTAAAGTATGGGTCGTTATAGTTGGTATCAGAGGCAAAGGAGGTAGGAATGTATCCGATCCTTGGGAACTCTCACATTTGAGCGTTGGACGAAGCATGGCTCTCTGCCCAAGGGCTTCATGAGGAAATGGCTGCCACTGGGGATGGTGGTGTGTCCTACCTAGGGGGTGTAGCTTCCCATGGAGTGCCCTAATAAGTATCAATTATATTCCACTGGAAGTAATTCTAGACCATTATAGTTGGTATCATAGGAAGGGTATAGTCAACCTTTGGAAACCAGGATGTGAAAGCCTTTGTAAGAATCCTAAGGATAAGTCTAAGCATAGAACACAATATTAGTGTTTTAGAAATGGCCATGAATAACCTAGGATAATAACTTAAGTGTGAACTTTTATTCTTGATTATGTGGTTTTCCAATTATAATTAGTGTTGCTCACACTATTCTTCTTGGTTTTAATCAACGGCTGGAACCCGAAGGAATCGTGTTAATGCGGAATGTGACGGGCAATGCAATGATTGTACCCCTGAGAAACCAAACATTATGGGAGCTGGAATGAAAAATCTTGTAGCCATGCTCACAAAACTTTCTCAAGCTATGAATCATGCTGGACTTCCAAACGAGAAAAGGAAGGAGCAACATTCTATTGAATCTTTCATGAGACAGCATCCACCTTCATTCAGTGGGTCTACTGATCCATTAGTTGCTGAACAATGGATTAGTACTACTGAAAAGATATTTTCAGTTCTTTAATGTTCTGAACATGATAAATTCATCCTAGCAGTTTATCATTTGGAAGGTGATACTGATCAATGGTGGAATATTATCAATAATACAAGGCCAAGAGATGAAATTGAGTCCATGGAATGGGACGAGTTCAAGAACTTATTTTTCAATAAGTACTTCCGTCTTATTCTCCGAATAAAGATGGATAAGGAGTTTCTTTAACTAAAGAAAAAGGATGATGAATCTGTTGGTACCTATGAAGCAAATTTTACAAGACTTGCAAGGTATTCTTCTGGTATTATTATCCAACCTGAGAGTAAGATCGATCGATTCTTTAGTGTCTTAAAACCAAGCCTTCGAAGGGCGTTAGCCATAAAAGACTTCAACAGCTACGAGGAAATCGTTCGATGTGCTCTCAAAGTTGAGATGGAGATTGGAGTAACCCATGAGTCATATGAGTTTGATAAGAAGAGGAAAATGGAATTCAAAGGAAAATCTAAAGAGCACACTGAAAAGAAGATGAGCATTCTCTGATGCTCAAAGTGTGGAAAGAAACATGGAGGGAGTTGTCTTAAAGGGAAAAGTAAATGTTTCAAATGCAGAAATGAAGGTCATCGAGCATTTGAATACTGCAATGATGGGAAGAATATGTATAATGATGCAGACAAAGGAAGGGATACACAGAATGAACCTACTACACTTCAATGTTTCAAGTGCAAGGAGATGGGGAATTATGCCAGTCAATGCCCAAATCCAAGGGTTGATGATGATGGTCGACGTCAACAAACTCTTAAGGCCAAAGACAAAGGAAAGTCACATGCAATTTCTATCAGCGATGTGGAGTACGATAACGAAGTGGTGAAAGGTACACTTACCATCCACTCTAAAGTAGCAAATGTTTTATTTGATTCTGGATCCACCCACTCTTTTATTTCTGAAGAATTTTCTAAGGGTATCATCGTATTACCTCAACAATTAGATGTTGAGTTAGCTGTGACAACCCCTAATGGCACAAAAGTCGCATCAAAAGTTTATAATTATTCTCCGATTGATGTTTGTGGGAAAGTGCTTCTTGCAAATCTTGTGATCCTTCCTATAGTGGAATTTCATGTGATTCTTAGCATGGATTGGATTTCTTTATATGGAGCTCATATAAATTTCCAAAGAAGGGAAGTCACATTTCATATTCCAGATCAATCTATGATCGTCTATCGATGCAAGGATGAACATTACCTTCCAGTAGAAATTTCTTCCATCTTAGGGGTCTTGATTCCACTAAATGAAGGTTATTTTTCTCAAATGGTTGGTGAGAAACTCACTATTAAGAATATGGCCATTGTACGGGAGTTTGATGATTTCTTTCCGGAGGAATTGCCAGGTCTTCCACCAAATCGTGAAGTTGAGTTTTCTATAGAACTTGTACTGGGTTCTTTGCCTATTTCAAAGATAAATTATAGAATGGACCCAATTGAGTTGCAGGAATTGAAGAAGCAACTCCAAGAGAATCTTGATAAGGGATTCATATGCCCTAGTGCGTCACCTTGGGGAGCAACTGTTCTGTTTGTTAAGAAGAAAGATGGATCAATGAGACTCTGTATTGATTATCGAGAACTTAACAAGATCACTATCAATAAAAAATATCCTCTCCCACGCATTGATGACTTATTTGACCAACTACGCGGAGCTCAATACTTTTCCAAGATTGATCTTCGTTCAGGGTATCATCAATTAAGGGTCAAAAGGGAGGATATACCAAAGATGGATTTCCTTACAAGGTATGGGCACTATTAATTTATAGTGATGCCATTTGGTCTTACTAATGCCTCTGCTATCTTTATGGATCTAATGAATAGAGTCTTTAGAGACTATCTTGACCAGTTTGTGGTAGTCTTTATAGACGATATTATTGTCTATTCAAAGAGAAAGGAAGAACATGAAGATCAGATGAGAATTATATTTAAGACCCTGAGACAGGAGAAGCTTTATGCCAAATTTACCAAGTGTGAATTTTGGCTTCAAAAAGTTTCATTTTTGGGTCACATAATCTCAAAAGAGGGGATATTTGTGGATCCAACAAAAAAAGAGGTTATTGAAAGATGGTCGAGACCAACAACAGTTACTGAGATCCGAAGTTTTCTTAGTTTGGCTGGATATTACCGATGTTCTTTGAAAGATTTTTCACGATTATCTAATCCACTCACCAGGTTGACTCGAAAAGGAGTTAAGTTCGTGTGGACGGAGGAATGTGAAGAGAATTTCAAGGAGTTGAAAAGAAGATTATCCAGTGCACCTGTACTCACACTTCCTTGTAGTGGAGAAAGGTTTGTGATCTACAGTGATGCATCCAAGAAGAGATTGGGGTGTTTTCTTGTGAAAAATGATATGATGATAGCTTATGCCTCATGATAATTGAAAATACATGATCAAAATTACCCAACTCATGATTTGGAGTTAGATGTGGTAATATTTGCATTAAAGATTTGGAGGCATTATCTTTATGGAGAAAGGTGTGATATTTATACTGATTATAAAAGTTTAAAGTATATTTTCACACAAAAGGAGTTGAATATGCGCCAAAGAAGATGGTTGGAGCTGATTAAGGATTACGACTGCTCAATTCATTACCACCCTGGGAAAGCAAACAAGGTGGCAGATGCATTAAGTCGACAAGACCATGCCAATTTATCCATGATGAGGATAAAGAAATATCCAATATTTATGGATTTAGAAAGTATGGATCTTAGAATTATAATGAAAGGGGAAAAATAATATCTTTCTCAAATGAATGTTCAACCATCTATACATTTGAAGATTAAAGAGTCACAGAAAGAAGATGTAGAGTTACAAAACAAGGTGAGAAATGTTCCTGAATTCAACCTTGATTGTGATGGGATAATAATGTTCAGGAATCGGGTTTGTGTTCCTCCCATCCCCGAATTAAAGAAGGAGATGCTGGATGAGGCTCACAGTTCTTCATTTTCTATTCATCCTGGAAGCTCGAAGATGTATAGGGACCTGAAAGAGTACTTCTGGTGGGATGCCATGAAAAGAGATGTTGCTGAATATGTCTCTCGATGCTTGGTTTTTCAGCAAGTTAAAGCTGAGAGACAGAAGTCTAAGGGAATGTTACAACCATTACCCATACCTGAATGGAAATGCGAAAACATCACTATGGAATTTGTCACCGGACTTCGTAAAACATCCAAAGGCGTTAATGATATCTGGGTCATAGTTGATCATCTTACAAAGTCTGCACACTTCATTGCTATTATAGAGGATTTCTCTCTGGATTAGCTTGCCAGGATATATGTAAAGGAAGTGGTAATATTGAATGGAGTACCACTTTCTATTATATCTGATCGAGATTCGAGGTTTACCTCAATGTTCTAGTGACGTCTTCAGCATACTCTGGATACAAAGTTGAGTTTCAGCACTTCTTATCATCCTCAGACAGATGGCCAGTCTGAGAGGACGATTAAAAATCTAGAAGATATGTTGAGATCTTGCTTTATGGATTTCAAAGGTGGTTGGGATCAACACCTAACTTTGGTGTAATTTTCTTATAACAATAGCTTTTACTCTAGTATTCAGATGGCTCCTTATGAAGCTCTCTATGGAAAGAAATGCAGGACTCCAACTTGCTGGGATGAAGTTGGGGAAAGAAAGCTATTAGGACCTGATCTTGTGGATGAGATGGAAGAAAAGGTCAGATCCATTCGAAAACACCTAAGACCAGCTCAGAGTCGACAAAAAAGTTATGCCAACAACCGAAGAAAAGACTTAGAGTTTGAAGTGGGTGATAAAGTGTTCTTACGAATATCTCCCTGGAAGAGGGTCATGAGATTTGGAAAGAAGGGAAAGTTGAGACCTAGATATATCAGTCCTTTAGAAATACTGGATCGTGTTGGGAAGGTAGCTTACTGATTGGTGCTTCCACAAAATCTCTCTCTAGTTCACGATGTGTTCCATGTATCTCTCCTAAGAAAGTACATACCTGATCCTTCACATGTACTCAGCTCAGAAGTTGTACCACTGGAACAAGATCTTTCTTATGAAGAACAGCCGATAGAGATTCTCGATCGTAGTGAAAAAGTACTACGGAACAAGACCACTCGTTTGGTGAAAGTTTTATAGAGGAACCACCAATTAGAAGAAGATACATGGGAGCTTGAGGATATGATGAGGGAGAGGTATCCTCATCTGTTTGTTACAAGTGACGAATTTCGAGGGTGAAATTCATTTTAAGGGGGGTAGAATGTAACATCCGAGACTTTTATAAGAAATATTTTGTTTTTATTTTATATAAATCATCAAAGGAATCTTTCACTACACACAAAACTAGCTTGTCTTTCTTTACACGCAATTGTGACCTTCCTTGATAGCTTACGTCGTACGCAATACCAAGTTTCACTAAACAACGATATGCTATTAAAATATTATTAAAACAAGCCATTATGAATACTAATAACCACTTTTTGAAATTTTTTAAATTTTATTTTTCAAAATGGACTTCGTTTTTGGATTCAGAATATCGAAATTATCCTAGGGTGAAATTTTGGTATTTTTCTGGAAACTTTCAATTTTTGATGAATAGTGAAAACACCGGGTTACTATTTAAAAACCGAATTTTTATTTAAATAAATATTTATTTTATTAAAATTTATTTAAGGTCAAAATTGATACATTATACCTATATATGTTCAATGTAATTCATTGGAGTAATTTTATTATAATTTTAGATATATAAAAATTTTATTGAACTTTCCATCGTCTTTTACCCACCTCTTGGGAGAATCGGAAAATTTACATAAAACATAATTTTACCACTTTTGTGAGTGGAATTTCCAAAATCCGAGAGACACAGTTGATGTCGGTAAGTAAAATGTGCTTCAATGAGATGAAAATAATTTTTGGTGAATAGTAACTTTTTTACTTTTATTTACCACGGTTAAAAGTAAATCGGGTAATTAAGTGTAAAAATGATATTATTATTACCCTAACACATGTACTAATTCTATTGGATAAGTTTAATCCGACCAAAAACAACCTTAGGAAGAAAATATGACCATTTAGGCCCACTTGGATTAGATTAGGACATTTATTATTAATTTATTTAAAGAAGGGTTAAAATAGTTAAAATCAAAGATTAATAAGTAAATAATTTTTAATATAGGATTATACATAAGATAAATTAAACTATAAATATTCATTAGAAATATAAAAATATTTCCTATATAATGATATTTTATTTGTAATTTTTAGACATTAAATAATGTAATTTATTTATGACACAATGATGATGCAGTAATTATCTTATTAATGAAATATTGACATAATTGATGTTATAAATACCCAAATAAATATAATTTGATACTTTTTATGAATTAAAATAATTTTCTAGGTTAATATGACATGTTAGTATTGATTTAATTAACTTTCTTCGAATTAATAATTCTTTTATGATTTTCACAAAAATCAATTACTAAATAGTGTCAAAATTGTCATAAAATAGTAAAAAAATATATTATATTATTAATTGTTAATTTATTCCTAAAAATATGAGGTTCAGCCGAATGACTTATATAAGGTTATATATATTAATAATAAACAACTTGGGGTTTGTTTGGCTATTTATAGTAAGTTTATTAACCTTATAGTGTAAGAACACAAAAATACACGGTAAAAGTAAAATTATTTAACTTAAAGTTAAATCTAAATGATAAGTTTAAAATAGGAACCTAAACTTGTCTAAATTCTATTGGATGAGAGTATTTAGACCCATCCCCACCTTATATTCGAAATAAATCAATTTGGAGCAATTTAAAACCGAAAATGACTTTATAATAAAATAATATTTTTTGTTTTTCCAAAGGTGCCCCTCTCCTCCCTTATAAAAGGGCACCTCCTCCCTCTCTTCCTCACACCACTTTGAGCCTTCAAGATCAGCCAAAACCAGAAAATATCTCCTCTCCACTTCCCTAGAAACATCCTAGAGGTCCTGGTCTTCTTCAAAGACCAATTTTAGTGCCCTAAAAGGAGGTCTAAAAGAAGCGCTTTAAAGAAGTGGTAATGTCTGTTACCGATTCTTTCAACTTTATTTATTCTTCCAATTCTTATTCTTTAGTTGTTTCATTATGAATTAATAAAATCAGTATCACTAATATAATGATATGTTAATATAAGTATTAAACAACCCTATTTCACCATCTATCCATCCTACGGAAAACGAAATCACCGCGCGTGCGTACGTACGGAATACCGTCTCCACGCCGTGGTGTAATCTATTTTCCTTACTTGGATGGGTATAATGGTGTAAAGAATGAATATATATGATTATTTTAAAGTTATATTGATTCTGAAATAGTATACATACACTCCAATACAATTCCACGATCATGGGAACGATATCATCGCTCGTGCGTACGTACGGAATACCGTCTCCACGATGTGATGCGACTCGTTCTACATGATTTTAATTTAATATGATTACATAAATGAATTTAGAGAATAAATATGATATATATTACACTAATAAAATTCTGTAAATGAGGTATCTATAACCTATAAAGAATAATAAGAATTTATTCGACAAAACATGCATAAGATCAAAAAGTAATAAACACCCGAATAACAAGTATCAATTAAATAATACTAATAATAAGCTAAGAATATGACCATATATGATATTGTAACAATGAGTATGATTCTGGAATAAGTCAATGACATTATTTAAATCGTTATACAGGAGGTTTGGACACTTACGAAGAAAATCGGGCCTAAGGTAAGGGAAAATCTCACAATCTCAATTTTTATCCGAAATTGTTTATACTTCAGAATTTACTGGGGAATATTTATCATCCACATCCATGTTTCCTCAATATGTAATATTTATATCCTTCTACAATAGTTTATATCCAATTTTACCCTTCGGTGAGTTTTTAGTAAAAGATATGAAAGGAATCTTTTGTCGTTTTTCGTATGAGGTACTTTTTGACTTTTTCAACAAAAGTACGGGAAGAATGTTTTTTTAACTTATATGGAATTAATGGATTTTTAAAACATTATTTCCAAGAATATTCCTTTATAAGTTTTAAATTTTATTTTTAATCAACTTCTTTTAGTTTAAAATTGTATGACATGTTAAGAAAGGAAAAATGTTTTTGAGGTAGAAAGGATATTTTCCTCAAGAATGGAGTTCAAGTGTTTTATCAAAATTATTTTCCATATAAGATAATAAAGGGTTTCCTTTCTATCCAAATTATTACATTGATTTGATTATGTTGTGATGTAATTATTTTTATGAATTCTTTTATCTTAAATGAATTGTTTTATGATGTCACAATGTTTAAGAATCCCATTTTTAGTACATGGGTTATGCTATGATGTATGGTTTATGATTTTGTGGCACACATAATAACGGTATCATTATGAGATGGGTGGGACCTATATCTCCCTACAATTCATTGGGTAAAGAATTTATATCTCATGAGATTGACATGGCTCGAACGGCAAGTTAAACCGGTTCAGTGAAACATGACTGAAACGTGGAATGAACTCGGTTCAAAAATGGACTTTGTCCACTAAGATAGTCTTGGGAATGAGTCTTGACTAGTAAGAAATGATTCTCTATGATTATGTGTGTATGCCAAAATACTTAATGTTTTAAGTTATGATTATTGTGATTACATTTTACTGCCATGATTTATCCCATGTTATGAAATTATGATCTCTTTTGCCGGGTAAGATTTCCAAAATGTTATGTTCTTATTAATATGATGTGATTGATATTTCTTTTGTTTACCCTTACTGAGCATTTGAGCTCACCCTTTTGTATGTTTTCTTTCCCTAAGTCAGGAAGAAGTTTAGTAAGTAAGATATGTCAAAAGGGACTATAGATATGATGAAATAAATGGGAGACAATGTAGACGCTTTATGAACCAGTTGTTTATGTTTCCCAGTTTCTAAAGACACTATACCTATACCATACATTCATAGTTTTGTTATATGTTGTAATATGTATGCTTCAATTTTGAAGTAATAACCATGTATGTAAAGTATGGGTCGTTATAGTTGGTATCAGAGGCAAAGGAGGTAGTAATGTATCTGATCCTTGGGAACTCTAACATTTGAGCGTTGGACGAAGCATGGATCTCCACCCAAGGGCTTCATGAGGAAATGGCTGCCACTGGGGATGGTGGTGTGTCCCGCCCAGGGGGTGTAGCCTCCCATTGAGTTCCCTGATAGGTATCAATTATAGTCCACTGGAAGTAATTCCAGACCGTTATAGTTTCCCTCAACCAAAGCAGGGCAGTAAGGATAGGTAATGAAACACTGACGACCAGAAAGCCCACTCTTAGAAATCTCCACAGCAGGAAGACCATTCATCTTAGATGATGCTTTGGGAGATATAATGATTACTATAATACCATAGAGACAACCCGAAGAGGCCAGGGAACTATAAATTGAATCCTAGAAAGGTTTTTTCATCACACTGTCAAGAGATGGCACCCTCACCTCCTCACCTCCTCACCCAATCGAGAATGATCACTGTTGGAATGGGGTGAAGAGGAATGCATGATTTCTGACATAATAAGAGTATAGGTAGATAAGACCACCATCCTTTACACATTGATTTTTCTCAAAGAATTAATAATTCATTAACTAAGGCCCCTTTTACAGTTGTAGTTTTTAGTTATATGTACAAAATTTCTTATTCTTGTGTAATTGAAAACATAATATAATCTAGGATTTGTTCCAAGAAAAAAATTTCCATTTCCATTTCCACCCTTATAAATATTCATGTATAATATAGGAAAAAAAATTGGAAGTACATAAAATGGATTCTTAGGTATATATCACACACAATATCTATGTCATTGTGTTATGGTAAGAATGTCGATCCAAATCAATTGGTTGCTGGAAACATAGAGACTAACTCTTTACATAATGTTGATATTCGGAAATAAATTATAGGGAATGAGTCCACTTATTTTGGAAAACCCATATCATTGAAATGTAACATTCAATTGGTTGTGGATCTTTATTCCATATAATCTGAGTATATGAATTCATAATTGTTATAAATTTTACTATGCTAAAATGTATTTTTGATAGACTACCATTTGTTCACTCAGCATATAGGCATCTTCATAGGTTTTTGTGTACATGACTTGTATAACCTACCACTTTTTAATTCATCCCACACATCAATATATTCTATATCATTGATCCCATGATGGGATTACACCATGAAATTGATTATCTTCACCGTCCCTTTGATCTTAGTTGTCCACCTGTTCATCATAATTATCCCTTATCATTCAACTAATCTTTATCTATTGATTACCCATGAAATTTTAGTTTTCTTGAGAAACTATGATAATTCTTGGATAATTAATCTATCAAGGCACTCTCCGTTTCAATTTTATTGAACTGTCTCTCCACTAATGAATTATTTCTTATTTTCTTGTAGGGAAACTCCAGACTCTTTCTTAAGAGATGTTTCATGAGAGATCAAAAATTACTATATATATTCTTCTTCATTCACCACTGGTGAACTGATTACAGTGGATCTTGATGAAAAATATTTACACTAAATATGTTCTTTTTTTTCCATTAATCTAGATATTTCGGTAAATATTCATATGATTTATTCTATAAGGAACAAATTCATGTCTAAAAATGAATTAAGAGAACTAGACTGCTAGATTGTTAAAATGTCCATCCATTAAATGAATATATTTCATCATTATATATTTTTCAAATAAGTCATTTCATTGTTTTTTTCATTGATCATATCCTAGAGTGTATCTTGTATTACATTCTTTTAGAAACTAATAAAACATTTTTGATTTTTGATGGCATAATTATTAAAAAAGTAGTTTAAAAATGGACCAAATAATCCTAAATCCCTGAGTTCGTCTTAATAGATTTATTTCTTGTTCATTTATCCTAATTTTGGGTTTTTTATATTCATATTCACGAAAACATAATGAACCATCCAAATCATTTATTATTTGAATTTGTGGGAACTATAATGGAGGTAAGATTTTTAATTTAAAACACTTTATTGAACTCAATTTCATATACATGGATCCTTGGTTATTTGTTTGGGGATTACACCTCGACATTTTCCACAACAATACATATTTATTATCATAATGTGTTAAATGAATTTGTACTCTTAAAAATAAATAAATTATTTTGAAAGAAATATCATAATTCTATATTTTATTTAAGATGATGTGTTTATAAGTTTTTATTAACTCTATTATTTTATAGTTAGATGTATATGGCGAGATCATATGAACAAACACTATTTTCAGAAAAAATGTAAAAAAAGAACAATATTTATAAAATGATAATTTTTTATTTTTTCATACATCATAATGTATAACATGTAGATGTAATAATACTACACATGTCATGAATTTTCACTAACAAAACCTTTTTTATGATGGCACTGACACTTAGTGTTACTATAGAATCCCACATTCACTAAGCCATAGGTTGGAGATTCACAATTATATTATATAATACGACAATTGAGAGACATTATCCTCTAAACTATATTAAATACAAATGAATTTGACAATCCACTTAATATAATATAAAGATAAAATAAATATTATATTGAAAGTATTTTCGTACATAAAACATGGTCTCTAATTAAATAAAAAATATGTGAAACTCATATGATATTAAATCTATGAACATCAGTAACTCCACATAACAAGCTATAAATATCTATCATGAAAAAAAGCATCCTAATAATCTATAAAAAATTATAGAAGATGTGAATATTTTAAAAGTATACTTGGATAGACCCTCATTGTAATCTCTTATAAAAATATTAAAAAATCTTTTTGAGTACAATGTGGATTTACATTGAAACAAAAACATCAATTATGTCGTTTAATCAACCAATATACCTCACCAAGGCTCAATCGCTTAGTCTACATACAAGAATAATGACATGATATTCAAAATAATTAACATAAGAGGGATCCCACTTGGTTTTATAGTTTGATTATACATCTCAAAGAAACAGAAAATAGTAAAAAATATAATTGGGAGAATCAACATAAAACACTGATAACATTACTATCCATTTTTAGGGGCATAATAGTTCTTATATAGAAATAAATAATTATCCAATGCCTCCATAGAATTTTCAAATATGTTAATAAATTTTTGACTCATTCTATTCGTTAAAAATATTTTATAACCTTCATGTGATTAACATTTTAACACTCCTTTAATTGAACCAAATGATTTATTATATGTGTTGTGGGTTAAATTATGAGAAAATTCGCATCCAAAGACCAATAATCACTAAAATCACAAAACTTTATATTATGTTCATGTAATTTAAATGATATTATCATAAAATAAAAATATAGAATGGATGATGGATATTTAAGATAAGTGAGAAATAAATAATGAAATTGGTAATGAACGAATAAAAGGATTTAACATGCTTTAGACAATGATAAAATTACATGAATGAAAATAATACCACTCACACTAAAATATTATTAATTATATGGTTATAATTAATAAATAATATAAGATATTATAAACAAAAATAAGTAATATATTTTAAAATGATGATTAGAAAATAAGGATATTTCAAAACAAAAATGAATCATTTAAAATGAAAATACCAAAAGGAATAATGTGAAAAAGTAGGAATACATACAACCAAAAAATCTTCACCAATAAATGGTGTTCTAATTTAATTAATAAATTACCATGGTTCAATACAGGTATAGAAAATCTCAGGTGTGTCAGCAAAGAATTATATGAGAGATCCTATTTTTAATGAATGAGAAACATCTCTCCCCCAAGAACACAATAATGGGTATTTTGAATTCAACTATAGTTGAATGAAATTAACTGACTAGAGGTAGTTATTTCACATGCTGCAACTCTAATAGAAGTTGTTGGGGGTGATAATGGTTTTCTTTAGTGGTCTCAATGAAATATTCATTACATAGGTGGTTCTTATGGAGCTCCATTCAATGTGATCAGTCGAATGTGGTCATGTTATATATAAACTAACTTATAAGTCTGAAGTATGGGGATGTACAATTCTGATGTGATGTTTTTACTATTTTAATAGATGTAGTAGTCATACAAAATAATGTTTTATAAGATTAAATTTGGTATAAGGGGAACATATGATTACCCATAATTTTAGTAGCTTTGTGAAATAGAATGCTTATATGTTAAAAACTATAAATAGGGATTGGGGACCCTTTTTTGTATAGTATTAAGTAAAATATAAAATTATTACTTTATTTTATAATCATAGTGACACATTAGACTGTAAGATGTAATATTTTTTCTAATGAAATGAAATGATTTAATGTTTCTACAGTAGGAGTGAGACTATCACTCCAAACCACATAATAATGTGCTTTTCAATATATTAATAAATTGAATATTATTTAATTAATGTTATGTATATTGTAGTTAATAGGGGTACTATGGAATTTTCAAATTAGTATGGTGGTTTGGGCGAACATAGTTTTTTCCATCATCTAGAACATTATGTTTGTGGAGTTTCTTTTGGAATCAGATTTCACAATGCGATTTAATAATTATTGTACCAAATACTTTTTCAGATGGAAATTTTTTTGGATGGATTTTATATAAATTATATCATTTTTTCAGTGAATGTTATGTTAATTAGTTTTATAGATATACCAGGTGACAATCTACTACTCAATATTTTATTCGAATTTTGGTGGGAGTCATTATTTTTTAGAGTGATATAAAAGAAAAAAGGTAATGTTTAGTTTATGAAACCCAGTGGTACATATTTTTGATTTATAAATTATAGATAGAATATTAAATCATTAAAAAATATCTATAACAACTGTTAATTTTTTTCAAACCAAACGTAATGAAAAAATTTTAAGGGGATGAGATGGATCAAATGGAACTTGGTGTGATAAGAATTTAATTATTCTCGAATATGGATTTGAAAATTTTATAAAATAAAACCATAAAATATTTTATTTAAGAACTTGTTGTTATGTTAGATAAACCTATGACACTATTTAATGTGTATTTGTTGAGGTGTTTATTTAGTATGAGGTGATATGAAGGAATATATATATCACATTTTACGAATGATTAAAATATAGTGCATAACTTGTTGTAGTATGTGATGAATGCATTCATAGATGGTATTTGCAATATTTTTTTAGTATCATCCTTATTATAATCAAGAGAATATATGTTTACATATACGATATGTTCAATATGAAACATTAATTTGGATTTCACTTCGGTTAAAAACCAAATTATCAATAAAGATCTTTGACAAGGTCATAGTTTAGATTCTTCTAGAGATGTTCTATAAACACAAGGAGGAAGAAATTGAAATTTCTAGAAAAATAATATAAAATCAGATTTTAAATACTGGGAAAGGAGTTGATGGAATTAATTTACGAGTGATTGTGTTTATTAAATGTAAAAAAATAGAGGCTACATCATGAAATGTTATAATGATAGGAATAAAAATTCTATATAGAATACTTCTAGAGAACAGAATTGTTTAACATAGAATATTTTTAATCTAATTATGAATCTTTATATTTAAGTAAAATCATGGATTATAGGTTCTAAACCAATATTACATTACTTAGGTTAAAAATATTGAGTGTCAAATTATGTATATGGAAATATCAGTATAGTGAATGAGAATGGAGATAAATCTCATTATGAGGTTGGAAAGTGGGTAGTTAATGTTATGTAGAATAATGAGTGTTTTATTATTCTACAGGGTGTTTGAAAATTTCTACAAATTTATATGATCCAAGTTTCTATGGGATAGCTGGGTGATGTGGGTTTAAGAACAATTATAGTTGAAGGAGTCTAAAATATCACTCATGGTACTCTTTTCATAGCCTAGGGTGTGAAATATAGGTCACTGTATTTGATCAGATAGGTGATAGGGGGATAAAATTTTTAGAATAACATATTTATGATGTTAAAATCATTATAATAATTAGTATTTTCAAATATAAAAGAAAGGTATAAATATTTTACTATATAAGTTCATACTGATGTTATATAAATCAAACATTAAAAGGTGTAAGATTTTTTATACTTGGGAAAAAATAAAAGTTGTCCATTAGCTAGTTTTGATGAAAATCATGAAGTCATAAACTCTAATTGGTATAAATATATGTTCGGGAAACTTTCTTAATTTGATCTCACAAAGGAATAGATACATTGTTACCTTCATTGGTGATTATTAGAAATGATTGGGTGTAATTTCTAGAATAAAATAGAGAATTTTTTGGTGTTGTTTTCAAATATAAGGCTATAGTGGAATGAGAATTTTGATGCATGTTGTAGTGATTGAAGAAATGAAAATTTATTGAGTTTATCAAAATGTGTTTTCAAAACTACAATGCATAAATGAGAATACACCATGTGAATAATATACCAGGTAAACCTAAAACAATATATTTTCTCTAATAATGAACTCAAAATTGACTGAATGAATGCTATTTATGATACTATATTTTTTAATTCCAAAGGATTTGGGTGTAAAATCTGTGGGTACAATATCATACTGAATCAACATGTGTCCATATTCAATAGTATAACAACACTATCCATAATCACTATGGTCAAGAATGATTCCATAAGAATAACATCTTATCCTTTTCAAAATATTATCTAATATGGATGTGGATGAAAATGTTAGAGAAAAAAATAAAAAAATTATCTATAATTCTTATTCATAGAAAATGGTGATGAAAAATTTAGTTATCATAAATTGGATAGTGAACAAAATAAATTTTTTCAAATGTTGAAGCATGCTCTTCAATAAGAAAAACATGTTAAATGATTATAAACTGAAGGGGAAATCTATTATGAATAAATATTCAACTTCATTTAATCTAGATATTATGGGTGTTTTAAGAGGGTAAAATGTTCTAGAAATTTCATATATCTACAAGACTATTGGGATAATAAATTTTCAGTATGGATGTTAAAAGGGTTTTAAAGATATTTCATAATATTAGATAGAGAATTTTATCTCAAATATTAGGAATATGGGAATGTAATTATAAAGTTATTGAAGGTGATTTTTTTGAATATTATAGATCTAGAAGTCCACGTTCTTGATGATAATGTTATAGAAAAATAAAAATCATAAGATAATGTGTAAATAACAAAAACTATAAAATGAATGTGGCTGAGGTTTAGAGATGATATAAATTTCATATATTTAACAGTTTAAGGAGATGAGGATTATTCTAATGTAGCAATTAATTTTTTTATTCAATAAGGTGGGAGTCATAAATACTAATGGATTATAATTTACTATGATTTAATTACATTTTTTTCTAATTAAATTAACCATATTGAATAAAAAAATTAAAGAAAAGTGAAAATGAAATTTGAATGAAGAAGATTATGAAAGGAAAATTTATAAATATATGTTTCTAGTGAAGGAACTAAATATAAGGAATGTATATATTTCATTAAAATATTCACTCTACTAGTCAAATATAATACCATTTGAATAGTTATAAGTTTAGTTTCATCAATGAAATTTATTCAAAGAAAAATGGAAGGAAATGTGGATTTTTATTATTGGGATTTGTAGGAATAAATTTATAAGAAGAAAACATCTAGTTTTGTGGATAATAAAAATAATTTATTTTTGGGAAAACTAAAAATTATCCTTTTATGGTTTAAAAAAGAATAATGTTTCTAAAACATAATGTTTGATTATTTCATGGTCTTAAAATACTTCACATGATGTCTTATCACTATTATAGATGTTGGATTTTAGTAGAAGTGACATTATAGTCATAATATTTCTTGTTTGGGTGATTTACTGTTGGCATCTTAGAATATTCATTTGATTCAAAAGATGAAGGAGAAATTATAAGAAAATTTTTAGACCAAATATCATATTGAAGGAAAGAATATATTTGTAAAAAAGATTGTAAACTATAGGAAAACCATAATCATGGATTTATTATATAGGTATTACATCTATATGATCATTGAGAAATTCAAAATGAGTGGATTTAAACCAGTTTTAACTCCTCTAGCTGTTGTATTAAATATTTCAATGAAGCTGGAAATTAGAATGAATGTTGAAAGTATGTCTATGATGATAAATTTATTCCTTAGTAGTTATATGATTGGCATATTCTATGGTTTTTACATGTTCATATGTTGGAAATGAATTTGTAGTTGTCTGGATATTAATGAAAATCAAAGGTAAGACTCATTGGAATACTCTACTATGGATTATTCGGTACACAAATGAAATGGAAGGAAACAAACTCTAATTTTTATATGATGATAATTTACTTTATTTGGTTGAGGAAGAATTTTTGGAATGATTTCAATTCAATACTGATCATAACTAGATATGACTACAATTTTATAAAAATAGTTGTTATTTTGTTCTCTAGGTCAGAATAGGATATTAATCATTATACAATAGAAGTAAATTATGTGGAAATTACAAAAACACTCAAGAAAATGGCACTGTTATGTTTTTTAGTTGAAAAACATGGTTATAGGCATGATAAAAATTTAATCTACTATGAATGTTAATGAAAAACAACTTTTTATATGAATATAGTGTTTTATAAAAGAAGGAAATACATTGATATGAATTACCATTACATCCAGAAGATTGTGAAATGCAAGTTAGTTGGAGATTAAGAATGATATATAGAAAATATAATCTGGTAGATTTAATTTCCAAGTGTTTTGGTCTAGATGTATTAATGAAACAAAAGTCCTTAGATGGGATTTTGTGAACATAATGAGATAGTGAAGCTTTATAGACATTGGTGGTTAAAAGTTTTTTCATGGTTGTCTCGACATTTAGTTATAATGTGGGATATTACTGGGTATTTGGATATCAACACCAGTTGATTAAATTTAGTCTACTAAATGAATTGATTTCTAAATATCTTCTTTCAACTGAATCTTTGGATCCTTTAGGGGTTTCCATTATTTTATTGAAATGATTTTTTATAACGATGGTTGTTTAGATGAAGCTTCATTGGATAATCACAATGAATGGTGTTCCTAATTCAAATATTCTAACCTATACTACTAGAATATAGGGATGTTTAGTTATTCTATGATGTTGTAATGGTTTATTGGAGGATGTGGTCACACTGTTGAATTTTATAGGATATCAGCAGTGCAAACATCAGAAAATATGGACCCCAACACTATTCGAAGATAGGTGTAATTAGATGAATATATTTTTATCACTATAAGTAGGTTTCATGGACACCTATATTTTCACAATGTGAATCTGGTCATAATGTGATTATTATTGTTTTAATACTTGTGGATAATTAGTCACTATGTATTAATTTATTTTATAGATAAATTTACTAATTAAATGTTTCTTCTATGGAAGTTAGACTCTCATCCCAAAATATATAAAATCAAAAGGTTCCATACTTGATTAATTTTACTTATATTTCATGAATTTTGTATCTTTTAAAGTGAACATGGTTAAATTAGTGTCTCCACATGGTGTAGTGATTTTGACGAACATAGTTTCTTTGATGTTATGTAATATTTAGTTGGTAGAGTTATTTCCAGAATCAAATTATTAGAAGTGATTTTGAATGATTGATTCAGATTGATTTTTGATTGGGTATTGTGGTTGAGGGATTCTCAAAAAATTCTTAGGGTCTTATCCTTTATAAGGATGATGATGTAGTAATGTGATGAGGAAATAAAATAACTCGGATATTTAATGATCTTTAAATCAATCATATTTCACATCACCGACCCTCTCTATCTATGTGTTTCCATTTTTCACCATATAGAAAGACTCATTGGGTGGGTGATCAAATATCTATAAGTAATGATTCATTATGTGTAATAATTACATTTAAAAGATTGATTAAAAAATGTATTAGACTGTGGGAATTAGTTGGAGAGAAAAAATACAATCATGATGCTACATGTTTTATCTAAGGGACAACAACATTAGACTTCAGCTCACCTCATATTAGTGAGTAAGGTGTCATAGATTTAATATCAAATAAACCAAAAAATTATTCAATGGAAAAAATGTGATCATATTAATGTAATGAATTTGTTATGTTTAAATGTGGGATGGTGGATAAGAGAAACTATTCAAGAGACCGGTCTATAGATCCAATGTAGATAAAATAACTCCAACAGAGACCCAAATAAGGGATTCCATGGAAACACATTTATGGACAAAAATTTTTGAGCTCAAAAACAAACATTAAATGAGATATGAAGGATACTCATAACTGATTGGAGAAATTTTGGGCTATTATGTGAATAATAAAATAACATAAGGGTTTGGTATCATAGAGGTCCATTCTTTGTTCAAACACTTGAGTTTTATAGAGTTTCATTAGAGCACCGTGAAGCTTTATCTTACATAAAGATCATAATAATTCATGTAATGTTTGTGTGAGCCTCCATAGTTCCAATAAATATAATTTGTACCCCAAATTTGAAGGGGAACTGACCATGGGACTTTCAGAAAAAGATCACTATCCACAAAACTCTATCAGTCACCCACAAATGACCAGTAGGATTTATATAGGTATACATCAGTCAGGAGTGACCGCCCATGGGTTTCAAAAAATATAGGATCAGAGTGGGGATTATTTTAGGAATGAATACAACCTCCATTCAAAAATAAAATGTTTTTCTCTACATTGGTATTCCAGAAGGACACTATTCTTTATGAAATAACAAGAATTAGTGCATATCTCTCACCCTTATATGGAGGATTCATGTTTCAAAAAACCATGAACATCATGAAAAAACTATTCTTCAAGAAAATAAATATCATTCCCCAACATGATTAATTTTTTCAGTAGATGTAACTCTGTGAATACTGAGTTCCCAATGTCTATGTACTTATCTATACCAAACTCATTTTCACATTAACCACCTAAATGACTGGTATCATGGACACTCATGCACAAATCTATTTTTCTAAGAAATTCCTAGGAATCATCATTGACATTTTCTTATAAGAATAGAAACCACAAGAATGATAGACATCTTAATTCCCAAAACACACAATTTTTACTCATATTTCTATCTAAATGAATATGTGTAGCTAATTTATAATCCACATTGGTGGAATCATCAAGGTAAACTATCCCCCATTCTATTCAATGAATGTGCGTGGTATCCCCAAATCCTTCTCTCCACTGACCCTAATTAGTAATGGGATGCTTCTTGTATAATCTTCAATAATGTCTAATCTATAATAATTTAAACTATATAACACTAAAATCCACATATCACTATATTAAATACCATGACAACATACTTGTAACAATATGTTGAACTATAATATAATTTCTTCACCACATAATGTTAAAATATGGCCTTAAAATGTGGGAAAATAATAGAATGCCTCATGGGGAACAGATGAGATGATACCCCATATTTCAAATATCTTCCATGAATAATCCCAACAACATAACTTTCCATCACACATTTCACGGTGTAAGAATTGTTACCTCAAGATAGTAAACTGCAAGGACTTTTCCAAACACATGACCTTAAATTGTTCAATTGAACTACATGGGTATAGATACTTGTCTCCTAATAGGGATCATAGGATAACTCTCTAATGTTCAAACCTGACATCCCAAAACTACCAAAAATCTATCTTCACATTAGCAGGTAGTAACCCTGAGGTTTCATCACCATTAAAGAATATAATTTACCTCTTATAATCCAAATACAATGTTCAAACTAGACCTTAGATTCTTCATGTCATGTTAACTATCCAGACTAAGTATGCGAAAAGCATATATGAGATACATCCCCATTATAATTTAAAACTATGACCACCCATACCTGAAAATTATATTTGGAATAATTCACAAAAGAACATAAATATGTGAAACTCACTCACTCAACCTTATAATTGTGTCCCCTACAAATTTATCAAAAATTCATTCCTATTAGATGATCATTGGGTGAGTTAGGTGATGAGACAAATAAGTGCACATCATGTGAATACAATCTTTATCCCCACTCAGGTGATGAGAATGAGTCTCTACCCCTTGTTCTGATCATGGTATGCCTTAGGTGACAAGCTAGGTAAGCCATATTTGATGAGAATATGTTGTTAGAAGTGATTAGTTTATGATGAGTCAGGAAATAAAATAAAAAACATGACTCACATTTTTTTGATGATAAAAACATGCATGAGGTGAATTTATGCGGATGAAATATATGCTAAATGTATGATTCTATATGGTGATTGTCACGACCCGTCCTCGGGGCCCGTGCCGTGACTACCCCTAGCCCGCCTTCCATAGGCAAGGGGCTGGCGACTAGCACCAAGGCGTAAATCCCGGAAAAAGGGAAGGAATTTCCTTTGTAAAGTAAACAACAAACACCACAGAGAAAGCAGGAAGAAGTATACACTAAGTAAAAACTGGTACAACAGTAAGTGCGGAAAAGTAAGTGAGCCAGAATACAAACCCAAACTGAAAGTAAAGTACAACTCGAAAGGGAAAACAACAACTGAAAAGTAAAGCCGCAACGCCGAGCCGTCCACTGGAAGTCCCACCTGAAGGGTGGGTACAGAAAGCCTCCACTGCTCCTCGGGTCCAGCCGACTGCTCCGAGTACGTCTCGCCCAGGGGTCCACCTCCTGGTACCGTCCTGCTCCACAGGCCTCCACCACGATCAGCGCTGTCCATCGTTTGCAACCAACACAACGTAGTGCGGGTGTAGCCCATGCAGGGGTGAGTATAAGCTACTCAGTAGGGACCCCGAGACCCCCGAACGTCTCCCAGAATCCACCAAGGATAAACCACAAAGGAAAGATACAATCACGAAGTAACATCCGACACAGCTTAGGTATATGACCATACATATTCCTAAGTTATCTATTCTCGCTCGGCTCCAACATCCGAGCTCAAGTACAACCCAGTCCACACAGGAAAGCAAAACGTAAATCCACACAGGATAGCACAACACAATCCACAAAGGAAAACAAAACAGGATTCAGCTCACATAGGTATACTTCTTTGTATAACGATAAAGATGACCAGATATTGCCACTGATTCATCTAAGACATCGGACCCACAAAGGATCGATAGGTACTAACCCCCGCAATGACCCACAAAGGATCTGACCCACAAATGATCGATATGTAACTAACCCCCGCAAAGACCCACACAGGATCGGACCCACACAGGATCTGTTGGTGCTGGCCAGCACAGAACCACTGAGCGCTGACCCACACAGGATCAGACCCACACAGGATCAGTATCACTGACCAACAAAGGATCACTGAGTGCTGTAGTTGTCGTCGTCGAATCCACTGAGGATCTCTGCACAGTCGTCATCGTTACAGTAGCAGTCGCAACCAGCTCTAGGGCTCCTGCACATAGCAAGCTCGTTCAGGAGGGTCCGCTCCACGAGCCGAGAGGCTGATACATCAACTAACACATAGTCCATAGTTGATGTATCCAAAAGTTCCGTATCGTCAACAGGAACTCAACGTCGTAGATGACGCATCGATCGGACGCCCGGTCTGAGAGTTATTGACTTTTTCGTCCCAGGGCCCGGTTGGTTTTTAAGGAAAAACCAACCCGACCATACTCCACCTACGTCCAAACCTCAGGCAGAGTATGCCAAAAGATCCGTCTCACCTAGAGGAATTCAAAAAAGTCGACGGCACGTCAATCGGATGTCCGAAGCTCAAGATATGAGCGTTTCCACTCCGAGGGCCCGGTTGGTTTCGTGTACGAACCAACCCGGCCGAACCCAAAGTATTCCGAAACCTTGAGTGTGATATACCGAAACGACCGTCTCGATCCAAGGATCGCATCGCCACTGACGGTGCGTAGTTCGGAGGCGCGTAGGTCATGTTATGATCAAATGACCGAAAAGGTCCGGAAACGGGGGGTCTGGACCCGGACCGACCCCCCCTGGGTCGGCCCGAACCGGGTCGACCCAAACCGGATTCGACCCGGCCCGACCCTACCAGATTGGCACGGCCCCGCGTGTGGCCGCCCTTGGTCAGCGAATGCGGTAGGGCCGCGTCCTGTGTCTCCCCGGACCCGCGCGGTCGTGGGTCTGCTGGCCGCCGCCTCCGGCCGCCGGCGACCCGCGTTTCCGGTGGAGTCCACGGGCCACCGGAGTTGTTCCAGTGGTATGATTTCACTTCCTTCTATGCCGTATCTCATCCCGGGTCCCGTTCTTCACTGCGGAATCAACAAAATTAACTTGCGGCCCCGTTTGTCGTCGCCCGCCAATCCGCGCATCAACGAAGAACTGCTGAGGGTTGTCGGGCCGTGTTTGTTTGGCCCGCACCCTCCGCGTTAGGTGATAAAAATCGAGAAATAATAATCAACAACATGAAAAACATAACAAGATACAATTTTAATAAATTAAAATTTCACTTTGATCCGGGTTCTTTGTTTTAGAAGGAAACAACCACGGGAATAAAAATTATTCTCAAATAAAACCCCTACCTCGCCGTAGTCGACGTGCGTGCGTTCTTCGCGAAATTGACCGTTGCGGAAGAAGAGGATCGTCACGTCGCGAAAGGCCGTCGCGTCGTCGCGGAAGGGCGTCGCATCAACGATCTATGTGGGTTAAAGGAAACATGTGGATTTAATTTCATGAATTAAATCCATGTTAAGGATAAAATCCACAAAGGGAATTTAAAAGATTTGAAATCTCATACCTCAAGAAGTTGGTGGTTGGAGATTATTGCGGGGAAGAACGTCGCAGAAGAAGCGTCGTGGAAGGAGAATCGTCGGCGTCGCGGAACATGGCGTCGCGTCATCGATCTCCGAGAGTGACAGCGTTTTTCGCATTCTTTGCGTTCATCGCGTTCTTCGCGTTCTTCGCGAAGGAGGATGAAGGCATAGAATCTCCAAATCCTCTAAATAAAATGCACCCAAGAAGAAAGGTGTGTTGGTCTTATTTTATTAATATTCCAACAGTTTGAAAACAGGTTAAGAAACGAACACATTAATTCATATAATTAATTTCAACGAACTAACCACCAAATTAAAAGTGGCGTTAAGAATTTAGAAAATGCGTCAGTTGACTTTCATTTAATAGGGGTTTTCGTGGGTGCGTTACTTAGCGGAAAAGAAACAGTGGGGCTCGTGCGGGCCCCACCTCACAAATATCCTACCAAGAGGATAGGATATTTTGGGTTCCACCCTATCTGCTTGAACACAGCTTAAGCAGCTTTAAGTGGCTTTAAGCGGCTTTAAGTGGAATAAAATAATGATTGTCGTACCACATTATTTTATTTCTTAACTTAAATCCCAAAAATTAAAAGCCACACCCGAGCAAACACAACTCCGGAAGAGGCGTTTCTAAGCAAGAATCGGCGCTGCGATTCCATCGGTGCCCTCAGAATTCGATTCCGAGCACCGGTTCAAAAGTTAGAAAAACCCGCTCGTTCGTTCACTAAACGTACCCGAGCCAAACTTCGGAAAATGATTCTGGGCACACTGGGCCTCAGAATCACGTGCCGTCAGAAACTACGTTCTTTTAAAATTCGAAAGAAAATTATGAAAAAAATTTCCTTGAAATTTACGGGTCTTTACATCACTCTCACCTCAGGGATTTACGTCCCCGTAAAGATACATCATAAGCTAGGGAACAAAAGTGGGTACTGAGAACGCATCTGAGCCTCCCGCTCCCAAGTTCTCTCCTATAGGTTCTCGTGCTGCCATCTGATGCGCACTAGAGGAATCGATCATCCATGTAGGACCCACTCCTGTCGATCCTCGATCTCCACCGGGACCTCCGCAAAAGGCACCCCATCATCAACCTCCAGCTCCCCATGGTCAATGATATGCGTCGGGTCGTGCACGTATCTCCTCACCTGAGATACGTGGAAGACGTCGTGCACCCGGTGCAACTGAGGTGGTAGAGCCAGGCGATAAGTCACCTCGCCGATCCTGCTGAGGACCTGGAATGGTCCGATGAAGCATGGAGACAACTTGCCACCTCGGCCAAATCTCCATAATCCACGTCGAGGTGAGACGCACAAGAAGATGTGGTCACCATCCTCGAACTCTAGTGGCCTCCGCCTCCTGTCAGCGTAAGACTTCTTCCAGCTCTGAGCTGTCCTCATCCCCTCCTGGATGACCTGGACCTTCTCTGTCGTGGCCCAGACCATCTCTGGTCCCACAAGTGCTGACTCCCCAGGGTCTGTCCAGCATAAAGGAGATCTGCAAGGTCTTCCGTACAACGCCTCGTATGGTGCCCTCCCGATGGTGGAGTAGCAGCTGTTGTTGTACGTGAACTCCACCAAGGGTAGGTGGTCCTCCCAGCTACGACCAAAGTCAAGGACACATGCGCAGAGCATGTCCTCGAGAGTCTGAATGGTCCTCTCCGTCTGACCATCCGTCTGAGGGTGAAAGGCAGTTCTCAGACGTAGCTGCATCCCGAACGCCTCCTAAAACCCCTTCCAAATCCTGGAAGTAAATAGAGAATCTCGGTCAGAGACGATAGATGATGTCACAACGTGAAGCCGTACAATCTCCTGAACGTAGAGACGTCCCAATCTCTCCACTGAGCCCTGCTCTCTGATGGGTAAGAAGTGCGCCGACTTTATGAGTCTGTCGACAATCACCCAAATGGAGTCGTGACCTCTGGAAGTGCGTGGAAGTCCAGTCATGAAGTCTATAGATATCCCGTCCCACTTCCACTCCAGGACCTCCAAGGGTTGTACCAAGCCTACTGGTACCTGATGCTCTGGCCTCACCTGCTGTCAGGTGAGGCATCGAGAAACGAACTCTGCCACAACCTTCTTCATGCCCGACCACCAGTGCTTCCGTCTGAGGTCCTGGTACATCTTCGCCACTCCAGGATGAACAACTAAAGGAGAAGTTTGAAACACTCTCAGAACCTCCTCTCGTAAAGCGACTGTTACTAAGGTACGTCCTCTGAAAAGGATGTCGTGCTCTGCCCCAAAGGAGAAACCATCAGGTGCCTATCCTGAGGATATCTGTGCACGCTGCGTCTCACAGTCAGTGTCCCCATGCTGTGCCTCCCTGACCCACTGTAGTAGTGGAGGAGAGACTATGAGAGACTGAAGGAAGGCTGCTCCATCTCTATCCACGAAGGATATCCGCAAAGCGGTTGGATGCTCTATCGCCTCCTCGAGTAGCTGAATGTCCATCCTCCTGCTGAGAGCATCGGCTACCGCGTTCCCCTTCCCAGGAGTATAGACTATCTCAAAGTCATAGTCTTGGAGGAACTCGAGCCATCGCCGCTATCTCAGGTTCAGGTCCTTCTGAGAGAAGATGTACCTAAGACTCTGATGGTCATAAAGGACTGTAAAGCGCTCGCCCATCAGATAGTGTCGCCATGTCTTCAGAGTGAAGACCACTGCTGCTAACTCCAGGTCATGGGTAGCATAGTTCTGATCATGCGGCCTCAACTTACGTGATCCATAGGCGATCACTGCCCGATCCTGCATCAGGACACATCTGAGTCCAGTCCCTGATGCATCTCAGTAGACTACATACCCTACTCCTTCCTCAGGAAACCTCAAGATAGGTGCGCTGGTCAATCTCTGTCTCATCTCCTGGAAGCTCTACTGACATCTGTCTGACCACACAAAGGGTTTCCCCTTCTTCGTCAAAGCTGAGAGTGGTGCCGCAACTCTGGAGAAGTCTGGAACAAATCTTTGATAGTATCCATCTAGTCCCAAGAAACTCCGCACCTCCGTCACACTCCTAGGTGGCTCCCAAGCTAGCACTACCTCGATCTTCGCAGGATCCACTAAAACTCCCACCTCAGAGATGACGTGTCCCACAAAGTGGACCTCACGTATCTTGAACTGACACTTTGAGAGCTTTCCATAAAGCCGGTGCTCTCATAGTGTGTCTAGTACAACCCGTAAGTGGTAGGCGTGCTCCTCCTCCGTCTTCGAGTATATCAAAATGTCGTCGGTGAAGACTACGGAAAATCGATCGAGGTATGGATGAAAGATCCTGTTCATGAGGCCCATGAACACTGCTAGAGAATTGGTTATGCCGAATGGAATAACTAAGAACTCATAGTGGCCATACCGACATCTGAAGGCCGTCTTCTGCACGTCCTCGTCCTGAACACTGAGATGATGATAGCCTGACCTGAGGTCTATCTTCGAGAACCACCGTGCTCCCTTGAGCTGATCGAAGAGGCCATCAATCCTCGGTAGCAGATACTCATTCCTCACTGTCACCTGGTTCAGGAGATGATGGTCGACACATAGTCGCAAGCTACCGTCTGCCTTCTTGACGAACAATATCGGGAAAGCCCAGGGTGAAACATTGGGTCAGATGAATCCCTTGCCCTGCAAGTCCTCCAATTGTACCCGTAGCTCTCGAAGATCAGCGGGGGCCATCTGATATGCAGGAGTCGATATTAGGGGTACGGGTCAATATAAAAGTCTACCTCTCTACGAGGAGGTAGCCCTGGAACGTCGTCGGGAAAGACATCCGCGTACTGATCCACCACTGCAGGAAAACTAGGACTCCGCACGTCAACTTCTCTTAGGATGAGGCTAGCCAACTGATGAGTGATGGGCTATCCTCTCCTCTGCGGTAGTCCATCCTGTGCTGCGAAGGCTCCCTTCTCACTGGTGAAGGTGAACCTGCTCCCGTCGGTGCATACACATCGCACCTTGCGCCTAATACAGTCAATCTGTGCATGGACTGTAGATAACCAATCCATGACCAAGATGACATCGTAAGGTCTCGACGCCGCTACAAGACGATCCTAGACGAAGCTCTCGCCTCCTAGAGTAAGCTCACACTGTCGGCACCAGTGTGTAATCGTCGATTCTGCTCCCGTAGGAGTCTCTAGCCGTAAGGATCGAGCAAATGGCTCTGTCGGAATCTCTGAGCTCCGAACAAGGGCAACAGCTATGAAAGAGTGACTTGCTCCTGTGTCTATGAGAACTGTAGAAAGGGTGGAATAGACACAGATCGTACCTCGAATCATCTCGGGCACACCGTGGTTGTAGACCTCCGCTTCCTGGAGTTGTGCCTGTCTCTGCCCGCCAGCTCCCTGTGGTCGGGGTGGACCTCCTGGTGGTGGTGGTGGTAGAGCCTCAAAGTGTCACCCACCACCTGCTGCTCGGCCAACTCCTCTTCCTCATCCGCCTCCTCCCTGCGGACCTCCACGGTCGACCCTCTGCCTCTGCCTAGGTGGCCCCTCAACTGTCTGCTACTCCTCGGCATGGTGGGTTGGGCAGTCACGAGCCATGTGGCTCTGCACGCCGCATGTGTATCAAAACCTGCCTCTCAAAAGACTGGCTCCACGCTGTGTGCCCCGCACTGCTGAGCCAGTGTCCTTAGGTTGTCTATGTGAGGGTCTGGTCTGCCTGGAACCCTGAGTCATCTGTCGACTGCCTGCCGCAGAAGACTCTGCTACGTGCCGCCCCGCGGTAGGTCTCGCTACTGATGAAGGCTCAGAAAGGAAGATCTCGATCAAAAGGGCTCGCTCCAGTACTCCTGCCTGAGTCGGAATGCTGAGGGAGAATAGCGATGCCCTGATCTCATGTCTCAATCCCTGCTCAAAGGTCCGAGCCCGGAAGAATGGGTCCCGTACCATGTCGGTCAAGTAGCGCGAGATATCGGTAAATCTCACTGAGTACTGGGCGACCATCAAGCTGCCCTGCCGCAGCTGAAGAAGCTCCTGGATGCGCACCGCACGGAGAGTGGCCGCGACGAACTCTGACCGGAAGAGGCCCTCAAAGTCTGTCCAGAGGAGAGATGCCTCATCGTGCACCTGGAGCATCATGCTCCACCATCGGCCCACTGCCGCGTGCAGTAGGCTCACCACAAGGATCACCATAAGGTCTTCCGGTGTCCTCACTAACCGGAAAACTCGTACCACTGCCTCTATCCAGTCCTCTGCTGCCTAGGGGTCCATCTCCCTGTGGAACCTGGGCGGTCGCTGGCGCTGGAACTCATGCAGTGCACTAAGGCGACGTGCATCATCAGCGGCTAGGGCTGGAAGCATCGGTGGCTCGGCCAGTAGAGGTACCGCCGGTGCCTCAGCTGACAAAGTGCCCTACACCGAGGCCTCGTCACTCGGTGGGCTGTCGTCACGCTCAACTCTCGGAACCCTAGATGGCTGCCATCGTGGGGCCATCCTGAAAGGGAAACAGGTGCGCCACGGTCAGAACACTATACCTGGTGAGCTGATACAATGTAATCACAAAGAAAACATGAAACACACATGCAATCAATGTTTTCGTGCATTAAGTAGGAAATCAGAAGTCAGGGTCCTGGTGTACGGATACGTTGGTTGCCGCACCAACACTGGGATCCCTGGACTGATAACCACACTCAATACGCTTAACACTATTACTTCACATAGAAGAAAGATCAGAGTCCCATGTTCTGCAGTAGAACCGAACTCCTCTGATACCAATTTGTCACGACCCGTCCTCGGGGCCCGTGCCGTGACTACCCCAAGCCCGCCTTCCATAGGCCAGGGGCTGGCGACTAGATCCAAGGTGTAAATCCTGGAAAAAGGGAAGGCATTGCATTTGTAATGTAAACAACAAACACCACAGAGCAAGAAGGCAGAAGTATACACTATTTGACAACTGGTACAACAGTAAGTGCGGAAAAGTAAGTGGGCCAGAATACAAACCCAAAGTGAAAGTAAAGTACAACTCGAAAGAGAAAACAACAACTGAAAAGTAAAGCCGCAACGTTGAGCCATCCACTGGAAGTCCCACCTGAAGGTTGGGTACAGAAAGCCTCCACTGCTCCTCAGGTCCAGCCGACCGCTCCGAGTACGTCCCGCCCAGTGGTCCACCTCCAGGTACCGTCCTGCTCTGCAGGCCTCCACCACAATCAGCGCTGTCTGTCGTCTGCAACCAACACAATGTAGTGCGGGCATAGCCCATGCAGGGGTGAGTATAAGCTACTCAGTAGGGACCCGGAGTCCCCCGAAGGTCTCCCAGAATCCACCAAGGATAAACCACAAAGGAAAGATACAATCATGAAGTAACATCCGACACAGCTTAGGTATATGCCCATACATATACCTAAGTCATCGATTATCGCACGGCTCCAACATCCGAGCTCTAGTACAACCCAGTCCACATAGGAAAGCAAAACGTAAATCCACACAGGATAGCACAACACAATCCACAAAGGAAAACAAAATAGGATTCAGCTCACACAGGTATACTTCTTTGTATGACAATAAAGATGACCAGATATTTCCACTGATTCATCTAAACCGTCGGACCCACAAAGGATCAATAGGTACTAACCACCGCAATGACCCACAAAGGATCTAACCCACAAAGGATCGATAGGTAACTAACCCCCGCAAGGACCCACATAGGATCGGACCCACACAGGATCTGTAGGCGCTGGCCCACACAGGACCGCTGAGCGCTGACCCACACAGGATCAGACCCACATAAGATCGGTAGCACTGACCCACAAATGATCGCTGAGTGCTGTAGTCGTCGCCGTCGAATCCACTGAGGATCTCTGCACAGTCGCCATCGTCATAGTAGCAGTCACAACTAGCTCTAGGGTTCCCGCACACAGCAAGCTCATTCAGGAGGGTCCGCTCCATGAGTCGAGAGGCTGATACATCAACTGACACATAGTCTAGAGTTGATGTATCCAAAAGTTCCGTATCGTCAACAGGAACTCAAGCCGCAGAAGGCGCGTCAATCGGACGCCCGGTCTGAGAGTTATTGGCTTTTTCGTCCCAGGGGCCCGATTGGTTTTTAAGGCAAAACCATCCCGACCGCAGTCCACCTGCGTCCAAACCTCGGGTTGATTATGCCAAAAGATCCGTCTCACCTAGAGGAATTCAACAAAGTCTACGGCACGTCAATCGGATGTCCGAAGCTCAAGATATGAGCGTTTCCGCTCTGAGGGCCCGATTGGTTTCGTGTACGAAACAACCTGGCCGAACCCAAAGTATTTCAAAACCATGAGTGTGATATACCGAAATTACCGTCTCGATCCAAGGATCGAATCTCCACTGATGGTGCGTCGTTCGGAGGCCCGTAGCTCATGTTATGAGCAAAAGACCGAAAAGGTCCTGAAACGGGGGGTCTGGGCCCGGACCGACCCGGGTCCGGGTCCGACCCGTCCTGGCCCGGCCAGAGTGGTCCGGCCCGGCCTGGGCATGACCCGGCCCGGCCGGCGCTGGCACGGCCCAGTCGCTGGGGTCGGCTCGGCCGGTTAAGGCCGAGCGGCGCGGCGGGCGTGCCGCCCCCGCGTGAGAACACCGCGGCCCCGCGTGGGGCTGCCCTTGGTCAGCGGACGCGGTAGGGCCGCGTCCCGTGTCTCGCCGGACCCGCGCAGTCACGCGTCTGCCAGCCACCGCCGCTGGCGACCCGCGCCGCCAGTGGAGTCCGCGGGCCACCGGAGTTGTTCCGGTGGTCCGATTTCACTTCCGTCAGCACCGTAGCTCATCCCGGGTCCCGTTATTCACTTCGGAATCAACAAAATTAACTTGCAGCTCCGTTTGTCGTTGCCCGCCAATCCGCGCATCAACGAAGAACTGCGGAGGGTTGTCGGGCCATGTTTGTATGGCCCTCTCCCTCTGCGTTAGGTGATAACAATCGAGAAATAATAATCAACACATGAAAAACATAACAAGATACAATTTTAATAAATTAAAATTTCACATTGATCCAGGTTCTTTTTTTAGAAGGAAACAACCACGGGGAAAAAAATTATTCACAAATAAAACCCCTACCTCACCGTAGTCGACGAGTGTGCGTTCTTTGCGGAATTGATCGTCGCGGAAGAAGAGGATCATCGTGTCGCGGAAGGGCCTCGCATCGTCGCGGAAGGCTGTCGCGTCGACGATCTTCGAGGGTTAAAGGAAACACGTGGATTTAATTTCATGAATTAAATCCTTGTTAAGGATAAAATCCACAAATGAAATTTAAAATATTTGAAATCTCCTACCTCAAGCAGTTGGTGGTCAGAGATTGTTGCGGGGAATAACGTCTCAGAAGAAGCGTCGTAGAAGGAGAATCGTCGGCGTCACGGAACACGGCATCACGTTGTCGATCTCCAAGGGTGACAAAGTTATTCGTGTTCTTTGCGTTCTTCGCGAAGGAGGATGAAGGCAATGAATCTCCAAATCCTCTAAATAAAATGCACCCAAGAAGAAAGGTGTGTTGGTCTTATTTTATTAATATGCCAACGGTTTGAAAACAGGTTAAGAAACGAACAAATTAATTCATAGAATTAATTTCAACGAACTAACCGCCCAATTAAAAGGGGTGTTAAGAATTTAGAAAACGGGTCAGTTGTCATTCATTTAATAGGGGTTTTCGTGGGTGTGTTACTTAGCGGAAAAGAAACGGTGGGGCTCGTGCGGGCCCCACGACACAAATATCCTACCAAGAGGGTAGGATATTTTGGGTTCCACCCTATGAACTTCAACTCAGCTTAAGCAGCTTTAAGTGGATTTAAACATCTTTAAGTGAAATAAAATAAAGTTTGTCATACCACATTATATTATTTCTTAACTTAAAGCCCAAAAATTAAAAACCACACCCGTGAAAACACAACTCTGGAAGAGGCGTTTCTAAGCAAGCACCGGTGCTGCGATTCCATCGGTGCCCTCAGAATTCGATTCCGAGCACCAGTTCAAAAGTTAGAGAAACCCGCTCGTTCGTTCACTGAACGTACCCGATCCAAAATTTGGAAAATGATTCCGGGAACACCGGGCCTCGGAATCACGTTCCATCAGAAACTGCGTTCTTGTAAAATTCCAAAGAAAATTAAGAAAAACAATTTCTTGAAATTTACGGGTATTTATAGTGATCACAATATACCTATAGTTTTTACACCTGATAAGACTAATATTGTAATCATAAGATTATATAAAACCCCAACATTAAAGATTTAACATATTTCCAACTCACCCAACATCAACTGATGATAGAAATACCCAACATCCTCATCAAATATAACCACAAGTAGACACCCTAAAATGACAAATATTGATGTAATTAACCAATCCACACTATAATTTTCCTACAGGTATCAGATTAAAAAACATGTCTTAAATATATTATGGAAACAAAAAAAAGTAAAATAACTCCAAGAATGAATCCACGGAGTGAGGACGTGACATCCCATCCTACAATTCAAATCACAGAACCAAATTCATCTTCCACAATGTTGAATGATGTCTAACTTTGGAAATTGGGAATGCGATGAAAATAGGATGGGTTGAAGCTGGTTCGATGATAGGGCCAACTATATAAAAAATACATTAATTTTCTCATTGATGGAACCATTAAAAAATAAAATAGTGAAGTCGTCATGAATATATTCTTTAGAAACACGAAGAAGATAAATAACATTGGGTATCACTGGTTAATGGAATGGCTTATTTGAATCCATCTTCATCTTAGAAGAAGATGGGATGCATTGGAATCCTTTGTGATTTATATAAATTTATTCATATTGGAAATTGGTTTCATATGTCACATATAACCATTATAGATAGAAATGTCTAACATCCCACCACCAACTGTAGGGGGGTTGAAGAACTTATGGTGTGATAAAACCACCAAAATATGATTCTACTGTAACGAAAATAAATCCTATAGCTACCAGGTTACCTATCCACATATCATCCTCTAATGTCATCCAATAGCGGGTGATCAACACCCTTTTTTAAAACTATGAATAAGAAGGGTCTATACTGACCATGTTCATGGACCGTTAAGACATGAAAACAATAGTGGTGTGCCAAAATTTAAACCTAGATAGTCCATATAGGGGGAAAATCCTATAACTATCTTGAAAAATAATTTTTGTAATCTCTTCCCAGAATTCTCAGATACCTCACCCTCATATTTTGAATAGGTAGATAATTCTATTATCACACCATGATTGACCACTACTAGGGGATCTACTATGAGTTCCCCCCAAAACCCAGAACCACCAACAATGTTGAATGGTTCAACATGATGAAAAGTAGGAGAATAATGAAATCATTCCTACTCCACTAGCCTCTATCCAGAATATGTGGTGCTAGTGTTGGGGGTAAGCATCCATGTATGCTAGATATGAGGTTTTTCAATCATCTCCAATGTCTATTGGCATCATAGACACTCCTCCTACTACCCCAAATTATTTATAGGAAAATTAATTATTTTTATTGTGTTTAAACCTTATTAGTCCATGTGGAAGGTTTGTTTGACTCTTCCTATCCTGGGAAACATAAAAAAATCAGGGGGAACCACCCCATGAGAATGATTTACTCTAAAAAGGTATTCTTTATAGTGATATTTTTTGAATAATATTACCTAACCATGATAATGAATTTCAATTACCCAATGAATATTAATAATTTAGTATAGTGTGTACCATATTGAGGCCCTAAACTATGACACTATCTGAAACATGTGATGAAGAATTATCAGAGACCCTCTATGAATCACAATCAGGGAACTCCTACATCACCTTCATAGATGGTTCTAGGAGAAATGGTGTGTCACAGTTTACCAATTGGAGTCTTATGAGACAAATAACTTGACAGAAAAATTATTTTATTCCACCCCTATAGTTAGAGGCATGATCCTGTCATATGAGAATGATTATCACAGAGGAAAATATCCAAAAGTTCCCCAAATCCTCTTATAAGAACATGAATGTAGAGGATATATTCTCTTCCTTCTATAGTCTCTCTATGAAAATTTCAATACCTCCATCATATTCTAACATTTCAACCCACACTATTGATGTGGGGAGATGTCATGGTCTAGTTTTTCCCAAATAGATAAAGGTGAGAACCCTGTCAAGCTATAGGTGCAATATAAACATCTAGACTACTAGAAGTACATTGATAATTTATACTGTATATATTTTGTTATAAAGATGGCCCTACTTAAATATGAATCTCCATTATTTTAGGGAAAATTGGCTACTGTGATTCCTCATATGGTATAAAATCAGCTGCATAGTTGGTCTTCCTTGTTTAATCCCCCAAATTCCCAACCTTCCAAGATTGGGGCTTGGGTAAATCAAGAACAACATTACTCTCCTATCCAAAAAAATGATGATGAATGATTATGGGAATTTCATGAACCTGACTAGATACAAGTCATGTTTTTTCCACCCAAATCCCATAACTGTTCCATTCCATATTTTCTTGTGGAAGACCATGAAACATGCCTTATCCAAAACATGTGGGAAAAGATAAATAACCTTTAATATTGATATATGACATATAATAGAGGACAAAGGCACCATAAACACATATATCCCTAGAGTTTAAGTTTCAATGTTATATTTCTCTTAGTGGAACAGTTCTCGGATCATATAGGTGATGTTAGTGCTTCTAGAGGATGTGGGTTGGGATCCTCATAGTGCTCCGTTGGATGAAGAAAGAAGAATATCTCCAGGTGAGGATCATCAGATGAGGATAGTATACCACCCTTCAATTCTATCTACAATCATGGAGATAAATATTTTTTAGGGTAACCCACCCATCAATGGGGAAATATCTATATTGACCACTACAACCATGAATGATTTCATGATCAATCTACTAGGTGATGAGGAAAACTAGACTAGTGGTGTAGAGAATGGTGGTGAAAATCAACCTTGAGGGGAGATACACCACAAGAAACACATCTCAATTGGTTTTCTAATCAATAATAGATATATATTTTTGGACACGAGATTCCCATGAAGGTATTACCATATTTTCATTGATATATTGAAAAGGGAAGTAGAATCACTAAGCATTTCTTCATATCTGAGGCATATATCATGTTTGAGGCATATGATAGATTAACCAATTTTCTTAATAATGATGAGGGTTACAAAAGGCTCACCTTTAAAATTCTCAATGAACCACGTACAACATGGTAACATGTTCAAGGAGAGCATTTCTATCTTCTAACCTTTCAACTGGCCCACCTTGTCAAGTCACCTAGGGTCAAGGTGGTGGTCTCATGTACCCAATTAGGATAGAGTCTAGTGGATTTAGAAAAAAAACATGATATGACCTACTGATCCTCAAGTAACCTAACCTAGTTAACTATCATAACTTCCCAACACTGAATAATGATCCTTAAGACTCTATAACTATAATTCTTTTCAAATAATTGGTTACTACAAACCCTTAACTAAATAACACTATTGCGACTCTCACAATACATTTTGAGGACCTATAGATGTAACATGCCTTGATTCATCTTAATTAGAATATATTCCCCTCATGGGTGATTCAATTGAAGCCACCCCCAAATTTGTTTTATCTAGGATTCATATAATTCAATGATAATAGTGACCTATTGAAACATTTGACTAACATATCCTCAACATGCGGCTCAATTATAGGAACTATAGATTAGAAGGAAGCCAAAAAATCACTATTTTATCTAGAAACTATAGTTTCCTTCATTTTTACTTTATTGTCATTCGACCTCATGGTCCATCACCAGCTGGGAAGATCTCTATAGGAATGTTGTCTACATGTTCCACTAAACCTTGTGTTGAACCAGTGTTATTGACCTCTCTATACCCATGAAGTGTGATGAAAAACATATTGATGAATTCATTTCCAAATGTAATGCCTCATATAATACTTTGATATGTATATTTATTATGATAATTTTTTGGGTATTTTTTAGAGAATATTTTATACGATTTGGTCTGTAATCTTATCTCGGAAAGGTTTCAAGGTGAATTTTGAGAATTCACCAAAGGAGGGAAGAATTTGGAAGAATCCTTGAAAGTAACCAAGTTGAATTAATTCCAGTCACATCTTCTTACTCTATTATAGAGTCCCGTGAGACCATATTTATTTTTCAATATAAAATTTCAAGCCTCTCATCTAGTTCATCTCGAGGAACCTTTAGATGACATGCCTTACAAAACAGCCTCACAATGAGAATACTTCTCAAGCCCCTCATCAGGGACATACACCATATGTTACCTTCATGTAATGAATGAACATTTTTTACTCTCTCAAGAATGAGCTTTTCTTGGGAAATTCATTTGTTCCATGAAAATAACTTGTTTATGTTTATAGAAACAAAGTGTTCCTATAATACTAGATTAACAAACAATTCTGACTATTTCACTAATCAAAAATTATATAGGAACAAATTTATTGTGTGATCAATCTTAAATGACTAGATAAATGAATAGGTAGAACGTGGACTTGTTGTTTTGGGTGATTATACCACATAGGTGAAAATTTCCTCTTCTTCCCTTGATGGTGATGACAAGGACAATGATATATTAAATTGGATTCTTGAATGAGTTTAATAAAATATTACTGATTATTCATCTCACTATATGGGTTTTCATAACAATGGAATTATATTTACTCATTAAATGATAGAATTTTCCATCATCTCTGAGTCTCCTCCACTTCCCCCCCCAATGTCACAATATATTTTGTCTTGAAATATTCAATGTAAAAGATACGAAGGAAATCAAGACTCCAATGTTAGTGAAAAAAATAGTATGATATCTCCATAATTTAAATCATTACAAATTTGGAGAATAAACTAAAATATATCATGTACTTGAAAATTCCACCAATGAATAACATAATTATGCATCATTCAATGTCATCATGATGGTGGATCCTACTAGAGTGGAACATCATCTGACACCTTAAGGCATGTCAGGACAACATCATTGAGGGAGGGTTATAAATATTTCTACTAGAAAAAATACCTAGGTTGATTCCTCTAAATGGATGGATTACACAACTAAATCTAAGAAATATTCCATACATTTTTTTAACATATGTAGACCTAGCCGGCCACACCATCTAGTACACTCCAAGAGTCTAATATATTGATTGATCAACTGGCTTATCCACAACAACCCAATACTTACCTTATACCTTTCAAGGCCCATCCACAACTGTTAGATCGAATAGTAGATATATATGTCTATTAGATGGAACAATACAAGAGGGGGGGTGAATTGTAGGTTAAAAAAAACTTTTGAGTTTTAGCAATAAAGAGATTAGTTTAAATGAACTTAAACTAATACAAATACAAATACCCACAATTGTATTGAATATAAAAGATATGATGTATTGTAATACTAATGTTATGTAAAACAATTGTATTCAAGATGAACACAATAATCAGAGTAATACAAATATGAATGATTCTACCTTAAAGCGTATAGAACCAATCAATACAATATGTAATAGGATGGTTGTAATTGAAACAATTACAATTGAATATGTAAAGAAGAAAGGAAACAATACAAATCCCTTTCTAATACAAGTAACAGCGGAAATGTAAAAGTATTACAATTCTTTTAACCCAAAGAGAAGGGTTATCCTTTCACCTAGGATAAAAGGTCTGTCTCACCAACACCTTGGTGAGCCCTCGATACGATGATCGGTACGTCTGTCTGCCTATCCCCGGCAGCCCTCGATACGATGATCGGCACGTCTGTCTGCCTATCCCCGGCAACCCTCGATACGATGATCGGCACGTCTGTCTGCCTATCCCCGACAGTCCTCGATTTTGCAGGTAATCGGCACCTCTGTCTTTCAATTACTTGAAAGCCCTCGATTCAATGATCGGTCGCACAAAGCTGATGAGAGAAGTCACAGTGTCTCTCTCTAGAATCTTCGTAGTTCACAGAGTCTCTTCATTCGTTCACTTCATTCATCGTTGTTCTCTCAGCTTCAAATGACCTCCTATTTATAGTCCTCGGGTTCCAACGGTCATATTGCCTCCAACGGTCATATTGAAACAGAAAGCACGACATCGTTTTGATTAGTTTGTAACTAACTCAACGACATCGATTTGTTAGGACATGAGATATATAGAAATAAAAAACATGAGTACGATTCATATGCAGAGAGAGTTTTTGACAAAGTACCAAAACAAATAGTGATCATCTGAATAGCAGAGTCAGTACGATACGATTGACAGAGTCAGTACGATACGATTGACAGAGTCAATACGATACGATTGACAGAGTCAGTACGATACGTTTGACAGAGTCAGTACGATACGATTTGGTCGGTACGATCAACATCGTACGAAACGATAAACATGATAAAAGACATTTGTAATTTACAAACATATGATAGAATACATTTGTGATTTCCAAAACATGATATAGAAGTCAAAAGAAGACTTTTGACTTAACAATCTCCCCCTTTTTGGAAAGCACAACACACAAAGTAAACGTAACAAGAAATACTTATCTCCCCCTAAGTTTTTGAAAACTCTTCTGAATAAGAAATTGAATACAACTAACTCCCCCTTAGGTATGGACTTTTCCTAAGGATTGTATTCATAGATTTTCTTTAAGAGAATTGTAAAGCATTCTCCCCCTTTGTAAAACATTCTTCCCTTTGTAAACATTCTCCCCCTTTGTGATTTACAAAAAGAGAGTAATCTTGAATTGACTGAAGGAGTTAGTGAAGCAATACAAGACAAAAAAAATAAAAGAAAAGGATCATAAGAGTTATTACAAAACAAAGACAAGTTCCAAAAGAAACAAATACAACAATCATTTGTTTTCTCTTTCTTTCTCCTTATTTATAAGATCATGAAGCACAGCTTTCATCTTCTTGATCTCCTTCTTGTCTTCAGAAATTGATTCACCCTGAGTTTTGAGAAGCTCTTGTTGATCCGCAAAAATCTGATCCTGATTTCTGATGGTCTCCTCCTGAACTCAGATTACTTCTTCAAGGGTATCAATCCTGTTTTGCAGAGTCTTGTTATCCTTGGACAACACAGAGTTTTGATTCTTCAGTAAAAGCATTTCATCTTTGAAAGATGAAACCTTCGAGAATTCAGATTAGAAAACATTCATTCTTTCTTGCAAGTCTTTCACTGAAGGAACATCGGCTCTTTGAGAAGACAAAAGATTTAACCTTTCAACTGTTTCTTTGTCAAGCTTGTTGAAAGAAATTTCAAGCTCATTTGATAACCTACTTATATCTTCAATAGCTACTTCATGATCATTGATTGAACTCTCTATTTTGTAGGACCACTTGGTCATCTTATTGCAAGCCTTATTATGAGCAACCGAGCTTTCTGAAAGAACGTTCAAATCAGCTTCTACTGATAAAACTTTCTTCCTCAATTCTTTTACAGAGCCAAACTTCTTCCTTTGATTTTCAGTAATAAAATCAATCTTCCCTTCCAGCATCGGGAAATAAGGAATGGTTTTCTCCACCCTTCTCAAAACATGAACAATGTAATCACTCTTTTTGAGAGAGATTGTATGCTCTGAATCAGTATCCTCATCGTACGATGCTAGTTCATACGATCTGCTTGAATCAACAACTGGCTGTTTCCCTTTCGCTTTTTCTTTCTGCTTTCTTTCTTCTTCCACTTTGTCACTAATGACAATTACTTTATCAGAATGAGAAGATTGAGTACCTTGCTTTTCTTGAGATGACATTCTGTCCGGAGATTGTGCTTGATCGGCATGAGGAGTTTGTTGAACACCTTCACTCAGCTTTTGAACCGATTCCTCTCTACTTTTCTTTGAACTTTGAAGAAATTATAAAAGAAAGTCCCCTTATTCTTCTTCTTCTATTTCTTCCATTACTTGTTTTCCTTTTTCTTTCTCGGAAAGACTCTGTACGATGGGCTCTTGGTGCACTTCTTCAGTTATTTGAGCACTAGCATCTTCAACTGCTTTCAAGACTTTGGAGACATCAAAGTCCTGGGCCTTCCTTTTCAAAAGAACCTTCTTTTTCTTTTCATCCTGAAGGGTTTCTTCTACCCTTACTCGTTCTGCAAAAGCCTCAGCAGGGTCAAGACCGAACTTCGGATCACCTTCTTTTCTTTGTTCTTTGTCCTTTCTCCATTTTGCTACAACTTCCTTACTGTACCTTGGCTTCTTCTTCGTCTTCGAACTGGTTTGCGGATCAGACTTTTGAGTGACACCGGTGGATTGAATGTCCTTGGCTGGCATAGGTGCCGATTGATTCTGAGCCAATTCAGCTTCTACATCTCTGACAAAAAGTTTTGAATTTGAATCAAAACAAACATTCAGCTTTTTCATCGTACTCTTATTAATCCATGACGGCCTCAAATCCATGGGTTTTCCTTTCAAAGGAATGTTACAAAACTTCATACTTTCAAAAATGAACTTCGTAAGGATGGCCGGATACATAATCATCTGGGACTTGATCCCTCCTGTCTTGACATTCTTGATTGTTTCAAAAATATACCCCATGAGATTCACTTTTCTCATATTCACAAGATAATCAAGCATAAAGATGTCAGAAACTTTCAGAGTTTCTCTATCCCCTTTCCTTGGGATAAGAAAACCTTGCATCCATAAGGTTACAAAACGATTGTCCGGTGAAAGATGAGACACTTTCCTCTTTTCCTCATTAATAAGAAACAAATACTTTTCAGCATTTTCTCTATTGAACGTACCAACTTCTTCTGGTAGTTTGTGAGATGGACAAAAAGAATCTCCTTCTATAGAAACATTCAGGAAATGCGCGGCTTGTTTCAAAGACATAGATAATTTTCTATCGTACACAGCGAAGTTTATAGTCATATCTTTGTCAAAAGAAACGGTTTTGTAAAACTGACAAACTTCATCAAAAAGAACTGGATCTTGAATATCAGGGTTTTCCACATAGAGATGTTCCCATCCTTGAAACAAAATGATCCTCCTGATTGTAGAATCGTACGTATCGAAAAAGTCTCGGGATACTAAACTTTCTCTGTTAAAGTCTTTCTCTGTAAAAGTCTTTGAAGACATTTCAGTGGGAGTGTTGGCAGAGGATTGAGACATAAAGGTGATGCCGATTGAGAAGATCGTACGATGGTTTATAGGTGGTGGAGCAGAGCTTCGCCTCAATTCCTGAAACTTCAATGTGGGTTTGGGGAGGGGAGGGGGGGGGGGGGGTATTTATAGGTGATAAAGAGATGACCGTTGATCTTATACGGTCGAAAAAGGGTGGCCGTTGATATTCTACGGTCATGATTAGAGAAAACCAGATCAATGGTTAGGATTAAAACAAAGAAAGAAAATTTTAAAAAAAATAAAAAAGATACCTATCGGAGAATATAAGGTGATTGTTGGTATTGGTAAGTATAAAAAACAATCGTAAGGAAAAAAATGATGCCGATGGAAAACAAAGTCATTACTATGATCAGACCGTACGATAGAAAACAATCTTGTTATCATATACTGACAGTATGATGGAAAACAATCTCAATACCATCATCGGTCAATACAAAACTATTGAATGATACGATAGAAAAGAATTTCAATACTATCATCGGTCGATTCAAAAACTATTGAATGATACGATAGAAAAGAATTTCAGTACTATCATCGGTCGATTCAAAAATTATTGAATGATACGATGGAAAAGAATTTCAATACTATCATCGGTCGATTCAAAAATTTTTGAATGATACGATGGAAAAGAATTTCAATACTATCATCGGTCGATTCAAAAATTATTGAATGATACGATGGAAAAGAATTTCAATACTATCATCGGTCGATAGTAAATGATACTATAAAACTGTCAATACGATAAACAGAAAACTAAAATTTTCAATACGATAAACAGAAAACTAAAATTTTTAATACAATAAACAAGAAACTAAAATTTTAAATACGATAAATAGAAAACTAAAATTTTTAATACGATAAACAGAAAACTAAAATTTTCAATACGATAAACAGAAAACTAAAATTTTCAATACGATAAACAGAAAACTAAAATTTTCAATATGATAAACAGAAAACTAAAATTTTCAATACGATAAATAGAAAACTAAAATTTTCAAAGAGTAAATAGTTAATGAACATAAGATAAAATAAACATAAAGACAGAAAGAAATGTCCTCCCCCTTTCTACGAGGAGTTTTTTTACTATTAGGAGAGATGTAAAACAGGAAGTAGATATGAATGATTATTTTAATGTAATCATTCCTAGCTTCTGTTTTATAAATTAAAATCTATCGGAAGGTAAAGGTTTTGTAAAAATGTCAGCAAGTTGTTCTTGCGTTCCGATGAATTGTAAAATAATATCTCCTTTTTGTGTGTGATCCCTAAGAAAGTGATGCCTAACATCTATGTCTTTTGCACGAGAGTGATGTGCTGGGTTTTTACTAAGAGCTATGGCACTTGTATTATCACAAAGAATTTGAGTTTTGGAGAAACTCAAACCATAGTCAGTGAGTGTGTGCTGCATCCACAATACTTGAGCACAGCAACTTCCAGCTGCTACATATTCAGCTTCAGCAGTGGAGAGTGCTACTGAGTGTTGTTTCTTGCAGGACCAAGAAACCAAAGAGTCTCCTAAGAAATGACATGTTCCAGATGTACTTTTTCTATCCATTCTACAACCACCAAAGTCAGCATCTGGAAAGCTTTTTAAAACAAAATAATTTCCAGAAGAGTAAAACAGACCTAAATCCATAGTGTCTTTTAAATACCGAAAGATTCTATTTACGGATTTTAAGTGAGACTCTTTTGGATTAGATTGATATCTTGCACATAAGCATACAGAAAACATCAAGTCGGGTCGACTAGCTGTCAAGTATAGCAAACTTCCTATCATACCTCTAAAAATTGTTTGATCTACTGGTTTCCCAGTTTCATCAAGATCAAGAGTATTTGAGGTACCAATTCGGGTGCTAATACTTTTAGTTTTTTCAAACCCATACTTTTTGAGTAAGTCTTTAATATACTTATGTTGAGATATATAAGTTCCTTCTGTTTTTTGAGAAATTTCAAAACCTAGAAAGAATGTTAACTCACCCATCATACTCATTTCAAACTCAGATTTCATTAAGTTTGCAAAAGAATCGGTTAAAGATTTCTGAGTTGATCCAAATATGATGTCATCAACATAGATTTGGACAACCAAAACATTTTTGTTTTCCATTTTGATAAAAAGAGTTGGATCAGCTGTACCTTTTCTATAATTGTTTTGTAAAAGAAATCCTGTGAGTCTATCATACCATGCTCTAGGGGCTTGTTTAAGACCATATAGAGCCTTGGTAAGTTTAAAAACATGATCAGGATGTTTTGGGTCTTGAAAACCAGGAGGTTGTTCGACAAAAAATTCTTCTTGAACAAAACCATTAAGAAAAGCACATTTGACATCCGTTTGAAATAGTTTGAAATTGAAATATGCTGCGAAGGCTAATAGAATACGAATAGATTCAAGTCTAGCTACAGGAGCATATGTTTCTTCATAGTCTATTCCCTCTTGTTGATTATAGACTTTAACAACAAGTCTTGCTTTATTTCTTACAATGATTCCATTTTCATCACATTTGTTTCTGAAAACCCATTTTACACCAATCACAATTGTTTCTTTAGGTCTTTCAACTAAAGTCCAGACTTGATTCCTTTCAAATTCATTTAGTTCATTCTGCATTGCTTTGATCCAATCATCATCACCTAAGGCCTCACTTGGACTTTTAGGTTCAAATTGGGAAAGAAAAGCAAGATGTTCTATTTCATTTCTTAAGGAATTTCTGGTCCTTACAGGTTGATTTATATCACCAATGATGTTATCACTTGGATGATTCCTAAGAAACAATTGATTTGTGTTTTGTAAAACCTGTTCATCAACATATGGTAGAAAATCTTTTGTGGTAAATGTTTCAGGAATACTTTCTTGAACATTTTCCTTATCAGAATGGTCTTCTAATAAAGGTTGATAAACATTTTTGGAAAACACATCCGAGGATGTAGGATTGGGTTGGTTGAAAACAAAAGGGTTAGTTTCATCAAATTTTACATGTACTGTTTCTTCTACAGTACAAGTGTTTTTATTGAAAACTCTATAAGCCTTAGAGGTTGTAGAATAGCCTAGAAAGATTCCTTCATCAGATTTTGGTGCAAATTTGTGTAGATTGTCTTTTGTATTCAGGATGAATACTTTGCAACCAAAAACTTTGAAGTATGAAACATTAGGTTTTGGGCCAGTCCATAACTCATAAGGGGTTTTATTAAGAAATGGTCTAGTTAAAACACGATTTATAGTATAATAGGCAGTACTAACAGCTTCAGCCCAAAAATGCTTAGCAATTGAGTATTCATTCAACATGGTTCGAGTCATTTCCTGAAGAATACGATTTCTTCTTTCAACAACCCCATTTTGCTGAGGAGTTCTTGGTGCTGAGAAATTGTGAGTAATACCTTTCTTACTACAAAAAGTTTCAAAATCTGAATTTTGAAATTCACCACCATGATCACTATGAATAGTAATCAATGGTAGGTTTTTCTCATTTTTAACTTGGGCTCTAAAAGTTTTGAAATAGAAAAAGGCTTCAGATTTCTTTGTGAGAAAATAGACCCATGTAAATCTAGTAAAGTCATCAACTAAAACAAATACATAGTATTTGCCTCCAATGCTTCCAGATTTTGAAGGACCAAACAGATCCATATGCACAAGCTGTAATGCATTAGAAGTTGAAACTTCATTAATTGGTTTAAAGCTAGTTTTATGTTGCTTGCCAAATTGACAAGGATCACAAAATTTTGAAGAATCGTATCTAAGGTCCGGTAGCCCTTTTACAAGTCCTTTCTTTGAGAGTTTTCTTAGGTTTCTCAAATTACAGTGTCCTAGTCTCCTATGCCATAGCCACGATTGGTCTTCTATTACACTTAAACAAGGTAAGTTTTGGTTCCTAAGGTCTTCTAAGTTAATAGTGTAAACCTTCTCTTGCCTATGGGCAGTTAGAATGAATTCATCCTTGGAATTGTGAACTAGACACTTATCATTTCTAAAATTCACAAGGTAACCTTCATCACATAATTGACTTATGCTGATGAGATTGTGCCTAAGACCTTTAACAAACAAAACATTTGAAATAAGAACTTTTCCAAGAGAAACGATATTACCTATACCAACAATCTTTCCTTGAGCATTATCTCCGAAGGTAACTTTTCCAACTTTTGTTTTGATAACCTTTTCAAAGAAATCTTTGTTTCCAGTCATATGTCGAGAACAACCACTATCCATGTACCAAATGTTCTTATTGATACACTTCTCGTTTTCCTGAAAAAGAAACAATTAGATTTTTGGAATCCAAACTTGTTTGGATCCAGAAGGATTAGATAAAAGAATTTTAGGAATCCACATTTGTTTTGCAAAATGAGCTTTATGAAATCCTAAGGATTGAGTTTTGTTAAGAGAACAATCTCTTCTCCAATGTCCACCACATTGACACTTGGAACAGAAAATGGTTTTTTGAGGAACAAAATAGTTATTACTAAAAACAGGTTTGGAATAAGTATAACCAAGACCAGAACGATTTCTCAAAGGTCTAATTTGAGAATACATCTTATCAAAGTTTTCTTTTCCATGAGTAAAGTTTGACAAACACTTTTTCAAGGATAAAATCTCTGACTTTAGTTTTAAAACCAAATTCTTGTTTTCTAAAACATTTGAATTAGAACTAGAGTAAGACTCTAAATTATTTTTCTTTGAAATTACAGTTTCAAGATCCTTAGAAAGTTTATCCTTATCAGATTTGACTTTCTCAAGGGTTTTTAAAATACTTTCAAAATCAGAAGTTTTCCCATCAAGATCTTTAGAAAGATCTGATACTTCTTTAGTCAAAATAGAAATTCTAGAATTTGCTTTTTCAAATCTCTTTTTGAGTTTAGAATTTTCATTTTCAAGTAACTTAGAAAATCTAGAGACTTCTTCATAAGAAGGTAAAGTATCATCTTCTGATGATGAGGGTTCATCATTTGAAGATTCATAATATCTATTATCAACACGATTTGCATTTAAAGAGACATATGTAATAGCTTCAGCATTATGTACCTTAGCCATGAGACAATGATCTTCAATTGGTAGTCTGGCTAGAAGTCCAATATTTCTTTGTCCTGATGTCTCATATTCTGAAGAATCATCTGAGGAATCACTACCACTTGCACTCCACGTATCATTTGCTTTCAAGACTTTCTTTGTCTTATAGAACCTTTTCTTGTTTCTTTCAGAGTGTTTCTCTTTTCTATCTTTCCTCTTTAGTAAAGGACAATCTGGCCTTATATGTCCTGCTTTTTTGCATTCATAACAAGTCACCTCTGAATCTTTCCTATCTTTCCTGTCTTTCTTTTTGAATCTATATTGAAAATCTTTCTTTCCCACAATCTTGTTCATCCTCCGAGCAAGATTGGCTAATTCATTGTCTGAAAGATTACAATCACTTGAATCAGATACAACAACTTTCTTGGATTTAGACCTTGTAACCCTTTCAGGTGTTTTAGCTTTAGATGCAAAGGCTACACTTCCATTCCCATTCTTTTTCTTATTAAAATCAGCATCTCTCTTCATTCTTGTCTCATGCTGTAGAAGAGTTCCAAAGAGTTCATCAAGAGTAATCTGGGAAACTTTTCTATTTTCATCAATAGCTGTCCTTTTCGACTCCCATTCATTTGGCATAATATCTATAATATTATCAACAAGAGCTTCATCATCAAGTCCTTTTTCTCCCATAGATTGTAAGCTGTTGACAATTGTCATAAACCTTTGTTGCACTTTACATACAGGTTCTCTATAAGGAAAAACAAATCCATGATACTCTGCTCGAAGCATTGCTCTCCTTGTTTCTATAACCTTAGATGTACCAAAATGGGTGACTTCTAATTTCTTCCAAATACAGTTGGCTGCTTCACATGAAGATATCTGATTATATATATTCCTGGTCATAGAGCATAATAAAGTATTGCGTACCTTGTAATTCAGTTGATATTCTTGCTTCTCTTGGTTGGTGAAAGTGCTAACTTCTTTGTCAGGAATTTTGTAACCTCCAGTAAGCATAATAAAATTGTCTACACCAGTATTGATGACGAAAGTCTTCATACGATCTCTCCAATACTCATAATCATTCCCATCAAAGATTGGTGGTCTAGAAGGATTCAGATTATCTATTGATCCGATATTCATTCCTGCCATCTAATATAACAAAAACAACTTTTCCACTCCACACGTTAGTGTAGTAAGTATTCAAGATTGTAATAAGAAATAAAGCTAGTAATACAAATCAGTGGAAACCTGCCTCTGATACCAATTGTTAGATCGAATAGTAGATATATATGTCTATTAGATGGAACAATACAAGAGGGGGGGGGGGGTGAATTGTAGGTTAAAAAAAACTTTTGAGTTTTAGCAATAAAGAGATTAGTTTAAATGAACTTAAACTAATACAAATACAAATACCCACAATTGTATTGAATATAAAAGATATGATGTATTGTAATAATAATGTTATGTAAAACAATTGTATTCAAGACGAACACAATAATCAGAGTAATACAAATATGAATGATTCTACCTTAAAGCGTATAGAACCAATCAATACAATATGTAATAGGATGATTGTAATTGAAACAATTACAATTGAATATGTAAAGAAGAAAGGAAACAATACAAATCACTTTCTAATACAAGTAACAGCGGAAATGTAAAAGTATTACAATTCTTTTAACCCAAAGAGAAGGGTTATCCTTTCACCTAGGATAAAAGGTATGTCTCACCAACACCTTGGTGAGCCCTCGATAAGATGATCGGTACGTCTGTCTGCCTATCCCTGGCAGCCCTCGATACGATGATCGGCACGTCTGTCTGCCTATCCCCGGCAGCCCTCGATATGATGATCGGCACGTCTGTCTGCCTATCCCCGGCAGTCCTCAATTTTGCAGGTAATCGGCACCTCTGTCTTTCAATTACTTGAAAGCCCTCGATACGATGATCGGTCGCACAAAGCTGATGAGAGAAGTCACAGTGTCTCTCTCTAGAATCTTCGCAGTTCACAGAGTCTCTTCATTCGTTCACTTCATTCATTGTTGTTCTCTCAGCTTCAAATGACCTCCTATTTATAGGCCTCGGGTTCCAACGGTCATATTGCCTCCAACGGTCATATTGAAACAGAAAGCACGACATCGTTTTGATTAGTTTGTAACTAACTCAACAACATCGTTTTGTTAGGACAAGAGATATATAGAAATAAAAAACATGAGTACGATTCATATGCAGAGAGAGTTTTTGACAAAGTACCAAAACAAATAGTGATCATCTGAATAGCAGAGTCAGTACGATACGATTGACAAAGTCAGTACGATACGATTGACAGAGTCAATACGATACGATTGACAGAGTCAGTACGATACGTTTGACAGAGTCAGTACGATACGATTTGGTCGGTACGGTCAACATCGTACGATACGATAAACATGATAAAAGACATTTGTAATTTACAAACATATGATAGAATACATTTGTGATTTCCAAAACATGATATAGAAGTCAAAAGAAGACTTTTGACTTAACAACAACCACCAATATACTAACCTAAGACTTCCATATAATTTTGGGATGACCTAAATTATTCCCTAGTTTGTAAGCCAACTATTTTGGCCACGATTTTGGTCGAATAGAAACCTTAATGTGGTGAGAATATATCCCTCTACCATATGCATGATTTATTAAAATACATCCTTAGAAAAATTATATGACTCTTTATTCTTGATGTTTTCCTATATTTAAAAGAGTTTAATGATATTCTATTTGTGGTAATGAAGATCCCACAATAGTATTAAAAAGTCGTAGTTGCTGCAGAGGCATATCTTATAGTGGAATCCATGCATACAAAGTCCCAAGCTATCATAACCCTTTACAAAGAGGACATGGTTTCCCCCATTTAGGCTCGAATATGTCAAATATTTTCCATGTATGTTCTATTCCATGTAAATCCATTGATTTTGGGTAGACATTGGATCATAGGTAAATTACATCCCAACCCATACATTCCACAAAATGATGTTCACTTTGTCATATTTGACACTATATACCATTAATATCAATAGATAATGACAAGAGAGAAAAAAAATGAAACATGATTTGGATGGATACCCATTTCAAAGACTATTTAGCCAAAAAAATGTCATGGTTATATCACAATAAAAAAATAAAGCTCTTTTTTTTGGGATGGCACTAGATCCAAATACATGCAGTGATTCCCTCTTCATAACACATGTGCCTATGTTACTCCCTTAATGGCTGATTAGGGGTACTCTATGGTGATTATTCTCCTATAAAATAATTATAGGACCACTATATCAATGTTTAGTGTTACAAAGTCGAGAGAAATAAGCTCCACGTTGATGATGTTGAGTGAATGAATTCATCCAAAGAGTTAATAGACAAATTGAGATATCATTGGGATGATATAAATGACATCTTCATCCTATAAATCCACTAGTTGGAAGAAACAATCCCGACATTGGAGACATTTTTAGCATCTGCATGTTTATGGAATTATTATAAATTAGTTTATATGCCATCACAGGGATGTAATTGTTGATTCCATAATGAACATCCTCGATTAAATATCATAGGGTATATACTTTGGACCCTAACCCACAATAAAGTAATACAATATAAATAGAAGGATGAACTCAATGGATGTTAACCCATCTTCATTTAATTGACATAAATGGTCGATATATTCATCAAAAAACTCATGGGATTGGATCATTGGATTTTGTTTCCCTGGTATATACAAATAAAGAATCCCACACATTGGATTTTCCTCTGTTGAAGAAGACAACAACATTGCTTCACGATGCCTAGATCATAAAAAGTTATATCTAACCTTTAATCCTCACATTTCCAATTATGAAGAATATTTATACGAGGCTCCACTATTATCAATGGATGGGGTCTCCACCTATACCATTGATCTATATGAAGTAAATACTGTCACTGATAAGTATCTATGTACAATTGAATATTTCATAGTCATGTTTCTAGTGGAGTTTCCACAATATATGAATTTTCTAAAAACACTTAGTGGTTTAAACCAGGAACTATAATGAAATTATAGCACCCAATACTTTGGTTGGTGTCTACTTTATTTTACTCACTATTAAATATAATGGGTTCATGTAGGATCCCTTAAAGATGAATCCCTCCAACGCTGTTATGTTTGAGGATGAAAATTATAATATCATCAAGGTTGATTATTTAATAGAAGTACAGTACCCTAAATGGATTGACCCAACCATCCCATTATCGAAGAATAATAAAAAAATAATTGTCTTTATTGACCTTCAAGACCTCAATTTCCACTACAAAAAGGATTATTATTCCATCCATGTGAGAAGACTATTGATTTATTCATTGGCTGATTTATAGGATATAAAACTTATCAATTATTATTCTATGAATAATCAAATATAAATGGCCTCTAAAAACAAAAAATCCACTACTTTTAGGTCCCCTCAAAGAATTTTTTGTTTTCAAGTGATTTCATTGAATTTGAATAATGAAGGGTCCACATACCACATTCAGTGTTACAAATACTCATTTAACTCCCTAGGAAAATGGTGGAATTCAGTGTGGATGACTTAGAAGTCAAATCTCACTATCCTTAGGACCATTTTATATTTCCTATAAAATATTTTAATCATTTATTCTCCAATGACATGATGATGAACCCCCATAAGTGTTAATTCATGGTTGACTCTGGTATGTTCCTCTATGTTATCTTCCAGTATAGATTCGATTAAATAAATCTAGAAATGATGAATTACATCATCTAAATTCCTCCAATGTATATTCTTTTTAAAATTAAAGTCCTTCAGTTCTTCCTAGACTACATATGACATTTTTTCACAAACCCAGCTAGAATATGATATCCATTTTCAATGATCTTAAATAAACTCATTACTTATCAATGGGACAATGAATGACATGAAACATTTGATGTCATTAGTTAATACCTTATATATCATCTGACCCTGATTTCACACATCCTAAGGAGGCCTCTATAGTTTTATGTGACTACTGTAGAATGATCCATCAATGCCCTCTTGTCTTTGAATAACAACGATGTCAAGAAGAACCATCATTAATACCTATGAAATATTCTTCCCATAACTGAGATTATATATAATACCATCGATGAATGATACCTCTATCTGGACTTTAGAGATCAAATTTATTAGTACTACCTTTACCATCATGACATGTTCCTAGTATTAGCATCATCATGTTAAGGTATATCCTCGACCACCCCTTACTGACTGGGTAAATAGTGTAGTGTTTAGTGGTCCTAAATCCATTCGAAATTAATTTTATTCCCAAGAATTCTTTCATGGGATATGAATTAGAAAATTTATTGGCTACAAATCCGACCTATGAGCATCTACCCATGGATATTCACTTCCAAGGTAAACCAATTTTCTTTTTTATTAGGTTGTGTAATAATAAAATATTCAATTTGATGGTTCAACTTGGTGATAGAGTAGGTCAACACATAATAACCCTAAAAAATAGGATTGGACTCGAATTTTCATCATTACTCATGCCCAATCCCTTTTTACATAGTCATTACATTTATCATAAGTTTTATCCAGCTCTGAAGATGAGTACCTATACTTGATCACATGCCTTGAGCTAGCACTCATGATTATGGATCCTCAACTAAATGTGAAGGTATAAACAATGTTGGTTGTCAGAAATATCAACAATCACTACATTTTTTTAATATAAGAGATACTCCCCTTATTAGAACACATGAAGTAGATGATGGCCCAATTCCCTTCTATTATGGTGGTGAATCATTTTCCTGATTACCATAATGACTAAGTAGACACATTGGCATATCTGTCCGCATAACTCATAATGTATGACCAAGATGATATAGTCATTCATGTGGTGCATCAGAGAGTAATTTCCCCATAATTTCAAATGATGATGACCACATGTGAACAACATTACACCATACCTTCTTATAGAGGAAATGTAATCACTCAGGTTGAAGAGAAGATCCCAAATGAATAACTCCTTTTATTGAGTAAATATTTCATGGGAGTCTCCCTTAAAATTGAGATGAACCATATGAAATAAACTAGTATGAAATGAACTTCACACTTTTTGATGATAAAAAATAAAAGAAGGTCCTCTACAAGCATGGTCCTGATGGAATCCTTCTATATAGCATATATGGATGGGAGATATATTTTGCCCCATAAGATGTTCAGAATGTGTAATATTAGGAAGATAAATTAGGGTTTATGATAGAAAATTATATTAAATAATTAGAATAAATTATTAATAACATTTTTATTTACTACATAATATTTTAAATGAAATTTCACACCTTTTAGGTCCAAGAAATCTTCAGGTGTCAACCCCATGAGCTCCTCTATGGAACCAAGTACTTCTGACCCTTTTCATCATGGGGAAATTTTGTATTAGGCCCTTACCCACCAATGATAGCTCATCAATGATGGTTGATCATGGATACTATAATATACTTCTCATAGTGTAAGGAATCAGTCCCACCTTTAAGAGGACAAGTCCCTCTCTATGATTTTTTTAAATCCAACATCATCCTTCAATTATAGATACCTCTCTCCATACTCATAGATAACAATACCAAATATTGATCCACCGAGATGAAGAAACTAAAATAAAATTAAAACATCCAGCCTAATTATACATCCCTCTATCACAAATAATATGTTAGGGATATCTGGGAATTTAAAATAACCCCTCAAACATCATACATAATATGGTTAGTTAAAAAATAGATTAGTAGAATATATCTCAAATTCCTATTAATCATATTTGATGCAGACTTATAACTCCACCCATGAGAACCCATATTACATAATTTTGGAATATAATTTGTTTTTACCATAATTGTTTATCCATCATAATTTCATACCCCTATTTACAATAAGAAATAAACAAATAAGGGAGATGGGTTTAGCTTAGTAGATTTGGTGTCCCCTGATGAGAGAAGGATCTAAGAACTACAGTACATTGGTGTTCATTAAAACTATATAGTAAGGGAATTGGTGAAAAATTTACACCTTTGATCCATATTTTAGGGTTAAAAGGGGTCTCAGTGAGAGAACTAAGGAACCCAAGAAAGATGTCTCTAAACTAGATCCTAAATGGGAGGGTCTTTACATCTTTTATAAAGTCTACTCCAAATAATGTGTATTCACAAATCAACATGTATGGGAAGAACATAAAACCTCCCACCAATTAATTATTAAAATCATCTTTGTATCAGTTGTAAAAAGTTAAACCATGGGAAAATGTCATCGTTTTTTGATGTTAAACAATAAGGTGTTGTTTTTCTCATAACATTATAAATAGTATAATGAATTATCATCACTATACAACACTATACTACATTTTCAATGTTAGTTACAAAATATTTTAAACTTTATCACTTATTTTCTCATCAAATGAAGTGAAAATACAAGATATTTTATTTCTCTCTCTAGAGGACCTTATATTTTGGTGAGAATCACCCCCCAGAAAACATTTCAGAAATACGTATGGATTGATTACTATTTATTAAGGTATTTTTAATGATTATTATATCTCACATATAATTTCTAGAAAATAAACATTTCAAAATTATTGAATACCCCTTTGAATAATATTTAATTCTTGATCACTAATATTTTCTCTCATTTGATTTAGATACACGGTTGTATAACTCCCATATCATCGAGGTCTCCCACAAACATCCCTTCATATTTTTTCCCATAGTCCAAGAGTTACCAATTTTGGATCCCCACTATCCTCCCTTCCCAAAAAGGATACCCTATAGTGATGAAACATAAAAACAATGGGCTCAACTACCTTTTAGGTAACACACCTCGAAGTACTTCTTACAAAATTTTATAGTTCCCATGTTTTGAACATTGATAATGATTGATCATACAATTGATCTCCCTATCATTGAATACTAAAGGTTTGTAATATATGTTTCTCAAACAACCAATAATCTTTTCTCACCCATTAGTCACCATTATATCATCATCCTAATCAAGAATGTCATGAATTAATTTCTATCTACCTCTCCATGCTCTGGTTCAGTTTTGACACCCTCAGTGTCACCCCTTCATGAATTCATGCGTGTTGATTAAGTAATACATTGTCATTAGATCCTACCTAATATATATTTTATTTCACATGTCATTATATCCCTTATGATAGGTCAGACACATCACTACTTCTTGTATCTAAAGTAAATCATAGATTATTGGGATAAAAAGTTATAGTTGGACATTCCTCATCATTATTGAGACACCAAAACGTTCCAAAGCAGAATTTTCCATGAATCCAAGAATCACGAACATAAAATATGTGTAACCCATATTAGAAATATTTTTATTATGAATTAAATCCTTTTAAATCCATTTGATTCTAGTTTATACTCTCTTTCGATACAAATAAACTAATATCAATTAGCCCTCTTGGTCTGAGATGCATGATCTTAAAATGGAATTGATTTTTTTTTCACAAAGTGTGAACATATACTAGTAGAAACCCACACTAGCCAAGATCTGTGGATTTATTATGGTGGTTCCCCTTGGTCTACACATCAAATTTATTAACAATATGCATATCGTCCTTATACGATGCCTCTATATTTAGATAATTCTCCCAAATAAAATGTGTGTTTGTGTAGTGTGTGGCCTCATTGTCCCTCAATTCACAAAATGATTGTGTTATATTAATAATTGTAAAAAATTAAATCCGTATTTAAATAATAATATTATAAAGTTGAACTACACAGTATGGATCATTTTAAATGAAATTAAATTATTCGATGCTTTAAACCCTCACTCAATAGACTTCACCATTTTCCATGCTGGAATGTTACCACACTAACTTCCAGAACTAAATATCTATAAATTAACAATTTAATGGGATACATAGAGATCCATGGATCCTATATCATTGATCCATATTCAAGAATTCCCATTTCTCATGCCTTATTTTGAAACTCCCCATTTAACCATCTAATTATATGTCCCCTTGTACACCAAGGTAGAGTGACACTTTGGTGGAAGAGGCCCAAAATTTAATACCAAAATATAAGTAAAATTTTCGAGAGAAAAATATTTTTTTAACTAGTATTATACAATTAATTAAATTCATATTAGTTTAATAAAATATTTTCATTCATAGATTCTTCCCCTTTTGGTCCGAGATCCGAAACCCTAAACAGACTACAACCACCAATTGTCCACGCATCTTAATAATAAACATTATGAAATGACCCACACATAAAAACCTAAGTCATGAAACCCTATTTCTATGATATTCCGATTATAGTTATGGTCCTTTTGTTCTCCACATAGGTTCGTTCATTAATTTTATGTATGATTCACTATAACCAAATGGGTCATCTCACCCTGTCTTGTCCAAGAATTATGACCATAATATATATTCACCATATATAAAGTAATATATGTGTGATTCCAAACCCATATAATTCATTTAGGTTGATTCTATATTCTAATCCACGAAACCCATGCTTGATACTGAACATTTGGGTCCATCTAACATGACCATAAACTTCCCAATACAAGAGACAAAAATTCCCTAATGGTTCAAAACCCAAAGTAGAAAACTTTAGAAAACATTAGCCTTTTACTTCCATTTCAATACTGTGATTTGGAACATTTTAAGTAACATATGGAAAAGGTTCTGAGATTACCCGACTCGCCACAAGGCCCTAAGAAAATCCTATTCATGCTCACTAAACCTACTAGTTTATGAAAAATTTATATCCATCCCCTACAACTTTTCCCTCTTCACAACCCTACTACAGGATGCTAAGAAACATGGTCAATGTATTTATTGTATGAAATAAAAATTCATGACTATCATGCCCTTATATGAGAGGACCTAAACTAATGCCATCACTATCTCACCATAAAATAATTACGAACTATTTATGACACTATTTACCTACAAAAGATATATAGTGACACTTATTGCAACTATATTTGACCATGTAATGATATTATTCCCCAAAATTGAGGTTTCTTTTGTTAGAATTAGATCCACCTAGGCCTCTATATTCATGCACTATTTTCTTCCATGGAAAATAGTTTTAACTCTCAATATTATTTTTTGAATGAACTTAAATATTAGCCCCCCATATTCTTATTTTTATGAACTTGAACAATATATCATCTATAGGTCCTTAACACATGACTTCATAATTCATAACCAATGGCCATGTCTTTACATCCCTATGTAGAATGTCTCTTGGTAAAATCTATAACACCAAAAATTATGTAAAATAGGGGACTGTAAATTAATTTCTTTGAACATAATCATTCTTAAATCTCATAGGTTCTTTTGGGTGAATTGTTGGCTTTCAAGATTTCTATGGATTTGGCATATTACCAATAGTTTTCAAGACACAGTATGGTGAAAACTTAGGAGTTACTAAAATCTACATAATAATCTTGATCCATCATCAATGAATTTTTTCCCATGGTTAAGAATAAAATTAATTTTTATCTTCTGAGGGTTATCCCCTATGGTGATAGAGAATGGTTAAAATCAACGCACCACCGGTCTAGGGAACACGCTTAGGAAGATCCACCTTCATCATCCTGGAATGAACTACCCTATGGTAATAGAACATGGAAAAAGTAATTTAACATACCATTTATTAAATGTGTACTAGAAGGGACATATTTTGATAAATTTTCTTTGAAATAAAATTTCAAACATAGTCAATGGTTATGATAAACCCACCTTCCTCCAAACATGAATACAAACATTGGATGTCAGAATTTTTCTTTCTCCCACAATTTCCCCTTGGTAATATGGAAACCTAAAAATACTATAAAGTGTTACCTTATGAACAATCGACACTTTTAATGTGTATAAATACCCTATAATTTCACCATCATAGTCCCCAAAACCATGGGTCACCAAGGCAGTTGCTGAGAAAATCTGACCCTGACCCTCCATCCCTTTCTTGATACTCTTACCGAGAATATAATTAAACTATTGGCCTTTTGTTTCTGACAATGAGAATGTCTCACATGGTCTTAAAGATATACAGTTGGTTTTTTTGTTGATATGATGAGGATATAATAATAAAACATATGGAATTGAGGGAAAAAAATTATTTCCATGAATAATCTATGATTAGGTGGGCCGTCCATAGGATGGATCCTCTCCACTATATCACTCTAAATTCTATGATAGATTAAAATTGGATATGGATTGCTCGATCTTATCTAGGAACCAATATTTTAGTTCATTGATTCCATTCAACCTATCTATATTTTAAAGTTCCTCCTCAACCTCAAGAAACACCTAATACATCATTAAATGAAGACTTCCTTGTTCAGCTTCAGATCCTAGTATTTGGGAAGTAATTTATAACAAATCAGCAAAAGACACATTTAGTTGAAAATATAGGAAAGGGATCATCTCCTTCTTTGAATTGATGAACTACTATTTGAAAAACATCTCATTCCAACTAGGAAAACTCCTATCTATCTCCCTATATAGAAACAAATCCTATAACCAAGGATTCATACGACATTATTCCAAGTTATTTCCTATACAAATTCAAAAAATCAACTAGGAAGTCCTAAGCTAGGGTATGGATATCATGGTTTCTACTCAATCAATCTCTAGGTTCACCATTTAATGGATTAGTGATTCCTTCTGAATTAATTTATTTTGTGATTGTGTGTGATTGATGAAGTTTCATACGAATCTCCACATTGTTTGTAAGTTCACTTTGTTATACAAAGCCACATATGATTCCATGATATACATTTCTTTAATTATACGCTCGTACTCTTAGAAGGTCACGAGTATTCAAAATTAGTATTGATAATTTATATTTTAAATTTCAGGGTGAATTTATATTAAATATTTAAAATGAACATTTTAACGTATATTGGGATAAATATATAGATTCATATAGTATGAATACATATTTGTAAGTATATATTATAAATTAATAATCTTCTATATATTTGAATGAGTGAATACATACATATTGTTTTTAATGTTTATTAGAAATTTTATATATGAAATTTAATTCTAAAGGGAAACATTAAAAATACCATAAAATTTTATAATGAAAATTCATATTGAAATTTTACCCAAAACATTTGTAATAAAAAATTTAAATGTATAGTTCTTATACACTATATAAAAATTCCATCGTTGTAGTGAAAATTTATGTGTGATAGTTAGTTTTAAATAGAGACTTTAAACAATCCATTATAAATATTTACTGTGATAATTTCCATTTTCTAATATAAATTTTTACACTATATAAATAATGAGCCTATTTATAATTTTAATTTTATTCTCAACATTAGTGAAAAAATTATATTTAGAATATATAAATATAATTTCAAAAAAATATACAATATATATATATATTAGATAAATAAGTGCTGATATTTATGTAAAGACATGGAATTTCCATGAAAATGTATTCTTAAATATGTGGGAATTTTACGAGTCCACGAAAACTGACGATGCATGATTCTAAGGCCCGGTGTGCCTGGAATCAATTTCTGATGTTTTGTTTAGGTACGTTTAGTAAACGTATGAGCGATATTTTATAACTTTTGAAATGGTGCTCAGAATTGAAATCTGAGGGCACAGTTGAACTCGCAGCGCTGGTATTCACATAAGGAGACTTTTACTTCGACGGCAGTGGGTTGAGTATAAAAGATAGATTTTGGGTTCTCATGGAAAATAATAAAATAAAGTGTGCGTCACTTTATTTTATTTGAGCCTCCAAGTGAGTGTTGGGTGGTTAAAACCTCCCCTTGGAAGTTGGAGGTGGGGCCACTACACCTTAACCTCCCATGAGAGGTTATGGTGGTGTGGCCCACTCGAACTCAGCCTCCAATGTGAGGATAAATGAGGTGGGGACCACCCGGGCTCTTATCCCCTTGAAACTCCCAATTAAAGTGGAAGAAACTCTCAAGATCCAATTAATATAGGGGAGCCTCTTCAAATTCTCTTTATTTAATTCGTTCCAACCTTTCACATTAATTAAGGGGAGCCTACCTAATTAATTAGTCAATTTGAATAATTTTCCAACAAATTAATAGGAGATTACAATATATTATTTTCTTGGATTATTCACTTTGGTGGAGCTTGGAAAGAGGATAACATGGGAGAAAAGGAGAAATCCAATGAAGAACACCCCTGCCAATGAAGAATGAAGAACGAAGGAAGTCGGTGCTTCTTCGAATTCTTCCTCGAAGCTTCTACCGCCATGAGACATCTTCGACGACCAACTTATGCAACTCCGTCAACGAACGATGAACGTCAAATCAAAGGTAGGGGGATTAAATTCATTTGAGTGCCTTGTTCTTTCCTCTTTTTTGGATAATGAAGGTTGTTGAGCTTCATTTTTATGAATCGTTCACTATCACCATAAACGTGGAGGATATGTGCCAATCTAACATGGCCCGACATCCTCTATCGATTTTCCTTCTTGTGGAATTCTATGGAATGGAGACGTAACAATGATGAGGTGATGAAGGTGGCGATGAAAAAGGCTGCGCTACCCATGGAATCTGCAAATTACACTGCCCCCGTGACGCTTCAGTGATCTTGGATGAACACGGTCGGCCCACGCCAACCCGAGTTGTGCCAAACCGTCCAGCCCGCAGCCTTCCCGTGCACCGCGCGCCCTGCCCGGTGCCCTGACAGCTTTCTCGCACCCCGTGAACCCTTCCCGTGGCCTGCCCGGCGCCCCTTCGGCTTGCCCAAGCCGCCACTCGGCCTGCCTGTCCCACTGCTGGCCTGACCGACATCCTCCCAGCCGACATGCCGGCTTACCCGGCGCCCTGCCCGACTGCCACCCAGCCTACCCAACCGCACCCCAGTTCCTGGACGAACTGGCTAAGCCACACTGGCCTCTCGAGCCGACCCATAACGTCCCACGTGGCATCGCTGGCCGAACCGACCTCGGCGTCCGGACCAAGCCACCTACACGGCGACCTCCGGGCCGATCCTCCCTCGCTGTCTGCTGGGTCGAGCCCAACGGACTGGGCCGAACCAAAAAGACTGGCCCACCCAATGGGCTGGGCCAGACCCAACGGGTCTGACTGGGTTGACCCAGACCCGGTAGGCCCAGACGGGGTTGGACCGGGTTGGTCCTATCAGATCGGACTGGACCCGGGCCCACTACTACCCCTTGATTTCTTTGGCCATATCATTAGCACCAGATGATTGTTTGACGAACTTTCAGCGGTGCTGGCTCTCTTGGAATGCGATGGTAATTTTGAGTATACCCCACTAGAGTTTGAGGTTTAGTTGAGTTACGGTTAGGTTGGAACGTACATGAATCCAACCGGGACCTCAGGACTAAAAAGCTAATAACTCACAGACCGAGCGTCCGTTTGACGCGTCTATTGCGTTGAGACCCCTATGATGATGTGGAACTTTGAGATACTTTTACGTGGTACTTCATGATAGTTGGAGTATCAACCAACAGCTTGTGGAGATGATATTCCAAAGACGAGCATGCATTTGTATGGTAACCTAGTAGCTGGCCGAGACTTGATAGGTACTGATCGAGCGACTCGGAGTGACTCGTATGGCCAAGTGGGGAGCGTCTGGTTGTGGTGGAAGATCAACGACTGAGGAGCGCCTGGTTGTGGATGCAGACCCGTGGTTCTCGACTAGAGGAGTACCTCTGTAGGCTATGAGAGGGAGAGGCTGGTTGTACCGGCATACCTATAGTGGGGAGCACCTCTGTGTGACACATCAGACCCATGGTACTCGATAAGAGGAGTACTTCAGTAGTACGAGGTTAGTGGGAAGCACCTCTCTGTGACGTAGTAGGCCCACTGTACTCGACAGAGGAGGAGTTCTCCAGCAGCCAAGGGTTCAGATTGATACTATCCCTAGAGTAAAATCCTTGGTGAGCTGAGTCAGTAACTTTTGTGTTTACCTCATGATTAAGATGCATTACTTAGTAACTTAGGTATATGTTTGGGCATATACCTAAGTGACATTATCTGTTGATTTAATACTTTTTGGTTTATCCTTGTTAGATTTTGTGAGACCTTGAGGGTCTCGGGGTCCCTATTGAGTATCGTTATACTCAACCCTCCACGGGCTATGCCCGCACCTCATTGTGTTGGTTGAATACAATAGACAATGATGACTGAGGATCAGAGTATCTGGAGAGGACGATACCCGAACGTAGACCTTACAACAAGTCGGTACACAGAGGATACTGACAGACATGGAGTGCTGAGATGGAAAATCTGTACCTACCCTTTAGGTAGGAATTCCCAGAGGACGACCCAATAGCTGCTTTACCTTTTTTCAGTTGTGCTTGTTTTTCAGTTGCACTTGTTCTTTCCTGTTGGGCTTGTATTTCCGACCCCTTTTACTTTTCAGCATTCATTGGTATACAGTTTTGCTTAGTTTTTTACTTTGAACTCATACTCTATTGTGTGTGTTTAAACTTTATAAAGGAAATTCCTTCCCAGTTTCAGGGATTTACTCATTTGGTGCTATTCGCCATCCACTAGCCTATGGATGGTGGGCTTGGGGTAGCCACGACACGGGCCCTGGGGGACGGGTCATGATAAATTGGTATCAAATAAGTCGGTTCTATCGTAGAAATTAGGACTCTGATATTTCTTTTCTATTAAGCAACAGGGTTAAGGGTACTGAGTGTGGTTTTCAGTTCAGGGAGTCTAGTGATGGTGCGGTGGCTGACGTATCCATACACCAGGGCCCTGACTGATGAATTCTGACTCAGGGCACGAAAACACTTATTGCATATGTGCTCCCAAATTTTTTTCTTTAAGTCATCTCAACCATGTCAGCTCACAAGGTATAATATTTTGACCATTTCACATATGTTTCTTTCAGGATACCTCCTTGTGGATGGTCAGTTAGAGCCTCAAGAGTCGTACACATAGATAGCCCACCGAGCAACCAGGCCATGGTGGAGGGCCCTTTACCAGTAGAGGCAGCAACAATTCCACTCCCTGTTGGGCCACCGATGCCACCATCCCCAGCAATCTACGATGCACGCCGCATGATCATGTTGCATGAGTTCCAGTGCCATAGGCCAACTAGGTTTAGGGGAGAGACGGGCTTGTAGCTAGCTGAGGATTGGATGGAGGATATGGTGAGAGTCTTCAGACTGGTAGGGACACCAACCGACTTCATGGTGATTCTTATTTCCAGCCTTCTACAGGAAACAATAGGCAGATGGTATAGACTAATGCTCCAGGTGCACGACAAGATGATGCTACTCTGGGCTGACATTGAGAGCCTATTTCGGACGGAGTTTGTCCCAGCCACACTACATGTGGTGCAGATACATGAGCAACTGCATCTATAGCTGGGTAGTATGACAGTGGGATAGTACTGATCGAGGTTCACCTACCTCTCATGCTACTCCACAGATATGGTATGAGACCCATTCTTTAGGGCCCGAACCTTTGAGCAGGGGCTCAGGCGATAGATAATAACTTTAGTGATCTCAATCATCATTCTGACGCAGGTGAGGGTGTTGGACTGAGCCCTCTTAGTGGAGGGTTTACTTACTGAGTAGTCACCAGGAGCGAGACCCACCACTAGTTGACATGCAGCAGATTCTTCTACAGCTGGAAGTAGATAGATGACCCAATGGTCCAAGAGGACCAGACCTATAGGTGGACGACCGCATGACTCGGGATCAGTTGTGAGAGGCACCCTATGTGGAGACGGACTTACCAGGAGTGGGAAGTGTTACTCATGCGGCAGGCATGGTCACATGGCTCATGACTGTCTGACCCGCCATTCATGTGAACACTAGACAGTCGAGGTACCTCTCAGGAAGAGGCATATATTCGATCGAGGTGGTACGCAGGGAGCAGGAGAACATGGCAGAAGAGATGTCCACATAGCTGGTGGTGGTCGACGTTTCGAGGTGTTACCACCACCACCATTAGGTGGTCCACCCTACCCACAGGGAGCAGGTGGACAAGAGAGATCTCATCTCCAGGAAGCTGAGGGCTATGACCCTGGCGCTCTAGAGATGATTCTAGGTACGATCTGTGTATACTCCACCATAGCTGCAGTTCTTATAGACACAGGTTCCAGTAACACTTTCATAGCCACTTCCCTTGTTCGGAGTTCGGAGATTCCGACAGAGCTATTGGATCTATCCTTACGTATAGAGATTCTTACGGGAGTAGACTCAATGATTACACACTAGTGATGGTAGTGTGAGCTTATTCTAGGATGTGACAGTTTCGACTAGGATCTCCTTGTACCGGCGTCGAGGTCTTACGATGTTATCTTGGGTATGGACTGGTTATATACAGTCCATGCTCAGATCGAATGTATTAGGCTCAAAGTATGATGTGTTCACATTGATGGGACAAGGTTTACCTTTACTAGATAGAAGGAATCCCTTACAGCACATGACAGACTTACTCGGAGGAGGGTGCATCCGATCACTAATCAGTTGTCTTGCCTTACCGTTGGAGCAGTTGATGTGGAAAGTCTGACTTATCCTATAGTGGTGGATCAGTACGTGGATGTTTTCCCTGATGATGTCCAAGGTCTACCTCCTTACAGAGAGGTGGACTTCTACATTGAACTGTACTTTGGGATGACACTGATATCTACCCCAGTGTATCAAATGGATCCCGTGGAGCTTCGCGAACGGCAGGTACAAATATAGGACTTGAAGGGCAATGGATTCATCCGGCCCAGTGTTTCTCCCTAGGAAGCCTCGATTCTGTTCACCAAGAAGGCGGATGGGAGATTGAGGCTTTGTGTCGACTACCGTCGCCTGAACCAGGTCACCGTGAAGAACAGGTACCCAATTCTGAGGATTGACGACCTCTTTGATCAGCTAAAGGGAGCACAATGGTTCTTGATGATAGACCTCATATCACGCTATCACCAACTTAGATTTAGAGATGAGGATGTGCAGAAGATGTCCTTCAGGTGTGGGTACAACAACTACGAGTTCTTGGTTATTCCCTTCAGCATAACCAATGCTCCATTAGTGTTCATGGGACTCATGAATAAGATCATCCATCCATACCTCGATCGCTTTGTCATAGTCTTCATCGACGACATTCTGATCTACTCGACTACTGAGGAGAGAATTCCTATCATTTGCGAGTAGTACTGGACACACTCTGAGAGAATTATCTTAATGTAAAGCTCTCAAAGTGCCAATTTTGGATCTAAGAGGTTCAATTTTTGGGACATGTCATCTCGGAGGCTGGAGTTGTAGTGGATCAAGTGAATATTGAGAAGGTACTTGCTCGGGAGGCTCCCATGAGTGTGACAGAGGTACATAGTTTTCTGGGTTTGGCTGGTTACTACTGTAGGTTCTTCCCAGACTTCTCCAGAGTTACGACACCACAATCAGCCTTGACAAAGAAGGGGCAACCCTTCATGTGGTCGGAGAGATTCCAGCAGAGCTTTCAGGATCTAAGGTATAGGCTGAATAGTGCCACAATCTTGAGGCCTCCAGAGGAAGGCGTAGAGAACATAGTCTTCTACGTTGCATCGAGGACCAGACTCGGGTGTGTCTTGATGTAGGAGTGAGCATTGATCGCTTATGGTTCTCTTCATCTGAGACAACATGAGTAGAACTATGCCACCCATGACCTGGAGTTATCAGTAGTGGTCTTCGCCATGAAGATGTGGCAGCACTATCAGATGGGGGAGCATTTCACAGTATATTATTACCACAAGAGTCTCAGGTATATCTTATCTCAGAAGTACATAAACCTAAGACATCAACGTTGGATTGATTTTTTCTAGGACTATGACTTTGAGATAGTCTATACTCCTACAAAGGGAAACATTGTTGTAGATGCACTCAGTAGAAGGTCTGGTATATGGCTATTAGGTGAGGTGACAGAGCAGCTGGTTGCTTTATAGACATCCTTTGTAGATAGAGATGGAGCAGCCTTCTTTCAGTCTCTTATAGTCACTCCCCCACTTCTTCAGTGAGTTAGGGAGGCACAACATGGGGATGTTGACTGTGAGACACGACGTGGTCAGATATCCATAGGACATGCACCTGATGGATTTTCTGAAGGTGGGGAGCATGTCAACCTCTTCAGAGGACATACTACAGTGCTAGTGTCACTTTAGGAGGAAGTTTTGAGGGAGTTCCAAACATCCCCTCTAGCGGTACATCCAGGAGTGGTGAAGATTTACCAGGACCTTTTACAACAAAAGAGGTTTCTATGTATGAAGAGGGAAGTACCAATGTTTGTCTCTCGATGCCTCACATGTTAGCAAGTGAAGGTGGATCACCAGGTACTAGTAGGCTTGTTCCAACCGTTAGAAGTCCCAAATTGGAAGTGGGATGGGATATCCATGGACTTCGTCACAGGTCTTCCATGTACATCTAGGGGTCACGACTCAATTTGGGTAATCGTCGATCGACTCAACAAGTCTTCCCACTTCATACCGATCAGAGAGCAGGGTTCAGTAGAGAGCATGGGATGCCCCTACATGCAAGATATTGTGTGTTTACATGGTATACCTTCGACGATTGTCTCTGACCATGATACACGGTTTACTTCCCGGCTATGGAAGGGGTTGTAGGAGGATTTTGGGATACAACTTCATTTGAGCACCGCCTTCCATCCTTAGATAGATGGCCATACTGAGAAGAAAATTCATACTCTCGAGGACACGCTCCGTGTATGTGTCCTCGGCTTTAGCCACAGCTGGGAGGATCACTCACCTTTGGTGGATTTTTCCTACAACAATTTCTATCACTTCACCATAGGGATGTCACCTTTTGAGGCATTGTATGGGTGACCTTGTAGATCAACCTTGTACTGGACAGACCCAAGGGAGTAAGTACTAGTGGGATTAGAGATGGTACGGGCTATCACAGAGAAAGTGCAGATTATCCAGGAGCGGACGATGAATGCAGAGAGTGGGAAGAAGTCATATGCGGACAGGAGGCAGAGACCTCTAGAGTTCGTGGATGGCGACCAAGTCTTTCTACGGGTCTCACCCCGATGAGGTTTACAGATATTTGACAGAGGCGGAAATGTATCTCTGCAATTCATCGGACCTTTCCAGGTCCTTAGTAGAGTGGGCTAGGTGTCTTACCACCTTGCTCTTCCACCTCAGTTGCACTGGGTGCACGACGTCTTCCAAGTATCCTCATCGAGGAGATACATGCACGACCCTTCTCATATCATTGACCATGGGGATCTAGACATTGATGATGGGGCAACTTTTACAAAGGTTCCAATTGAGATTGAGGATCGAAAATAGGAGGTACTTTGTGGATGGTCGATACCTCTGGTGCACATATTTTGGCAGCATGGGAACCTCTAGAAGAGCACATGGGAGCGGTAGGCTCAGATGTGTGCTTAGTACCCCCATTTTTTCCCCTAGTTTGAGTTGTAGCTTATGAGGACGTAAAGAACCGAGGTGGGTAGAATGTAAAAACCCAAAATTTCCATGGAAAGTATTTTCTTAAATACATGTGAATTTTAAGAGTCCGCAAAAATTAAGGGTGTGTGATTCCGAGGCCCGATGTGCCCGGAATCAATTTCTGAAGTTTCATTCAGGTACGTTCAGTAAACATATGAACATGATTTTGTAGCTTTTGAAACAATGCTTGGAATTGAAATTTTAGGGCACCGTTGAACTTGCAATGTTGGTATTCGCTTAAAGATACTTTCACTTTGACAACAGTGGGTCGAGTTCAAATGTTATATTTTGGGTTTTCATGCAAAATAATAAAATAAAGTGTGCATAACTTAATTTTATTTGAGCCGCCAAGTGAGTGTTGGGTGGTTACAACCTCCAATTGGTAGTTGGAGGTGGGGCCACCACACCTTAACCTCCCATGAGAGGTTATGGTGGTGGGGCCCACCCGAACACAACCTCCAATGTGAGGATAAATGAGGTGGGGACCACTCGGGCTCTTATCCCCTTGAAACTCCCCATTAAAGTGGAGGAAACTCTCAAGATCCAATTAATATAGGGGAGCCTCATCAACTTCCTTTTATTTAATTTGTTTCAATCTCCCCTATTTAATTCGTTCCAACCTTTCACATTAATTAAAGGGAGCCTACCTAATTAATTAGTTAATTTTAATAATTTGCCAAAAAATTTATAAGATATTACCATCTACTATTTTGTTGGCATATTCACTTTGGTGGAAATTGGAAAGCGAATAACTTGGGAGAAAAAGGGAACTACAATGAAGAATGCCCCTCCCAATGAAGAACGAATAATGAAGGAAGTCGATCCTTCTTTGACTTCTTCCTCGAAGATTCAACTATCATGAGACGTCTTCGACGACCAACTTCCGCAACTCCGTCAATGAACGACGACCATCGAATAAAAGGCAGGGGGATTAAAATCATTTGAGTGCCTTGTTCTTTCCTCCTTTTCGGATAATGAAGGTTGTTGAGCTTCATTCTTATGAATCATTTACTATCACCATAAATGCAGAGGATACATGAAAATCTAACATGTCCCAACATCCTCTGTTGATTTTCATTCTTGTGGTGTTCTATGACATGGCGACGTAACAACGACGAGGAGACGAAGGCAGCGACGACAAAGGTTGTGCTACCCATGACCTTTGCAAATTACGCTGCCCTCGCGGCACTATGGTGCTCCCGGCCGAACACCGCCGGCCCGCGCTGGCCCGAGCCCTGCCTAACCGGCCTACACCCTCCCCGCGCGGCCTGCTCGTGGCCTCCCTTGCCCCGTCGGCCCTGCCCGACATCCCGCCGCCTGCCCGCGCCCCGCATGGCCTACCTGAGGCCTACCCACGACCCGCGCGGCCTTCCCGGCAGCTTGACGCCTTTCCCGTGCCCCGCTCGGCCTACTGGCGGCCTACCCGTGCCCCGCGTGGCCATCCTGGCGCCCGACCGTCCTGCCCGCGGCCCACACGCCCTGCCCGCTGCACGCACGCCCTGCCCGCGGCCTGCCTGTCGCCCCGCCGGCTTCCCCGGGCTGTCCCTCGGCCTGCTCGGCCGCCTGCTGGCCTTCTCGGCACCCTCCCGACCGACTTTCTTGCCTCCCCGACGCTCTGCCTGGCCGCCACCTAGCCTACCCGACTACGCCCTGATTCCCGGCCGAACCGGGCGAGCCGCACCGGCCTCCTGAGCTGGCCCTTGGCATCCCACGTGGCATCACTGGACGAACCGGCCCCGGACTTCGGACCGAACCGGCTACACGGCGACATCCGGGCCTATCCTCCCTTAATGTACGTTGGATTGGGCCTAGTAGTCCAAGCTGAACCTAAAATGCCAGCCCGCCCAATGGGCTGGGCCAGACCCAACAGGTCTGACCGGGTCGACCCCGACCGGGTCGGTCTGACCAGGTCAGACCGGACCTAGGCCCACTACCACCCCTTTCTTTCTTTGGCCATATATTTGGCACCAGATGACCATTTGACATGCTATTAGTGGCGTTGGGTTTCATGGAGCGCAACTGTACCTTTTAGTATAACCCACTAGGGTTCCAAATTTTGTTGAGTTATGGTCATGTTGGATCGAGCACGAATTCAATCGGGCCCCAGGACTAAAAAGCTAATAACTCATAGACTGAGCATCCGATTAACGTGCTGTCTATTGCGTTGAGACTCCTATGATGAGACAAACCTTTGAGATAATTCTACGTGAAACTTCGTGATCGTTGGAGTTTCGAGCAGCAGTTTGTAGACCGGATCTTTCTGAGACGAGTAGACATTTGTGCAGGAACCTAGTAGCTGGCTGGGACATGACGACTGCTGATTGAGAAACTCAGAGAGACTCGTATAGCCCAGAGGGGAGTGCCTTGTTGTGGCAGCATACCCACGGCAGAGGAGCCCCTAGTAGTGGCGGCATACCCATGATACTTGACAGGAGGAGTACCTCAACATGTTATGAGGGGGAGCGCCTAGTTGTGGCGGAATACCTATAGTGGTGAGTGCCTCTGTGTGATGTAGCAGACCCAGAGTACTCAACAAGAGGAGTACCATAGTAGTCCAAGGTTAGTGGGAAGCACCTTAGTGTGACACAACAGACCCATGATACTCGATAGAGGAAGATTTCTCCAGCAGCCGAGGGTTCAGATTGATACTATCCCTATAGTAAAATCCTTGTTGATTTGAGTTAGTAACATTTGTGTTTACCTCATTGTTGAGATGGATTTCTTGGTAACATATTCATATGTATAGGCATATACCTATGTGAGGTTATCTGTTGATTTCATACTTTGTGGTTTATCCTTGTTGGATTTTGTGAGACCTTGAGGGACTCAGGGTCCCTATTGAGTATCTTTATACTCACCCCTGCACGGGCTATTCCCACACCTCATTGTGTTGGTTGCAGACGACGGACAATGCTTACTGAGGATTAGAGTGGCAGGACTGGATGCTACCCGGAGGTAGACCTTACGATGTGTCGGTAAACGGAGGAGACTAACGGATGTGGAGTGATGAGGAGGCTATATATACCTACCCTTTAGGTAGGAATTCTCAGAGGATGACCCAGTAGCTTCTTTAATTTTCTTCATTTGTACTAATTTTTCATTTGTACTTGTTCTTTCCTATTGGTCTTGTATTTACGACCCCTTTTACTTTTCAGAACTCCTTTGTATATTGTTTTTCATAGTGTTTTACTTCCACCTCATACTCTGTTGTGTGTTTTTACACTTTATAAAGGCAAGACCTTCCCAGTTTTAAGGATTTACACCTTTGGTGCTAGTCTCCATCCCCTGGCCTATGGAAGGCGGGCTTGGGGTAGTCATGGCACAGGCCCCGGGGGACGGGTCGTGAAAATTTAAATTAATTTATATCATTTCAACAAAATTAAAACATTAATATCTCAAACCAATTCATTACCCCAATGTACAAAAAACAAAAGAACAAAATAATGTTATGAAATAATATTGAAAAATAATATTTCCTTATAAAAATATTTTTTATTTTATTTAAGATATATTTTTATTTTTCTATTTTTAATATTCTATAACAATTTTTTTTAAAATTTTATGAGTAATGTTGATTTATGATTCTATTTCTACATTGGAAACATGGCCTTTATTTTTCATGTGATTAAGAAGAAAATATTTTTTTCTATAAAATTTATAATAAATGAGGATATTCAAGCGTGTGTCTTCTTCTAGGTGGCCGGACATCCAACCATCAACCCGACTCTTATGTTCTTACCACAGTATGAGAGGAGAATTTTATATAAAATATATTATTTACTTATAATCTAGAATCTATAAATGAAATAATTAATAATAAATATATTTATTATTTTTTTAATTTCATTGAACATAAACTCAAAAAACCCTTATTTATCCTAAAAAATATTAAATATAATGAGATTGACTTAATTATTATAAATGTAGTTATAAAATTTAATCAATTTTCAACCAATCACATGTATATATAATGATAAAAAAATAGTAATAAAATAGTGTGTATGGATAAAATTTTGTAAATGAAATTAAGGACATAAAGAAATAATTTTTTTTTTTATTTGAAAAATGTTTTTTATAAGTTAATGAATAATGTATTAACAAAAATAAATTTTTATATGGATAACCATAATTTATTTATATGATGCATTTAAATTCTATATATTAATGTTAAATAAAAATATCACTTAAAAATAAAGTATACATGTAAAAAACAAAACTCATAGTAACACATAAGATAATTTTTTCCTAATTATTACCTTCAATATTTAATCTAAATTATATTTGATTATGAAAATATAAAAAATTATTATTCTATTAATATACACATGTTGTATATCAAATAATTTCATGATTTAGTGCACTTAAAATTATATACATCGTGTTAAAAAAATTAAGTGAAATATATATTTTATTTATGATTAGACGTGTTTATAAATTTTCATCGATGTGATTTTATTCTAGCGGTGCTACATTGACTATTATGTCCCCTATAAGGGATTAGGAATAGTAAATATACAATCTATTCCAATATATTATCTGAAATACAATAATAAATAATGATAAGATGATTATAGTCACATGAAGAGTGAAATCAAGATGATATGAAATGACAACTGATAATGGAAAAAAAACCAAGCAAGGAAGAAGTAATGAATTCATGATATAACATGATTCATACAATTATTCTCTACCATTAATGACCATAACACTACCAAAATAACATGTTTTATATGTTTTCAGTAAAAATTTGTCTTATTATACAATCAAGAAAATAAATATGTTGGATGAAAAATATGAAGAAATGAAGGGAGAAAGGAATAATTATAGGCATGAACAACATACCAAAGTTTGGTGGTCCTTTTATTGCTCTTAGTAGGATGAATATGATGCTCTTTGATCTATGATTATGTGAAAAACAAACCCCTCATATAGATCTACATAAAATCACTGAATTAGAATCATTGACATTATTTTTATTTGGGGATGGAATGGGAAGTCCACTAAGAGAAATATACCAATAGCATCTTGGTGGGACTCTGAGATTCATCTCAAATTTCTCTCCAATGATATATGAGAGGAACTATTTAGGGTATCCGTAAAACTTTATGAGAGAAATAATAAAGGATAACAATTGATTGATTAAAATATTTAAATAATGTATTATGGGGAATTATTTCCCTAAAAATCATCGGTGGTGTAACAATATGGGAAAACTATCAAGATTCACAGGAATGTCTTAACAACCTAAGCACCAAAGTTATGAAAATACATGTCATTAATACACTATAATTAATTATTAATTACATAAAATAACACTTAATACAACACAAATGATAATTAATCCTAGTTTGTTTGGGTGATTAAGTAAATAGTATGACAATTTGAATATGTGATACAACTACATTATAATATAAACTCTTCAACATGTTATTATATTCCACAAATATTCTAAAACATCAGGGGTTAACTTTGGTATAAATATTAGATAGGGGTATTCTATAAATAAAGTAACGGAATAAAAAAATCCATGAATTTGGTAAACATATACATGTAATCTAAGAGGCATATCATGGTAGCATATGGCGTGAGAAACATAACCATGAATAATGAATCATGATATAAAATTATTACATAAATAAAATATGGAAATGTTGAAAAAAAACATGACATTGTAAACATAGGTCAAGGATAAATACTAAAACATCATCAAATAATGGACGAAGTCCCATAATGATTTAGGTTTACTCTATAATCCCATACCAGATATCTCATTAGATGAAAACATTACCCAATGTATTGGGGTGCTATCTTGATGTTCCCATAGTAATATGTAAATGCTCTTGTGTTCCACATAGATCATTAAACATAATAATCATATTTTATTACATATAAAACTAAGATTAACGTTTTTGCGATATATAAATTGATTTACCCAATCAGTGCATAATAAATATATTTAGGTTAATATCCTTGAGTGGATGTGGGAAAATTATTCACTACCCAAATGATTGGCATTGAAAATTGAAGGATAATTTTCGTAGCATAATGGATGAATATAAAATTGAATGGGAGGGATTAATGAGAGGGAAATGGTCCTATCATTACTTGGAAGTCATATGTTTTTTAAAAGGGATTTTGGAGAATACAACTCAATATGAAAAATATGAAACAATTCATAACATAAATGATATTCTCAGATAATGTAGATTAGGAGAGGGTCACAAACATTGAGAGGGGGATTATGAAATATTGGGAGGAAATTCTTGAGAGTTTGGGGGAAAATTGGTAAGGATATAGAAATGGAATTAAAAGGTAATATCTCTCCTTAAGAGTTTTTAGTGATGAAAAATGGGAGGTCGATTTAGTTTATATAGAAAAAGCGGGAAGATATTGTATTAAATTTCTAAACATAGGTTTTAGAAAATATTTGATAAATAAATAAAACAAAAATCTTCCAATTGGGGTTTCCAATGGTTTCTAATAAAGTGGAGTTGTTTTTTATCATAAAAATTTATGAACTTAGATACTCAATATTATTCCCTTAGTGATGTGGAAGGGAGTCGTGTTTATAATGAATAGATTTTACAACCATAAATTTTAATATTGATTTACTAGGATTCATTATGGTTTTATATATTTAATCAAATAACCTCAAATATTTTTATATGAGAAATATAATTTTGGGGTTTGATACCCTTTATTGTATTTATTATTTAGCTTTTGATATTTTTTTGATTTCATAATACATACAATGTAATTATAAATAATTTATTTTTTTCTGAAAATTTTTTACGTCTTAAAAAGTTATGTAAAATTCACCATTGGATAGTTTTAGTGTGTTGATTAAAAAAATATTATTTTACCAAAATAATTCTCCAAATATGAAAATATTAAATTTTAAATCAAAAATCACAATTTATTAAAAAATTATTGTTTTTAGTAATATTTTTCATCCCTTTTACCAATTACACTTGACTTCATAATTGTTTTTTCATTTAGATATAATAAATATTATTTAATATCAATATTTTATTATATCATCATTTACACAAAAAACTATTTAATTCATAAAATATAGTTTTTAATTGAAACTATTTATTCCTAAAAATATATTTGTATTTATTCATAACAAAATTAAATTTTTATCAAACTCATTATTTAATAATTATAATATTATTTTTAAATAATTAAAGAATATAATAATTTTTTGTATAAATATTATATATAAAAATTAAAACTATTTGGATCTGTATACAGAACCCTTAATTACACCACCGAATACACTAAAGGTAAGGTGAATAATGGTGAGATTTTTTTTAGGTTGGTTCAATATAGATGTTTTGGGTCATGATCCCAATGAGGTCAAATTTATCCCATGAATGATTTCTATCATGATTTAGTTGTTCACTATCAGATTGTTCTTAGATAGAGGAAAAATCATGTGATTTAATATCCCTTGAAATCTATGATAAATGGGCTTTATACGGTATGATTTTATTGGTAGAGGTCATTACTTCCTCCTTCTATGCCAATTATACTTTATCATAATATTTAATATATAATCACCATAATGGTCATTATACAACGCCTATATTATCAATGTATAGGATGAATAATGGTATTTTAAAACCTAACCCATTATAATAGTTCATTGTAGTGATTGTGTTTTCTATAACTACATTGTGTAATAATACATTTATTAAATAAAGGTAATTTCATATATAATTTTATGGTCATTATATTCTTACCCCATTTAGAAATATCACTATGAAAATATTAATTTCATAAAATAAAATAGATGAGTTAACATCTATTTCATCGTCGATTTTGGTTCAGATGTTGTTTCCCCAAACTTGTTGTTCTGAAACAACACTTTATCCAAGTGTGTTACCTTAATTCATAGAACACTGTCTCCATGATTTATAATTTTAATTGGATTCTCCTAATACTAAAGGTCATGATCCAAAGTTACCACATAATCATTTAGTACATGTTACATATCTAATACTTACATCCACAAGAGGTATATGTAGAACTCATCATGTATTTGAGATAGGTTGGTTGGGAATGTCAGTCGATATGCATCAAATTTTATGTGACCTTGGATCTCAGAAGGGATGAAATATCTTAGACTATAATTTCCATTATTCCTAACCATCACAACTTTATACCAATGTTATATATGAATGAATAATATTTCTCAAACCTCAAAATCAGGATCACATCAATGATTATATACATAGAGTTTCTACCAACATTTGGAATATTTCATATATTGTTGAATGGTTTGAACCATTTCTGTTGTCCCATAGACAAGATTATGTTCAATAAGATTCCTCTATTTAGGTTTAAACAAAATTGTAAAATATTGATACCTGTTACCATAAAGTGCCTCAAAAAATCCATATGAATACTATAATGAAAACTATTGCTATATGAAAACACTATGCGGGAATGGTTTTCATCCAAAAAATCCATAGGTATCTATTAAAAAAATTTATAGCATAGCTTCTAGTGACTGAATGGTCTGTTTGGACTATCCATCCATCTAAGGGCGATATGCTTTACTAAAAACCACACTATATTCAACACTTGCTGATGGATTCTACAGAAACAAACAATAAACCTCATATATCAGTCAGATGCAATTGAAAGTGTCACTCTATTCTATATTACCACATACCTTATGTATATATTAGCTATTTTGTAGAGAGATAAATCATCCAATAATGCAATCAAATACGATGAATTTTTAATGCGATGGACTACCAAATAGATGGAAGTTTTCCTTTCGGTGTCTTGGGGATTCAATTGAAAAAATACATGGTTATGTTTTCCCATATTTATACTATTAAAACAAATTGTTTTACCATTCCCATTGAATTTTATTGTTCTGACTTCAAATTTTTCTATTCCTAGAAATAAGATATAAACATTACATTCTCCCTCATAATGATATCTCGCTAGTATTTTTTCTTAAAATACATATACATCTTTGTGCATCGATGATGAAAATATAATTATTATCTATTTGAATCATCCAAATGATCCCTCTTCAATTCTAGTTTTTATGATACATATATCCATATTCCAAATTAGATTAATCTATTCAATAAATGTTTAAATCCAAAATATTTTCTTTATTATAATGTATAAACTCATCCTATTTTTGGGATTCCATTATATTTTTCAGGAAGTCATGGTTGAGTTTTTTAATAAGAAATTTATGATGAATAACCATTTATTATTCCCATGTCCATCATTTACATGTCCAAGAAGATTTGATCCCTTTTAATATTTATCATGGATAGGGTTGAGGGATCTTGGCTTACTCAGAGCATTATCCACATTATTCCATCCTAGTATGGTAGTGGAATGAATAATCATAATCCCTGATCTGATCTAATCACTTTAATTTTTCAGATTAATCTACTTTAGTGTTTATATACACTTAATTTTTTTAGATCCATTTATTTGTCTCAAATATCTCTTTAGAATTAATGCTATCAAAAATTTAATACCCAGATTATTAAATCAAATTTTAGATAATGATTTGGGTATTTATACTCCTGGATATTTTGTTATTGGGTAGAATAAAATTTAACTTTTTCATCTTGCATGAGTACACCACCCAATCCCTTTTGGATGAATCATTGTAGAAAAAAACTTCCCTTTTGGTTGTTAATGTGAGAACATGTGTATTGATTATCATATTATTTAAAAAATTAACAATATCCATGATTTTATCAATTGAGACAAACATGAATCCCTTCTAATTAATATTGGTTAGTAGGATTGAAATTTATAAGTCATTTCTAAAAAATATACGATAATACCTAGATAATACAATGAATCTATGGATATCCATCATAGAAGATTTTTTGTTCCATCCTTCAATGGAATCTATTTTTAATGGGTCCAAATATATCACTTTTCTATTATTAACATACCCTAGGAATGACACATTCTCTAAAAAACTCAAACTCACAGTACTTTTGATACATCTTATCATTATGAAATGTCTTCTATAAAGTATATAATGTCTTCTCATATTCCTTTATGCTCTAAGAGTGTATAAAAATATCATCTATAAAGACTATTTTTTAAGATAATACCTGAAGCCCCTATTCATTAAATCTATTAATATTATTAGAGAAATAGTGAGTCCAAATGGAATTACTATGAAATCAAAGTTCCCAAAATTAATAGGAAAATTAGTCCTGGTGATATCCTCCTTATTTTATTTTACATGATAGTATCCCAAACAAAGATCAATTTTAGATAAATAATGGTATCCATTGTGACGACTTGTCCTCAGGACCCGTGCCATGACTTGCCCAAGCCCGCCTTCCATAGGCCAGGGGCTGGCGACTAGAACCAAAGGCGTAATCCCTATAAAAATGGAAGGCATTGCCTTTTAACCTGTAACACACACATAGTCTGAAAACAAGAAGTTGAGGCAACGAGTACTAAAATAGAAAATTAAGGTGTGCTAAAAGTAAGTGGGCCAGTATACAAAACCAACTGAACAACAAGTACAAGTACAAGTAAAAAGGGAAAAAAACTCCTGGATCGTCCACCTGGAAATCCAACATGAAGGGTAGGTACAGAACTCGATCAACTCGTCCCTGTGGTAAGTCTCGTCTAGTCTAGCTCTGAGTAGCCTCCGCCTGTCACCCTCATCCTCGATCACTACTGTATGTCGTCTGTACATAACACAACAAGGTGCGGGTGAAGCCCGTGCAGGTGCTAGTATAACAATACTCAGTAGGGGACCCCGAGACCCCCGAAGGTCTCCCAGAATCCCCAAAGTGTATACCACAAAAGAAAGATAAAATCATGAATTATCAAAAAACCCTACTTAGGTATATTCCTATACATATACCTAAGTTACCAGTCACAATCTGGCTCCAACTCTCAAGCCCAATCAAAACCCAGTACAAAAAGGAAGTAAGTCCAATCACATCGAAGATAATGATTGAAAACACAAGACTCATCTCACACAGGTATACATATGTCTTAGAGTGAGAGAGATGATCAGATGTAGTCACTGATTCATCTAAGCTATCAGACCTACACAAGATACGGGAACAACTAAGCTGTCGGTCCCACAAAGGATACATGACTAGCTACTCTGTCTGACCCACATAGGATACATGAATAAAATTTAGAACTATCAGACCCATGGAGGATCTCAGTACAGTAGTCATCACTGTCGAAACCATGTAGGATTAAGGTATAATAGTCATCGCTATCAAACCCACATAGGATTTGGGTACAGTACTCGTCGCAGTCACAGCCAGCCCTAGCATTCCCGCACAGAGCACACTCGATTCTGGGAGGGTCTGCTCCTCGATCCATGTGTCGATACATCAACTATCACAAAGTCCTGAGTTTATGTATCCCATAGTTCTGTCTCATTATAAGGAACCCAATGCGACAGACGACACATCAATCGGATGCCCGGTCTGAGAGTTATTGGCATTTCCGTTCCAGGGGACTGGTTGGATTTTACGCTCGATCCAACCCAGTTGTTTTCCAAAGTTGTCCAAAACTCACTTAGAGTATTGAAAAAGGACCCCTCGTCATTAGGGTCCTAGTTCCACAGCTGGTGTGTCGATCGGAATCATGGTCTAGAAGATATTCTCATTTAAGTGAAGTCGGGCCCGGCCTGTCAAGCCTAGTGGGCTGGTGGGTCGGCCAAACATGGCTTGGCGGGTCCGACCCAGCTGGGGGTCGGCTCGGCCCGGTTTGGCAGTTTCGACCCAACTGGGGGTCGGCCCGGACTGGTGGGGCATGGCCCACCTACGGAATCGGCCCGTGATGCAGCCTGTTCCGGTTCGCCCGGCGGCGACGCCTCTCCCCTTCCCGGCCGGACGTAGCCGGCCAGTTCTGCCCGCCTTACACGGCGCGCACTGTGGGTCGTGGTTCTTGCCAAGAAGTGCCTATGGGCACTGTGGTTTTCCAGCCCGACGGGTAGGTGGACGGCCGGTTCACCCAGTAGAGCGGCCGAAAGAAGTGGGCCACAGTCTTTTCCGCCGTGTGGCGCCTGCGGGCTGTGCGGTCCTCTAGCCTAGCCGGCAGGCGGCTGACCGGTTCGCCCAAAAAAGAATCTTGGAGATACGGGACACGGTCTCCCTCCGCGTGGCGCCTTCAGGATCCACAGTCTTTCAGTAGGCCGGCCGTTCGTCCTGCTGTTCGGCTCTACGGCGACCGACTCGGTCGGCTGCCTCCGCATGTCCACCACTACAAGACACCGCCACGGTCCTGCTGCCCTCTGCCCGGTCCACCATGTGGCGTGATGACCACACACTTCTTCATCCGCCTTGGTTCTTCTCTAGCATGGTGTGAGACACCATTCCCTTTCGGCATCGTATTGGATGTCATCAAATGGAAACAACAAAGGGGGAGGGTCTGGCCATGTTTGTGCTGTCCGAACCCTCATCGTTACATTGATAACAATCGGTACATCATTCCAAAAACATAACGATGTTGAATGGAGGGTAGAATCAAACATTAAAGTAACCCCTACCTCGTAATCAGTGCCTGTTCGGTGGAGTCATGGGAAGACGACGTCGTTCTGTTGTCGTCGAGAGGAGATGACGTTGTCATTGGCGACGTACTTCACAGGCGGCCTCTACTCCTCTAACGTGGATAGAGGTCGTTGGAGACGTTCTTTGTGTTCTTCATGGGAATAATACTTTTTTTTAATTCTCCAATGATTCCCAAGGTATTATGTCCAACCCAATAATATAAAATAACACCACTTATTAAAAGGATGGCCTAATGAATTCAAAGAGATTCAAATTCATTAAGTCACACCCATTAATTAAAAAGATGGGTTGGCTCATTAAATGGGAGGGAGGATATGAAGAGGCTCCAAATTAAATAAAGAGAGTTTAATACTCTTTAATTGGGGGTTCAAGGAGTTACAGGGGAGTTGAAGGGTTAGATGCTCATGTGGGCCCTACCACATTATATCCTCCCATGGGAGGTTATGTGGGGGTGGGCCCCACCTCCATCTTCCCTTTGGATAAATTAACCACCAATTAAATAAAAATTATGTCACATATAATTTTTGTTTAAATTATTATGAATTCCCAAAAATTAACTTCCAATCCTGAAAAAACACAACTACAGTGACTGTATCCTTAAGAGAATACCAGCGCTGCGAGTCTATCAGTGTCCTCAGATTTTAATTCTGAGCACCGGTTCAGAAGATATAAAATCACGTACGTACATTTACTGAACATACCCGAAGAAAACTTCATAAATTGTTTCCGGGCACACCAGGCCTCTGAATTTAGCGCCGTCAGAAACTACAGACTCGTAAAATTTCCAAGTATTTAAGAAAAAAAATTTCATGGAATTTATAGGTCTTTAAATTCTCCCCACCTCAGGGCTTTACATCCCCGTAAGATACATCACATACTAAGGGAACAAATGGGAGTACTGAGCACGCATCTAAGCCTCATACTCCCATATGCTCTCCTAGAGGTTCCCGTGCTTCTAGCGAACGCGCACCAGAGGACTCGACCATCCATGTAGGACCCGCTCCTGTCGATCCTCAATCTCCATTAGAACCTCCGTGAATGTCATCCCGTCATCGATGTCCTGCTCCCCTTGGTCGATGATATGGGATGGGTTGTGCACGTATCTTATTAGATGAGATATGTGGAAGACGTCATGCACCCGGTGCAACTGAGGTGGAAGAGCCGGGAGGTAAGCCACCTAACCTACTCTACTGAGGACCTGGAACGGTCTGATGAATCATGGAGATAACTTGATGACTAGGCCAAATCTCCGCAGACCTCGTCATGGTGAGACCTGTAGGAAGATGTGGTCTCCATCCTCGAACTCTAGTGGTCTCTGTCTCCTATTAGAATTGGACTTTTGTCTACTCTGTGCAGTCTTCATCCGCTCCGGGATGATCTGCACCTTCTCCGTCGTAGCATGTACCATCTCTGGTCCTACAAGTGCTGACTCCCCTAGGTCAGTCCAGCACAATGGTGATTTGCAAGGCCGGCTATACAGTGCCTTGTATGGGGCCATCCCGATGGTGGAGTGGTAGCTGTTATTGTATGCAAACTCCAACAAGGGTAAGTGATCATCCCAGATATGACCAAAGTTAAGGACACATGCACGGAGCATGTCATCGAGAGTCTGAATGGTCCTCTCAGTCTGTCCATCCTTCTAAGGATGGAAGATAGTGCTCAAGCGAAGCTGCATCCCAAATGCCTCCTGCAACCCCTTCTATAGCTGGGAAGTGAAATGTGAATCCCGATCGGAGACAATCGTTGATGGAAAACCATGAAGCCGTATGATCTCCTTTACGTAATGTCAACCCAAGCTCTCTACCGAGCACTGCTCTCTAATCGGTAGGAAGTGCACCGAATTGGTGAGTCGATCGACAATCACCCAAATGAAGTCGTGTCCTCTAGATGTATGTGGAATTCCCGTCTTAAAATCCATTTATATCCTATCCCACTTCCACTCTAGGACCTCTAAGAGGTAAAATAAGCCTGTTGGAACCTGGTGCTCTACCTTCACTCACTGACAAGTGAGGCATCATGAGACAAACTCTACTACCAGCTTCTTCATACCCGGCCAATAGTGCTGTTGTCTGGGGTCCCGATACATCATCTCCACTCCTAGATGTGCCGCTATAGGGTAAGTGTGGAACTCCCTCAACACCTCATCCTGTAGTGAAACTGGAACCATGGTACATCCTATGAAGAGGATGATGTGCTACCCACCTTCAGAAAACCCATCAGGTGCCTACCCTGAGGATTTCTGAGCACGTCGCGTCTCATAGTCAACGTCCCCACATTGTGCCTCTTTGACTCACTGTAGAAGTGGAGGAGTGACTGTGAGAGAATGTAGAAAGGCTACTCCATCGCTATCCACAAAAGATATATGCACACGGCCAGCTGCTCTGTCACCTCTCCTACCAGCTCGATGCTCGATCTCTTGTAGAGAGCATCTGCTACAACGTTCCCCTTTCTCGGAGTATAGACTATCTCGAAGTCATAGTCCAAGAGGAACTCGAGCCATCTTCGATGTATCATGTTTAGGTCCTTCCTCATGAAGATGTACCTGAGACTCTGGTGGTCATATTAGACTGTAAAATGCTCGCCCATTAGATAGTGTCTCCACATCTTCAAGGTGAAGACCACTGCTGCTAACGCCAGGTCATGGGTAGTGTAGTTCTTCTCGTACTGTCTCAATTTCAATGAACAATATGAGATCACTGCTCGCTCTTGCATCAGAACACACCCAAGTCCAGTCCCTGATGTGTCACAGTAAACTACGTACCCAACACCCTCTTATAGTAGCCTCAAGATGGGTGCACTAGTCAACCTCTACCTCAGCTCCTACAAGCATTGCTGGAATTTATCTAACCACAAAATGGGTTTCCCCTACTTCGTTAATGTTGAAAGAAGTGATGAAACTCTAGAGAAGTCTGCAAGAAATATCCAATAGTACCCAGCCGGTCCTAGGAAACTTTGCACCTCTGTCCCACTCCTAGGTGGATCCCAAGCAAGTACTGCCTCGATATTCGTTGAATCCACTGCAACTCTAGCCTTCGAGACGACGTGTCCTAAGAATTGAACCTCTTGAATCCAAAAATGGAACTTCAAGAGCTTACCATAAAGCTGTTGCTCTCATAGTGTGTCCAGTACTACTCGAAAATGGCAGGCATGCTCCTCCTCAGTAGTCAAGTAAATCTGCATGTCGTTAATGAAGACTACGACAAAGCGATCGCGGTAAGGCTGGAAGATCCTGTTCATGAGACTCATTAACACTGATGGAGCATTGGTTACGCCGAAGGGTATAACCGAGAACTCGTAGTGGCAATACCGACACCTAAAGGCCATCTTCTTCACATCCTCATCTCGAACTCTGAGCTGGTGATAGCCTGACCTGAGGTCTATCTTCGAGAACCATCGTGCTCCCTTGAGCTGATAAAAAAGGTCGTCAATCCTTGGGAGTGGGTACTTGTTTTTCACGGTCACCTAATTAAGGAAACGGTAGTCAATACAAAGTTGCAATCTCTCATCCACCTTCTTGTAGAACAAAATCAGAGATGCCCAGGGTGAAACACTGGGTCAGATAAATCCCTTCCCCTGTAATTCCTCCATCTGTACCCACAACTCATGAAGCTCGGCGTGAGCCATCTGATATGTTGGAGTAGATATCGGTGTTGTCCCTAGGTATAGGTCAATTTATAAGTCTACCTCTCTGCAATGAGTTAGTAGTTGAATGTCTTCAGGGAAAACATCTATGTACTGATCCACCACAACTGGAAAACTCAGACTCCGCACATCAATAGCTCCAATGATGAGACTAGCCAACTGATGTGTTATTGGCTTCCCCCTCCTATTCGTAAGTCCATCCTACATTGCAAAGGATCCCTTCTCACCGGTGAAGGAGAACCTGGTCCCATCTGTGCAGATACACCTAATGTTTTTCCTAATACAATCAATATGAGCATGAACTATGGATAATTAGTCCATACCCAAGATGACATCGTAAGGCCTCAACGCCGCTACAAGAAGATCCCAGCCGAAGCTCTCTCCTTTTAGAGTATGCTCACACTTCCGTCACTAGTGCGTAATCATCGTGTATACTACCGTAGGAGTCCCCAGCCGTAAGGATCGTGCCAACGGCTCCGTCGGAATCTCCGAGATCTGAATGAGGGAAGTGGTAATAAAAGAATTACTCACACCTATGTCTATATGTATTGAAGCAAGTGTGTAATAAACAAATATAGTATATCCAATCATCTCAAGTGCACCTTGGTAGTAGGCCTCAAATGCCTGGATCTGATCCCTTCTATGTCATCCAGATCCCTATGGTCGGGGTGGACCTCCTGGTGGTGGTGGTGGTGGTAGAGCCTCAAAATGTCATCCACCACCAGCTGCTCGACCAGCTCCTCTTCCACATTCTTTTTCTCCCGGTGGACCACCACGGTCGAACCTCTGCCCCTGCTTGTGAGGTCCCTCTACCATCTGCTACTATTATTCCTGGTGGGTCAGGCAGTCACGAGCCATGTGGCCCTATCCGCCGCATGCATAGCACTACCTTCTCCTTGTATAAGTGGCTCTATCTCGTGTTCCCCCCATAACCAAACTTGTATCCTGGGTTCGCCCACCTGATGTCTTGGTCTGCATGGACCTCTGCATCATCTGTTTACTACCGAATATAGAATACTCCACTACATGTCACCCTGTGGTGGGTCTCGCTGCTGGTGACTGCTCAGCGAGAAAACTCTCCACTTGAAGGGCTCACTCAAGCACCCCCGCCTATGTCGGGATGCTGAGGGGAATTGTCGAAGCCCTGATCTCATGCCTGTGTCCCTACTCAAAGGTTTGGGACCTGATGAATGGGTTCCGTACCATATCAGTGGAGTAGTGCGAGAGTTCGTTGAACCTCGTTGGGTACTGAGCTACTGTCATGCTGCCCTGCTGTAGATATAGTAACTCTTGAATCCGCACTGTACAAAGGGTGGCGGGAAGAAACACCGAGCGGAAGAGACTCTCGAAGTCCGTCCAGAGTAATGATGCCTCATCATGAAAATGGAGCATCAGACACCATGATATGCCTGCTGCTACATGCAGGAGACTCGTGACAAGGATCACCATGAGGTCGGCTGGTTTTCCTATGAATCTAAAAACTCTCACGACAGCCTCCAGCCAATCCTCAGCTTCCTGTGTGTTCGTCTCTCCCTGGAACCTGGGAGGTCTCTGGAACTGGAACTTGTACAACACACTCAGGTGGCGTTCACTCTCTACTACTGGAGCTGGTGGTATCAGTGGCCCAGTAGGTAGTGGTACCGCTGGTACCTCCACTGTGATAGGGCCCTGCACCGAGGCCTTATCGCTCGGTGGGCTACCATCTCATATGAAACTCGGAACCCTAGCTGGATACCTTCCTATGGCCATCCTGAAAGGAAACAGGTGTGCCAAAGTTAAAACAATATACCTGGTGAGATGAAAAAATGTAATCACGAAGAAACCTTTTCAAAGGAAACACTCACACAATCATTGTTTTCGTGCACTAAGTCAGAGACCAGAATTCAGAGTCCTAGTGTATGGATACATTGGCCGCCGCACCAACATCGGTTTCCCTAAACAGATAACCACACCCAAAACACTTAACACTATTGCCATTAATAGAATCAAAGTCCAAGTTTTTCAGTAGAACCAACTCCTCTGATACCAATTTGTCATGAACTATCCTCAGGACCCGTGTCGTGACTACCCCAAGCCCGCATTCCATAGGCCAGGGGATGGCGACTAGCACCAAAGGCGTTATACCGATAAAAATGGGAAGGCATTGAATTTTAACCTGTAACACACATACAGTCTGAACAAAAGCAGTAGAGGCAATAATTACTAAAATAGAAAAGTAAGGTGTGTTGAAAGTAAGTGGGCCAATATACAAACCCAACTGAACAACGAGTACAAGTACAAGTAAAAAGGGAAAAACTCCTGGATCGTCCGCCTGGAAATCCCACATGAATGGTAAGTACAAAACATGATCAACTCGTCCCTGTGGTACGTCCCATCTAGTCCATCTCCGAGCAGCCTCCGTCTGTCACCCTCAGCCTCGATCACTACTATTCATCGTCGGCATAGAACACAACAAGGTGCGGGTGAAGCCCGTGCAGGGGTGAGTAAAACAATACTCAGTAGGGGACCCCGAGACCCCTGAAGGTCTCACAGAATCCACAAAAGATAATCCACAGAAAAAATATACAATCATGAAGTATCAACCAACCCTACATAGGTATATGCCCATACATATACCTAAGTTACCAGTCACAGTCCAACTCCAACTCTCGAGCTCAATCACAACCTAGTCCACAAAGGATGTAAGGTCAATCACATCAATGATAATTATTGAATAGGAAAGACTCAAGTCACACAAATATACTTCTTTCATAGAGTGATAAAGATGATCAGGTGTAGTTACTAATTCCTCTAAGCTATCGGACCCACATAGGATACGGGAACAACTAAGCTGTCGGATCCACACAAGATACATGACCAGCTACTCTTTCGAACCCACACAGGATATAGGAATATAATTCAGAACTGTCAGACCCATGGAGGATCCTGGTACATTATTCATCGCTGTGGAACCCATGTAGAATTTTGGTACAATAGTCATCGTTGTCGAACCCATGTAGGATTCCAGTACAGTAGTCGTCGCAGTCGAAGCCAGCCTGAGGGTTCCCGCACACAGCATGCTCGATTCTGGGAGGGTCCACTTCTCGAGCCAAGTGTTGATACATCAACTATTAAGAAGTCCAGAGTTTATGTATTCTGTAGTTCTATCTTATCATAAGGAACCCAACACAATAGACGACACGTCAATCAGACGCCCGGTCTGAGAGTTATTGGCGTTTCCGTTCTAGAGGGCGCGGTTGGATTTTACGCTTGATCGAACCCTTCTATTTTCAAAAGTTGTCCAAAACTCAATTAGAGTATCGAAAAGGGACCACCTCATCGCGAGGGTCCCAGTTCTGCAGACGGCGTGTCGATCGGACGTGCGATCTAAAAGATATTCTCATTTAAGCGAAGTCGGGCCCGACCCGTCAAGCCGAGTGGGCCGGTGGGTCCGACCCGGCTGGGGGTCAGCCCGGCCTGTCTCGGTGGGTCCAAACCCACTGGGGGTCAGCCTGACCTAGTGTGGTGCGGCCCACCTATGGACCCGGCCCGTGATGCGGGCCGGTCCAGTTTTCCCGGGGGCACCAAGCGGCGCCGCCTCTCCCCTACCCGGCCGACCATAGGCGATCAGTTCTGCTTGGCGTATGCGGCCCACATAGTGGGCCATGGTTCTTCACACGCGGCACCAGCGGGCACCGCAGGTTTTCAGCTCGGCCGTCAAGTGGCCGTCCTGTTCACCCAGCAGAGCGGCCCGCGGAAGTGGGCCGCCATCTTCTCCACCACGTGGCGCCTGTGGGCACCGCGATCCTCCAGCCCTACCGGTAGGTGGCCGGCTGGTTCGCCCAGCAAAGTGGACCGTGGATGCGGGCCTTGTTCTCCCTCCACGTGGAACCTTCAGGTGCCGTAGTCTTTCCGTGGGCCAACCGGTCATCCCACTATTTGACTCTACGGCGGCCGGCTCGGTCAGCCGCCTCCACACCTCCACCGTGGCATGACGGCGCCGCGGTCCTGCTGCCCTCCATGCGGTCCACCACATGGTGCGACGACGCCACACTTCTTCATCCACTGCGGTTCTTCACTGGCATGGTGCGATGGTACCATGCCCTTTTGGCTCTATCTCTGACGTCATCAAATGGAAACAACAAAGGGGGAGGGTCGGGCCGTGTTTGTGTAGTCCGAACCCTCCTCGTTACATTGATATCAATCAGCACATCATTCCACCAACTTAATGATGTTGAATGGAGGGTAGAATCAAACATTAAAGTAACCCCTACCTCGTAATAGGTGCTCACTCGGCGGAGTCAAGGGAAGACAGTTTCATTCCGTTGTTGTCAGAAGAAGATGACGTCATCGTTGGCGATGTTCTTCGCTGGCGGCGTCTACTCCTCTAATGCGGATGGAGGTCGTTGGAGAAGTTCTTAGTGTTCTTCATGGGAATAATTCTTTCTTTCCAATTCACTAATTATTCCCTAGGTATTATGTCCAACCCCCTAAAATAAAATAACACCACTTATTAAAAGGATGTCTTAATGAATTCAAAGAGATTCAAATTCAATAAGTCACACCCATTACTTAAAAAGATTTGTTGGCTCATTAAATGGGAGGGAGGATATGAAGAGGCTCCAAATTAAATAAAAAGAGTTCCATCCTCCTTAATTGGGGGTTCATGGAGTTAAAGGGGAGATGAAGGGTTAGATGCTCGTGTGGGCCCCACCACATAATATCCTCACATGGGAGGTTATGTGGGGGTGGGTCCCACATCGAAATTCCCTTTGGAGAAATTAACCACCACCTAAATAAAAATTATGTCACACAAAATTTTTATTTAAATTATTTAGAATCCCCAAAAATTAACTTCCACTCCTGAAAAAACACAACTGCGGTGAAGGTCTCCTTAAGTGAATAACGGTGCTGCAAGTTCATCAGTGTCCTTAGATTTCAATTCCAAGAACCAGATAAAAATATATAAAATCCCGTACGTATGTTTACTGAACATACCCAAAAAAACCTGAAAAAAACAATTTTGGGCACACCGGGTCCTAGAATCATGCACCGTCAGAAACTGTAGACTCGTAAAATTCCTGAGTATTTAAGAAAAAAAATTCCATGGAATTTCCAGGTCTTTACATCCATGATTCTGGTCGAACAAGTCATAAATATTTAGGAGATGATATGTTTTCTTTACTAGGATCATATTGATCTAAATAATAATCAATGTAGAGAAGCATTGACTAAATATTCTTCTTAATGAAGAAGACTAATTCATCCTACAGTGATGCGCATGGGCATATTAACCCCTTATGCAGATTCTCACATAAGTTCTTCTCCATCTCCTCATGTTCAATAAAACCCATTCTATATGAATTTGAAGATTTAAGAAAAACTCTAGGTATGATCTCAATTGAGAAATCAACCTCCTATCTTAGAGAAAGACCAGAAAATTCTTCAGGAAACATATTAGAAAATTACCTCGCAATATGTAGGTCATATAGGATGATATTTTCCATTGTTCCAATTATTTGAGATTTATATTCACTCTCATAAGGAAACAATATCCATTCTTGAGATAATTATACCAAATGAAATTCATCCATCTCATTACACTTTTATAGAATCAAAGGGATATTCATGATACAGAGGGTTATTTTCATGTCTTGAAAATTTATGTTGGATTTATCTAATAAAATTTAATACATACCCAAAATATTTTTGAATTCCACTAAAGGGAGCTTGAAATTTTTTATGGGAGATTTATAAAAGAAATATAATAGGGGAGGAGTTATATATATTTTATAAAATAATTTCTTCATTCTTCATTATAACCAATAGATCTAATTCCATGATTTGTGGTGGTGTTTGAATAGTTCTATTAAATTATTGTTATACTAAGGAATTCAGATAACCATAATTAAAATGAATATTTTCTATACAATAATGAAAAATTATTGTAGCTATAATGACATCATTTTCGGGATGCACCATAATAGTTGTGATGACATTTTAAATCCCTTATAGTCGTGCAAGTTGTTTGAATTTATTGTTCATGAAAACCCATGGATTAGAGAATTAGATTGTATAATTCATGTGTTCCCTCAAAATGAAACATTGTATTATTGGATTATGAGTGACTAGATAATTTCCGTCATTAATCAAATAGGTGGTTTTCTCCCATCAACTATTTCTAGCTAGGTTCCCTTCCTTCCCCCACCTAATTCATTTTCCAATCCCTTTCTCATAAATTTTTATATGGTTCTTCCCAATATTTTTACAATTGGGATGTCATGATTTCATTCCACCATTATATTGATCCATCATACTGTTGGAATGAAAATCCACTTTCCACATCTTATATTCAAGATAAAAATGATATTCACTAATCTGTATTCTATCATTGTGGGTACATTATAACATTTTATCATAGTTTTCAATGTTCATAATTACTAAGGAATTTTAAAGACTCGACTTGTACCCAAAAAATAAATAGTAACTATTACATTTTATGGTAATCTAAAATAAATAGTCATAACTTGAATGTATTTTGAATAATTCTTGGTAATCCATGATGGATTCTTTATCCTTTTTCTCAAGTCTAAGAAAAAACCTCAGTATTTTTAGTCGAAGATTGAGAGGAAAATATTTATCAAAAAACATTTCCTAGAATTCCTTCTATTTCATCATGTATATATGTTCATTTAAATTTTTATTTTTTTCCAATATTCACTATTTACTGGATTATAATTCCATATAATAATCATATTCAATGACCTTATCATCCTCAGATCATTGAATGAAGATAAATATCTTCACAATGGAGTTGATACATTTTTTTTTATGATTAATGGATCTAAAAATCCATTTAAATTTGATAGCCTTTATCAGATAATGGAATCAATTAAAACTCTTACTTTATTAGTTCTATTTGGGAATTTTTAACGATTCAATTTATGGTTAAAATCCTGAATCATTTGAGAATGTGTTGTCATGATGTTCATGATTCCTTATCCCATGAGGTTGACCATTTTATTTGGGGTGTCATTACATTGTTCTCCACATGGGTTATTGACTTGGTTCCTGATATTCCCATACATTGAAAAGAATAAAATGAAAATTATGGATTTAAAATAATAAACACATAAATATGAATCCAAGAACATTAATGGGATAAATCAAAAATAATTGGTATTAATTAACTATAAATTTCTAGCTGTCAATGTATGTTATCCATGATCTATTTCAAGAAATAAAATATTATAGTAAGTTTAATTACCTGAACAATGGTTCATAATGAGTTTAGGAATGCACCAAATCAAATTCCCTTTAATGTTTCAAAACAGGTGTGTAATAAGGCTCATTTTTATACACCTATTGATGATTATGTCTAGCCCAATAAACTCTTTTTAGTGTTATTACACCTAGGTAACTCTATTCCAGATCCAGATCCACATGTAGTGTCCAAAAAGGATATATTTTCCAAGGATAAGCTTACTCTATACTTTACCTAAACATAGTGACATTTTATTATGGTGGTACTTATCCTTGAGGAATTATCTATAGTTTTCTAACCATGATCCAAAAATAACTAGACTTTCCATTAATACTAATAATGAAAAACCTTATCTTTAATATACATTAATTAATGATTTACAAAATAAAATATAAATTAAAAAACCTAGCAAATCACTATTCATGGTGTATTTGTGTGATTGGTAACATAGAATAATATTATGAAATTTAGATGCAATGAAATTATAATAAAAACACTTCGATGTGAACTTATAATCCATGGATCTTATAAAACTGCATGGGATAACCAGGGGATGTGAATTCTAATGGTCTGATAATTAAATCCTAGTAATTGAATAAAAAAATAATATAAATTGTTAAATAAGTTCATGTGATCCATGAGGCATATCAAGGTAGCATTGGGGTGAGAAATGTTATCAGGAAAAATGTGGTATGATATATCATGATAACCTAAAGCCATCACAAGAATGTGGAGACAACATAAAACATGAAATTATAAGAATTGGTCAAGGATAACCACCAAGACATAAAAAATTGTTTTAGAGGTACCGTAATGGATTAATATTAATTCATAATCCCATACATGACACCTGATAAGACAAAAAGTTTTCCGAATTAATTGGAGAGCTATTGGGGTGTACCCATCATAATATGTAATTGGTCATGGGTGGAAAATAAATTATTCAAAATAATTATCATATTTCATTAAATTTAATAACACTATTAAGGTGTGTGGGATAAATACATGTCATTACCAAACTAATTTATTATATGATCATCTATGTAAATACACTTGAGAGGAAATTGTTGTGGGTTTTCACCACACCAATGTATGGCATGGAAAATCATAGGATAATTTAGACAGCTTAATGGGGTACATTAAGGTACATGGGATGTATTAATGAGAGATAAAGGTATTGATAAACAATTTTTAATCATAATGGTGGTAAGAGGTATGTATGAGAACATTCCCCAATGATAAAAATGGAAAAAGGCATTAAAAGGAGGTTCTTGATTAAAGAGGGGAATGATAAGATCCCATACACTGAGAGGGTGCTAATAAAATATTTGGAGGATCTTATGGTAGCTTGAGGGTAAAATGGTTGGGCTCTAGAGAGTGAAGGGAAGAGTACTTTCATCATTAATGTGTTTTTATTGAAGATAAATATGTGGTTTTGAGGGTTTATATATAATAATCTAAGAGAGTAGTTTATTAATTTATATAAATAGGTTTTAGACTTAAAATTTTATATAAAAAAAGTAAATCCTTTGTTTTTCCCATGGTTCCTACCAAAATTTATATAAATTCATTATTTTCCATGTTTAATAATTTTTATTCTTAAAATAATTCCCTTTGTGATTTGAATGTAAGTCATGTTTATAAATAATTGATTTTGAAACTTTGAAATATAATTTAGATTTTGGAATATTCGTTAAAGAATTATACAAATGGTCAAAATACCTAAAAACACATTATTTTAACAAAGAACATAATTTTTGTTAGGTTCACTAAGTCGAATACCCTGAGGAGGGGGGTTGAATCTGGGTATGGTAGATTAAAACTTTATCCCTTTTGGATCTTGTTTTGCTGTAAGACCAAAATCAATTCTCTCTTACACCCTTGGAAATATACAGAAAGATATGAAATCATGCTCATGACACAACAATTTTAACTTGGTTCACCCACACTGGGCTACATCCAAGGAGAATAAAATGAACATGTGCCGATGTACCAAATTCACTAAGGCTCACAACTAATAATGCGTACAATTTTGGGCATGATATTCTATACCAAGGCTCAATCCCTTTATAAGGTTTAGGTTCAATTCATTGCATTCACAATGGTCACCAATTTAACTCTTTCTATGGCTCACTGCTAGTAGAAATGGTCACCATATTCCTCTTCTTTCACACACTACTCTCGGAAATGAATCCACTCACAGTTTATCGACATATAGGTCAAAAAAAGTTAATGGACATGTATGTCCTTTCATTTGCATGAATTCCTGCATCCTCAACTATTATTATATGCTCCGTTAAAGTTCCAATTTCACCCGCAGAATAATTCCACCGTCCAGAGTACAGTTAGGTAACAGAATATACTTTTGAAAACTGAATTGGAACTTTCCCAAGCTCCAGGTGAAAATCACAAACCACCTTGTCTCTCCTGGGTACTGAGTACCATGTTTGGTATGCAAACCGCATGCTCCGCATACCACTACCTCTTCCACGAACCTCCTATGTCCAGGAACTACCTCTTCCATGAAACTCCTCTATCTACAGACTTCCTCTTCCTTCACTGTCACGTACAACAACCAAATACTGATTTCACAAACCTCCTCTATGAAACCCCTCTTGTCCGCAAGCTTTTTTCATTTCGTGGACTTCCTTCGCTTCCGTGTGCCGGAGTCCCCCATACACATACTACTCACAAAACTCTTCCCATCATGCAATAGATATTCTTCCTCCACATACCAAGACAATTCCTTCTGCGTACATGACTTCCACTTACTCGTACCAGACTTCCTTTGTGAGTTAAGAAACCCCGCAAACACCTTCTGTGGAATTTCTTCCACGCGAACTAATTCATCCATTGTAAACCACTTCAGACTTCACAAAATTTCATCAGACTTTTCTGAAATACTGGGAAAAAATATGTTTTATAATGACGGTACATATCTATAGTAATAAGTGGAGATAATGATTCTTATATAGGACAAGATATCCGCTTAATCCGCTAAATCGATATTTACCATATCTTCAATCCATCCTACACCGCTTACTGATTCATCATCCACCGCAACCCTCAATCCATCCATGAACCATTTTTTATGCACTCTGCAGACCACCTTTTATCCTATGCGGTTGACTTCCTCTGCGGACATCAACCCATCTATGCACCTCACTGCTGCTCAGCTGCGAACCATTTTTTGTTTCGCGAACAACATATGTGTACCATTCCCGTTGCATAGTACGTGGCCACGTACCCTTCCCAAACATGGTAAAAGATCCATTTATTAGGCTCCTCATTCCTCTTCATTTTTTGATTTCATTTTCCATTATTCACACAAATTTCCAATTTTGAGGCCCCAAAATTTGGAAAACACTAGGAAACTACACCACCTTAAAAACATGTCTTTGAAAAAAAACAACCACACTCACTAGCGGTCATATATCTTTGTCAACAAACACAACAACACCCAAACATTCCTAGAGGATTCCTTGGAAAATTGTTTCCCAAAAGTTTTGTTTGTGTATAGTATTTATAGAATTTACTAAATTAATTTTGTTCTTTTTTGATGCAATAATACATATCATATTTATTTTTTACACAAAAAATTGACTATGTTAGAAAATTACATGAAATTAGATAATGGATAATACTAATATAATGATTTCATAAATTTATTTATTTTATAAAATTAATTTTCCAAATATTATCTTTTTCTAATTTAAAAAAAACTCCATTTGTTGAAAATACTGGTTTTTTACAATTATAGTTTTCTAACCCCAATCAAAATTAAATTTTACTTCACAAAATTATGTTATAATTTATATTAAAGAAATATTATTTAATAAAAATAGTTTAATTGAATATAATATATTTAAAAAAATATTGAATTCATCGAAAAAGTTTTCTTGATATAAACTATTTATTTCAAAACAATATAATTATTTTTCATTGTATTGAAAACTAATTTTTATCAAACTCATGATTTAATAATATTAAAAGTAATATTTAAATGGGTAATTTTTTTTAGTTTTTTAAGTATAATATATAAAAATTCATATGGTATGGGTCTTGATACATAATATATAATTACACTAGAGAATTCCCTTTGGGTAAGGTGTGTGATAGTGAGCTTTTTTTTGGGCGGATCATTGTACTTAGTTTTTTCTATAATCTCAATGAGAATTAATCAATACCATTAATGATTTCATTAATAATTATGTTATTAAAAATCAGACTAGGCTTGGTCGATGGATAATCCATGATATTCTATATCCCTACGATGGCCTGATAAATGTAATTCATTGGGTATGATCCTACTGGGTGAGGCCATCACTTATTCCATCTATTCCAATTAGACCTCTTCATTATCTTTAATATATAACATCCTTAATATGATTTATACAATTAATATATTATCAATGAATATGATTATTAATATTATATTAAATCCTTCTAGTTTATAATAGGCTTAAGTAGTGCATGGGTCTTCTATAAAAATATTACATAACAATAAATTTATTCCAAGAAGGGAATTTCATTTATTAATGTTCATATAATTACATTATTCCACCTTCCAAAATTTATCCCTTGAAATTATCAATTCATACACTAAAATAAATGATGTTACTTTTACTTCAAGGGATCTTTTTGTAACCATGTCTCTTCCTCAATCTTTTGGTTCCACCACAACATTTTTACTTGGTGAGTTGTCTTATTTCATAGAACTTTGCCTCTATAATCTATGATAATCAACAAAAAATACTTGTATTGATGAAGTTTCTCTAACAGTACCAGCTTAAGATTTAGTACATGCTAGGGGTCTTATATGTACTAGATTATGATTGACACAAGGAACACATCATGTAATTTTGATGATTCATTTGTGCGTGCTAGTCAGTTTTAAAAAACTCTAATATGATTGATGATGTCATTGTGGATTATGTATCTTCGACAAAGCTTTTACTTCATCCCAATCCTCATGAATTTATTAAATAGAAATATGTTAAGGAATAATTTGCCTCTAAACTAAAACATTAGATCACATATATGATTGGATACATATTTTTTAATGACTTTGTGTGTAATTGATATGACATTGAATAGTTTGAACCTTTTCAATAATCTCATAGACAAGATCAGAACCCATATGATTCTACATTCTAACTTCATCCCAAACTGTTATAGTCTGGAACCTCTTCCCATATAGATCCTCATAAGTATCCATTTAAATGAATTATTAGAAATAATTTTTATATAAGAACTCCAATAGGGGAAGGTATTGATTCCAATATCCTTGTAAATCCATTAATCATTATATCTGCATATCCTCTATAGTTTGGAAGGTACATTTTGACTATCCATACATCTGAGAGTGATATGTAGTACTAAAAATATTTTATGTATTCAATGATTGTTGGAGGCCTCAATAGATATACAATATAAACCTTGGATCTCAATCACATACAGGAAATAGGGAAATCCATGTTGTCTTACCACATCTCTTATGTATAACTTTGAAAATTTTGTCAAGAGGGAAATATTCCTTGATTCCAATGAAATTTGATTACTTTTTAAGTTGTTTTACCACCATCAAAATGTAATTTTAACCATTATCTATCATGGGGAGTCATACAAAAAAATCCATGTGCATGTTTTCCCATATCCATTATAGTATGGGGAATGGTTTCATCATACCATTATCAATCATTGTTTCATTGTTGTCAAATAAAGAATTAATATACAAACTCTCCAGTCTCCCACTTTAGATTATCCCACCAAAAAATTTTCCTTAGATATCTATACGTATTAGTGATTACTAGATGAATAATGAAGGATGAGATATGTGAAGCACCCAAAAATTTCTCCTTTAGTTATGGTTTTTGTTGGACACATATGTACTGAAAACCATACAACTCAATCTTTAGCATAGCTGAACTCTAGAATATTTTATAATTTATTATGTAACACCTCATCATCTTTTTAGGATTCCAGGACTCATTCAAGAGTTGATGTTTATGCAATTTTTTTGGAAACTCAAAATGAAATACCTTTTATTATTAACATTTACATTCATTTCATGTCTGTGAAGACATGATCCCTTTAAATACTCATCGTGAATAGATTTTAGGGATCCATTCTAATCAGAGCATCTCAAACATTGTTTAAATTTACATGATGGTACTGTATTGACCATCATAATTCTTGATGAGATATAACAACCATTGTTGGTGAATATTAAGAAACTTTTTGTGGGAATAAAAACCTAAGGATTTTATTATTTTGTATATATTTTAAAATTCTTCCCATAGAGATATTGATGCAAAATATTTAAAGTGAAAATTACTATAGGTAATATTAGATCATGAGTTGGGTAGTTATGGTAGAGGATATTTAGTTGAATGGAGGCATAAGTTATATCATTATCATATTACCAGATAATAGAACTGAAGATATTTTTGGAAACATCATTGTAGAACATAAATCCTTCCCCACTAGTGGAAAATGTGAGAACAAGTGTTTTGATAAGCCTTATATTTCACTCTTTAAAGCTATCTTCATGTTCATTGGCCTTGAAAAAAATAACACCCATATGATTAATCTTGGTTAGTTGGATTTCAAATAATGAGATGTTTGTCACAAATCGATGTTGGTGCAAATATAATCCAATGATACTATGTATACGCTACAAATATTTTGGTTGGGTCCATCCATCAATTACCTCCATTATTAAAAGGGTCCACTGAAATCCGTTTGTGGTTATAACAATCTTGAGGAATGATGCTTTCTAAAACCAAAAAACACATTTACTAAACGTTTTGTACATATTTTTCCCCTAAAAATTCTTTAGTAATATATTTATGTACTCCTTATGTCCCTCCAAGATCTTGGAGTTTATAAAAATTTCATATATAAATACAATTTTTTTTCATATTAATATTTAAAGACACTATTCCTTAAATACATGAGGATTGATGGATAATTTTTGAGTCCAAATGGAATTACTATAAAATCTTAGTTCCTTTAAATTATATAAAAATAATACTTGTGGATGTACTCCTTATTCATATTAATATGATTGTATCCTCACTAAATATCCAAATAAGAGAAATACCGTGATACATGTACTTAATTGAAGTAGTCATCAATTAGTGGAATATGATACTTGTTCTTTATATTGATCTTGTCAAGAACACAATAATCTATATTGAGGAGAATTGAAACATCCTTTCTCTTGAAAAATAGAATTAGTTCACCCCTATAGTGACACACGTGGGTGTGAAAACACTTTACCCAAATTAAAATGTATTTTATTCTTCATCTCCTAATGTGAATAAAATTACAATCTACATAGAGTCAACGATATAGTAAAATATCCAGGTGTAGGTTTGAATGAGAACTCAAACTCATAGCTCAGATGAAGACAATTATGTTCTTATGGAAACACATTAGTGAAGTGCCACACAATTGGCATGTAATCTGGAATGATCATTAATCTTTTTCAATCATTTGATCTAGATAATTTAAATTTTATGGGAATATTATCAATTCTTATGATTATAATACCAAAAAAGGTTAGTAATCCTCCTCAAAATTTTATATATTTATAGGGATACTTGCCATGTGTAGGGTGATTTCATTCTCTTGTAAATCTATGATGGATTTCTCTAAGGAATGTTAATCCATACCCATAATAGCAATAAATACCACTAAAGAAAGTATCACATGGTTATCTAAGAATTTCATCCAAAACATCTTGATAGGGGATGATTTATATACTAATGAAACAATATTTTCCCAATTTTTCATTTTCACCAATAGATCTACTTCCATGATTTGAATTAGTGTTTGAATCATTCTACTATACATGTGTGACATGAAATAACGTGTAGAATAAAAATCATAAATTATATTTTCTTTGCTGAAAGGATAACTAGAGTACATATCACCATAAAATTTTCAGTATAAAACTCAATTGTTGTGATGCTATAAGCTCACATTTCCTGCCTTGGTGGATTTTGGTATTGATTGTCTCCTACAAACATTTGTTTAGCACATAGTCTTGCATAATTACATGGTCCTAATAATTTTACTATTGGGTGATGGTTTATTGGGTAAATCCTTTCTTACATCACATTGGAAGGTTTATTCAATTGGAAATAACTATAACGACCCAGAATTTCCATGTTATTGTTTTCTTATAAGGAAATTTTACGAGTCCGTAAAAATTGACGGTGCGTGATTCTGAGGCCCGGAGTGCCCGAAATAAATTTCTGAACTTTTGTTCAGGTACGTTCAGTAAAAGTGTGAGCGGAGTTTTTGTATCTTTTGAACCGGTGCTCAGAATTGAAATCCAAGGACACCGTTGAACTCACAACGCCAGTATTCTCTTAAGGAGTCCTTCACCTTGACCGCAGTATGTCAAGGGTGGATGTTTTCTTTTCACATATTTGTGAAAGAATAAAATAAAGTAAATTTGTGAGCTTATATTTTATTTTTATTCCATGTGGATGTTGAGAAGTGGGGACCACCATACCTAAACCTCCCATGAGAGGTTATGATGGTGGGGACCACCCGAACTAACCACCCATGAAAGGTTATGGTGGTGGGGACCACCAAAGGTATAAACCCCTTGACTCCCCTCTTAATTAGGGAGAAACCTCTCAACTCCCTCTTTAATGTGGAGGATCCCCTTGATCTTCCTCCACATTAAATGTACCAACACCATTCATTAATTTTTTCTAACATGTGTGTGTGTGTGTGCCAACTTAATATCTTCTTATGTTAAATTATATTGGCACCAATTTTCATTTGGGTGAGAAAAGAAGAGAGCTCTTAGAGGATTACTTTCTTCAATGAAGAACACCAATGAAGAATTCCATCGAAGAATGTTCTTTGGATTCAAGCAAGAGGATGATGCACGAACCGACAATCGAGGAAAATGCCGACGACACTGACGTCCCTCTATTCCCAACGATTCATCTTCTTCCACATGACCTCATTGAAGGCATCAAGCGAACGTGGTCGGGGTTTATTTTTATATGATTTTCACTTCCCATTTACTTCCCTTCTAATTCTTTTGTGGGATTGGGAATAGAGATTGACGAGGGTTGTGGGGATTGATGTTTTTTAAATATCTTCAATACCCATTCCTGATTCATGATTACATTGAGCCGTTTGCTACAACTCTAATGTGGAGAGTGTGGGCCAAACAAACATGGCCCATCCTCTCTTCAAATTGTGTGAAGATTTGTGGTGTTCATCACGATGGAGGAGGTCGGAGACCAACCAAGAAGGGGCATGAGAACAGCGACTGACATAACCGCCAGCCACGACGAAGGCGACAACGCCACTCCGCAGCCTCCACCGCCCATGGCCCCCGCCATCCGCAACCACCACTGCCCCCGTCCTCAACCCATCCAGCCGAGACGCCCTGTGCTGCACCTTCGCAGCTAAGCCGTTCCGGCTGAGCCGCCCCGTGTTGTGACCTCATGGTACCCCGTGGCCGAGACGCTCTATTCGAGCTGCCCCACGCCATGCCCTCATGTTACCGCGGTCGATCCGTTTCGGCCGAGCTGCCTTTCACCCTCGCTATGCCCCGTGGCCGAGCCACTCCGGCCGAGCCGTCCCATAGCCTCGCTCCCTCGATGCGCCCTACGGTCGAGCCGCTCCGGCTGAGCCGCCCAGCGGCCTCGTGCCCTCGTGGCGCCCCGCGGCCGAGCCACTCTGGCCAAGCCACATAGTGGCCTCGCGCCTTCATGGCACCCCGCGGTCAAGCCGCTCTGGCCGAGCCACCCCGTGGACTCGCGTCCTCACGACACCCCCCGCGGCCGAGGCGCCCCGCTCCCTCACGACACCCTCACAACACTCACGGTCTTCCAGGACAGACCCAGCAAGCTAGGCCTCCTAGTGGTCATGGCCAGACCTAGCGGTCTGGGCCATCTAGCAGGTTAGGCTGGGCCCAGCGGGTTGGGTCGGGTTGGTCTGACCGAGTCAGACTGGACCCAAACCAGATACGACCATAAACATTACTTGGACCATAAGTTTAGCACTAGACGTCCGATTGATGAACCACCAACGGAAATAGAAACCCATAATCGAGATGATCCCATTGAGTATACCCCACTGGAGTTTTGGATTATGATGATGTATGGTCAGGTTGGATAAAGCATGAATTCAATCGGGCCCCTAGGACTAAAATTCTAATAACTCACAGACCAGGCGTTTGATTGACGCACCATATGTTGTGTTGAGACCCCTTTGACATGGTGAACCTTTGAGATACATCTTCGCGGGACATCATGGTAGTAGGAAAAATTTCCAGTGGATTGGGGAACTGAATCTTCCGGAGACGAGCAAGCCTAGTTCGGAAACCCATTAGCTGGTTGTGAATAGAAGAGTGCTCCTAGAGATCCTGTGTGGGTCAGCTCCTAGCGATCCTATGCGGTCAGTTCTTAGAGATCCTGTGTGGGTCAGCTCCTAGAGATCCTATGTGGGTCAGCTCTGAGCGATCTTGTGTGGGTCTGCTCTAGAAATCTTGTGTGGATCAGCTCCTAGCGATCATGTTTGGGTCAGCTCCTAGTGATCCGGTGTGGGTCAGCTCCTAGTGATCCTGTGTCGGTCAGATCCAGCGATCATGTGTGGTTCATCTCCTAGAGATCATGTGTGGGTCAGCTCATAGAAATACCTTGTGGGTTAGCTTTTAGTGATCCGGTGCTGTTCAGCTCTAGTAATCCTGTGTGGGTCAACTCCTTGCGATCCTGTGTGGGTCAGCTCCTAGCGATTCGGTGCCGGTCCGCAGTAGAGCCTCCTAACAGAAAAAGATGATTCAGTATTTATAACTAATAATCTCTACTACCATACCCAAAGATATTCCTAGTGTGGGCTATGTTACAACCTCTATGTTTTTCTTCATGATTGAGATAGATTACATGAAAACTCATGTATATGTATGGGCATATACCTATGTAGGGTTATCTGTTGACTTCATACTTTGTGGTTTTCCTTGGTGGATTTTTGCGAGACCTTGAGGGTCTCGGGGTCCCTAATGAGTATCGTTATACTAACCTCTTTACGGGCTATGTATGCACCTTATTGTGTTGGATGTAGACAATGGACAACTTTGACTAAGGACGAGGGTACCAGGACTGGATGGTGCTCGGAGGTGGACCATATAGTGTGTCGATTTACAGAGGAGATGGGTGGACGTGGAGTGATATGTGGGCTGATATGTACCCGCCTTTCTTGTAGGAATCAATGTGGACAATACATAAGTTGCTTTTCACCAATCAGTCATCTTGTACTTACCATTTTTCCTTCTACTTTCCAGTTGGGCTGGTATTCTGGCCCTGTTTTTTTTCTATACCCACTCCATTTACTATTCAGTTTACTTGAGATCGTATCTTACTGTGTGATTGGTTGTGTGTTCATAGGTTATAAAGGCATTTATTTCCTTGTTTTAGGGATTATACTTTTCGGTGCTAGTCACCAGCCCCTGGCCTATGGAAGGTGGGCTTGGGGTAGTCACAGCATGGGCCCCGGGGGATGGGTCCTGACAATTGGTATCTGAGGAGTCGGTTGTACCACAGAACATAGAAATCTAAGCATTCTTTCTAATGGAAATAGTGTTAGGTGTAGTGAGTGTGGTTATTAGATTAGGGAATCCAGTGTTGGTGTGTTGACCGACGTATCTATACACCAATACCCTGACATCTGATTTCTGACTCAGTGTATGAAAACACTGATTGTGTGTGTGTTTTGAAGAGTTTTATTTGTGATATTTTGAGTCATCTCACCAGGTATAACTTATTAATCATGGAACACCTGTTTCTTTTCAGGATGCCTCAATGTAGATAGCTAGCTAGGGTTTTGAGATTTGTACGCACTGATAGCCCACCAAGTGACGAGGGCTCGGTGCAGGGCCCTTTTCCAGTAGAGGCACCGATGGAGGTATCATCGGTACCATTCCCCGCTGGTCCATCGATGCTACCAGCCCCAACAGCAGATGGTGCATACCGCTTGAGCACGTTGCAGGAGTTCCAGCACCAGAGGCCACCCAGGTTCTAGGGAGAGACAGAACCAGAGGTAGTTGAGGATTGGTTAGAGGCTGTAGTGAGAGTCTTTCAACTGGTAGGGACAAAAACAGATCTCATGGTGATCCATACCACTTTCCTTCTACAGGGAGCAGTGGGATGATGGGGGAGCATGATGCTTCAGTTTCACGATAAGGTGACACTTTTCTGGGCAGACATCGAGATCCTGTTTCGGGCAGATTGTATTCCAGCGACTCTTCACGCAGTGCCTATACAGGAGCTTCTTCATATTCAAGAGGGAAGCATGACTGTAGATCAGTACTCAGTGTGGTTCACTGACCTCTCACGCTACTCCACTGATATGGTGGATGACCTTTCTTTAGGGCCCAAACCATCGAGCATGGACTTAGGCGGGAGATCAGGGCTTCGATGATCTCACTCACCATCTTGATATAGGAGTTGGTGTTAGAGAGAGCCCTCATAGTGAAGAGTTTCCTTACTGAGCAGTCACTAGAAGTGATATCCACCAGCAGTCGTCATGTAGAGGAGTATTCTATAGGTGGCAGTATAAAAATGTCATAGAGGTCCAAGAGGACCAGACCTACAGGTGGATGATTGCATGACTCAAGATCAGTTGTGCGGGGCACCTGAGGTGGAGCCAATCATACCAGGAGTGGGCAGTGTTACACATGCTGCGGGCATGGTCACATGGATTGTGACTGTCTGACCCACCATACGGATGATCATAATATGGTCGAAGGACCACCCAGGTAGAGACAGAGGTTTGACCAAGGAGGTCTATAGGGAGCTGGAAGATGTGGCAAAGGAGCTGGTCATGCAGCTGGCGGTGGGCGACAATTTGAGATGTTACTGCCACCACCACCAAGAGGTCCACCCTGACCCTAGGGAATAGGTGGATAAGGGAGAGATCAATTTCAGGTAGCTGAGGCATACGATAATGATGCTCAGGGGATGATACAAGGTATGATCTGTGTCTACTCTACCTTATCTGCAGTACTTATAGACACAGGTTCTAGTCATTCATTTATTTTCACTGCCCTCTTTCGAAGCTCGAAGATTCCAATGAAGTCGTTGGCTCGATCCTTACAGCTAGAGACTCCTACATGATCGGATTAGATGATTACACTATGGTGACGACAGTGCAAGATTAATTTTCGAGGTGAGATCTTCGGCTGGGATCTCCAAGTAGCAGCGTCAAGGCTTTACGACGTCATCTTGGTAATGGCCTGGTTTTCTACAGTCCGTTCTCAGATATATTGTGTTAGGAAAAAAAGTGATGTGTGTCCATATGTATGCGACAATGTTTACCTTCACCAGTGAGAAGGGCACCTTTGTAGACCAGGATGAACTTTCTGGGAGGTGGGTGAAACCAATCACTCATCAGTTGGCTAGACTTACCCTCAGAACAGTTGATGTGGAGAGTCTGAAATATCTTGTAGTGGTGGACCAGTATGCATATGTCTTCCCTGATTAACTCTTGGGTTTACCTCCTTGCAGAGAGTTGGACTTTTACATTGAATTTTACCTCAGCACGACACTGATATCTACACCAGCGTATCAGATAGCTCCCAAAGAGCTTCATGAGTTGCAAGAAGAGATGGAGGACTTACAGGGTAAGGGGTTCATTCGACCTAGTATTTCTCCTAGGGCAGCCCCGATTCTGTTCACCAAGAAGGCAGATGGGAGCTTGAGGCTTTGTGTGGACTATTGGTGCCTAAACTAGATGATTGTAAAGAACAGGTACCCACTTATGAGGATTGATGGTCTATTTGATCAGTATAAGGGAGCACAAGGTTTCTCAAAGATATACCTCTGATCAGGCTATCACCAGGTCAGAGTACGAGATGAGGATGTGCAGAAGATGAACTTCATATGTTGGTAGGACCATTATGAGTTCTTGGTTATGTCATTCCGTGTAACCAACACTCTAGCAGTGTTCATCAGACTCATGAACATGATCTTTCAGCCAGACCTTGATCGCTTTGTAGTAGTCTTCATCGACGACATTCTGATCTACTTGGCTATTGACGAAGAGCATGCCTATCATTTACAGGTGGTACTAGACACACTTTGAGAGCACCGAATTTATGGAAAGCTCTCCATGTTCCAGTTCTTGATCCGAGAGGTTCAGTTTCTGGGACATGTCATCTCGGAGGCTAGAGTTGCAGTGGATCCAGCGAAGATTGAGGCAGTACCGGCTTGGGAGACACCTAGGAGTGTGACAGAGGTACGAAGTTTCCTGGGATTGGCTGGATACTACCAGAGGTTTGTGCCAGACTTCCCCAGAGTTATACCACCACTATTAGCATTGAAAAATAAGGGGAAACCCTTTGTTTGGTAGATAAATGTCAAATGAGTTTTTAAGAGATGAGGAAGAGGCTGACTAGTGCCCCCCATCTTTTGGCATCCTTAGGAGGGCATATAGTATGTAGTCTACTATGACGCATCAGGGTCCGGACTCAGATGTGTCCTGATGCAGAAGAGAGCAGTTATCACATATGGTTCTTGACAGCTGAGACATAATGAGAAGAACTACACTACCCATGACCTGGAGTTAGTAGCAGTGGTCTCCACCTTGAAGATGTGGATACACTATCTAATGGTCAAATGTTTTATAGTGTACTTTGATCACAAGAGTCTTAGGTATATCTTCTCTCAGAAAGACCTGAACCTGAGACAACGACGTTGGATTGATTTCATTAAGGTCTAAGACTTCGAGATAGTCTATACTTCAGGGAAGGGGAAAATTTTCTCCGATGCACTCAGCAGGAGGTCTGGTATATAGCTTCTAGGTGAGGCGATAGAGCAGATGACTGCTTTATAAATATCTTTCATAGAACATGATGGATCATATTTTCTCCAGTATCTTACTGTCACTCCCACACATATTCGGCGAGTCTGTGGGGCATAGCGTGGGGACGCAGACTGCGAGGCATGACATGCTCAGATATCCATAGGACATGAACCTGATGGATTTTCTGAAGGTGTAGAGCACATCATCCTCTTTAGAGAATGTACCATGGTACCAGTGTCACTTCAGGATTAAGTGTTGGGGGATTTCCAAAAATCCCCTCTAGTGGTACATCTAGGAGCAGAAAATATGTATTAGGATCTCTGATGACAACAGTAGTGGCCGGGAATGAAGAAAGCAGTTGCAGATTTTGTCTCCCGATTCCTCACTTGTCAGCAAGTAAAGGCAGAGCATTATGTACCAACAGAATTGGTTCAGCCTTTAAAGGTCTTAGAGTGGAAGTGGGATGGGATATGCATGGACTTCATGACAGGACTTACATGTACATCCAGGGGTCCTGACTCGATTTGGGTGATCGTCGACCGACTCACCAAGTCAGTCCACTTCTTAATTATCAAATAGCAAGGTTCAATAGAGAGTTTGTGACGCCTTTAGGTGCATGAGACTGTGCAGCAACATGGAGTAACTTCGATGATTTTCTATGATCTTGATGCACATTTTACTTCCAAGCTATGGAAGGGGTTGAAGGAGGAATTCAGGACACAACTTCTTTTGAGCACCGCCTTCCATCCTTAGATAGATGGCCAGACTGAGCAGACCATTCCGACCCTGGAGGACATGCTGCGTGCTTTTGTCCTCATCTTCGGTCGATGTTGGGAGGATCACTTTATTTTGGTGGAGTTTTCATACAAAAATTATTATCACTCCACCATTGGGATGGAACCTTTTGAGGCATTTTATGGGAGACCTTGCAGATCACCCTTGTGCTGGACTGACCCAGGGGAGTCAGCACTAGTGGGACTGGAGATGGTACGAGCTACCATAGAGAAAGTAAAGATCATACATGAGTGGATGAAGACTGCACAAGACAGGCTGAAGTCTTATGCCGACAATAGATAGAGACCTCTAGAGTTCGAGGATGGTGAACACGACATTCTGTGGGTCTCATCTCGATGAGGTTTTCATAGATTTGGCTGAGGAGGAAAGTTATATACGACGTTCATTAGACCTTTTCAGGTCCTCAACAGATTTTTTGAGGTGGATGACCACTTAGCTCTTCCACCTTAGTTACACCGGGTGCATGACGTCTTCCACGTATCCCAACTGAGAAGATATATGCACGACCCTTCTCACACCATAGACCATGGAGAGCTGGAAATCGAGGATGGGAAAACATTTACAGAGGTTCTAGTGGATATTGAGGATCGATAAGAGAAGGTCCTTCGTGGATGGTCAATACCTATGGTGTGCATTCGCAGGAAGCACATGAACCTCCAGGAGAGCATATGGGAGCGGGATGCTCAGATACATGATTAGTACCCCCACTTGTTTACCTAGTTATGAGTTGTGTCTTACGGGGATGTAAAGACCTGAGATGGGGAGAATGTAAAGACCCAGAATTTCCTTGTAATTGTTTTTAATTAAATCTAAATTTTATGAGTCTGTGAAAATTGACGGCATGTGATTCCGAGGCCCGGAGTTCCGATAATGAATTTTTGATCTTTTTTCGGGTACGGTCACTAAACGTGCGAGTGGGTTTTTCTAACTTTATAATCGGTGTTCAGAATTGAAATATGAGGACACTGTTGAACTCACAACACCAATTTTCGCTTAAAGAGACCTTCAGCATGACCGTAGTAGGTCAAGGGTGGAATTTATATTTTCACATATTCATGATAGAATAAAATAAAAAAAAAATTTTGTACCTTTTATTTTTATTTTTATTCCATGTGGATGTTGAGAAGTGGGGACCACAAGACCTAAATCTCTAATGAGAGGTTATGATGGTGCGGTCCCCCCGAACTAACCCTCCATGAAAGGTTATGGTGGTGGGGACCACCCGAGGTATAAATCCCTTGAACTCTCCTCTTAAAGAGGGATAAACCTCTCAACTCCCTGTTTAATGTGGTGGAGCCTCTTGAGCTTCCTCAACATTAATTGTGCCAATGCCGTACATTATTTTCTGCCAACATGTGTGTGTGTTCCAACTTAATTTCTTCATAAGTTAAATTATATTTACACCACCTTTACTTTGGGTGAGAAAAGGAGAGAGCTCTTGGAGGATTACATTCTTCAATGAAGAACGACAACAAAGAACGCCATCGAAGAACGTTCTTCAGAATCAAGCAAGAGGACGACACACGAACTGAAAATCGAGGAAATCACCGACGACATAGACATCCATCTATTCCGAACAATTCTTCTTTCTTCCTCGTGACCTCATTGACGTCATCAAGTGAACGAGGAAGGGGTTTATTTCTATATGATTATCACTTCCCATGTACTCCCCTTATAATTATTTTGTGGGATTGGGAATAGATATTGGCGAGGGTTGGGGGGTTGATGTTTTTTATATATCTTCCATACTCATTCATGATTCATGATTATGTTCAGCCTCTTGCTACTGATCTAATGTAGAGAGTGTGGGCGAAACAAACATAGCCTATCCTCTCTTGAAATCATGTGATTATTTGTGGTGTCCTTCACGATAGAGGTGGTCGACGACCAACCATGAAGGGGCACCAGAACGGCGGACGACATCAGCACCGGCCGCGACGAAGGTGAAAGCGCAACGGTGCAGCTTTGCGACCATCGCTGCTCGTAGACCCCACCATCCATGACCACCGCCACCCGCGACCTCCGCCACAATGGCCGAGCCGCCCTGCACCGCGCCCCCGTGGTAGAGCTGCTTCTGCTGAGCCGCCTCGTGCTGCGCCCTCACAGTAGAACCGTTCGGCTGAGCCGCCCCATGCCGCACCCTTGTGGCTCCCCACAACCGAGCCTCTCTACATAGCACCCTCAAGGCCCCCTGCGGCTGATCCACCCAGTGCCATGCCCTCCTAGATCCCCGCGGATGAGTAACTCTAGTAGAGCCTCCACTTGTCGTGCCCTTGTGGAACCTCGTGGCCGAGTCGTTCCGGTCGAGCTGCCTCGTGGCATTGCACCCTCGCAGCACCCCGGGACCGAGCCACTCTGGCCGAACAACCCCACAGCCGAGCCACCCTGTGGCCTCGCACCCTCATGGCACCCCCCGCAGGCAAGCCACCCCTGGACCTCTCTACACCCTCGTAGCCCTCGCGGCCTGTCAGGCTGGACCCAGCAGGCCGGGCCACCCAGTGGTCCAGGCCAGAACTAGCGGGCTAGGTCATCCTATAGGCTGGGTAAGACCCAGCGGGTCAGGCTGGGTCGGTCCGACCAAGTGAGACCATACCCGAACCAGATACGACCCTAAACATTACTTGGGCCATAAATTTGTCACATGACGTCTTATTGACGAACCACCAATGACGATGGAAACCTCAGAGCAAGAAGGTCTCATTGTGTATAACCCACTATAGTTTTGGATTATGATGTGGTATGATCAGGTTGGATTGAGAATGAATACAACCAGGCCCCCAGGACTAAAAGACTAATAACTCACAGACCGTGCATCTAATTGACACACCATCTGTTGTGTTGAGACCCCTTTGATACGGGGAAACATTGGGATACTTCTTCGTGGGACATCGTGGTAGTTGGAGAATCTACTAGTGGATTGAGGAACATACTCTCCTGGAGACGAGAAAGCCTAGGGAGAAAATCTAGTAGCTGGCTGTGAGGAGAAGAGTGCTCCTAGAAATCCTGTGCAGGTCAGCTCCTAGCGATCCTCTGCGGGTCCCCTCCTAGCGATCCTATGTGGGTCAGCTCCTAGCGATCTTGTGTGGTCCAGCTCCAGTGATCATGTGTGGGTCCTCTCTTAGTGATCTTGTGCGGGTCAGATCCTAGAAATCCTATGTGGGTCAGCTCCTGGCGATCCTGTGTGGGTCAGCTCTTAGCGATCATGTGTGGGTCAGCTCCAGCAATCCTGTGTGGGTTAGCTCCTATCGATCCTGTCTGGGTCATCTCCTAGCTATTCTATACAGGTCAGAAATAGAGCCTCTTAACAAAATAGGATTATTAAATATTTATAACTAATCATCTCTACTACCATACCTAAAGATATACCCGGTGTGATCTATGTTAATACCTATGTTTTTTCCTCATGATTGAGATGGATTACTTGAAAACTCTGGTATATGTATGGGCATATACCAATGTAGGGTTATCTATTGATTTTATACTTTTTGGTTTATCCTTGGTGGATTTTTGTAATACCTTGAGGGTCTCAGGGTCCCTACTAAGTATCTTTATACTCACCCCTACACGGGATATGCCCATACTTTGTTTTTTTGGATGTAGACAATAAACAGCATTGATTGAGGACGAGGGTACTAGGACTAGACAGTGCTTAGAGGTGGGCCATATGGCGTGTCAGTTCGTAGAATAGATAGGTGGACGTGGAGTGCTGAGGGAGCGATCTATACTTACCCTTCAGGTAGGAATCAATGTGAATGATCCACTATATTCTTTTCACCTATCAGTCATCTTGTACTTTCCAGTTTTCCTTGTACTTTCCAGTTGGGATTTTATTTGGGCCCCTTTTTCTTTTTGTACCCTCTATTTTTACTATTCATTTTACTTGAGTTTGTATCTTTTTGTGTTCTTGGTTGTGTGTTTACAGGTTATAAAGGCAATGCCTTCCCAATTTTAGAGATAACGCCTTTCGGTTCTAGTCTCCATCCCCTGGCCTATGGAAGGCGAGCTTGGGGTGGTTACGGCACGGGCTCGAGGGATAGGACAGGATAATAACTATCTAGGTTCCCTTTATTCTAACCTTAATGATATCCTCATCCCATTTTGTAGGTTTTCGGGAATCTTCATCACACATGTTTGGTAAGTTGGATGTTGGAATTTATTTTTACTATTATATTTCTCCATCATACTAATAGAATAAATTTCCAATTTATTCTTATAATACCCATGATAACCTTGATATTCAATGATCCCCAATTAAATTTTTTTATTACATTTGAAAATTTCATCATATATTTGAAATAAAAAAATTTCAACAATTTTAATAGACTTGACTTTAGATGATGAAATGTGTGGTAAATATTAAATTTAGGGGTAATGAAAATTTTGGAGCTGTATCATGAAAATCCTGGGATGTTTCCCATGTAATTCTTGATATATTCAACATCATTTTTATTATGCCTAAAGAACTATGTCTCCATTTTAAGTCAAAGAGTTGAGGGAAAGTTTTCATCAAAAATAATATTTTGGAAATCATTTAACATAATCACTTAGATATCCTCTAAGGGATTCATATTTTTCTCCAACATAAAACATTGATCAAATTATATATCCATATGATAAAAAAACATGAATTTAAAATCCTCAAAGTATTTAATAATATAGAATATATTCTCAATGAGTTTGAACCATTGTTAAAAAAATAAGGAATCAAATGATCTATTGAATGTGGATGGAATTTTTTACTTAGAGGCTTTAATTACAAGGTTATATTTATTTAGGGTATTTAAAAATTCTTTATGATTCATGTTTTAGTTCAAAACATGAGTTAATTGAGAGTTTTTTATCCCGATTTTTGTGTTTCTTTCTCCCATTGCGTTGAGAATATCATTTGTGTAGTCATTATATTATTATATATATTGGTTATTGATTAAATTACACCTAAATATATCCATTGAAAAATAAAAAAATGAAAATTAATATGAGTATTTTAAAACAATTAAACTCATTAATTAGAAACTATAAAAATTAAATATATATCTCTTAAATGTAATGTATTCATTAACCTATGAATTTATAGATTTAATCTACGTTATCCATGACATATTTCCAAACATAAAATATTATGGGAAATTTTTTCCCACAACAATGGTTCACAATGATCTTGCGTATTTGTTAAATAATATCCCTTGGCAGTGTCAATCCATGTGTTTAGAAAGTATCATTTTCATGCCCTAGGGGATAATCGAGACTTGATCAATATACACATTTTGAGCTTATTATCCAAAGTTACCTTTGTTCCAGATCTACATACACTTATTATATCCAGATATGGATTTATTTTATTAGAATCTACTAACTAAATAAATTACAAAAAAATTATAAGGGTTTTATTATGTTTATTCATAAATATAAGGATCTTTCTAGAGTTTTCTAATCCTAATACCACAAATAACTAGAGTTTTATGTAATATCAATTATGGAAATACTTTTTTATAATACAAATTAAATCATGATTTATTAAATAAAATAACAATTAATAAAACCTATATGTTCATGAATCCTAGTTAGTTTTTTTAATTAGGTATATATCATGACAACCAAAACATGGGATACAAAACAATAATAGGAAGAAGTCCAGAACATGCACTTGTATTCAAGGGATCTTCTAAAACTACATAGGACAACCATTAATATATATATTGAATAGTTGAGCAATAAAAACCAGTAAGTTTATAAAAAATCATATAAAATGTTAAATGATTTCACATTATCCATTATAAATATCTATGTAGCATAGGGAGTGAGAAACATAATCCCAAACAATTAGGCATGATATTACATTATAACATAAAGGGAACATGGGAATGCAGAAAAACATAAAACATGACATGATAAACATTTTTAATGTCTAACATCAATGTAATAATGAAATTGTTAAAGAAGTCCCATAATAGATTATTCTTACTCCCTAATCCCATACATGAAGTCTTACGAGACCAAAATATTACCCAATAAATTAGAGTGTTATCTAGTCTCACCAATCATAACATGTAATGATCATGTGTTCCCAATTAATAATTCGGTATACGAATCATATTTCAACACATTTAATCCCATAATTATGGATTTTGGGTTGAAAACATGAATCTACAGAACATATAAATTATAGTAACATTTAGGTTAATACACATGAGTAAAAATTTTAAAGCATATTCACTAAAAAAATGTTAGGAATAGAAAATGGAAAGATAGTTTTAGAAACATAAGGGGTTTATTAATGATTCTTTAGTGGGATTAATGATAGATAATGTTGTCAGTCATCACCTTTAAATCATAAGGGTAATAATAATGATGTGTGAGATAAAATCCCAATATTAAAAAATGTAAAATAATAGGCAAAACATAAACGACATGCTTGAATTAATTATAGGAGTTGATCCCTTACCCTAAGAGGGTGATACTAAAAGCTTGAGATGAGCTTATTTAGAGGTTATGAGAATAACCAGTGGGATATATAGAGGTAATAGAAGATTAATTTCATGCACCAATAGTTTTGAGTGAAGGGAAATGGGATGCTATGTGGGGTTATATAGAAAAATTGGGGAGTGTTATTTATTAATTTAAAAATACAGGTTTTGGACTCTCTATGATTAAGAAAAAAACCAAAATCCATCACATGGTTTTATCACATGGTTTCTACCATAGGTGATTGTTTTAAATAATTTTAAATTCTTATGAAATTATATAGTTAAAATAATAACCTTGGTAAATTGGAAGTGAGTCATGTTTATAAAGAATTTATTTTAAAACCTTAAAATATAATATTGATATTGGAGGAGTCATTAAGGATTTATAAAATTAATCAAATAAAGTCAATAAGTTTATGTAAAAGGTGGAAACATTTTTTTATGGATACCATTTATAGTATTTATTACATCCTTTTTTTGTTTATGATGTTATAATAAATATTGTATAATTATAACATATTTAATTTTTACCCAAAAATTAGAATGCTTCATAAATTTTTTAAAAAATAACCATTGAATAATTTCAATGTTTTAGTTTTAAAAAAACATTTATTTTATCAAAATAGATATATAAAAATATAAATTGAATCATTTAACTCTAAAATACGCTTTTATAGATAAATATCAGGTTTTTTGGTAATAACTTTTTTGATCCATATAAAAATATAATTTGACTTCATAAAATTATATTATTCTTTAAATTTTATAAATATTATTTAATAACAATATATTAACAAAATATAATTTATTTAAAAAATTATTTAGTTAACAAAAAAGTGTATATTGATTGAGTAAATATATTTCCCACAAATATAAATTCTTAATCATCATGGAAAAATATTATTTTAATCAAACTCATTATTTAATAATTTAAGAATTTACAAAAGATAGACTAAAATTAATTTTTTATATAAAAATAAAATATAAAAATTCATATTGTTATGGATAAGATAGAAAACCCTTTATTGGACGAATGAATTTTATAAAGTTACATTGTATTATGGTGAGATTTTTTCAGGGTGGTTTAGTGTACATTGTTTTGGTTGTGATCATAATGAACATGATATTTATAGGTAAAGGGATTCATTTTTGATTTAGTTGTTGAAGCTCTCCTTAGAAATTGTCTGGGGAATTACCTTGTGATTCGTTCTCCCTTAGAATAATTGATAAATGGGATTCATAGGGAATTATCCTACTAGTGTAGGTCATCGCTTCTTCAGTCTGGGTCAATTATACTATAACATAATTCTTAATATATATTAACCATACTGGTAACTAGAATATAGGTCTATTAAGAATGGATATGTTTCTGAACAGTATATTAAAACATGATAGATTATAATAGTCCAATTTAGTGGATGTTTTTTATAACTCGACAAATAAATAAATAAATCATTAAAAATTGCATTTTCATTTATAAAAATTTATATTTTTACAATGATACAATTCGTGGATGTCAATGATGCATCATTTTTAGGGAATAATCTATAGATCATATGATAATACACTATATCAGGCCTATAATAACACTAAAAATAAGATGTTTCTGTTCAAAAATTAATGAATATCTAAGTGATGTTAAAAGAGAAATTAATTATCTATAAATGAATAAGTGCTGATAAATGATACCTTTATCAACACTATATATAAATCCCTAATAAAGTCCCCCAATAACGATTATATAGTTTTAGCATTCATAAATTCACCCTTTATCAGTTCTTTGTGTGTAACACTGATAAAGGGTTCCTTTATTAGTGATTTATTTTTAGTAATAATGAAGGTAATGCAACTTATATAGACTATATTATCCCTATAACATCAAACCAAATCAACATACATATAGGAATATAATTATAAAAATAACATTATTGAAATAAAAAATTTAACTTTTAGCTATCTTTCAATTAAAAATTTATATAAAAATTATTTAAAATGATGTTATATTTAAATTTCATCCAACAAATTACAACCAATATATAGAACTGTAACTCTTATAGAATTATTTATCCAAAGACCAACCCCTATTGAAAATCATGTTCTTGAAATAAAACCAATTTTAATTTTAGTAATAGTAAATACAATAAAAAAATTATAATTTTCATTAATGATAAATTACTATATATATTAATGATATTTTAATTTATATTATTAATTATATTATATATTATTATATGGAATATTGTTTTTATTTATTTATAATAAATTATATAAATAATTAATAATTATGTTATGAATTATTATTTCAATTGATAATTAATAACATATATAACTTATATTGTTAATTAATATATATTAATGATATTATTATTTATTAATTTAATTAATTAATTAATTAATTTTAAATGAATATATCATTAAACAAAATTGAAATATATATATTGAAATAATTCACTTGGATTCATACCGGCCACATCACGTGCTTTACAGTTGTGTGGACGATTTTGACATGTTAAAAATGAATTATGGATCATTTTATTTTAGATTGAAAACAATTCTTGCAATTTTACTTGGTTTTGGATGCATGGAATGCATTTTTCTCCAAAATGACACCTTTTTATTGAAAATAGACATATTGATCCATACTAACCACACCATGTGTCTGATTGATGAATAATAAATTTTTACATAACAAAAATGACTTACGGATCATTTCCTAATAGTAAGAAAACAATATAAGCCCATTTACTTTATTTTGGATAAGTGACATGAAATTAAAATTATAATGAAACTTTTATATTGAAAGTATGAAATTTTGGTAATACTTACCATAACATTTGTTAAACTTACATGTGGTGAATGCCTATATAGAAAAAAATTAAAAATTGATCATTATCCTTGATTTTTAAAAAAATCAGACCTCCCTTCTTGTTTTTAACAATGTGAAATGCATTCTGAACTACAATAGCTATTCTATACTGATTAAATAAAATTAGAGTCATACTGATCACGTCTTTTTTTTAATTAATGGGAGGTCAATTCCAACATGCCAAAAAAAGAAATACTGATCATTTTCTTAAAGATTGAAAACAATTCAAAAACATTTTTATTGGTTTTGGATATGCCATGTGCATTTTAAACTAAAATGTAAATTCTATATTGAACAACACACATCGAGTAATACATACTATATCACATGTATGAATTATGGGTGGACAATTCCTTCACAACACAGAAGAATGATGGACCATTTTTTAAATTTTTGAAAACAATATATGTTAATTTTTTCATTACAGACAAGTGGCATGTGTTTTAAACAAAAATGAAAAATATATATTGAAAAAAAATCTCCCGGAAATACTAAACACATCATGTGTTATATTTATTTGATAATGATTCTTAAATTTTAAAAATGAATTATTGATCATTATCTTACTGTTTGAAAAAAATACATGTTTTTTTCTTATATTTGAAAATGCTATTTAAATTTTAAACTATAATAGAAAATTTATATTGAAAACATGAAATTCGAGTCATATTATTCACATCATGTGTCTGATTAACATTACGTCAATTAATAAATGTAAAAAATAAATTATGTATCATTGTACTAAATTTTGGAAGCAATCTGATGTCATTTTCTCATTTTTGTGTATGTGTCATGTGTTTGAAAAAAATATACTTCAATAATGAAAACATTTACATTGATTCAAAAAATGATACACTGTATAACATATTGACATGTGGTAATTTTCATTACATTATAAGAAACTTATGTAACATATTTTTGATGATTGAAAATAATCTGAGCTCACTTTCTTAGTTTTATAAATGTTTTTTGCATTTTAATATAAAATTGAACTTTTATATTTAATGTATTCACATGGAGTAATAATGATGAAATCAGGTATCATATTAATTTGTGGTTGATTCATAGATGGTAAATATGTAATTGTATCATTTTCCTTGTGTTTTCTCTGAATGGCCCAAAGTCCTTCTTTCTTATTTTATTATGGATAATCCCCCTTTTAAGGGTTTAAGGGGAACTCGTACATGACCCGTAGGCCCAAGGCACAAGGCCTAACAAACTCCCAATACCTGACCCGAAGGCCCAAAGGCATACCTTGACCAATACATGACCCATAGCCCCAGCCCACTTGAACTGCCCCTCCCCACCTTTCTGCGTCATTGATCACCTAACTCCCACCTCATATTGCTGATCAGCTAGCATTTCCCCATACATAGTTGCACGGTGTCTGGTCCCTATGGTTGCTGCCATACCCTCTCATTCTTCCAATCCGGTTAGCTATGCATCTGGTGGCTGCTACTCCTATTGCTCTGATCCGCTTCTGGGGCCTGTTATGTTTGAACTGGGCTACTCCATGGTCTACGTGACCTGAAGGCCCTATGGCCCGAAGGCCTTTTTATAACCTGAAGGCCCTAGAGACCCCTAGGCCTAAACCGGTGGCCCAAAAACCCAAATTGGGTGAATAGTTCTGGTTTCAATAGTACCGAACAGTAACTATTACAGTGACTTCTATAGTGACTTCTACAGTACTGCTATAGTGCCCCGACAATTCACCTCTACACCGATTTTGAACCTGGGTCTCTTGGATTCCAAGCAAGAGCCCTTACCACTCGGGTACGAGCTCGTTGGTATTTTCATTGTGTTTGAAAACAATAAAATATATTTTTCGTTATTTTTAAAGTAAAATATGTTTTTTGAACTAAAATGAAAATTCTATATTGAAAAAACTTTATGTCATACAATCCAAATCATGTGTTCGACATACATGAGTTCAATTCCTATATATAAAAAATTAATTTGGGATCATTCTTCAAATGCATAAAAAAATTCTGAGATCATTTTTTTGTCAATGTGACACATATTTTGAACAAAAATGGAAATTATAAATTGAAAACTCTCACTTCAAGCCATACCTATGACATAATGTGTAATAGTGATGTTTGGTTGATTCCTTCACATGACAAATGAATTAAGGACCATTTTCCATGTTTTTTAAAACACTATAATTGTATTTGATTGAGGTTTTCTATGTGTTATTCATTTTAAACATAAATGGAACTTCTATATTGAAAATATTAACTTCCAATCATAATGACCACATCAAGTATCATATTGACTTGTAATGGAATCCTAAATATCAGAATTGAGTTATTGATTGTTTTCCTAATGTTTGAAAATAATGAATTCTTGTTCTGTATTTCGGATAATGATGCATGTTTTAATTGTAAATGACACATTTATAATGGAAACACAGACTTCGTGTCATACCAACCACATTTTTTTGGATTTATGTTAAGTAAATTTCATTATGAAAAAAGAATTATTTATTTTTTAATTTTTTTAATATAACCAGAGCTCGTTTTCTAGATTTTGTCTATATGAGGAATGTTTCAATCTAAAATGACATTTTTATATTGAAAACATTCACATTAATTAATATCGATGACATAGTGTGAAGATTTATATGTTTTCAATTTCTAGATTCCACAAATAATTTATGGATCATTTTCTGTATATTTTATAATAATTCAAGTGTTCTTTATTGGTTTTGGCTTTGTGACATAAGTTTTATTCCTAAATTGAACTTGTATGACTAAAACATGATCTTCTAGTCATATTGAGCACATTGTGTGGGATAATCACAGGTGTTCGATTCATACATATCCCAGATAAATTATTGATTGATTTTATAAAGGTTAAAAACAATATGAGATCATTTTCTTTGATTTTAGCTATTTTGAAGCATATATTATTATTAAATAAAATTTTTATATTGAAGAAACAAAATGAAAATAATGAGTTCATTAAAACGGAGGAACATTCATTATGAATTGGTAATTACTCATCATATATTTGAGTAGGATGATCCTTCCTTATTCCCAATTTATTATTTGCAACCTCGATGTCTATTCTCTCATGAGCACGACCATCTTTAGACATGTTACTAGATCTACCATAATTCATAGTGTTTAACCTTTAATTATATATATACTTGATAAATATAAAACAATATGTGTAATCTTTATGATACTAATGCATTAAAACCCTACACATCTTTAAAGTCATGGAATGTACTATATTGAAAACACAATAGGTATTCACCTCAACATACTTTTAGAAAACATTCTATCACCATGAAACCTTCCAAAAAATATATAAACAAATTAACTTTTTAATTTGAGTATATAGTTTTTTTAAAATATTATTAATAAATAAATATATTATAAAAACAAAAAAAAATAATAAATAAAATTCTAATTACCTTTATAAATTTCTTTTTTAGGTATAATAGTCTTTTTATGGTATATGATATCATTCAAAAACATCAAAACGAAATATCCACAATAATTATCATTATTTATCTTTAAAAATGGAAGAAACATTGTAAAAATTAATTAGTTTTTTTTTCGAAATATTTTTTATAGTCTAGTATTACTATATATGCATTATATATTACCATTTGGAGAACACATTGGATTATTTTGCTCAATCACCAACCTGAAAGCATCATTTAAATTATATATATATCACCATATCAAAATAAAATTCCCATTAAAACATAAACTTAAAAATATAATTTTTTATCTATAAAATTTTGATTGATGTTAATTAAAAATTCATAATAGATATCACGTGTGGTTAGTTTTATGGAAATAAATGCATTGGATTGAAAAAATAATCATTTTTGTAATGAAAATTCATTTCTATGAGAGTCCCGTGCTTTATAAAAAATAATAATTATTTAATGAAAAAAATAAAATAATACTTAATATGTGTAGATTATATATTTTTTCCCTACATTGTAGGAATCAAGAGTAGTATATCATCTGTTGTTTTGATTAAAAAATCCTTATTTTGTTTCTGGTTTTTCTTATTTTTATTTAATTTAAAATGAAATCACTTCCCTAGTAATATTAGAGGGATTAATGAGTCCAAATATTTCATTATAGGGTTTTACCCTTATATATTTGAAATATATACACCTTTAGAAAATAAGTATAGTCGTTAACTATAAATATGAGGGTAAAAAAATTTGATAGATGGATTATGAAAATGTACCATATGTATGTAGTTATAACAAAGAGTCCTAGCGATTAAGATATAATAATGTAATTTATACTCTTTAAGCCAACTACATCTGTACTAACATCCCGAAATATATATTCTCTATATTCAATATAGGACATATTTCCACCTTTTAATTGTGTGTATTCATGATATTGTAATATTATTATATCTGGTTGTGGAACTGGTGGGGTGATAGTAATATTAGAAGGTCCTTTTGACTTCATTATTTATTTGAAGGATTGTATTGATCTAACTATACATTTACCATTCATTTTCTCCTTCAGTAATAACATTAATCAATTTATTCCTCTTTTCATCAACTATTAAAGGGGTTTTACATGAAATAAATTTTTATGAACATGCCTCTCGTATCATTATAAGATTATATTTCCACACTATGAAGATTATAATAGCATTATCGACTATGGTAACATACATATCATCAATCAGAACATGAAACATAGCCTTTTTTCTCATGAGATACTTTAATTCCATCAATTGTGTGATCTTTTCAGATTTTTTTTATTATTTATCATGTATCACAAGAAATTGTACACCAAACCCCTCATAATAAATAAATTCTTGGCTATTGAAAGATATAAATCACATAAAACTTCACCCTATAATAATTTATTAATATAATGTTATCTCAAGATTTTTCATTCACAATTGGGGGAAATATTAATGGAATGATTGATTATAGAGAGTATGGCTAGAGATTTAGGGGAATGGGTAGCCTCAAAGATAGTGGGTTCATTTGGATATTCATATACTTATGGTAGTTCCACAACCTGTTCAATTTGACAAACTCTCAAATATATGTCCGTTAGAATAGCCCATAAAATAATATTATGAAATCATGTATATGAACCTTTATTCCCTTCATCATCTAATAAACATCTATATGAGGTAATTTCTTCTGAAAATAGTGCAAGTTTATTGTTCCAAACATTATCCTCTATCATGGAAATATTGTTCTAGTAGATTCGAAGATAATAAATGTTTTTTATTTAGGTATAATGGATAAAAATTATTTTTGTTGAATCCTTATGAAAATCATATGAACATAAATAGATATTTTTATATAATACAATTATAAATGATAATGAATCACTATTATTTTATTACTAAACATGATTTCCATAATTCTTGTGTGTCTTCATAAAATATTTTTCCCTCAATATTTACATGTTCCTTCTTCCATAGAACATCAAACGTGATTAATGGGGCATCCCATTTTGATTCATCATGAAATTAATAAACAAAGGAACATATTTTATTTCAAATCACATAAAAACATTTCTTCATATTTATCAAACATAAAATTATATTATTATGTTATGGGTAGCCCATACTATATTTTTGGTAGGGGTATATGTGTTTTGAGGCACGTTTCATATATTCTGAACTCCTTCACTATTTCATAAATTAAATTTTTCATATCAATATGGATACAAAAAATGTTTTCAAATATATCATTAATTATTACTATGAAACTGAAATGATTCTTCACTATAACCACTGTTGAAATATTCCCAGGATTCTTGTTTTATAATATGTGCATACATAACTATAAAATGGGGTTTAATTTCTACTCTACATCTCAATGATGATACATTGTAAGAGTTTTCTGGAAACCTTTCCTATATTTTAAGAGAATGTTAAGAAATATTTATAAAAAAAATCATTTAATGTAAATTTAATCTATAAGGGATAAATAAAATTTAATGAATGATTTATTATATAATATTTCAGTAAAATGGAGAAATTATACCATTACATATTCTTAATAACTTCACTTGTGGTTTTCTTCAATGAAATGTTGACATTGTGTCATATATCTATATAAATTGGAACATTCATTATCGTTGGGAGCATAATGTAACTAATAAGATTTTCATTGATGGGGTCAACAGGTTATTTAAATTGATTCTAGCCGACCTCAAAATTTAACCCTTTCATATTACCTTGATAAATTTTTATTAGCATAATGACGCTATTCCATTCATTTTTTCCATCAAAATGTTATTGATTCAACATAACTCCATATATTCATCATTGTAAATCAGTTATACCTTAGGATTGGTAATTTCAACATTGGAAAAATTCATTATATTAATTAGTAGTTAAAAATTCATTTTTTATTATTTACATTCAATAGAAAACACATAATATTATGAAAAAAGAATAATATGTTAAAAAACATTGACCAACTTACTAAACACTATTTTTTATTTAATAGTTGAAGTTATTTGGATCCACTGTTGAGTATCCAAATCCTATCTTCTTTCTCCCCTCTAAAGTAAATGACTTTTTGTACCTTATGAATGACTTTAAATTATTTTTATCTCTCAATGAAAGGGCCATTATAAATTGAATTTTCTTCTGTATATATAGTTCTTTTATACAAAAAAAGGCAAATGGACCAATTCATGTTGGTAGTAACTAAAAAAAATAACATACACTACATGTGAATTCATTACGAATTGATATCCCTTATAAAATATTGAAGAAACCACCTTCAAGGATCCCAAGTCATTGAAATTCACTAAACTATTATTTCCAATGAGGTTTTAATATGAAATTGTAACTTGAAATGTCTTATAATCTAGTTTTTATATCTATTAGTTGATAAAAGGATTTGATAGTTTTACAAAAATTGGATTTTGTCCTTGGAGATAGATATGGAAATAACATCTTCTAGAAGCCTAACTCAACTGCTTTTCAAATCATTGTGTTAAAATTATTCCATTGCACAGAACATATAACTGTTAATTAAAAAACTAGTGTAACACATTACCATTTACATTTGGTCACCTAACATACCATTGAATTTATTAAGTGATTGAATTAATATTTTCAAAAAACCCATTATAAATATAATCTCATAACCAATCTATAAATGATAGATTCTGTTTATTTGATATCCACCCTTCAACCAATTATGGATTCAAATGTTTTGGAATTTCATTTTTGTGCTCTAATGTATGGAGAAACCTCTTCAGAATTATGTAAAATGTAATGGTAAACATTCTCCCAATTTTTGATTGTAATCGTAACAATATATGTTTTAGAAATCCATTCACTCTTATGGATTCTTGAATGATTAAATTCTATGAGACTAATTCTTTCAAAATTTCATCTGTAACCTGTATAGAATTTTACATCTTATTTAATAAAATATTGGTATACAAAATTACCTTTTAGTAAAATTTAATTCTTGATGTAACCTTTTAAAATCTTCAAACATCATTTAATGGGGTATATTAATTTGTAATAGATAGAAACATATAGTAAAATCTATCTAAACAAGTGAACAATCAAGTGAACCATTATATCAACGAGTGTAGCTGGGAAGAACATCTCTAATTCAAAAAAAAAAATTATTTCAATCTACATATTCCTCACTAGATACTTCACTAGGTCTATAATATTACTGCATATAGAATTTAAAAATATATAATTCATGATTAATATAAGTTTTACATTTTTAGTCAGCATTAAATTTTTAGAAATAGGCATAAGAATAGGAGAGTCATATGATTTTTGACCATGAAACATCAAATTTTATATTGATATATAATTCTTGATATTTGATTAATAAACAAAATAAAATTTTTCACAAATGATAAAATTATAAAAAAAATTCTACTATTAGGATAAAGTTAAATATACTAGTGGTAGAAAATTTATTCTTTCTCCCTTCACATATACCAACCTTTCCCTTATATCTACGTCAATCTGGCCTATCCTAGACCTGATTCCATATTTTTCTTTGTGAGGAACATTTAGTAATGTTCCAACTAAATTATCAATTTAATTTTATTCTACATAAATGATAAATAGAAAATGTATACTATAAATATAATTCTATTACCAAAATTAACATATAATTTATCTATTTTTCAATTAAATTTTATACAGTTATTCCAAAATAGATTACTAAAAACATTGTCAATATCTATTACTTTCTTGAATATTTTTTCGCCCGTTCGTGGAAGAAATGATGTACTTTATTTTTCATTCACACCAAATGATGTTGTTTAGGATTAGTATTAATGTTGTTGAATAAAAAATTGTGATGTCAAAAATATAGACTATGAGTAATGTTTCAATCAAAAATAGTCTGTAAATAACTCACAAATAAGACACCCTACATTCCTTTAATGTTAAAGACTGAAAAATTTTAATAAGTATGAAATCCATGTGTCATCTCATACAACATGGACCTAGATGTTAATTATTTAGTTCTTTGAAAATACTGAAATGTAACACAAGTATACAAAATCAATTTCACATATTTGATTAATGGAAAAAAGATATTAAAATCATTACTAGGTAATTTTGGTCCAGATATAAAAATATACAACCTAAAGTGTTCGGGATTCGTGTATAACCATGGTGGAAAGTTATTATTTACCCATATAACAAGCCATGTTCTATGAGTACACTTTTATACACCAAAAGGATTAATTATATCTCTATATAAGTCAAGATATAGGTTTCTTAGATCATTTCAAAATTTATGATACACATAATCCGTTTTCTTTTTCTGAGGTTGATGGGTGATGTAGTTTCTGAGTTTAATTCATGTATCTATGTCCCATGAAAATTTTCTTATGGTTTTTGAACATCTATAAAGACTTAAAACCATGGAATGATTAGAAACTACCCTATATATTTGGAAATAATTTATTCATATTTTTTTATGTTGATTGAATCTATAGTAAAGGTATTTTATAAGTTATTCATAGTCATTTCAATGAAATATGAAATCATTTGGACGTTCAAGTATATTTTCAAATATCATTCCCAATGAATGTGGAATTTATTTAGCAACACAAATTTAACATGGAATCCCATCTTAATTTGTTATAATATCTTTTAGGGGACCATGAAATTTGACAAATATGGGTCTCTAATTATGATTCTAGCTTTAATATTATATAACTTCAACAAAACTGACAATGTTGCATATTTCGCACAACTTGTATACAATGGTCTCTTATTACATCAATTTAACTTCATATAAATAATTAAATAACCATAAAAGTCAAATTAAATTTATTTTTTCTAATTTCTTATATATCATTTCCATCATCATTTACAATATTTTTCTTGTCAAACGATTCATATATCAATGTATCATCCTAATCAGTATGTACATTTGGTTTCTCTTTCTATTTAGTCTTGTATTTATTTCTCTAATCTATTCCATGAAAAATAAATTATTATTCCAACTAGTTGAAAAACATTTCTTGAGTAATAAAAATGTAAACATAGAAATAATATTTGTGAAGGGTTATATGTGTGACATACTCCACAATTTATGAACATTTAACTCCATCCTCATTCTCTATTTCAATATGATTAGAATCAAACCATTTTATTTTGAAATTCTTCCAATATGGTTCAATAATATTAATTGTGCAATATAAATAAATAAATACAAAGAAGGTATGCATATAATGTATATATACTTTAAAATATAAAAAAAATATTATATCATTAGTCTTTTTAAACAAAATTTTGAAGGATTATATTTCTTGAACTGGTTTTTGATTGAAATATAAGGCTGTTTTAAAAATATTTTAAACTACTTAGTAAATAATATTTCAGTTGGATTATTTCAAAAGTAAATAGAATTTGAAAAATAACTTTAGTTTGTATTGTTGGTATAATTCAAGTATATTATATTAAAATCCTTAATTTAGGATTAAACATTTTATATAGATATAGAGTCTTCCCTAGAATAAATTTAAACAATTTCAATTAGAAATTCATGTTTTGATAGTTCTCAAAGGTTTCTATTGAGGAAATAGAATCAACGATATTTATGATATAATAAAAAATACAACCCTACAAAATAGAACTAATAATTTATTTTATTATATCAATGATACAAAATATTTGAAACTAGTTATCCAATATATCATTCCATTTACTGACTAAATTAATTTAATCTATCATAAGAATATTAAATGCTAAAGTTAGATGACACAAGTTTCAAAAAGTATCATCTCTTGGATTATGTCATAGTTTCCTTTTTTCCAATGATTCCATTTTGATACAATATTTATGAAATATAATAAAAATATCCTAATACTTATTTTAGCTATGAATATAATCATTTGTTATATATTAAATCTTAAAACATGATCAGTGAAATAGAAAATGAAAAATATATTTTGATGAAGAAAAACATAAAAACTATTGATGTATGAGATATAAATATGTAAAAATGTATGTATAGTAAAACAAATGAAAAATTTCGAAATAATATTCCAAAAACATGATTTAAAATGAAGGAATCAAAATTAATACATTTAACTATCCAAATAACATACCACAATAATAAAAATGTTTTTTTTTGAGAATCTCTAAAGACGAAAACAAAAAATTAAACACTCCTAAAAATATCATCCATTTCATAGAGCATTGATATTATGTATATACATATATAATAAATATAAAACGAAATATACATATATAACAAAAAATAAAACAAAATAAAGGAAACATGAACTATATTCAAATAAAAGAAAACAGAAAATTGGAACATATCAAACATTTAAGAATAAACAATAGATTGTAAAAAATATTGAAATTTAAAATATATTCTATCCCAATTAGAAATAAAAAGTATAAAATATTATTATTATCTAAAATTACTTAAGTTGGAATGAAAATTTAATAAAATAAGAAACAAAATTCAATCATAATATTTCATCATGAAAACATTGAGTAACGTGATCCACATTTTATGTTTATCCAATAGTGTAAAGCCTTAAATTTTAGGGATTACTTGTAATGGAATGTCACTCGTAAAAATGTTAAACCATGGATAGAAATGAACATATATGTGGAAGGTATTTTTATATCCTATTTTAATGATTGATCATTGTAAATGAAATAAAACTAAAATGATTCCCCAAGAAGATCTTTATATAGGAGATGGTATTATTGGCGTGATTGTGGGGAGAATGAGGTAATACAGATCAATGAGACTTGGTCATATTTTTTTAAATGAACACATGAAATTGCAGATCGATTATAAATATTAAAAACACACCTTTGGGTTAAAGAGTGTTGATTCATCTGAGAAGTTTAAGGTAGAGTAGTGGCGAATGTTCTGTTCCACGAGATGCTGAATAGTGTGGGAAACATGGTTCCTTGTTGGGGTTTTGTATTAATGAATAGAGTTTTTTTATTATAAAATTCTAAGAATTTATGATAAATATAGGTTTCATCAGTTTTAATATAGAAATTTCTGATAAAACACATCTTTGTCAATAATTTTTAGAAAGTGGTGATGAAAACTATTCAAAAAAATAATAAAAAATATTAAGTGAATATTTGTTTAACACGAATAAATTACAATAAAATAGTAAAATAATTACATTATTGATGAATAGATTATCCAAATTATATGAATGTTATAAATGAGTATAATTTAATCACAAAAATAAGTTAAATTCAAAATATTAAAAAATCAAATAATTTTTATTATTTTTATAAAAATATAAAAAATAAAAAATAAAGAGGAATTCAAATTTAGTATGTTTTTTATAAAAATATTAAAAATATTATATCATTATGAATAAATGTCACAAATATTAAATGAATATTAATAATAAATTAAAAAATTAAATAGACAATTAAAAAATAATTAACATTATTAGTGAATAAAGAATAATCAAAAACATTAAATGTATGTATTTTAAAAAAAGTGTGAAATTTAATTATTAAAAAGTCAATGGGTTGATTTTTTAAAAAAAATAAATAATTGTTTTTAATTATATAGATTATTATAAAAAATAATAATTAATATTTGTTAAAATTAAAATAATTACATATTAAATATATAAATGAAACCCACATTAAAAATATTAAATGGTAAAGAATAATCGTGTATAATTAAATATTAAAAATGGGTAAAATTACAAAACATATTACAGAAAAAAAGAAAAAAGAAAATAATTATAAAAATATTAGAAAAAATTATGATTATCAATGAATAAAAATATTAAAAAAAAATTGATTTTTTAAAATTAAATAATTATTATGTATTGAATAAAGATTTTAAAATATGTAATAATACGTACCAATTAAAAAAATTATATATATTAATTATATATTATTAATAATTAAAATTGAACATTAAATATTAAAAAATGAATAAATTATTTAAATATTTTTTATACATGATTATTTCTGTATAATAATAAATAAATTTCTTCTATTTTTGTGCGAAATTAATGTAGCACAATATTTGTATATGTCAAATTGAAAAAACAGATGTTGTTTTTGTAATGGTCCATTACCTGATACTGATTTTTTAGTATTTCATACCAATAATAATTTTTAATTGTAGACCTTTTTTCACAAAATACATCAAATATTTAAAGTAAATACAAATTTTTTAGTATATAAATCAAAATTAAGGTAATATTATATATTTTTATATATATAAGAGTATGTATTTATATTATAAATATAAAAAATGTGTATTTATTATCATATATAAAAACACCAAAAATATATAAATTATATTCATATTATACAGAGTAATTTATAAAATGAATATATTATATAAAATAAAAAAATAAATTTAAAATTATTAATAAATATATAATATTTAATTAATTAATGTAGGAAATGAGAGATATTTTACTAAAATATGAATAGATTGATTTTTTTTAGAAATATATAGAATTATTAGATAATCGATATAGTTCATGTGTAAGTAGGTAATCTAAACCACATCATCAAATTTTATAAGAAAACATAATGTAGAAAATAGGGGAAAGGGAAGATCAACAAGGAATGATATTCTGATAACATAAAAAACACGGGATCAATTCTTGTTGCTCCCTATGGAACAGATATTACTAGGATATCAACCTCTATGGTTTTTGTGTAAAACTCTCCCCCATGTGGGAGGTATCACGAGATCATCATCTAATAGTGATTTAGAAGATTGTTCTAGAATAACACAACTATTTTATTTCAAATAAATATCATGAGAATCCCATCCAAAAATGTATTGGAATCCAAATTCTATATTCTTAAATAGATTTTTGGCTAATAGGTAGTCCCTATGAAAAAAATTATTCATTCCATTTTTGAAATGGTAGATTAATGTTTTAAATAGAATAATTCTTATATATCTTCTATAATACCCTAGAGGTACCTCTCACTCTCACAGTTCTCTGGAGGAACTTTGAAAAAAAATTCTCTAGTGGATTCACATTCTTTAGTTGAGGCCTCCCTAAATTCATCATAACAGTTTTCCATAAAATCTGAAAATCAGGAGAGGGATGACCCTTCCAAAATTTCATCACAACTCATATGCCTTCATATTCTTAATTAATATCCCCCTCAACCTGTCTAATGTATACCTCTCTTCCACTACTTTGGTGTATACCAAACACTATCCTGGTCAACTTTCTCTTTATCCTTAACAACTAGAAGATTTTATCCACAAAACATATCCCCTACATTAGGGGACATACCACTAACCTTGACATCAATTATAGAGGGACATATATAAGAGAAAAAAATTCCTCATAAATATATGATTAAACGAAAATAAATAAAAATACTAATTATGTAAACTACCACTATATTTAAAATAATATTAAATTTCATTCAATATGTATAAATAAAAAAAATGAATAAAATTAAAAAATAATAATACACAAATAAAAATTATTATGGAATAATCTTTATATACATTTTAACATAATAAAATATTATATATTAAATATTGATATAAAAAAATTAAAAATATTAAATAATTATAAACAATCAAATTTAGTTACTAAATATTAATAAATGAAAATAAAGCACATTGACATAAAAAATATACTAATTGTGTATATATTTGTCTCTATAAAATTGATATAATTTCATATATGTTTGTGTGAAAATATTGTTAGATGTATTATGTGTAATATACTTCGTCAATTTTTAAATTAATAATTAGATATTTATTATTTTACATAAATAAGAAATTTAAAAAAATTAAAGCCATTTATAGCTCCACTGGTTTCTAGTACATGATCCTTAAATTATATATCTCTAGTATATATAATGATTGGGTCATGTTTTTGGAGGTTTGGAGTTGTTTTTTCATGATTTGGAGGCTTTTCTAGAGGTTCATGGTTTGATCATGCTTAGTACAAACCATGCGCCCCATATAAGACAGTTTGTGGATTATGATAGGAGGGAAAGTAGCCCCACATGGATGGTGCAAGGTTTGGTAAAAACATGTCGGTCTCATGGTGTAAGCCCTACATGTTTGGAAAGTGGGGAAAATCATGTTTTTTGCACATCTAATCTAATCATAAAAACAATCGTGTGAGGAGATGTCATATGGAATTAACACCGCACGATTAGCACATGATCCTCTTAACCATTCAAGATAACTCTATAGAGTATACATAAAAATATGTAATTTTTTTTATCTAACTTGGATTATATCCTTGGACCCCTTTTAATTTCATTGCCATTCAAAATAACAAACACTTTTTTCCCAAACACTGAGAGATGATTGTCTTTGATCCATGAAATTTTTTAGTAATTCAAATCCTTTTGGGGATCCAAATTTTTAGACAATTCTACATTCCAATTATTATTAGATCTATACACCAACTATTTTCTGGTACCTTAGATATAATTTTCTATGGATATATATAAGTTTCTTGATGAAAATTTTGTTGTATTTTGGTTGGATCTATTGAAGTAAATAAGATCTAAGTGCAGATATAGAGGATCATGTTATCATTATTTGTTTCCACATACCATTGTAATGTTGGTTCCTTCCCTCCTGACTGCACATGATTATAAATTTAAGGCATGGTTTTAAATTGATTTATTTCATGAGATAATTTGGAAGCCCTCATGTGATTCTTGATAGAAAAATATTCGTGATAGTTTTTGGTAATTTTTCAAATTTTATGATTTTTGGAATGTGTTCTTGTATTATAAATTAAAAATAATGATGTTAATATCATGGATTTATTTTGTTTTGTGGAAAATAAATGTTGAATTTTATTAGATAATTAATTGTTTTATATGGAATGGTTTGGCTTACAATTTGGCATACACGATTGTTGTGAATTCATGATTTCTCTGTGATTCGGAATGAAGGGTGTGTACCATTGGGGTTTAAGGGACATGAACCTGAATATTGTTTGTGTTCCATTAGGGAACAAGAATATTTTCTGTATGGTGATGACATGGTGGATGAAGAAGAGGAAGCTCAAAAGTATGCAACTTTCACCAATGTGTGCATGTTTTGATATGTGTAAAATCATGTAAAGGGTTTTCTAGAGGAGATGAGATTTTTTTATAATATTGTTTTATTGAAATTTGTGTAATTTTTATTATTTGGTATAAAATGATTTATATATTTAAAATTATTTCTTATAAATTGTTCTAAAAAGTTCTTATTCTAGTTATGTGACTTAGGAAATTATTGGAGAAATTCCACTGAGTTAATAATTACTCCCTTCTTGGGCACGTTTGTGCATTTTTAATTGTCATCTATAAAAAAATAGATAACTAAATGGTATCTAAATTATTTTTTGATTCTTTTTGATATAGTGTGTGTGGAATGGCGAGTTGGAACTTGGAATAGGTTTGGATTTGATGGTTTGATGTATTTGGTGTCTTTGGGTTATGTTTTCTTTTTACTCGTTTGTTTATGTCACTTGGTTTTAGGATTTACATGATATTATTGTTGTATTGGTTATGTTTTAAGCTATAATTTTTCACTCATTCAATATATATAATGTTATTTATTGTATTCTTATGGTTTGGATGTTTGTATCATAAAAGAAAAGACACCCCCCAAAATATTTGGAGGCCCATGAAATTTATTTCTAGCCTTTGGTGTCCTGGGGATGTTACTTAAGGATTGTAATACCCACCCATATTCCCTAGCCAATGGGTGTGGGGTAGGATGTTACAAATTATATCAGTTTTTTCATTCCTTAGGTATCTATTATGTTTAGTGATAGAGTTAAAAATTTTATTAGTCTTGATAATATCAATCTATCTAGTAGTATTTCAGTAAAGATATTGGATGTTTCGAACATGAAATGTAGTTCATAAAAGGTGTAGTTGACTGCATTATGTTGAACATCAATTTACTAGGGTTCTGGGGTACATGAGTGTTTTAAGAGACTTATAGGTTAGTTTTCACCTCATAATCATGGTTCTAACTAATGACAGTTGCATAAAATGAATTGATAGTATGAATTCTCATTAGGACACAATTTTTCATTATTGGGTAAATGATTTATGGAAATGGTAAAAATTAATTCTTTTTGAAATGAATTGAAATTTTTTTAATGGTATATTAAAAAGGATAGATGGTGTTATTTTGAAAATAATTAAAATGGGTTATTATGTATAAAAATAATTGTGCAGTATACTGAAATAATAATTTCAAATAGTTATTCCTTCAGTTTCGAAAGAGTGAGGCTAAATATATATCATTTTGGTTATATAGGTACCAATATAAAGTGGGTGATGAGAATATGGTTGAACCTGAGATGTAGCGGAACTAATAGTTGGTCCAAAGTATTGTATAAGGTATTCTGGTCATCAATATATGTAACATAAAGGATTAACCAAGAAACATTGTTCCATGGGATTAGTTTTAGAAGAATAATCAACCCATCATTTGGGGTGATCCATAACCATAAAAAAAATAAGTATTGTTGGATTTAATGAATCAAATATTCAATTTCATTAAGAAAAAATTAGAGCTAATAATAATGTTTGGGAGGAATATGCTAGTGGATCTAGTATTCCATTTGTGGCATTTATTAGTACAGGCTAAATTGAACTGTGACAAGGAATGGGAGGATTTTGAAGAACTGTTCAAAAAATTATATCCTCACTCTTTCAAAATTCCAAGAACGAAAATATTTTTTATTTTAATGAATTATAATTTTGTGGTAATAAAGTATTCCACTAAATTTGTTAATTTATTCTAATTTGAAATGGAAGTTTCTATACGTTCTTCCACGAAGGAAGGTAATTTTATTTTAGGATAAAACCATAAATTCCATCAAATATTTCCATTATCTGTATTGTAGATTATATAGAAGTGGCCATTATAGTGGTGATGGTACAATGATATATATTTAGAAACTTGGTCGAAGGGTGAATGATTTTTATTACAGGTATATATGTGAACTCTAATGTACAAAACATGTGGAGGAGGGACACATATTCTAAAGTGGATGGTATATCTCAGAATCCTTCTATGGGATTTTTCAAAATACCATGTTTTCCAAATAATAAGACTAGATTTTATCAGTGTAGTTATTTTGATCACATGAAGAGATATTAAATGAAACCACCTTGATCATGTTTCAATCGCAACCATATGGGAAATCTTTAGAAATATTTTTGATAGTATACAAGGTTAGATTCTAGGGACACATCCAATGTTTCTTAGAAATAATATTATTTTATGGGATGAGTTCAATATAATATCACTTGTTTGAAAAACTATGTAATCCAACAAGATTATAGGAATTACAATCATCCTCAACCTATATGATATCAAAATTATAAGAAAGAGAAAATTGTATAGAGTAAAAAATTGAATAGAGATGACAATGTTAACATTGTTGATAAATCAAGGCCTTTGATGATGAGAGGTGTGATTATTTTGAATACGAAGATTATAGATGATTTTTTTGATATAGGTGCATCCTAAATGTATACTACATCTCATGGCATTGATCAGATGGGTTTAGATGTTCACATGATTCCTTCTATTTTGAAACTTCAAATACCATTTGGACAATGAGAGTTTCAATCCTTGAGAAGTGTATTATTATTTATAACAATTGATGGGACTTATCTAGATGGTATTTATCTATGTTAGAGAAGGGTATCTATGACTTCATTCAAGTAATCGTATTAATGAAAAAAATTCATGCATATATCAGTTTCTATGAACAGTATGTGAGTTTTAAATCCCTTTATGATGTCTAGAATCTCATTAAAAGAGAATGAGTTGTGGATGCAAGTAGATTAGTACCTTTTCAATGGGTTTTTGGAATTATCAATTACTAGTTGACAATAGTTATACTTACATAAATATATGAGATCACGAATAGAGATTTTCTAATAATAGTGGACCATTTCAATAATGTTTTTCCTCGTGATTTATCAATTTTTTCTCCCAATAATATGTGGAGTTTATGATTTATCTCTTACCAAGGAATTTTCATATTTTACATATATTTTATTAGATAGTGCCAATAGAAATGAGGGAATTGAAGGACTAGTTAGATGAGTTGGAAAGTAAAGTGTTAGTCCCACTGAGTATGCATCCATGGTAAGAAATAATATTTTTCTGAATGTATATGTAACTATTTGAATTTTTATAGATTATCATAAGCTTAACCAAGTTATGATATGGAATTAGTATCTTCTTCCATGAATTTATGAACTTTTTGATCAATTATGGGGAAACTAAAGGATCTATAAAATTGAATTATATTCATGATATCAGAAAAATGTGGGTTCCAAAATAAGATATTCTAAAGGAAATGTTCAGAAAAAGATATAGCCATTATGAGTTCATTGTTTTCCTTTATGCCTTGTGAATGCACTAGTCGTCATTATGGATTGATGGATTTGATATTTCAAAGGTATATATATTCATTTTTGGGGTTTTCCATGGATTATATTCTGTTTTACTTTTTGAAAAATGTGGATCAGGGTAAAAACATTGCTATAATTATGGGTATCATGTGGGATCATCATATGTATGAAATGTTATCCATGTTTGATTGATAGATACATGAGGTATGTTTTATTGGACATGTCATTGTGAAAAATTACTATATTTAGATCTTAAAAATATAAAAGATTTTATATCATGTAAATAACCAATGAATGTATTTGAGATATTTAGTTTACCTGGTTTGGAGGGATACGCCAAGAATTTTCTACGTTAATTTTCATGTTTGGAAACATCGATACCCGATTTTATGGGGAAAGGTATTCATTTACAATGGTAAATGAATGTAAATAATATATACTTTAGTTTATGGTTAGTATTACATGAACATCTATCCTTACATTTCTAAAGTTTGGACTTGGTTTTGTATTATATTGTGATGCAACGTGATCTGGGTTGGGATGTGTTCTCATGCATGATGATCATGTTGTTGCCTATTGTTTATGATAGTTATTTTTACATGAGAAGAACTACCCAACACATGATTTTTAATCATCCATTTTAGTCCATTCTTTGATTACATTACGTCATTATCTATTTTGATAGAAATTTGTTATTTTTAGCAATCCTAAGTGTTTGGAATAAATTTTCTCACATTGATATTTGAATCAATGGAATAGAATATGGCTTAAATACCTTCAATTGTTTGACTTCAAATTTATTTTTACCACAGTAATTGGAAAATCATTAGAGGATGTATTAAAAAGAAATTCATATTATATGATGGAAATTTTATCTTTGAATTAGTAGAAACAGATTTCAGTTTACATATATTCAATGGATTATACTGAACAAGGTGATATTGCAGTTTTCTTCTCAATATTATTTTTTCCTAATTTAGTTAATCCTGTGAAAGAGGTTCAAATATTAGATTAATTTATTTTACCATGAGGTCAAAACTCAATGATAGGGGCACTATTAAGGGATATAAGACATATTAGATTTTATTTCTGAGATTTAGAGGTCAGATCATGGTACCCTTGGTTTATCAATAACAAATTCTAAATGTTTACCACTATTTGAATTATGTTGTTCATCTAGGAATTCAAACGTCATATAGAGTGATTAATGCACATATATGTTTAGTTGGTATGAAATTTAATGAGAAAGAGATAGTTTTAATCTGCCTCTATTGTCAACATGTCAATTTGGAAGACCAAGGAGTAGTGAGAATAAAGTATTATTTATCAACTACCATATGGAAGTGGGACAAGATATCCAAAGAATTTGTGAAATGACTACCATGAATGGTTTATAAACACGATAATATATGTGTAATTTTGGATCAACACATGAATTAAATTCATTTTATCCATAATAGTGAATCCCATATGGTAGATTAATTTTCCAAAATCAATTTCCAAGAAGTTTTAAAGATTCAATGGAGTTCTAGTGTCGATTGAATCAGACATAAAACCATGATTTTCATCATTTATAGATATCCTTATAGTAATACCTTGGGAATCAGTTGATAATGATCATGGTGTATCATCCTGAAATGGATGAAAATACGAATGGATAATCCAAAAAATTTAGAACATTATTAGGGATTGATTAATTGATTTTTGAGGCTAATAAGATAAGAATATAACATTATTAGAGTTCTCATTTAATAACACTAATTTGGACTCAATAAATTTAGCATTTTTCAAATAATTGTATGGACATCCTTGTCACTCCCCACCTTGTTTGGGGGAAATAGGGGAGACTTCACCCGTTAGACCCAACATTATGGAATGGGAACCCCATGTGAATATTTTGATAAAAAATATGATGTAGATGGATCTGTTCCCTTATAAATCATATATTGATCATCATCGATAACAATTTTCAATTGAGGTGAGTGATCATATAATTGTTAGAATATCTTTAATTCTTGCACAATATCATTTTCATAAAAATTCAACGTTTTTAATTGGTATAATGTCTCTTTCGATATAATTAAAATAATTGATGTGGTGACATATCAGTTAGATTTTCCACCAAGGTTCAATTCAGTAGATATAATATTTCATGTGATTCACATATTAAATTATCAACTTGATCCTAACCATGGGACTATATGAGACCACATTGACCTAGATCTAGATGCTATGTTGATTCATATTCCAATACAAATTTCAGATATGAATGATAAGGTCTTTCATGGAAAAATAACTGTTCATGTGTGGGTTTTATTGAAAAAACTATTATATTCGTGAAGAAATATGGGAGAATTAAAATGGAATGATGGAGCAGTGGAAAAAATATCCTAAGTAAACATTGGGTTTTTTACTTTTCGTGGATGGAAATGAAAATGGTTGGGAGAATATAGAGTCTATGGATTCATTTACATGACCATTTATTTATCAATTATAAGTATATGTATTTTTAGGAACACTAGGCGAGATACCCTGAAGGGGGGGGGGGGGGTGTGAATTAGGGTATGACAGATTAAAACAACTGTGCCTTTTTGATCTTGTTTTTCTATTAAACAAAACCCTCTTCTCTCTATTTCCTGATGCAGAGTATGAATAAACCCTAAAGCATGCATAATAAACAATAATTTTAACTTGGTTCACCCTCATTAGGATACACCCAAAGAGCATACACCGACAGTATACCGATGTACCAATTTCACTATAAGCGCACTGTTGTTTACAAGTTCGGAGTGGACTCATTGTCCCTCCTAGTTTACAACCACTCACAATATGAAATCTCACTTCTCTTTCAACTAAAGTGTGCTCACTGCTTCTTTAGAATACCCACTCATAGTTTATAGACCTATAGGTCTCATCGTTATCTCTAATGAATGCATCCTCCATTGTATGTAGATGCTCTATTGAAGTTCATGTTTTATCCACTGATGAATACCACTTTACCATAGATGTTATGGGAAATTTCTAACTGTCACGCAAACCTAGGGTGACTTGTGTTCCCCTTTAACTAGTGCACAACCTCTGCCTTTGTTCTGGAAAAATCAACTTGCGCGCCTCACTTGTGTTCCACACTTACGTGTCAAATTTCCACGCCACACTGATTGTGCGGCACAATTGTGCAGACACTTGTGCGGAACACTAGCATTCCAAAACATGCACTCCACACTACTTGCACGGCACGCTTGCGTGGTACACTTTCACGATAGATTTGCACGTCACACTTCCCCCACACACTTGCGCGCCCCACTTGCACGCACACTGAACTTGCCCTACACACATCCACATGTACGCTCAGAGCTTGGATTTTGTCTATGTGTTGAGCTCGTTAAGAAATGAGGAGGGTAGTCGTCTATTTATAGGCATTTTTAGGACTTGCGCGCCACACTTGCGCATCATACTTGCATGCCACTTTATGACTTACACACCTATTTCTTTCCTTTGTCATATTTTGATATGAGGATCTTTGAAATATGAATTGTGCACCACACTTACGCACCATACTTGCGCGCCACTTTAGGACTTGTGCGCCAAAATGTGCATGCCACATTTGGACTTGCATGCTAAAACTTACGCACCACTTTTGGACTTGCACGCCAATTTTCCTTTGCCAAAAATTTTGATGTTCTGAATTTGAAAAAATTCATGGCGTACATCATTATAAACCTCCATAACACAAGATCACAAATCCCTTTTCCAAAAAAACTTTTCCCCATTCTCCAGGAAAACCCCATTTTTCAACTCTTTGAGTCATTGAGACTTGCTTTGTCAACAAACACAACATGGAGTCCTGCATTGTCAACAAACACAATCATCTAAAAAATGCCTCAATGATACCTTGATGGATTTTTTCCCAAAAATATCCCCTTTGGGTTTGTTGAAAACTCTTCTCAAAACAATTCTCAATTCTTTGATACCTCATTAAGGAATCATTAATCTTCAGCCACCATTCTCCTCTTGTGATACAGATAGCGATCAAATATTTACTCAACACATACTCTAAGCCCACATGAACAATGCTCGACATGGGAAACAAGAGTACCATGAAATTTTCATCTATGAGTCACTTCATTTTTGACACCACTATTGATACCTACCTGATACCAATTGAAATTTTCATACCAACCTATCATGAAAATATCATCTATGAGTCACTTTGTTTCTGACACCACTGTTGATACCAACCTGATACCAATTGAAATTTTCATACCAAGCTGATATCAACGACACTTCTACTTTTATCACAATCCTCAACTGTCGTGATATCTATTCTTTGATTGATCACATATTTCATCGTCTGATTTAATTTTCTCCCCCTATCTCATATCTCCCCGTATCTCGCTGCTCCACCAGCTTATCCTCATATCATTCATGATTTATCAAAAATCCATAGTGTCCCCCCTTGACTAATCACGGTTTTCTCCCCCTTTGTCAACGAACCCAAAGAGAACTATTTTGCACTCTGTAACTAGGTAAAAACACATATTAATGCATTAGAAACAACACATCATACCTCGGGGAGAGGGGAGGTTCCACATCCACACTCTTTTATGTGCAGGGATTCGACTGAACTCCCAAATCCAATAGATGACTTTCAAATGCTTCCTTGGGTAAGGCCTTTGTCAGAATGTCTGCAACTTGTAGTTCTGTAAGCACATACTGCAACTTTACAATTCCATGCTCAACCTTATCCTTGATAAAATGATAATTTATCTCAATGTTCTTTGTCCTTGAGTGATGGATGGGTTTTTTCTAATATTGATAGCACTTTCGTTATCACACTGGATTCCGATCGGATACTTCACACTTCAACTCCCATATCTTCAAGCGGCTGCTTCATCGAAAATGACTGTGTGCATGCATTAGTGGCCGCAATATACTCAGACTTTATGGTGCTTAGAGAAATGTAATCTTGTTTCTTGCTTAGTCAAGAAATACAAAAACTACCATGATAGAATTCACCTCTTAACGTTGATTTTCTATAATCTGTTGATCCAACCCAATCTTCATCTGTATATCCCAATAACTTTGGGTGAGATTTTTCATTATACATGTGTCCAAAATCCACGGTTCCTTTGATACACCGAAGAATTATTTTTTACTAAGAGCATGTTCATTTCCTTTGGATTGATTTGGTAACGTGCGTCTTGGAATGTGGAAAAATCAATATCATATCTCGTTGCTATTAGGTACATTAAACTATCGATAATCTGCTTGTATTCAGTGATATTAATAGCCCTGCCACTGTCAACATTTGATAATTTCGTCTCGATAGCAATCAAAGTCATTATCTCCTTGGAATTCTCCATTACAAACCTTATCAGAACCTCCTTCGTGTATTTGGATTGAGAAATGAACGTTCCATTACTTCCTTGTGTCACCTGTAAAGCAAGGAAAAATGTCAACTCACCAATCACTGACATTTCAAACTCACTTTTCATGAATTCAAAAAATGGTTTTCACTGAGCTTCATCTGATCCACCAAATATTTTGTCATCGACATAAACCAGCACCATCATCCTTTGATTACTATTGTTGTTGATGTAGAGATTGTAATCAACTCCACCACATTGAAATCCAAGCTTCTTCAAATACAGATCCAGCCTTGAGTACAATGCTCTTGGTGCTTGTTTCAACCCATATAGTGCTTTCTTCAACCGAAAAACTTTATTCTTATCTTCATGAATGAGAAATCAATATAGCTACTCAATGTACACCTCTTCTTCTAGAAAAACATTCAGAAATGCAGACTTGACATCCATTTGGAACAATTTAAACTTTCTTTGCACTACTATGTCTAAAAATAATCTGATTGTCTCCAGCCTTGCAACCAGTTCAGATGTCTAATCAACACCAATACCCTATATTTGGGAGTATCCTTTACACAGCAGTCGTGCTTTGTTTCGAATCACTGTTCCATCTTCATTTGTATTGTTGCGAAAGACCCATTTATTCCCGATGATGTTCTTATCTACTGGCCTTGAAACAATCTCCCATGTTTGATTCTTCTCAATCTGATCTAGCTCTTCATTCATTTCCTGAATCCAGTTTTCATCTTTATCTACATCATTGAAGCATTTTGGATCAACCTGTGATATTAAAGATTTCTGTTGTAGTGATTTCATTCTTCTTGTCTAAACTAGAGCTGGCCAATCAACAATGATATCTTTCCTATCAATTTAAGCTCGAATCCTTGGATTTTGTGCAGATATAGATTTTACTTCCTCATGCTCGTCTTTAGTATATTCTTCTGAATCATCATAATCCACTTCTTCTCCACATGCGTTTCTTTCATCCTCATCAATCTCATCAAGAAATTTCTCACCGCACTGTTGAATGATATCCTCATTCTATAGTACAGTGACATCATTTCTCTAAACTAGTTTTGCCAACCTTTTGTTAAAGAATTTATATGCCTTAATTTTTCCTGAGTAGCCAAGTAGTATCCCTTCATCTCCTCATGACTCATTTTCCTATTTTTTTTCTTGTTGAGGATAAAGAAATTACTTCCAAATATTTGAAATTATTTCACCATTGGATTCTTTCTATACCACATCTCGTATTAAGTATTTATTTTCTTCGAGCACAAGAAAGCCCTATTATAAATGTAGACCGATGTCAAAACTGCTTCCTTCCAAAATTTCACTGGTAGGCCTTTTTCAATGAGCATCGTTCTGGAAATATTATTGATGATCCGATTTCTCCTTTCAACCACTCCATTCTGTTGAGGATTTCTTACTAAATAAACTTGATGTCATATCCCGTGATTCTTGAGATAGCCTTCTAACGGATTGTACGTGAATTCCATACTATTGTCAGTACGAAGCTTCAGAAGTTTCTGTCCAAGCATCCTTTCACACTCTCTTCGGTACTGTTTTAAGTAGTTGAACACATCCGACTGTTGGGCAATAACAAATACCCATGCCATTCTACTGTAGTCATCAATGAAATGAAGGTAGTACCTATTTCCATCAGTTTCCCTTGGTGTGATAGGCCCACAAACATCAGTATGCACCAATTCGAGTACTCTTGTTGAATTTTTTTATTTCTCCTTATACGTCTTTCGGTTGAGCTTTCCTTGTTGGAATGCATCACACATGTGAGTAATATCACGTGAAATCTTAGTGAGGTCTATTGATACATCACACATTACCAAATCTTCTAGTGATGGTTGGCATAGATGACCAAGTCATTTATGCCACAACTTGTTTTCTTTTTCTCTGGACAGAAAGCACATATCTTCTTCTCCACTTACTAGGGAGAGATTTCCCTTTTTTCATTTTTCCTTGTAGAAGCACTTCCTGGTCTCTTCCTTTTACGATACACATCTTTTTAGTAAACCTTATTTAATTTCTTGAGTCACATAGTTGACTGACGCTTAGCAAATTGTGATTGGGGCCTTCTACTACTAAGACATCTGCACGTCTCATCCCTTTGCCCCCGAATTTGGCCTTTCCTGATCCAATAATATTTAGTCCTTAATCGTTTCCAAACATGACAACTCCTTATTTTTCCCATTTTATACCTGTAACAAGATCCTTATTACCTGTCATGTGAGATGTGAAACTTCTGTCAAGGATCCACACACCAGAGCGATCTTATGCTTTAAAAGAAATTTCTGCAACCACAACCTTCTCATACTTCTTCTTTTTGGTCTATATTTTTTCCTTCACACTTGTCATGGATTAAGACTTATTTTATTTCTCAGAGTATGATGGACTAGCTTCATCTTAAAAACATGTAAATCTATTTTTCATTTTACCTGTTGGTTTATTTTTCAGCTGCTTCTAGACATTTTGATACTTCTTTGGCACATTCCAGTAGTATGGTCGAAGTGGAGTACGTATCCATTTTTCCAAATCATCCGCACCAAAAACAATGTCCTTAGAAATATGTTCTGGATAACCTTTCTCAGTTTGGATTCAACCTTTGTTCTTGTTCCCTTCGATTTCTCTTGGATATGGAATACACATAATGTGAATGTCCCATATTTCTACAATAATAAAACCTGATATAAGGTGAATTACTTCGTGTTAATTCTTCCCTATGAGTTTCCCCTTGGGAGCTCTGAATATTTTGATTCCTCTTTGTTCCCAAATCAACCTTAAATCTAGGGATTGGTACTTGCGGTCTGAATTCAATTTTCACATATTTTTGATTCTGATCAAGCCCAGAATTAGCCTTAACGTCTAAGATTAATTACTACTTATTTCCTACTGAATAACTAGGCTCCTCTTTTATCTTTTCAGTCTTAAAAATGAACTGTTTTTCCAAGAGTGTGTTGGGGGTCAAATTTTATTCATGGTCTTTAAATTTTCTCCAAAGACTGATAACTTCCTATTCAAGATATTCTATACTCTTGATGTGATCTTCCCTTGTGTTTTTCAAGCCATTGATCTCCCTTTCTTATTCTTAAATCTTGATTTTAAACTCAATAACTGATTCTAAGTTCTCTGGTGTTGATGTCTTGATTTTCTCAATTTCTTCTATCAAGTCAGACTTCTCTTCTTTCTGCTGCTACATATAGAGTTTGGCGTCATGAACAACTTTGTTATCTTTATTTGTTTTGGCTCTCCAAACATCTATCTCTTCAAGATAAGCCTGTAACTTAACTTGCATATATATATTCTTTCTTAAAATTCTTCTTCTTCATCATCACCTTCAGTTTCATTCTTATCCTGAGAACTACCGACAACTGCTACTATAGCATTTTCTCCACGTTCTTTACAGTTCTCTATCTCTTAAACCTCCTCACCCTCAGACTCATCCGAACCTTCGCATTCTTTTGAAAGGAGATTTTTCTTCTTAAAGAAATTTCACATGAACTTTTTCTTGCCTTTCCAATAATCTGATGAATTCTTCTTGGGAATTTAGACTTCATCGACATCTTCATCTTCTTGGATCTTTATGGGACACCATGCTGCAAGATGGCCAACCTTTCCATATCGAAAATAGGCTAGTGAAAGTTTCCCTTTTAAATTTCCTTTTCCAATTTAAAGATTTGAGGAGAGGAATGACATCACCTCATCTATCTCTTCTTCTTCCTGATAATCATTAACGGTGAGATTTTTCATGGCCTTGAATTCCACTTCATTTGATTTCCCCTTTTCCACAACCTCATTATCATCGTTTCTCATTTCATATACAACCAAGGTACAATGAAAATTGTCCAATGTTAGTTCCTTTGGATCTTTATCTTCTTGTACTGAAACCATTGGATTGAACCGAGGTGGAAGTTTCTTCAAGATTCACATTTTGATCTTTATTTCTTCTATGACTTCTCCTTGACCTCGCATATCTTCCACAACAAAATTTACCATGTCAAATAATCCATCAATAGACTCATTCTGGTCCATTCTTAGATCTTCATACATGTTCAATAAGACTTGCATCATCGCTTCTCTAAACATTGTATATCCTTTATATTTGTTCAAATGATTTTACCATATAGTATGTGATGTTTTTCATGACATCAACTTGTTATATATAACATTGGATAGGGCTCCTCCCAAAGCATTGATTCCCTTTGAGTCAACATCCAATTCTCTTCACTCAGCTTCCGATAATGCACTGCTATTAATATCATCCATGATACCATGCATTGCTGCTGTAAAGACATCCATTCCCAAAGATCGTTAGTAGTGTTTCATCCGATTCTTCCATAGCCTAAAATTTCTCCCATAAAAGATCGGAATCCCTTTCTGATTAGTGACCTCCATTTGATAGTGAAACACTGATATAAAAACTTCCTATTGAAAAAAATTGTTATGTCCACTAGGTTAGATACCCCGAGAGGGGGTGGGGGGTGAATCAGGGTATGCCAAATTAAAATAACTTCCCCCTTTTGATTTTCTTTTTCTTTTATACAAAACCCTCTTCTCTCTATTTATTGATGCAATGTATGAATAAACCTTATAGCATGCACAAGACAAAAAAAATTTACTTGGTACACCCTCACTGGGCTACGTCCAAGGAGCATACAACGATAGTATATCGAAGTACCATTTTCACTATAAGCGCACTGATGTTTACATGTTCGGAAGAAACTCAAGTCCCTCTTGGTTTACAACCACTCACAATATGAAATCTCAATACTCTTTCAACTAAAGCGTGTTCACTAATTCTTCAGAAGATCCACTCACAGTTTATAGACCTATAGGTCTCTTCATTATCTCTAATGAATGTATCCAGCACTATATGTAGATATTCTGTTGATGTTCAAGATTCATCCACTGATGAATACCACTTTACCATAGATGTTCTAGGAAATTTCTAACTTTCACACAACCCCATAGTAACTTGTGTTCCCCTTTAACTAGTGAACAACCTCTACCTTCGTTGCGGAAAAATCAACTTGTGTGCCACACTTGCGCTCCACACTTGCGTGCCAAACTTGCATGCCACACTACTTGTGCGACACAATTGCGCAGACACTTGTGTAACACACTAGGACACCAAACGTGCGCACCACAATGCTTGTGTGGCACACTTGCGTTGTATACTTGTGTGGTATAATTGCGCATTACACTTCCCCTGGACACTTGCACGCACACTGAACTTGCGCAACACACTTCCACTTGCATGAATAGAGCTCAGATTTTCTCTAAGTGTTGAGCTTGTTAATAAATAAGGAGGGTTGCCATCTATTTATATTCATTTTGATGACTTTCACTCCACACTTTCATTCCACACTTGCAATCCATACATGCATGCCACTTTAGGACTTGTGCGCCTCTTTCTTTCCTTTTTCATATTTTGATACGACGATCTTTGAAATATGACTTGCGCACCACAATTGTGCACCATAATTGAATTCCATACATGAACACCACTTTAAGACTTGTGTGACAAAACTTGTGTTCCACTTTTTCACTTGCGCGCCAAAACTTGCATGCCACTTTTGGACTTGCATGCCACTTTTTCTTTGCCAAAATTTTGATGTTCTGAATTCGAATGAATTCCTGGCGGAAAACATTAGAAACCTCTTTAAGATAAGAGAACAACTCCATTTTCCAAAAACACTTTTCCCCAATCTCTATGAAAAACCCCCTTTGTCAACAGTTTGAGTCATTGAGACTCACTATGTCAACAAACACAACATGGAGTCCTACATTGTCAACAAACACAATCATCTCAAAAATGCCTCAATGATACCTTGAGGGATTTTTTCCCAACATATATTGACACAATTATGTTCTTGGAGGTGTTTATGAGTTTTTTCATGCTTAATGGAGTTTTTGGAGGTGAACAGTTTCATAGCATTTATTAAATTCTATGAACCCCATACAGAAAATCATGTGGCTTTTGGAAGAAGGGAAAATTGTTCCACACGGTTGGTTATTGGTTTTTCCAAACCATGGGGATTTATAATTGACACCCTGAATTTTTGAATAAATGGGAAAAGAAATGTTAGCTCATGGTTAGACTAAATATTCACTTATACCTTGTGAGGGGTTGGACTAAAAAAGATGCACTGCACAGTTAGTGCATGGTCTGCCTAACTGTGTAGTCTTACCATGTTGTATACAGTTGAAAATTCGAAATTTTTGGATTTATCACAAATAATGTCCCCCAAATCCTTTTAATTTCCAAATTTTTCATAATACCAAATTTCATTTTCTTTGATGTCCAGAGAGATGATTAACTTTTATCTGGGATAAATTTTTACGTTATTCAAATCCCTTGGGATATTCAGATTGATAGTTAAGTCTTTATTCTTTGTAGTTCTTCTTAAAACTATCCTCTTCCTATTATTTCAACCCTAGATCAAATCATACATGGATAAATACATGTTTAATAATGGTAATTGTTATATTTTATGGTTGTATCTATTCATGGAAAGTATATCCCAGCGTAGATGTTGTGGATTATAGATTAATTATTTATTTTCTACAACCTTTGTGAGGTAGGTGGCTTGTCTCTTAACTCTACTTTATTATAATGTGATGTACTGGTTAAATTTTTTTATATTTATTGAAATGATTATGATTATATCATGTTATTCTATATTGATTACCCTTTAGTAATAGTTTTGGTATTTTTGGAAATTTGATATGTTATAGAAAATTTTCTTGAATGGAAATTTTAAAAAGTTTATTTTAAAAATTTGATTTTATAATTATGGATTTTTTATTAATTGAAAATGTTTGTTGAATTTTTTCATGGAATGAATTGTTTTATATGGAATGGTTTTTATAAGGATCTGGCCTAAAAATATTACATTATATTGAATTAAATTAATAATTCACTTTGAGGACATTTTCAGTTTTAGTGTTTTAGAGAGTTAGGCCATAACTATTACATTTCATCTTAAAAATTACCTAGTATACACTTCTACTCAGTTTCCAATTTTTTCATAAAATAAAAACTCTTTGAAAAAAAGAGTTATTTTTAGTTCCATGTTTTAGATAGAATGACTTTTATTTGATCCAATCATTTGCACTATTCCATTTTATTTATTGTGAAGAACATTTCAAAAACTGGGTATGATCATAAAAAGCTCAGTAAGAGATACCCAAAGAAGGAAAAATGTTAGTATTTTTCAAAACAACAAGTAAACCATGAATAACCAATCATAAGTTAATATTTTCACCTTTATGAAGTATTAAATTATATTCACTGAATAAAAGATCATTTCTTACTATTTTGTAACCAAAATATTACTATAAAATCTATATAAAGAATACATAACATATAAAGGTAACTTGGGATATAAACATACATAGATGGAATAACCATACGATGGACTGCCACATATATCACTAAATAGAATAGCCATACGGCCAACTTCCATACCCAATGAATCATATGTTATAATGTAACAACTTGTCTTAGTTTATCATGACACCACCCATCATTTAGTTTATCACATATCCACCTATCAAATGTTTAAGTACCATTATAAAATTGTAACACATAAATAAATATAAAGGAAAGATAAAATTTCCACAATTCAATCACAATATATCATTTAAATATATTGACATAAAAAAACATTATCAAAACCATTTTCAGTACCAAAATATGTAAAAGAGCATATGGTATTTATTTTCCATTTAAAAACATTACTACTAATTAAGGAAGACAAAGATCAAATAATACCCGAAACGATGGAAAAGGTCATTGTCACTACTTACGTTAAAACATTTTTATTGTAATTTAGAAAAACTATTTGTAGAAAAATATTAATATTGAATGAAATGAGAAGTAAAATGTTTTTATACACCGTATAAAATAAAGTCACTTATAAAACAAAATATACCTCAATGAAAGGATATTAAAACGAGGTCCCTTACCTCATGCCCTACTTGACTCGATCGTTCTTTATTATCTTGAATAATAAATTAATGTTAATTTCTACTTTCTTAATAACATTTTTAAAGTTTATTATTCCTTTTATATCACTTATTACCATGTTATAAGAATTATGTAATCATTTATGTTAATAATGGTCATTTTTTCGATATTTGGTACTTGAGTAAAAAATTAACTTTATATAATTACAAGTTGTTCATGTGGTCAAAATTACATTATCTCCATAATTATATTAATGATTCATATATCATATATATCATATATATATATATAATATATATATATATTTATAATAGTTCATAACATTTATAGATAAGAAATGAAATGAACTGTTCATGGAGACGGTAAGCCGTACCTATGCATGAACGCTACTTTCATTTCTATTTTGTATTTTAATGGGTTGAAAACATAATGATACATAGTTACATTATAATTCTTGTATAATATTATATATAATTTCAGTAACTCCATCTTTTGTAAATTCCATGTATTGTATGAACAAGTCATATCACTTTGAGGGGTCGGGAGTCCGCACTTCCTCAAATGAAATTATCGCTTTTACCCATTATAGAAACCATAAAGGTATTCTATAAATGAAAAATACTGAATCATAAAGAAACAATAAAAATAACATATAACATATATAAATATATTTTCTATCATAATGTCCACCATGAGAGGTGGTTGGAGATATTTAAACAATCATCATTTCATGAGGTAGTAGTTCACATTCCACAGAAACAGTATGTTCGTATCCATTAGATAGAGGTGTGGGTAAGTGTAGTTCAAATACTTAACATAAAAAACCTAGTATATTGAGTATACTATTTTTTTTATTAAGTAAATGAATAAAAAGATTTTATGAGGTTGGAGAAGTAAAATAAAAGAAAAGAACTTAAAAGAACATGTAACCTTTAAATAGGGTATCTCCCTTTGGTTTGAACCAAATGGTTTACTTGAAGTACCTTATGCCTAATGTAAGGAATATAAGAGGAGGAGAGGGATTTGGGGAGCTTATTTAAGTATATTTTGGATGATACAAGGGGCTTGAGAGGTGTGAGTAATGAGTTAGAAGTGGTGTCCTTTTATAAGGGGGAGGAGGGGATCTTTAAGAAAGTTTGAAATAGTTATTTTATTATTAACTTATCTGCTGTTTAAAAAAGTAGACAATCATTAATGCCAAAGATAAGATGACTCATGTTACAAATAAAACCATCCAATAAAAATTGGATAGGTTTTGGATATTTTTTTAATATTTATAATCTTATTTATTTAAATCATTCATTAATGAGGTAAACACTACATCATTATTGTGTCATAAATAATATTATTTATTTGATGTACAAAAATTATAAAAGAAAATACCATGATGTAGGAAAACTTTTTAGATTTCAAATTAATATTTATATATGAATAAATAACTTATACATTCCCATGTAAAAAGTTATTTACTAAAAGATATTTGTTTATGTCATTTTTTGTACAATATGTTAATTAAAATATAGTGTCATTATCACTCCCAAGTGGCTCCATGGGGTCCCACAATACACCCAAGGATTCCCATGGTCGGAAATTTATCAACAAACAGGATTAGGACACATGTTCAGGTAATTTAATATTATTATAATAATATTTTCATACCCTTATTTACCATATTTACCCTTTTACCATGGTAAATAAAATATTTACTACAGTAAATATTGAGAATGTCTAAAAAAAGTTATCTATTTACTCAATTTTGAACACTTGATTCGAAATATGGAATCCATTTTTTAAAATTCAAAACACATAAGTGGAATAAATTAATTTAAAATTAAGTCCCACTGTCAAAACAAAAGGTGTGTTTTAAAGAAATAATAACTCTCAAAATATTGACACTTATTTATGTCCAATTTCATAGTGAAATTACTTCCAATGACGAACATTGAATTAAATTGTAAAAACATAATCTAATTACACTTTAAATCCAATTAAAAAGATAATATAACCTTATAATTAAATTATATTAAAATGAAATTTTCAATTAAAATATTGTATTTTCACTATTCACTGAAAAAATAAATTTTATCAGAAAAATAGAAACAATTTCATCCAAAGTAAATTATGATGTCGCTATTCAAAAGAAGAATTTAATTTTTTCAAATACAGAATATAAAATTGACAAAAACTAGACTTAAATATGGTTCTCCATTAAAAGATGGTAAATCTCCCTTTTAAAGAATATTAGAGTATTTGTGCTTAAAATTGGATTTATTAACATTTTAAGCCCTTAAATTTTATTGAATAAATTTAAAAACATTTAAAAAACATAAATAATCATATTTTAGTTAGATATATTCATTCTTTCCAAGACAACGACTAGGCGTTAACTACTATTTAAAATAGTATTTTTTTATTATTAGTGTGCAATATAAGATTTCAAAGAAACCCGTTGTTGCGTATTGGGTAAGCCATCAAACATAGAATCTTCTTTAAAGTAAAATTAATATTTAATTAAAAAATATTAAAAAATATGATAATTTATTATTCTTTATTTAGCTGGGATGTTACATCCTTCCCCGCTTTTGGAAATTACTTCCTCATAATTTTTATTCACATATCAAATAAGTGGGGGTATTTATACCTCATAGAATTTTCAGATTCCCACATTGCCTCTTCAATAATATGAGTCTTCCACAAAACCTTTACATGGTGAATTACTTTATTCTGCAACACTTTCGCTCTTTGGTCACGAATCTGAACTGGTTGTTCTTCATAAGAGAGATTCTCTTCCAACTAAAATACCTCTGGGCTCAAAACATGAGATGGATCTGACATGTACTTTCTCAAAATTGAAACCTGAAAGACATTGTGTTCCTGGGATAGACGTGGAGGTAAATCCACTCTATAGACAACAGATCTAACCTTCTCCAGGATTTTTTAGGGTCCAATGAACTGTGAGTTCAGATTTCTCTTTCTGGCCCAAATGAATCACACTTTTCCATGGTGAAACTCTGAGAAAGATATGATCACCAACCTCAAAAGAAAGATCATTCTCTCGGTTATCTGCATAACTTTTTTTCCTACTCTGAGCTGTTCTCATGTGCTTTATGAATCATCTAAAATTTTTCTACCATCTCTGCTACCAATTATGGTCCCATCAGTTTCCTTTCACCTACTTCATCCCAAAAAGATGGAGTTTGACGTCGCATACCATATAATGCCTCAAATGGATCCATCTATATAATGGAATGAAAAATGTTTTTATATGAAAATTAAACTAAAGAAATATGTTGGCCCCAACTTCCCTGGTAATTCAGTGAACAAGAACATAACATATCCTTCAAGGTCTAAATTGTTCGTTCTGACTGTCCATCTGATTGTGGATGAAAAGTTGTACTAAAATTTAATTTAGTACCCAATGACTTCGGAAGACTTTTTAAAAAGTTATAAGTAAGCCTGGGATCACGGGATGATACGGTGGAGAAAGGAACTCCATGCAATCAGACTATATATTTAGCATACAACTGAGAAAGTTGATCTTGAGATAGAGTATCTTGAACAGTAGGAAATAAGCATATTTATTCAACCGATAAACAATAACTTAGATTTCGTTGTTACCTTAAGATTACTTCAGTAATCCCACAAAGAAGCCCATTGATATATTTTCCCATTTCCACTATGGAATCGGTAAATAATGAAGCATTCATTTCCGTAACTGTCACTCTACTTTAACCAGTTAACAAGTTAAACACTTCACAGTAATGTCAAAAATATCTTTTTTCATTCCATCCCACAAGTAATACTCCAGATTATTTCTATACATCTTAGTACTATATGGATGAACTAAAAATGTAGAACTATGATATTTACATAACAACTCATTTTTTAAATATTTAATCACAAGGAACACATAATATTTTCCCAAACCTCACAACACAATCATTATCAATGTTAAATTCAGGCAACTTACCCATCTGAACCAAATCTAAATTTTTATGTAACTCACTATCTTCTTTCTTCACTTGCTTTATTCTTTCTAATAGATATGATTTCACTGACACCAAAAACATAAAAGTGGAATTTCTTGCACCAGAAACTTCTATGACAAATTTCATCAAATCAAAAATTAAAGGATATCATTCCAAAGGTAGCATGGTTAATGTAGCATTACTTTTTCGACATAAAGAATCAGCCACATTATTTTCCATTCCCAGATGGTAAAGGATAATTCAATTATAATCCTGGATTAATTCTAGGCATATACTCTATCTCATGTTCAATTCATTCTAAGTGAATATATACTTTAAATTAATGGGGATAATATATATTTCAAATTTTACACCATATAGATGATGCCTCCACATTTTAAAAGAAAAAACAACACCAGCTAATTACAAATCATGTGTAGGGTAATTTAACTCATGAGGTTTCAACTGATGTAAAGCATAAGAAATTCTAAATCATTCTGCATAAGGACACACCCATTTAATTTCAATGAATAATCACTATAGATAACAAATTCACCATCTTTGGAAGGTAATTCCAAAAAAAGCATTCACTAATCTTTTTTTGAATTTTTGAAAACAATCATCACATTCTTTTGACCAAATGATCTTAACACCTTCTCGAGTTAACATGGTCATTAGACTAGATAACCATGAATAATTCTCAACAAACCTCCAGTAATAACCTGCTTAACCCAAAAAACTATAGATCTGGGTTATATTTTTGGTTCTTGGCGATTATTCAACAACTTTTGTATTAGCTGGATCAACAGTTATGCAATTTTATGAAACAATGTGACCATGGAATGAAATTTATTGTAATCAAAACTCACACTTAATAAATTTCCCAAATAGTTTAATTTCTTTTAAGGTTTGTAAGAAAAACCTTAAATGTCATTCATGTTCGTCTTTACATTTGGAAGAAACCAAAATATCATAAATAAAAACAACCGAAAACTTATCAAAAAACTCACATAAATTCTATTAATAAGATCCATGAATACAGTAGGTGCATTGGTAAACCCAAAAGGCATAACAAAAAATTCATAATGGCCATATCTAGTACAAAACACAGTATTCTGAATGTCTTATTACTTTACATTACACTGATGGCACCTCAACCTCAAGTCAATCTTTGAAAAATACTGATCTCCCTAGAGCTGATCAAACAAATCATCGACATGAGGAAAAGGATTCTTGTTCATAGCAATGATGTTATTTGATGATCTATAATCAATGGAAAGTCTCATTGATCCATCTTTATTTTTAACAAACAAGACTAGATCACCCCATGGTGATGTGCTAGTCGAATTAATCCTTTATCTAATAAATCCTGCAATTGATTCTTTAAATCTAAAGTTTAAATTTGAGACATTTGATAAGGGGATTTAGAAATTAGTTTAGAATCAAGAACTAAGACAACAATAAATTCAACTTTCCAATCTGGTATAATACCAGGAAACTCATCCAGAAAAACATCAAGATACTCATTTACAACTAGCACATCATTAATATAGACAGTTCCTTTGTTTTCAACAATATGTTCATGGTAACATTTATTTAATTCTTTTACTAGTTTCCCAACTTGTAGTTATGTTATCAAAAGTAAAGGTTCAATCTTGTACAAAAACTGAAAATCTTTCTAAAAAGAAACCTCTTTAGCTCTGCAGTCAATCTTAGCATGATAAACAGAATTCCAATCCATACCCAATAAAACATCAAACTCTACAAGAGGAAAAACAAAAAGTTATGCAGGTAGATTATTTCCACACACAGGGACAAGAAGGTTCTTATGTTTTATTTTTTGTCTCAAAATTTCCTCTAGGTGTCTTTACCATAAGTTCAGGATTTATATCTTGATATGGAATTACCAATTTACTAGAAAACATCTTAGAAATGAAAGAATGTGTAGATCTTGAATCAAACAATATGTTGGTATAATATTAACAAAAAAATAGTGTACCTGATACTACTTCATTCTATGGACCAACATATGCTGAAGTAGTTACAAAAGATTTAATCAACCCTTTCTACTTGTATTCCGGATTCTTTCCCTCATTTGAGTTCTTAATTGGACACTCATTTGCATAATGACACATTTCATTGCCCTTAAAACATCCTACTATTGGTTTTTTATTTCCTACTTGATCATCTTCATTACTGTTACGAGCAATATGACCAGACTTACCACACCAGAAGCACTTTCCAGACTTTGAAAAACATTATCCTAGTTTCTTTTAACTACACTTATCACAAGATTGATATTCTATTTTCTTACCTCCAAGCTTCATTGAGGAATTCTTTCCCTTTCCCTGCCAACTGGACATTTTCTTTTGTTTTCTCTCTTGGAACAACTGACCATCAAGGAACTCCATTTGTTCCTTTTTAGAACATCTGAAAAGTTTATCATGGATTTTTAATTTACATGATGCTAATGCTCTTAGATATCATGGCTTCAGTCTTGAGAAAAATCAATTTATCTTACTATCAAGATCTCAGATGAAATTTCGAGCATATCTTTCTAATCGAGTGAATTTTTCTTCATAAGCAGCCACTGAGTCATCCTCATGCCTCAATTCCAAGAATTGTTTTAGCATCCTAATATGAACAACCTTAGAAGAATATATCTCTAGAAACATACCTTTTAATTAATCCCAATCAATAGAATCAATCTTATCAAAATCCCTGATATTTTTCACCATTGAGCACCACTTATCAGCTTCACCTTCAAAATTGTAAATAATGAGACTATCCTTTTGATGCTCTGAAAACCCCAGGACATAAAAAATCTTTTCCAATGCTTTAATCCACCCTTCAGCTTGCACATGGTCATATGAACCTATGAATAATGGGGGAAGTTGCCCCATGAAATGCTCCACTACTGACATGTTTCTTTGTGGTTGTTCTGGATGATCTCGTGCATAGATACCACCACCATTTATTGTGAGAGTCAACTATTCCATCACTAGAAAAAACTATCTAGTTATGATTCCGACCATCTCAGGTTGCTGATTTGGAAGGTTATTATCCTTTTTATGCCTTCCAAACACAGTTTCCTTGTTTCCACTATGGAAAAACATTATAAACACAGAAATATTTTAGGTGAAGAAATATGGTAATCTGTAAATTCTATATCATTTTAATCTTACCATAAATTTATTTAACAATATTCTAACACCTAAATTTGTCTAAACCGACCTCTAATACCAACTATAACGACCCAACCTTAAAAACATACATAATCTTTAATTAAATGATTAATTCATATTGAATTTATTTTCTGTTTTAGAGTTTCAGAGAGCTAGGCCATAACTATTACATTTCATCTCAAAAATTAAAAGTATACACTTTTAGTCAGTTTCCTTTTTTTCATAAAATAAAAAATCTTTGAAAAAAGAGAGTTATGTCTAGTTCCATGTTCTAGACAACATGACTTTTCTTTAATCCCATCCTTGACCCTGTTCCACTTTATGTCCTATTAAAACATTTAAAAAACTTACGATGAGCATAAAAAGATCAGTAATGGATACACAAAGAAGGAAAACTGTTAGTTTTTTCAATGCAATAAGTAAACCCTGTATACCCTCTCATAAGTAATACGCTTCGCCTATATGAAGTAGTAAACACTCTTCACTGAATAAAAGATCATTGAATACAATTTTTTAAGCAAAATATTACTAAAAAACCCATATAAAGAACATATAACATATAAAGGTAACTTGGGACAGAAACAAACTTAGATGGAATAAGCATACGGTCGACTTCAACACATATCACTAAATGGAATAACCATACAGCTGACTTCAACACCCAATACATTGGAGGTTATAACATAACCAACCATCCTGGTTTATCACGACACCACCCATCATTTGGTTTATCATGTAACCCCATATCAAATTTCCAAATACCATTATAAAATCATAACACATAAAATAAATACAAAGGAAAGATAACATTTCCACATTTCAATCACAATATATAATTTAAATATATTGACAAAAAAAATACATTACCAAAACCATTTTCAATAACAAAATACGTAAAAGAGTATATGGTATTTATTTTCCTTTTAAAAAAATTACGACTTATTAAGGAAGCCAAAGATCAAATAATACTCGCGGCGTCGGAAAAGGTCGTTTTCACCGCTTACATTATAACATTCTTGTTTTTTTCATATACTAAAACTCCTTGTAGTAAAAAATTCTTTTTGAATGAAATGAGATGTCAAATGTTTTTATACACCGTATAAAATAATTTCTTGTATAAAAAAATATGCTTCAATGAATGGAGATTGAGGTGAAATCTGTTACCTCATGTCCGACTTGACTTAATTGTTTTTTAATCTCCTAAATAATGGACTGAATTTAATTTATACTTTTTAAGAACATTTTTCAAGTTAATTATTTCTTTCATATCACTTATTACCATGTTATAAACTTTATGTAATAATTTAAGTTAATAATGGTTGTTTTGTCGATATTTGGTACCTGAGTCAAAAATGAACATCTTATAATTACAATTTGTTCATGTGGTCAATATTATATTATCTAAAGAATTATATTCATGATTTATATATCATATATATCATATATATCCATTATATTTATTTATTTATAATAGTACATAACATTTGGAGATAAGCAATGAAATGCACCATTCCTGGAGACGGTAAGACATAAGTACGCATGAACGCTCCTTTCATTTCTATAATGTATTTTATTGGGATGAAAAATTAATTATACATAGTTATATTATAATTACAGTATAATATCATATATCATTTCATTAAATCCATCTTTTATACATTCAACGTATGGTACGAATGAGTCATATCACTTTGAGGGGGCGGTAGTCCGCCCATCCTCAAATTAAATTGTGACGTTTACCCATTATGGAAACCATAAATGTATATAATATAAATAAAAAATACTGAAACATAAAGAAAAAATAAACATAATATATAAAATATATTAATATATTTCTATCAAAATGTCCACCATGATAGGTGGTTAGAGATATTTAAACAATCATCATTTCGTGAGGCAGCACTTCACCATCCACAGAAACAGTATGCTTGTATCCATTAGATGGACTTGTGTCTAGGTTTAGTTCAAATAAATATCATAAAAACAACCTTGTATATTGAGGATCCATTTTTTCTTATAAAATAAACGAATAAAAAGAGTTTAGGGGGTTTGAGAAGTAAAATAAAAGAAAAGAATTTAAAAGAAGACGTTACCTTAAAATCAGGTATCTCCCTTTGTTTTGAACCAAAAGGTGTACTTAATGTACCTTATGCCTAAGGTAAATCTTATAAGAGGAGGATAGGGATCTAGGTATATTATTTAAGAAGATTATGGAAGATCCATGTGGCTTGGCCGGTGTGAGGAATGAGTTAGAAGTGTTTTCTTTTTTGAAGGGGGAGGATGGACTCTTTAGGAAAGTTTGAAACAATTATTTTATCATAAACTTATTTTCGGTTAAAAAAGGTCAAAAAATAATTAAATTAGAAGATAAGATGACTCGTGTTTGAAATAAAATAATCAAATAAAAATTGGATATGTTATGGTTGTTTTTTAGCGTTTATAATAATATTTATTTAAATAATTTTTAAATGAGGTAAACACTGCATCATTATTGTGTCATAAATTTTTTTATTTATGTGATTTCCAAATATTATAAAAAAATACCATAATGTTGGAAATTATTTTAGATTTAAAAGTAATATTTATAGTCTAAGAGGTATCTTATATAACCCCATGTAAATATTTATTTACTAAAAGATATTTGTTTGTGTCATTTTTGCCTTTACATTAAGTTAATTAAAATAAAGTGTCATTATCACTCTCAAGCGGTTCAATGGGGTCCCAAAATAGACTCAAGGATTCCCATGTTCAGAAATGTATCAACCAATAGTATTATAAAA